>CM054058.1:1901249-3166739 GCA_028641055.1 Alopecurus myosuroides
AAGATGCCGTATGAAAAGATAGATTGTTGTCCGAAGAGTTGCATGTTGTTCAGTAAAGAGCATGAGAAGACAGAGTACTGTGTCAAATGCGGGGCCTCTAGGTTTCTGGAGGTGGACTCCGGTAATGGTCAGAAGACGCAGCTAACGGTCGCCAAAAAGATCCTTCGGTATCTTCCATTCATACCGCGGATCCAAAGGCTTTTTATGACCGAGGAATCTGCGAAACAGATGAGATGGTCGTCAGACGGGAAGAGGTACCGTCCTCATAAGATGATACATCCGTCTGATGGTGAAGCATGGAAGGACTTCGTTGTCAAACATAAGAAGAAAGCGGGTGACCCCAGGAGTGTAGCCGTTGCGTTATCAACCGATGGTTTCAACCCATATGGTATGACGTCTGCCTCATACAGCTGTTGGCCGATGTTTGTTATCCCGATGAACCTCCCCCCCGGCGTGTGCATGCAACGGCAGAACATGTTCCTGTCGCTTATAATTCCAGGGCCTGAGTATCCAGGGAAGAATATGTCCGTGTTCATGGAGCTGCTGGTAGATGATCTGCTCATTGCTTGGAACACCGGGGTACGGACATACGACGCCGCAGAAAAGAAGCACTTCGATATGTATGTTTGGTACTTCACTTCCCTGCATGACCTTCCAGCTCGTGCGATATTCTGCGGCTCGTGCACTCATGGGAAGTGGCCTTGTCCGGTGTCCAATACTTAAAGGTAAGGACATAGTCTTTAAAGTTTTTCGTATATGACCGCCGGGTGGTCTCACGTGGCTCTAATTTTTTCAAACAGGTGGTGCCTCAGTGGCTGGCCAACAAGCTGCCTTGCTATAAGGTGATGGTCGCGAAGTGGGTGAGCGACGGGTACAAGACGGAACACGCCGCGTGCCGGGCCCGACGTCTTCTGCTAGGCGAGGGACACCGTCAAGGCGGCCTCACCCTCACCGGCATCGTCCAGAGAGAGGTAAATAACCGCTCATATTTTTCCTTTTCAATGCAATGTTCTTTGTAACTTTATAGGTTGTGCTAATATACTTCTGCTTTCAATTGTAGGCCGAGAAGGGCAATGAGATCACTCGCATGCAGGCCTTCCGTAGGACCCGGACCCCCAAGGTGCTGAAACCGGATGTACCGGCTGATCAGCAGTGGATCAACAAGCAAACCGGCAAGAAGTGGGACGCGTACGTCGAGAAGATGAAGGAGAAGCACGGCCCTGACTGTGACCCCTTCACGCCCCCCTATGATCCACATGTTGCTTTGGTTGCGGGAGAGGGTCGAAGGAACGGCAGATTTGCCTTCGCCAATGGCGCCTTCGATACCACAGGTACACCCACACTCTCCCAGATCCGTGCGAGGTCCACTAGCTCATCGCCCTCTATCGAGCGCCGCCCACGGCCAGGACTAGATGCCATCGCCGCTATGCAGGTACAATCATTCTTCAACACATGTATATCTTGTTTGCGTTGCACAATTGTTGACATTAAACATCCCGTAGGATGAAGTTGATGAAAACAAGAGGATTGCGATGGAGGCACAAGAGAAGGTCCATAGAATGGAGACGCAGATGAGTAGCCAGCATGCATGGATGAAGGCAATGATGCAGGTATTATTTTCACCCTTTTAGTTCCATTCATCATTATATGCATGTAAACTCACCGGTCTATCTCTTTTGATCTTTGCAGATGGTCAGCGCTCTTCCACGGGATCCATCAGCTACTCCTCTACCTCCTCTACCGCCGTTCAACCTGAACTTGGTAAGTTGGCTTGCATCTTGTTAACTGATTCATTTTTCCAGCTTAGTCGACTAATATGGATCTTTATAGGGAAATGCTTCATCATCGGGAACCCAGAACGACATGGACCAGGACGGAGATCGAGCTGACGGAGACCAGTCGGCTTCATAGACCTCCGTGCATAGTTCATTTAGGATCCCGTCGTGGTTGTGAAAAAACATGAACTTGTGAACTTTTGAACTACTTATATGATGCTTCTAGGATGATCTTTAAACATTTGTATGCTTGTGGAGTTAACTATGAACTATATTATGCATTTGTTGCTATTTTTTTGAAAGATGTGTGTTTTGAGTGTTCTGGTACTGAATATTGTGAAACAAATATAATTTGTGATTTGATTGCAGGGAATTAAGCAAATGCAGGCAGTTTCAGGTAAAACTGCAACGTCTTTGCCGAGTGTAACACTCGGCAAAGACCTGTATGGTCACTATGCGAAGTGTTACACTCGGCAAAGCGGTTGCCCAGGCGACCAAATGGCACCTGGGAGCACGTCTTTGCCGAGCACCAACATAACACTCGACAAAGACTGCTCCCAGGTGCCATTTGGTCGCCTGGGCAACTTCTTTGCCGAGTGCGACACTCGGCAAACACAGGCTCGACGTACAAGGGAGGGGACTATGCCGAGTGCCGCAGCACTCGGCATAGGACCCACTCGGTGGAGTGAGGCCGCTCGGCGAAGCGACACTCGGCATATGTTTTCTGGTCTATGCCGAGTGTCACTGGCACTCGGCGTAGAGCCCACTCGGCTGAGCCAGCGTGCTCGGCGAAATGGCACTCGGCAAAGATTGGAATCGGCGTACAGGGCCTGCCTCTTTGCCGAGTGTCCTGGCACTCGGCGTAGAGGACACGTGGCGCTACTGGGACGCCTGGTCCCAGGTTCTTTGCCGAGTGTTGCACTCGGCAAAGATTCGAGCACCGTTCCGTTATGGGACTAAGGAACGGACCTGTTCCATGCTAGTATGCCGAGTGCCCCCTGGAAACACTCGACAAAGCCTTTGCCGAGAATCTCGTGTTTTGACACTCGGCGAAGTTTCGGTTGCCGAGATAAACGACGCCGAGTGTGGGACGCCGAGTGTGGCACTCGGCAAAGACTACGCCGAGTATTTTAACGCCTTCGCCAAGTATTTGTGATACACGGCGAACTGGCAGTTTCCAGTAGTGTGTAGAAGGGAGGTTGGCAGGTAATTACAAGTGAATCTGTGACCGTGTCATCCAAATATTGATCAGCTCCTGGAGTAGTAATAGAGGCCAAGCCTTGTTACTTTGGGGTAAGCTGTTTTGCTTCTCTTGGATATTATTACTGTGTCATGGGAATGTTATACTTTCTTGAACGCTAATAAAACGTTGGTTACATTCAGATACTTCAGAATTTAATATTAACGGTGCCCAATGGATAAAACCTGGTTATCTCTGGCTAGGTACATTATATTTAATTTTTCCTCACAATTAGTAGCACTGGTAGAAAATAGGCCTACAGTCCCGGTTCGCCAGGCCCATTAATCCCGTCCGGGCAACCGGGACTAGCTATGCGGGACTAAAGACCCCCCCCTATAGTCCCGCCACTTACGGACCGGGACTAAAAGCCCGTCCACGTGGGCGCTAGGGGTACGTCGCGGCGGAGGACCTTTAGTCCCGGTTCTTGTGGTTAACCGGGACTGAAAACCTGCGCAGGTTTAGGGTTATAGGCCCCCTAAACCTGTTTCCTTTTTAATTTGTTTTGTTTTAATTTCAGTACACATATACATGCATATATATATATATGAAATATCAAACAAGGAGAATTCAATAGGAATATATAATATATATTCAATATCGGGTGACCATATATACAACCTCGAACAAGTTTCCATATTACACAATTAAGATGGACGAGCATACACAAATTCGCACAAGTTTCAAAGTACTCAGGGCTTATACATGCGGATAATAGTCATCGTCGGTGGACGCATGGAACTCTCCTTTCTTATGGATGACATGCCTAAGGAAAAATCCTGCTATTTCCTCTTGAATTGGTCGGAAGCGAGCTTCTGGAGTAAGCGCCCTCCGCAAGATATTGAGACCCTTCCGCGTTTCCTCGTCCTTCTTCCTCTCAAATATTTCTTTCCGTAGGTTCTCACAGACATAGTATCCACATAGACCGGTCCCCGGTGGCTGCTTATCCACACCTTTGACCACATTTTTAAATTGTAGCAGATCTTTGAATTCACCGACATGTTCAAGTGAGAGCCGTCTCCAAACTCTACAATGCAAATAAAATTAAATGAACAAGGGAGTTATTAGCTTAGAAAATGAAAAAAAGAGACCGATCGATATAGGGCGCAAATGATTGAAAAATAATTACCTTTGCATCATTTTTCTCATGTTGACCCAAAGATCTGTATTTGAATTCATAGAGTCAATGATCAAAACTAAGGACTTGTGAAGATCAATTTTTAGCAGAATCCAGTGGTACCTGCGGACAATACATTAGATGCACAGTCATGCATAATTTATCGATTGGACATACCATGCATGGAGTAAACAAAAGAGAATGGGAACATGAGAGAAACACTCACCCAAAAAAGTAAGGAAATAGAATATATCTTTTGGATTCATGCTTTTTAAAAAATTTGTACAAGTCTTTCTCCACGTCTTTGGGATGATTTTCTAACATAGTTCCATTAATGATTTGTGGGTCAATGAACCCAACATCATGGATGAGTCTTACTTTGCATTCCCAAATCTTCAATCTGCATAATAGCGTACGAAACAATATAGTTAGGACAATATATATATATATATATATATATATATATATATATATATATATATATATATATATAGTGTAGGCAATGAAGAACGAGATGAGGTAGAAATAAAATCACTTACAGAACGTAGCAACTCAGGATAGATTTGTCGAGCTCACGCATATTGAACAGCTGGAACAATTCACTCAACTCAACTGTTACAGAGTACTTTTTGGTTTGATGCTCCTCTGTATAATCCACATACACATATTCTTTGTCGGTAAATGCTATGAAATCTTTGTACCAACGTAGCAGACTTTGCATTAGTGGTGGTAGATCCTTTTCCTTCGCAGGCTCGACGAGAGGCCCTTTCTTCACATATTTTAATGCTACCTCACCCATTGGCGTCTCGTCCAGGCCTAACGAGGCACGGAGAGACACACCCATGTCGGACGCATATTTCATGGCACTCTCTACAGTCATTCCAACTATTGCCAAAGCATTTATGACCTCGGGGTCCTGTTCCGGAGCGGCTTTCACTATGAGCGGGGGGATCGATTGTTTACTCTGCATCCCGAGCTGGGCAACTTGTTTCCCGCTTTTTATCATTTTTCCTTTTCGTTTCTCCTCCTCCAATATTCCTGCTTGCTTACGAAGTTCAATATCATAGTCTTTAGGCAAATTCTTCACGGATTGGGACACTGTCGACAAAAAATCCGTAGCCCAATAGTCTACAATCGGAGGGAATACTTCCTTGGGCTCAGGCTCCTTTAGCGCCTTCAGTTTGCCCTTCCATTTGTCAACGTCAGCTTTCACGACCAATTTGGTTTCAGCATCACTAAGTTCCCAAGGCCTTGGGGGGAGAGGCTTCAGTGATGGCTCCGGTACCCGTGTGGTCTTAGGTACATAAGGGTCCGGGTTAATAGACCAAGAGCGGGTTCCCTTGCTGGCCGCCTGCTTCTGTTTCTTCGCTGGAGGAGGAATGGGGGGCGACGTCTGCTTATCCTCCGGAGGAGGAATGGGGGGCGACGTCCGCTTATCCTCCGGAGGAGGAATGGGGGGCGACGACGTCTGCTTTTCCTCCGGAGGAGGAATAGTGGGAGAAGTCTGCTTTTCCTCCGGAGGAGGAATGGGGGGCGACATGTGCTTAACCGCCGGAGGAGGAATCGTGGGCGACGGCTGCTTAACCGCCGGAGGAGGAAGATCGGGGGACGGCGTCGAATGGCGTGAAGGAGGCGTAGGTGAACCAGCAGCAGCAGCACCACCACCACCAGCACCTGCACCATCGTAGGGGGGTGGACTTGTTAGCCTTGGCGTCTCGCCTGGAAACACTATGTACTTCTTTTTCCATAGAATGAACTGGCGCTTGACATCTCCAAGTCTTCTCTCCCCTTCGGGTGTAGCTATGTCAATCTCCAGGTCCTCAAACGCTTGGACTATGTCTTCCACCGTGACACAAGCATAGCCATATGGAATGGGGTTGTTGTGATGGAGTGCTCCAGGTGTATAGGGTAAAGCACGGCCGGTAGCCACCTTCATGGAAATGTTCCCCACGGGATAATGCAGATCACATTCTTTCATCTCCTTTACGTCATCCACGGGGTAGTGAGGCTCCGGTGCACGACTCTCGATCATCGGTGCATTAGCACCTGCAGTCGGGGCCTCCGTGAAAGCCACGCTGCTTCTCCGCTGCTGGCTTCCGAGATCCGTTGCATGTTCTTGATGCGGCCCTGCAGCCGAAGCTTTTTCTTTCTCAAGTATTCCCGCCACGACCTTCTTCAGGTCAGAAACTTCCATTGCAAGATTCGACAGTTCATCTGCAGCCCGGTCCGTACCTCTCCTACGACTTCTGTAACAGTACGGGTCACCCTCCTGGGAAAACCCTACTTTCCACGGCAATCTGCCTTTGCCTCGTATATGTCCTCCGTGTTAAGGATTTCCGAGGGCATGGGTCAGTTGGTCTCTCTCTCTGTTGAACGTGATCTTGCCCTGTTGAGCTTTGGTCATTGCGTCAACAAGGTCTTTTGTGGGAGCAAACTTTTTCTGCCGGTGAACACACTCCCCTGTCTCCAGGTCTAGCGATCCCCCATGCCCGTACCACCACATTTTGGCTCTTTCGTCCCATCCCTCTGTACCTAGACGGATTCCTCTTGCCCTTAGGCCGTCCTCCATTGCCTGCCACTTAGGCGCCGAAACGCGGTATCCTCCTGGCCCCATAACATGATGGTACTGTTTCTTTTCCGCATTAGCCTTATTTTTTGCCGACATTTCCTTGAAATGCTCCGATTTATGTTGCGTCACAAATTCTGTCCAATCATCTCTCAGTTTCTCATATTGTCCAGTGAAAATCGGAGTCTTGCCCTTGCTGACATATTCACGGAACAATTTTTTCTTGAAGTTCCGGAATGCTTCGGCCATCTTCTGAAGAGCGAACTCTTTGACTATCCTCCTCCTCTGACGTCCACCCGGAACCTCCTCACCGAGTTCATCTTTTTTGTTGTATTCCGGAGGTAGAATGAAATGTGCAATAAGCTTTCTAAACATAATCTCTTTCGTTCTCTTGTCGACAAAAGTGAAACCAATACGTGCTTTCTTTGGCTCCTTCCATTCCTGGACGGTGATCGGGACGGTGTCTCTAACAATGACTCCGCATTGGTTGATAAACTTTGTGGTGTGCTGTAGGGGCTTGCCGATTTCACTGACTGATTCGATGGTATATGTTTCTCCATCTTTCATCGCCTTGGATTTGCCACGCTTTGTCATACTAGATCCGACCGAGGGCTAAAATAAGAAAGAGAGTCGCGCGCGTTAGTCTTTGCAATTGGATCGAGGGCTAAACTAAGACCGAGGGCTAAAATATATACCTCGCCAGAGGTGGTTGTTCTTTGCAATTGGAGATCGTCGTTTGTCGACGGTTGACCTCCGTCATCAATGTCCATTCCTTCATCTCCTTGATCATCGACAATGTCCGTTTCTTCACCTGTTTGCTCGTCGACAATGTCTGTTCCTTCACGTTCTTGATTATCAAAGTTCAGATAAGAAGAGACTACATCCTCTTGTTGCTCATCTTCTGGGCCCGGCACATAAGGGATCGGGTTGGCTATCATGCCGTACATAAAACCTTCAGCCTCCTGATCCGTAAACGGCAAGGCTCTATTGTCCGCGATATGTCACTCCTGCAGACATGCATGTAGTAAAAATTAATTAAGTATATAGGAGACTTAGCAAATAATTTTCGTAGAAGGAGGGAAAACAGATTTGTAGGGTTTTGGATGGAAGAACGATGACCACCGGAGGGGGAAAACCATACTTTAGAGGTGTGTCCAAGATTAGTTTCTCAAATGACTTGGAGAACCCCATAGCTAGGTTGCATTTGCTTTCCTGGTCATTTTGGTATATTACACTTAATATTCTGAATTTATTGAATTAAAACTTATTTTCATTATTTTAATGAATTTAATACAAATTAAAATATGGTCTCATTTTGAACTTTGTCAAACATGAATGAAAATGATATAAATAGATAGCTTACATTTTTCTGAACATTTTGCATATTTTTCCAAAAAAAATTAAATTATAAATTAAAAGTTATTTAATTTAGAAGGTTATTTATATTCTGTAATTTAGAACAGTGGGCAGGTGACGTCATCATGACGTCACCCCTGGCGTGGCTGGCGGTTGCAGATTAGGATCTCGGATCGACGATTCCGGCCACGGGGGATGCAACGGAGATGGGGACGAGGCCACTGTGCTGCTCGCCACGGGGGAGGGGACGGAGATGGGGACGAGGCCACGGCCACTGTGGTCTCGCCGCCGGCGAATCTGGCCGCGGGAGCGAGCGCGAGGGACGGCGACGGCGACGGCGCGGCGACGGCGTTGGTTCGGCGTTGGCCGTTGGTTCTAGTTCGATGGCGTTGGTTCTAGGGCGACGGCGACGGCCCGCGGGGAACCTACCGGCCGGAGAGACGGCGACGGGGCGGGGGCGGAGCAGGGTGGAGGCGGTGGAGAGAAGGGCGCGACGAGGGCGACGGCGCGGCGACGGCGACGGCGATCTGCGCGGGCGACGGCGACGGGACAGAAGACGACTGGGCGCCGGCGCGAATGAAGACGAGGGTTTGGGGACTTAGAAAATTTTGGGGCAGGAAGGCATCGCACATATATAGGTCAAGCCTTTAGTCCCGGGTGGTGTCACGAACCGGGACTAAAGGTCCCCTGGGTACCCTCCGCGGGCCTTTAGTCCCGGGTGGTGTCACGAACCGGGACTAAAGGTGAAAATTTTCGCTGCGTTTTCGTTCCCGCGCAGAACGAGCCTTTAGTCCCGGTTCGTGACACCAACCGCGACTAAAGGTGGTTATTCGAATACAAATAATAGATGCATGCAATCTTAAAAATACAAATAATATATCAGAAAATTCAGAAAAATAAAACTAATTCTTTTTCCAATCTTAAAAATACAAATAATATATCAGAAAATTCAGAAAAATAAAACTAATTCTTTTTCCAATCTTAAAAATTCCCATAGATAAAAAAGGCAGTACATAATGGCAAGAGTGGATCTAAACCTAAACGGAGAGCATAGATGCATGCATGATCTGATATCTGCTGCTAGTCATACTCCTGCCTAGGCCTACATGAGAAAATTCAGAGCCCAGGACTGGGCCTGAGGGTAGCGCAGGCGGGGGATATCGCCGGCCCTGATGTAGTCCATGACGCTCTGTAGAGTCCGGCCGGACCACCATAGCCGACGACCGGCCTCATGAAAGTTCCCAGGAGGCAGGCCGTCCTCCTCATACCTGGCGAGCGCCCTCTCACGCCGATTGATGAAGAAGGCATCCCAAGTATGTTGGTTATCGGGATGCCAACTGGGATCTCTCCGCTGCTCTGGCGTGAGCTCGTGGTAGTAATGGTTCGTGATGGCCGCCCGACGTGCCACACCTTGAGGAAGAGGAGGGACCGGACTCCTCCGGCGCTCAGCATCCAACCGGCGGGAACACTGTAGCCGGGCGGGCAGGGGTAGTTCGAGGCGGAAAGTGCCTCCGCCTGGATGAATGTTAGAGTGGGTACGGTAGAAGCCATGAGAGAGTGGTGAGTTTGTATGTGTTTATGCCAATGGTGTGGCAATGCATACATATATATACTGAGAAGAAAACATCCTTTTAGTCCCGGTTGGTGTCCCCAACCGGGACTAAATGGTTAGGGTTTCATTGGGAAACGGATCATCCCTTTAGTCCCGGTTGGTGTCACCAACCGGGACTACATGGGAATTAGGGTTTCGTTTCGACCAATCAGATAGAATCACACGGATCGTGTGTTTATTTCAACCGCTTGTGATTCGTTGGATCCGGGGTGTGTTTCTTTCCAGCTGTTGTGAGCCGTTGAATGAGATGTTTCTTCACCGATGGGTCAAAACCCTAGCTCAACACTCTGTGAGCCAGAGCGGAATGTTTCTTTCCAGGACCGATGGGTATAAACTGCCGCGCCTCAAGCGCTTCTTCTCCATCCCTCTGCACCGTCGCGCTTCCACCATGCCTCCGAGGAGGAACAGCACCACCGGCTTCCGCGGCGTCCGAGCACGGCAGAACGGAATGTTCAGCGCAGATATCCGCTTGGGGGACGACCGCATCCCCCTCGGCACCTTTGCGAAGGCGGCGGAGGCAGCCCGCGCCTGGGACGCGGCGGCCTGGCGCCTCAACCGCCCGCGGCGCTAATGAACTTCAACGACTGCCACACCGTCTGGGAAGCGGAGGCCAGGGCGCCGAAGCCGCAGATCATCACTGCCGCCGACCACCTCCACCTCCGCCACCGTGCGTTTCAGGGCCTAGTCGACGCCAGGGAAGACCGCGTCGTCCGCGAGTATTACCGGAACAACCCGGGGGAGGAGAGCACCGACGAGGAGCTCTGGCAGACCCGCGCGGCTCAGCGGGCGGAGCGCCGCCTCGAACGCCACCTCGCGTTAGATGCCGCTCGGGAGGCGAGGACGAGGGCGCTGCAGGAGCTTCGTCGGGCCGACCGCGCCGGCGAAGTCTGGGCCTCCGACGATCCGAGGTGGGGGCCTATCTCGGACATACCATCATGCACCTCCGACGACGACGAGGAGGTCACGGACGAGTTCGGCGATGATGATGACCCGGAGGAGGTCACCGACGAGTTCCCCGACGACGACGGCGAGGAGTAGTGTTCGTCTGTTTTCTCTTTTTTAATAAAAGAATTTGCATTCCGGCGACACTGCGGCGCGCTAGCGCGTCTGTTTTTTGTTTTTAGTAAAAGTTTGGTACAATAAATTAATTAGAGATAATATAATTCAAAATGATCCATTAAACATGATCCATTCAACAAAGTTTCGTACAATAAATTATTACACATCAATTCTTCCCTTGTGTCCCCGCTTTCTTACGATTTGGACGTATCCATGGAGCATCCTCATCATTTAACTTAATGCTTGGGTCAGAGTTCACTTTGAAGGGCGGAATTTCACCAAACATATTATAATCTTCTGACATGTCTGTCTTGTCCTCCACTCCCATGATGTTTCTTTTCCCTGAAAGAACAATGTGACGCTTTGGATCATCGCATGATGCACTGATCGTTTTCTTATCTTTCCGTTTCCTCGGTTTGCTACTCATGTCCTTCAAATAGAAAACCTGAGCGACATCTTTGGCTAGGACGAATGGTTCGTCAAGGTAACCAAGATTGTTGAAATCCACCATTGTCATTCCGTATTGCTCGTCCACCTTTACCTCACCTCCTGTTAGCTTGAACCATTTGCACCGGAACAAAGGGACCTTAAAATAGGGTCCATAGTCAAGTTCCCATATCTCCTCTATGTAACCATAATATGTGACCTTTTGCCCAATCTCGGTTGCTGCATCAAAGCGGACACCACTGTTTTGGTTGGTGCTCTTTTTATCTTGGGAGATCGTGTAAAATGTATTCCCATTAATCTCGTACCCTTGGAAAGTCGTTATAGTCGAAGATGGTGTCTTGGCCAACATGTACAGCTGATCTCCAACATCATTGTCATTCATTAAATGTTTTCGCAACCAACTGCCGAAAGTCTCCATGTGGGCCTTTCTAATCCATGATTCAGTCTTCCCCGGGTTGTTCGAGCGTAAAATATTCTTGTGTTGCTCGAAATACGGAGCCACCAAGCTCGAATTTTGCAGAACTGTGTAGTGTGCTTCAGTCATAGAATGACCGTCCATACATATCGTTGATTTCCTTCCGATCGTGCCTTTTCCACTTAGTCTCCCCTCGTGCCGCGATTGAGGAATACCAATCGGCTTAAGGTCAGGAACATAGTCAATACAGAACTCAATTACCTCCTCATTTCCATAGCCCTTTACGATGCTTCCTTCTGGCCTAGCAAGGTTACGAACATATTTCTTTAATACTCCCATAAACCTCTCGAAGGGGAACATATTGTGTAGAAATACAGGACCGAGAATGGAAATCTCTTTGACTAGGTGGACCAGGAGGTGCGTCATAATATTGAAGAAGGATGGTGGAAACAGCAACTCAAAACTGACAAGACATTGGAGCACATCGTTTTGTAACCGTGGTAGATCTTCTGGACTGATTACCTTCTGAGAGATTGCATTGAGGAATGCACATAGCTTAACAATGGCTACTCGAACATTTTCCTGTAGGAGGCCCCTCAAAGCAATCGGAAGCAATTGCGTCATAATCACGTGGCAGTCGTGAGACTTCAGGTTTTGGAACTTTTTGTCCGCAATGTTTATTATTCCCTTTATATTCGACGAGAAGCCAGACGGGACCTTTATACTGCTCAGGCATTCAAAAAAAATGACCTTCTCTTCTTTCGTAAGAGCGTAGCTGGCACGACCTTGAAACCATTCCGGATGCCGGTCATCTGGGTCTTTCAAAAGTTGATGATCCTGCCGTGCTTCCTTTGTATCATTTGTCTTCCCATACACGCCCAAGAAGCTTAGCAGGTTCACGCAAACATTCTTCGTAACATGCATCACGTCGATTGCAGAGCGGACATCTAGGACTTTCCAATACTGTAGCTCCCAAAATATCGATTTCTTTTTCCACATGGGTACGTGCCCGTCAACTCCCTGCGGAACTGATTGTCCGCCAATACCCTTTCCAAAGATGACTTTCAAATCCTTGACCATATCAAATATCTCAGCTCCAGTACGTTCCGCAGGCTTCGGCCGGTGATCAGCCTTGCCGTTGAAATGCTTGCCTTTCTTTCTTACGTTATGATTTCGGGGAAGAAATCGACGATGACCCAGGTACACGTTCTTCCTACAGTTATCCAAAAATACACTTTCAGTCTCATGTAAGCAGTGCGTGCATGCTTTGTATCCCTTATTTGACTGTCCAGAAAGGTTACTGAGAGCAGGCCAATCGTTGATGGTTACAAAAAGCAACGCTCGTAGGTTAAATTCCTCTTCTTTGTGCTCATCCCACACAGGTACACCAGGTTTGCCCCACAATTGTAAAAGTTCATCAACTAATGGCCTTAGGTACACATCGATGTCGTTGCCGGGTTGCTTCGGACCTTGGATGAGCACTGGCATCATAATGAACTTCCGCTTCATGCACAACCAAGGAGGAAGGTTGTAGATGCATAGAGTCACGGGCCAGGTGCTATGGCTGGAGCTCTGCTCGCCAAAAGGATTCATGCCATCAGTACTTAGACCAAATCTTATGTTCCTTGCGTCAGCTGCAAAATCTGTGAACTCTCTGTCGATCTTTCTCCATTGCGTTCCATCAGCGGGGTGTCTCAACTCCCCGTCGGACTTACGGTCCTCTTTGTGCCATCTCAACAACTTGGCATGATCTTTGTTCCTGAACAGGCGTTTCAACCGAGGTATTATAGGAGCATACCACATCACCTTGGCGGGAACCCTCTTCCTGGGTTTCTCGCCCTCAACATCGTCACCAGGGTCATCGCCTCTGATCTTATAACGCAATGCAGTGCATACAGGGCATTCATTCAAATCCTCGTATGCACCGCGGTAGAGGACACAGTCGTTAATGCATGCATGTATCTTCAGAATCTCTAAACCTAGAGGGCACACAACCTTCTTTGCTTCGTACGTACTGGTGGGCAACTCGTTATTCTTCGGAAACATATTCTTCAACATTTTCAGCAAATTTTCAAATGATGAGTCAGCTACACCTTCCCGTGCCTTCCATTTCAGCAAATCCAGTGTGCAGCCCAGCTTTTTCAGACTATTGTCGCATCCTGGGTACAGTGACTTCGTGTGATCCTCTAACATGCGATCCAAATTCTCCCTCTCCTTGTCAGTTTCGCAGCGTCTCCGTGCATCAGCAATGGTCCGACCAAGATCATCAGCGGGCTCATCATGTGCCTCTTCTTCACCTTCACCAAACCCTTCCCCACCTTCAGCATCATCCTCCATGAAAGTATCACCGAAAAGGTCATGATAGTTGAAATCGATATCATCCTCTTCTTCATCTTCTTCCATTCTAACCCCTCTTTCTCCATGCTTGGTCCAACAATTATAGCTTGGCATGAAACCGTGCCGAAGCAGGTGCATGTGAACGACTCTTGAGGAGGAGTGACCCTTCTCATTCTTACATTCAGCACATGGACAGATAATAAAACCTCGCTGCTTGTTCGCATTTGCCACTACGAGGAAATCTTTCAAACCCGTAGTGAACTCGCCGGAGAGTCGGTTACCGTACATCCATTGCCGATTCATCTGCATTATTATTATATAAAGTATATAATTAACCATCATGCATCTGTTAAACTAACTAGCTAGCTGGAAATAATACAAATCATGAAAGGTTCAAGTTGCTAACCGCGATCACGGAGGTAAAATAAATGAAAACGCTCAAGTGTGTTTCATGCTATCGGGCATGCATTTCATCGAACACCTTGTGTGCATAGTAGGAACCAAAAGCATACCCACCACCCCCTTGTGAATATTGTGAGAAAATGTGGCCAAGTGCAGCGAGCTGAGTCCTATATATAGGGATGGGCCTTTAGTCCCGGTTCACCTGGACAACCGCGGCTAAAGGCCGTGGGGCCGGCCCGAGGACCTATTAGTCCCGGTTGGTCTGGCCAACCGGGACTAAAGCCCCTCCCCTCCGCCAGCTGTGGGCCGAGCGCGCTGGGCCCAGACTATTGGTCGCGGGTCTCGTCCCGAACCGTGACTAAAGACCCCTATGGTCGCGGGTCCATTATTTTGGGGACTAATGGGGGCGTACCGAAGGCCTATTTTCTACCAGTGTAGGTTCTCTAATTATGCCATTATCTGTTCTAATATGAAATTAATGAAAAACTTGTAGGCACACAAATGGGTATATACAGGGGGTAGGCAAGTTTATAGAGTTTGCTTTTGCTAATTCATCGCGTGGAAACAAAATCCTATGTCCTTGCAATAAATGTGTGAACTCATCTTGGAGGGAAGAAAGTACAGTACATGAGCATTTGATATGTGATGGTTTTATAGAAGGGTATGACACATGGTTATTTCATGGAGAGCCTAGTACTTCTGTAAATCATGACGGTGTGCAAGTAGAGAATTCTCTTGCACAAGATGAATTTTCCGGTCTGCTTCGAGACATAGCATGTGGATTAGATGATAGGGGAATTTGGAAATGAACAACGAGGATAATGAGATGGAAGTTGATAATGAGACCAAAGCTTATCTAAATTTGGTTGATGATGACAGTCTAGACATATATTGTGACGCCCCTGGATCGGGTAAAATGGGGATTTGAGCGTTCCAACCGAAATCCGTTTACTTTCGAAAATCATTACAACAGTTCACGAATAATCCACAACCACTTTCGAAAATCATTACAATGGTTTAGGTGGGATTCCGACGCTCCGGAGCCCCTCTCCGGAGATACCCTAGCCCCGGTGTAGAAAAAGACGGAACCGACGTCTAGCCCCCTCTGCGTGAGCCGGAAGTGGGTAGAAAAGTGGAACTAGTTGCTTGGTTGTGTCATGTTTGGCCCAAGGAACACCCTTGACAATGTTAGGGCCCACCTCCTTGCAAGATTCCCCCCTTTACGCCAGATCCAGGAGTTTCGGGGTGTGAGCAGTCCTGGAACCCGGGAGAGAGAATCCGACGTCGGTGAGGCCCCAACACAAAGAGTGATGGTATCTTGTGCACCCAAGACCCATGAGACACTCTAACACACATGGCATGAGAAAACATTGGTTTAGGTGGGATTCCGACGCTCCGGAGCCCCTCTCCGGAGAAAAAGACGGAAGTGCTAGCCTCAAACTACGCGTAAACGGACTATTCAATAGTGAAAGTAATTAAACTTGGTATAAGAATTAATATTAATTATTATGTGATTATTTGTATACTTAAACAAATACCAAGGTAATAGTAATTAAAGTTTGCACTTTGCCGAGTGTCCCGATAGTTGACACTCGGCAAACAACATACCGGCAACAGCATCCCTGTACTTTGCCGAGTGTCAATTGTCGGGACACTTGGCAAAGACCATACCGGCAATAACATCCACGGACTTTGCCGAGTGTCCCGACAATTGACACTCGGCAGAGCCGTGTACCGGGCACAAAACTGGCGGGCACAAACCTTATCTTCTTCTCCTCCCTCTCCCGATCGATCTATTCTTCTCCGGAGCCCCTCCGAGCCGCCGCCAGCCGCCACTCCCTCTCTCCGACGCCGCCGCCCACCCAGCCGCCGCCGGCCAGCTTCCTCCCCGCCGGCAGTCTCCCCTCCTCCTCGCCCCCTCCTCCTGCCTCCCTCATCAAGGCGGCGTCGCCCCTCCGGACCCTCCCCCCACCGAGCCGCCGCCCCCTCCTCCCTCCCTCCCCCACTGAGCCGCCGCCAGGACCTCCCACCGACGACGAGCGCCGCCACCCCCTCCTCCTCCCTCCCACACCGAGCTGCAGCGGCCCTCCACCGCCCCCTCCTCGATCAGCAGGTACGCGCCACCGCCACCACCGTCCCGCTCGCCTCCTGCTTCTCCCTCGCCCCCGGTCAGCCTACAGCCCCCTCCTGGCCTCCTCCATCCCCTACAACAGCAGCAGAGGTGAGCTCCTCCTCTGCTTCTTTTTTTTGTGCATTTTCTTTACTGTTAGCTATCTGAATAATTTTTGTGTGCATTGTGAGCGAGAAGTAGGAGGAAAGTAGAGGAAAGTTGGGTCGGTGGCTTAGCAGCCGGTGAGCAGAACAAAAATTTGTAAAACAAAATGAAATTCTAGCAGAGATCATTTGTAAAATTGAATGAAATTCTAGCATGCAGTACAACAGAAAGTTTGTGTCAAACTAAGGTTCAATGTTATAGCAATGAACTCGATATTAAGGGGGTTCCGTATTTTGGACCAAATTCAAAGAATAGCAATCTCTATTTTAGATGAAGTTCAAAATCATGTTTCAATCTGAATATCGAGTTTGCATTTTTGTTACCTCATGTTCTCTTTATTTATTTGGAGGTCAGTAAATATTTTGGTCCATGATAATCAGCCGCCCAATATATGCTAGATCAGTAGCATTCTCTAAATATATTGCTCTGTTGACTAGCAGTACATTTTATTGTTTAAGTTTTTCCCTTTATCTGCTCATATCATTTCTCAAAGAAGGGAGTAATCATGACCACATCTGTTGTGAAATGTAATGAACTTAAGCAAATAGCAGTACAATTTCAAGTAATCATGTCCATTACTTTTTATTTCAAATAAAGAACTTACAGTGATAATAGTCCGATCAACACATTTTTCTTTCTAATGATGGGACTCTGATCAACACAATCTAAATTAGCCATACGATTAGTTGTTGGTGTAGTGTTTACTAACAGTATATCTTTCCTTTTTGCAGGACA
Organism: Alopecurus myosuroides; assembly: GCA_028641055.1. Taxonomy (NCBI): domain Eukaryota; kingdom Viridiplantae; phylum Streptophyta; class Magnoliopsida; order Poales; family Poaceae; genus Alopecurus; species Alopecurus myosuroides. The sequence goes on from CM054058.1 coordinate 1,918,583, forward strand.
TGGATCGCGGTTGAGGCCAGCAGATTCGTCGCAGGAGGGGGTTTGCCGAGGAGGGTCATCGTAGGCCGGGAGCGTCCGCGGTCATCTTCATCGGCACACGGCCACGCTTAGAGGGTAAAAACCTCCCCCTCGGTCGATCTTTAGATTTTATTGTGTAGATCACCAAACTAGTCGCGTTACCCTAGGCATCTCCCGTTCGGAAGAGTTGTAGTTATAAAAATAGAACTCTTTGTATATATTTATATACAAAGATCTATATTTTTATAACCGCGACTGTTTTGAATTGTCCATGTTTTTGGACAGCTCGTGGATGTGTAGCTGTGTTTTTATTCCATGTTCTACTCCTATCCGAGACAGATTTCGGTGGCGCCTCTCTGTTGTTCTCCGAGTACATATTCTCTCGACCCCCGTGGTCGAGACGTGTATTAGGAGAACAGCGGGGAGGTGCTGCCGAAATTTGTCTCGGGTAGGAGTAGACATGGAAAACAAACACAAGCTACACATCCACGGGTGGGATTAGGACCTATCTTTACCTAGTAGGCATTTAGGATTGCATTCAGAGCGTAAAACTTGCAGTATGTTGTAGATAATTTAAACAAACTTGTTAAATTTTAAACACATGTTAATATGTATGAGCATTCATCAGCGTGGAAATGGAGAAACGCGAGTGGATGTAGAGTGGCCGACCGAGTGTGAAGGATATGACAATGGATTGGGTTACAAAGACCAACCAGTTCTTGGATTTTGCATTTGCTAGAGTTGATGATTCGTCTGATGTATGGTGCCCCTGTAGTCGTTGTCGTAACATGACAGAGAAACCGACGATAGTCATTTCTGATCACCTTGGGAAGTACGGGTTTATGCAAAACTATTACCGTTGGGTGTACCATGGCGAGACTGCCGATCCCGTACGCCGGAGAAAGAAGAAGAAGAAGGTGGCACCTAGCACTGAGGATGCATCGACCGATTTTGATACCGGTTTTGACAGGATGTTAGACGATTTCACTACTTCACATGCACCTGAAAATCCAACCGGTGAGGGAGATGCCCCCGAGTATGCGGAGGAGAGCACGAAAGAGTTCTATGACACATTGTTTGAGACACAAAAACCATTGCACCAGCATACACGAGTTTCTCAACTTGATGCCATCGGCCGGCTTATGGCGGTCAAAAGCCAGCACAATGTAAGCATAGCCGCCTTTGATGCATTTCTGACCGTTATTGCCACCCTCCTGCCGGCGGAACACCTTCTTCCAAAGAACCTGTACGAGTCGAAAAAAATCCTCGGTTCCCTTAAGATGCCGTATGAAAAGATAGATTGTTGTCCGAAGAGTTGCAGGTTGTTCAGGAACGAGCATGAGAAGACAAAGTACTGTGTCAAATGCGGGGCCTCTAGGCTTCTGGAGGTGGACTCCAGTAATGGTCAGAAGACGCAGCTAACGGTCGCCAAAAAGATCCTTCCGTATCTTCCATTCATACCGCGGATCCAAAGGTTTTTTATGACCGAGGAATCTGCGAAACAGATGAGATGGCCGTCAGACGGGAAGAGGTACCGTCCTCATAAGATGATACATCCGTCTGATGGTGAAGCATGGAAGGACTTCGTTGGCAAACATAAGAAGAAAGCGGGTGACCCCAGGAGTGTAGCCTTTGCGTTATCAACCGATGGTTTCAACCCATATGGTATGACGTCTGCCTCATACAACTGTTGGCCGATGTTTGTTATCCCGAGGAACCTCCCCCCCGGCGTGTGCATGCAACGGCAGAACATGTTCCTGTCGCTTATAATTCCAAGGCCTGAGTATCCAGGGAAGAATATGTCCGTGTTCATGGAGCCGCTGGTAGATGATCTGCTCATTGCTTGGAACACCGGGGTACAGACATACGACTCCGCAGAAAAGAAGCACTTCGATATGTATGTTTGGTACTTCACTTCCCTGCATGACCTTCCGGCTCGTGCGATATTCTGCGGCTGGTGCACTCATGGGAAGTGGCCTGGTCCGGTGTCCAATACTTAAAGGTAAGGACATAGTCTTTAATGTTTTTCGTATATGACCGCCGGGTGGTCTCACGTGGCTCTAATTTTTTTAAACAGGTGGTGCCTCAGTGGCTGGCCAACAAGCTGCCTTGCTATAAGGTGATGGTCGCGAAGTGGGTGAGCGACGGGTACAAGACGGAACACGCCGCGTGCCGGGCCCGGCGTCTTCTGCTAGGCGAGGGACACCGTCAAGGCGGCCTCACCCTCACCGGCATCGTCCAGAGAGAGGTAAATAACCGCTCATATTTTTCCTTTTCAATGCAATGTTCTTTGTAACTTTATAGGTTGTGCTAATATACTTATGCTTTCAATTGTAGGCCGAGAAGGGCAATGATATCACTCGCATGCAGGCCTTCCGTAGGACCCGGACCCCCAAGGTGCTGAAACCAGATGTACCGGCTGATCAGCAGTGGATCAACAAGCAAACCGGCAAGAAGTGGGACGCGTACGTCGAGAAGATGAAGGAGAAGCACGGCCCTGACTGTGACCCCTTCACGGCCCCCTATGATGCACATGGTGCTATGGTTGCAGGAGAGGGTCGAAGGAACGGCAGATTTGCCTTCGCCAATGGCGCCTTCGATACCACAAGTACACCCACACTCTCCCAGATCCGTGCGAGGTCCACTAGCTCATCGCCCTCTATCGAGCGCCGCCCACGGCCAGGACTAGATGCCATCGCCGCTATGCAGGTACAATCATTCTTCAACACATGTATATCTTGTTTGCGTTGCACAATTGTTGACATTAAACATCCCGTAGGATGAAGTTGATGAAAACAAGAGGATTGCGATGGGGGCACAAGAGAAGGTCCACAGAATGGTGGAGACGCAGATGAGTAGCCAGCATGCATGGATGCAGGCAATGATGCAGGTATTATTTTCACCCTTTTAGTTCCATTCATCATTATATGCATGTAAACTCACCGGTCTATCTCTTTTGATCTTTGTAGATGGTCAGCGCTCTTCCACGGGATCCATCAGCTCCTCCTCTACCTCCTCTACCGCCGTTCAACCTGAACTTGGTAAGTTGGCTTGCACCTTGCTAACTGATTAATTTTTCCAGCTTAGTCGACTAATATGGATCTTTATAGGGAAATGCTTCATCATTGGGAACCCAGAACGACATGGACCAGGACGGAGATCGAGCTGACGGAGACCAGTCGGCTCCATAGACCTCCGTGCATAGTTCATTTAGGATTCCGTCGTGGTTGTGGAAAAACATGAACTTGTGAACTTTTGAACTACTTATATGATGCTTCTAGGATGATCTTTAAAAATTTGTGACATGTATTGTATGCTTGTGGAGTTAACTATGAACTATGTTATGCATTTGTTGCTATTTTGTTGAAACATGTGTGTTTTGAGTGTTCTGGTACTGAATATTGTGAAACAAATATAATTTGTGATTTGATTGCAGGGAATTAAGCAAATGCAGGCAGTTTCAGGTAAAATTGCAACGTCTTTGCCGAGTGTAACACTCGGCAAAGACCTGTATGGTCACTATGCCGAGTGTTACACTCGGCAAAGCGGTTTCCCAGGCGACCAAATGGCACCTGGGAGCACGTCTTTGCCGAGCACCAACATAACACTCGGCAAAGACTGCTCCCAGGTGCCATTTGGTCGCCTGGGCAACGTCTTTGCCGAGTGCGACACTCGGCAAACACAGGCTCGGCGTACAAGGGAGGGGACTATGCCGAGTGCCGCAGCACTCGGCATAGGACCCACTCGGTGGAGTGAGGCCGCTCGGCGAAGCGACACTCGGCAAAGAAAAGCACTCGGCATATGTTTTCTCGTCTATGCCGAGTGTCACTGGCACTCGGCATAGAGCCCACTCGGCTGAGCCAGCGTGCTCGGCGAAATGGCACTCGACAAAGATGGGCCTCGGCGTACAGGGCCTGACTCTTTGCCGAGTGTCCTGGCACTCGGCGTAGAGGACACGTGGCGCTACTGGGGACGCCTGGTCCTAGGTTCTTTGCCGAGTGTTGCACTCGGCAAAGATTCGAGCACCGCTCCTTTATGGGACTAAGGAACGGACCTGTTCCAGGCTAGTATGCCGAGTGCCCCATGGAAACACTCGGCAAAGCCTTTGCCGAGAATCTCGCGTTTTGACACTCGGCGAAGTTTCGGCTGCCGAGATAAACGACGCCGAGTGTGGGACGCCGAGTGTGGCACTCGGCAAAGACTACGCCGAGTATTTTAAGGCCTTCGCCGAGTATTTGTGATACACGGCGAACTGGCAGTTTCCAGTAGTGTGTAGAAGGGAGGTTGTCAGCTGGTAATTACAAGTGAATCTGTGACCGTGTCATCCAAATATTGATCAGCTCCTGGAGTAGTAATAGAGGTCAAGCCTTGTTACTTTGGGGTAAGCTGTCTTGCTTCTCTTGGATATTATTACTGTGTCATGGGAATGTTATACTTTCTTGAACGCTAATAAAACGTTGGTTACATTCAGATACTTCAGAATTTAATATTAACGGTGCCCAATGGATAAAACCTGGTTGTCTCTGGCTAGGTACATTATATTTAATTTTTCCTCACAATTAGTAGGTTCTCTAATTATGCCATGATCTGTTCTAATATGAAATTAATCAAAAACTTGTAGGCACACAAATGGTTATATACAGGGGGTAGGCAAGTTTATAGAGTTTGCTTTTGCTAATTCATCGCGTGGAAACAAAATCCTATGTCCTTGCAATAAATGTGTGAACTCATCTTGGAGGGAAGAAAGTACAATACATGAGCATTTGATATGTGATGGTTTTATAGAAGGGTATGACACATGGTTATTTCATGGAGAGCCTAGTACTTCTGTAAATCATGACGGTGTGCAAGTAGAGAATTCTCTTGCACATGATGAATTTTCTGATCTGCTTCGAGACATAGCATGTGGACTAGATGATAGGGGAATTTGGAAATGAACAACGAGGATAATGAGATGGAAGTTGATAATGAGACCAAATCTTATCTAAATTTGGTTGATGATGACAGTCTAGACATATATTGTGATGCCCCTGGATCGGGTAATATGGGGATTTGAGCGTTCCAACCGAAATCCACATAATAATGATCCCGGGTTGTTGACTTTCGGAAATCATTACAACAGTTCAGGAATAATCCACAACCACAACGGAAGAGATATATACAAGACGGCTCAAACGAGTCAAGAATACAACTGATACAATACAAAGATCCAAATAACAACGGAAGACGAAATATTATCCGACTACGGACAAGATACAATTTGGACTAAGAGTCCTGAAGATAACCGATGGCGTCCAATCCCTGTCCAGGCGAAGCCGGAGGGATTCCCAAGCTAACGTCGTCAACTTCAAACCTGCTGACTGCATTGTGAATACTTCCCCGAATCATGGGGTCAGTACTTTGAGTGTACCGACAGGAGCCAAGCAATACTCACAAGATACCAGTGCAACCAATCATCACAAGATACAAATACTTTGTGTACAAAGGAAGGAGTTGTTGTAATGAAGCAGCAGCAGGCAACACTAAGCAATCTACAGAGACATACTACAACTCTCGTCTATTAGAAAGGGATGAGAGAGCGCGACGAAACCAACTACAACTACTCACCAAAACAAACCCATCCAGGATTCACCCCCTAGAAAGAAGGCAACCCAAGGAAACTCACAATTTTGATTAAGATGACATACATAATATGGTGAAGGTATATCTATCTTACTATTCAAGTTATCATCATTAAGTGTAACTAATATGAGTACTTGTTAGCCAGCACTTGCACCAAGTCATCACATAACCGCGGACAACACGACTCCTCGAGAAGATTTATCCCTGCAGGGTGCGCTACAGTACCCGAACACACTCGAGCCACCAACTAAAACTCAGGTTAGCTCGACACGACCCTTTCCGTCTCCACTGCCAATCCAGAAACCACGGGTGCTGTCGCGTGCACGGCTACTCAACCCCCGGAAGAAAACGGGACCCTTGTAGCACTCTAAGACCATGCCGCACCTAGCCGCAACGACTACATCAGGTCACCGTAGCACCGTGAGCTCGTACATGCAAGTTATCGTGGCAAATGGAAAACCCGAACTAGGTGTGGTCCCTGGACGAACAACAAATTCAGTCAAAGCTGAGGGGGTGTCCCATACTACCTCCCGGATGCGGTTAGCGCGCTCATCATGGATCGGTGGACAAGACTCTTTTCCTAAGTTCGACACTAGCAGGCTACAAAACCACGCCGGGCCTCCTGCCGGTGCCTTATCATCAAATTATTATTACCCTAAACATTAACAAGATGTTGATTAAGTTGAACCCAGCTATCAAACTAAATAGGTGATAAGACGAACAACAAGGCGCGAGCACAAACAACACTAAGCAAGCAACTACGACACGAGGGCCAACAAGGTAAACAAGCAACAATCAATAGGAAGTGGAGGGAAGGCTATAACATGGCTGCAAGGTAAACATATGATAGGATCGAGACACAAGCATCGAATCATAAGGCTAGAATAAGGACAACGGAAAGAATCGGTAACAAGTGATGAATGGAAGTCATAGGTAGCAAGTGAGTAAAGCTTGCCTGGAATCCAGCTTGTAGAGGTAGCATAACTTCTCGTTGCTCACATCATCTCAACGTCATATCCGCGAAGAATCAAAGCAAAAAAAGAAAAAAAGAATGCAACACTTACAACTACGGCAAAAAATCCAGCATGATCAAGATATGGATGCATGACATGCGAGAGGCAACTTAACCAATTTAAGCGGAACCGAAGTCCGAGAAATTTACTTAGAAGGTTCAAGTTATTTAGCTAACCATAAAAATTAAGTGTTGGTTAACATGGAGAACAAGATATAGATGAGCTACACAAGATTAAATGGAATAGGGCACAATTTAAATTAAATACCCAACACATTCCATGTTTATTATTTAGGTGAACATGCATAACAGTACTAAAGTTAAGTATGAAAGATGCAAACATGACCATGTATGGCATATTAATATTCCTTGTATTTTTCTGATAATTCTAGACATAAAGTTTGCATTATTTGGAATTGTAAAACAAAATATATGGGCATTTGAAGTTTAGGGTGGTTTCTGAAATGTGCAGGGACCTGTGCGTGAGGAAAACAGAGATATGGGGGACTACGATAAAAAAAGGAAAAGACCAGGTGCCTGGATGCGAAATGCCAGATCCAGATCTGGATCTCGCTGACCATGGCTGTGCAAACCCGAGAGGCTGATGCGCGGGTCCTTCGCCAACGTGGCGCTGACGAGGCGCGGGTGAGCCACAGTGGCAAAATGGGAGGCAAAGTCTCTGGATGGGGGATTCGAACCTGGGTCTCCCAGGAGATGGATCGGGTGCGCAGCCACTGGGTTGTGTTCCTGCTTGTGTATAGATACAGATCTGACCCAAAATAAAGTGTGAGGGCTCGGAGTTTTTCTGACGAAATTGAAAACCAGATCCTGTACCGATCGGGACGGTGACACAGAACTACGCCCCGACGGCAAGACAAACGACCTAGCTCGAAGCAGGGCGTTCAGAGTAAGAGGAGAACGTGGGAAGAAGGTGTTCAGATGGACAGGGCCTCACCGAGGGTTTGATGGAGTCGATCTCGTTGAGAACCCGTAGAGGAAGTAGAGGAGGTAGACGACATAGTCATAGAAGAACTTGGCAGCGAGGAAGATGATCTTGGCGGCATCTACCAGGACGGTTTCGGCTCCTGGACTTCGGCGAGGAGGAAGAGGACGGCGTGGCGCTTCCATTCCCGCCCGTATGTAAGGTTGATGGTGTCCAACGACACCAGCTCGATGAGCAATCTCCGTGCCGGCTATGCCACTCGGTGGTTGCTGGAGGAAAAGAAAGGTACAGGAGGAAAAAGAGCAGGGGTCTAGTGGCGGCGGCGGATGGAGGAAGAGAGGCCTAGGGTTCTGTTCGCGACCAGGAGGGGCGGTTTTATGGGAGGGAGGGAACAGGTGGTGCGTTGGTGGAGGTGGACAACCAGATGTAGTCACGCCTCCTGCGTGAGTGCTCCTGTACGAACGAGGAAGAAGGAGGTTGGGCTGGTGTGGAGTTGGGTCGGGCTGCCTTTAAGGTCGGTTGGTGGTGGGCTGGCCTGCCACCCAAAACGTTTTTCTTTTTCTTTTGTGGGTTCTTTTCTTTTATTATTTTCAAAAAATAAGAGGATTTATTTAGGAATAATAGAAGAGTTAAAAAAGGAAATTTATGCAATGTCGTTGATTGGAAGTTTGTGAAATAAATTGATGTAGGTAAATGAGATGCAATGCAATGCATGATGACATGATGCGAAAAAGAAAACAAACAATTTCTACTTTGGGGAAAACCCCGGGTGTTACAGACGACACCACTAACAAGGGATTGCGCCCTCGCAATCCGCTCCAAGCCGGTAAGAGAGAAGAGTTGGCTATACGGTCGAGTCTTCGTGCTCCATATCGATCTTCTCGACACCACTAACAAGAGGTGATGGCTCCGGATAAAATAATTAGAAGCAGAGGTATCAAAAGATAAAATTGCTTCTAACTTCACGGGAAGGAATGAGAGTCACACCTGTTCCACCGATTCAACGTACAAGAACAAGTAATAAGGGTATTGTTAGGGTGATCAATCCATTCAACACACAAACTATTAACTCCGTACCTAAATAGGGGAATTGTGTAACCGAACAATCGGAATTCAGATTGAAGATCTTCGCTGACGTTCATGAATTTATGTTGGAATGGAGAAAAGGTAATGGTGGTTCATGCTACAACCGGATAAAATCCAAATGGTAGATAGAAGGTGAAACCATGTACAACAAGAAAAGACACAACGATAAGATTTTGCAACGGTGTCGTGGGCATGAACAACACATGTTCATGAGGCCTTCCCACTTCGCCAATGATCAATCTTCTCATTTACTTTTCCAAAATGATATGGATATCCTTTAAGTTACACCGAAGGAAAGGAGGGTGTAGCTTTGAGAGGAAAGGCACCCAAGAGAACAAATGAAGGAAAACACAAGACTAGAGGAATTCATCGACCGATCAGATGAGGATCAACACCACTGTCAATTCTTCTGGGTTCAGATTCTTCGGCTCGACGCTACTAACTAGAAATCTTGCTCACACCGATGGCGATGTCTTCTGAATCTTCGAATCGAGGTTAGAAGGCTAAGAGAACGTCCACCCACGTCGAAGCCTAACACTTTGAAAGATAGATGGGAGAGGAGAATCCAAAACAAATAAGTTAAGGGGAGAAGCAGAGTATCGATAAGGAGCAAATAAGAATCCTATTGAGATATTTTAAAAATAGGTTTAGCACAAATAGTTTTGACACTCTAGAAACACGACCGTTAGCGAGGTTATCCTACAGGCTTTGCGGAATCGTTGCTTCGATAACCATTCGTATCGAAACAATATCGGGAATCACAACCATGCTATGATACGAACTGTGACGCCCCTGGATCGGGTACTACGGGGATTTGAGCGCTCCCACCGAAATCCACATAATACCGATCCCGGGTTGTCGACTTTCGGTAATCATTACAACAGTTCACGAATAATCCACAACCACAACAGAAGAGATATATACAAGACGGCTCAAACGAGTCAAGAATACAACTGATACAATACAAAGATCCAAATAACAATGGAATACGAAATATTATCGGACTACGGACAAGATACAATTTGGACTAAGAGTCCTGAAGATAACCGATGGCGTCCAATCCCTGTCCAGGCCAAGCCGGACGGATTCCCAAGCTAACATCGTCAACTCCAAACCTGCTGACTGCATTGTGAATACATCCCCGAATCATGGGGTCAGTACTTTGAATGTACCGACAGGAGCCAAGCAATACTCACAAGATACCAGTGCAAGCAATCATCAAAATATACAAATACTTTGGGTACAAAGGAAGGAGTTGTTGTATTGAAGCGGCAGCAGGCAGCACTAAGCAATCTACAGAGACACACTACAACTCTCGTCTGTTAGAAAGGGATGAGAGAGCGCGACGAAACCAACTACAACTACTCACCAAAACAAACCCATCCAGGATTCACCCCCCTAGAAAGGAGGCAACGCAAGGAAACTCACAATGTTGATTAAGATGACATACATAATATGGTGAAGGTATATCTATCTTACTATTCAAGTTATCATCATTAAGTGTAAGTTATCTGAGTACTTGTTAGCCGACACTTTCACCAAGTCATCACATAACCGTGGACAACACGGCTCCTCGAAAAGATTTATCCCTGCAGGGTGCGCTACAGTACCCGAACACACTCGAGCCACCAGTTAAAACTCAGGTTCGCTTGACACGACCCTTTCCGTCTCCACTGCCAATCCAGAAACCACGAGAGCTATCGCGTGCATGGCTACTCAACCCCCGGAACAAAACGTGACCCTTGTAGCACTCTAAGACCATGCCACACCTAGCCGAAACGACTACATCAGGTCACCGTAGCACCATGAGCTCGTACCTGCAAGTTATCGTGCCAAATGGAAAACCCGAACTAGGTGTGGTCCCTAGACGAACAGAAAATTCATTCAAAGCCGAGGGGGGTCCCATACTACCTCCCGGATGAGGTTAGCGCGCTCATAATGGATCGGTGGAAAAGACTCTTTTCCTAAGTTCGGCACTAGCAGGCTCCAAAACCACGCCGGGCCTCCTGCCGGTGCCTTATCATCAAATTATTATTACTACAAACATTAACAAGATGTTGATTAAGTTGAACCCAGCTATCAAACTAAACATGTTATAGGACGGACAACAAGACGCGAGCACGAACAACACTAAGCAAGCAACTACGACACGAGGGCCAACAAGGTAAACAAGCAACAGTCAATAGGAAGTGGAGGGAAGGCTATAACATGGCTACAAGGTAAACATATGATAGGATCGATACACAAGCATCGAATCATAAGGCTAGAATAAGGACAACGGAAAGAATCAGTAACAAGTGATGAATGGAAGCCATAGGTAGCAAGTGAGTAAAGCTTGCCTGGAATCCAGCTTGTAGAGGTACAAGAATTTGTCGTTGCTCACATCATCTCAGCATCCTATCCGCGAAGAATCAAAGCACTAAAAGAAACAACGAATGCAACACTTACAACTACGGAAAAAAATCCAGCATGATCAAGATATGGATGCATGACATGCGAGAGGCAACTTAACCAATTTAACGGAACCGAAGTCCGAGAAATTCACTTAGAAGGTTCAAGTTATTTAGCTAACCATAAAAATTAAGTGTTGGTTAACATGGAGAACAAGATATAGATGATCTACACAACATTAAATGGAATAGGGCACAATTTAAATTAAATACCCAACACATTCCATGTTTATTATTTAGGTGAACATGCATAACAGTACTAAAGTGCAGTATGAAAGATGCAAACATGAGCATGGATGGCATATTAATATTCCTTGCATTTTTCTGATAATTCTAGGCATAAATTTTGCATTATTTGGAATTGTAAAACAAAAGATATGGGCATTGGAAGTTTAGGGTGGTTTCTGAAATGTGCAGGGACCTGTGCGTGAGGAAAACAGAGATCTGGGGGACTCCGATACAAAAACGGAAAGGCCATGGGCCTGGATGCGAAACGCCAGATCCAGATCTGGATCTCGCTGACCATGGCTATGCAAACCCGAGAGGCTGACGCGCGGGTCCTTCGCCAACGTGGCGCTGACGAGGCGCGGGTGAGCCACGGTGGAAAAAAGGGGAGGTAAAGTCTCTGGATCGGGGATTCGAACCTGGGTCTCCCAGGAGTTGGATCGGGTGCGCAGACACTGGGTTGTGTGCCTGCTTGTGTATAGATACAGATCTGACCCAAAATAAAGTGTGAGGGCTCGGAGTTTTTCTGACGAAACTGAAAACCAGATCCTGTACCGATCAGGACGGTGACACAGAAGTACGCCCGGCGGGCAAGACGGACGACCTAGCTCGAAGCAGGGCGTTCAGAGTAAGAGGAGAAAGTGGGAAGAATGTGTCCAGATGGACAGGGGGCTCACCGAATGTTTGATGGAGTCGATCTCGTTGAGAACCCGTAGAAGAAGTAGAGGAGGTAGACGACGTAGTCATCGAAGAACTTGGTAGCGAGGAAGATGATCTTGGCGGCATCTACCAAGACGGTTTCGGCTCCTGGACTTCGGCGAGGAGGAAGAGGACGGCGTGGCGCTTCCATTCCCGCCCGTATGTAAGGTTGACGGTGTCCAACGACACCAGCTCGATGAGCAATCTCCGCGCCGGCCATGCCACTCGGTGGTTGCTGGAGTAAAAGAAAGGTAGAGGAGGAAGAAGAGAAGGCGTCTGGTGGCGGCGGCGGATGGAGGAAGAGAGGCCTAGGGTTCGGTTCGGGACCAGGAGGGGCGGTTTTATGGGAGGGAGGGAGCAGGTGGTGTAGTGGTGGAGGTGGACAACCACATGCAGTCACGCCTCCTGCGTGAGTGCTCCTCTACGGACGAAGGAAGACGGAGGGTGGTGTCGCACCCGGACTTCTATAGGATACTCACCGTACGAACTGAACAGTATTCTGATGGGATTACGGGGCTTTCCGGCACCCGCGTCCTCTTACGAGTAGGCCAACACTTATGTGTGACAACCCATCGCTACTGTTCACCGTCGATGTAAACTATCCTGTAGAAATCAGGACACTAGCGTTGACGTACTTCATACCATACACACATGATACGTCAACGGCTTTGAACAAAAGGATAACACAACATGCCTCTACGACACAAAAGATTGAAATAAGGTAGCAAATGGCCTTCACTAAGGCAGAAATAGCAAATACAATCATCCAGAGGACACATGTCCCAACATAGCATTCATTACATCAGCGGTAGCATTCAAAGGGGGTCTGAGTACAGACAAAAACCAAATAGGCTTAAGAAGCCGGAAACTGAAATAAAGACGGAGCCCATCCACGATGTCTCGGATCCTCACTACTAAGGAAAAGCTTACCCGTGACGCACCATATTGGCTATCCGTGACGCACTTGGGCGCGTCACGGGTAGCACGCCGCGCCTATGGGTTTAGCCGTGACGCACCGAGCTGGTGCGCCGCGCCTATTGATACCCGTGACGCACGGGCTAGGTGCGCCGCGGCTACTTCTGGGCGCGTCACGCCTAACTCCAGAGGTGCGCCACGGCTACGAATACAGGTGCGTCACGGCTATTCTATGCTGTATTTTTTAAAAAAGGCAATACCGTATTTATACAGGTATATACAGCTCAAATACAGAATAATGTCAGTACACAAAATACAGAAGAATATCAATAGCTCAAACACAGGTATGCAATTGATAGAATAAATTTTCATAGCAGAAATATTACATAGTCTAGAAAACAAACATATATACTACTAATAAATCCAGGAGTTAGTCTCGAAAACAACCATATTACATATTTTTGACCATCACCACATAATCTATCTAGCGGGCGCGGATGTAGTCGATCACCATCATCATGTCCAAGTTGGCGATGTCACTATCCCTCATGGTGATCAGAATAGCTCGGCCAACCTCCATACCACCTCTTGCGGAATGGAACTGCCTCCATGCTTGAGAGTTGAGGATGACCCGACCATCAGCGTTATCCCTGGTGATCGGAACTACGGTGACAGGTCCTGATTCTCCACGGCGTACTCCAATGGTACCCATATGCTCCATGCCAGCACTGTCCGCTACCGCCAAAGGTATTTTCTACAACACACAATTCCAAGAAAGAATAAAAGCACAATGTCAAATGCCGGATAAGAAAGTGTTAAGAACATAAGCAACTATACGAATAAGAAAGTGTTAAGAAACATACCATGACATGTCCATTGGAGATGTTAGTGTTGGTGATGCGATGCACGAAAGGGGACCCGATGTAGCTATCTATCTGTGCAAGTTTCTGAAGGACACGGTCCTTCTCAAACTCGCTAAGATTCGCTCTTTGAGCAACCACCACATGTTTCCATGGGTCCTCCTCGTCCATATCATCCTCAGTGTCCATATCCTCGGTGTTCTCAGTTTCCTCCTCACTCCCGCCATCCTCGCTCGCAATCCCGCCCATATACACAATTTTGATGCGAGGTTGCGGTCCTTCCATAGAGAAGTGAATGTAATCAGCTCCGCTTACAGTGTACGTGGCGATGAGAGCCTGCACTTCGTGCCCCCAGAAGTAGGTCTTCGTTCTTTCTTTTTCACTCGAAGAATGTAGGTGTTCCCGTGAACATTGAAATTCACCTTATGCCAACTAACTCGTGAATTCATCGCGAATATTGCATGGTAGATCTAAAAAAGAAATATAAAGAATATTTTGTTAATAAACACAAGTCTCAAGCTAGATAGTAAAACGAAAGAACAAGTTATAATAAAAAGAATTGTTAATTACCCAACGAATCAACGTCACCGTCGTGGAGCTGAAGCATAAAAGAACTCCCACTGAATCGTCCTTCGGCACATCGGGACCGACATACTTCGCAAGCCATGTTCTATTAAATTAAGAAATGACACATAGAGGTTAGAGGAGCATAGCTATCACAAAACAAAGACAAATGGCAGAACCTACCTATCACAAAACAAATGTAGAAAGGCTATCTACTTTAATGGAATATCCAAAAACAAAGCTACTCCGGTCCTATTTCATTTGGTACAGATATTGTTTAAAACTAATCCTCTTGATCAGTTTAGTGCCAAGAAAAGGACACAATTGATACCGTTCAAACAAGTACAGAAGAGAGACAATTTTATTTATTGATGATTAAAAGAACGATAATAGAGGGTCAAGATAAGGAAAATTATAGAAAAAGCAACGTTGTATCATGGAGACAAGGTGACTCAAGATCTGTCTCCATGTGACTCAAGATCTGGACGTCTTCCTTATAGAGGGTCAAGATCAGCATGATTAAGTGAAAAATGGGCACAGCTTATCCAAGATAAACAATTGTACAACTTTCTAGCTAACGTTACCATTTCGGGCACTGCATGCATCCATAGGCTAACAGATTGGTAATGAATCTAACCACAATTAATCAGTAAAATAAGAAAAGCATAGCAGCATTATCTTCTATCATAATCCATCACTAACATAAAAGGTAGCAGACTTGAACAACATAAAGAAGCAAATCTTGACATTTGGAGAAAGCATGAACTTAATCTATTGCCAATCCATTTATCAACACAACAGATAAACTTTTTTTAACTGGGACCAACTAGAGCTCATAGGAACAACTAAATTGACAAAAGGTAATGTTATTCATGCAGGTTTGTGGCTAAATTGACAATGGTATTCATGTAAAGAACAATAATGTGCATCGAAGGTGACACATAGCAACCCACGAAAGCACATTTATAAAATTCAGCTAAGAGACGATGTGTGAATAATTCTAAACCAAATAGCATATATGATATATGATTCTCCAAGATAAGGAAATTTACAGAAAAAGCGAACCAGAAAACATGCAGTGTTGTATCATAGTGACAAGGTGACTCAAGGTTTAGATCTTCATTATTTTATTCAAGATCAATATAATTAAGTGCAAAAATGAGCACAGCTTATTCAAGATCAACAGTGGCCATTTCAGGCAGTACCATGCATCCCTAGGTTAAATGATTGGGTATGAATCAAATCATGATTAATCATTAAAATAAGAAAGCATCGGGTCATCATCATTTACTTATCATAATCCATCCCTAAGATAAAAGGCAGAGACTTACATTTCTACAAAGCATGACCAAAACTTAATCGGCTTCCCAATAAATTTACCATCACATCAAATAAAAAATTGGGGCCAAAGCTAACAGGAACCACAAAAGCTGAAGTTATTCCTGCAGATTTTTAATCCATACACGCATCATAATTATAACCTAACCGTACAAGGAGCTGAAGCTCACATGTGAATGACAGTAGCCGATGTTGATTTTATTGCACGGAGAGGCGCCGTCTCGATGTCCCACTCGACTCCGCTATGATGAAGGATGAAATATTCGGGCCATTGCTTCCTATCATCACGGTCAGATCTAAACCCTCTCAGACTCACAAAGCTTTAGCTCATTTCTTACCCAGCAGAGATTATATTAGAATGCATCTGAGTTTGGCGATACATTATGTGCATCTCAACCGAGTGATTTTTGGTACTTTTTCAGGTTGATAAGATCAATGAGAGCTTCGGTCTCATTAACTCCATGACTAAGCCACTTGCGGCCTATCTCTTCACCAGGAACAACAAGCTCCAGGAGCAGACCGTTTTTGCAGGAGGAATGCTCCTAGGGGCGGGATCAAGGAGAAGGGGAGGGAGAGGACTAGGGGGGCGGCGCACCTTTGTTCGTCGGGCTTCGAGGTCGATGGAGACGGGACGACGACGTCGCAGTGGTCGACGGCTTCCTGGCCCTGCTCCTCCTCCTCCTAGGTCGATGCAGAGGCGAGGTGGTGGCGGCGACTAGAGGGAGGGCAGAGGCTAGGCTAGGGCTTGGGGTGGTGGTGGGCGGCGGCGAGAGGGAGGGGAGGGCAAAGGCTAGCTAGGGCTTGGGGTGGGCGGCGGCGAGAGGGAGAGGACGATGCGGATCGATCGGAGGAAGAAGCAGAGGACGATGCGGGCCAGTAGCTAGTATAGGAGAAAGGATAGCCGTGACGCACTAATGGAAGGTGCGCCGCGGGTATCGAACATAGCCGTGACGCACCACTGCAAAGGTGCGTCGCGGGTACGCCTCGTAGGCTCTCCACCCCGGCCCCACACGTAGGTGCGACGCGCCGTATGTTTGGTGCGCCGCGGGTATGCCTTTAGGCGCGACGCACCAAACGGGCGTGCGCCGCGGGTAATAGGCGTGACGTGCCGAAGTTGCAGTGCGTCACGGGTATCATTACTCCTATAGGCATTTTCCTAGTAGTGCCTGCCCGGGTCCGCTAACTACTCGTCAGCAGCCTCGTCAAACTCCACGTAGTAGCCGTCACCTGGATCCTCGTAATCGTAGTCTGCGGAAACCACAGCCCCAAAGGGGTCAGTACATAGACGTACTGGCAAGCAAGACTCATAGTTCACCAAAGTATAGCCCGTCAACACAAGCACATATGACTTGGGTTCAACGGAAGGAAAAGGGTATATAAGATGCTGCAACTGGCTGCGCTAACCAACTACAGAGATTCTATCACTTCCAACTATCAGAAAGGGGATAAGATCGAGGGTTGTAACCAACTGAAAGATAACATCAAACAAACCCATCCTGGATCTCGCCCCTTATCCAAAGAAGCAATCCGAGGATAACTCACACAGTTGGATTAAAGATGTAACAAGTTATTGTGACAATAATCCTATTACTAGTCAAATTGTAATCATGGGGTGTGAGTTTATGAATCATTAGGTTTAAGTTGTCCTGAGTACTTGTTAGCCAGCACTTTCACCAAGTTAACCATAACCGCGGAAAACACGGCTTCTCGAGAAGATTATCCCTGCAGGGTTGCACCAATTTGGTCGTACACGTATGAATAACCCGCCAGATGGGATGCCTCCCACCAAGCGGGGCACTCAACACAACTCAACTCTTCTCCGCATCAAGCCCAAAGCACCTTGGGCGCACGGCTAATCGAGCCCAGAAGAAAATGGACCCTCATAGCACTCTAAGAACGTGTCCCCCTATATGCCGACTACAAAAGTTCCACCCTGCGCTGGGCTCGCAAAAACATGCATGCGGCAAATAGAAAGCACGAACTAAATGAGATGATTTGGACGAGATGCGAATCGAATCAAATTGAGGGGGGCGCCCATACTCGCTTCCCACATGCGGGTAGTGCGCTCATCATGGATCAGTAGACAAGACCCTTTTCCTATTAGGGTCGACACTAGCAGGCCTCAAAACCACACAGGGCCTCCTGCCGGTGCCTTATCATCAAATTATTATTAACAGTGATAACATTAGCATGATTGATTGATTGATTAAACATCGAGCCCCCAGAACATAATGAAAAAAAATAGTAACTGAAAGTAACGGGTAACAGACTCGAGCAAAACAACCTAAGCATACTAGTAAGACAAATAAAACAGGAATGTAAACAATCATTGCCATGGCATTGTGCACAATCAAGATGATGCATGACAAGTTAAGGGTTGCATCAAAGTAAACTAGCTAACATGATAACACAATTTAAATGGACCCCTATGCAAGTTGAGTTGCATATGGAAAGGGTTCATGGATTAAGTTGGAACAAATGATTTACAATTTATTATTAGGTGATAGTTGTTATCATGATGCATGCATGCTGGTAACAACAAAATAACAACAAATAACAATAATAGATGCAAAGGAAAAGGAATAAAACAAGTTTGAAAATTATTTATTGAGTTTGGAAATTTTGGTTACTTAAACATGTCACATAAAAAATTATTGTTTTCATCAATTCAAGGTGTGCAAAACTATTAATAAAATTTATACTTGAAAAGGACATCAAATTTTAGTTGGATTACATGTTTCAAATATTGAAATTGGAATTTGGATTATTTAATTATGAATTAAACAATATTAAACAAGTTTTATTTGAATTTAAAACAAGTTTGAATATTATTTGAATTTTATTTGTTCAAACCATAAATTCAAATTCACATTTGAAAGGTTCACACTTTGGGGGTTTGAAAACATATTTTGCATGTTCAAAAATATTTTATTTTGAGCAAGTTATGATTTTTATCAAATTTAAATGAATTAAACAATTATTAAATTATTTAGGCAATTTAAATTATTCAAACAATGAAACAAATTTTATATTTGAATAGGATATTCAAAATGGTATGAAAAACATATTTTATTTGCCTTATTTGGAATTAGTATGAATTATTTATGAATTATTGCAAATTACATTTGAATTATTCAAATTTGAATTTTAAAGGTATTTGTAATTGTCAAAACAGTACACAAATTGATTATTTGGAAAGATTAGGAAATTTGGAACAGAAAACATAAGAACTTTTTATTTATTGGATTTACAGAACAAAAGATATTAAAGTTTGAAGTTTTAGTTTCAAATCTGCTATTTAAATTGTTTTTGGAAAAAACAGAAACTCGCAGAAACGTTTTTCACCGTGCTGCTAGCCAGCCACGGTCACTGCCCCGTGGGCCTGGGGGGCCAGCGTGGCGCTGCGCGCCCGCGTGGCCGTGGCAGTCAATGGCGCGTGGGCCACAGCTGTCAGCCAGCGGGGCAAAAGAATTGGGGAAAACCCCGCAGCGCGAGGGCTCGACCCCATCACCTCTCCCTCGCTGCGCGCTAACTGAACCACTGCGGCACTGCGCGCTCTCTTGACAGATACAGCAACGCAAGGAGGTTAAAGGTTCAGACTTTTCAGTTTACTGAAACTGCACGCGCTGTTTTTGAACCTCGACAGCTAACTGAGCTCGCCGGCGGAGAACAGCACGGCCGTGCTCGAACGACGCGATGGATGTGTGCGTGGTTGCGGTGCAGATCAGAATGGTGAGGAGGGAGGAGATGGGGCTAGCTCACCACCGGCTGTAGAGGTGGCAGAGGCCCGGTGACGTGATGCTGACGGCGATGGCTGCGGTGGTGTCGCGGACGGCGGCGACGCCCTGGTGGATCCCCGTTGCTGCTCCGGTGTGCAAAATGAAGAGGAGACGGTGGCGACTCGATCCCAGTGAGCAGACGGCTTCGAGGGGCTCTGCAACGAAGAGGAGGACCTCGGGTTCAGAAACAATGGGGCCACGGTGGTCGGAAATGGCGAGGACCGCGGCGGCGAAACAGAGACTCACCGAGTGCTATTAGGTGTTCAACGGATGGAGAAGACGACGGCGACGTGGTTCCCGTGTTTAGGTAGGGTGGAGGAGCGCCATGGCGACGGCGGCGAGCAGATCTTCAGACGGTGGCCGCCGGTGGGTGGATTCAGAGGAGGTGGAGGGTGGAAACGACGGCGGGGCAGATGGGGAGGAGAAACCCTAGGCGCTAGGGCACGGCGCCAGTGCCTAGGTGGTACTTATAGGGACAGGGACGATGGGATGGCCGTCGGTGGCTTGCGGTACCGCCGTGGCACCGCTATGATGCCTGCCGTACGGGGAGACGACGGCGGCGGCCGTCTAATCGAAACGGTACGCCCGTAGCTGGGCTGGGCCGCGCGCTAGAGTAGGTTAGGTGGGCTTAGGGTAGTTAGCTGCTGCGCGCGCGGCTGTTTTCTCTTCTTTTTATTTTTTTGTTTTATTTTTTTTTGCTGAAACAGAATTTGGAAGAATTTGTTAAGGTTTTGGTTAATAAAAATTTCAGAAAAATTAGGTTAGGCTAACTAGGTAAATAGAAACCATATTCCAAGATTGGATTTCAAAAATTTGAGATTTAAAATGATGTTTGTATTTGAATCCAATTTGGAGGAATTTTCAATATTGATTAACCATTAAGAAAAATAAAGCATTTTTATAGGGTTATCCCTAGGGTTTAAAGTGACTTAAAGAATACAAATGTGTGGTGAACTTCATGGATTCAAAAGGTACTGATTTGAAAACTTGGTTTGAATTTAGAAATGATTTAGGAATTATTGATTGAATTAATAGTTTGATTAAAACCAACAATTTAATAAGTGATCAACATGGAATAAAATGGTTGTTTTCATTTGTTATTTTTATTCCAAAAGTTGTAACAGATCAAGTATGAAATAACCATTTGAACTTTGTTTGATGTTTGATTATGAAAACAAGGTAAAACAGATGCAAAACAAATAGTAACAATTGCAAACAAAAATAAAACAAATGCAATGAGATGATGACATGATGCATTGCTTGAATTAAAACAAGAAACAAAACATTCTAAGGGTATTTTCATACTTGGGATGTTACAAAACGCCCCCCCCCCTTGAAGGAATCGCGCCCCGAGATTCCTTACTGAGATGTGAACAGGTCCGGATACTTCTTGCGAAGATCCTCTTCGGTCTCCCACGTTGCCTCTTTATCGGAATGATGCGACCATTGCACTTTCAAGAACTTGGTGCTCTTGTTGCGAGTCTTACGCTCGGTCTCATCGAGAATACGAATAGGGTGCTCCTCATAAGATAGATCATCTTGCAGTTCAATGGAATCATGATCAACTGCACGATCTGGATCTTTGAAACACTTCTTGAGCTGGGACACGTGGAACACATCGTGCACCTTGGATAGTTTTTCTGGAAGTTCAAGACGATAAGCATTTTCTGCACGCCTTGAGAGAATGTTGAAGGGACCAATGTATCTTGGTGCAAGCTTTCCTTTCACACCAAAACGATGAGTGCCTCTGAGGGGAGTTACACGGAGATATGCCTTATCACCAGGTGCATAGATCATATCCCTGTGCTTGCTATCATAATAGCTCTTCTGACGAGACTGAGCAATCCTGAGATTGTCACGAATGATACGAACTTTCTCCTCGGCTTCCTTAACAATGTCAGGGCCTAAAAGTGAACGTTCACCAGCTCTAGACCAATTGATTGGACTCCTGCATCTGCGACAATACAGTGCCTCAAATGGTGCCATGCCTAGCCTTGCCTGGTAGCTGTTGTTGTAGGAGAATTCAGCATATGGAAGGCAATCCTCCCATTTCATGCCAAAGGAGAGACCACATGCTCTGAGCATATCCTCGAGAATCTGATTGACTCTTTCGACTTGCCCCTGAGACTGAGGGTGATAAGCTGTGCTGAACAGAAGTTTAGTGCCCAAAGCTTCTTGAAAGCTTTTCCAGAAATGAGAAGTGAAGATACTTCCACGGTCTGAGCTTATGTCCAATGGAACACCATGAAGAGGAACAATCTTTGCTGTGTAGAGCTCTGCTAACTGGCTAGCTGAGATAGTCTCCTTGACAGCAAAGAAGTGAGCAACCTTAGTGAGACGATCAATAACAACGAAGATTGCATCGTTGCCCTTCTTGGACTTTGGAAACCCAGTAACGAAGTCCATTTCAATCATGTCCCACTTCCACTCAGGAATTTTCAGAGGTTGGAGTAGACCGGCTGTTTTCTGATGGACTGCCTTAACACGTTGACAAACGTCGCATTCAGAAACGTATTGAGCAATTTCACGTTTCATGCCAGACCACCAATACAGAGTCTTGAGATCCTGGTACATCTTTGTACTTCCAGGGTGAATTGAGAGAGGAGTTTCATGAGCCTCCTTGAGAATGATATCTTTGAGGCTTTGAATCTGAGGAACTGCAATGCGTCCTTCGAAGAACACAGTTCCCTTGTCATCAATTGAGAAGGACTTGAATTTATCATTGCCTTCTTTGATGTGCTCTACAATCTTCTTGATTTCAGTATCACGAAGTTGTTCAGAACGAATCTTGTCCTCGAGAGTTGGACTGGCTGTCAAGCTAGCAAGGTAACCTTGAGGGACAAGACCAAGGTTCAGCTTCTGGAATTCTTCATGAAGTGGAGGTTGGCTTTCCATGATCATGAGATTATTGCAATAGGATTTGCGACTGAGAGCATCGGCCATAACATTAGCCTTGCCTGGAGTGTAAGAAATGGTGAGATCAAAGTCTTTAATCTTCTCAATCCATCTCCTTTGCCTGAGGTTCAGATCTGGCTGAGTGAAGATGTATTTCAGACTCTTATGATCGGAAAAGATTTCAGTTTTGTTACCCAACAAGTATTTTCTCCATTTCTTGAGGGCAAACACAACTGCTGCAAGTTCAAGATCATGTGTGGGATAGTTTTGCTCATGTGGGTTCAACTGACGTGAAGCATAAGCCACAACTTGACGTTCTTGCATAAGAACTGCTCCTAGGCCTTGGAGAGATGCATCACAGAAAATCTGGAAAGCTTTGGTAGTATCAGGGCCAACCAGAACTGGGGTGGAAGTGAGTTTAGTCTTCAGGAGGTTGAAACTCTCATCACATTGTGGAGTCCAAACGAACTTTTTGTCCTTCTTTGTGAGATCAGTGAGAGGTTTGGCAATCTTGGAAAAGTTTTGGACGAAACGACGGCAATAGCTAGCCAAGCCAAGAAAATTTCTGACTTGCTTCACCGTCTTAGGGGGTTTCCAGTCAACAATTGCCTTAACCTTTTCAGGATCAATGGCTATGCCTTTGGCAGAGATGATATGACCAAGATATGCAACTTCTGGAATCCAGAACTCACATTTGGAAAACTTGGCATACAGACGATGCTCGCGAAGTTTCATGAGAGTGAGACGAAGGTGTTCTCCATGCTCTTCCTCGGATTTTGAGTAGACTAGAATGTCATCAAGATATACCACAACGAACTTGTCGAGGTATTCATGGAAGACAGAATTCATGAGTCTTGAGAACGTTGCCGGTGCATTGGTGAGACCAAAGGACATGACGGTGTATTCATATAGACCGTAACGAGTGGTGAAAGCTGTCTTAGGAATATCTTCCTTTCTGATCTTTATCTGATGGTAACCCATCCTCAAGTCCAACTTTGAGAATATTGAGGCTCCAGCAAGTTGATCAAAAAGATAATCGATACGAGGAATTGGATACTTGTTCTTGATGGTTTTCTCGTTGAGAGGACGATAGTCAACCACGAGTCTTTTTGTTTGATCCTTCTTGGCAACAAACAGAGTTGGGCAACCCCAAGCGGAGGAACTAGGGTGAATGTAACCTTTCTCCATGTACATATCGATTTGCTCCTTCAACAATTTCAGTTCAGGAGGAGCTATCTTGTATGGATGCTTAGAGATTGGAGCAGTACCTGGCTCAAGCTCGATCACGAACTCAACTGCTCTGTCCGGAGGCATCCCTGGCAACTCTTCTGGAAAGACGTCAGCGAATTCACAAACCACCGGAACATTTTCAATTGCAGGAAGGGGTTTGGCATCGAGGTTGAACAGCTGAACAGAACTTGATCCATATGGAGAATAGACTATCTGGCCTGAAGTGTGAGAGAGAGTTATTGACTTTTGAGCACAGTCAATTTTAGCTTTGTGGGTCTTCAACCAATCCATACCCAGAATGACATCAATGTCAGAATTTCCCAGCAACATGAGTGAAGCAAGGAATATGCGACCTCCAATTAGGATCTGATTGTCCATGCTTATCTTGGAAGTAATCATTTTAGTTCCCGGAGAGTGCACATAGATTTGATTGCTTAGCGGAACCAGAGCTAGATTGTACGTTGTAGCAAAGATCTTTGACACAAACGAATGCGATGCTGCAGTATCAAACAACACTTTAGCTGGAAAAGAGTTTACGGGTAATATACCGAGAACGATGTCAGCAGCTTCCTCAGCTTTGTCGGCCTTGATATGGTTCACCCTCGCGGTCCTCCCGACAGGCCTGTTGTTGGAGTTGAAGGCTTTAGCCGGGGGAGCACGAACCATAGCCTGGTTGGTGTTGGGGCGAGGAGGTGGAGGTAGCTGCCTCTGAGTGCACTTATCAGCGTAGTGCCCAGTCTCCTTGCACTTGAAGCAAGTGACGACACGAGGAGGACCCGGCCTTGGCTGCCCCATTGGAATCCTCTGACCCTGCATCTGAGATGGGTTGGGTGGGCGGGGACCAAAGCCTGGAGAAGCTTGGGCATTTGGAGCCCGAGTGACAGCACCATTTGGCACCCAGATGCGGCGCTTCTGCGGAGGGGTGGTCATGTTGGAGGAGGAACCACCCTCACGCGAGTGCTTGCGGGACTCTTCGAACGCTTTGCGCCCATTCTCCTCATTGAGCCCGGTGTTCACGAGCTCCACGAAGTCCTTGTACTTGATGTTGGTGAGAGCGTACTTCAGTTCCGGGTTAAAACCTCGGCGGAACCTTGCCATCTTCTTGGCTTCAGTGGACACTTCGTCACCAGCGTACCGAGCGAGACGATTGAACTCGTTCTGGTAGCCGAGGACGTCCAGCTTGCCCTGTCTGAGAGAGCAGAATTCCTCACGCATCCTTTCCATGAGACCATCTAGGATGTGGTGCTTCAGGAAGGCATCCTTGAAACAACCCCAGGTGATAGGATAGCCAGCTCTCATGGTCTGGTAGTTCTCCCACCAAGTAGCTGCCTGACCCTTCAGTAGGTAGGTGGCATACTTGACCTTATCTTCCTCAGCAACATGAGCAATCTCCAAAGCCCTGTTCATCTCCCTGATCCAGTCATCAGCATCCAGAGGCTCACGTGTTGCCACGAAAGCTCTCGGCCCCATGCTCAGAAACTCCTTGATGCTGACTCGCGGAGCATTCTGGTTGGTGTGCTGGTTAGCCTGGATCTGGGACATCTGAGCCACGACCTGAGTCATCTGAGTCAACAGCTCCGTGAGCGGAGGTGGCTCCGGCGGGTTGCTCCTTGTTGGCGGCATCCTGAACAGACATTCATTTTAGCACAACAACAGAAAAGGATAGACTTGGTAACCGAAAGATAGATTATTCCGACGCATGAATAGATAACCAACAGGTACATCATCACATGTTCAATTACATCAGAATATCCAACAGACCAATACATGGTTCGAATGCCAAAGGATAACTAAACATAGCTAGGAATGGATACATCGGTACTCCCATGCTCATCACGCAGGACGGCGGTGAGTAGTACGACGAGAGATACGGTGAGGAGGAATCCCACGGAAGTAGGTATGACGACGATCCACATAGAGCGGGACTGCTCTGAGAGCAACTCTCGGTGTGGTGAAGTAGAAAGCGTCGTCTCCCTGTGCTCCAAAACGGGGAATCCCAGATAGGTAACCATGTCTCTCAACATCTCCGGATAACCGGCGGTGCTCTCACAGCGAGTCATCCGAACCACCTGCGGGTAGAACCTGAGATCCATCTGCAGATGATCGGGGAAGTTTTGATTAGACTCCGGTAGAGAACTGATGTGGAAAGTAACAACAAGGTTCAACGGACGAAAAGGATGTTGAAAAGAACAGGATATTGAAGCAACATCGGGAAACTCTAGACCAAAAGTCCTGAGGTACTAAGGAGAACCCAAAACACGTGAAATCCTAACTTGAAAGTTTAGGTGAGAACAGAAAACAACGTTGCACTTCCTTACCAGAAAAGGGTGGGTGGGTGGGGAAAGAAGAAAAATGGCAGAATTCCTACTCTCACGTTTTATTTTTCCTATATAGCTACAAAATAGTTTCTAGACTCAACTGCGACCAGTAAAAAGGGATCCTACAGGCAGACAGGCTCTGATACCATTTGTCGCACCCGGACTTCTATAGGATACTCACCGTACGAACTGAACAGTATTCTGATGGGATTACGGGGCTTTCCGGCACCCGCGTCCTCTTACGAGTAGGCCAACACTTATGTGTGACAACCCATCGCTACTGTTCACCGTCGATGTAAACTATCCTATAGAAATCAGGACACTAGCGTTGACGTACTTCATACCATACACACATGGTACGTCAACGGCTTTGAACAAAAGGATAACACAACATGCCTCTACGACACAAAAGATTGAAATAAGGTAGCAAATGGCCTTCACTAAGGCAGAAATAGCAAATACAATCATCCAGAGGACACATGTCCCAACATAGCATTCATTACATCAGCGGAAGCATTCAAAGGGGGTCTGAGTACAGACAAAAACCAAATAGGCTTAAGAAGCCGGAAACTGAAATAAAGACGGAGCCCATCCACGATGTCTCGGATCCTGCCCGGGTCCGCTAACTACTCGTCAGCAGCCTCGTCAAACTCCACGTAGTAGCCGTCACCTGGATCCTCGTAATCGTAGTCTGCGGAAACCACAGCCCCAAAGGGGTCAGTACATAGACGTACTGGCAAGCAAGACTCACAGTTCACCAAAGTATAGCCCGTCAACACAAGCACAGATGACTTGGGTTCAACGGAAGGAAAAGGGTATATAAGATGCTGCAACTGGCTGCGCTAACCAACTACAGAGATTCTATCACTTCCAACTATCAGAAAGGGGATAAGATCGAGGGTTGTAACCAACTGAAAAATAACATCAAACAAACCCATCCTGGATATCGCCCCTTATCCAAAGAAGCAATCCGAGAATAACTCACACAGTTGGATTAAAGATGTAACAAGTTATTGTGACAATAATCCTATTACTAGTCAAATTGTAATCATGGGGTGTGAGTTTATGAATCATTAGGTTTAAGTTGTCCTGAGTACTTGTTAGCCAGCACTTTCACCAAGTTAACCATAACCGCGGAAAACACGGCTTCTCGAGAAGATTATCCCTGCAGGGGTGCACCAATTTGGCCGTACACGTATGAATAACCCGCCAGATGGGATGCCTCCCACCAAGCGGGGCACTCAACACAACTCAACTCTTCTCCGCATCAAGCCCAAAGCACCTTGGGCGCACGGCTAATCGAGCCCAGAAGAAAATGGACCCTCATAGCACTCTAAGAACGTGTCCCCCTATATGCCGACTACAAAAGTTCCACCCTGCGCTGGGCTCGCAAAAACATGCATGCGGCAAATAGAAAGCACGAACTAAATGAGATGATTTGGACGAGATGCGAATCGAATCAAATTGAGGGGGGCGCCCATACTCGCTTCCCACATGCGGGTAGTGCGCTCATCATGGATCAGTAGACAAGACCCTTTTCCTATTAGGGTCGACACTAGCAGGCCTCAAAACCACACAGGGCCTCCTGCCGGTGCCTTATCATCAAATTATTATTAACAGTGATAACATTAGCATGATTGATTGATTGATTAAACATCGAGCCCCCAGAACATAATGAAAAAAAAATAGTAACTGAAAGTAACGGGTAACAGACTCGAGCAAAACAACCTAAGCATACTAGTAAGACACTGGCTCAATCAATAGGGTTGTAGGAGGGGTGGTGAGGCAATATCAGGGTTCAGGGAATCATGTGATAGGTTCGTAACAGAAACAACTACCACTAAGGCTAGCAAGAATAGACAACGGAAAGTATCGGTAACCAGGGTTGAAAGGAACACAATGGTTCATGTGAGTGATAACTTGCCTGCGAACTCAGCAGCCGGGTACTGAGCTAGATCCTCAGAAGGGGTGCTGTAAGGATCGTCTGTCTCAACGTCGTCGTCTATTCGAGAAGAAGCAAACAAACAAAACAGGAATGTAAACAATCATTGCCATGGCATTGTGCACAATCAAGATGATGCATGACAAGTTAAGGGTTGCATCAAAGTAAACTAGCTAACATGATAACACAATTTAAATGGACCCCTATGCAAGTTGAGTTGCATATGGAAAGGGTTCATGGATTAAGTTGGAACAAATGATTTACAATTTATTATTAGGTGATAGTTGTTATCATGATGCATGCATGCTGGTAACAACAAAATAACAACAAATAACAATAATAGATGCAAAGGAAAAGGAATAAAACAAGTTTGAAAATTATTTATTAAGTTTGGAAAATTTGGTTACTTAAACATGTCACATAAACAATTATTGTTTTCATCAATTCAAGGTGTGCAAAACTATTAATAAAATTTATATTTGAAAAGGACATCAAATTTTAGTTGGATTACATGTTTCAAATATTGAAATTGGAATTTGGATTATTTAATTATGAATTAAACAATATTAAACAAGTTTTATTTGAATTTAAAACAAGTTTGAATATTATTTGAATTTTATTTGTTCAAACCATAAATTCAAATTCACATTTGAAAGGTTCACACTTTGGGGGTTTGAAAACATATTTTGCATGTTCAAAAATATTTTATTTTGAGCAAGTTATGATTTTTATCAAATTTAAATGAATTAAACAATTATTAAATTATTTAGGCAATTTAAATTATTCAAACAATGAAACAAATTTTATATTTGAATAGGAAAATGGTATGAAAAACATATTTTATTTGCCTTATTTGGAATTAGTATGAATTATTTATGAATTATTGCAAATTACATTTGAATTATTCAAATTTGAATTTTAAAGGTATTTGTAATTGTCAAAACAGTACACAAATTGATTATTTGGAAAGATTAGGAAATTTGGAACAGAAAACATAAAAACTTTTTATTTATTGGATTTACAGAACAAAAGATATTAAAGTTTGAAGTTTTAGTTTCAAATCTGCTATTTAAATTGTTTTTGGAAAAAACAGAAACTTGCAGAAACGTTTTTCACCGTGCTGCTAGCCAGCCACGGTCACTGCCCCGTGGGCCTGGGGGGGCCAGCGTGGCGCTGCGCGCCCGCGTGGCCGTGGCAGTCAATGGCGCGTGGGCCACGACTGTTAGCCAGCGGGGCAAAAGAATTGGGGAAAATCCCGCAGCGCGAGGGCTCGACCCCAGCACCTCTCCCTCGCTGCGCGCTAACTGAACCACTGCGGCACTGCGCGCTCGCTTGACAGATACAGCAACGCAAGGAGGTTAAAGGTTCAGACTTTTCAGTTTACTGAAACTGCACGCGCTGTTTCTGAACCTCGACAGCTAACTGAGCTCGCCGGCGGAGAACAGCACGGCCGTGCTCGAACAACGCGATGGATGTGTGCGTGGTTGCGGTGCAGATCAGAATGGTGAGGAGGGAGGAGATGGGGCTAGCTCACCACCGGCTGTAGAGGTGGCAGAGGCCCGGTGACGTGATGCTGACGGCGATGGCTGCGGTGGTGTCGCGGACGGCGGCGACGCCCTGGTGGATCCTCGTTGCTGCTCCGGTGTGCAAAATGAAGAGGAGACGGTGGCGACTCGATCCCAGTGAGCAGACGGCTTCGAGGGGCTCTGCAACGAAGAGGAGGACCTCGGGTTCTGAAACAATGGGTCCACGGTGGTCGGAAATGGCGAGGACCGCGGCGGCGAAACAGAGACTCACCGAGTGCGATTAGGTGTTCAACGGATGGAGAAGACGACGGCGACGTGGTTCCCGTGTTTAGGTACGGTGGAGGAGCGCCATGGCGACGGCGGCGAGCAGATCTTCAGACGGTGGCCGCCGGTGGGTGGATTCGGAGGAGGTGGAGGGTGGAAACGACGGCGGGGCAGATGGGGAGGAGAAACCCTAGGCGCTAGGGCACGGCGCCAGTGCCTAGGTGGTACTTATATGGGCAGGGACGATGGGATGGCCGTCGGTGGCTTGCGGTGCCGCCGTGGCACCGCTACGATGCCTGCCGTACGGGGAGACGACGGCGGCGGCCATCTAATCGAAACGGTACGCCCGTAGCTGGGCTGGGCCGCGCGCTAGAGTAGGTTAGGTGGGCTTAGGGTAGTTAGCTGCTGCGCGCGCGGCTGTTTTCTCCTCTTTTTATTTTTCTGTTTTATTTTTTTTTGCTGAAACAGAATTTGGAAGAATTTGTTAAGGTTTTGGTTATTAAAAGTTTCAGAAAAATTAGGTTAGGCTAACTAGGTATATAGAAACCATATTCCAAGATTGGATTTCAAAAATTTGAGATTTAAAATGATGTTTGTATTTGAATCCAATTTGGAGGAATTTTCAATATTGATTAACCATTAAGAAAAATAAAGCATTTTTATAGGGTTATCCCTAGGGTTTAAAGTGACTTAAAGAATACAAATGTGTGGTGAACTTCATGGATTCAAAAGGTACTGATTTGAAAACTTGGTTTGAATTTAGAAATGATTTAGGAATTATTGATTGAATTAATAGTTTGATTAAAACCAACAATTTAATAAGTGATCAACATGGAATAAAATGGTTGTTTTCATTTGTTATTTTTATTCCAAAAGTTGTAACAGATCAAGTATGAAATAACCATTTGAACTTTGTTTGATGTTTGATTATGAAAACAAGGTAAAACAGATGCAAAACAAATAGTAACAATTGCAAACAAAAATAAAACAAATGCAATGAGATGATGACATGATGCATTGCTTGAATTAAAACAAGAAACAAAACATTCTAAGGGTATTTTCATACTTGGGATGTTACAGGTGGGCGGGTGTGGAGTTGGGTTGGGCTGCCTTTAAGGTCGGTTGGTGGTGGGCTGGCCTGGTGTGGCTGGCCTGCCACCCAAAACGTTTTTCTTTTTCTTTTGTGGGTTCTTTTCTTTTCTTTTATTATTTTAAGAAAATAAGAGGATTGATTTCGGAATAATAGAAGAGTTCAAAAAGGAAATTTCTGCAATGTCGTTGATTGGAAGTTTGTGAAATAAATTGATGTAGGTAAATGAGATGCAATGCAATGCATGATGACATGATGCGAAAAAGAAAACAAACAATTTCTAATTTGGGGAAAACCCCGGGTGTTACATATATCTATGGTGCAAAACATTTTCAAAATTGCATTTTGTTGTTAGGCTACTACATCTGAAACTTCTTGGGCGTTGGAGTGACAAAAGTTTTGACATGCTGCTTGATTTACAAAGAGATCTTTTACCTGAAGGGTCACTGGTACCTAAAAATTTCAATGAAGCTAAGAAAATAGTTAAATCCAATGGGCTTGGGTATGTTACTATTCATGCATGTGAAAATGATTGCATACTATTCCGAAAAGAATATGATAAGGAAAATCAGTGTCCAAAGTGTAAAACTTCAAGGTGGAAATCTGAAAACAAGTGTCCAGATGGGAAAAGGGTACATAGAGTTCCTAGAAAGGTTCTTCGTTATTTTCCGATTAAAATAAGGTTTCAAAGCCCTTTTATGTCCCCTAAAAGTGCTACTGATATGAGGTGGCACGATGTAGAACGTACTAAAGATGGTTCGCTTAGGCATCCAGCAGATGCTAAATTCTGGAAGGATTTCGATGATAAACATCCATTAGTTGGTAAAGACATCTGCAATATCCGAATGGCAGTTGCTACCGATGGCTTCAATCCGTTTAGGTCATTGAGCAATACCTATAGTGTCTGGCCTGTACTTTTGATTCCATATAACCTTCCTCCTTGGGTATGTATGAAGCAGCCTAAGTTTATTCTGAGTTTGCTGATTCCTGGTCCTAAGTCACCTTATAGCGACATGGATGTCTATCTTGAGCCATTGGTAGATGATCTAATAGACATGTTGATGCATGTAAAATGCATACATGAACTTTGCATGTTATTACCTTTTTTTCCTACATATTAGCAACTTATATTCATGTTTTATAATGATTTGGGGGATTTTCTAAACAATCCCCCTTCTTTTGGTTCTAACCCTGTTTTTCCAGAAAACGTACTTTTTAGTGTTTCAGACTTTCCGGGAGCTTCGGGACTCCAAAAAGGGCAAGGCCAAAGAGCACGGTTCAGAATTTTCAAGACAAAGACCATGGGCCAAACTAGAGGGCCAAAAGGCCAACCAGGTGGCAAATAGGACCCTCCACGCGACCAGATTCCTTGGTCGCGTGAGAGGCCCCCTTTTTGCCCCCGTGGCTCCGATGCGTCGATCTTTCTTCTCCCGAGTGTCTCGTGACCTAAAAACTACTATATAAAGGGCCCCCTAGCCTTTTCGAGGAGGAGGAGGCGCCGAGAGATGAAACCACGAAACAGAGAGACAGAAGGCTGCCGCCGGAGAAGATCGGAGGGGGAAAACGCCGCCGGGATCACCCCTGGAGGGCTCCACCCCCCTCCGGTGTGTCCATCATCAACATCTACAGCAAGATCAGCTCCATCTCTCCACTGTAATCTCTTGGCAAACACGATGTATGATGCAAAACTATATTCCCTTGATGTATTGTGTCTCCCCGTCTATGTTTGAGTAGTTAATTGTTCTTGGCAATGGTTAAATAGTTCGTTGATTGGTTGCATACAAGTTTGTTATCTTCTATGATTGTCTTTATGTACAATATATGAGTGCACGCATATGTTGGGGAATGCATGTAAGGTGATCACCGGTAGCATAATGGAGTGGTGGTAACTTGGGAGTGACAGTAACCTGAGACCGAGCCACAAAGTTAAGTTATTGGGGGATATATATAGGGGACCTTAGAACGTAAGGCTATGGTGGGACTTTATGTCTTAATCAATCTTGTGCAGTCATTTACTTGGCCACATGATCCATCATAAGGGGTTGTAGATCACTTACTTGACTATACCTATTCATGGCTCCTTCCTAGAAGAAACAACTAAGACTAAACCATGTGCTTCACTAATTGTGACAACCACACGAACGAAACACCTATTGCTAGAACACTTGCTCCCTTGAGATACTTGAGATATTTGCTGCTTGCTACTTGTGAAACTTGCTTAGAAACTTGCTTTAGGATTACTTGCATTTTAAACTTGCTTCACTAGTTACTAGACAAACAACACTCCATGTCACTTGCTTTTAATTAGTTAGTTCCTTTTAGTAAAACTTATTGCTTTGCATAAACAGCCATATAAGAGGGTTATAGGGCTTTAGAGAATAGATAGCTTACCTTCAGCTCCTCGTGGGTTCGACACTCAAATACTTATCGAAAGGTACTACAATTGATCTCCTGCACTTGGGAGTCATCAAGCACTTTTCTGGCGCCGTTGCCGGGGAGCGTTGTGCTAAGCTTTTATTCTTGTTTGCATTGCATACTAACATATAAATCTAAAACACAAAAAAAATAATAAAATGGAAAACAACCAAACAATTTTAGAACTGTATAATATCTACCTTGAATTAGGACAGGAAGTGTTTGAGGAGATATTGAAAAATTATTTGCACAACAATCATATTTGTGGTAGTACTAATTCTTTGAACACCTTTATTGCTAAGGAAAACCTTGAGCTTGGGGAAGTTTGTCTTGATGAATATGATATTTTTAGTCCCCCCTACTATTGAGGATAAAAATGATATACTTGCTGATGTATGGAAAGTTTTAAGCTTGGGGAAGTTGGTTTTGATGAGCATGATATTTCTAATTCCCCAAGCTTGGAGGAGAAAATTCACTTTGATGATACTATGCCTCCTATATATGATGATTGCAATGAAAATTCTGAATGTTTAACTCCCACTATCACTAATGAGGATTTTACTTATGTGGAGAGTAGTGATTCTTTTATGCATGTGGCTCATGATAAGAATGTCTTATGTGATATTCATATTGTTGAATCTATTCATGATGCTACTGCAAAATTATTATGAGAGAGGGAAACATGGTTACACATATTTCAACAATATTAA
This sequence comes from Alopecurus myosuroides, assembly GCA_028641055.1. Classification (NCBI taxonomy): domain Eukaryota; kingdom Viridiplantae; phylum Streptophyta; class Magnoliopsida; order Poales; family Poaceae; genus Alopecurus; species Alopecurus myosuroides. The sequence continues at coordinate 1,952,484 of CM054058.1, forward strand.
GTTTCCCCTCTTTATGGTGAAAGTATTGAAGCTGCACTTGATCTACCTTTTTATGCTTGCTATTATGTGCTTCTTTTATTTGTTTCATTACAAAATTCCAATGCATATGAAAGGGGTTAGACTTAAAAATAAATTGTTTAATATTTTTTGGTGTGTTCCTTATGCTTTAATTTCCTATTCGGTTTGAGCACACATTTATGTCTTTTCAACATGTAAAATACCTTTACCTACTGTTATCTATCATTTAGTTTAAGATTTTAATTTTATAAAAATTTTGGGAAAGCAAATGGGAAGGATGAGTAATGGAGAAGTTGGGGTCAACCTTGAACATGTGTTGTTCATGCCAAGGAAACTATTGCAAAGTCTCTATCATTAAAACTTTTTCCAAAGCTAAAAACAATAAAAATATTAGTTCACTACTGTAACATCACATTTCTGTCTTATTTCTCATCTTAAATGGCAAGAATAATCTTATATGAGAGATAGGATTAAACAATAGTAATTAGCTGTCAAGAAAACAGATTCCTGAACTTCACTGCGAAAAATGTTTAAAATCACAGAAGTGGAATTTTGACCTGGTAATTTACGACAGCAATATTTAGTTATCACTACATATTTCACTAGTTTTAAGTTTTCTGATTTGAGCAACTTAAGTGCCTCTAAAAATTCACTCTTTACGGGCTGTTCAGTTTTTGGCAGATTATGTCTTTATTTTGCATTGCTCTCATTACTTGTGTTTTGTGTGGTTCTTTTTATCAAGGAGCAATGCACAATTGTAGTAACAGTAGTTTATATTTAGAATCAACTCATGATGTGTCTTTGCTGTACCTATGTGGATTTTATTTATGGAGGCACTAACCCCTCTAATCAAGTTTTTTATGTTGAGATTTGTGTAAGAAGAATTTTTCAGGAGGAAGAGTTGAGTGAGATGAACAAAGATCAAGAGGGACAACCAATCAAGCTTGGGGATGTACCCCTGGGCTCACCCTACATGTATCAAATAAGTACAAGAATCCAAGTTTTTGTTTCGATTTTCCTAGTGTCCTCTTGCTGTCTCAAGAGGTTACTTTTTTTTCTTTTAATTCTGGAGTTTTCAATAAAGAGTCAAGTCAAACCCATTTGGACTTATAAGTTGCTATCCTAGTGCATGAAATTTCTGTTTCAGGACGAGTCTGCTCACCATATGATTTTACGTTTTTTATTGGTATGTCGGATTGAGCTAATTTTTTAGTATGTTCTGCAGCTTTTCGTCCTCTGTAAGCACAAAAAATTGGCTTAATTTTTTGACGAGTCTAGCTTAGGGAAAAACGTTCGTTTTACTGCTGTTGCTTTTCTGGACAGATTCTGCCTTCTTTTGTTTTATGCACTCTTTGGGCTTGGGAATCGAATTTCCATGATTCTTTCAAGCAAGATAATGAACATACAACATAATGAACCTTATTATCTATCTACTGGAGCATTTGATTTGGAATTTTGCACAGCAAGCATGTGATTTGTTTGTCCTTGCTAATCTCACCCCACAGAAAAAGAATGGGAGAAACATGTTTTGTGAAGTTTTTTCACAGGGAATAGAGGAGCTGTGCCTCAAGACATCCAAAAATGGTGAAAGCCATAAGCTTGGGGATGTGATGAACACCCCACTGGAGCTACACTCTTTTGGTTAGTACACGTCTACTTTCTGTTTTTCTAAACAAAGTATTTATCGTAGAGACTTGAAGCGTCTAGTTTTTGTTTTTATTTTTGTTTTGATAAGACCACATCCATCATTTTATATGATATTGAGCTACTGGAGTTTGGGGTTGGAATGTATTGGATGCTAGTATTATGACTTGGAATAGGGATGCCAGGGTTGATTTGAAGAGCTACATATGTTTGCATGATCTATAGGCTTTTTATGTGTAGAAATTTGCAATAATGTTGTCTTGAGCTATCTCTTATTCATGTCCTTGATGTTAATTGCTGGTTTATTTAGTTTTTCATGAAATGAGTAGTTCTATGGACATATGCATGCATAACAGCTGGTCAACTATCTCCCTCTTGCTAGCCAAAAATTTAAAAATTCCAACAAGTAAAAACTTGTTTCCAACACTCCTTAGCCAAGTATTTCCAGTGAGTCCACCATATCTTCCCATTAGCTTAATTGCTATTCCGAGTATGTTCACCATGTTATTGTGTTATTTATGTTCTAAATTAAGATATTCACTTTATTAATTGTCATGGGTTGAACTTGGGATAGGACTCTCACGAAATTTTGACGGCACACTTTACTTTTTATGCATCTAATAAACATGACCCAATAATGGGAGCCACAAGTTTTGCGTTTGACAAGTGTGTGGTTGGGACCTAGCTATAAACGTGTATCACCGGAAAGCTTTCAACATTGCACAAAAATTTACATTTGGTTGATATCATGTACTTTTGTTTTTGGACTCCTGCCATGCCGAAATGAAATAGAGGAATAGTAAGTTTTGATGAGTAAGTATCTATATGACTAGAGAAACGCATTGGGCCGCTAACCCAAGCCATGCTTTATCATGGTGGAAATTTACTTACAGCTTGAGTTACTCTACAACACACCCTACAATAAAATAAGAAGCTATGCATAATAGTGAATGAAAATAAAAAGGATGATGAGTATACTCCATTTGTTTGTCTTGTCATTGTGACATGGGCTTGTTTCCTTGTCATGGGGCAAGAGGTACCTCTTTGCGGTTCTCTATGATGTCATTAATACTTATTATGATTGTACAAAGCTTATTAGGAATCTTAAGTTGAGTAATCATGGAGTAGGTTTTCACACTCACGGGGCATGAGGCTTTCAACCACCTTGTCATTCACATTACTTCAACTATAACATCCCAAATCTTACATTTGGAATGTTTTGCATTTAGAGCATATGCATAGCATGGCATGTTTTAAAATTTTGCATTTGTTTGTTGCATTTGAAACCCCAAAATAAATCATGTCTAAAAAGAAATCTTTTCTCCTTTAAGGCATTATAAGCCAAGTAATCTATTATTTTTATCTTTCCCAAAATCCCCTTCAAAATAACCTAGGTGGGTAGGTTTTCAAATTTCAAAATTTTCAAATTTTGTTTGACCCTTTTTGGAGTTTTATTTTAAAAGTTATTAATGTTTTAGTTTTTGAATAAAAAAAAAAGAAAACGGACCGGGCGGCCGAGCAAGCCCAACGCGCGCGCAACGTGCAGCGCTGATGGGCCAGCCAGCCCAGCCAGCCCGCCCCGTCACGGAAACGAACGATCAAAAAAAAAGAAAAACAACCACCCGAGCCGCTGACGCGTGGGCCCCAGCCCACGACGTCAGCGCTAACGTCATCGCTGCCGGAATCCTCCCGGATTTGGAGGAGGTGGTTGTGCCGCCGCGGTTCCGCGGCCGATTCGGCCGCGCCCTAACCCCTCCCTCACGCCACGCCCCCCCCATATATAAGCCGCACCCCCCGGGACCTCGACGTCCACACCAGCCCATCGAGCCGCCGCCGCCTCGAAATCCCACCGTCCGCCACCGCCCGCCCAGTACAAAGTTTCGTGGGATTGCTAGAGTGTCATCATGAAAACAACATGATAATCAATTAATCACTTGACGGATTGCTAGAGTGTCATCAGAGTACAAAGTTTGGTGGGGACCGCCGCCCAGTATCTTGAGATTATGTTTACTTTCTTTATGTAGTTGTTATTGCGTGCAACCATGTTTCATATTAGTATGGGCTAGACATAAATTGTAGGTTGTGGTGACTCGAACCCAACGTGTCCAGAGATGTAGATTAGTGGTAGGTTGGTCCGGCTCGTGGTGGGTTTGAGAATCTACTTCTTATGGTTTATGGATTGATCTTCTTTCCTTCCGTGGTACTAGTGGTGTATCATGGTGTTTAGGGTCGATTAGGCAACATGGGTAAAGGGCACAAACCTCGCGAGGGTTAAAACTAAGATCTTAGCCGTGTTCCATTGGTTAGGGACAATTCAACAAATAGATGGGAAATATAACATATCTCGTTCATTCTTGTTTTATTGATTAATAATAATTTGACTATGGGTATTTGGAGAAGTGCCTGATGGTGTTTCAGTGTGCTAATCCAAAGGGTAGGAGCACTTTGCTATCAACCAAAGTGTCCAATTATGTGAAAAATCTAAATTCTAATAAATGATAGGTCAAATGCCTTTATGCAAAATAGCCTAGAAACTCCACCAGCCAAATATGAATGTAGACTAGCACTTGCCATTTATTATACCACCATAGTGTCACTTGCCATCATTGCTCAGAATGATCTGACCTCCTTTTTGGGGGCTGCATATTCCAACGTGCAGGTTATTCGGATTTGGATTAGCTTTTCGTAGGTTTTCGAGGCATCACATCAACCTTTGTTCGCTCGTGGCTTACAAACAAGAAGATGGAGGTCTACCGCTGCTTTGCTGCGTGTTCAATAATTATTTGAGCTAGCACTTTGCTATGCAGTTTGTAATAACTTACTTTACTCTGGATATTTCGATAGTATTCAATACATTTGTTTCCTTTGATTACTATCTGTGCTGTGTATGCTGGTGAACGGTCTAGGGGCCAGTATTACACATAAAAGTATGCCTTGTGATGGGCTGTACTACTACAGATGGTATCAGAGCAAATGTTGACTGTAGGCTCGAAAACCTAAGTTTGGAATAGGAAGCCATAGGATGAAAATTTTACTTTACTTTCCATCTTTACATTCATTACCTTTCGTCTCATACCACTTGTCTTTTCTAACTTCCACTCTTACCTTTCTATAGATGAGTACCGAAGAAGAAGTCTACCATGTTGAGGAGAACTCGGACGTGGAGTTCGAGAACGAGCTTGCAAACCTAACCAAGCTGCTGGGATTCTTCTTGCCGAAGATTGAGGGCTACAAGCTGGATAGCAATGTTCCAGGAGACAAGAGGTCGCGGTCGGAGCAGCGCGAGCATTGGCCCAGCAGCAAAACCCGGCTGAAGGAAATCCGGTTCTAACCCGGGTTGACGGAGAGTCGGCTTCAGTCACCAGCCGAGCAGCGGATAGCAGGTTGCAGGCGAATATGTTTGGGTTTATGACGAACAGGACGCCGTTGGCGGGTCCCTCGAATCCACAACACCCGGCCCTGTTCAATAACAACATGATCCTGGATCCCACAGTGCTAGCTACGGTGATAACCCCGGAGAACGCGGCGGCATGCGCTAGGGATCTGGATGTAGCCCGTCGTGCATTGGAGCAACAGAGGAGAGATGTGGAAGCAGAAAAGCAAGGCATAGCCACACGTCGGCGTGAGCTGGATGCACTGGAGAATCGGCTCCGGGTTGAGACAACTAGGGTGCATCAAAGGTACCAGACTAGATTACCGGCAACGGGTGGAGTATTAAATCCGGCCGCACTATTTATCACACCCCATGATCAACCAATCCCGGCTGTGAATCAGGAAACTGTACATCAGCCTGCAACTGGAGGAGGACAGCCGGCAAACGTGCAAGCCGGGTTACCCACATTGCAGATAGGGATTACCGTTGGCAACACAGCACCACCACCACCACCATCACGATTTCGCACGCCGCCAGGTCACTACAACAACCCCATGGACAATGTATACGCAGCAACAATTGCATTAAATCAGATCCCCGTAAGAGAGTCCCTCCATGCGGAGGAGACCCGGCGGGCGATAGACCTATTGCGCACAGCACTGGTGCAGCAAGTTAATTACCTGGATAATAGGAGTGGAATGCATGGGACGCCATATATCAGCCGGCAACATGGCAATACCGGCAATATTCAAACGAGTTCAGCGCGGCGGAGGGCAGAGCACCAGCAAATGCTGCCTCCTCCCCGCGTTCAGGCAGCACCAGCAGCATCAGCAGCACAAGCTATTGTGGATAGTTCCAGAGCCAGGCGAGCTGCGGCCGGGTCTGCGGTGCACGGACCAGCAGCAGTACCACGCCCAGCCATACCCCCCGCAGGATCGCATGTTTCCCGAGTAAGGCCAGTACCAACTAATCTTGCTGGGCCCAAGTGTCTGTCGGATAACATCAGGGCTGAGCCTTACCCGGATAAATTCAAGGAACCGGGTAAAGTAGTAAATTATGAGCCGACTATGGATCCAGAAACATGGTTGAGCAGTTATGAGATGGATATGTCGATTCGCAACGCATCTGAAAATCTTCAAGCTAAGTTCATGTACTTAATGATGTCGGAGGGAGCAGCAAAATTATGGTTCAACAACCTACCAGAAGGATCTATCAAATCATGGGATGAGTTGAAAATGGCGTTTATCAAGCACTTTCATGGGACATGCAGGAAGTTATTTACTATTGATGATCTAGAACGGTGTGTGCAAAAGAAGAGAGAATCTGCGCGCAGTTGGGTGCGCCGGGTTAGGGAGATACTTCACTCGTCTACGGACATCCAGCCAAAGGATGCGTTACAAGCTATGGCAAAGACGTGCAAGTATACACCTTTAGTGCAAAAGCTAACTCGCATGAAATCGAGTCGGAACGCTTCAGAGGTTACGATGGGAGAACTAATGGATACATGCAACAAGCACGCTGCAACGGATACCACAGAAGAGGACGTTGATGACAAGAAAGCAAAAGCAAACACGAGCAATAATGGAAGAGCCGACAATGGGTCTGCGCCGGGTAATAATGGAGGTAACAATGGAAACAACCAGAATAAGCGCCCGTTCGAGGGAAGCTCCGAGTTTGTCGCCACCACAGAAGCCGGGTCTTCGAGACCCAGAGCCGAGGGAAATTTTAATGGAGGAAACTACCAGGGGCCACCGAGGCCGGGTAACAACTGGGATATCTTCAGAATGGCGTGCCCGAAGCACAGCAGGAACAGAAGGCCGGCCAACCACTCATTGGAGCAGTGTGTGGATTTACAGAGATGTAAGAACGAGGAAGTAAACAAGACTATGCGAGGTGCAGGCTGGGGAGGAGGACCGGTCCGGGTGGAAACCCGGGCAACGGCCCACCCCCAGCAGGCAATCCAGGAGTTGGAAATCCGGGTAATAACCAGGGAGGAGCTGGAGGTTTCCAAGCTAACCCCAAACAGTTGGGACAATATCACGTGCATACTACAAGAACTTCCAACAAGGAGAGAAAGATACTCAAACGAGCAGTGAACGCGGTCAATTCAGCTGTTCCGAGATACTCGAGATGGTCGGATCAAGAGGTGACATGGAGCAGAAGAGATCACCCGGACACAATAGAACATCCGGGTGTGTTAGCATTGGTGGTTGCGCCGCAAGTCAATGGTTATGAGCTGAAAAAGGTCTTAATGGACGGTGGAAGTAGCATCAAACATCTTATATTGGGAAACTTTCTTACGTATGGGTCTCAAGGAGTCTCAGCTACAGAAAAGTTCAACAGTTTTGCATGGAATTGTGCCGGGTCACTCGGCGTGCCCCGAGGGAAAGATCACTTTGGAGGTCGCTTTTGGAGAATCAAAGGATAATTTCCGGGTTGAATGGCTCACGTTCGAGGTGGTAAAATTGCGCAGCTCCTATCACGCGCTATTTGGAAGGCCGGCTTACGCTAAGTTCATGGCCAGGCTGTGCTACGTATACCTACAGCTAAAGATTCCGGGTCCAAAGCAAACCATTACCATACATGGAAACCGGATTATAGCGGCTGAGTGTGACGAAGGAGACGCGGCAATGGCAGAACAGGCTTGCAGAAAGGAAGAGCTCAAGTATTACCGGCTCAAGTAGACCCGGATGACAGAACAACGTTGAAAAGGCCGAACACTGACGATGAGAGAGCAAAGTTCAAAGCATCACAAGATACCAAGATGGTGGCCTTTGTCGAAGGTGATCCCTCTAAGCAATTTGCTATAGTATCTAACCTGGACAATGAGCACGAAAAAGCACTCGTGGAGTTTATTCGTTCAAATCAAGATGTGTTTGCTTGGACGCCTAGCGATATGCCGGGTATCCCCACGGAGTTAGCAGAGCATAGCTTGCATGTTGATCCCAAATCTAGGCCCGTGAAGCAGGGCCTGAGGAAGATGTACGAGGAAAGAAGAAAGGCTATAGGAGAAGAAATTGCTCGGCTATTGGCAGCCGGCTTTATCATGGAAGTATTCCACCCGGATTGGCTGGCAAATCCGGTTCTAGTACTGAAAACGAGTAACGAGTGGAGGATGTGCATATATTATACGAGTCTCAACAAGCATTGCCCAAAGGATCCGTTTGCCCTTCCAAGGATTGATCAGATCATAGATGAAGTGGTTGGAAGTGACCTATTATGTTTCCTGGATGCGTATTTCGGGTATCATCAGATCAAGCTTAAGAAGGAAGATTGGGAGAAGACATCGTTCATAACCCCTTTTGGGGCCTTTTGTTACAAAACCATGACTTTTGGATTAAAGAACGCTGGCGCAACTTATCAGCAGTGCATTCAGAAGTGCTTCGAGGACCAAATTGGACGCAATGTTCATGCTTATGTGGATGATGTGGTGATCAAGACCAGGAAAGCGGAAACATTTATTGATGATCTAAAGGAAATGTTCAAAAACCTGAGAAGATATCAGATGAAGCTTAATCCCACAAAGTGTGTGTTTGGAGTTCCAGCAGGAAAGTTACTCGGTTATATCGTGTCGCACCCTGATTTCTAGGGGATACTCACCGTACGAACTGGATAGCAGATGCTTGGATTATGGGGCATAACTGCTCCCACGTCCCAGCTTCCTGGTAGGCCTGCGCTTATGCGCGACAACACAAGCCCTGCTATTCCATCGTCGATGTAAACTATCCACTAGAGATCAAAGGCACTTCCGTCGGCGTACTTCAAACCATACACACATGGTACGTCAACGGCGTTTAACAAGTGATATCACAACAGATCTCTACGACACAAAAGATTGAAATAAGTTGCAAATGGCTCTCATTAGAGCAGAGATAGCAAATACAATCATTCAGAGGGCACATGCCCCAACAATACATCATTACAATACAGCGGAAGCATTCAACATGTCTGGGTACAGACAAGAACCAAATAGGCCTAAGAGGCCGGAAACGAAAAGACGGAGCCCATCCACGAAGTCTCGGATCCTGCCCGGGTCCGCTATCTACTCGTCAGCAGTCTCGTCGTCATATTCCACGTAGTAGCCACCATGTAGATCCTCGGAAACGTCGTCTGCGTAAACCACAGCCCCAAAGGGGTCAGTACATAAACGTACTGGCAAGCAAGACTCACAGTTCACCAAAGTATAACCCGTCAACACCAAGCACAGATGCCTTGGGTTCAACGGAGGAAAGGGATGTAAAAGATGCTGCAACTGGCTGCGCTAACCAACTACGGAGATTCTACCACTTCCGGCTAACAGAAAGGAGATAAGATCGAGGATTGTAACCAACTGAAAGATAACGTCAAACAAACCCATCCTGGATCTCGCCCCTTATCCAAAGAAGCAATCCGAGGATAACTCACACATTTGTAATAATGATGGTTCAAATTATTGTGTCAATAAGCCTATTACTAGTCAAGTGATTAATCATGGGGTGTAACATGTTGATCATTATGTTTAAGTTGTCCTGAGTACTTGTTAGCCAGTACTTTCACCAAGTAATCCATAACCGCGGAAAACACGGCTTCTCGAGAAGATTATCCCTGCAGGGTTGCACCAATTTGGCCGTACACTCATGAATAACCCGCCAGATGGAAAGGCCCTTCCACCAAGCGGGGTACTCAACACAACCAACCATTCTTCGCATCAAGCCCAAAGAACCTTGGGCGCACGGCTAATCGAGCCCAGAAGAAAATGGACCCTCATAGCACTCTAAGAACGTGTCCCCCTATATGCCGACTACAAAAGTTCCACCCTGCGCTGGGCTCGCAAAAACATGCATGCGGCAAATGGAAAACACGAACTAAATGAGGCGATTTGGACGAGATGCGAATCAGGTCAAGTTGAGGGGGGCGCCCATACTCGCTTCCCAAATGCGGGTAGTGCGCTCATCATGGATCAGTAGACAAGACCCTTTTCCTATTAGGGTCGACACTAGCAGGCTCCAAAACCTCTCATGGGCCTCCTGCCGGTGCCTTATCATCAAGTTATTATTTAGCAGTATCATTAGCATGATTGATTGATTCGATTAAATATCGAGCCCCCCAGAACATAATAAGAATATAGTAACTGAAAATAACGGGTAACAGACTCGAGCAAAACAACCTAAGCATGCTAGTAAGACACGGGCAACAAGCAATGGTTATAGGTATGGAGGTGAGGCAATATCAGGGTTAGGGGATTCATGTGATAGGATCGTAACAGAACAACTACTACTAAGGCTAGCAGAATTAGACAACGGAAAGTATCGGTAACCAATGTTGAAAGGAACACAGTGGTTCATGTGAGTGATAACTTGCCTGCAAACCCAGTAGCCTGGTACTGAGCTAAATCCTTAGAAGGGATGTCGTGTGTATCGTCGGTCTCAACGTCGTCGTATATCCGGGAAGAAGCAAACAAACATTGCAGGAAGATAAACAATCAATATCATGGCATAGTGCACAAACAATGGGATGATGCATGACAGGTTAATAGATGCAACAAAATAAACTAGTTGATAGGATGGCACAATTTAAATGGACAGATATGCAATTTTGAGTTGCATATGAAAAGCCCATGGATTTTGGGTGGATTATTTGTTTTCCAACTAATGAATAGGTGCTAGTGGTTTAACATGATGCATGCAACAGGAAAACAGCAAAATAACAACATAAGAATCAAATTTAAATAGGGTGTAGCAATGTAGAAGTTTATTAGTAATTTAGGGAAATTTTGGGTGCATTAAAGGTGACACACAAGTATTTGTTGTTTTCAACCAATTAAATTGTCAAAACAAATAACAAAGTTGATATTTGAATAGATCATCAAATTTTGGTTGGATTACATGTTTCACATTTTGAAATTGGACTTAGGATTATTTAATTATGAATTAAACAATAATAAACAATTTTTAATTGCATTAAACAAGAATTAAATGGTTTAGGCAATTTTAATTATTCAAAACAGAAAACAAAAATTATATTTGCAAAGGTGAGATGAAATGGTATGGAAAACATATTTTATTTGCATTTATTGGATTAGTAAAGAATTAGTTATGGAATTTAGAAATTTGCATTTGATTTATTCAAAATTGAATTTTAAATGCCTTTTGAAAATTCAAAACAGAAAACAGATGATACCAAAAGATAGAGATTTGAATTTAGACCAGTATGCATATTTTATTTGCAGTTTTTGGGGTTATAAAATAAAAGTTATAAGCAAAACATTTTCAGGGACTAATCTGCTAAGATAAAAGGGTTGGATTTAAATACAGAAAAAGTGTTAAACTGTTTTTATACCGCACTGGGTCTTACCCCAGTCGCTGCCCTGCGGGGCCTAGCCAGCGTGGCGCCTAGGTGGCGCGGCTGGAGTTTGACGTGGCCAGCAGGTCACTGACGCGCGGGGCCAGCAGATGGGCTAGAGCAGGAAAAGAAAAGCGCCAGGAGGGGGGGTCGAACCCGCGCCCTCTGGGCTGGGCGTGGGGTGTTCTGCCATCTGCTCTGTGTGTGTGTGTGTGACAGAAGGGAAACAGGCGGGGGGGTTAAGCTGTAACCGCGGGGTTGTTACTGAATTTTTATCTGAACCCGCAGTGGAGCTCGATCGCCCGGTGGCCGGAACCGAGCGCTCGCTCGCGGTGGCCTTGGCGACGGTGGCTGCGGCGATGCGGTGCAACGTTTCTATGCGAGCTAGCGGGGAGGACCAGCTGGAGGGAGAGAGAGGCCAGGAGCGGAGGCGATCACCTCGTTTCTGTTGCCGAGGCTCTGTCGACGGAGAAGGACGACGGTGGCCGGCGGGAACGTCGGGGAAGCGGGCGCCTCCCCTAGGCCATCTCCGGCCCGGAAAAATCGACGAGGAGGGAGCGCGGGGCGTCGCGGTCTCATTCCCGCCCTCGGGTGCCCCTCGAGGTGGCTGTGGAGACCGGCGGTGAGGGAGGCAGGTGGCGGTTGGTGGTCCTCTGACGATGGCGTGGTGTCGAGGTTCAGACAACGAAGGCTAGCAGAGAGGAGGGAGGCGTCGCGGCGGCGGTAGGGAAAGGAGGGAGTAGATAGCTAGGGCTGCCCGGGGGAGGCCTAGGGTAGCTCTTATAGGCACTCGGATCGACTCCTGGCCGTCGGGATGTGACAGCGACGACGTGGCACCACTACGATCTCTGCCGTACGCAGGGAAGAAGAAGAACATGTCGAAGGGGTAAGCGGGCCAAGGTAACGGGCTGGGCTGCTGCTGCTCTCCTCCCTTGCAATTTATTTTATTTCTTTTACTGTTTTTTTTTGTAGCATATGCTTTAGGAAGAAAGCATTAGGGTTTAGATTAGAGAAAAATTTGAAAAATTTAGGATAAGTTCCTTAGGCCAAATGCAACCATTTGGTAATTTTCATTTTGCAAAATTTAACATTTGGTTGATTTTTGAAATTAGAACCAAATTTGAGTGAAATTATTAATATTAATAAACATTAATAAAATCAACCAATTAAATAGGGTAACCCCTAAGGTATTTAGACAAATTGAAATGATTTGTTTTGGCATCAACATAAATTCAAAAAATGGTTCTGATTTGGTGCTTTGTTTGGAATATAAACCAAATTAGATTATTTTGAATAATTAAAATGATTATTAAGTCAACACTTTAATGGAATGACCCAAGTGATTTAATTGGAAACAAAAGATCATAAATGCTTTGGGTTATTATTTTTATACTTTCACATTGGGTTCTGTTTGGAACACATGGTTTGAATTTGGAATATTTTGTTAATTAAGATAGAAAACAACAACTTAATAGGGTGGACCCTATTATTAATGTGATTAAGGTGAGTTGATTGGTTTGGAGATTTTCATAATTCCAAAGAAGGTGCTGTTGATGTTTTGCTTTGAATTTGAAACCAATTTGGAATTAATTAGTGAAAATAAAGGCACCATTTTATTAGTTGATCAGCATGGAATAAAATGGAACAATTTGGTTGTTTTCATTTGAAATAACATTTTGGACATTGTAACATCACAAGGATGAAACAAAAGGTTTGAATTTTGGTTTGGAATTCAAATAGAAAACAAAGGAAAACAACTGAAAACAGTTGGAAAACAAATGGAAAACAAACAAAACAAATGCAACCAACATGATGCCATGATTCAAAACATAAAATAACAGAGAGCAAACATTCTAAAAGCTATTTTTCAGACTTGGGATGTTACAAAACGCCCCCCCTTGAAGGAATCGCGCCCCGAGATTCCTACTGAGAAAAGAAAAGGTCCGGATACTTCTTGGGAAGATCCTCTTGAGCTGTGACACGTGAAACACATCGTGCACTTTGGATAGACGTCAGGAAATTTGGAAACCACCGGAACATTTTCAATTGAAGGAAGAGGTTTTGTATCGAGGGTGTATAGCTGAAAGAATTTGACTCATTTGGAGAATAGATTATCTGGCTAGAATGGTTGAACACAGTTATTGACATCAATGCAACATCAAGAATAATCATCAATGTCAGAATCATCAACATGAGAGTAACGAGGAATATGTGGCCTCCCATTAGAATTGGATTGTTCTTACTTATGTTGGAAGTCAACATTTGAGATTCCGGAAAGTGAACAGAGTTTTGATTGCTTAGTGGAACCAGAATTGGGTTGTATGTTGTGGAAAAGATTGTTGACACAAGGGAATGTGATGCTCCGGTATCAAATAACACTTTAGCTGGATAAGAGTTTACGATGAAGTTTTGATTAGACGCCGGTAGAAGAATTGAAGTGGAAACAACAACAAGATTTCAACGGACGAAAAGGATGTTGAGAAGAACAGGATATCAACATCGGGGAAAACGAGATCAAAACACTCCTGAGGTACTACGGAAAACCCATACGGGCTTCTAGAGGATCAATATCTACTGCTTAAGGAATAGAGGATCTGCTTCCGGGGCTTACACGCCTCCGTTCTCAATCGTGAGTAGGCAACATGATAAATCACGTCACAACCACCTCCATTCCTATGGTCTAGTAGATATAACCATCCTAGAGAAACCAGAATACGTGAAATCCTAACTTGAAAGTTTAGATGAGAAGGGAAAACAACGTTGCACTTCCTTACCAGAAAAAGGGAGGGTGGGTGGGGAAAGAAGAAAAATGGCAGAATTCCTACTCTCACGTTTCATTTTTCCTATATAGCTACAAAATAGTTTCTAGACTCAACTGCGACCAGTAAAAAGGGATCCTACAGGCAGACAGGCTCTGATACCATTTGTCGCACCCTGATTTCTAGGGGATACTCACCGTACGAACTGGATAGCAGATGCTTGGATTATGGGGCATAACTGCTCCCACGTCCCAGCTTCCTGGTAGGCCTGCGCTTATGCACGACAACACAAGCCCTGCTATTCCATCGTCGATGTAAACTATCCACTAGAGATCAAAGGCACTTCCGTCGGCGTACTTCAAACCATACACACATGGTACGTCAACGGCGTTTAACAAGTGATATCACAACAGATCTCTACGACACAAAAGATTGAAATAAGTTGCAAATGGCTCTCATTAGAGCAGAGATAGCAAATACAATCATTCAGAGGGCACATGCCCCAACAATACATCATTACAATACAGCGGAAGCATTCAACATGTCTGGGTACAGACAAGAACCAAATAGGCCTAAGAGGCCGGAAACGAAAAGACGGAGCCCATCCACGAAGTCTCGGATCCTGCCCGGGTCCGCTATCTACTCGTCAGCAGTCTCGTCGTCATATTCCACGTAGTAGCCACCATGTAGATCCTCGGAAACGTCGTCTGCGTAAACCACAGCCCCAAAGGGGTCAGTACATAAACGTACTGGCAAGCAAGACTCACAGTTCACCAAAGTATAACCCGTCAACACCAAGCACAGATGCCTTGGGTTCAACGGAGGAAAGGGATGTAAAAGATGCTGCAACTGGCTGCGCTAACCAACTACGGAGATTCTACCACTTCCGGCTAACAGAAAGGAGATAAGATCGAGGATTGTAACCAACTGAAAGATAACGTCAAACAAACCCATCCTGGATCTCGCCCCTTATCCAAAGAAGCAATCCGAGGATAACTCACACAGTTGTAATAATGATGGTTCAAATTATTGTGTCAATAAGCCTATTACTAGTCAAGTGATTAATCATGGGGTGTAACATGTTGATCATTATGTTTAAGTTGTCCTGAGTACTTGTTAGCCAGTACTTTCACCAAGTAATCCATAACCGCGGAAAACACGGCTTCTCGAGAAGATTATCCCTGCAGGGTTGCACCAATTTGGCCGTACACTCATGAATAACCCGCCAGATGGAAAGGCCCTTCCACCAAGCGGGGTACTCAACACAACCAACCATTCTTCGCATCAAGCCCAAAGAACCTTGGGCGCACGGCTAATCGAGCCCAGAAGAAAATGGACCCTCATAGCACTCTAAGAACGTGTCCCCCTATATGCCGACTACAAAAGTTCCACCCTGCGCTGGGCTCGCAAAAACATGCATGCGGCAAATGGAAAACACGAACTAAATGAGGCGATTTGGACGAGATGCGAATCAGGTCAAGTTGAGGGGGGCGCCCATACTCGCTTCCCAAATGCGGGTAGTGCGCTCATCATGGATCAGTAGACAAGACCCTTTTCCTATTAGGGTCGACACTAGCAGGCTCCAAAACCTCTCATGGGCCTCCTGCGGTGCCTTATCATCAAGTTATTATTTAGCAGTATCATTAGCATGATTGATTGATTCGATTAAATATCGAGCCCCCCAGAACATAATAAGAATATAGTAACTGAAAATAACGGGTAACAGACTCGAGCAAAACAACCTAAGCATGCTAGTAAGACACGGGCAACAAGCAATGGTTATAGGTATGGAGGTGAGGCAATATCAGGGTTAGGGGATTCATGTGATAGGATCGTAACAGAACAACTACTACTAAGGCTAGCAGAATTAGACAACGGAAAGTATCGGTAACCAATGTTGAAAGGAACACAGTGGTTCATGTGAGTGATAACTTGCCTGCAAACCCAGTAGCCTGGTACTGAGCTAAATCCTTAGAAGGGATGTCGTGTGTATCGTCGGTCTCAACGTCGTCGTATATCCGGGAAGAAGCAAACAAACATTGCAGGAAGATAAACAATCAATATCATGGCATAGTGCACAAACAATGGGATGATGCATGACAGGTTAATAGATGCAACAAAATAAACTAGTTGATAGGATGGCACAATTTAAATGGACAGATATGCAATTTTGAGTTGCATATGAAAAGCCCATGGATTTTGGGTGGATTATTTGTTTTCCAACTAATGAATAGGTGCTAGTGGTTTAACATGATGCATGCAACAGGAAAACAGCAAAATAACAACATAAGAATCAAATTTAAATAGGGTGTAGCAATGTAGAAGTTTATTAGTAATTTAGGGAAATTTTGGGTGCATTAAAGGTGACACACAAGTATTTGTTGTTTTCAACCAATTAAATTGTCAAAACAAATAACAAAGTTGATATTTGAATAGATCATCAAATTTTGGTTGGATTACATGTTTCACATTTTGAAATTGGACTTAGGATTATTTAATTATGAATTAAACAATAATAAACAATTTTTAATTGCATTAAACAAGAATTAAATGGTTTAGGCAATTTTAATTATTCAAAACAGAAAACAAAAATTATATTTGCAAAGGTGAGATGAAATGGTATGGAAAACATATTTTATTTGCATTTATTGGATTAGTAAAGAATTAGTTATGGAATTTAGAAATTTGCATTTGATTTATTCAAAATTGAATTTTAAATGCCTTTTGAAAATTCAAAACAGAAAACAGATGATACCAAAAGATAGAGATTTGAATTTAGACCAGTATGCATATTTTATTTGCAGTTTTTGGGGTTATAAAATAAAAGTTATAAGCAAAACATTTTCAGGGACTAATCTGCTAAGATAAAAGGGTTGGATTTAAATACAGAAAAAGTGTTAAACTGTTTTTATACCGCACTGGGTCTTACCCCAGTCGCTGCCCTGCGGGGCCTAGCCAGCGTGGCGCCTAGGTGGCGCGGCTGGAGTTTGACGTGGCCAGCAGGTCACTGACGCGCGGGGCCAGCAGATGGGCTAGAGCAGGAAAAGAAAAGCGCCAGGAGGGGGGGTCGAACCCGCGCCCTCTGGGCTGGGCGTGGGGTGTTCTGCCATCTGCTCTGTGTGTGTGTGTGTGACAGAAGGGAAACAGGCGGGGGGGTTAAGCTGTAACCGCGGGGTTGTTACTGAATTTTTATCTGAACCCGCAGTGGAGCTCGATCGCCCGGTGGCCGGAACCGAGCGCTCGCTCGCGGTGGCCTTGGCGACGGTGGCTGCGGCGATGCGGTGCAACGTTTCTATGCGAGCTAGCAGGGAGGACCAGCTGGAGGGAGAGAGAGGCCAGGAGCGGAGGCGATCACCTCGTTTCTGTTGCCGAGGCTCTGTCGACGGAGAAGGACGACGGTGGCCGGCGGGAACGTCGGGGAAGCGGGCGCCTCCCCTAGGCCATCTCCGGCCCGGAAAAATCGACGAGGAGGGAGCGCGGGGCGTCGCGGTCTCATTCCCGCCCTCGGGTGCCCCTCGAGGTGGCTGTGGAGACCGGCGGTGAGGGAGGCAGGTGGCGGTTGGTGGTCCTCTGACGATGGCGTGGTGTCGAGGTTCAGACAACGAAGGCTAGCAGAGAGGAGGGAGGCGTCGCGGCGGCGGTAGGGAAAGGAGGGAGTAGATAGCTAGGGCTGCCCGGGGGAGGCCTAGGGTAGCTCTTATAGGCACTCGGATCGACTCCTGGCCGTCGGGATGTGACAGCGACGACGTGGCACCACTACGATCTCTGCCGTACGCAGGGAAGAAGAAGAACATGTCGAAGGGGTAAGCGGGCCAAGGTAACGGGCTGGGCTGCTGCTGCTCTCCTCCCTTGCAATTTATTTTATTTCTTTTACTGTTTTTTTTTTGTAGCATATGCTTTAGGAAGAAAGCATTAGGGTTTAGATTAGAGAAAAATTTGAAAAATTTAGGATAAGTTCCTTAGGCCAAATGCAACCATTTGGTAATTTTCATTTTGCAAAATTTAACATTTGGTTGATTTTTGAAATTAGAACCAAATTTGAGTGAAATTATTAATATTAATAAACATTAATAAAATCAACCAATTAAATAGGGTAACCCCTAAGGTATTTAGACAAATTGAAATGATTTGTTTTGGCATCAACATAAATTCAAAAAATGGTTCTGATTTGGTGCTTTGTTTGGAATATAAACCAAATTAGATTATTTTGAATAATTAAAATGATTATTAAGTCAACACTTTAATGGAATGACCCAAGTGATTTAATTGGAAACAAAAGATCATAAATGCTTTGGGTTATTATTTTTATACTTTCACATTGGGTTCTGTTTGGAACACATGGTTTGAATTTGGAATATTTTGTTAATTAAGATAGAAAACAACAACTTAATAGGGTGGACCCTATTATTAATGTGATTAAGGTGAGTTGATTGGTTTGGAGATTTTCATAATTCCAAAGAAGGTGCTGTTGATGTTTTGCTTTGAATTTGAAACCAATTTGGAATTAATTAGTGAAAATAAAGGCACCATTTTATTAGTTGATCAGCATGGAATAAAATGGAACAATTTGGTTGTTTTCATTTGAAATAACATTTTGGACATTGTAACATCACAAGGATGAAACAAAAGGTTTGAATTTTGGTTTGGAATTCAAATAGAAAACAAAGGAAAACAACTGAAAACAGTTGGAAAACAAATGGAAAACAAACAAAACAAATGCAACCAACATGATGCCATGATGCAAAACATAAAATAACAGAGAGCAAACATTCTAAAAGCTATTTTTCAGACTTGGGATGTTACATATCGTTTCAGAAAGAGGGATTGAGGCAAACCCGGATAAAATCAAAGCTATCCAGAATCTGAAAAAGCCGGAAAACCTGAAGCACGTTCAGAAGCTTACAGGGTGTGTAGCAGCATTAAGCCGGTTCATATCAAGACTCGGAGAGAAGGCAATACCCTTGTACCGGCTCTTGAAGAAATCCGATAAATTCGTTTGGGACCAAGAGGCGGATGAGGCGTTCGAGGCACTAAAGAAGCAGCTATCTGAAGCACCAGTTCTAGAAGCCCCGGGTCCTAAAGAGCCCATGTTATTGTACGTTGCAGCCGGGCCCCGGGCGGTTAGCGCAGTGGTTGTTGTTGAGCGCAAGGAGGATGGGAAAGATCACCCGGTTCAGAGGCCGGTGTATTACGTCAGTGAGGTACTATCAGAGGCAAAGCAGCGCTACCCACATTGGCAGAAGCTGGTATTCGGGGTCTTCATGGCCAGCCGGAAATTGAAGCCGTATTTTCAGGAACACCCCATAACAGTGGTTAGCTCTATACCAATGTCGGATATCATCAGAAACTCGGATGCAACAGGTAGAATAGCCAAGTGGACGATCGAGATGGGAGATTATCACATCAACTACGAGCCCAGGTCAGCAATCAAATCTCAAGCTCTAGTTGATTTCATTAATGATTGGACTCACACAGGCATGCCCACAATGACACCAAGTTCCGAGTCTTGGATAATGCACTTTGATGGTTCCAAGCAATACGAGGGATCAGGAGCTGGAGTGGTGCTCACATCACCTAGAGGAGACAAGTTGAGCTACGTGTTGCAGATTCACTTTGATTGTTCCAACAACGTGGCTGAGTATGAGGCATTATTGCATGGATTGAAGGTAGCCAAGGAGATGAACATTAAGAGGATACGACGCTATGGAGATTCGGACCTTGTGGTACAACAGGTCTCAGGAACTTGGGATAGAAAATATGCAACTATGGCAGCATACCGCAGAGAGGTGGATAGGGTTGCCGGGTGTTTTTCCGGGTATGAGGTGGAACATATAGATAGAAGAAAAAACGAGGCAACAGATGCCCTCGCCAGATCGGCTCGCACAGAGAGCCGGTTCCACCCAATGTGTTCCTGGACGAGCTATGGCGGCCATCAGTGAAAACCGAGTCTGAGGAAGAAGTGGCTAACCAAGACCCGGATTTGGAGCTCGTGGCCACAGTATGTGTTGTTCCCGAGTGGATAGAGCCGTTTCTGGCCTATCTATCACGGGGCGAGTTACCACCGCAGAAAGTATTAGCAAGGCAAATTCTGAGGCAAGCAAAGGGCTATTCTATCATCAATGGGGAGCTGTATAAGAGAAGTGCAGCAGGAGTCTTTTTACGCTGTGTAGCACCAGAACAAGGCCGACAGATTTTAAAGGAGATACATGAAGGTGATTGTGGGTATCATGCATCCACAAGATCCCTCGTGGGCAAAGCTTATCGACATGGTTTCTTCTGGCTCACGGCACTAGCAGATGCGGAGCGCTTGGTGGAAAGGTGTGACGGATGTCAAAGGTATGCTCGCCAAACCCATGTGCCGGCTATGGAATTGCGGACTATCCCGTTAACCTGGTCGTTCGTTGTTTGGGGTATGGATATGGTTGGCCCCTTTCACATGTCACCTTGCAAAAAGACACATCTCTTGGTGGCTGTTGATAAATTTACCAAGTGGGTTGAAGTTATGCCAGTTACCAATTGCGTGGCAGTTACAGCAGTCAAGTTCCTTAAAAGGATTATCTATCGGTTTGGGTATCCTCACAGTATAATAACGGACAATGGAACTAACATGTCCTTAGGAGAAATGGAAAAGTTCTGTGGAAACAATGGCATTCGCTTGGACATAGCTTCGGTGGCCCACCCACAGGCTAATGGACAAGTGGAGAGGGAAAATCAGGAGTTGCTTCGTGGATTAAAGCCACGGTTGCGAGTCCCGTGTATCAGAGCTCCTGGTGCATGGGTTGAGGAGTTACCTTCAGTGGTTTGGGGTATCAACACCACACCTAACAGATCTACTCATATGACACCGTTTTTCATGGTTTATGGTGCAGAGGCGGTATTGCCGAGCGATATTATTCATGACTCGCCTCGAGTGTCGGCTTACGTCGAGGTGGAGAACGAGAAGACCCGGCAGGACGTCGTGGATATGCTAGAAGAACACAGGGAACAAGCTTTGGAAAGATCAGCCATATACCAGCAGGATCTGAGGAGATATCACAGTAGGCGGGTCAAAACCCGGGTCTTCCAGGAAGGAGACCTGGTCCTGCGCCTGGTACAGTCAAAGGAAGGAAAACACAAGTTATCCCGACCATGGGAAGGACCGTTCATTATAAGCCGGAATCTGCACAATGGATCTTATTACTTGATAGATGCAAGGGAAGAGTCGGCTACTGTTAATGACACCGCTCATACCACTTCATCTATGCAAGAAAGAGAAAGACCATGGAACGTGGCTCAGCTGCGTCCCTATTATACCTAGTATAGGCTAGATTCACAAGTGGAATTACACGATGTAACAGGCAGCAGGTTTCAAACGCACTCTTTTCCTATCCAGTGTACCTAAGGGGACTGGAGGTTTTTAATGAGGCGTCTTGCTGACCTAACTGTTCTCATATGAATAAAGAGATGGTTAAACAATATATTTTCCCTTTTTCGTGTGTTTTTATCAAGTTTTTATATTTCTATTGTGTTTTTTATTTTTCTTCCAGGTAAGTATTGTTTATTGTTCTTAGTGTATTCGTTTCTCTAGTAAACTGCATATACCTATGTCTTGGGGGCTGATTACTTGAATAGCACAGTTGCAAACTCAAATACCTGGCCACGATGCCATTGAGTTATAAGGGCCGATTACTTGTAATAAGTACGGCTGCAAGCTTATAACCGGACAAAGGAGCCAAACTTTCTTGACTTTTCTTACTTAAGCTTGATGTGACTAGCGCTAAAGTGGCATGATTTGCTAGCGTATGATTGCAATCAGTCATGATGCCCAATGGGACTTGCCTAACCCTGTCTTCGTACAGCTGTAGCAACATTGATTATCCACGCGAAAGCCGGCTTATAGTAGAAGAAGGTCAAAAGGGTCATCTAAACCACAAGTTATGCAGAGTACAAGGTTAATATCCGTAAACTCAAAAGTATATTAAGCATAGATTCAAAACCCATGTGAACGGCTCTAGGTTTTGGGCCTTAGCAGAAACAATTTGTTCTTTTCGAAAAGTCCAAGACCCCAGACTCGGAAATTCGGGTCTTGGGGACTTGGGAATTTGAAAAAAGAAACAAATTATCTAGCTATCCAGCTCAAAAACCCAAAAATCCGAGTCTTGTGGACTTGGGGACTTAGAAAAAGTCCACTTGTCAAAACCCATGAGTCCCGGAAACCGAGTCTCACAAAAGGAACCACAACGGAAAGTCGGAAAACCAAAAATAAAGAAGCTCAAAGTTAAGAAATATCAAATTCATGCAAAGGCCAGAAGGGCCACGAAAGCTATTAAGGTTTTAACCGTATTACAAGCCACGATAATAGTATCAAAAAGTGCACAGGCGCACTATCAAAAGAATAATTGTTTTAGAGGCCCATTGGCCGAATGAAGTGTTTTGAGACGGTAACGGATAAAAGTTTACTCGGTCTCCTGGGTCAAGTCGTCCATCTTGCCCTTGCCCTTGGCAGCCGGGTCTTGGTCCTTGGCTTGTTCTTCAGCGGTCTTGGCGGCGGCAGCATCCGGGTCAGCAGCAGAACCGGCACGCGAAGAAGGAGGAACAACCGGCGTGGAGGTGGTGGGTGTAGTATCGGCCTCAGCCATCCTCTTTGCTGCCTCTTCCCTCAGCTGAGCAGCTTCCGCCTTCCACCGTGCCAGCATATCATAAGGCTTGGGAGGATCCGACTTAATTACCTTATCTTCAGCGTCGTATGGCGGAACAATAATACTAACATCCAGACTGTCGGCTATCAGACTAGCCGAGTGACGAATCTCCTTTTGGATGGCCTTGTAGTTTTTGGCTGAGAATCTGGAGCCATCATGGTTGAACTCTGGAAACCCGCCAATGAGCTTCGCCGGCTCTAGCTTGGGAAAGTACGCCTTCGCTAGAGCAAGCCCCCGGGTCACTCCAACCCGGCAGGACGAGCGTTTCCAGTGCTCGATCCACTCGGGGATGGTTGAACACGCATCAAGCAGCGTGTTCAAGCCACCATGTCCGGTGCCCGGCCACTTCAAAGCTTGCAGGATCCATTTTGTGCCGGCACAGAGCTGCCGGATTGTGCTCTTTATCATCTTCAGTTTCGCTATGTCGTCTTCATCCGGAGTCTCGTCATCCGGCCCTGTAGAAAATATAAAGGTTTAAGTAAGGAAATCCGACTGTTTATCAGAATGCAAATCCGGGTTATGAAAGTGAGTCGGGAATCATTACCAAGTAAAGCACGGTGAGTATCAGCAATTTGAGCAGATAGCCTGGTCAGTCCTTCCTCTGCAGCACGGGCTCTCTTCCTATACTTCCTTGCAAGTTTTCAAGTCTTCTTGGCATCAGCTTCAACTGCCTCACGCAGCTTCGTCTCCACCTCGAGGAGCTTGGTGGTTTTAGCCAACACTTCCTCAGAGTGGGTCACGTATGCCTGCGTGGAAACACAAGGAAGTATTATTCAGATAAACGAGAAACATCAGTCGGATATGCTATGTAAGTTCCAAGTAAATTATCAATAAGTTCACTCGGAACTTGGGGACTAGGCAAGTATACAGGCAATATTAGTCGGATTTACCTCGTGCTTGGCTATCAAGGCTTCCAGGACATTTTCTTCGTCAGCCCTCAAGGTGTGCAGAGCATCGAGCATCTGGGCAAAGCTCATATCTTCGGGTTTGGTACCGGAAGAGCTGGCGGCCTGATCACTCGGAGGAGGAGTCTTTTCCGGCTTTGGGAGTGCCCATCCTTGTGCCCAGGATCTCGACGTCGTCGTCCTCAGGTTCCTCTGATGGCTTGGGAGACCCGGCTTCCTGCCTGGCCGAGTCTGTCAGGGGGTCTTGTCCTTGGTTTTCTTCATCAGCACCGCCAGTTGCGGTGTCCATATCATCAACCGGATCTTCAGTCTCCCGGTTATCCATATCCATGTTGTCCGAGTCACTGATCGAGACCTGGGCGCTAAGGAAAGAAAAGAGAAATAGTCAGTAATAATAAGTGAAGGTTATCGAAAGGACTAGTATATCGTATAGCAAGAAATGTAACTTACCCGGCATTCACCACGAAGTCCGCCGGAAGCTCGCTGCTAGACGCGGACGAGGCTGTTACAGGATCCGAGAGTGAGACCCGGAACTGTCCGGCTAATGGATGATTAGGGGAAGGGTGTCTTTGAGGTGAGTTGGAGGGATGAGATGGGGAAGTACCAGTGCGGCGAGTTGGGGACGTGGGAATACCCGGGTTGAGGGGATCATCACCCGGGGAATTCCGGGTTACCCTGCGCTTGGCCGGAGGTGGGTCCTTCCAGTGTGGCGAATTTGATAATTGTTGGTTAAGTTCACTCATATTAGAAAAATAGTAGGGTTTGGAGGACATGAAGGAGTATGGAACCTTGAAAACAACCCCTCGGGGTTTTCTCTTGGCCCCGACCTCAACTTCCGGCTCGACCTCGCTTTTATCGCTCTCGGTCTCCTTCGGGTCTTCTTTGTCGTCCTTATCATCCTTATCTTCCATCCCTGAAAGGCACAAATGCATAGTCGGAAAAAGAGAAAGTATGGGAGAGCAAAGTAACAAAAGTTAAGATGATTGACACCCGGATGCTACCTTCATCGGTGTCAGCCGGCTCTTCTTCCTCTTCCGGGTTTTCGGAGGTAGGGGAGTCTCGATGTTCCAAAAGGCGCTATCCGCCTGAGATAATGGCATAAGAGTGAGAGTTAGTGATTGTATCCAGTAAAAGCACAAAAGCAGAAGGGTAAAGGCCGGATTTTACCGCAGGAGCCGGATTGTCTAGGGTGTATGGCTCCAACCCGGCTATATTCCGGATCACCTCCACCTTCTCAGTTAGGAAACTCATTATGATCTTGTTTGTATCACCAGCCGGATAATTCCTCGAAGAATACTGGAGCGAGTCTGTCACGTGCCCCGAGTATTCGCACAACAACTTGGGCCGGATGGAGTTAGGCTGGACCCGGAAATTCACCCAGGTCTTGACTAAATTAAGCCCGAGGAGACCTTGGGCGGAGAGAAAGGCGAGTTTGGCTAAGAGAGGCTGAATGGACTCCCTATCCGACTCGGAGGCGAAGGCATTTAAAGTGTCGGAAAGATCTAGGAGGCCCTCCGAGAAACCCGGCAATCTCTTTTCGCCGGGTGGGGAGGCGTCCCGGCAGTAAAAGAAGGATTTTTGCCAGTGCTTAACGTGAGAGTTAAGGCTCAGAGTCGGCATTGGCGAATTTGTGCGCCGTTGGATAGACACTCCGCCGCAAGCCAAAAGGGCCCCGTCACCGCTTTTGCGGCACGGTTTGCATTGGAACAATTCTAGGAAAAGAGCGAGGTTTGGAGGGACACACAGATAAGACTCGCAAAGGACGATAAAGTGGGTAATGTTTAACATAGAGTTGGGCCCTATGTCCAAGACTCGGAGGCCATAGTGGCTAAGAAGTTCGCGGAAAAATGAGTGACCCGGGGGACGAAATCCCCGGATCACGTGCTCAACGAAGCAGATTACCTCGTTGGGGCCAGGGGTAGGCCGGGTCTCATCACCCGAGACTCTCCACAGTATGTCCTCCTGGGAAGGAAGGACGCCGGACTCGGCAAGTTCGTCCAGCTTGGCCTTGGTCACGGTGGACCTCGCCCAGTTGGCGGATATGGACTGAGTCGGCCTTGGCTTCGCCGGCTGTTTTCCCTTGTTCTTGGGTGCCATTTGTTTGGTCTACAGAACACAAGGCAAAGAGTGCAGAACATGAGTAACTAAGATCCGGAGACTACAGGTTATCCGAGTATCAACGAGCAGTACGGAGACTACAGGTTATCCGAGTATCAACGAGCAGTTACGAAAATTACAGGTAATCGTAGTACCAGTGAGCAATTGTGGAAGAGGGTTGATTATCCGGTTAACTAGGGAGTAACTGAAATACCCGGAAATGGTGGATTATCCGGGTATCGAAGAACAACTACGGAGAATTTTTGACAGTTTGCATCTAGGCGAAAAAATTTACGGAGAAATCTAAGGAGAAACTTATGACCATGAGTGATAGAATAGTGCTACCAAGCCTAGCTTAAGTGATTAAATGAGAAAAAGTAGGGTGTGAGAGATCCAAATCGATGCAAAGCAAGAAGGTAACCTACGGGCGGACCTAGATCCAATCTAGTTCTAGCGAAAAGCTTGAAGGTAAAATTCATGGAGGAAGGCTTACCGGCGAGGTCCGGAGGAGATTGCGGCGGTGGCAGATGGTGCAGCCGCGGTGGCCTGCGGGATCTTCCGGCGGGCAGCTCGAGGGTGCGGCAGCGGAGGCTGACGGCGGCGCGAATCGAGGACGAGCGCAGATGGCGGCGGCTCGGTTCCGGCGGCGCGTCCGTGGGCTCCGTGGTGGCGCGGTGTCAAGCTCAAGTGAGGGAGCACCGGAGAGGAAGGAGACGGCGGAGGAGTGGAACGTTAAGTTTAGGGTTACCCCATTGGGCGCGTATTTATAAGCGCGGGTGGGGAAACCTAGACGAGCGAGCGGGAGCCAAAATTTTCGGAATGTGGGATACCCGCCCGGATTTTTTGGGATAAGCATTAAAGTACCCGTGCGCGATATCCGGAAAAGATCAGAGCACATCACCTCCGTGATATTCGGACTAATTAGCGAGCGAATTGAGCCGGATCACCAGGGGGGTCCGGAGAAAGCCGGGTTATTATATGGACCACCAGTGGAGCTAGGCCTAGCTGTTTATCAACGCAACCTAACCCGGCCTTTTATGAATTTGTATGTTTGTTATTTTTGCAGGGAATAGCGTGCACTTCAAGGAGGAATCCATGAAGCCCAAGCTATTCTGGGGACTACTGATGGAGGGATGATAACCCGGTAGGCTAACACCAAGGTGTAACTCGGCCCAAAGGGCGCTACGCAAGACCCGACTTAGGGAAAGGGAGTTTCTAGAAGGCCCATGAGTGTAGGCCTCGTAACCCGGGTTGTGGATTCCGATAGGGAAACTTAGGGTTTGTAAGCAGTGTCCGGGTAGGACTCCGAGTATGCCTTGGATAGTAAGCCATGGGGTCCGGATATTATATAAGCCGGCCCCTAGGGTTAGATTAGATACGATCGCAAGATATACGAGCTATTCGAGTATCCTTTGTAACACAAGAGTTGAGATAATATATTCAGATCGGAGACTCGGCGACTTGATTGCCGGCTACCAGATCGCATATCACCATGATTTCCCCTGAGCGAAACCCTCTCCCAAACACCAGAGTCGAATTGCCCCAAGACAAGCTTCCCCTGGTAACGTCTGCCGTGATTATCCCACGACAGGAACCTCAAGACCACCATTGTGATGGGGATTGTGGACGGTGAAGCCCAAGTTCTCATCTTCAAGGACGTCTACTCCAGCTGGGAAAAGGGACTTGTTGCATCCATGAAGTACGCACTCGCGCGGCTAAACTATGATTACCGTGACCAGATATCTGAGGATTCCATCTATGGAGATTTTGGGAAGAGGAGTGAAGATGGACAAGTTATGGTGAGCTACGATCCAGACAAGACCAGGATGCAGAAGCACGTGGCGGATTTGGAGTCTTATAGTGCTGGAATGGAGGATCGTGCTCGTAAGAACTTGATGGATAGCGAGGAGGAAAGGGCCACCATCTATCACCAAGCACAAGAGATCACCACTCTCAAAGCCCAGCTAAATGCCCTCAATGCTCAGATGGACACGCTCAAGGCCCAGATAGAGAACTTCAAGGCTAGTGACACTAGACTCACCATGGAGCTAGTGGAGAAGGATCACATACTCGCAAGGAATTTTAGGCCTATTTTCTAAAAGCTATATGAAGTGTTTGATTGGTTTGGTTGATGTTTGCTAAGTGTTGTTTGGTTCATATATAGTATGGGTAGCTATTTTCCTTAGTCCTATCTATCTAAACTCGTCTATGCTAACCTTTAGATGGCTCCCCGTCGCGACACCAGCCGCAACAACGAGGAAGAGGAGAACAACAACAACAACAACAACATGGAGAATGCAGTGACCCAGCTAGCCCAACTGATGGCCCAGTACATAACCCACAACAACAACAATCCTCCACCACCACCACCACAGGTGGACATGCTCACTCGTTTCCTGAGGTTGAGGCGAGAGAAGTTCTCTAGTGCATCTGAGCCCATGCTTGCTCTTGATTGGTTGCGTTCTGTGAGCAAGGACCTAGAGACTATTGGCTGCAGCGAAGAGGAGAAAGTGAGGTTTGCCGCTCACTTACTGGAAGGACAAGCTGCTTCCTGGTGGGATAACTATCAGATTTCCCACCCCATTGAGGAGGTCACCTGGGATATGTTTCAACAGGGATTCGGCAACGCCCATGTCTCGTCTGGAGTGATGAGTCTCAAGAGGAGGGAATTCCGCAACCTGCGACAGTACCATCGCTCAGTTACTGAGTACATAGATGAGTTTAGCAACTTAGCTCTCTATGCACCAGAGGATGTGGACACCGATGCTAAGAGGCGCGAGAAGTTCCTCGATGGACTCAATGATGAGATGGCCATTCAACTGTCAGTGGTTCACATCACTAACTTCCAGTCACTCAGTGACAAGGCCATCATACTGGAGGGCAAACACAAGCAGGCTGAGAAGCGCAAGAGGAAACACATGGGAGGAAACCACAGCTCAGGCACACACCAGAGGATACGCACCCACCATGACAACGGTGGAAACTCTGGACAACACAGGACTGGAGGAAATGGGCACAACCATCGTGGAGGTCACCAGCACAATGGAGGGAATGGTCACAACAATAGTGGCTATAGAGGCAACAATCAGTACCAGGGAGGCAACAGACAGAACCGCAACCAGAACCACAACCACAACCATCCCTTCAAGAAGGACCTTATCCAGGTGCAATGCTTAAAATGCAAGAAAATGAGACACTTCGTCGACAGGTGCATGGAGGAGAAGGCCGTAGATGGAACCAAGGCCAACATGTCCCAGAAGGCAACAATTAACCACGTGAACGTGGAGGAAGTTCAAGATGAACCAGACCTCGTGCTCGGTAAGTTTTTGGTTAATACTTACCTCGCACTCATACTATCTGATACTGGAGCATCGCATTCATTCATATCAAGGGCATCTGTGGATAGAAATAAGCTAGCTACTGAGGTTCTTAAGAGGTCCATTAGAATTAGTTCTCCAGGTGGGGAAATGCTATCAACCCGGGGGTGTCACCTACTAGCCTTATCTATAGGATCACACACTTTCCCCACAGACCTCATAGTGTTGGATTCACAAGGTTTAGATGTGATTATTGGAATGGATTGGATGGCAAAGTATGAAGGTCCGATAGACTGTGCCAAGAGAACAATCACACTCACGACACCTGAAGGGAGAAGAATCAGATATAGGTCCACACACGATCTTAAGGATATCAAGCTGAATTCTCTTAAGGGGGTTAGCCTAGAGGATCTCCCTATAGTGAAAGACTACCCTGACGTGTTTCCGGAGGAACTACCAGGAATGCCACCTGATAGGGACATCGAGTTCATCATTGACTTGATACCGGGAACATGACCTATAGCTAAGAGGCCATATAAGATGGATGTGGATGAACTGAAGGAACTCAAGAAACAACTTAGAGAGCAGTTGGATAAAGGGTTCATTCAGCGGAGTTCCTCGTCATGGGGAGCACCAATTTTGTTTGTGGAGAAGAAGGATAAGACACATCGTCTAGTTATGGACTATCGTTCACTGAATGAGGTGACGATAAAGAACAAATACCCACTTCCCAACATCAATGAATTGTTTGACCAACTGAAGGGAGCCAATGTGTTCTCTAAGAACGATTTGCGATCCGGATATCACCAGCTGAAGATTAGGAAGGAGGATATTCCAAAGACCGCCTTTACCACAAGGTATGGTCTATATGAATACACCGTCATGTCTTTTGGACTGACCAATGCCTCGGCATACTTTATGAGCATGATGAACAATGTATTCATGGAGTTCTTAGATAGGTTTGTGTATGATATTCTAGTGTACTCCAAGAATGAAGAGGAGCATGGAGGACACCTACGTTTGATTCTTGGAAAGCTAAGGGAACATAAGTTATATGCCAAGTTTGGAAAATGTGAGTTTTGGTTAAATACAGTAGGATTCCTAGGACACGTGGTGTCAGGAGATGGTATTGCAGTAGACCAAGCCAAAGTATCAGCTGTAACTGAGTGGGAATCGCCAAAGAATGCGAAGGATATCCGGAGTTTCTTAGGACTTGCGGGATATTACCGTAGGTTCATTGAGAATTTCTCCAAGATAGCATAACCAATGACAGAATTGCTGAAGAAGGAAAAGAAGTTCTTATGGAGTGAGGATTGTGAGAGTAGTTTCCAGGACCTGAAGCAACGATTAGTAACAGCACCAGTTCTATGCTTACCGGATCTCCAGAAGGATTTTCAAGTGTACTGCGACGCTTCACGTCGAGGACTGGGTAGTGTATTGATGCAAGATGGGAGAGTAGTTGCTTACGCATCACGACAACTCAAAAATCACGAGAAGAATTATCCGACTCGTGATTTAGAGCTAGCTTCAGTTGTACATGCCCTTAGGACATGGAGACATTATCTCATGGGAAAGAAATGTGACATCTTTACGGATCACAAGAGTTTGAAGTATATCTTCACTCAAAAGGAGCTGAATATGAGGCAGAGGAGATGGTTGGAGTTGATAAAGGACTACAATTTGAATCTCCAATATCACCCAGAGAAGGCTAATGTCGTGGCAGACGCATTAAGTCGCAAGGGATATGTGAATGGCCTCACTGCAGGGGAGTTACCAGACGAATTTGTGAACAATTCAAGTCTCTCTGTTTGGAATTGGTGAATGAAGGGTATTTGGCAGCCATGGAGGTAACGCCAACACTGATGGACAGGATCAAGGGAGCCCAGAAGGATGATGAAGGAATAAAGGAAATAAAAGAGAAAATGAGTGAAGGAAAGATGAAGGACTTTCATGAAGATGCCGATGGTACATTATGGTTCGGGAAGCGTATTTGTGTACCGCAGGATCCCGATATTAGAAAGCCGATATTCCAAGAAGCTCATGACTCACCGTATTCCATTCACCCAGGGAATACCAAGATGTACATGGATTTGAAGGAAAGATTTTGGTGGAATAACTTGAAAAAGGACATCGCGGAGTACATTGCGTTGTGTGATGCGTGCAGTAGAGTGAAATCTAAGCATCAGAAGCCGACAGGATTACTACAGCCATTACCCATACCAGGTTGGAAGTGGGATAAGATTGGGATGGATTTTATCACCGGATTGCCTAGAACTAGGTCTGGCTATGATTCCATTTGGGTAGTGGTCGATCATTTGACTAAGGTGGCTCATTTCATACCAGTGAAGACCACCTACACTAGCGCCAAATTGGCTAAGCTATACATGAGTAGGATAGTCTGTGCACATGGGGTGCCAAAAGGAATTGTTTCCGATAGAGGAACACTTTTCACATCCCATTTCTGGCGTCAGTTGCACGAGACATTGGGAACAAGGCTAGAGTTCAGCACAGCGTTTCACCCTCAGACGGATGGTCAGACAGAGAGAGTGAATCAGATTCTGGAGGATATGTTGAGAGCTTGCGCTCTAGATTATGGCTCTAGCTGGGATGAGAGTTTGCCTTACGCAGAGTTTTCCTACAACAATAGCTATCAATCTAGCATAGAGATGGCTCCATTCGAAGCACTATATGGCAAGAAGTGCAGGACTCCTTTGTTATGGGATGGAGTAGGAGAACGTAGTTTCTTTGGTCCCGACCTTATCAAGGACGTTGAGGAGAAGGTTAGAATGATTCGCGATAGGTTGAAGGTAGCTCAATCGAGGCAGAAGAGCTATGCTGATTCAAAGCGTAGGGAAGTGACCTACGAGATTGGTGATAGGGCATATCTAAGAGTATCGCCACTGCGCGGAGTTAAGCGCTTTGGAATTAAAGGGAATCTAGCACCGCATTTCATTTGTGTGACGCCCCGAGATCGGGCACTATGCAGATTTCGGTATTTCCACCCAAATCCGCATAATAACCGATTTCAGGTTGCCACTTGTGATAACATTACAACAGTTCACGAATAATCCACAACAACAACAGAAAAGATATATACAAGATGACTCAAACGAGTCAGGGATACAACTGATACAAGACAAAGATCCAAATAACAGCGGAAGAAACAACATAATGTCCGACTACGGACAAGATACAAATTGGACTAAGAGTCCTGAAGATAACCGATGGCGTCCAATCCCTGCCCAGGCCAAGCCGGAGGGATTCCCAAGCTAACGTCGTCAGACTTCAAACCTGTTGACTGCAATATGGAATGTGCAGCCACGAAAAGGATTCGTGGGTCAGTACGGTTAAGTACTGGCAAGTGGATAACCCATACTCACAAGATACCAGCGTAACCGATCATCACAGGATACAAATACTTTGGGTTCAACGGAAAGGAAGGGATTATTGCAAAGAAGCGGCAGCGGGCTGCACTAACTAACTACAGAGACTCGCTACAACATCCGGCTAAAAGAGGGGGATAAGATAGCATATCATAACCAACTACAACTACTCACCAAACAATACCCATCCAATGTTACCACCTACTAAGGAAGCAACCCAAGGAAACTCACACCGTTGATTAAGGTGACATTCATTGCTATGGTGGAGGTAATCTATATTACTAGTCAAGTTATTATCATTAGGTGTAAGTTGTCTGAGTACTTGTTAGCCAGCACTTTCACCAAGTCATCCATAACCGCGGACAACACGGCTTCTCGAGAAAATTTAACCCTACAGGGATGCACCAATTTGGCCGTACACGTAAGAATAACCCGCCAGACGGGGAGCAAACCCACCAAGCGAGGCACTCAACACAACCCAACTCTTCTTCGCATCAAGCCCAAAGAACCCCGTGCAATTGAGCGCACGGCTCAAGCCCCACGAATAAAAGGGGACCCTCATAGCACTCTAAGAATGTGTCTCCCTAAATGCCGACTACAAAAGTTCCACCCTGGCGCCAAGGGTTCGCACCTGCATATGCATGCGGCAAATGGAAAACCCGAACTAAATGAGGCGATGTGGACGAGATGCGAATCGAATCAGAATTGCGGGGGGCGCCCATACTCGCTTCCCACATGCGGTTAGTGCGCTCATCATGGATCAATGGACAAGACCCTTTTCCTAATTAGGGTCGACACTAGCAGGCCTCAAAACCACGTCGGGCCTCCTGCCGGTGCCTTATCATCAAATTATTATTACCCAAAACATTAACATGTTGTTGATTGAATTGAAACCCAACTATCAACTAAACAGGTGATAAGATAAATGACGACAAGACTCGAGCACAAACAACACTAAGCATGCAACTACGACACGAGGGCCAACAAGGTAAACAAACAACAGTTAATAGGAAGTGGGAGGAAGGCTATATCATGGCTGCAAGGTAAACATATGACAGGATCGAGACACAAGCATCGAATCAAAAGGCTAGAATAAGAACAACGGAAAGAATCGGTAACAAGTGATGAAAGGCAGCCATAGGCAGCAAGTGAGTATACTTGCCTGGAATTCAGCAAGTAGAGGTACATCCGAAGAACTTGTCGTTGCTCACATCATCTCAACGTCCTATCCGCGAAGAAGCGTCGAACTAGAACAAACACCGGATGCAACAATTACTTCTACGGCAAAAGATCCAGCATGATCAAGATATGGATGCATGACAATTTTAAGGATGCAGCAAAGATAAACTAGTTGACATGGTAAACATATTTAAATGGGCCCATATGCAATTTGGATTGCATATGGAAAAGCCCATGAATTAATGTTGAATTAAATGATCTACAAATAACCATCATGTGAAAGTTGATTAGAATGATGCATGGATGATGAAAACAATAAGAAAACAACAATAGCTTCAATTTGAAATGTTGTTTACCAAGTTTGGAATTTTATTTATTAAGTTATGAACTTTGGCTTCTTAAGTGAGTTACACAAGCATTTGTTGTCTTCACTAATTTTAATTGTTCAAAACAGATAACAAAATTTATATTTGGAAAGAACACAAAATTTTAGATGGAATACATATTTCATTTGTTGAATTTGGATTTTAGATGAGCAAGTTATTATTTTGACAATTTTAAATGCATTAATTAAGAAACAGTTGTTTTCAGCAATTTAATTTATTCAAAACAGAAAACAAAGTTTATATTCAAGTGTAGCATTTCATTTTGGATGGATTTCATGTTTTGGGTTTTCAATTTGGAGCAAGCATGTGAAAGTTATTAATTAGGACTTTTAATTAATTAATTAAGGCATTTTTAAATGACATTAATTTTAATTGTCCAAATTGCAAAACAAAGTTGATATTCAGAAAGGTGGTTTCATTTCGAGTGGAAAGCATATTTTATTTGTTGAAATTGGATTTTAATTGAGCAAGTTATGAATTTCACCATTTAAATGATTTAATTAAAGCATTAAGTAATTGCATTAATTTTATTTATCCAAAACAGAAAAAAAATGTTATAGTTGGAAAGAGTATGACATTTTGGATGGAAAACATGTAAAATTTGAATTGTTTGGAGTTGGGGTTTGAAAGTTATTGCCATTTGAAGTTTTAGGGTTCAATTTGCAAAAGCAGGGGCTGTGCTGTGAAGAAAACAGAGATGGAGGGGCTCTATGCTAAACAGAGGAAATGCAGGGGGCTTGGTGCAAATAGCCAGATCCAGATCTGGATCTGGTTGTACACCGAAGCGCGCCCTAGCCACAGAGACTGCCGCGCGGGCCCGGTGCCACGTTGGGTGCCAGCGAGGCGTGGCTGGAGCCTCGTCAGCCTCCGCGGTCGATGATAGGCGGGTCCCGGCCGCGAGCGCAGAAATCCAAAAAAGGTGGACTTTTATTCGGCAGAGGGGGGATCGAACCTGGGTCTCCCCAGCGCGCGCAAGGAACAGAGCCACTAGGCTAGGTCGCGGTTTCTGAATATAGGTAGATCTGAATTGTTAAGAGGTGACACTGGCGCTTCTGTTACTGACGAACTGAAGAAACAACGACACGGTTCAGAGCAGAAATGGCGGACAGAAAGCGACGATGGCGACCTCGAACTGGCGGCGATTTCGTGGGTGGTGCGTATGCGCGGGAGGGCAGTGCTTGCGAGCGCTCGTTGCGAGGGATACAGAGGAGCAGCGGGGCCTCACCAGCGGCGGTCGTCGAAGCAGGAGGCGACGGCGAGGTTGCTCGGGCTGAGATGGTGACGGCGGAAGGGGTGGAAGAGCGTCGCGCCTGGGGCTCCTCCTCCTCTGCGCTTCCACGCAGACGACGACGGATGCACGGCGCTTCCGTTCCCGAGCTCTTCTACACGATCGGTACCCCATGGAGACGGGGCAACGAGCTCAAACATCTCCTGCCATGGAGGTTACTGGTACAAGAGAGGGGGAAATCGTGGGAGGAAGGAGATGGCGGCGGAGGGAAAAAGGAGAGGAAGGCTAGGGTTCCAAGGGTCCTCCCAGGTGGGGAAGCTTGTTGCTTTTCCTTCTCTGTCTCCACCTTCGTACGGACGAGGAAGAAGCCCCGGTGGGCTGGGGGAAGGGGGGAATGGGCTGGGTTGTAGGTGGGCCTTGGCCTGCCTCACCAGCCCGAGGGGTTTTTCTTTTTATTATTTTGTTCTCCTTTTTTTGTAGGAAAGGAAAAGGAGGGAAAAATAGAATTAGATGTTAGGGTTTTAGTTTTATGAAATATTTTTTATTGATTTACAAAACAGCAATATCAAGGTATGTTAACTTATTTTCAACAATTTGAAAATGCCAATTAGTTTGAAATTGCTATTTGAAATTCAAATAGGGTTTCATATAGATTTGGGTTTTAAATTAAGCAAGTTTTATTCAATAAGCTCAAACAACTATGAAACTTATTGAATTTAAATGTTTGCAAAATTTTAATTTTTAAACCACATTTGGAAACATGCCAAGTATGATTGATTTGATTTGAATTTACTATTAGGGTGTTAATAAAAGGGGTTTTATTATCAAGCATTTTTTTATTTGATTCAAATTCAAACTATTGGAAACATTTTGAGTTGTTAAGTTTGCAACTTTTAATTGGAAATTTTGGACATGTTTGAAAGTTTAAATTGGTTTGGAATTTTTGAGTTGTTTTGAAAACAAGTGCAATGCATATGATGCATGATGCTATGCGATGAAAAAGAAAACAACAAGCAACTTTCTATTTGGGAAAAACCCCGGGTGTTACAATTTGGCCGTATAAGGTTCTCTCACGCAAGGGAGAAGTATCCTATCAGTTGGAATTGCCAGAAGGATTGTCTAACGTCCATGACGTGTACCATGTGTCTCAACTGAAGAAGTGTCACCCAGAAATGACAGATACACCATTGAGGGATACCATTCCGCTAGAGGAGGTCCAATTAGAGAGTGATCTCACGTATGAGGAGAAGCCTATAAGGATTGATACAGCGGAGAGAATGACCCGGACCAAGACGATCAAATTCTGTAAGGTTCAGTGGAATCATCACACCAAAGAGGAGGCTACGTGGGAACGAGAGGATGATCTTCTAGAAGACCACCCACACCTATTTGCTAGCCACTCCGAAGCTCGAGGGCGAGCTTCATCTTAAGGGGGTTAGCCTGTAACATCCCAAATGTTACATTTGGAATGTTTTGCATTTAGAGCATATGCATAGCATGGCATGTTTCAAAAATTTGCATTTGTTTGTTGCATTTGAAACCCCAAAATAAATCATGTATAAAAAGAAATATTTTCTCCTTGAAGGCATTATAAGCCAAGTATTTTATTATTTTTATGTTTCCCAAAAATCCCCTTCAAAATAACCTAGGTGGATAGGTTTTCAAATTTTGTTTGACCCTTTTTGGAATTTTATTTTAAAAGTTATTAATGTTTTAGTTTTTGAATAAAAAAAAAGAAAACGGACCGGACGACCGAGCCAGCCCAACGCGCGCGCAGCGCTGATGGGCCAGCTAGCCCAGCCAGCCCGCCCCATCGCGGAAGCGAACGATCAAAAAAAAAAGAAAAAAAACCCCCGAGCCGCTGACGCGTGGGCCCCAGCCCACGACGTCAGCGCTGACGTCATCGCTGCCAGAATCCTCCCAGATTCGGAGGAGGTGGTTGCGCCGCCGCGGTTCCGCGGCCGATTCGGCCGCTCCCTAACCCCTCCCTCACGCCATGCCCCCCCTATATAAGCCGCACCCCCCGGGACCTCGACGTCCACACCAGCCCATCGAGCCGCCGCCGCCGCCTCGAAATCCCATCGTCTGCCACCGCCCGCCGCCGCCTCGGGAATCCTCGCCGCCGGCGAGATACGCCGCCCCAGCCCAAGCAGCCACCAGACCCAAGCTCGAAAGGAGGAGGCGAGCACGACGCTGCCCTCGGACACGCCGGAGCACGCCGCCATCGTCGCCGCCGTCCGCGTCCACGCCGCCGGCCGCCCGCTCCGGTGAGCCCCCCGTGCGATTTAATCTGGGCCGTCGGATCGATCCGACGGCACAGAACAGATCTGACCGCGGTCAACCCGCGCGCTGACGTCAGCACGGTGAACCCCTGGTCAAAATCCTTTATTTTCGTTTTACAATTCCATAATTTTCTTAAATTTTGTAAATTCAATATCTTTAGATCTATAACTCCGTTTTGCGCATTTAATATACCAAATGAAAGAAAAAATTGAGATCTATCCATCTACGCAATCAAATCTATATTTTGAGCTATTATTATTTTCTGGTTTCAATTATGCTTTTTGGTCTATTTAAATCATATAAACTCAACCGTAGCTCGAAATTCATCGAATCTTCTTTGTATGATCTTGTTTTGATTAGATCTATTCAGAAAAATATCATTAACTTGTGTAGATGCTTAATTCAAATTAGATCTTGCATGTTCTTAATCTAGCACTATTAAATCATTATAATTGCTTTAAATATTTTTCCTTGCAACAAAAACACTTTCATTGCATCATACATGTCATTAATAATCAGAGAACAATAGTAGATCTATTTTTGCATCACTAAGCTTTCATGCATGCATGTGTTGCATATTGTTATGTCTTGTTGCTTATGTATGTCGATTGCAACGTG
This sequence comes from Alopecurus myosuroides, assembly GCA_028641055.1. Classification (NCBI taxonomy): domain Eukaryota; kingdom Viridiplantae; phylum Streptophyta; class Magnoliopsida; order Poales; family Poaceae; genus Alopecurus; species Alopecurus myosuroides. The sequence goes on from CM054058.1 coordinate 1,990,673, forward strand.
TAGATTACAACGATTACAACGATTGTGGTTGCGAGGATTGTTTGAACAACTGCACGTGTTGCCAAGGCAAGTGACACACATGATCCTACTATTTTACTATATGCATTAGATTTTATAGTAGTTATGCATTAGTAGGAGTTGAGTGTTATCGCTATGCTATATATTATTAGGGGTTGCTTAACTAACACCCAAGTGGAGTAATCATATGTCACCCTAGACTGTAGTATCCATATGGTAGGCAAACATCGTAATTGTAGATTGCTTAGCCATGCTCTAGTTATTCGTGGTTGGGATCATTATCATGTTATTATGAAAATCATTATTTTAGTTGCTTATGAAAACAACATGATAATCAATTAACCACTGGGCGGATTGCTAGAGTGTCATCAGAGTACAAAGTTTGGTGGGGACCGTCGCCCAGTATCTTGAGATTATGTTTACTTTCTTTATGTAGTTGTTATTGCATGCAACCATGTTTCATATTAGTATGGGCTAGACATAAATTGTAGGTTGTCGTGACTCGAACCCAATGTGTCTAGAGATGTAGATTAGTGTTAGGTTGGTCTGGCTCGTGGTGGGTTTGGGAATCTACTTCTTATGGTTTATGGATTGATCTTCTTTCCTTCCGTGGTACTAGTGGTGTATCATGGTGTTTGGGGTCGATTAGGCAACATGGGTAAAGGGCACAAACCTCGCGAGGGTTAAAACTAAGATCTTAGCCGTGTTCCATTGGTTAGGGATAATTCAACAACTAGATGGGAAATATGACATATCTCGTTCATTCTTGTTTTATTGATTAATAATAATTTGACTATGGGTATTTGGAGAAGTGCCTGATGGTGTTTCAGTGTGGTAATCCAAAGGGTAGGAGCACTTTGCTATCAACCAAAGTGTCCAATTATGTGAAAAATCTAAATTCTAATAAATGATAGGTCAAATGCCTTTATGCAAAATAGCCTAGAAACTCTACCAGCCAAATATGCATGTAGACTAGCACTTGCCATTTATTATACCACCATAGTGTCACTTGCCATCATTGCTCAGAATGATCTGACCTCCTTTTTGGGGGCTGCATATTCCAACGTGCAGGTTATTCGGATTCGGATTAGCTTTTCGTAGGTTTTCGAGGCTTCACATCAACCTTTGTTCGCCCGTGACTTACAAACAAGAAGATGGAGGTCTACCGCTGCTTTGCTACGTGTTTAATAATTATTTGAGCTAGCACTTCGCTATGAAGTTTGTAATAACTTACTTTACTCTGGATATTTCGATAGTATTCAATACATTTGTTTCCTTTGATTACTATCTGTGCTGTGTATGCTGGTGAACGGTCCATTGGCCAGTATTACACATAAAAGTATGGCTTGTGATGGGCTGTACTACTACATCAACATTCACCATTTAAGATGCTAGTTATAAAGGGGCAATGAGAGTCCTAGATCAATGGATACCACATTTCAATTAGTAATTTTAGTTGAATAATTTAGAGGCTAAATAAGACTTGATCATGTTTTACCTCTACTCAATTTTCTCCAAAGTGTCCACCATATTTTCTATTTTCCATTATGCTATTCTTTGACCAATATAGGATTTTATTTTCCATTATGCTTTTATTTCATTATACACTTTGTGAACTTTCATGAAGCATCTTTGCTTGCATATTTGATATTTCTTACAACATGAATTGTATATTTGTACTCATTTCTAGTATTAATCATTTGGTTATATGTAGCATGAATAATCCTCCTTGATATCCCATGATTGTTTCAATATGCAAAGTCCATGTTAGTTTTATCACCTTCATACTCGAGGACGAGCATGGGTTAAGCTTGGGGATGTTGATGCATGTAAAATGCATACATGAACTTTGCATGTTATTACTTGTTTTTCCTACATATTAGCAACTTATATACATGTTTTATAATGATTTGGGGGATTTTCTAAACAATCCCCCTTCTTTTGGTTCTAACCCTGTTTTTCCAGAAAACGTACTTTTTAGTGTTTCAGACTTTCGGGGAGCTTCGGGACTCCAAAAAGGGCAAGGCCAAAGAGAACGGTTCAGAATTTTCGAGACGAAGACCATGGGCCAAAGTAGAGGGCCAAAAGGACAACCAGGTGGCAAAGAGGACCCTCCAGATTCCTTGGCCGCGTGAGAGGCCCCCTTTTTGCCCCCGTGGCTCCGATGTCGTCGATCTTTCTTCTCCCGAGTGTCTCGTGACCTAAAAACGAATATATAAAGGGTCCCCTGGCCTTTTCGAGGAGGAGGCGGCGCCGAGAGACAAAACCACAAAACAGAGAGACAGAAGGCTGCCACCAGAGAAGATCGAACGGGGGAAACGCCGCCGGGATCACCCCCGGAGGGCTCCACCCACCTCCGGCGTGTTCATCATCAACATCTTCAGCAAGATCAGCTCCATCCCTCCACTGTAATCTCTTGGCAAACACGATGTATGATGCAATACTATATCCCCTTGATGTATTCTGTCTCCCCGTCTATGTTTGAGTAGTGAATTGTTCTTGGCAATGGTGAAATAGTTCGTTGATTGGTTGCATACAAGTTTGTTATCTTCTATGATTGTCTTTATGTACAATAGATGAGTGCACGCATATGTTGGGGAATGCAGGTAAGGTGATCACCGGTAGCATAATGGAGTGGTGGTGACTTGGGAGTGACAGTAATCTAAGACCGAGCCACAAGGTTAAGTTATTGGGGGATATATATAGGGGACCTTAGAACGTAAGGCTATGGTGGGACTTTATGTCTTAATCAATCTTGTGCAGTCATTTACTTGGCCACATGATCCATCATAAGGGGTTGTAGATCATTTACTTGACTATACCTATTCATGGCTCCTTCCTAGAAGAAACAACTAAGACTAAAACATGTGCTTCACTAATTTTGACAACCACACGAAGGAAACACCTATTGCTAGAACACTTGCTCCCTTGAGATAATTGAGATATTTGCTGCTTGCTACTTGTGAAACTTGCTTAGAAACTTGCTTTAGAAACTTGCTTTAGGATTACTTGCATTTTAAATTTGCTTCACTAGTTACTAGGCAAACCACACTCCATGTCACTTGCTTTTAATTAGTTAGTTCCTTTTAGTAAAACTTATTGCTTTGCATAAACAGCCATATAAGAGGGTTATACGGCTTTAGAGAATAGATAGCTTACCTTCAGCTCCTCGTGGGTTCGACACTCAAATACTTATCGAAAGGTACTACAATTGATCTCCTGCACTTGGGAGTCATCACATGTATGTTGATGGTGTAAGAACATATGATTCTTCCAAGTATGAGTTTTTTGACTTGCGTGCTGCCATCCTTTGCACCATACATGATCTTCCTGGTTTAGGCTACACTCATGGCTGTGCTACCCAGGGTGAAGTAGCTTGTCCTGAATGCCACTCATTTACTGGTTCTCTCTTATTGAAAAAGGCGGCAAATTCTGCTATATGGGTCATCGTAGGTTCTTACCAACCAAACATAGGTATAGAACAGATCTCAAGTTATTTGACGGCGTGACTGAGCGTAGGACAACACCTATACCGCTTACCGGAAAAGAAATCATGGATTTAACAGCCAATCTTCAGACATCATTTGGAAAGGATCCGTTTGGCAAGAAGACAGCAAAGCGAAAGCGCAAAGATGGTGAACCAGCTGTTGAGGATATGTAGATGAATTCAACATGGTGATAATTGTTGTATGATCTTGGCAGGTGCTTAGTAATTGGAAACTTCATCGGATCGGATGAGCACGACAGACATGACTTTTGTTCAAGTGGACACATGCACAACCGTAGCTTGGCTTTGTTATATGCTTTATGACAGAACTTGTGATGTGATGTAGAGCTTATTATGCACTAGAGACATGTCCTAGAGACGAGTTTGACTGAAATACTTGCGGTGCAAGTGCATGTAGGACTGTGATACTTTTGAACTGAATGTGACGAATGCATTGTTGTCCTGGTACTATTGTGTAATTGTTGTCTTGTGATACGATGCTTGGTTTTGATGAATGCATGGTTCTGCCAATGATATATGGGTTTTGATGCAAGTTTGGAAAATTAAATTTGTGCACAAATATGGGCTGGCAGTGTATATCTGTTGGTGTTGGTAGGGCAGAAACAACGACCGGCAGTCTGTAGGCATAGATATGCTATGTCCCAACATACCACTAGTTGGGGTATGTATGTTACAACCCGACATACTATCTGTCAGCGTAGGGGTGTTCAATAGTAACCCATTCTCTGTCGGCGTAGGTATGCTACAACCCGACATACTATCTGTCGGCGTAGGGATGGTTCAATGGTAACCAATGCTCTATCGGCGCAGCCACGTTACAACCCGACATACTATCTGTCGGCGTAGGTGTGGCATTAGGGACATGAGTCAGTCGGCAAAAATTGTTTCTGTTGGCTTATCTTTCCTTGACTGCTTTTGCCCCGACTCTCCATGTTCTGTCGTCGTATCTCTTGCCAACATGGTATCTGTGGGCAAAGGTACCCTACATCGAAAGATGCTTCTGTTGGCAAGTTTCTACGGTGGTGTAGTCACTCGACGGAGTGAGAACGTCCCTGATCGACTGTCAGGGATGATTCTGCGACGTTAATTTGAATGGGAGAACGTTGAGGCTATCCGCAACGTTCAGAAAATCGTCGCGAGCATCTGGGCCGTCCGGTCCCGACCCATTAAGCGGCAACATTGTTTTTCGTCGCTGTCAGCTGACACGTGGGAATGGATTAACTGACGGTTGTTAGCGTAAGCAGCTGACGTCACACTACAGGCCTCTTACGTCATTACGATCACAACGTTTTTTTTGTCAAAAACAGATTCTGTTAAGGCTCTGTTTATGACATCACCAATCCGTTCATGACGTCATAACCACCAATCCCGTTCACGACGAATTTTGTTGTCGTGGCCTCGACCAATCATGTGAAACCATGTGGACGCCATCTGCGACGAACTTGCTCGCGTCGTGGTATGAGATGACGCAACAAGATGATGTCACGTGGAACAATCGTACGTCGCCGCATGGTTGTTTTCGGGGACGATCTCCGGTCGTCGTGGGCTACGCGGTGACGGATTTTTTCCGATGCAAAACGATGTCACGTGGACCAAGTGCACGGTGTCACGTGGTGCCCCTTTCCGCGACGTTTTCTGTTTCGTTGTGGAACTACCCAGTCATAAAACGACACGTTTTTATTTTTGTTGTGGAACTGTGCAACCGTAGAATGACACGTAGGCATGGCATACGGCACCATGTGTCCTAATGAGGGTCTGTTTTTACGTTACGATACTACGACATTTTTTTCGTTCCAGATGGGTGCTTCAATCATCGTTCGAATTGACCTTTCCATGTTCCATATGCAGAAAAGCAAACCACATAGCAGGCATGAAATACATAAATTGCAACACTAGTGGTTTATTTTACCGAAAAGCAAACCAACATACAGAAATTCAGCTTTCAGCAACACGACCATATTTTCAATTACCACATATGCGCTGAGCTAACTGCTCAAGCAGGGCAACTCCTTCTTGTTGGCAAATTTTTAGCTCGTCTTGTTCCTTCCGTATTTCTTCCATTTCAAATACAAACCGGAGCGTCATTAGCTCAGATTCTGCATTCGCCGCTCTCAAATCAGCAATTGTGATGCGCATATTGGCATGCCCCCCTCTCTCAATATCAGTTTGCACTTGGTGTTCAGATTTTGAAATACTTGTTTCCACACGAGATTTCTTCGACAAAGTATGTTTTCCACGATCCAGCATGACACCTAAAGTATCATCCTCATCCTCCGAAGCTAGTGTCGACATCATCCTTTCTTGCTTGCCTGTCAAGCATGCAAAGAAAATAGATGTAAATATGTACAGAAAACAGATGAAACTAGCAGGTGACCAGCAATGTACAGAAAATAGATGAAACTAACAGATGGGCAACAATGTACAGAAAATATTTGAAAAATAGCCGATGACAATCAAATAAGCGTGTCTGTAATGAGAAATGACCTAGCAGATGTCAAGCATGTCAGGAGCATAGATGGAAACCATGTTGAAATGACAACCACAGCCTTAATTAGTTTCCCAAAACGTCTTATGGTATGGAATAGATGAAGTGGCACAAAATATATGACACAACAGTAATCAAACTGTTCAACAAAAGATAAGTAAGCTGTGCCCTAGTTGTTTTTTTTTTAAATAAAGGGAGTTTTTATTACTTAAAGAGTTTTAAGCATTACACCCTAGTTGTTGTGATATCATGGAAGAATGTACAGCTGCCGAATTAGAGAATAACCTGCAAATCATTGTCCTCACTGAATAGGGATTGACATGACCAGTCTCCTTCACTGGAATCTGGTTCCTTTTCAACATCATCCTCAGGAGTGTACTTAAATCCAGAGTCTTCCTTCTTGATCTTTTTGGGTGTGAATACAGTAGGACATGAAAGAATACTTGCTAAAGACTTTACACCCAGTTGATGCATCCTTGCACTGTTTGCCATGATAGTTCTGGCACGCTCTTCTTCCATGGGGTGTAGTGGTTATGCTAACATGAATAAATAACTCAAAGTAAGCTCCAAATATAAACACTCGGTAAGAACCTAATACATCATCAAAAATTAAGGTACTCATCCTGTAAGAACAGTCCTTCCGATCGTAGATTCGTAACTAAGACTCATAGGATCATAATCAAAGTGAGCTTAAACCTAATAGTATACAGGCTGGAAATAAGCAAACTTTTACCGTAGGAAAACAAAGCTGGATACTTCTATTTTTATTTTTGTGCAAGATTAGCAAGAAGGTCCCCTAACGATTTCCATTAAAAGAAACCATGCTGTCTTTTGTACAACAAAAGCAAATAATGAAAAAAAGAACATCAGGAGGGCAACACACCCATTTCCGCTACAGATTTGTCAGAATTAACACATGGACAATCCTCTGTTTACCACTATACAAAGTTATAAATGCAAAGACAATAACAAAGACGGATATAAGGAACCATCAATCATACAACTAAACAAAGAAACCGTTTAGAGAGATTTATTACATCAAACATTAGCAGGATAATTAAGAAGCATCGATCAAACAATTTATAAAGATTAATTGCATCGAACATAAGAAGGATCAAGCACACAATTAAACAGACAACTAATTCAGAATGATTAATTGCATCGAACATATGAAGAACCATCAATCTTACTGCGTTTCTCGCCTTCAACCTTTATCCGTCTCGGCGTGGTTGCAGCCATTGACGGTGAAGTTGCGGCGAGGTTGGAGACGAGGTGGCAGATCTGGACGTACGGCGAGGTTAATGGCAAGGTGGCACACCAGCGAGCACACGAAGGCGAGGTTGGTGATGATGTGGCAGACCGGTGAGCACGATGGCGAGGTGGGACACCAGGGAGCACACGACGAGGAGGTTGGTGACGATGTGGCAGACCGGTGAGCACGACGGCGAGGTGGTGGTCCTGGACGGTGACCTAGGAGGGGTGGGGGATCTCGACGGCGACGTCAGAGATCTGGCAAGCGAGCTATACGGCGATGTGTAAGAGGGGTGGGATCTAGTCTGGTAGGACGGGGACTGGAGTGGAGAAGGGGGAGTAGTCGATTCTTTGGGCGAGGGTTTCAAAATGATTACAAAAATTCCCTCCGTGATAAAGTTTGACCGTTGTGTGCGGGACAGCTGAGAAGTAACATTCTTGCACAAAATTTTTTGAGTGGGCTGTCCTGGCGCCAAATTTTTGGAGGGACGCGAAATTTTGGCGGAAGTGCGGGAAACTATGCTAGCCGTTGGATGCTGATGGGTGGCTTAATCAAATTGACTATTTATGCAATAATTTACTAAAGTGACATGATGGGTGGCTTAAACAAATTGATTATTTATGCAATAATTTACTAAAGGGACCTTGTGAGGAAAATAAAGAAGTATTATGAAATAATTTTGGAGGTGTGGTCGTCGGGCATAAAACGCGTTAGAATATGCAAAACGGTTCTATGTGAAACAAACAGTAACTAAAGAACTACAGATAACTGAGTACTTGCAACACAACACAGTTTACAAGTAAAACATGACGAGTCGACGACGTAGCAGGTTACACATATGCTCTATAAGCACACTAATTGCCGCGATGAAGGACACGGACGCACCAGTGGGACGGACTCGTTCCAGAGGATCAAAGGGTTGACCTGGACGCAGCACACTAGGGTGTCGTTCAGCCAGTAGAGGCCGCTGTGCAGATTTGCTCCGGAGCCATGCTCCCAAATCCTGGCGTAGACCCCGCTACCATCCTTGCCATGGTCGATGATGAACATTCGTCGATCGGCTTACTTTGCGCCAAGCACGATGTGCGCGGCGCTCCAAGCAGAGATATTTTCACTAGCGGTGAAGAACTGCACCACGTCAGGGAGGTCATAGCCGTCGGGGCGTACGTACTCCACTTGGTGTGCGTCCTCGAGCGGTTCCTCCCCGATCAGCTCGATGGTCGTCCAGGCCATGGCGCGCGCACAGAGCACAAAGCTGACCTAGCTCTTGTGTTTTGCACAAGCTATCTATTCGAGACGTGTTGATGAAGGGGGGCGTTTTGCAGAGGCCCTCCAAATGCACCGATCGGGTAATATAGCGGCAGGGAGAGGCCGGCCGGCCAATCAGCAAACAACATTAATTGGTGCCGAGGCCGGTCTTTAGCATTGAATTTGCTGTCCACGCGCAACGATAATAACGAGCACACACAAACGGTCGGGTCATGCAGGCACGGAGCAACGCATGCAGCATGGGCCAGTACGCATACGGCCGGCGCCGACTTCGACCCAGTCGTCCACAGCTAGCAGTTTGTGTGTGCAACAGCAGAAGCGAGGCATGGGCATGCATGCACATGGCCGGGCACGCGCGCAGGCACTCATTAAGATCAAGACGCGACGGGACACGCAGGCACAACACGCAGCGCACAGAGCCAAAGAGTGCATGTCTCGCGCGGCATGCAGCTAGCTCGCCCAATGTTTGCAGGCATGGCGTGCAACAGCTTGCTAGCCTCAAAGCAGGCTCAGCACGCATGTAGACAGAACTGTGGCGACGGACCGTCTTTTTCATGCACTGAGACATGAAATTTTAAGGGGCCGAGCATCTCTCCTCCTGCACTCCTAAAGTCCACTCCTCCATTAGCTTCTCTCCTCCTCCACTCCCAAAGTCCACTCATCTATTAGCTTCTCTCGGCCTCCACTATGCACCAACACCGACGCGACGCGGCCGGACAACGAGCTGCTGGTGCCCATGCGCCCCCATCTGATGATAATCTGCTGACGGAGGAGGACGGGTGCGCACTTATCCGCACGAACACTCCTGTGTCGGCTGCTTTACGCCTCCCGGAAGGTTGGACGACCAACACCATCTTCGTCCCGGTGGCGCCGCGTCTCTACGGCCAGGCACGGGTCGACTACGTCAACCAGTGCTACGATAACATGTCCTGGCAGACGAGGCATCATGACCCCCAGGACGTCATGTCTTCGTTGTACTGGGACGAGCAAGTGGAGCTGGAGTACTTAGGGCGGCTCCACTCCTACATCATCGACAACAGCGTGCACTATAGCGACACGAAGTGTTCCGACGAGGAGGAGGGTGAAGAGGACTCGCCCGAGAAAAAGTGGCGCCCCTTGGCACCCCCGGAACCTTCCGCCCCGCCAGCAAACGCATTCTTCCTCCCATGTAACTTCCCCATTTGCAGTTGGGCACTTGCACAACCGGGAAGCTGCCCGAACTGCGGGTCCGAGGAGTGCCACCACCTAGTTTAGGCTTTTATTGACTGTAATTATTATTATCTTAATTAAGCTCCCTTCAGTGTGAATGTATTATCTTTATTTTTACAACAATTTGATTGAAATTCCCTAACTTTCAGCGCCGAAGGGGGTGTCCCAATTGTATATTTAGTTTTCCTCTGATAGGCTTCTCATGCTCAAAGTCAACTTTTTCGTCTACCCTTTCCACCGGCGTCGGAAGGGGGTGTCCCAATGGGATATTTTGTTTGGTTGTGTTAGGGTCGGCCATAGGTATATGGAGAACTAATATCTACCACTATTTCTGATAAGACATTCGCTCAGGTTCGTCTGAAGGGGGAGTTTCGAGATCTAGTGGAAGAACCCTTCCTCTGTACAAGTGATGTCGGTGAAATCGGTCACACCTCTTATTAGGATCCTGGATCTCTGTCTGCCTCCAAACACACTTCTATAGACATGATTGGACCCCATCTAGGTTTTTTAGGGATTCCTATGCTCCGGAGCCCCCGCTTCAGCGAATCTCTGGCATGTTGACCGAAAAGTCAACTTGTTCGTCTACCCTTTCCACCGGTGTCGGAAGGGGTTGTCCTAATGTAATATTTTGTTTGGTCGTGTTAGGGTAGGCTATAGGTAGATGGAAAACTAATATCTACCACATCTTATCATAGTATTCCCTCGGGTTCGTCCGAAGGGGGAGTTTCAAGCTCTAAGTAGTCCTAGAACATGCGAGAGAGAATCTGACGCTGGTGAAGCCCTAACACAAAGAGTGCGGGAAACTTGGGAATCCAAAGCCCATGCCACACTCTAACAAACATGGTATGCCAAACCCTTGTTTTGGGTGGGATTTAGACGCTCTGGACCCCCTCTCCGGAAACCCCTAGGCCCGCTGGAGAAAAAGATGAATCTGTTGTTCTGGCCCCTCTACGTGAGCCGGAAGGGGATAGCAAAGTGGAACTGATTGCTTGGTTGTGTTAGGTTAGGCCCAAGGAACACCCAAGAAAATGGTAGGGCCCACCTCTTGGCAAGATTCCCCCTGTTCCGTCGGATCCGGGAGTTTCGGGCTCTGAGTAGTCCTCGAACCCGAGAGAGAGAATCTGACGTCGGTGAAGCCCTAACACAAAGAGTGAGGGAATCTTATGCATAAAAAACCGATGACACACTCTAACAAACATGTTACGTGATACCATAGGATTGGGTAGGATTAAGACGCTCCGGAGCTCCTCTCCGGAGAAACCCTAGGCTCGTTGGAGAAAAGGACGCAACTGTCGATTTAGCCCCTCTACGTGAGCCGGATGGGGGTAGCAAAGCGGAACTAATTTTTTGGTTCTATTAGGTTAATTAGGCCCAAGGAACACCCAAGACAATGGTAGGGCCCACCTCTTGGGAAGATTCCCCCTGTTCCGTTAGATCCAGGAGTTTCGGGCTATGAGTAGTAGCCCCTAGAACCCACGAGAGATCGAGAATCTGACGCCGGTGAAGCCCTGACACATAGAGTGAGGGAATCTTGGGCATCCAAAAACCCATGCCACACTCTAACAGACATGTTATGTGATACCCTCATCTTGGGAGGGATTAAGACGCTCTGGAGATCCTCCCCGGAGAAATCCTAGGCCCGTTGGAGAAAAGGACGGAACTTCCGATCTAGCCCCTCTACGTGAGCCGGAAGGGGGTAGCAAAGTGGAACTTATTTCTTGGTTGTGTTAGGTTAGGACCAAGGAACACCCAAGACAATGTAGGGCCTACCTCTTGGAAACATTCCCCCTTCCTTCACATCCGGGAGTTTCGGGCTCTGAGTAGTCCTGGAATCCATTAGAGAGAATCTGACGTTAGTGAAGCTCTAACACAAAGAGTGAGGAAATCTTAGGCATCCAAGGAACATGCCACACTCTAACACATATGTTATGGCAAAACCTTGGTTGGGGTGGTATTCAGACGCTCCGGCATCCCTCTCCGGAGAAACCCTAGCCCCGCTCGGGAAAAAGACGAAACTGCCATTCTCGCCCCTCTACGTGAGCCGGAAGGGGGTAGCAAAGTGGAACTAATTGCTAGGTTGTGTTAGGTTAGTCCCAAGGAACACCAAAGACAATTGTAGGGCCCACCTCTAGGCAAGATTCCCCCCGTTCTCCGTCAGATCCGGGAGTTTTGGGCTATATGAGTAGTCCGGGAACCCACGAGAGAGAATCCAACGCCGGTGAATCCATAACACAGCGGGAATCCAGGACCCATGCCACACTCTAAAACACCTGTTATGGCATATTCTAGGCTTGGGTGGGATTCAGACGTTCCGGAGCTCCACTCCGGAGAAACCCTAGGCCCGCTGGGAAAAAGGACGGAACTGCCGTTCTGGACCCTCTAAGTGAGTCGAAAGGGTTAGAAAGGTGTAACTAATTACTTGGTTGTGTTTGTTTAGGCCCAAGGAACAACCAAGACAATGGTAGGTCCCACCTCTTGGCAAGATCCCCCCGTTCCGTCAGATCCGGGAGTTTTGATCCCTGAGTAGTCCTCCTACAACTAGAGAGAATCTGATGCCGGTGAAACCCTAACACAAAGAGTGAGGGAATCTTGTTCATACAAGAACCATTCCACACTCTAAATAACATGTTATTTGATACCCTAGGCTTGGGTGGGATTAAGAAACCCTAGGCCCGTTGGAGAAAAGGAAAGAACTGTCGACCTGGCTCCTCTGCGTGAGCCGAAAGGGGGTAGCAAAGCGGAACTAATTTCTTGGTTATGTTAGGTTAGTCCCAAGTAACACCTAAGAAAATGGTAGGGCCCACCTCTTGGCAAGGTTCTCCCCGTTTCGTCAGATCCGGAAGTTTTGGGCTATGACTAGCCCTGGAACCCGCGAGAGACAATCTAACGCCGGTGAAGCCCTAACACAAAGAGTGAGCGGATATTGGGCATCCAAGAGCCATTCCACACTCTAACAAACATGTTATGTGATACCCTTGTATTGGGTGGGATTAAGACGCTCTGTAGCCCCTCTCCGGAGAAACTCCAGGCCCAATGGAGAAAATGACGGAACTACCGGTCTAGCCCCCTCTACGTGAGCCGGAAGGGGGTAGCAAAGTGGAACCAATTGTTTGGTTGTGTTAGTTTAGTCCCAAGGAACACCCAAGACAATGTAGGTCCCACATCTTGGCAAGATTCCCCCCGTTCCGTCAGATCTAGGAGTTTCGAGCTTTGAGTAGCCCTAGAACCCGCGAGCGAGAATCCGAAGCTGGTGAAGCCATAACACAAAGATTGAGGAAATCTTGGGCATTTAAGACACATGCCACACTATAAGACACATGGTATGGAATACCCTAGGCTTGGGTGGGATTCAGACACTCCGAAGCTCCTCTCCGGAGATACCCTAGGCCCGCTAAAGAAAAGGACCGAATTGTCATTATAGACCCTCTACGTGAGACGGAAATGGGTAGCAAAGTGGAAATAATTGCTTGGTTGTGTTAGGTTAGGACCAAATAACACCCAAGACAATGGTAGGGCCCAGATCTTAGAAATATTCCCCCCGTCCAGTCAGATCCGGGAGTTTCGGGATCTCAGTATCCTGGAACCCATTAGAGAGAATCTAACGTCGGTGAAGCCATAACACAAAGAGTGAGGGAATCTTGGGCATCCAAGGCTCATGCAAAAATCTAACACACATTGTATGACAAACCTTTGGTTTGGGTGGGATTCAGACGCTCTCCGGAGAAACCCTAGGCCCGCTGGAGAAAAGGACATAACTGTCGTTCTGGCCCCTCTACGTGAGCGGGAAGGGGGTAGCAAAGTGGAACTGATTTCTTTGTTGTGTTAGGTTAGGACCAAGAAACGAACAAGAAAATGGTAGGGCCCACCTATTGGCAACATTCCCCCCGTTCTCCATCAGATCCGGGAGTTTCGCGCTATGAGTAGTCTTGGAACCCACGAGCTAGAATCCGACGCCGGTGAAGCCATAACACAGAGAGTGAGGGAATATTGGGCATCCAAGACCCATTCCACACTCTAAAACACATGGTATGTAATACCATAGGCTTGGGTGGGATTCAGACGCTCCGGAGCTCGTCTCCGGAGAAACCGTAGGCCCGCTGGAAAAAGGACGGAACTGTCGTTCTGCACCCTCTACGTGAGCCGGAAGGGGGTAGAAAAAGTGTAAATAATTGCTTGGTTCTGTTGGGTTAGGCCCAAGGAACAACCAATACAATGGTAGGGACCACCTCTTGGGAAAATCTCCCCGTTCCGTCAGATCCGGTTTCGGTCCCTGAGTAGTCATGCAACAACTAGAGAGAATCTCACGCTGGTACATCCCTAACATAAACGGTGAGGAAATATTGGGCATCCAGGACCCATGCGTGCCACAATCTAACACACATTGTATGGCATACCCTACGCTTGGGTGGGATTCAGATGCTCCGGAGCTCCTCTCCGGAGAAACCCTAGGCTCGTAGCAAAAAATGACCGAACTGATGTTCTAGTCACTCTACGTGAGCCGGAAGGGGGTAACAAAGTGGAAGTAATTGCTTGGTTGTGTTGGTTTAGTACCAAGTAACAACCAAGACAATGGTAGGGACCACCTCTTGGCAAGATCCCCCTGTTCCGTCAGATCCGGGAGTTTTGGTCCCTGAGTAGTCATGCAACAACTAGATAGATCGAATCTCGCGCCGGTGAAGCCCTAGCACAAAGAGTGAGGGAATAATATGCATCCAAGACCCATTCCACACTCTAACAAACATGATATGTGATACCCTATGATTGGGTGGCATTAAGACGCTATCAAGCTAATCTCCGGAGATACCCTAGGCCTGTTGAAGAAAAGGACGGAACTGCTGATATGGCCCCTGTACGTGAGCCAGAAGGGGGTAGCGAAGTGGAACTAATTGCTTGACTGTGTTATGTTAGGCCAAAGGAACACCCAATACAATGTAGGTCCCACCTCTTGTCAAGATTCCCCCCTTTCCGTCAGATCCAGGAGTTTCGGGCTCTGAGTAGCCCTGGAACCCGCGAGAGAGACTCCAACGCCGGTGAAGCCATAACACAAATATTGAGGGAATCTTTGTAATCAAAGACTCATGCATGGTATGGCATACCGTAGGCTTGGGTGGGATTCAGTCGCTCTGAAGCTCCTCTCCAGAGATACCCTAGGCCCGCTAAAGAAAAGGACGAAACTATCGTCCTGGCCCCTCTACGTGAGCGGGAAAGGGGTAGAAAAGTGGAACTAATTGCTTGGTTGTGTTAGGTTTGTCCCAAAGAACACCCTACACAATGGTAGGGCCCACATCTTGGAAAGATTCCCCCCATCCAGTCACATCCGAGAGTTTTGGGCTCTGAGTATATCCTGGAACCCGCAAGAGAGAATACGACGCAGGTGAAGCCATAACACAGAGATTGAGGCAATCTTAGGAATCCAAGAACGATGTCACACTCTAAATCGACGCTCTAGAGCTCCTCTCCGGAGAAACCCTAGGCCCGTTGGACAAAAAAGGACGGAACTACTATTATGGAACCTCTACGTGAGCCGGAAGGGGGTAGCAAAGTGGAAGTAATTGCTTGGTTGTGTTAGGTTAGGCCCAAGAAAACCCAGGACAATGGTAGGGCTGACCTATTGGCAAGATCCCCCCGTTCTCCGTCAGATCAGGGAGTTTCGGGGTATGAGTAGTCCTGGAAGCCACGCGAGAGAATCTGACGCTAGTGAAGCCATAACACCGAGAGTGAGGGAATATTGGGCATCCAAAACCATGCCACACTATAACACACATGTTATGGCATACCCTAGGCTTGGGTGGGATTCAGACGCTCCAGAGCTCCTCTCCGGAGAAACCTTAGGCCCGTTGGAGAAAAAAGACGGAAGTGTTGTTCTGGACTCTATGTGACCCGGAAGGGGGTAGCAAAGTGGAAATAATTGCTCAGTTATGTTAGCTTAGGCCCAATGAAAAACCAAGACAATGGTAGGGCCCACCTCTTGCAAAGATTCCCTTCGTTCCGTCAGATCCGGGATATTCGGGTTGTTTGTAGTCCTTAAACCCACGAGAGAGAATCCGATGCCGGTGAAGCCATAACATAGAGATTGAGGAAATATTGGGAATACAAGACCCATGTCACACTCTAACACACATGGTATGACATACCCTCAGTGTAAGGACCCCAGACCGGCAGTCTGAAACCCTACGTATGCATACATTCACGATCCCAGAAAGATCAGTCGTGAACAACATACACAGTTGGCACACAGAAATACATCATCCATTACACGAATACATAAAGGTATTACACAAATGATCACATGATCAAGTTTAAAGCAACTGCCAAAAGGGCATGCAACTTAACAAACACAGCGGAAGACAATTAAAACACAACGTAGTTGAGCCCAAGTCACGCCTTAACCTACAGGCTGCTGACCCGGAGACAATCCTAGTTCGCAAAGCCGTCAACCCCGTACTTCTCTTCATAGATCTCCTTGGGAGGCTCCTTCTCCAAATCTGATAAGTAGATACCAGGGGCTAAACCATAATGAGTACATTTGAATGTACTCAGCAAGACATCCATCATGTCACTTACCAAAAATGCAAACATGCTTATATGGTGGAATAGGTAGGCTATAAATATGGTTCACTATCAATGGTGTTCATATATGATGACACCACAGTTGCAGTCAGGTTTATCTGTATCTTCGTTGAAGAAGATACTTCAGAAGAAAAATAATATATAGTTTTATTTCTCTTGTAGATATCACATGTACAAGAGGTTTTGTAAAGTTTTGTTAAAGGATATTTTCTCTTTGCAAAACTTCTTGGAATCAGTTTCCAGAATTCTTGCTTAGAGTAGAAAAGGTTTTCTTTGCAAAACATTTTGTTTTGTATCACATCATATGGCTTTTCATCATCGACGATACCTCCACGGTATACGTTTTCCTTCCTTTCCGAACTTCACAAGTTCAACACTTCCTTTCCAAAAATTTCCCTTTCAAAAACATCCTTTTTGAAAACATTGACACAATGCTAGCTACATGGCCATTCAACTGTCCATATCCGAGGACGCGGCTTCTTCGAAAAAGTTATACTCTGCAGAGGTGTACACATCCACCAGATCCAGTACACCTCCCGTGAACAATCACGGACTGTAACAACAGTATGTAAACATCGGGTATCTGATCATAACCATCCACTATGTTCAAGCTAGTATATGCCTATCTCTCAGTTGAGTTTTACCACATCCCCGGCACCGAGCTAATCCCCGCCAAGCCAGGATGCCTCATCTGGTGCGACCGGAGGGAAAATTAATCCCACACTTTATATGTCTCCACTGACGACATTCGGTTCGAGGGTACGACGCCCCTTATAGCAAGTGAGATAGCACACACTAATAAGAACAAACTTCAAGTTAAGCCCCTTGCCCATGTTGGGGTAGGGTGGCAGTACGGTAAAGGTTGTCCGGCGAAGACTAGGTTAGGTGTCATTTTTGAAAACACCACTTTCTCAAAAATGACCACTTCCACATTCCTCCGGAGAACAAGGATCCGCCTTTTCTCCGGGTTTTTCCGTAAAGCCTTTGTTTTGTAGAATCACAATTTTAGGGTGTCCACTTAGGGACTAGTATATTTGATGGTAATAAATACCATAGGGTGGCTTATGGGCTTGGTATTACCAAGTTTAACTACTGGCATGATAGTAACCTATAATATAGTATAGTAGTAAATTCCACATCAAAAATAGTTTTGATAATCAAGTTTTTGTAAAACTTCAGAGGTAAAACATGCATGATAGATAATGATAAGTATTGTATCAGCAAGCAATCAGGATGCTTGCCTGGTATCTCTTTGTGTCCCTGGTTGTTGGAGTGACTGGAACTTGAACCACAGCTTCACGACACTCCCTTCCTCTTCGTTTTCTAACGTCGTAAAGAGAATAAAGGACACACATTCAGAACCAAACAAGGCTACAAGTAATACATACAGCAAGCAATCAAGGAGCACCACCCAAGTTCTCAATTTTTCCCTTAAGAAAAATTGGCATAAAAACTATAGTTGAAAAGTCTGCTTTTTTTTCCTAGTGTTTATGTGTGGCCAATTCAATGATTTTTAGTTAAGAACACCATGGACCAGTGGGGTAGAGCACATGTTACTAGACAGTAGGGTGTCACATAAAACACATTTTTATGTCTAAAAACTCCCCCAACAATCTCTATGGCTAGCACATATAATTTGCTAAAATACTCAAGTGGTGAAAAAGGCTCATGACATCAAGTCAAGCCTATTTTCCACCATGATGCAAAAGTACCAGTGGGTGTTCCACTAGCAAAAAAGCTCACCCAGAGGTTAATAAGCCTCTGGTCACTTTTATAAAAGTGCTCCAAACAAACAATCTAGCATCCAAAAACTCCTACTCATACTAGTAGAAAATTTAGGAAAAATACTAGACTAGTTTAGGCTACACTAGTTAATTTTATGCACAAGTGTGCAAGCTAGCAGAGGCAAAATACTCCTCTAACCAGTACCATAAATGCTACTGGATTCCACAAAATAACAAAAAAAAACATAGCTAGGAAACAAGGAAAAACTATGCTTAAAATGCTACACATGTGAGGAGATTAATTCCTAGTCATCCAAGTGTTACTCATGCTTTTATGCCACTTAAGAGGAAACCTATCAGAGGTGAAAACCCTAAGATAATAATGCCACAAGGACATTCCATCCTCTGGTTTCCACACCAAAGATTCATAGTTTTCCCTAGGGTAAAACAAGACAAAAAGCATACATGAATATCCTAGTATGAAATTTAGACTTTAAGCATTGCTATTTAAATCTATTTCAAACACAAGCACCAAGTATCTAGAGGTGCTATAACCAAAATAACAGTACCTAAATGGTACTGGTTTCATGAGAATTAATCTAGCAATAAGCCTAAAAAGCATTTAAAGATCTACTCAAAACATATATAAAAGAAACACATCTAGTGTGGGGGAAATAATGTTTCCACCAAAAATGCAATGACACCAGTGGGTGTTCCACTAGCATATCAAAGCATTAAGAGGCCACAAAGCCTCTGGTCATACTTGACAAAAATTAACAAAATGCTAAACTAGCTTCTAGTGCAATAACCATACTAGCAGAAAATAATAGGGTACAAAAATAAGCAAGGTAATGCTACCCATGCTATTGTTTTCACATAAGTGAAAACTCTAGGGATAAAGTACTCATAATAACACCATCAAAATGCTACTGGTCTTATGAACATAACACAAAAATATGTGGCCACAAAACCACAAATGATTATGTCAAAATTCCACACATGAGGGAATTTTTCCATAACCATTCTCATAGTCATGACAAAGCTAATAATGCTTTTCTACCAACTCAAATGCAATATAGAAGAGGTGATAACAACACCAAATCAGTACCAATATGGTACTGGATCCAATCAACAAATCCAAGTGTTTGCACATAATTTTATCACTCAAAATTATATGCAAGTATTAAACTAGAGAATAAACATATGCTACTAATATAAATCCTATTTCTTCTACACTCAAGTCCACACAATATAACATGCTAAAATAGCTAAGTAACACTTAGAAAACAAGTTCACACAACTTATACATGCTAGAAAACAATATTGCAACACAAAAATATAATCACAACAATTAATTAGCTAAAATGCCAAAATGGCAGAAATATGCAAAACAAGGATCTGTCCACAAAATTTTCTAGGATTCTCTAAAAATTAAACCCTTCTAGGTTTGGATAGCCCTAAACATATACAAGACCATCCAGTTGAGTTTGCATCAAAAATAATTTTTAATTATTTTATAAAAATCACCAAAGTGCTCTCTGGTGTTTTACCAAATTGCATGCCATTTCAAAAATACAATGCATTTGGAAACGAGGTTAATTGCTCCTGTTAGGAAATTTCAAGGGCTTTCCAATGCAATTGGCCTCACTTCATTCTGAGTTGTAAAATAAAAATGGTGCTCATTTTGGTGTTTCTGGTACCTGTTGCCAAATCATTTTTCATTTCAAATCTATCCATCCAAATGTAGATCTACAACTTGGAGATGGTTTAGAATTAGTTGAGGTACCACTGTGAATTTTAGTTTGGTCAAATTCATATTTTAAGTTGCCTTTTTGAGCCAAAAGTAACCATACCAGTTTCTGTAAAAATAAAATTGGAAAAGAAACATCACATGGGCCAGATCTGCCACTGGGCCGGCCAGATCTAGTTGCACCGCTGGCGGATCTAGCTAAAGTGGGTAGCAAAGTGGAACTAGTTGCTTGGTTGTGTCATGTTAGGCCCAGGGAACACCATTGACAATGGTAGGGCCCACCTACTTGCAAGATTCCCCCCGTTACGTCAGATCCGGGAGTTTCGGGGTGTGAGCAGTCCTGGAACCCGCGAGAGAGAATCCGACGTCGGTGAGGCCCCGGCACAGAGAGTGATGCTATCTTTGGCACCCAACACCCATGATACACTCTAACACACATGGCATGGCAAAACATTGGTTTAGGTGGGATCCCGACGCTCCGGGTCCCCTCTCCGGAGATCACTAGCCCCGGTGTAGAAAAAGACGAAACCGGCGTCCAGCCCCCTCTGCGTGAGCCGGAAGTGGGTAGCAAAGTGGAACTAGTTGCTTGGTTGTGGCATGTTAGGCCCAAGGAACACCCTTGACAATGGTAGGGCCCACCTACTTGCAAGATTCCCCCCGTTACGTCAGATCCGGGAGTTTCGGGGTGTGAGCAGTCCTGGAACCCGCGAGAGAGAATCCGACGTCGGTGAGGCCCCGGCATAGAGAGTGATGCTATCTTTGGCACCCAACACCCATGATACACTCTAACACACATGGCATGGCAAAACATTGGTTTAGGTGTGATCCCGACGCTCCGGGTCCCCTCTCCGGAGATACACTAGCCCCGGTGTAGAAAAAGATGGAACCTGCGTCTAGCCCCCTCTGCGTGAGCCGGAAGTGGGTAGCAAAGTGGAACTAGTTGCTTGGTTGTGTCATGTTAGGCCCAAGGAACACCATTGACAATGTTAGGGCCCACCTACTTGCAAGATTCCCCCCGTTACGTCAGATCCGGAAGTTTCGGGGTGTGAGCAGTCCTGGAACCCGCGAGAGAGAATCCGACGTCGGTGAGGCCCCGGCACAGAGAGTGATGGTATCTTTGGAACCAAACACCCATGATACAATCTAACACACATGGCATGGCAAAACATTGGTTTAGGTGGGATCCCGATGCTCCGGGTCCCCTCTCCGGAGATATACTAGCCCCGGTGTCGAAAAAGACGGAACCGGCGTCCAGCCCCCTCTGCGTGAGCCGGAAGTGGGTAGAAAAGTGGAACTAGTTGCTTGGTTGTGTCATGTTAGGCCGAAGGAACACCCTTGACAATGGTAGGGCCCACCTACTTGCAAGATTCCCCCCGTTACGTCAGATCCGGGAGTTTCGGGGTGTGAGCAGTCCTGGAACCCGCGAGAGAGAATCCGACGTCGGTGAGGCCCCGGCACAGAGAGTGATGGTATCTTTGGCACCCAACACCCATGATACAATCTAACACACATGGCATGGCAAAACATTGGTTTAGGTGGGATCCCGACGCTCCGGGTCCCCTCTCCGGAGATACACTAGCCCGGGTGTAGAAAAAGACGGAACCGGCGTCCAGCCCCCTCTGCGTGAGCCGGAAGTGGGTAGCAAAGTGGAACTAGTTGCTTGGTTGTGTCATGTTAGGCCCAAGGAACACCATTGACAATGGTAGGGCCCACCTACTTGCAAGATTCCCCCCGTTACATCAGATCCGGGAGTTTCGGGGTGTGAGCAGTCCTGGAACCCGCGAGAGAGAATCCGACGTCGGTGAGGCCCCGGCACAGAGAGTGATGCTATCTTTGGCACCCAACACCCATGATACACTCTAACACACATGGCATGGCAAAACATTGTTTTAGGTGGGATCCCGACACTCCGGGTCCCCTCTCCGGAGATACACTAGCCCCGGTGTAGAAAAAGACGGAACCGGCGTCCAGCCCCCTCTGCGTGAGCCGGAAGTGGGTAGCAAAGTGGAACTAGTTGCTTGGTTGTGTCATGTTAGGCCCAAGGAACACCCTTGACAATGGTAGGTCCCACCTACTTGCAAGATTCCCCCCGTTACGTCAGATCCGGGAGTTTCGGGGTGTGAGCACTCCTGGAACCCGCGAGAGAGAATCCGACGTTGGTGAGGCCCCGGCACAGAGAGTGATGGTATCTTTGGCACCCAACACCCATGATACAATCTAACACACATGGCATGGAAAAAAATTGGTTTAGGTGGGATCCCGACGCTCCGGGTCTCCTCTCCGGAGATACACTAGCCCCGGTGTCGAAAAAGACGGAACCGGCGTCCAGCCCCCTCTGCGTGAGCCGGAAGTGGGTAGAAAAGTGGAACTATTTGCTTGGTTGTGTCATGTTAGGCCCAAGGAACACCATTGACAATGGTAGGGCCCACCTACTTGCAAGATTCCCCCCGTTACGTCAGATCCGGGAGTTTCGGGGTGTGAGCAGTCCTGGACCCCGCGAGAGAGAATCCGACGTCGGTGAGGCCCCGACACAGAGAGTGATGGTATCTTTGGCACCCAACACCCATGATACACTCTAACACACATGGCATGGCAAAACATTGGTTTAGGTGGGATCCCGACGCTCCGGGTCCCCTCTCCGGAGATACACTAGCCCCGGTGTAGAAAAAGACGGAACCGGCGTCCAGCCCCCTCTGCGTGAGCCGGAAGTGGGTAGCAAAGTGGAACTAGTTGCTTGGTTGTGTCATGTTAGGCCCAAGGAACACCCTTGACAATGGTAGGGCCCACCTACTTGCAAGATTCCCCCCGTTACGTCAGATCCGGGAGTTTCGGGGTGTGAGCAGTCCTGGAACCCGCGAGAGAGAATCCGACGTCGGTGAGGCCCCGACACAGAGAGTGATGGTATCTTTGGCACCCAACACCCATGTTACAATCTAACACACATGGCATGGAAAAACATTGGTTTAGGTGGGATCCCGACGCTCCGGGTCCCCTCTCCGGAGAAAAAGACGGAAGTGCTAGCCTCAAACTACGCGTAAACGGACTATTCAATAGTGAAAGTAATTAAACATGGTATAAGAATTAATATTAATTATCATGTGATTAGTTGTATACTTAAACAAAGACCAAGGTTAAAGTAGTTAAAGTAATTAAAGTTTTCACTTTGCCGAGTGTCCCGACACTTGACACTCGGCAAAAACCATGCCGGCAATCACCTCCCAGGTACTTTGCCGAGTGTCCCGACACTTGACACTCGGCAAAGACCGTACTGGCAATAGCATCCATGGACTTTGCCGAGTGTCCCGACAATTGACACTCGGCAAAGCCGTGTACCGGGAACAAATCTGGCGGCAGAGAACTTATCCCCTCTCCTCGACTATTTTCTCTCATCTCCTTCCATCTTCCCCTCCCTCACCCCGTCCGAGCCGCCGCCATCCCTGCTCCCTCTCGATCTCCGCCCCGCCGCCCACCTAGCCGCCGCCAGCCCGCCCCTCCTCCGCTCCGGCAGCCTCCCCTCCTCCCCGCCCCCTCCTCCTGCCTCCCTCATCGATCGAGCCACCGTCGCCCCTCCTCCTCCCTCCCCCCACCGAGCCGGCGTCGCCCTCCTCCTCCCTCCCCCCACCGAGCCGCCGCCCCCTCCTCCTCCCTCCCCCACCGAGCCGCCGCCACGCCCTCCCACCGACGACGAGCGCCGCCGCCCCCTCCTCCTCCCTCCCCCACCGAGCCGCAGCGCGCCCTCTACTCGAGCAGCAGCGGCCTCCACCGCCCCCTCCTCGATCTGCAGGACGCAGCAGCACAGGTGAGCTCCTCCTCTGCCTCTCGACCTCCTCCATCCCCATATTGCGTTCATGGATCTATAGAACTTTGAGTTTGTTGTGTAGCAGGAATGGATTGGAATTAAGACACCTTCGTTTCTGGACATTTTTTCTATAGATAGGTTCTGTTGAAAATTATATAGTTTGTTAGTTCTTACTTAGTCATGGACATGTTTTCTACTTTTCTTGCCAGTTGGGATACTCTTGGTGGTGCGGATATTCAAATTGGCTCACAAACGCATATGCTCCTCGGATAGTAAAAAAATATTCTGAAAAACAATTGGTGATAAATATTTACAAGTTTTCTATGTATGTACTAAGTTTTGTGGTGAAATAACATTGTTGGTGGTCTGTGCAAAAAGGACAAATCAGTGGCCAAAAAGTAATTAAAAAATTTAGAGCACTGTTTTTTTTTTTGCACAGAAAAGCACACATGTGATTTGGCCATGAAACTTTATATGTATTTAGAACAATTGTATATGTTCATCAGCAATTTGTTTCATAATTTTTTGAAAGATTTTACTATTTGTTTCGATTTATTTATTATATGGGGATCATATGAGCTTGGGAGCCAAAACATCACTCCCTTGGCGGTGGCTGTACTTTCTATCAATGGAAATCAAGGAGAAATCCCTTTCTTTCAAAAAATAAAAAATATTACGAAGTTTTCACAAGAATTAGATCGTGCTACTGCAGAACATTTTTTTTGGTTCCCTAGGTTCAAAGGAGCAGAGAGAAGAATACACTTTAACCGAGTGCTCCAAAAGAGAGAGATGCTTCTTGTTGGTGAATTATCGCATACTCTTTCGGGAAAAATGTTCAAACAACACGAGCTAGAATCTTACAATTTTGCATATCAGACTATATATGCCTGTCGGAAGTGACAATTTTGCTGAAAATCTTTGCTGTGAAAGAAATCCAGACAGAATAATCTTTTTGGGGTCATTTTCTTCTCATCAAATTCATGGGGAGCTAGGTTTTCTGATCTGAATTCTGAATGCTGATTAAGGTTATGCTGCAAACTGGGGACTCGAGAGTTTAGGGACAGGTTTGTCTGTAGTGGAGTGCTCTGTTTGGCTGTAACCTGGAGCTTTTCTCTTGTGTTCAAGGTATACAACAACAACAAATTTAGAAGGTTAATTAATACGTTGTGTAGCAAGTCAAAGTGACTCTCACTTTGAGTTTGTTGGGCACTCCTGTATGCGTGCTCATCGCTGTAGCAGTTATACTCGGTAAAACATTAGATCTTCTCGACTGTTCTGATCTACGAGAATTTAGGTGATCACCAATACCATTACTTCTGATCTACCAGAATTTAGGTGATCACCAGTACCATTACTCCGGTGCGTTCATTTCATAAGATCCTTGCTTGGGTTGAGCTTCTCTTCTCGCCACCTACTGTTCTTGTCTATGCATTCACCTCACCAATCTCCTCACCATTTCTTCTGTCAGCTCAATCTCTCTAAGCTTAATTCCATCTTCAGTGTGCAAATAGCATAGTTGTTCTGTAAATAAGAGCAATGTTTTGTCGAGAAACAATTAAAACCTTGTATGATACTCTACTACCACAAAACTGTGATGACGAGTGGGTAGCAGACTAGTATAGTGGGTAGTAGTAGCTAGTATACATCACTGGAGCTAGCATAGTGGCGTGTAGGCTAGCTCCATGCCATGACAAGGATCGAGATCAACGGCCGGCCGGGAAGATGGATGAGATCCAGCAGCAGGGAGGGACTGGCGTTCACTTCTTGTAGGGCCCGTACTTGGGGCAGCCCGGGCTGAAGTGCTTGGAGAGCACCCTGGGGTTGAGCAGCTCGATGATGGGCCCGAAGGAGACGCACCTGGGCGCCTTGTACTGGTTGATGACGAGTGGGTAGTATTATGCACATCTTTTTTATATCGTTTGCATGTCTTAGCTTTGGATTTTTGCAGCTGATAATCCATGACTGAATATATGTAGAAAATGATTTGCTTGAGATAACAGTCAGTTATATCCCAGCAGTAGAAATGACATTGGGAGTGAAATCATTGTTATTAAAAAATAGACAGCAGCTGATGCTTTTTTTTGTTGTCAGCAAAACAATTTTCTTGAAAAATATTGTGTTATGTGTTGGATAGTGATATTTGAAGTTCCACTGCTTGTTGTCAGCCTCTCTTCACCCAATATTTTGACTTCTGAGTTTCGTGTAATATGTGCTAAATTAATGCAATGATTGCGGTTAGTGGTAGTATTGGTTAATTAGTAGTATATGTTCGTGGTAGTCTATGCCAATTTAGTTGCCAGTGTAGTTTTTATTAACACTACATCTTCCCTTTTGCAGGACATGGATCGAGGTTGAGGCCAGGAGCGTCGGCGCAGGTGGGGATTTTCTGAGGAGGGTCGTCGCAAGCCGGGAGCGTCTGCGATTATCTTCGTCGACAGCCGGCCACGCTTTGAGGGTAAAAACCTCCCCCATCACTCCTTTCCTCCCTATATTGTTTTTTGTAGATCACCAAACTAGTCGCGTTACCCTAGGCGTCTCCCGTTCGGAAGAGTTGTAGTTATAAAAATAGAACTCTTTGTATATATTTATATACAAAGATCTATATTTTTATAACCGCGACTGTTTCAAATTGTCCACGTTTTTGGACAGCTCGTGGATGTGTAGCTGTGTTTGTTTTCCATGTTCTACTCCTATCCGAGACAGATTTCGGTGGCGCCTCTCTGTTGTTCTCCGAGTACACATTCTCTCGACCCCCGTGGTCGAGACGTGTATTAGGAGAACAGCGGGGAGGTGCTGCCGAAATTTGTCTCGGATAGGAGTAGACATGGAAAACAAACACAAGCTACACATCCACGGGTGGGATTAGGACCTATCTTTACCTAGTAGGCATGTAGGATTGCATTCAAAGCGTAAAACTTGCAGTATGTTGTAGATAATTTAAACAAACTTGTTAAATTTTAAACACATGTTAATATGTCTGAGCATTCATCAGCGTGGAAATGGAGGAACGCGAGTGGATGTACAGTGGCCGACCGAGTGTGAAGGATATGACAATGGATTGGGTTACAAAGACCAACCAGTTCTTGGATTTTGCATTTGCTAGAGTTGACGATTCGTCTGATGTATGGTGCCCCTGTAGTCGTTGTCGTAACATGACAGAGAAACCGAGGATAGTCATTTCTGATCACCTTGGGAAGTACGGGTTTATGCCAAACTATTACCGTTGGGTGTACCATGGCGAGTCTGCCGATCCCGTACGCCGTAGAAAGAAGAAGAAGAAGGTGGCACCTAGCACTGAGGATGCATCGACCGATTTTGATACCGGTTTTGACAGGATGTTAGATGATTTCACTACTGCACATGCACCTGAAAATCCAACCGGTGAGGGAGATGCCCCCGAGTATGCGGAGGAGAGCACGAAAGAGTTCTATGACACATTGTTTGAGACACAAAAACCATTGCACGAGCATACACGAGTTTCTCAACTTGATGCCATCGGCCGGCTTATGGCGGTCAAAAGCCAGCACAATGTAAGCATAGCCGCCTTTGATGCATTTCTGACCGTTATTGCCACCCTCTTGCCGGCGGAACACCTTCTTCCAAAGAACATGTACGAGTCGAAAAAAATCCTCGGTTCCCTTAAGATGCCGTATGAAAAGATAGATTGTTGTCCGAAGAGTTGCATGTTGTTCAGGAAAGAGCATGAGAAGACAAAGTACTGTGTCAAATGCGGGGCCTCTAGGTTTCTGGAGGTGGACTCCGGTAATGGTCAGAAGACGCAGCTAACGGTCGCCAAAAAGATCCTTCGATATCTTCCATTCATACCGCGGATCCAAAGGCTTTTTATGACCGAGGAATCTGCGAAACAGATGAGATGGCCGTCAGACGGGAAGAGGTACCGTCCTCATAAGATGATACATCCGTCTGATGGTGAAGCATGGAAGGACTTCGTTGGCAAACATAAGAAGAAAGCGGGTGACCCCAGGAGTGTAGCCGTTGCGTTATCAACCGATGGTTTCAACCCATATGGTATGACGTCTGCCTCATACAGCTGTTGGCCGATGTTTGTTATCCCGATGAACCTCCCCCCCGGCGTGTGCATGCAACGGCAGAACATGTTCCTGTCGCTGATAATTCCAGGGCCTGAGTATCCAGGGAAGAATATGTCCGTGTTCATGGAGCCGCTGGTAGATGATCTCCTCATTGCTTGGAACACCGGGGTACGGACATACGACGCCGCAGAAAAGAAGCACTTTGATATGTATGTTTGGTACTTCACTTCCCTGCATGACCTTCCGGCTCGCGCGATATTCTGCGGCTGGTGCACTCATGGGAAGTGGCCTTGTCCGGTGTGCTACCAGGCTGTGACTTTCCTTTGGCTCAAAAAGGGTGGAAAATACTCATGCTTTGACCAACATCGTCAGTTCCTTCGTCTTGGTCACAAATACCGGCGAAATAAAAAGAAGTGGACGAAAGATGTAGCTGTCGATGCTCCACGACCAACTTTGATGACCGGTGTAGACGTGAAGGCTCAGCTAGAAAGTCTGGAGCTCAATGCCGAGGGGACTGGCTTTCTGGGATATGGAGAGTGGCACCAGTGGACTCACATCTCATGCCTGTGGAAGCTCCCTTACATGCAGGATCTTCTTCTTCCACATAACATTGATGTCATGCACACGGAAAAAAATATCGCCGAGGCCCTTTGGGCAACACTTATGGATCTTGAGAAGACGAAGGATAACGTTAAGGCAAGAGTCGATCAAGAGGAGCTATGTGACAGGAAACATTTAAACATGAAGCCTCCCACCAAAACCAAAAAAACGTGGACGAAGCCACCGGCCCCTTTCTGCCTGACTAGGGCCCAAAGGAAAGAAGTTCTCCAGTGGATCTTGGACTGTCTCTTCTTCCCTGATGGGTACGCAGCTAATATAATGAGGGGAGTGAATCTTGCAGGGCTTCGGATAACAGGGCTCAAGAGTCATGACTACCACGTATGGATTGAGGGATCATGCCTGTCATGATTCGAGGATACGTTGATGAGGAAATTTGGCTAGTGCTAGCCAAGTTGAGTTTTTTCTTTCGCCAGCTTTGTGCCAAGGAATTAGACCGAGCTGTGGTTGCCAAGTTGGAGGAACAGGTTGCCGGCTTACTGGTGGACCTAGAGGCGATCTTCCCCCCCCGGCTTTTTTTAATCCGATGCAACACTTGCTCTTGCATCTCGCTGAAGAGGCACGATTGGGTGGCCCTGTGCAGTACCGCTGGATGTTTTCAACCGAGAGAGAGCAGAAGAAACTTAGAGAGAAAAACACGAACAAATGTCGCATCGAAGCATCCATATGTGAGGCAACCCTCAACGAGGAGGTGGCAAACTTTACGACAAAGTACTATCATGAAAGTCTTCCCACTCGTCATAATCCAGTTTCTCGGTACAATAATGACCCCAACTCCGCGGATGCACCCGAGCTTAGCATACTTGCAGGGCTTGGTGGCAGATCAAGTGGCGCGAAGCAAGAGCAAGTAGACTCACATGAACAATGGACGGCTATTCTCTCGTGTGTCCTGAAGAACACGGCGGAAGTAAAGCCCTACATTGAGTAAGTGCTCAACACCTTCTTTTCACAAGCTTTCATTCCCATAGTTTGTGTCTAACTCCGATTTTTGTCATTCCGCACCTAGGTTATTTGAGAAAGAAACCTGGAAACATCATTCCCGAGAACCTACCTACGACGAGAAGACTACTATTTTTAAGAAGGGTGGCAAAGGAGGCGGCGGTTTCATTAGTTGGTTCGCCACAAAAGTAACACTCTATCTTACATGGTTTCTAGTGAGACATATTTTACGCCGATCTTAGCTTTAAGTAACACTCCTATTGACCTTGTAGGCTTTAACCGACAAGGAAATGAGTCCCGAGTTGCGGCAACTTGCCCGCGGGTTCACCTACTCCCTCAAGACATTCACATCTTACGATGTGAATGGGTATCGCTTCCATACCCGTTCTTACGATGAGAAACGGCCGAACCGGAAGACAAATAATTTCGGGGTCTTCACGAATGCCGGTGGTGATTACTTCGGCATCGTCGAGGGAATTTATGAGCTCGATTTCCATTTCGGCAAGAAGAACCCGGTTGTATTCAAATGCCATTGGTTCGATCCAACTAGAGTGAGACGAAATCCTGAAATTGGATTGATCGAAATTGAACGAGCATCTGTCTATGGGGGAGATGATGTCTACATCATTGCACAACATGCCACCCAAGTATTCTATCTCCCCTACCCATGCAAAACTATGAAACGTCTCCAGGGGTGGGATGTGGTGATCACGGTGCCACCGCGTAATAGACCACCTCCTCCAAACGATGAAGATTACCACCAGCGCATAAACCCCATCACCTATGAGGGAGAGTTCTATCAAGAGGACGACGATGGGCTCACCGGCCGGTTCAGCATCGACTTGCCCACAATTGACGAAATGGTAGAAGACGACGGTGATGATGGCATGGGCGCCGAGAGTGAGCAAGACGACGATCCAGCTGTTCTTAACTCTAAGGACGTGGAACTACTTGAACGTCTCCACATACCCGATGTTGAGGAGCCGAGCGGTCCACCATCGAACTACATGGAAGAGTGGTGGTACACCCGTGATAGCGACGACGATGATGATCCCGGTCCAAGTTATGATCCCAAGGATGTAGACAATGGGTTCTGAACCATTTGTGTTCCAACTATGTAACCGTCAATGTATAATTAGCATTTAGTTTTCACTATTTGTGTGTCACTTCGAAACTTATAGCTTGTAATATTTTTCTATTCCGAACTTCTTATTGCTATTACATTACTTGCGCTTAAAATCCTGACGTTTGTCATGGTTCTTAGAGTCTCCAAGCACTTACGATTTTGTGCTCAAAATCTCCTCCCATATGAGCTTGAAGAATCTGATCTTGTTCACATCCATGTGCTCCCAGTAGTAGTGCTCTTGCCACTCCCTACGCTGTTATTTTGGTCACCAAAATATCGGTGCAGGGAGTGGCAAGAGCACTACTTCTGGGAGCACATGGCCGTGAACAAGATCAGGTTCTTCAAGCTCATGGGAGGAGATTTTCAGCAGAAAATCGTGCACATGACAAATGTCAGGATTTTAAGCAGCCCGTGGTTACGATGAGCGCTTCTGCTAGTTTATATTTAGACATTTAAGTACAGAAAAGGTGAAATTGTGACACTTTACTATTTTAATTGCGCTTTAATTTATTTTTGCATGTACATAATATGCTTTGTATGAATTACTCTTTGTTTATTTAACTTTTTAACATTTGTTATCACCTGTACTAATCGGGTTCCCTCTTGTGTCATAACAGGTGAAACATGGCAGGTTCCAAGGCCCCCAAGGGGTTAAAGCGCACCGCCCCCAAGAAGGCCCATGTGACGGGCTTGTACGCCAGATCTGAGGATGGCGCGCGCACACTGATAGGGCGACGACGGGTTGCGACGCCCGGCGCGGGCACGGAGGAGACCTCTAGCTCACGGAGAGCCCCGGCCCGTCGCCCAGGGGGGCGTGGTTCGCACCGGGCTGCTCGCTCACAGAGCCCCTTGCCCGAGGTTACTTCTTCTGACGAGGAGGAGGAGCAGGAGGATGAGGAGCAGGAGGAGGAGGAGGAGCACGAGCAGGAGGGGTCAGACGCCGAGGACGGGTCTGACCGGGACGAGGAGGAGGAGCAGCAGCCCTCGGACCCGGA
Source organism: Alopecurus myosuroides (assembly GCA_028641055.1). Classification (NCBI taxonomy): domain Eukaryota; kingdom Viridiplantae; phylum Streptophyta; class Magnoliopsida; order Poales; family Poaceae; genus Alopecurus; species Alopecurus myosuroides. The sequence continues at coordinate 2,021,987 of CM054058.1, forward strand.
GTCCGAGGAGGACGAGGACTTGTTCGCACACCCGCTCCCCCAGCTAGGGAAAGTGTGGCCCGCGGACAAGAAACCTTTTCTGCGCGGGCCCACGCGGCTACCTGAGCCGCCATACCCCCACCGGCACCACTTGGTCAGACCGGACGGCGACACGTAAGTGATTGTTAATCATCGTTGCTACATTTTTGCTATATTAATTTTTCATCAAAACATAACTAACTAGCTTGTTTTTCTTTTGTGCACGTGCAGGTCCTTGGCGTATGTGGGGCCCAGGCCACCACGGCCCATGAGCGGCATCCTTGGGCTTCTTTGCAAGAAGCATTTCCCAGGCTTGGTCACCCTGGATGGCAAGGAGGAGCCAGCTGCTTCCTGGAAGCACTACGAGCAGGTGCCCGATGTGGCGGACAAGTGGGGCCGGGTGTACGACCACTTAGGCACCCGGGTGATTACAGATTTCTGGGTTAGTATATTTTCCAATGCTAAATGGTTTTAGGGCAATATCTTTCGTGAAATATATATATATCGTGCTAATGTATTCAATTTCTGCAATGGTTGTAGGACTACTTCACCTGCGTCGAGGGGGAAGAGGGTAGGGCCACGGCTGTGCTGATCAAGATGGCCAAGAAGCTTATCCGTGACATGCACTACGAGGCGCGTGTGCTGTGCGTGGTTAAGTTCTACGCCAAATACTTGAACACCACGTTGTCCAAGAAGGACGCCCGACAGATTCACATGTCGGAGGTCCAATACTTGAAGGTAAGGACATAGTCTTTAAAGTTATTCGTATATGGCCGCCGGGTGGTCTCACGTGGCTCTAATTTTTTCAAACAGGTGGTGCCTCAGTGGCTGGCCAACAAGCTGCCTTGCTATAAGGTGATGGTCGCGAAGTGGGTGAGCGACGGGTACAAGGCGGAACACGCCGCGTGCCGGGCCCGACGTCTTCTGCTAGGCGAGGGACACCGTCAGGGCGGCCTCACCCTCACCGGCATCGTCCAGAGAGAGGTAAATAACCGTTTCAATGCAATGTTCTTTGTAACTTTATAGGTTTTTGCTAATATAATTCTGCTTTCAATTGTAGGCCGAGAAGGGCAATGAGATCACTCGCATGCAGGCCTTCCGTAGGACCCGGACCCCCAAGGTGCTGAAACCTGATGTACCGGCTGATCAGCAGTGGATCAACTCGCAAACCGGCAAGAAGTGGGACAAGTACGTCGAGAAGATGAAGGAGAAGCACGGCCCTGACTGTGACCCCTTCACGGCCCCCTATGATCCACAGGTTGCTATGGTTGCGGGAGAGGGTCGAAGGAACGGCAGATTTGCCTTCGCCAATGGCGCCTTCGATACCACAGGTACACCCACACTCTCCCAGATCCGTGCGAGGTCGGTCAGCTCATCGCCCTCTATCGAGCGCCGCCCACGGCCAGGACTAGATGCCATCGCCGCTATGCAGGTACAATCATTCTTCAGCACCCGTATATCTTGTTTGCGTTGCGCAATTGTTGACATTAAACATCCCGTAGGATGAAGTTGATGAAAACAAGAGGATCGCGATGGAGTCCCAAGAGAAGGTCCAAAGAATGGAGGCGCAGATGAGTAGCCAGCATGCATGGATGCAGGCAATGATGCAGGTATTATTTTCACCCCTTTTAGTTCCATTCATCATTATATGCGTGTAAACTCACCGGTCTATCTCTTTTCATGTTTGCAGATGGTCAGCGCTCTTCCACGGGATCCATCAGCTCCCCCTCTGCCTCCTCTACCGCCGTTTAACCTGAACTTGGTAAGTTGGCTTGCAGCTTGTTAGCTGATTCATTTTTCCAGCTTAGTCGACTAATATGGATCTTTATAGGGAAATGCTTCATCATCGGGAACCCAGAACGACATGGAGCAGGACGGATCTCGAGCTGACGGTGACGAGTCGGCTCCATAGACTTACATGATGCCTCTAGGATGATCTTGTGAACTTTTGAACTTGTATGATGCTTCTAGGATGATCTTGTGAACTTTTGAACATTTGTGACATGTATATGTATGCTTGTGGAGTTAACTATGAATTATATCATGCATTTGTTGCTATTTTGTTGAAAGTTGTGTGTTTTGAGTGTTCTGGTACTGAATATTGTGAAACAAATATAATTTGTGATTTGATTGCAGGGAATATAGCAAATGCAGCCAGCTGCTGATAAAATTGTAACGTCTTTGCCGAGTGTTGCACTCGGCAAAGACCCAAATGGTCACGATGCCGAGTGTTACACTCGGCAAAGAGGTTGCCCAGGCGACCAAATGGCACCTGGGAGCAAGGCTTTGCCGAGTGACCACAAAAACACTCGGCAAAGCCTGCTCCGAGGTGCCATTTGGTCGCCTGGGCAACCTCTTTGCCGAGTGCGACACTCGGCAAACTCTGGCTCGGCGTACACGGGAGAGAACTATGCCGAGTGTCGCGGCACTCGGCGTAGACCCCACTCGGTGGCGTGAGCCCGCTCGGCGAAGGGACACTCGGCAAACAAACACACTCGGCGTATAGTTTTTGGACTTTGCCGAGTGTCCTCGACACTCGGCGTACAGGCCACTCGGCTGAGGTCGACGTGCTCGGCGACATGACACTCGGCAAAGAGGCAACTCGGCGAACAGGGCCTGCCTCTTTGCCGAGTGTCGCGACACTCGGCGTACAGGACACGTGGCGCTACCGTGGACGCCTTGTGTCAGGATCTTTGCCGAGTGTTGCACTCGGCAAAGGGTGACACGTGGCGCTACCATGGACGCCTGGTCCCAGGATCTTTGCCGAGTGTTACACTCGGCAAAGCGTCGAGCACTACCGTTCCGTTATGGGACTAAGGAACGGAACCAGTTCCAGGATACGTTGCCGAGTGTTCCCCAGAAATACTCGGCAAAGAGGTTGCCGAGCGGGCCCGCGGTTTGACACTCGGCAAACGTTCGGTTGCCGAGATGAACGTCGCCGAGTACTCTGTGCCGAGTGTGGCACTCGGCAAAGAGGTTGCCGAGTATTTTTGGTCCTTCGCCGAGTATTTATGATACACGGCGAACTGCCTGATTCCAGTAGTGATTCTCGCCTAAATATACAGAGATAGAAGGTCACAGCTCCAATACGACAGGCCGTCAAATCATGCATAGACGAAAAACAAACACAGAAGTCGTATTGCCTAAACAAATAGTCATGATACGCGCGATCAAATCCTTTGATACACCCAAGCTCTTTATGTACTGTATTTTGTTTCCATACAACAAACCATGCCTGTGTCATACCTTGTAGCATGAAGAACCTTGTTATGCCTTATAAGGTCTTGCATGTCCTGTTTCACCAGAATTATATATAGGGTCTCTACGTACTCTATATACAGCCAGTTTATCCCCTGTTTCACAGAACTGTTCGTCTTTTGTATTTTGACAGTAAACATGAGGTCTCCGGAAATAGTACATGCATAGCGAAACTTAGTTTCTGTAATCAGAGGATATTTGTTATGCCATCGAAACAAGCTTCTAACAATATGCCTTCCTAGACAGAAAACACAAACATTTTTATCTCGCTAACCACGAAATGCAAACACGCAAGGCAGACGGCGCGGCGAAGCGCGCTATTCTGTCTAGTTGTCAATAATGCAGGTCGTTGTAGTAGTGGGCAGCGTGGCCCGTGTTTGGTTTAGCGGTAGATAGATTCATCTGTGAAAGCGACAGAATTGCCGGTGTCAGCTTCAGGTAGCAAAGACAGCAGCGAGTCTATAACAATACGCCGCAGTCAAATCTACCTCCTCACGGGCGGAGCACAGCCTTGTCCTCGGCCACCAATGGGAGGACCGCGGCCACGGCCACCAGAAGCCTGCACCAAAATATAGGGGAAAAGGGTTAAAAACTTCGATCAAATCACTGTTCAATCAAAGATTGGATTGTTCTCGCCAAAAAAAAGAACACGAAAGACATAAAATCTAAAAGATGCATAGCTACTGTTATTATTTTAAAAAATAGCCAGTGTTGAGTGTCTTATGTTCTAATTACTAAATTCATAGTGATTCCATTTTTTCTTATACGTCCGTCCCTCGAGGCATGGTACTGCTCAAGGATCCTGGAATTAGAGGTGTCCAACGAAGAATTATATATAGGAACATTATGTACCTAGTTGACCTCAACAGACACCTTTGACCTGGGCCTCATAGACGACCTCGGGCGCCTTCAGATTACCTTACCTGAATAAGTTCAGTGTATTATGTTGTTGAGTGTCTTATATTCATAGATATAGTGCTAGATGACATCTCAGTAAATAAGTTCAGTCCTATGTTTTTTCTGTGCTTGCTACTAGCACTATAAGGATGTTATTGCATAGTCTCACCTATTCAGATTACTATTTTTTAGATATTGATACACGACATGGGTGAATACAAGTTTAGAAGACATATTTTCTGCGATATATCATAGATATAGGCAGTGCTGCCGCTAAAAAATGTCACTCCACTTGCAATCACATAATGTCAGCTACTCCAACTGGGTCGAATCTTCAACGTGGTTTCATTTTCTTTAATTATTCGCTTGCTCGATAGAAATGATTGTGACACCTAAAGTTCCCATAGTAAAAAACTTTTTTAGGCAATGCAAATAAATCACAATGAGACCAGCCGCAAATGGATAAAACCGAGAAAGCCTGAATGTGCAAAATCAATCAAGCATCAACCTGAAAGGTTCTAGCAAGTGCCATACCTTATTTATCTTCAAGATGATTAAACAACTTGGCTATGAAAGGAGGGAGGAGATAGTTTTACTACAACTCATAGAAAAAACTTGCACCAAGAGAACATCAAGGAAAAACTTATGGATATGGCACTCATCCGATTCAATCATATCTATATTGTTTAGCAGTCTGAATGTATGGATTGCGTATGCAAGTATATCCATGATTTGGTATTGTAGTGCATCCAGCCTGGCTGCAAGCCACTCCCCAATTGCTAGCAACACATTACTCTAATCTAATAGAAATGTTGTGAATGTCTCGTCTAGCTCTATAACACCAGTACTCATGCAGCTTTGCAAACAAACTGACCATCAGCTGTATAATTATAATGATATGACACAACATAATTGCCAATGTGATCTTCACAAGAGTTCAACACATGCAGTCCTTAAAGTATGCCTCTAGTTAAGTAATTGTTGATGTGTACTGCTCTAGTCAGATAGTGAAGTTACAGTAAAGCCAAGGTTTCACAAATTCATTTATCTTATTTGATGCCCTCAAGCTATGAATCCACAGAGAATGAAAATGAACACGTTTTTTTGGACTAAATCTTGGTCATTGATGCGTGCGTTGCAAGCACTGCTTGCACTAGTGTCACTAATATGTGAATTAAATTAAACTGAAACTGAATATTTCCTTAATACACTTGGTTAAACAAATGCAAGCTTGTAATTTTTGCTTGAATGTGGAGTAGGAGTATTCATGCTTGAACAAATGTTGTTATACAGATTTTGCTTCACTGAAATTTCTGATACACTTGTCCTGGAGATTGATGGTCCATTTGTTTTATTTTCTTTGTCCTTTGATTGCATATTGAAAGAATATGCAGTAGCAATGGAGTACTGACTTTTTGATGTACGGAAAGTCTCCCAGGAAAAGGAGTACAGAAGTTTAAAAAAATTGCTTGTATGTGTTAGGCAGCAAGACAAGCTAATGTTGTTGCTGCTGTTAGGATAACTGTTGCTGCAGCTAGTATGAAATAGATGCTGCTGTTGTTTGATGTTGTGGATGGTACTTGTATGTTGCTAGGATTGCTGCTGCTGCTAGCCTATTATAAAATTTTGGTGTTGCAGTTTGGTACTTGAACAAATTTGGAAATCAGTCTGGTCATCGAGCCGTTTAAAACCTTGCAGGGAATTCAAATGAGTTGCCCATTTTCGCCGAAATGTTGATTAGTTTCCGTTTCGGCGAAAATCGGGCACTCTAGTATTAGAAAATTACCAAAGGTCATGCCGGATTTTCGGTGAATTTAGGACTTAGAAGTTTTCCCGTGATCAAGTAGTATGTCGATTTTTTTATGCCTTTAGATTAACCAATAATTTCCCCCTTCAGAACATGGCACACAACTACGAGGCTGGCGGTTCTAAGCCGTTCTGGTAAATCTCCGAGGAAGAAGAGAAGTAATACGACCCGACGGCGGATGACGGGGCTGACACCACGACTAGCGGTGACGAGGAGGATGACGCCACGACTAGTGGCGCCGGTGATACCACTAGTGGCGCCGCCGGCGGGAATGACACCACTGATGCCGGCGGTCAGACAGATGGTGATAGCCAAACCAATAAGAAGACGACAATGAGAAAACGGAAATGGAACAGTCTCCGCACCTACCGTGAAGCGTTCACGGAAATTAATAGCAATGGGTATCATATCTCTCCCGTGTCGGTGGTCAAAGGATTCGGAAACCAAATTGGTTGCATGGTCCGGGACACTGTCAAGATCACCACCGATGATCTAAGGAAAGAAGAGAATACCCATTATCGGTTTGTTCTCTTTAGAAAGTTGCACGGACGATACTTGTACCTGCATCCGCCAGAAGAGCCGCTTAAGTACAATAACGACAATTTCGAGGGGAATCCAGTCAAGAATGCGCCATTGGTAAGATGAACACCGCCTTGTCCAATTGGAAACACCGGGTGAAGGTTGCGCTCTTGCACCCCAAAAAAAATCTTTGAGGAGGTTTTAGCGAGTGAGCCGAACATCACCGAGCTGAACTCCGAGACTTCAAGCTAATTTCCGAGAGCGAAGTCTCCAAGGCTAAAAGTGATAGGGGGCAGAAGCTGCGGGGGTTGAACATAGGTTCACACACATCGGGATGCGGCGGTTACAGAGCGGCGATCCCCAATTGGGAGAAGAAGGAAGCCAAACGTGTAGCACAGGGCATCCCTGACTCCCTCGCAAGGTACTCGCCGCGGACAGAAAACTTCATCAGGGCCTGGTTTACATATGACCCGGTAGCTAATGAGTATACTACCGATGATGAGAAGGTGAAGGAGTTGTATAAAAACTTAGTAAGTAAATACACCACCCTAATTATTTTGCTCTCGACGATCAAGCCGATTGCATCATAGTGTACTGGTGGAATTCTAAACGGTTCACGCTACTTGTGCAGAACACATAAATCTATAGTGGTTGAACCTCGGCTTCCATGCCTCCGCTGCACGGCCCGTGGGACGACCATTTGAACAGGGCCGTGAACGTGACGCAGGGGAAGGATAAGCACAAAAGGCCGTCAGGTGGCCGAGTTTGTGGCTTGGGCAAGACGACGAAACTCAGAGAGTACTACAAGGATCCCAAGGAGGCGAGAAGGAATAGAAGGAGGACCATCGAAGAGATCCAACGTGACAAAGACTGCGATCGCGAGATTACAGACCTCGAGTCCTAAGTTGCCGATATTCCGAATATTGTCAAAGAAGCTTTGGCAGAACAAATGGGAAACGTTTTGCCTGCCATCTACGATGTGGTTACTCAATGGGATCGGGGAGGTCGAGTGGGACCGTGCCCGGTGCCTAGCATGCAGGGCAGCAACTCAAGAGACTTGTCCAGAGTCTCGTCGGCCAACTCCACGGTGGCGGACCCACCAGTGACTCCGCCCGCCTACAACACGGCGCCGATGGTGACTCCTCCCGCCGAGAGCCGCCTGACCATCCGTTGCGCGTCCACAGTCGGCGGTCCTCCGCCAAATGAAGAGCGTGCACCCACAAACAACCGCAGTTGCACTCCCGCCGCCGGCGGTCCCTCGCCAGTCATCACTAGCACGCCTGCCGTCATTGGCCCCTCGCCACTAGAGGAGCTTGACGCTATGGCCAGCAGGGTAAATAGTTAAGCGTTTGAGCGTCGATCTTCCTTTTCCTTAGACTGGCATCTCTGACGCCCTGCATGTTTTCCGCATAACGCCGACGTTCCATGCACTCTCCTACACAAAGTGGATGGCGTGTCGAAGGATGTTGTTGTGGGTATGATCGTTCAACCGGCAACCCACAGGTTCCACAATAGGCTGATGCGAGATTACGTATATAGAGTTCGAGTGCTTCGGGTGCTGGCGGGCTACGACGACGTGTTGCCTCCCATTCAACCCTATCAGGAAGAAGATGACCCCGATACCCTGACGCTGCTCCAGTGCCTACCTTGGAACTTGGAATGGCCGAAGAGCCAGATTCGCCTTGGGAAGAGGGGCGCCACCCCGCAGACATCACCTCTAGAACTTTCGGCGCAAGGCACCACCTCGAAAACAACCCCTCTAGAAGCACCGGAGCGGAGCCATGGCATGACCGTCGTAGCGCCGTCGCCTACACCTGACATGCAGATGGCACAACACCCGGCGGAAGACGATCTTGATGCCTTGGATTTCATCGCCGATGACTTTGATGGCGGAGATTACATTCCTCCTCTCCCAGAAGAACCCTACCATAGCACGGAGGCTATTGGTGAGGCTCCTCCCGCGGACAAATCCAGTTTCAAGCGTCTATTTGATTCTCAGGAAAACACGCCTCCAGATGTCGCCCCCTGCACCGAGACTCAGAAAAGCGCGAAGAGAGGAGTATTTTTCAGCCCCGGCACAATCCGTAAGGTGGCTAATGAGGAGATTGAGAAGGAGTGTCTTCCGAAAGCACCGAAGTCGCGGAAAAGAGGACCTAGATCCAAGACCGCCAAGGCCGCAAAGCCGACGAACCAGCCTGCTAAGATGCCGCTCCGTGTTCAGGTAGGGCCACCTACATCAAAGCATACGCCGAAGGTGCATGTGATGGGTCAGCCTATGCTTCACCAGAACAAGCTCAAGGCCGCAAGTGGGCATATGCGGAGTTTGCATGACAGCGTTCTTTATCTCGAATCGCGCCTTATTGAATCCAAGGATCCATCATACCTGGTTTTCGTTGGCATGGTGCCCAAGGACATGGGCTTCGTCGAATCAACCGGCGCGGATAGGATAGTCCTGCGGATTTCAGACATCTTCGATATGTTCCATAGCAATCCGCCGCACTACTCCATGGTCCGCCTATACTCGCTCAGTCTGGCGGTGCAAGTCATCAGGGATAATACACCGGGCTTCGCGATAGTGGACCCCTTCTACATGTGGCATGACGTGTTGTGCTCTGTTGGGAACCAGGTAGTCGCGTCGACATATCTCCAGGACTTCATGCTGGCGAATCAGACCAAGAATTACATCCTCATGCCTTATTTTGCCGGGTAAGTCAATATTCTTAGCCGAATCGAAAGTGATTTTATTTAGGTTTTCATCGCTCCTTTCCAACACTTTGTTTGGATTGTTCCGCGCAGATATACGCAATGCACACTCATCTGCATTTGTATCAGTCATTCGCATGCCACTTATCTCGACTCAGGGAGTGCGGTGAAGAAAGACTACTCTAACCTGAAGAAAGTTTGGAATAATGCTCTCACCGGCTACCACGCAAAGGGGGGCAGACTCACTAGGGAGAAGGTCGTTCAGGGCGCTCGGGTGTTCACCCACACGACGGATTTCGCCTGCGTCAAGCAGCCGTCAGGCAGTAACAGAGACACCTACTATGTCCTCCATCACATGCGGGCGTACGTACAGGATCAACTGTACTTTTCCCCGCCTAGTCAAGTCCAAGAATGGGCCTCCCGCTTGTCGATGGTCGGCGATGACAAGGTTAGAGAAGAGATATATGATATCTAGAAGTGCTTTTCCACGAAAATCATTCGTGAAGTGGTGAACAAGAGTGGAACATTCCACTGCCGGTTCGCCATGCCGAACTGCGACATAGATACCTACCTAGCAACTGCATGTGACGACAGGCCCTTCATCAATCCGAAGGTCTGTCCCGTTGTAATCCCTGGGCGGATGAGTCAGAAGGAGTGAGAACTATTGTAAGGCTTGCTACATTTTTCGAAATTAGTTGAACTCAATCGTTAGGGTTATGAATCGTCCATCGTGTAACCGATGCTCAATTATGTCAATGCTTGATTATCTTCCTTTTTATTATTGTGGTCCTACTTGTGATGTTCATTCGATCTTTTGAATAAATGCTCATGATTAAAAGAGTTGGTTCACACTAAGATGTCATTGATGGTCTGGTGCGTCTTGTGATTTTCACAAAATTATAATCTTATGCATCCCACTTGGCGCTCCAGGTCCACCAAGGCTGCTTGTATGTGTCCACCCTAAATATGAGGCACACATCGTTACGGTTATGAATCGTCCTTCGTGTAACCGATGCTCAATTATGTCAATGCTTGATTATCTTGTTTTTTATTATTGGGGTCCTACTTGTGATGTTCGTTCGATCTTTTGTATAAATGCCGATGATTAAAAGAGCTGGTTCACACTAAGATGGCCTTGGTGGTCCGGTGCGTCTTGTGATTTTCACAAAATTAGGATCTTGTGCATCCCTCTTGGCGCACCGGGTCCACCAAGGCTGCTTGTATGTGTCCACCCTAAATACGAGGAACATAGACAGATGACCATTTTGTTCCTGTTAAGAGGTACTACAGGCGGTGGTGATCCGGGGAAAGGAACGAATGCGAGGGTTTCTGGATTCTTTGGAACTAAATAACGTCACATATGTAATATGGTTGGTGGGATCCGGACGAGGTTGAACCCTTTGGTGCACATTCGTAATGGTGATATTTCTCAGAAATCCCTTCCGGAGTTATGAAGAATGTCTCCGTTATGGATGTGGAAAAAAAGGTCCAATTTTTTCCGGATCTTACTATATTATATATATGATTTTTTTAATTTCAAAGATGTCCAGAAACCCTTGCTTCCCCCGCATCGCCATCACGTGTACTACCTCGTAACAAGCACAAAATGTGAAAGTCCAACTTCACATCAAGTCCCGATGACCATCTTGTGCCGTTTAGGAGGTACTGCAGGAGGTGGTGATCCGGGGAAAGGATGAAGATGAGGGTTTCGGTTGGAACTAAGGAACGTCGCATTTGTAATATTATTGTTAGTGAGATCAGAACTGAGTTGCACCGTTTGGTACATATACGTAATGGGGATATTTTTCATAGCCCCGGACGGGGCTATGCAGAATATCCCCATTATGTATGTGCACGAAATGGTCCAACTTTGTTCGGATTTCACAAACACTTACGTATGTGATTTTCTTTAGTTTCAACGAAGTTCAGAAACCCTTGTCTTCATCCTTCTCCGCATCACCATCACATATACTGCATCGTAACAAGCACAAGATATGAAGGGCCAATTTGATCCTTTGTGTTTAACTTTCATTTTATTTCTGTCATATTTCTCCATTTACTATTTATTGCAGACATGTTTAGAACTATTGTTTTTTGTTTTCTTTCTTGTCAATACAGATGCCGAGGTTCTACGTGGTGTTTAGAGGAAGGGTTCCAGGAGTCTACGACCACTGGGAAGACTGCTTCGAGCAGGTGAACAAGTCCAGAGGCAATGCCTACAACTTCTACAACACTAGAATGGCGGCGGAACCTAGGTGGTTCATCCATCTTGAGGGTCAGAAGAAGAAGAATAACAACAAGTGGATGAAGACCCTCGTCGCCGCTGTTGTCGTCATCGCCTCGCTCGCCATGCTATGGTTCCTAGCTTGATGATTAGGTTTCGGCGACTAGATAGGTCACTTGTAATGATGATGAAGCATCGATCGACGTAATCGGTCTCGATGATTAACTGTCTCATGTATCTATTTGGCTCTGATGAACACTTTGTAGTGATCATCAACTGTTTGATGTAGCTATTCGGAATTCTAAGCTGTATAATCGGCTATGATATATTATTTGTTTGTCACATAACTATTTTTATCAACTTTGTCTACTTATTTTCTTCTGTATTTGAGATGTATTTGAGGTGTATATACATGTATAAATACGATACTGCGTGTTGAAAAAAAAATATAGGATAATATAGCCGTGGCGCACCTAGACGAATAGGCGTGGCGCACCAGCCAACTTAGCCGTGGATGCAAAATATAGGCGTGGCGCAACAGTGAGCTTAGGTGTGACGCACAAGACTAACTTTGGCGTGGCGCACCTCCCATAGCCGTGGCGCACCGTGGCCGTGCGTCACGAGTACAGATAGGCGTGGCGCACCGAGATGGTGCGTCGGCTAACTCAATAGGCGTGGCGTGAGAGCCGTGGCGCGCCATGGTGCGTCACGGATAAGGTATATTGGTGCGTCACGCATGACCTTTTCCCCAGTAGTGATAGGTGGAACGTGTCTTGTCGGTTGGGTAGAACTTCTTCTTGTGAAAGATCTCGTATTCAATTCTCCCCTTTCCATTATACACTCCGGGTGTATAGGATGTTTGGGCTAATTGAAAACAAAGAGTTAAAAACTATGATCATAGCCCTGTCCCCGGTAATGTACTACTTCGAACAGCTGGACAAGCATGGATAGAAGAATCTCAACACCGTTTTGAAGAAGTAAAATCTGGCTAAGGAAACAGTTGTTGTGGTGCACATGGGCTTTATCCCATGGTGGCAATCATTGAAAATAAAACTCTTTTTCAAAAGTGTTGGGGAAAAACTTGCTTTCGGAAAATAGCCTAAACTCCACCAAGCCAGATATGCATGTAGAGTCGACTTCCCAATTTATATCCACCATAGTGTCATTTCCCAATACAATAATTTGTACTTACCTCCTTCGTGGGCTGCAGATTCCAACGTGTAGAAAATTCTGATGATGAAGTTTGATCAAGTGCTTGGACTCGGGTCTACACCCAACATGTAATTCATGTGGCGTACGCTTGAAGATGGAGTCTCATTTCTACCTTAGTTTCTATTGTTTTACTCTGGGTTTTGCTAGTCCTTCAAGACAATGCACTTTGTAATAAATCTATACTTGGCTATTATGAATCTTTTGTAATAATTTTGATACGTCTTCAATGACACTTTAAGTTTTGTAATGTGGTGCTAGCATTGATCCAGGACCTAGCACTTAACACAGTAGTTCTTGCATTATTAAATGTGAGGACGCTACAAGAATATAGCAGACACTGTAAAAGCCACTGCCCTGGGACGTTCAAACTGCAAACAACACATGCAACTCACGTGACATTTGTCGAATAAATTACTTTATGTTAACCAGCCTAATATAGTTCAAATAATGTAAAATTTTGTCAAAATATAAAAAAATCTGTTGACTCACATCAAATTACGTATATCTAGATAAATTTCCTATTTGGTTGCTTTTATTTTTTTTAGTGTAACTAGAAAAAACGGTTTTAGACGAGATACCGGAAATACCGATGGGCACTGAAACCTGGTTAATGATTCATACAACATAGTACAAGTATTCAATATTGCGAGAACATAGGCAATATTTTACAGGAAAAAAACCGTTTTGATCAGATGACACCGAAAAGAAAAGTTAATTTTAGAATCAATTCGAACAATGTTGTAAAAAGCTCATAGTGCAGCAGAAGGATGCACCAGAGACCATAGTATCGGGCCTCCGATGTGCATCCATGCTCATATCCATGTCTGGATGCCGGGTTGGCCCACCTAATGGCCGTCTCTGTTATCCTTTTTTTTTAATAAGATTACCATAAATCTAAAATTCATGCCATATAAATCTGGGATTTTCAGTTACACAATCAGTGGAGATGAAGGATTAAAGCGAAAACTAAAAAATCGCATATAAACATCAGATTTTTTAGTTGCACAATTGAGGAGGCAAACATTATTTGCACAATCGTAGGATCTCCCGGAAGACACTGGCATGCCTCCTACATGTCTTCTCCATGTTAAATGTCAGGCTGTCCTCGGTGATGCGCTGGTTATCTTCCCTATGAGCCCAACCTTTATATAAAAGAGGGCGGGGAAGGACGAGGCAAGGCTGTAGAAGGATGATATGGAGAGGCCCTGCCACCAACGGCCGAACAGCGGATGTCGTTGACAATGGCAAGGAATTGGACGGCGGAGAGAGGAGGTCGCTATGAGGAAAGGGAGAATCGCCGATAGGGTCGCGGAGTGGCTCTAGATGCGGTAGGCCTTTTTTACGATATGTATCTTAGAACTACTCCCAGCGTTTAATATAACACATAGATGAATCAAATATACCTCTTTATTATTTTTAATATACTTCATTATTCATTACAAGATACCCCAAATTGAGTTATGTGAAATTTGTTATTTAAATATCTATATTTTATATTATTTGCACATATGATGCTTTTATGAATGTAAAAAAGGTATACTAAATAACTTGAGTATTCTCGTGATATTTTTTTTTCTCAAAACTTGTATCGAGATATCTTAGAATAATTAAATAGTTATATAAAAAATAATAAAAAGATATAATATGCTGGTATGTGAGGTATCTACAGTATGCGAGTATGTACACCCAGGAGTATATAATCTGATTCAATACACCCAGGCGTACGTACTCCTACGTTCAATATACCATATATCACACTCGATTATACCTATTTATCATTTTCAATATACTTCAATATTAAATACTAGATACCTCAAAATAAAATTGATGAAAAAATTCAATTGAATGTACGTATTTAATATTACCTATATATACTGTTTTTGTGTACGTAAAAATGGTATATTGAAAAAACCAAGTATTTCAGTGATATGTTTTCTCATACAACTTGCATTGAGTTATCTTAAAATAATTAATAAGGCATATGAAAAATAATATAGTTATAAAACACATGTATGCGAGTTATATTGCATATGGGAGTACGTACACCTAGAAGCGTGTGTGTGTATATATAAATATATATATATGGAAAATGGTTTCTACTCCCGAGTGTAGCTACACCCACGTCTCATATACTGCCGAACGGAGGTATGTGTCATACTTTTTCGGTATGAGTACGCTCCTATACTATATCTAAGATACTCCAAAACAATTTACGTGAAAATTATAAAAGTGAGCACGTTGTTTGCATTATATATTCAAAATACCGCTATATATATACGTATAAAAGGTGCATGTAAAAAAATACAGATACTACATAAAAAGTAGTACATATATACTGCCGAAATAGTAATATATATTGTATACTACACGTACATACTCTCCGGTACGATAGATACTACATAGGGAAAATGGTTTCTACACCTGGGTGTAGCTACATCCACATCTCATATACTGTCATACAGAGGTATACGTCATACTTTTTTTTTGTTTGACCATGTTTCATATATTATATTTAACATACTCCAAAACAAGTTACGTGAAAAAAATGAAATTGAACATGTAGTTTGCACTATATATTCGAAATGTCGTCATATTTGTAGGCATAAAAGGAGTATGTAGAAAAATTGTACATACTACCGAACATACTATCAAAATAGTAATATATAATCCACACTACTTGTTCATACCCTCCGGTATGGTAGATACTACCTACATCATACTACATACATGTGGGTGTAGCTACACCCGGGAGTAGCATGAATTTGTCATATATATATATATATATATATATATATATATATATATATATACCATAGTTATGCAGCACTCCCTTACAGAATAACTATTCTGCACAAATTTGTGAGCTTCTATTTTAGTACAAAGTGGACTTCCGATTAAAAACAATGTGAACTTCCTAAACAGAACTCTCTGATTCTCTGTTTTGCGGACAGCGTTTTTAACATGATTTTCAAACCACTTGTCGGAATGAAGCATACAATATACTGTTATATAGGTATGAAAATGGCACAACTTTTTCACTTTTACGGCTTTTGTAAATTCACTATGATTTTAAAACAATTTTAAATATACTGAGCACTATTGTCACGAATTGCTCCTTTTTTTATAATATTTCGCCTGTTATTTTTGGATCGCTCGTCCGATTGATGCAAATGATATTTCTTTGAAAAGCCTTCGAAATTACGCAACTTTTTCATTCTTACGGATTTGTCAAATTCGTAATGATTATGAAACAATTTTAAATATGCGGAACATTGTTTTCACGAATTTCTCCGTTTTCGTACAGTATTTTGGCCATCATTTTTAAACTGCTCGTCCGATTCATGCAAATGATACGCCATTGGAGATGTGGAAAATGTGCAAATTCTATATCTCTAGTGGTTTTTCAAAATTATGTATCCTTTAGGAGAAGTTTCAAAAAATCCTAAAATACAGTTTACACGGATTTCTGCGTTTTTCACAGTATTTTGGACGCTATTTTCGAACCGTTTGTCCGATTTATACAAAAGATATGCCATTAAGAGGGTATGGAAAATACGCAACTTTGTTATCTCTATTGGTTTTTCGAAATTTCTTATCGTTTAGGAGCAGTTTTGAAAATACTAAAATACAGTTTACACGAATTTCTGTGATTTTCACTGTATTTTGGAATGCTATTTTCAAACCGTTTGTCTGATTGATGCAAATGATATGCCGGTGAAGAAGTATGGAAAATATGCAACTACGATATCTCTATCGGGTTTTCGAAATTTCTTATCGTTTAGGAGCAGTTTCAAAAATACTAAAATACATTTTACACGAATGTCTCCGTTTTCGTAAAGTATTGTGGCCATCATTTTTAAACAATTTATCCGTTTGATTCAAATGATATGACGTTGAAAAAGTATGGAAAATGGACAACTTTTCTATTTCTGGACTATGTCAAAATTCTTTATGGTTTCAGAGCAGTTTTACAAATAAACAATTATGTCTTCTGGACTTTTATTCCCAGCGGACAATATTTTTTGCAATTATTTTTAAACCACTTATATAAATGTAGCAAATGATATGGCGTTGGAAAGATATTGACTAGGTGCAACTTTTCCATAGAGATATGGTTTTCCGAATTCGGTACGGTTTTTGATTAATTTAAAAAATACGAGAAACATATATACGAGATTTACATGAGAACGATTCAAATATGGTACAGTTGAGTTGCTCGATTGTGTGTGGCAGAATAAAATAGTTAAATTAGACTTATATCATTGCAACTTGCATACGAGGACAGTCGATGTGGCCAATCGGAACTCTTATGTTCGATTTCTATGCATAATATTTCCGCCCGAAAAAACACAGAGCAAATTAAACTTCCTGATATGTAGGTTCTGAACTTCAGTTTTATGTGTTAGTGAACTTCTTATTTCTATTATTTTGTTCCGTATCGTGTAATGTTTTTTTTTCACGAAAAGTATAGTATAATGAAGTTCCTGTGTTTATATTTTTGGTGAACTTTTGTTATATGTGTTACTGAACTTCCTATTGCGATGTTGTTTTTTGGCGTGCACTATTTTTTCTCACACCAAAAAACAGAGTATAATGAACTTCATAATGTAGAGGTAGTGAACTTATGTTTTATTTATTAGTGAATCTCGGTCGTGATTTGTTAATTTGTGTAATTCAATGTTTTTTCGTCCAAAAAAACATAATATAATGAACTTCCTTACTTAGAGGTTCTGAACATTTGTTTTATTTTTTAGTGAACCTTTGGTCGCTAATTTTTGTACCTTATCGCGTGTCGTACTTTTGTAGTGATGTCCCCATACAGGGGGAACTAAACTTCCCATATTTGATGAAGTGAACTCCATATAAAGAATAAAGCTAGCTTCGAGATGACAAATATTTTCTCATCCTTCTATGGTTTTCATATTGGAATTCAATGTTTTTAGTGTGAATTTTCTGAAGTTAACTAAAAAAAACATGTCAAAACGAGTGAAGTAGTGAACTTCTATTTTTATACACTGAACATCCCCCGCGCCCTCTTCATAAAGGGAGTGAAACTTTATATGATAAATTAAAAAATTGAAATTGCTATGTATTTTTTTTTGCCAAACTCCCCATAAAGGGGAAGTGAACTTCCCATATAGCAGGATGTGAACTCCCCAATTAGTGTAAAAGAAGCTTCGTAGGTCAGAACATTTGTCTCAGAGTTCTATGTTTCTATATTGGACCTCCCATATAGGGATAAAATAAATTGCAAGTGAAATTCCGATAGTGTATTATTTGTTTAATGAAAACTATAAAATTTCTATCCCGAAATCAGTGTAAAGTAAACATCCTATATATGGGGTACTGAACTTTCGATATATGTGTAATGGAACTTTCGGTCGCGAATTTTTTGTTTCGTGTCATTTACTGATTCTTTACTTCTACTAAATACGGATTACACGAATTTCAGCATTTTCACAGTATTTTGGACGTCATTTTTAAACGGTTTATCTCATTGATACAAATGATATGCCGTTAAAAGGGAACGGAAAATTCGCACCTTCGTTATGTCTAGCGGTTTTTCAAAATTGTTTACAGTTTAGGAGCAGTTTCAAAAATACTAAAAATATGGTTTACACAAATACCTGCGTTTTTCACAGCATTTTAGACACTATTGTCAAACTGTTTGTCCGATTGATGCAAATGATATGTATTTGGAAAGGTATAGGTGATACGCAACTTTGGTATCTCTAGAGGTTTTTCGAAATTTCTTCTCGTTTAGGAGCAGTTTTAAAAATACTAAAATATAGTTAACAGGAATTTCTGCGTTTTTCGCAGTATATTGGACGCTATTTTCAAACCATTTGTCCGATTGATGCAAATGATTTGCCGTTGAAAGGGTATGGAAAATACGTAACTTTGATATCTCTAACATTTTTTTGAATTTTTTTATCGTTTAGGAGCAGTTTCGAAAATACAAAAATAGAGTTAACACGAATTTCTGCGTTTTCACAGTATTTTGGACGCCATTTTCAAACTGTTTGTACGATTGATGCAAATGATATGCCGTTGAAACGGTATGGAAAATACGCAACTTTGATATCTGTAGTGGTTTTTCGAAATTTCTTATCGTTTAGGAGTAGTTTCTACAAATACTAAAATATAGTTTATACAAATTTCTGCGTTTTTCACAGTATTTTGGACGCCATTTTCAAACCGTTTGTCCGATTGATGCAAATGATATGCCGTTGAAAAGGTATGGAAAATACGCAACTTTGATATTTCTAGGGGTTTTCGAAATTATTTATTGTTTAGGATTTAGGATATGATATGTTCCGGATAAGAAGGTCTTTATGATGGGAAAGTTGTGCTGAATAGCTTTTCTAAAAACCCTTAAGGGGTTGTGCTGAATAGTCCTGTCCTCTCTCTCTCTCTCTCTCTCTCTCTCTCTCTCTCATATATATACCATTTGACACCATCTATAGAGTAAACTTCTTACACCACCATATACACATGGTACACATACTGATACTTCTGTTGAATCTGAAAATACTTCTGATAATTTTGATGATGATTCTACTGTGCTTGATGAGAGTGGTTCATTAGGACCTTTCCTAGATACCACAATTACTAGAGCTAAACAAATTGAAAACACTGAAATTCCTAATGAAAATACTGGTATACATGTTAGTTCACTTGAGTCTAGAGATAGTCCGAGTGACGATATCGAGGAAACTTATATTGAACTTGATGATGAATTATGGAAGAATGTCATGCTACTACTAGTGAAAGTGCTATTAAGAGTCTTCTTGCAAGACGTGCTGTTAGATATAAACCGTCTCCTGATGCTAAGTTTGCTGCATCTCCCATAAACATTAAAGATAAGGATTATGATATATATATATATATATATATATATATATTGTTGAGGAAGAACCTTTTTTTGGAACTGAAAATAGAAGTGTTGTATGACATATGAATGAGCTCTCATCTTTGAGTAGCTTATTTTCTGATGATATTAAGAAACGCAGTTACTTTGTTGCTAAATTATTTCATTTCTCATTGTAAGATGAAGGTAAAACATGATTTAATAATTTGTCACCTGGATATATTGATACTCCTATTGGTTTGGTTAATGTCTTTTTTCAGAAACATTTTCCTGCTAGTGCTCAACATGTTGCTTTGCAAATACTCTTTAACTTTAAGAAAATTGAAGGAGATAAAATGCCTGAATCTTGGGCAACATTTTATTCTTTGCTTAGGGCTAGAACCTGACATCAATTAGCTAAAAATTAACTTCTTGATATATTTTATAATGGACTAACCGTTGAATCTAGGACATACTGATACGTCTCCAACGTATCTATAATTTCTGATGTTCCATGTTGATATTATGCCAATTGGTACATGTTTTCACCGTTCTTTATAGCATTTTTACATGTTTTCGAGGAATAACCTATTAACAAGATCCCAAGTGCTAGTTCCTTGTTTTCTGCCGTTTTTATTTCAGAAAATTTGTTCTGGAAATATTCTCGGAATTGGACCCCACGAATCCCGAAGTTCCTATATTCCCTGGAAGCATCCAGAAGTCCAAAGATGAGTCGAAGTCAGGCACCAGGGTGGGCTCACCATAGCCAGGCGCGGCCCCACCCTAGGCTGCACCTGGGGGGTGGTGAGGGCCCCCTGGTCGCCCACCGACGTCGCTCTTGCGCCTATTTAAGGCCTTCCTCCTGAAAACCCTAAAAGAATGGGCAAAATTCCATGAAACCTTCCACAGCCGCCGTCATCGTCAACCCATGTTTCGGGGGCCAGATCTCTATTCTGGCACCCTGACGGGACGGGGAAGTGCCCCCGGAAGCCATCTCCGTCGACTCCACCGTCATCTCCATTGCCGTTGCTCTCTCCTATGATGAGGAGGGAGTAGTTCTCCGCTGAGGATGAGGGCTCTACCGGTAGCTATGCAGTTCATCTCTCTTTCCCATGGTGTGATCTATATGTAATCGTGAGCTTTGTAATCTAATTGAATAAGTAGATGTTAATCTTCATCTATTGTGCTACTCAAGTGTTTTACTAATAAGAACTTTGGAGTCACCTTGTCCCGCGGTGTGAA
The DNA here is from genome assembly GCA_028641055.1 of Alopecurus myosuroides. Classification (NCBI taxonomy): domain Eukaryota; kingdom Viridiplantae; phylum Streptophyta; class Magnoliopsida; order Poales; family Poaceae; genus Alopecurus; species Alopecurus myosuroides. The sequence continues at coordinate 2,042,717 of CM054058.1, forward strand.
GGTGACAGTGTGCACATCGTGTGTGTCTCCTCTACGAATTGATGTGTTTGTATGGTGCCTTCTAGGTCGCTCAAGTTGACAGTGTGGGGCTAACTAGACATGGGAATCCTTACTTTAAGGAATGCTTTTTGTAGCCCTATGCAATGATTAGTTTTCATTATCCAACCGGAGAGGGTTAAGAGTAGCATAGTGAAGAGAAGATATTTAGTTATTTAATTACGTGATCATTGTTGAGAGTGTCCACTAGTGAAAGTACGATCCCTAGGCCTTAAATCCAAGCATTGAAACACCGTTTTTCGCCTATTCTGCTACATGTTTGCTTGCTGCCATAGTTATTTCAGATTGCTATTATTACTTTAACCATCCATATTACTCGCATTTCACTATCTCTTCGCCAAACTAGTGCACCTATATACCTGACAAGTATATTGGGTGTGTTGGGGACACAAGAGACTTCTTGTATCTTAATTGCACGGTTGCTTGAGAGGGATATCTTCGACCTCTACCTCCCTGAGTTCAATAAACCTTGGGTGATCCACTTAAGGGAAACTTGCTGATGTTCTACAAACCTCTGCACTTGAGGCCCAACAGTGTCTACAAGAATAGAAGCGTGCGTAGACATCAAGCTCTTTTCTGGCGCCGTTGCTGGGGAGTTAAGGTAAAATGTACCCGCATCCTTTGTGAGTGACCGAAGTAATTTCCTTTAGATTATGCAATTATATATTTTTGTTTCTTGTTTTTATTTTCACTAGTTAGGCTTATTTTTACTTGTTACTTGTTTTTATCTTTATGCTTAAATGATAAAAAAACATATGAGAGAGCTTTATAATCTTTATCTTTAGTTAGGACATGAAGCTATTGAAGAGAAAATTAAAATACCTATGGAGATTTATTTGCATGCTAGTAGCAATGTTATTAGTATGAATTCTTTGAACACCATTATTTCTAATGCTATGGAAAAGTCTAAGCTTGGGGAAGATAGTTTCGATGAATATGATATTTTTAGTCCCCCAAGTTTTGAGGAGGAAATTTTCTTTGATGATACTTTGCCTCCAATGTATGATGATTATAATGATCGTGATATTCTAGTTCCACCTACTATGAATGAAAAAAATTATTATGATCATGATATGCCTTCTATATATGATGTTTACAATGATGAACATGCTATTTTCAGTCCACCTTCTATTCAGGATAAAATTAATTATGATTACAATATGTCTCCTAAATATGATGTTTATGGTGATGAGAATAATAATGATAGCTATTTTGTTGAATTTTCTCCCACTACTATTAATGAGAATGACTATGCTTATGTGGAGAGTATTAATTATTCTATGCATGTGGATCATGATAAGATGTTTCTTATGATAGTTATATTGTCAATTTTATTCATGATGCTACTGAAAGTTATTATGAGAGAGGGAAACATGGTTTTAATCATATCAACAATATTAAGTTTCCCCTCTTTATGTTGAAATTTTTGAAGTTGCACTAATTTTGTCTTCCTATGCTAGTTACTTTGTGCTTTGTTGACTTGTTTTTCTACAAGATTCTTTTACATATGAAGTGGGTTAGACTTATATATGTTTTTATATTTGCTTCTTGATGCTCTCTTATTGTGCTTCAACTCTTATTCTTATGTGAGAATCTTTTAAAAATCATTGTGCCTAGATAAAAGGCATTAAAAGAAAAGCGCTTCCGGGAGACAACCCGTTGTATTTTTCCATTTTCAACCCGTTTTCCGTCGTTTATTTTTGTTTCTTTGCACCTGGGTGTTTTCTATTTCCTTAGCAGCCCTGCTGTATCTTTTATTTTGTGTCTTTGTAAAGCCAAGTAAAGCCTCTAGTGGAAAGTTGAGACTATATTTCGGATTTATGCGGAGGAAACAGATTTATGCTGTCCAATGTTAAATTCGTATAAAATCACCGAAAATTCAAAATGAACTGAGTTTTTTGTGCATAATCCTGGGTTATATACGAAACTTTTCTTAGTCGAACACTTTTTTTTATTTTAGTAACACAAGATTTTCGAAAAAAAAATCATCTTTACCTGCTGTCGTGTTTTGACAGATTTCTGCCAATAATTGCATTTGCATCTTAATCTCTTTCTTTTGGTGTTCTTTTGAGAAAAAGAGTTTTAAAAGAAGTTGTGACAGTAGCTAATGTGTTTATTAGTGTTAGGCATGTGTTGAAACTAAACCATGTGAATTTATTATTTTGATTGCACCAACGTTGCTAATGAAGATTGTGAGAAGTTTTGTGTGAAGGAAATTTTCAAAGGGTCAAGAGAAGAGGATGATATGACGTGATCAAGAAGAGTGAAGAGCATAAGCTTGGGGATGCCCCGGAGGTACATCACAACAAATTTCAAGAAGACTTAAGCGTCTAATCTTGGGGATGCCCAAGGCATCCCCTTCTTCATCGACAAATTATCAAGTCACTTCTAGTGAAACTATATTTTTCTTCGGTGACATCTTATGTGATTTACTTGGAGCGTCTTTTATTTTTTCTTTCAGTTTGTTTAGTTTTCTTTGCTGTAGTTTATGGTTGGATCTTATCATACTTGTGTGGGAGAGAGACACGCTCCGTTTTCATTGCTTAGAACACTCTAGTTTTCATTCTTATTGTTCTGTGAGTGTTCACTTTTTGCTAGTACTGCGTTTAGCCTTTGTTTTCATGCATCTATTATTCAGAGCTGTTAGTTTTATTAGTGTTATGTGAGTTCTCTCATGTTTGCTTGATGTATCATGTAGAGTATTTTTGTTAAAACATATCTTGTATGGTGCTTGTTGGGAAAAGAAACTGCTGCTTGAAGTAGAATTTTTAATGGTGCAAGTAGAAGCTTGTATAGACCGTGGCTAGAACTTTTTCATATCATGCGAGATGGTATTTTATTTTTAAATCCTTGTGGTTATTGAGTAGAATGATTATCCTCAAGTAGCTGAGAGTGTTTAATGTGCCATTGAAAGAATCATGAGTTGTTTTTGTCATATTGAAGCATAAATTTGTGGTATTCTCTTTTGAATGTTTTATTTGGTTGACTTGGCGCATGCTCACACCATGTTTATGACTATGAACCAGTCTCTAATATCCTCTATGATCATTTAGTTTTTTAACTTGTGGTACCACTTATCCTTTGATTAATGATGTTTATGTCGCTATGCATGATTATGGCTCTTATGCTCTCTTGATTTTTCACTCCTAGTCTTTTGCTAGCCTCCACCTGTACTGAGTATGGAATTCTACTCGTGCATCCAACTCCCTAAAGCCAAGTTTTCCCATTGTGTCCACCATACCTACCTACATGTGGTATTTAACTACCACTCCAAGTAAATTGCTCATGTGTTACCTTTAAAACCTTCAAAATTACTCCTGCTTTGTGTTCCTGTTTTTGCTCATGAGGATGTAAATAGAGAATCTTTACCTCACTTGTTGATTGGATTTCACACCCTGGACTAGTGGCTTCATCCGCTTATCCAATTGATAGAAGAGCTAGCAGCGGGATGCCCAGCCCCAAATTAATACACACATAATCTCTTCACTATTTTTGCCCGTGATTTATCAGTCAAAGCATAATTGTATAAACAAAAGAGAAAGAGGGATGACCTTCTACACCTGTTGCGTCCTTCATATGGGAGCCTCTCTTGTGAAATCTAGTTAGCTTGTGACGTAGTGTATTTTCGTTTACCATTCATTGACATTAGCATACATCTCCCAAAATATAGACACTCCTCCATGGTATGTGATTGCTGGCAGGCACCCGTGGATTCGGTTAGCCATGGTTTGTGTAAGATGGATGGAGGAGTGTCAGACTTTTAATACCTTTGTTTAACGAAATAAAATCTCTAGCACATGAGTGATCCGCGCTTCCCTCTGTGAAGGGTCTTTCTTTTACTTTTATGTTGAGTCTCCATCTTCTAACTTTATGCACAATTGAGAGAGCATTTTTGCCATTCTGGGTTTTATGTGCATTTGTCCCAGAAACATTATTAATTGATTCATGATGTGTTATTTCTTGTTCTCTAATTATTTGTTATAGTCTTCCTCATGAACTTTGAAGGTGTCCTGGCATTTATGTTTTGCCCCACTCTTAAGGACTAGCGAAATACCACTTTGCCATGCTTTCTCTATGCTTGAAACAAACGTATATCCTTCTTTGCATTGTTATTCATGATCTTTTATTTGTGTTACTTCTCATGATGCAAGGTGATTGCTATGCTTTATTATTAAAGTTCTATTTATCATGCTTGTGTTTAAGTTCTATGATCTCAGCTTACATATGCTTTTACATTATGATGATCAATATTATGTTGGTAGCATGTCACCTCAGAAATTATTTTGTTTTATCATTTACCTACTCGAGGACGAGTAGGAACTAAGCTTGGGGATGCTTGATACGTCTCCAACGTATCTATAATTTGTGATGTTTGATGTCCTTTGTTGGGAACCCCAAGAGGAGGGTGTGATGAGCACAACGGTAGGTATTTCCCCTTAGTTAGGAACCAAGGTTATCAATCCTGTAGGAGAAAGAGGACCTTCGGAAGGTTGATGCCACTGACGATGGTGCTGACGCTTCACCGGTGTCAGCAACAACATGGAACCTTCACACAACACAACCAAAATACTTTGCCCCAGCGGTACAGTGAGGTTGTCAATCTCACCGGTCTTGCTGAAAACAAAGATTAGACGTATAGTGTGGAAAATAGTGTATGCTTGAAGTAAGTAAAGAGAGAAGGAAATTGTTCTGGTTTGTTTAACAGTTTGGAAAAATGGACCGGGGTTCATAGGTTCACTAGTGGTGTCTCTCCATAAAAATAACATCCTGGGTGAACAAATTACATGACAAATAGAGGTTGCAGCATAGTGCACAATATAACATGATGACTACGATGATTTTTACTGCAGGCATTATAACAAAATACATAGACCAAAATCCATCTTCATCTATGACTAATAATCCACCAGCAGGATATCATCCGAACCCCTTAGGTATTAAGTTGCAAGCAACAGATAACTGCATTAAACAATGTGTGTAATGTAAACAATGCTTGTGCGCGCGGGCACTGACACCGCTTTTTTCTCCCTAATGGCAACATCACATCCTCCCCCTTCACGTTTCTGTCACTCGAGCAAGGCAATGAGGAGGCATGAACCCACTATCAAGCATAAATACTCCCTCTTGGAGTCACTAGCAACTATTTGGCCAGAGAAACCACTAGCAACGGAAAGCATGCAAGATCACAAATAACATATCCAATAAAAACTATAATCAACTTGGCATAAGGTCAATATTCATCGGATCCCAATAAACAAAACACACAGAGTTACATAAGATCAATCTCGGTCATGATAGGCACCTCACGAGATTTAAACATGGAGGCATATGAGGAGAAGACAACCATCTAGCTATAGCTACGAACCCGTAGTATAGGGGTGAACTACTCACGCATCACTCCGAAGGCAGGCATGGTGATGTAGAAGCCCACGGTGATGATTTCCTCTCCGGAGGGTGCCGGAAACAGCTTCAGAACTACCCTGATCTAGGGTTGACGATGACGGTGGCTGCGGAAATCTTTCAGGGATTTTGATCAGGTGTCTAGTGTTTTCCATCCGTGGGGAATAAATAGGCGAAAGGGAAAAGGCGGTGGAGGCCAGGGGTGCCCACAACACACCCTGGCGCGGCCAAGGGGGGGCACGCCACCCCATGATGTGGGCCCCCTGATGCCCCTCTTCGTCTCCTCTTCGGTCTTCTGGATGCTTCCGGGGAAAATAGGACTTCCGGGCTTGAAACTTTCCAATTCCGAGAATATTTCGAGAACAACTTTTCTGAAACTAAAAACAACACAAAACAGGGAACTGGCTCTATGACATCTTGTCTATAGGTTAGTCTGGAAAATCGATAAAATGACATAAAGAAGGGAGAAAACAAGTAGCAATTGGCATAATGTCATCATGGAGTATCAAAAATTAGGGATACGTTTATGACGTATCAAGCTTCCCCAAGCTTAGTTCCTACTCGTCCTCGAGTAGATAAACAATAAAACAATAATTTCTGAGGTGACATGCTTCTATCATAAACTTGATCAATCTAATGTAAAAGCATATGCACGTTGAGATCATAAAAATTCAAACACAAACATGATAAAAAGAACTTTAGCAATAAAGCATAGCAATCACTCTGCATCACGAAGAATATCTTAAGTAAAGGATCATGGATAATAATGCAAATAAAGATAAACGTTTGTTTCAGGTATAGAGAAAGCATGACAATGTGGTATTTCGCTAGTCCTTAAGAGTGGGACAAAACATAAATGCCAGGATACTTTCAAAGTTCAAGAGGAAGACTATAACAAATAATTTAAGAACAAATAATATCACATCATGAAGTAATTATTGATGTTTATGGGATAAATGCACATAGAACTCAGAATGGCAAAAATGCTCTCTCGGCTGTGCATAAAGTTAGAAGAGGGAGACTCAACATAAAAGTAAAAGAAAGGCCCTTCGCAGAGGGAAGTAGGGATCAACTCATGTGCTAGAGATTTTTATTTTATTAATCAGAGGTATTAAAAGTTTGACACTCCTCCCATCCATCTTTCACAAACCATGGCTAACCGAATCCTCGGGTGCCTGCCAACAATCACATACCGTAGAGGAGTTTCTATATTTTAGGAGAGGTGTGTGTTAAGGTCAACGAATGGTAAACAGACAATACAGTACGTCACAAGCCAACTGGATTGACAAGAGCGGCTCCCATAGTGAAGGACGCAACTGGTATAGAAGGTCATCCCTCTTTCTCTTTTGTTTACACAATTATGCTTTGACTGGTATAATTAGGGGCAAAGATAGTGAAGAGAATTTGTTTGTATTAATTTGGGGCTGGGCACCCCGCTGCCAGCTCTTCTATCATTTGGATAAGCGGATGAAGCCACTAGTCCAGGGTGTGAAATCCAATCAACAAGTGAGATAAAGATTCTCTATTGACGTCCTCATGAGAAAAAACAAGAACAGAAAACAGTAGCAATTTTGAAAGTTTTAAAGGTAGCACATGAGCAATTTACTTGGAGTGGCAGTGAAATACCACATGTAGGTAGGTATGGTGTACACAATGGGAAAACTTTGGTTTAAGGGAGTTTGGATGCATGAGTAGAGCTCATACTCAGTACAGGTGGAGGCAAGCAAAAGACTGGGAGCGACAAATCAAGAGAGCATAAGAGCCATAATCATGCATAGAGACATAAGCATCTGATGACTCCCAAGTGCAGGAGATCAATTGTAGGACCTTTCGATAAGTATTTGAGTGTCGAACCCACGAGGAGCTGAAGGTAAGCTATCTATTCTCTAAAGCCCTATAACCCTCTTATATGGCTGTTTATGCAAAGCAATAAGTTTGACTAAAAGGAACTAACTAATTAAAAGCAAGTGACGTGGAGTGTGGTTTGTCTAGTAACTAGTGAATCAAGTTTTAAATGCAAGTTTCTAAGCAAGTTTCACAAGTAGCAAGCAGCAAATATCTCAAGTATCTCAAGGGAGCAAGTGTTCTAGCAATAGGTGTTTCGTTCGTGTGGTTGTCACAATTAGTGAAGCACATGTTTTAGTCTTAGTTGTTTCTTCTAGGAAGGAGCCATGAATAGGTATAGTCAAGTAAATGATCTACAACCCCTTATGATGGATCATGTGGCCAAGTAAATGAATGCACAAGATTGATTAAGACATAAAGTCCCACCATAGCCTTACGTTCTAAGGTCCCCTATATATATCCCTCAATAACTTAACTTTGTGGCTCGGTCTCAGGTTACTGTCACTCCCAAGTCACCACCACTCCATTATGCTACCGGTGATCACCTTACATGCATTCCCCAACATATGTGTGCACTCATATATTGTACATAAAGACAGTCATCAAAGATAAAAAAATTGTATGCAACCAATCAACGAACTATTTCACCATTGCCAAGAACAATTCACTACTCAAACATAGACGGGGAGACACAATACATCAAGGGAATATAGTATTGCATCATACATCGTGTTTGCCAAGAGATTACAGTGGAGATATGGAGCTGATCTTGCTGTAGATGTTGATGATGAACACGACGAAGGGGGGTGGAGCCCTCCGGGGGTGATCCCGGCGGCGTTTCCCCCCTCCGATCTTCTCCGGCGGCAGCCTTCTGTCTCTCTGTTTCGTGGTTTCGTCTCTCTGCCCCGCCTCCTCCTCGAAAAGGCCAGGGGACCCTTTATATAGTCGTTTTTAGGTCACGAGACACTCGGGAGAAGAAAGATCGACGACATTGGAGCCACGGGGGCAAAAAGGGGGCCTCTCACGTGGCCAAGGAATCTGGCCGCGTGGAGGGTCCTCTTTGCCACCTGGTTGTCCTTTTGGCCCTCTACTTTGGCCCATGATCTTTGTCTCGAAAATGCTGAACCGTGCTCTTTGGCCTTGACCTTTTTGGAGTCCCGAAGCTCCCGGAAAGTCTGAAACACTAAAGAGTACGTTTTCTGGAAAAACAGGGTTAGAACCATAAGAAGGGGGATTGTTTAGAAAATCCCCCAAATCATTATAAAACATGAATATAAGTTGCTAATATGTAGGAAAAACAAGTAATAACATGCAAAGTTCATGTATGCATTTTACATGCATCAACATCCCCAAGCTTAACCCATGCTCGTCCTCGAGTATGAAGGTGATAAAACTAACATGGACTTTTCATATTGAAACAATCATGGGATATCAAGGAGGATTATTCATGCTACATATAATCAAATGATTAATACTAGAAATGAGTAGCAATATACAATTCATGTTGTAAGAAATATCAAATATGCAAGCAAAGATGCTTCATGAAAGTTCACAAAGTGTATAATGAAATAAAAGCACTATGGACCAAATGCATACACAAAATGAAAAATAAAATCCTATATTGGTCAAAGAATAGCATAATGGAAAATAGAAAATATGGTGGACACTTTGGAGAAATTTGAGTAGAGGTAAAACATGATCAAGTCTTATTTAGCCTCTAAATTATTCAACTAAAATTACTAATTGAAATGTGGTATCCATTGATCTAGGACTCTCATTGCCCCTTTATCACTAGCATCTTAAATGGTGAATGTTGAAGTAATGTGAATGACAAGGTGGTTGAAAGCCTCATGCCCCGTGAGTGTGAAAACATACTCCATGATTACTCAACTTAAGATTCCTAATAAGCTTTGTACAATCATAATAAGTATTAATGACACCATAGAGAACCGCAAAGAGGTACCTCTTGCCCCATGACATGGAAACAAGCCCATGTCACAATGACAAAACAAACAAACGGAGTAGACTCATCATCCTTTTTTATTTTCATTCACTATTATGCATAGCTTCTTATTTTATTGTAGGATGTGTTGTAGAGTCACTCAAGATGTAAGTAAATTTCCACCATGATAAAGCATGGTTTGGGTTAGCGGCCCAATGTGTTTCTCTAGCCATATAGATACTTACTCATCAAAACTTACTATTCCTCTATTTCATTTCGGCATGGCAGGAGTCCAAAAACAAAAGTACATGATATCAACCAAATGTAAATTTTTGTGCAATGTTGAAAGCTTTCCGGTGATACACGTTTATAGCTAGCTCCCAACCATACACTTGTCAAACGCAAAACTTGTGGCTCCCATTATTGGGTCATGTTTATTAGATGCATAATAAGTAATGTGTGCCTTCAAAAGTTCGTGAGAGTCCTATCCCAAGTTCAACCCATGACAATTAACAAAGTGAATATATTAATTTAGAACATAAATAACACAATAACATGGTGAACATACTCGGAATAGCAATGAAGCTAATGGGAAGATATGGTGGACTCACTGGAAATACTTGGCTAAGGAGTGTTGGAAACAAGTTTTTACTTGTTGGAATTTTTAAATTTTTGGCTAGCAAAAGGGGGATAGTTGACCAGATACTATGCATGTATATGTCCATAGAACTACTCATTTCATGACAAACTAAATAAACCAGCAATTAACATCAAGGACATGAATAAGAGATAACTCAAGACAATTGCAAATTTCTACACATAAAAAGCCTATAAATCATGCAAACATATGTAGCTCTTCAAATCAACCATGGAATCCCTATTCCAAGTCATAATACTAGCATCCAATACATTCCAATCCCAAACTCCAGTAGCTCAATCTCATATAAAATGATGGGAGTGGTCTTATCAAAAAAAAAAAAAAATAACTAGACGCTTCAAGTCTCTACGATAAATGCTTTGCTTAGAAAAACAGAAAGTAGACGTGTGCTAACCAAAAGAGTGTAGATCCAGTGGGGTGTTCATCACATCCCCAAGCTTATGGCTTTCACCATTCTTGGATGTCTTGAGGCGCAGCTCCTCTATTCCCTATGAAAAAACTTCACAAAACATGTTTCTCCCATTCTTTTTCTGTGGGGTGAGATTAGCAAGGACAAACAAATCACATGATTTCTGTGCAAAATTCCAAATAAAATGCTCCAGTAGATAGAAAATAAGGTTCATTATGTTGTATGTTCACTCTCTTGCTTGAAAGAATCATGGAAATTCGATTCCCAAGCCCAAAGAGTGCATAAAACAAAAGAAGGCAGAATCTATCCAGAAAAGCAACAGGAGCAAAACGAACGTTTTTCCCTAAGCTAGACACGTCAAAAAATTAAGCCAATTTTTGTGCTTACAGAGGACGAAAAGTTGCAGAACATACTAAAAAATTAGCTCAATCCGACATACCAATAAAAAATTTAAAATCATACGGTGAGCAGACTCGTGCTGAAACAGAAATTTCATGCACTAGGATAGCAACTTATAAGTCCAAATGGGTTTGACTTGACTCTTTATTGAACTCTCCAGAATTAAAAAAAAACTAATCTCTTGAGACAGAAAGAGGACACTAGGAAAATCCAAACAAAAACAACCGGGTTGCCTCCCGTAAAGCACTTTCTTTATAGCCATATAGCTAGGCTTTACTTACTTAACATCATGATGGTTGGAGTGAGGTGGCTCGGCATCCCCAAGCTTGGATTCTTGTACTTATTTGATACATGTAGGGTGATCCCAGGGGTACATCCCCAAGCTTGATTGGTTGTCCCTCTTGATCTTTTCTCATCTCACTCAACTCTTCCTCCTGAAAAATTCTTCTTACACAAATCTCAACATAAAACATGATTAGAGGGGTTAGTGCCTCCATAAATAAAATCCACATAGGTACAGAAAAGACACATCATGAGTTGATTCTAAATTAGGGATATTAAAACTGAGTCAAATACGTGCCCTGTCACGCTATTAGCAATTTTAGCCATCGGATTGTGTTCTAATCGTTTTCCGGCCGTCCGATGCACGTCTTCTCCCTCCTGGGCCACTCCTGGGCTGAGTGTCCCGTGGGAAGCTACTCCGCAAAACGAATCAGATCCCTCCCGTTCAATCCCGGATAGACGGTCCAGATGTGTCCGGGTGTGCATCACCAAAATCGCTCGCCTCCCCCAAAGTCCCCCGACCCCTCACAAACTCGATCTCATTCTCTCCGCCAGCGTGTGCATCACCAAAGCCGCCGCCGACAAGGTTGCGAAGGTGCTGTTCTTCCTCGCCGGCCGTGAGTCTTCTCCGACTCACCATATGGTCCGGTATCCATCCCCATCCCCTCACCTCATTCCCTTTTCTCGTCTAGAACCTAGGACTACAACTTGGCGGATCCGGTGATCTACAAGAAGCTTGAGGAGCTTGGCGGCGGTAGGGATGTGTTGCACCTTCGTGCCTCTATCAGAAAGGAACTGGCCCACCCGTGGAGTGTGGACCCGCGCTTCGGGACATACAAATCCGACCCTGGGAGTCCACCACAGCTTTGCCCTCCGGTGAGACATCTCCAATCGTTCCTCACGAAGTCATTCTTGCCTCTGCTACGCTACAGGGTACAATCTCCCTCATGTCCTTCATATGGTGTGGACTTGAAGCTTTATTTTAACAGCGTCTTTTCCTTTCAGTGTTTCAAAGCAACAAAACATGGTTAATTAGGTACATGATTCAGTACAAGTTTTTCATTGTTGTATTCTAACCACTGTTTTCTTCTTTCAAGGATGTAATTATTGCAATCTGGTGTGTACAATCTGTCATTAGGAAATGCAACATGGATAACTGGGGACGTGATTAACTACAAGGTTGCCATGTTGATGCAAGAGACCTCTAATTAGATTTGTATTGCAAAAGTTTTGTGGCGTTTTTTCAACTGAGATGGACTCCAATAGGCAAAGCTGCACAGGTACTATTGTGAAATCTGATGAGGATTCTTATTAGATTCTACAAATTTGGTACAACCATTTTTTAAATGAGATTTATTGAAATTAGAATATGCTTCTTCTCTCATGTATCTAATTGGTTGCTGTTTTTCTTCCAACTCATTGTCATGCTGATATAATCGGTAGTTGTTCGTTTTTGCTGCATCTTATGGTCAAAGAAGTAGGTACTAAATCTCTCAGAGCGATTCCCGACATACTTCTGTTGTCCTCCTATTGTTCTTCTCACCCGTCGCCGCCATTCCCTTAGGATCCTCATCGCGCCGCCCTCGGTCGCCCGTCTTTCAAGGTGGAGTGGATCCCCTGTCCTCAAGCCAATGTTGTCCTACTTCCTCTATCACACTGCAGCGGTAAGGGGCTCGTCCTCATGGCAGCGAGCAGCTCCGATCTTAGACCCGGTGGTGGAGCTACATCACCAAGGCCTCAACCAGCCTGTTGTATGCCAGACTTGGGATCCTCATATTCTCAGTCATCAGATCTCATCCTCTTCCACTCTTAAGTCAGATAGTTTTACTCTTCCCAACAGACCATACTTCTGAAACACCTCCAAGGCCCAAGAATCATGTCAAGAGTGCAGAATTTACTCAAGCAAAAATCTGTAGCAGGACAAGTATATGCGGTCTCACAAGGTCTGCAAGGTATTATAAGTTTTCACTTGTATATATGTTTTGGACAACTCGAGGTCCTTGTGAAATTAGTAACATGATTTTTAGTCTTTAATTTTGTTCTTAGGGATAGCGACATGTTTATGATTCCTATTTCTTCATAATTACATTTATTTATTACCTTATTTGCTGAAAATTGATTTACTAAAATATGTGTGGTGATTATTAATTTTGTAGCTACCTGTTAGCCTCTATCATGTTAGTTCTGAGTAAATAGATTAGGCAATATATTTTATTCGAGATTTTTCCCGCGTAAATGATTTTTCTTATGCAGTGCGGAAGCCCCTATCAGATTCTTTTGGCTCTCTGGATGGTTTCCTCATGTGGCCGATGGGTTTATGGTTTTTCTGCAGCTAAAAGGTAAGATGGAGGAGTTTGATGTATGCCTGGTCTGCAGGGCGACGCTCGCGACGTCTAGATTGGTTAGTACACTTGTTCCTGTTTAGTGTTGCACTGTAGTTGTCTGATCTCCTGATGCATTGGTTTGTTTTTGCTTCTGTCTAGAAGTGTTCTCTATGGCGAGGGAGGCAACAAGGCTCAGCATGCACCCTTGGATGCTTAGCTATACTGCTTTGCTTATTTGGGTGAGGATGTACTGCACGAGTTTGTTCGGGGTGACCAAGCACCATGCTGAGAGTTCTGTGCGTTTCAATTCTGAAAAAGGTTGTCAATATGAATTCCACAGTTGTATAACTTTTTTAGCATGCAGGTTACTATGGTAAGAGAATTAGTCTGTAGTTGTGAATGATGGCAATGCAGTCTTTCTGTAGTCCTTGCATCTACCATTAGATACTATTATTCGATGTATAATAATTTTAGTTTTTTTACATTTTCATTCCAGCGAATGTCTCCTTTTCTTTTCCATCTTCTACACAGTTATTGCAGGCTGATGCGATAATTCTCTACTAATATCAGCAGGCCAATATAATTGATTTTTCTAAGTTCCTAGAATTTTGAGGAGAAGGGATTGGCTTCGCAGTGAAGAAGATGATGTAGCTATTTTTTCTTAGAATGTTAGTCTTTGTACTATGCCTGATCCAAAAAAGTATCTGATCCCCTGTGTTTGTGGAGTTATTCGTAACAATGACCACATTCGTTTACAGAATTGAGAAGTTTTTTTTTTGTATAATATATGAAATCAATGATATTAGAGGCATCATATTATAAAACCTGCCACCAGAAACTTACATGTTGGCTTACTCTTGGTTATGATCGTGTCTAGATATTTACAACCTCGTTCCGTTGAAACAATAGGCGGGCGCGGCAACGCGCGCCATCATGATATAGTATTAACTACTGTTACTACAGTTGTGCATTGCTCCTTGATCAAAAGAACCACACAAAACACAAGTAATGAGAGCAATGCAAAATAAAGACATAATCTGCCAAAAACTGAACAGCCCGTAAAGAGTGAATTTTTAGAGGCACTTAAGTTGCTAAAATCAGAAAACTTAAAACTAATGAAATATGTAGTGATAACTAAATATTTCTGTCGTAAATTACCAGGTCAAAATTCCACTTCTGTGATTTTAAACATTTTTCGCAGTGAAGTTCAGGAATCTGTTTCTTGACAGCTAATTACTATTGTTTAATCCTATCTCTCATATATGATTATTCTTGCCATTTAAGATGAGAAATAAGACAGAAATGTGATGTTACAGTAGTGAACTAATATTTTTATTGTTTTTAGCTTTGGAAAAAGTTTAAATGATAGAGACTTTGCAATGGTTTCATTGGCATGAACAACACATGTTCAAGGTCGACCCCAACTTCTCCATTACTCATCCTTCTCTTTTACTTTCTCAAAAAATTTTATAAAATGAAAATCTTAAACTAAATGATAGATAACAGTAGGTAAAGGTATTTTACATGTTGAAAATACATAAATGTGTGCTCAAACCGAATAGGAAATTAAAGCATAAGGAACACACCAAAAAATATTAAACAATTTATTTTTAAGTCTAACCCATTTCCTATGCATTGGCATTGCTAATGAAACAAATAAAAGAAGCACATAATAGCAAGCATAGAAAGTTATATCAAGTGCAACTTCAATACTTTCAGCATAAAGAGGGGAGACTTAATATTGTTGAAATATGTGTAACCATGTTTCCCTCTCTCATAATAATTTTCAGTAGCATCATGAATAGATTCAAAAATATGAATATCACATAAAACATTCTTATCATGAGCCACATGCATAAAAGAATCACTACTCTCCACATAAGTAAAATCCTCATTAGTGATAGTGGGAGTTAAACATTCATAATTTTCAATGCAATCATCATATATAGGAGGCATAGTATCATCAAAGTGAATTTTCTCTTCCAAGCTTGGGGACTAGAAATATCATGCTCATCAAAACCAACTTCCCCAAGCTTAAAACTTTCCATAGAATCGACAAGTATATTATTTTTATGCTCAATAGTAGGGGGACTATAAATATCATATTCATCAAGACAAACTTCCCCAAGCTCAAGGTTTTTCCTTAGAAATAAAGGTGTTCAAAGAATTAGTACTACCACAAATATGATTGTTGTGCAAATAATTTTTCAATTTCCCCTCAAACACTTCATGTCCTAATTCAATGTAGATATTATACAGTTCTAAAATTGTTTGGTTGTTTTCCATTTTATAATTTTTTTTGTGTTTTTGGTTTATATGTTAGTATGCAATGCAAACAAGAATAAAAGCTTAGCACAACGCTCCCCGGCAACGGCGCCAGAAAAGTGCTTGATGACTCCCAAGTGCAGGAGATCAATTGTAGTACCTTCCGATAAGTATTTGAGTGTCGAACCCACGAGGAGCTGAAGGTAAGCTATCTATTCTCTAAAGCCCTATAACCCTCTTATATGGCTGTTTATGCAAAGCAATAAGTTTGACTAAAAGGAACTAACTAATTAAAAGCAAGTGACGTGGAGTGTGGTTTGTCTAGTAACTAGTGAATCAAGTTTTAAATGCAAGTTTCTAAGCAAGTTTCACAAGTAGCAAGCAGCAAATATCTCAAGTATCTCAAGGGAGCAAGTGTTCTAGCAATAGGTGTTTCGTTCGTGTGGTTGTCACAATTAGTGAAGCACATGTTTTAGTCTTAGTTGTCTCTTCTAGGAAGGAGCCATGAATATGTATAGTCAAGTAAATGATCTACAACCCCTTATGATGGATCATGTGGCCAAGTAAATGACTGCACAAGATTGATTAAGACATAAAGTCCCACCATAGTCTTACGTTCTAAGGTCCCCTATATATATCCCCAAATAACTTAACTTTGTGGCTCGGTCTCAGGTTACTATCACTCCCAAGTCACCACCACTCCATTATGCTACCGGTGATCACCTTACATGCATTTCCCAACATATGTGTGCACTCATATATTGTACATAAAGACAATCATAGAAGATAACAAACTTGTATGCAACCAATCAACGAACTATTTCACCATTGCCAAGAACAATTCCCTACTCAAACATAGACGGGGAGACACAATACATCAAGGGAATATAGTATTGCATCATACATCGTGTTTTCCAAGAGATTACAGTGGAGAGATGGAGCTGATCTTGCTGTAGATGTTGATGATGAACACGCCAGAGGGGGGTGGAGCCCTCCGGGGGTGATCCCGGCGCGTTTCCCCCCTCCGATCTTCTCCGGCGGCAGCCTTCTGTCTCTCTGTTTCGTGGTTTCGTCTCTCGGCACCGCCTCCTCCTCGAAAAGTCCAGGGGACCCTTTATATAGTCTTTTTTAGGTCATGAGACACTCGAGAGAAGAAAGATCGACGGTATCGGAGCCACGGGGGCAAAAAGGGGGCAAAAAGGGGGCCTCTCACGCGGCCAAGGAATCTGGCTGCGTGGAGGGTCCTCTTTGCCACCTGGTTGGAATTTTGGCCCTCTACTTTGGCCCATGGTCTTCGTCTCGAAAATTCTGAACCGTGCTCTTTGGCCTTGCCCTTTTTGGAGTCCCGAAGCTCCCGGAAAGTCTGAAACTCTAAAAAGTACGTTTTCTGGAAAAACAGGGTTAGAACCAAAAGAAGGGGGATTGTTTAGAAAATCCCCCAAATCATTATAAAACATGAATATAAGTTGCTAATATGTAGGAAAAACAAGTAATAACATGTAAAGTTCATGTATGCATTTTACATGCATCAGCATCATTAATTAAAACATAAGCAGTATAACAAGTTCAAAAACTCAGTGGTCATGGAGGCTATTTGTGACTGGTTTGTAGTCATAAACATGGTGTGAGCATGCGCCAAGTTAACGAAATAAAACATTCGAAAGAGAATACCATATACTGATGCTTTACTATGACAAGAACAACTCATGAACTTTCAAGACATATTAAACACTCTCAGCTATTTAAGGCTATTCATGATACTCAATAACCACATGGCTTTAAAACTAAAATAACAATTAGCATGGCATGAAAAAGTTCTAGCCACGGTCTATACAAGCTTCTACTAGCATTGTTATAAATTCTACATCAAGCAGCAGTTTTCTTTTCCCAACAAGCACCATACAAAACATACTTTAACAAAAATACTCTTTATGATACAGCAAAAAAACATGAGAGTACTCACATAATACTACTAAAACTAACAGCTCTGATAAGAGATGCATGCAAAACAGGAGCTAAATAAATGCAGCAGCCAAACAGAGACTAAGAATACAACGTATTCTCATGAAAAAGCGGAGCGTGTCACTCTCTAATAAAATAATGCTGGGGTCCAACCAAGATTATTGAAAAAGTAAAAACAAACTGAAAGAAAACTGAAAACAAAATAAAAGACGCTCTAAGTAAAGCAAATAAGGTGTGACCGAATAAAAATATAGTTTCACTAGAAGTGACCTGATAATTTGTTGATGTAGAAGGGGATGCCTTGGGCATCCCCAAGCTTAGACGATCGAGTCTTCTTGGAATTTGCTGGGATGTACTACCGGGGCATCCCCAAGCTTAGTATTGTAACTCTTCTTGATCACATCATTTCAACCTCTACTCTTGACCCTTGAAAACTATCTTCACACCAAAATTCTCACAATCTTCACTAGCAACGTTAGTGCAATCGAAATAATAAATTCACATGGTTGAGTTTCAACACAAGCCTAGCACTCAAAAAAACATTAGCTACTGTCACAACTTCTTTTAAAACTATTTTTCTCAAAATAACACCAAAAGAAATAGATTAAGATGCAAATGCAATAAATGGCAGAAGTCTGTCAAAATAGAACAGCAGGCAGAGATCGATTCAAAACATTTTTGTTGCTCAAATCAAAAAGTCGTCAACTAAGAAAAGTTGCGTATACAGCTCAGGATTACGCACAACAAAGCTCAAGTCATTTTGAATTTTTTGTGATTTTATACGTAATTAACAGTGGACAGCAGAAATCTGTTTCATGCGCAGAAATCCGAAATATAGTCTCAACTTTCCACTAGAGGCTTTACGTGGCTCAACAAAAACACAAAAGAAAAGATACAGCGGGGTTACTAAGGAAATAGAAAACACCCAGGTGCAAAGCAGACAAAAGAAAACAAAGGAAAACTGAATGAAAACAGAGAAATAAAACGGGTTGTCTCGCGGTAGCGCTTTTCTTTAACGCCTTTCAGCTAGGCATAGAAAATCAACTCAAGTATTTTCAGGGGGGACATTCAAATCAATATTTGTAAATTCTTTATTAATTCATTCTATTTTATCTAAGTGAGTTTCAGAGGCTCCTCTCTTAGTATTTTTTGGCTTAGTATCTTCATCAAATAAATTCACAGGAACAATCCAATCAAAATTCTTTTCTTGGGTTTCGTGCAGTGCCACTAATTTAAAGGGGATTGTTATTTTATCCTTGTTTTCATTATTAGATTTAGTTTTTTCTAGAGCACCATCAACGTCTAGACATGAGCCAAGCATATTGAAACGATCAAAGACTTTTCTAGATTCTATAGCAACATCTCCAAATTCTTTAAGCAAAGTTTCTAAGATGAAGTTTCTTTTCTCAACATCTTCAATGTTGTTCAAGTTGAGGAACATATGTTGTATTATGGCATGAAGGTTAACCAACCTAGCTTCTAGCATGTGAACTAAAGAAGTAGCAGCAGTCTCGTAATTGGGAGCAAGTTCTACTATGGATTTTCCCTCAAAGTTATCATGCTTACTAACATGATCAAAGAATTCTTTAATAGTGTCCTTTCCAAGTATATAACCACTTCCTACCGGCAAATCTTTCAAAGTAAACTTAGGTAACAACATGATGAGAAATTAAACTAAGAGCAGAAAAGGAAAAATAACAGCAAGCAAATAAATAACAGCTAAGAAGTGAACTATTTTTTGTGTTTTTAATATAGAGAAGAAAAACAAGACAAAAATAAAAACAAGACAGTAAACAAAATAAAGAGATTGAGAGTGAGAGACTCCCCTTTCCAGAAGACTTCCTTCTCCCCGGCAACGGTGCCAGAAAATAGTTGGTGCTAGAGTTTACGAGGGAGTGGCTGCTTCTTGATGACTTTGAGTTCCCCGGCAACGGCGCCAGAAAATATCCTTGATGTGCTTTGTTGGGAACCCCAAGAGGAGGGTGTGATGAGCACAGCGGTAGGTATTTCCCCTTAGTTAGGAACCAAGTTTATCAATCCAGTAGGAGAAATAGGACCTTCGGAAGGTTGATGCCACAAACAGTGGTGCTGGCGGTTCACCGGTGTCAGCAACAATGTGGAACCTGCACACAACACAACCAAAATACTTTGCCCCAACGGTAGAGTGAGGTTGTCAATCTCACCGGTCTTGTTGAAAACAAAGATTCGACATATAGTGTGGAAAACAGTGTATGCTTGCAGTATGTAAAGAGAGAAGGAAATTGTTGTGGTTTGTTTAACAGTGTGGAAAAATGGACCGGGGTTCATAGGTTCACTAGTGGTGTCCCTCCATAAAAATAACATGTTGGGTGAACAAATTACAGCTGGGCAATTGACAAATAGATGTTGCACCGTAGTGCACAATATAACGTGATGACTACTATCATATTTAGTGCGAGCATTACAACAAAATACATAGACCGAAATCAATCTGCATCTATGACTAATAATCCACCCTCGGGTTATCATCCGAACCCCCTTAGGTATTAAGTTGCAAGCAACAGATAACTGCATTAAACAATGTGTGTAATGTAAGCAATGCTTGTGCACGCGGGCACTCACACTGCTGTTTTCTCCCTAATGGAAAAAACACATCCTCCCCCTTCATGTTTCTGTCACTCGAGCAAGGCAATGAGGAGGCATGAACCCACTATCAAGCATAAATACCCCCTCTTGGAGTCACTAGAAACTACTTAGCTACAACAACCACTAGCAATGGAAAGCATGCAAGATCACAAATAACATATGCAATAAAGACTATAATCAACTTGGGATCAGGTCAATATTCATCGGATCCCAGCAAACACAACACATTGAGTTACATAAGATCAATATCGATCATGATAGGCAGCTCACGAGATCTAAACAGGGAGGCATATGAGGAGAAGACAACCATCTAGCTACAGCTACAAACCCGTAGTCTAGGGATGAACTACTCACGCATCACTCAAGAGGCAGGCATGGTGATGTAGAAGCCTCCGGTGATGATTTCCTCTCCGGCGGGGTGCCAGGAAACAGCTTCACAACCCCCTGATCTAGGGTTGACGGTGACGGCGGCTGCGGAACTTTTTCGGGGATTTTGATCAGGTGTCTAGGGTTTTCCATCGGGAGGAATAAATAGGAGAAAGGGCAAAGCCCGTGGAGGCCAAGGTTCCCCACACCACCCCCTGGCGCGGCCAAGGGAGGGCCGCACCACCCCATTGTGTGGCCCCCCTGATGCCCCTCTTCGTCTCCTCTTCGGTCTTATGGATGCTTCTGGGGAAAATAGGACTTCCGAGCTTCGAACTTTCCAATTCTGAGAATATTTCCAGAACAACTTTTCTAAAACTAAAAACGGCAGAAAACAGGGAAATAGCTCTATGGCATCTTGTCAATAGGTTAGTCCGGAAAATCGATAAAAATGACATAAAGAAGGGTGAAAACATGTAGCAATTGGCATAATAACATCGTGAAGCATCGGAAATTAGGGATACGTTTATGACGTATCAATGTTCCATGTTGATATTATGCCAATTGCTACATGTTTTTCCCTTCTTTATAGCATGTTTACACGTATTCCGGGACTAACCTATTAACAAGATGCCAAGTGCCAGTTCCCTGTTTTCTGCTGTTTTTTTATTTCAGAAACCTTGTTCTGGAAATATTCTCAGAATTGGACCCCACGAATCCCGAAGTTCCTATTTTCCCCGGAAGCATCGAGAAGTCTGAAGATGAGTCGAAGACGGGCACCAGGGTGGGCTCACCATAGCCAGGCGCGACCC
Source organism: Alopecurus myosuroides (assembly GCA_028641055.1). Lineage (NCBI taxonomy): Eukaryota > Viridiplantae > Streptophyta > Magnoliopsida > Poales > Poaceae > Alopecurus > Alopecurus myosuroides. The sequence continues at coordinate 2,064,060 of CM054058.1, forward strand.
CACCCTAGGCCGCGCCTAGGGGTGGTGAGGGCCCCCTGGTCGCCCACCGACGTCGCCCTTTCGCCTATATAAGGCCTTCCTCCTGAAAACCCTAAAAGAATAGGCGAAATTCCACGAAATGTTCCGCAGCCTCCGTCATCGTCAACCCAAGTTTCGGGAGACAGATCTCTGTTTTGGCACCCTGCCGGGACGAGGAAGTGCCCCCGGAGGCCATATCAATCGATTCCACCGACATCTCCATCGTCGTTGTTCTCTCCTATGATGAGGAGGGAGTAGTTCTCCCCGAGGCTGAGGGCTCTACCGGTAGCTATGTGGTTCATCTCTCTCTCCCATGGTGTCATCTATATGTGATTGTGAGCTTTGTAATCTAGTTGAATAAATAAATGTTACTCTTCATCTATTGTGCTACTCAAGTGTTTTATTAATATGAACTTTGGAGTCACCTTGTCCCGCGGTGTGAAGGTGACAGTGTGGTGTTTGTCTAGTACCTTCTAGCGTGCTCAAGTTGACAGTGTGGGGCTAACTAGACATGGGAATACTTACTTTAAGGACTACTTTTTGCAGCCCTACACAATGATTAGCGTTCATTATCCAACCAGAGAGGGTTACAAGTAGCATAGTGAAGAGAAGATATTTAATTATTCAATTACGTGATCACTGTTGACAGTGTCCACTAGTGAAACTAGGATCCCTAGGCCTTGTTTCCAAGCAATGAAACACCGTTTTCCGCCTGTTCTGCTACATGTTTCCTTGCTGCCATATTTATTTCCGATTGCTATTATTACTTATAACCATCCATATTACTCGCATTTAACTATCTCTTCGCCGAACTAGTGCACCTATATACCTGACAAGTATATTGGGTGTATTGGGGACACAAGAGACTTCTTGTATCTTAATTGCAGGGTTGCTTGAGAGGAATATCTTTGACCTCTACCTCCCTGAGTTCGATAAACCTTGCGTGATCCACTTAAGGGAAACTTCTTGTTGTTCTACAAACCTCTGCACTTGGAGGCCCAACACTTTCTACAAGAATAGAAGCATGCGTAGCCATCACATACCTGGATAGTTGTGCTGGCTGTGTTTTCAGGAAAAGAACTCCTGAAGAAGCTGAGGAACTGGCTAAAATAAGCCAAAATCAATATGATTGGAATATACCTGAACAAACCCCAACCCCAACACCAACACCAAAGAAGATGAGAATGATTGAATTAAATGACGAAGTGATGAGGGAAGCCAAAAAATCACTACTAGGAAAAAGTACATGAGTGGCACACCACTTTGGATAATCAGTGGCGCATCATGGTGCGCCACTGCTATCGCGCCATTGATAATCCAGAGCATCAGCGGCGCACCAGTGTGGTGCACCACTGATTCCCCAAAGTATCAGTGGCGCACCAGTGCGATGCGCCACTGATTCCTTATAAGTGGCGCACCTGTTTGGTGCGCCACGGATTCCCCCAATTCTTTTTTTAAATGTTTTTTCTTCACTGAAATTGCTCTAGCCCAACTTTGGTCAACATCCCACTAAGTCACCCATCCTCAAATTGCTCCATCCCTAGCACGCTTAACATCTTAGTTCCCTTCGACTGCTGTCCCGAAATAGAAGTTATAACTTTTTGATATATGTATCATATCAATCCTATTAAACCGTTGAGCGTGATGTCACACATTTACCATTTGAGTTTGATAACAATAATTTGAAAAGTTTGACCAAAGTTTGAATAGTTTGACCACACATTGACTAGTTTGACCAATTTAAAAAAACAGTAACCATAGTTTGACTAGTTTGACCACACATTGACTAGAGTTTGACCATAGTTTGAATAGTTTGACCATAGTTCGAATAGTTCGACCATATATTGACCACACATTGACCAGCATTTGAACATAGTTTGAATAATTTGACCATCGTTTCAATAGCTTGAGCATAGTTTGGCAATAGTTTGACCACACGTTGACCATAGTTTGACTAGTTTGACCACACAATGACTAGAGTTTGACCATACATTGACCACCATTTGACTAGTTTCACCATAGTTTCAACATACATTGACCAGAGCATCAGTGGCACACTGCTCACTCATGCGCCACTGATACCTGGCACCCATGTATGTCCATTAGTATCAGTGGAGCATCATGCACAGGTGCACCACTGATACCTGGCACCTATATATGTCCATTAGTATCAGTGGCGCACCAGGGCACGGTGCGCCACTGATACTAATGGACATACATGGGTGCCAGGTATCAATGGAGCATCGTGCACGGTGCGCCACTGATTATATGGAGCATCAGTGCCGCACCGTGCACAGGTGCACCAATGATACTAATGGACATACATGGGTGTCAGGTATCAGTGTAGCATCTATCCACGATGCGCCACTGATGTTATGGTGCGCCACTGCTACCTGGACCTGTTTCCTCCCAACCACATCAGTGGCGCACGACTACATGATGCGCCACTGATGCTAATCCATTTATAGAATTTTTCTTAGTATTGAATCTCTTAAAGGAAGGGTATTAATCTGAAGATGTGAAGAATTTACCACCTATAGAAGAATTATGTAAGCCAATTCCTCACCTATCCATAGTTGATGTAGGCTCTCTCCAATATTTTGATAATAGAGATATTCCCTATTCTAAACCACCTCATCAATGCTTTGATGAGTTTGATAATTATATTTTTTAGCAAGATAACTTTAATATGAGAGTGTAGAATCATCTAATGGAAAATTCTAGAACTATTAATGATTTGCATGGTATTATGGAGAGAACCTCTAATGACGTCAAATTGCTTATTAAAAATTTCCATATGGTTTAAACTCAAATTGATCAACTCACTAAAGTGCAAAAACATTTGCTAGTTAATGTATCTAGAGAAAAACTTGTTTATGAAATAAGCACTACAAGTGGAGTTTCTACTCCGGATCCAAAGGATCCTGAGGGACATCCTAAAAGAATTGAACAAGATTCTCAACAAGCTAAAAACAATAGTACTTCTTTTAAGAAAAAGAAGAAGAAACATAAAACTATTGTATAATCTCCTGAACCAGCTAAAGATCCTAATAGTATATCTATCTCTGATGCTAAAACTGAAAGTGGTCGTGACAAGAGTGATGTTTCTGATGAAGAAGAAATTGAAAAGGAACCTCAAAAACAAACTAAAAATGCAAAGTACACTAAGGAGGATTTCATTGCTAATAAACATGGTAATGAGAGAGAACCTTGGAAAAAAAATCAATGCCTTTTCCTAATAAGAAACATAGATCAAAGGAATAATAACATTATAACAAGCACTATGATTGGATAAAACCTTTGTTTTTGAAATTCCTTTAACTGATTCTATTAAATTTCCTCCTTATTCAAAATATATGAAAGATATTGTATCTAACAAAAGGAAGTTTCCAAATGAGGAAATTTCCACTATGCCAGCTAATTACTCTTTTAATGGTAAGGTTCCAAAGAAGCTTGGAGATCCTGGTATATCCACTATTCCATGCTCAATTAGAAATAATTATGTTATAACTACTTTATGTGATTTGGGAGCAGGAGTTGTTGTTTTGCCTTTAAGTATTTATAAAAGACTTATTCTGTAAAAATTGATACCAAGCGATCTATCTTTGCAAATGGTTGATAAATCTACTACTATTGCAGTTGGTATATGTGAGAATGTTTCGGTTCAAGTGGCTAATAACTATTTGATATTAACTGGTTTTTTTCGTGTAGGAAATGCTTGAAGATGATAATATGTCTATTATTCTTGGGAGACATTTTCTTAACACTGCATGCAGAGGCTGTTATTGATTGCAACCAAGGAAAAGTAAGCTTTAATGTTAATGATAAAGAACACACAGTTTATTTTCCTAAGAAGATTGATAGGAATTATGGTCTAAATTCAATTGAAAACATTGAGACCATCAAGCTTGGAGAATTCTGTTTTCCTATACCAATGCCACAGAAAGAATATGAAATTGTCATGATTGGGACTATGTCTAACAATGTTGAGGTAACATAGTCATTTAGTGAAAAACAAAGTTTCGGTTCATGTCAAATTGTTTTGGTAACAAGACTTGGTCAACCTCGTTAACAAAGTGATATTGAATGAAGAAAACAATGTTTTCACTATGTTTTCACCTTGTTTACTTTTGTTACCTATGTTTCCACCATTCCCAATTTTGTTTTCACTACTTTCTCCTATGTTTCCACTGGTTATATGCATATTAGAGTGTCTTAGAACTTCTGTATAATTGGTTTTGAATTTGTTTTCCATCGTTCCACGATCGTTTTCCTGGATTATAATCATTTGTCAAATTCTAGAAATTCCTCGAATATAAATTTCTCTAAAAATTCCAAAAAATTTAAAATGGGACAGAGAGGCACCTGGGGCAATCCAGGTGGACCCACAACGCCTCCACACCACCTGGTGGCGCGGGTACCCCCTGGCCGCGCCAGGAAATGGTTTGGGGCCCCCTGGCCATCCACTTACTCCTCTTCCTTCCACGCATTTTCTCTCCCCATGAAACTCAACATCGTTGCTCAAACCCGTGTTCTTGCTATTCCTCCTCGCGATTTTTTTATCTCCTTGCTCAGCCCATCTTTGCTGCTTAAATTTGGAGCATTTGTTCTCTAGTATGTGAGTCCTCCGATTATCCAAGCAGAATTTTGTTTAGTCGAGTATTTCTTGAGTATTTTGGTGATGTAGGTGACATGTTATGTGAGTTTGCATGCTATTTTATGTGAAAATAAATTATTTTTGATGCATGTAGATCCCTCTTACAAGTCTCTATAGTAGTTTCTTTCATATAGTTACTTCAAAATCATCTTTTATAATGCTTGTTAAAAATTTCAGAAATGGAGGGTAATGTATACCAACTTGACCACCATGAATCGGAGGTACATGAAGTCATGAGAGTCCACCGAGAAGAGGGTGTATTCCCCTCCATCTATCCAAGCTATGAATTCATGTATGCTGCAGGGATTCTGCAAGACATCCAAACTCTAGTATCTGATGCAGGGTTAGAACATTTCGTTGATGGTGCGGGATTATAGTTTTAGTTGATCTTTTCCTAACCACATGGTTCACTACAAAATTTACAATAAAAATGTCAACTTGCCTTTTGATGATTATTGTTCTGCCATTAAAGTACCACAGTGGGAATCGCGTGAAAAGATAAGAGGGCACCCCAAACCACTGATGGATCTATATAAAGAAATCTGCCAAGGGAGAAGCTTCTCAGATGAGAGTGGTAAAATTCGATATATTAAACTCCCATCTATTCGATATTTTTCCTATTTCATTGCCAAGTGTGTCCTTGCGAGAAAGACTGCAAACAAATTATCTGCTTGTGATTTAGCTTTTATCTCAGCTGCTTTGAAATGAGATAGGTCCTATAATTTTGGTGCTTTAATAGTTTCCCATCTTGCTGCTAACCGCGAGAAAGGGGGACTTTGTGGAGGTCTTATTTCCTCTCGTTTATTAGCTTTGCATGGTGTGGTGTCGCACCATTTAGACATTTAGTTTCCCATAGAGAGGCTCGATCTTAATTCCATGTTAAAACATAAATTTGTTTCTACCTGGGATGACTTGAATAACTTATCCTATGAAATAACCGTTTTCAAGAAATCAGGACGGAGAGTAACTAAGTCGTATCGAGTAGTCAATTTTCCTGTGCCTCGTTTGTTTAACCTTGATGTCAGGGAAGGATAGTCATTCCTAGAGAATGAATTTGACGCATACATAGAGGAGCACTTCCTGTATGTAGAGGACAATGGAGAGGGGGCCGAGAATGATTTTGTCTAGCCCTCCGACACTATGGAGTTCCCGTATACCAGCACCCTCTCTATGATTATGGGCCTTCTGCATCATCTTCTTTACGAGAGCCTGATTTGGATCATGCTAAGTACGATCCACTAGCCTGGAGTTCCTACCCGCGTTGGGATTCATCTCCACTTAGGCCAAAAGCCTAAGCTTGGTGGGAGGTATACCGACATCACACTCATTTACATATCACATTTTCGTCGGTTCTTTGTATATCCATGTTTCTGTTTCTTTCTTTCCTTTGGTTTTTCTTGTTCACTTTCTGCTTTCCAAAACGCAAAAACAACAAAAATATTAATGTTGTTTCTCTTTATTTGTTTCTTTAGTTTATTTGGTTGGTTTGGTTTACTTTCTAGTTTCAGTTTGTTATCCAAAAAACCAAAAATATTTTGGTTTGTTTGCTTGTTTTCTTTCTGTTCTTGTTTTGAATTTAAAAACCCAAAAAATATGTGTTCTTATTTGGTTTTGTAAAGTTTGCTACAGAGTTCAACAACCTTCCATGAATCCACTGAAGCTTGGTTATCATTTCATATCATTTAAGACACACAAGTGAAAAGCAATAATGACGATTTACTACAATTCAAGTTGTATGAACTCTATTTGTTTTTATTTTTGTACATATACTCATCCATGCAGACATGCTTAGTTTGTTCGTGTAAGGTGTATGTTATTTAATGGATGCTTAGTAGTGTGCACTCTTATGATCAATGCCAACTTACTAGTAGTACATAGCATGTCGTCTAAATGTTTGCTTGCTTTGTTTTATTCATGGAAGGGTATGACATTGTGGCATCCTCCTCTGAATGTTTCACTTGAATAAGACTGAATACAAAAAGTCAATTAAGCATTGATGATTTATTCTGCCTCACAGTTTTTGTATTACTTTTATGCCCCTGTTAATTTTGTTCTGTCGCTAACATGATTATAACGGTTACTGCTCTCTTGATTGTCGCACCCAGTCTATTGCTAGCCTTCACTTGTACTGTATAGTTTGTTTGCTATTCGTTGACATAGACATACACCTCTCTAAAAATTGATAACAACACCTCTGTTTTTATCAAATAAAAAGCTCTAGCAATTAATACCACATTATCATATCTTATTATGAACATTGAAATTCTGCAAATTGATATATTTAATGTTACTTATTATTAGTGTGTTGAAATCTCTTCATGGTTTGCATAACTATTAGGAAATTTATTTACATACTTCTTATTATAAATTGCCTAAGTACTTGATAATATAGTGAAAATATTTACATCATATGAAGCAAATGTGTTCCTAAAAGTTCTTTTATTGCACTCTGTTGTTAACTGAATTTCTTGAGTACAAGCAATAAACTAAGCTTGGGGGGATTTGATACATCCAAAACGTATCTTTTTTCTGAACACTTTTGCTGTTGTTTTCATCCAAAAACGTGAGTTTTGAATACAACTAACACATACTCGTTTTTGTGGAGAAAATCAACTTTCAAGAAAATGCCCGGAAAATATCTCAATGTTCCTATTTTACCCGAAGACCCCCGAAGCCAAAAGACGAGACGGAGAAGGGCCACGAGGGGCCCACACCACCTGGCGGCGCCCCTAGGCCGCGCCACCACATGGTGTGGCCTGCGCGGCTGCCCCCTCGTGCCCCCCTTTCAACTACATATACCTCTTGACCTAAAAACCTGAGGGGGTTTGTCATATTCTAGAGAAAACCATCAGACCGCCGCCACCATGTCGAAGCCCAATTTGGGACCATAAGTTCATGCTCTGGCACCCTACCGCGACGGGGATTCGGAGGAGATCATCGTCATCGCCATCACCTCTCCATCAACCATCCGTTATTCCCCAATGCATGTGCGAGTAATCCAGCTCTAGGCTGGCAGGGATTGGATGAGATTGTTGGCGCATGGTGCATATTATCCGTTGTTAGTGCTATCTATCGTTGTTTCAATTTGTTATTCTTAATGGCTGTCACTAGGAACCGAGTGGCATGATCTCATATTTGAATATGTTATTGATTCATGAAGATGATTATGTTTCTGATCTTATCTGCATGTTGTTTACATATATCGTTGTCCAGAACCCAAGGCCCCAAAGTGACAACAATTGGGATAACCGGAGGGGATGATTATGATGTGAGTATCACATGTGTTCACGGAGTGCTAATGCTTTGCTCCGGTGCTTTATTAAAAGGAGCACCATAATTACCAGTAGTTATCCTTGAGGCCCCGGTGCAAACGAGCTGGTAGGACAGCAGATGTTGTGCAAGTTTCTTATTGCGATCACGTACGACTAAATACATAACAAATGCCTATGGTTACCTCGTACTTGATACTTTATTATGATGTATCTGCAATTGCCCATGTTTTGATTATTATATGAACTATCTTATCCATGCAATGCACGTTCATTCATTCCCCTATGCCTACAATATTTCAATCCTGTTGTTTCCTACAATTGCTACTGCTGTTACTATTTTACTCCTACTGTTATTTTAATGCTGCTGCTGTTATAAAACTGTTGCGAGCAAGTGTACTTTCAGGTGCAGCTGAACTGACATCTCTCCTGTTAAGTCTTATAAATATTATTTGTCTCCCCTTGTGTCGAATCAATAAATTTGGGTTTTACATCCCTCGAAAACTGTTGCAATCTCCTATACTTGTGGGTCGTCCCACCGGCCCTATTTTCTTTCCACGGTAGGATTCCAGGAGAATATCTTCTCCCTTTTATTTTTATTCGCAAATAAAAATAACTACGCAGCTGTAGTAATACAACAAAACAAGCTAGGTCGTCTATCTCTTAACCAAACTAACGATGAACAATATAAAGAGATTATGAGTATGGTGATGTTCTTGAGATGCAGGAGACGTAGAATTTTTAGAGTATTGCATGGAGCTGTAAATTAATTATCTGCTAATTTAGGAGATGAGTGAGAGAGAGAAGAGCGTCGCGCGGCAACAGCGACTCTCGCTGCCGCCTAATTTGAACTCTCTATTATGTGTAATCCGTTATCTGTTTAAGTTGTACACCTTGTTCTTTGTAGTTTGTACTCCCGTGCTCCATGTGTCTCTTTATTTACGCTTTGTTTTCTATGTACTTTGTTCTCTCCGTCCGTTGTACTTTGTAGTCTTGTACTCCTTGTGTCTATGTGTTTTGCACTCCGTCTTTTATGTACGACTACATATTTTATTTTATTTCCAGATTTTATACATCTGAAGTTTTATACCCGTATACTTAAATTTGTTTATACATAAGGGTCTGTGCCGTTCGCTGCCAGGCTTACGTGGGTTGTTTACCTTCGTGAGAAACCTATTTCTACGCATACCCGAGGGACCTGGGTAAAGACTTGCCATCACCAATCATGACGTTCTAGTTGACTCGCTAACAACCTAGGTTGCTTCCCTAGTAGGAACACAAATAAAGAAGTTCCATTCAAACTTGTTTGCTTAACGTAACAATGAGGAGAAATCAACAGAAGAATCAAACCTAGGTTTCTTCCCTAGTAGGAACCCAAATAAAGAAGTTTTCAGCAGCCGCTCCAGACTATTATCCTCTTACTAATTTTTCTATTTGTTGGTACTTGCCTTAGAGATGCTCAATAATATGATTCTCACAAGATCCTGAGACTTTCTTCGTTACCACATTCTTGGAAGCCCTGCAGACGGCCAGCAGGCCAGCCGGCTAAATAAGATAATCTCAGGGCATGATTGGTTTGTAGCTATATCGTTTACCAAACGTTCGGTACACAAGTTGCCACAGTGGTGACGTGACATTTTTTTAACATGTTATCTCTCGTCTCATGTAGAATCTGCTGTTAACCATTTATGCACGGCTGTGACGATTAATTTGTCACACCATCTAACACTTAAGTTGTAATACAAATGTACAGTGGCTGCGATAGTTCCCGAGAGGATTTTAGATCTACTTTCTTGCTTACCCGTCGAGTGTCGTCTTCTTCCTATGGGTGCTCTGTTCCACCAGAATCTTCCTCTAGATTGTCTTGGAAATTGGGCTGCCATAGTTGCTACCCTACACCCTATACGCGGCACATTCTGGGCATACGGTGCGACACACCGCTTAATAAATGACGTATGAATAGGTGCGTGGGATCTTGACTCCTCTGCCATCACGCCAATTCGCACGAGACAGGACGACGTTGTAGTAGTCGAGACCGGCCACCGTGGTGGTCAGGTTTTCATGATGGCGGGACGAGCGGGCCTACATTGCCTTGTTCCACTGAGGCCACAGCACCAAATGCATGGCCAAGTGTTGGCGGTGCCAAGGGAGGCCTTGACGCAACCCCACCTCCTTGGTACTATGCTTCGGGACCATGCGAAGGCTCTAGAGTCTGCATCCTTGGGGAGAGGGTGGCAGTGGTAATGCGCGAGGCCACATGAAATAAGTGCTTCTAAGCCCGAAAGGGAACCCCGCCTAGGGAGGGGCTCTGCCAAATTTCACGTGTACCCCTTTTGCTACGAGAACTTGGGATGAGCTCCGCGTTGTTGGTGATGTGGCAGGGCTCTTTACCGAAATTAATTTTCGAAATGTGGCGGGGGTTTCCTTTTTAATTGATATAGAGGAGTAAGTAGAGGGCCAAAGCCAAATGAAAAGGGGTTCACTAGTTCAAAAGTGCTTACAGATGAATGCCTAGCAGTGGTGGCTCACAATTAGTCAAGCGCTGGGGCTCGAGTGACGGGAACGAATAAGTCAATGGATGTGTTGTTTCGACTAAGGTAAAAACATCAGTGTTTATGTCTACTTATTGATAATGAATAATTTTGCATTATGTGCATTACTTAATGCAATTATCTGTAATGCCTACATGAATATCACAATGAAGTTTGCTTGTCTCATTGTTTTTTTTTTTCATTTCTAACAATTGTCCTGTTGTAACTCGTTCAGCCAGCCAACGTGTTATCTTTTTATCATTTGGAGAGACGCTTCTAGTGAAACTATAACCCCTGGTCCATTATTTTGCATTGTTTACAAAAACAATTACTTGGTTTTAATCATTACATGCTTGGTGATCTGGTTTTCTTTTATGACTATTTTCCACACCATGCATTTAATCTCTTTATTTTAAACAAGACTGGGAAAGTTAAAAACCTTCCTGAAACATCGAGGAAAAGTGAGTTTGTGTATTGTTTGTAGGTGCACACTCGTCAACTATGCTCCATAGTTGCGTGACAACTTGTTGAAGATCTCATGGTCCTACTGTTCAATAAAACATGGTCTCAAAACATAGGGAAAACTTGCTACTACATTACAATACCTTACTCTTGAGATCCTACACGTCACGTCAATGTTGACCGGTTCAAAAGATGCCTTCAACGGAAGCAATAGTGTCTAGTCTAGACATTCCAGATGGTGGATTCAACAAATAAGATACGTTCTCGGAGAAGCTTCAAGGTATATAGCCATCTCTTATTTGCACGGAACGGAAAAGACAGAATTAGAGCCCCCAAACCTTCTTGGTGTATTCTGCCGGGATATGTCGAATGGGTTATCTGCCGCGTTTAGCATTGCCGGCCTGCCAGGCTGTCCCAAGGGATGGATGGCCGGAGGCCTCCAAAGACGGCCCAGCAAGACGACACGCGGGATGGCATATACACTGATGATCCAGATGGCGGCCTGGACCGTAGTCCGGCATGGAGCAGAAGGCGGATTCCATGCAAGTCATCCATTTTACGGTAGTCACCTGTATATGGATAGGATTCATCATTTAAGCCTCAGTCGATCTAACTCTATACAAAGCAGGACGAGACAAAATGCTAGGGTTATGATTTCCAGCAACCTAGACTCATTGTAATTTGTGCCAGGCTTCGCATGATACAGTGCGATTGCAGGACGTAGAGCGCCGCCATTTCTTAGGTGCGTGAACATGGGTAAAAAATCAAGCGGTCTTTGATGTAATGCAATTTTTGGTAGAAAAGATGAAAGATGATGACATGATCTTGACGACCGACATGACGAAGATGACTGCAAGCGTGTGGGATTGGCATGTGATATACGAACAATGCACATTGCGTGAAACGGGTCTGCTACCGTTGGAGCCAATGTCAGAGGTGACAGAGGTGACCACATTGCAGGTGCTGGGGCCGCCGGAGGGAGCGTAGGAGAGCTCACCGGCGATCAAACTGGAGGTGGCCACGGAGGAGACAACATCAGCCATTTGATTTGTATGCATTTGATGTTTGTAATACTAGAATGATACCCCGCGCGTTGCTACAGGGATCTCTTTAGAAACTACAATATTGTAAACCAAAATTTATAGGAGATGTAATATACTATATATATTTTAAATTATTAATATGAATATTTGGATGATTTATGAAATGGATGATGTGGTAGCTTGCATGTATGATTAATAAATATTAGTGGAGATGACATGGACAATTGATTGGCTAGCAGAATAGATGATATGGATAGCTTGTATGTTAAGATAGAAAAATCATTAATGCATGTTAGTGGGGTTTTGCTTTATAAGAAGTATAGATGTGATCGTGGACACCTGGGAGGTTTTCTGCAGCCCTCCATCCTTGGTGAATCCACCGAAAGCTACAAACCATCCATTCTATCAAGCTACGTCATCAAGCAATAAATCCCCGGCACCATCGATGAATAATGAATGAGTAGGCCCATCTGTTTCTTAAAGAACATGTAAATGCACTCGATAAGCGACTAGCTAAGCTGGCTCTATAAATAAGCTGGTGAGAGTTTGAGCAAAGTACACGGCACCTGCAACCGCTAAACTGAGTATCTTTCGCGAGCTGAAATATACCGCTTTTCTCGATTATTTTCATGGAGGCAAAGGAGGAGATCCACGCCTTTAAACCATCCGTGTGGGGCGACTTCTTCATCACCTACAGCAATCCCATCTCGCAGGTCAGCACCTACACTCCTGCTTCCTCTTTCTGTACTCTCCATCTCAGGTTAACTATGTAAAATTTGATAAAAGAATAATAGATGTATATAGACATATTTTAGTACTTTATACATCTAGTTTAGTAATATATCTCGCCTGTGTGACCATTATCCCGTCCAAGCGGGGCCACGGTGGAGCAAAATAGAGAATATTCTCGGGTCGTCCGGGTAGAGGAGCAAAATAGAGAATATTCTCGGGTCGTCCAAGCGGGGCCACGGCCACTAAAGCACCATCTAGAGATAGAAATACCAAAAATAATACTCTATCCAGAGAAGGGAGCCGGCCGCTCTCCTCTCCTCACACGCCCAAAGGTGTGAAATGAGTAGTGGCGTTTGGGGACTATGTTACAGATTCTACCTGCATGTGATGATTTTGTTTTCCTTCTTTTATTGTCCGATCTGATAAGTTCGTCCGCATGGGATTTTTTTTTTAACTTTCACAAACCCTGATCTTTCATGTGCCAAAATTCTGCAAATATAAAACTAATCATTTTTGTATGAATAAAAAATTGAGTGGGAATTGTTTTTCCTAAATATTGTGCGCTAAAAACAAAAATATATGTTCCTTCCCACAAGAAATCAGTGAGTTGTATGATCCAAGACTTTTATGTTTTTAGCCAGTAACTTTTTTTGAGCAATCTGGTATGATTTGGTAGTTCTTAGTTATAACCTCATTAATGAATCTGTCTATGATACTGGCTAAATGATGACATCAAGCATGGAGTTAGTGACGTCGAGTAGTATCATATGAATGATATATTTTATGTTACTCTCGACTATGATTTGTCTTATGTAAGGTAAAAAACATACTTGTCACTAACTTAGTGTGATCTGGGACTCTGGTGTTCAGAGGACCGAGGAGAGGATGCAAGAGAGGGCAGAAAAAGTTAAGGCGGAAGTGCATATGATGTTTCAATCCACCAAGGACAAGAGTGCAGTCGATGAGCTGAGGCTGGTTGAAGTGCTTGAGCGACTAGGCATTGACAACCATTTTCAGGAGGAGATCAACACGTTGTTGCAACGCATCCTCAACGAGGATATGGAGTTTGGCGTCGGCTCTGATGACGTCCACATTGTCTCCCTTCGATTTCGTCTACTTAGGCAGCATGGATTCTGGGTTTCTACAGGTATATAGTTATTTTACTTATGAAATAATAGAAAAAAACGAAACATTGTGAATACAGTACTACATAGAACTAAATGTGGGACCAACACAAGTTAAATAGATAGATCATGTTGCTACTTATTTCTCCACAACACATGGCTAAGTACACCACATGTATGCAGATGTATTCGAGAAATTCAAGGACAGCACGGGGAATTTCAGTGCAAGCCTGAGCAGTAACCCTGCAAGCCTTCTGAGCCTATACAATGCTGCTTACATGGCAACACCTAGTGAGAAGGGACTAGAAGATATCATCATATTCTCAAGACACCACCTTGAGCTAATGAGGGACACGCTAAGGCCACCAATGCAACAACAAGTGTCACGTGCCCTTGAAATTCCCCTCCCACGGGCCATGAGGCGTCTGGAGACCATGCAATACATTAAAGAGTATGAGCAGGAGGACTTTAATAACCATAACTTGCTGGAACTAGCGAGGCTTGAGTTCGACTTGGTCAGGTCCCTTCATGTCAAGGAGCTCAAGGTCCTCTCTTTGTAAGTTCATTTTTTTCCATTTCATTTTTATTAAAGTAAGTAAGAACTCACAAGAGGGAAAAAAACAAAACACATTAGATAACATGCATTGGATTCCCGACTTCAAGTTATTTACGTCGTGATTGATTCATAGGGTTGCACAAAACGATCAGTTCGGATAACAGCTCACAGTTAGATACCCGACCTTTGGCCAATAGTTTAAAGTATCAAGATAAATAAAATGCGAGAGGGTGACGGAACACCAACTAAGGAGAATAATTGCACATTGTGGGAGTGTAGGTAAAACTTATTTTCGGCTTTTCCGACGTTTTCTAGGAGAAGCTTCTTCCCAATCGTTTCTCCCGGAAGTCCGGACATCGAATGTGTCTCGGCTTATAATCTAGTTAGACTTTTTTTTGATATACACACAGAAAAGATAGTTTCATGATGCTATATAGTATGGATAAGAATATTTTCTTATGTTAATATATTAACCTCTCCAATTTATCGGTGATTGTGCACTTAAATTTATCTAATATAAAACCATGCATATTAATAAATTTGTAACTACATAACCATCCAATATAGAATCATTTTTCATTATATTATTTATTTATCTGAAAGCAAACAATTATTATTATTTTTCAAGTAATAAATATAATAGTTCCAGTTTAACATAAAATGCTTCAGGTTTTGCCGATAATTATTACTATAAAATATAAAAATCCTATTTAAAAACAGTTTTTATTCGAATTCTAGTAAATGATGTAATTTTACGAAGCATGTAATCATGAATTAAATATGAATCAATTATTTATGTTGCAAATAATTTATTTGAGGACCTTAGGAATTAATCAACAACATATACGTTCCATTACAATGTTTGTGTCTCAACAGATAAAGAAACTCTGGATGGCATGAACGGCATCTAAAGATAAATTTTTAAGAGAAAATCAATTAACACTAATACTCAATATTATTCCTGCAATAGTAGGGCGAAGAACAAGATTTCCCCGGATCCTAATATTTCAGTAGCTCTGTTGAGTGTGAGTCATATGTGTGCTACAATATATTTTAGTGTCCCTCACGAGGATGTCAATCTTACTTTAGATATTCCACATATTATATTTGTTGAGCTTAAAGGGGGAGGATGAAAAATACGATTGTGTTAACTTAGGTAAAAGTGGATCTATTAACACTTAAGACAAGACTAGTTTGCCAATGTACTACTGAAGTTATCTCTTAGTTGCATCAACAATGTTTCTAGTTCAATAAGAATAATAGCGAATATTGTCGCCATGAAAGAATTATACAAATAGAGATGAGAGGAATATGAAACAAAGAATATATCGATAGATTAAGCATAATTATGAGTATGAATGATAACTATGGTATCTGATTGTGCATTAAATCCAATTAGAATGTAGATAGAACATGTGGGTTTATTCGTATATTGGAATTCATGAGAGCTTAGTTAAATTATTGTAGTTGTGTGGTATCACGATTAAGACTTATTTTCCGAATTCACCGCAGTAGATTTGTTTTTGTATAATTGCGACTGACATATATATACGCTGACATAGTAGTATATTTAATGAGGGGAATGATACAATATATAGGTGGTGGAGAGATCTCTATGACCAAGTTGACCTAAGGTATGCTCGCGACCGTCTAGTCGAGACCTACTTTTGGAGTTGCGGTGTGTTCCACGAGAAGGAATACTCCCGCGCCCGAATGATGTGTGCAAAGACATTTTGTTTGCTATCACTGATGGACACTTGAAGAGGAAGGGTTTGGGGTCTCAGTGAGGTACTAGCCTCAACGTGATCGATGTATTTATAATACGGTGGCAGGTTTACATGTACATACGCATATATACAGGACTATACAGGACCGGTACGTTAACAGCCCCCCTCAATCTAAACTTCTACAAACTAGATTTAGATTGGTCCTGAAACGGTCCAACATCTGCCGGGTAGCTGGTTTAGTGAACACATCAGCTAACTGATCACTCGAAGATATGAACCTGACTTGGAGATCTCCAGCTGCAACTCTCTCGCGCACAAAATGAAAATCAATCTCTATGTGCTTAGTACGAGCATGGAACACTGGGTTTGCTGTCAGGTATGTGGCCCCCAAATTATCACACCACAAGATGGGTGTGCGCTGCTGTGTGACGCCAAGCTCCTTGAGTAATGATTCTACCCATATGGCCTCAGCAGCTCCATTTGCCAAAGCTTTGTATTCCGCCTCGGTGCTTGATCTCGAGACGGTGGGCTGCTTCTTCGAACTCCAAGAAATCAGGTTCGGTCCCACAAAGATGGCAAATCCTCCGGTGGAGCGTCGATCATCGACACATCCTGCCCAATCAGCGTCTGTAAAGATGCTGATGCCTGTGAGAGATGACTTCCGAAAACACAGGCCCGTACTCATGGTGCCCTTAACATAACGCAATATGCGTTTAAACGGCTTCCCAATGTACCTCTGATGGCTGCGAGAGAAACTGACACACCTTGTTTACTGCAAAGGAGATGTCAGGACGGGTGAGGGTGAGGTACTGAAGACCTCCAACCACGCTACGATATCTGAGAGCATCGTCAGCACCAAGTGGTCGTCCACAATCACGAGCTAGCTTCTCGGATGGATCAAGTGGAGTAGAAGTGGGATTACAATTCTCCATGTTGACACGGTGAAGAAGATCAAGTGCATACTTCCGCTGTGTCACAGTGAGCCCCCCTGAATTGAAGGACGCTTCTAATCCCAAGAAATAGTCCAGAGGGCCAAGATCCTTGATAGGAAAACTGTCCGAGAGAGAGTGCATCAGACGATCAACTGCAGCAATAGAGGACCCGGCAATGACAATATCATCGACGTAAACCAGCATATAGATCTGAACAGCGCCATGAGAGAATATGAACAACGAGGTGTCGGCCTTGGAAGCGACAAAGCCAAGCTCAAGTAACCGAGCACTCAAACGTGCATACCAGGCACGAGGAGACTGTTTGAGACCATACAGAGCACGCTGCAGTTTGCAAACATGAGTCGGGTGTTGGCGATCCTCAAAACCAGGTGGCTGCTGCATATAAACTTCCTCTGTCAGAAAACCATGAAGAAAAGCATTACTCACATCAACCTGTCGGAGCGTCCAGCCACGAGAGACAGCCAGGGAGAGAACCAGACGGACAGTAGCGGGCTTCACAACAGGACTGAAAGTGTCACCGTAGTCAATGCCGTGTTGCTGGGTAAATCCTCGAGCAACGAGTCGCGCCTTGTGCTTATCAACAGAACCATCGGGACGATTTTTGGTTTTGAAAATCCATTTGCAACTGACCAGATTGACACCAGGGGGACGCGGCACAAGAGTCCACGTGTTGGTCTGACGGAGAGCAGCAAACTCGTCAGCCATTGCATTACGCCAGGCGGACTCACGAAGGGCCTCTCGGTGAGAGGTAGGAGCAGCGAAGAAGGCACGACGGCGAGAGTCGTAGCGAACTGTGCCGTCGGTGGGCACGAGTGGACGACGTGTGCCGTCCCGGAGTCGGGTGGTCATCCGGTGACCAGGGACGTCGTCGGCCGCTGCGGACGGCCCAGTCGATGGCGTCGCGGCCAGCGTGGAGCTGGCAGGAGGCGACGCGGACCAGGCCGCATCATCCGGCCCAGCAGAACCGGGCGAGGCAGAGGAAGACGCCGCGCGCGCAGTTGGCGTGCCATCGGGCGCGGGCGAGGTGGACGGGCTCGGCGGCCCACGGGCGCGTGAAGGGGACGAGGCCGTCGCGCGGTGCATGGGTGACGGGGCTGCATCGGGGTCCGTGACATGCCCATGCACGTCGATCACGCGAGCCGTGTCCGAAGGCGGAGGCGAGAAGACCTGCGGCATAAACGACAAAGACGATGTTCCTGCAGGCACGGGATCAGTAGACAAATAGGACAGGTCATAATTTCGCACGTGAGCACTCGTTGCCGGTTCGGTGGATGGGAAAGTGATGGCATGTGCGAGAGTGGAGACGTCCACCTGGACCCCTGGGGTGGCAAAAGGGAGAACGGACTCGTCAAAAACAACGTCTCGGGAGATATATATGCGCCCTGTGGTTCTATCGAGACATTTGTACCCCTTGTGCATAGGACTGTAGCCGAGAAACACACACAGTTTTGAGCGGAATTCGAGCTTGTGCGTATTATACTTCCTAAGACTAGGCCAACAGGCGCAACCAAAGGTGCGAAGAAAGGAGTAGTCGGGAGAAATACGGAGAAGGCGATAAATGGGTGTGTCCTGGTGAAGAACAGGGGTGGGCATACGGTTAATGAGGTAACACGCAGTGAGGAAGGCTTCATCCCAAAAACGGAGAGGAAGAGAAGCATGCGCAAGCAAGGCAAGGCCTGTCTCGACTAAGTGTCGATGTTTACGTTCCGCAACACCATTTTGTTGGGACGTATGAGGGCAAGACACACGGTGCGAGATACCCGTGCGCTGAAAATAGCGATGGAGTTTGTGGTATTCACCACCCCAATCGGACTGAACGGCCTTGATAGTACAACTCAAAAGGCGTTCAACGTGCGCCTGGAAGGCATAAAAGACTTGCTCAACATCAGATTTTTGTTTGAGAAGATAAATCCAGCAAAAACGAGAGTAGTCATCAATGAAACTAACATAGTATTTAAAACCACCCGAGGATGAAACCGCAGGCCCCCAGACATCCGAATGAATCAACTCGAGAGGAGTAGTGGAAACACGAGAGGAAGCAGAATAAGACAACTGATGACTTTTACCACGTTGACAAGCATCACAAACTAAAACACTGTCTGAGGAGGAACACGGGAGATTATTTTTCCTAACAATATGTTGGACGACATTATTTGCTGGATGTCCTAGACGCTGGTGCCACTGTGTGGAGGAGACCTTGGCGGCGGCGAGTGCTTGGCGTGAGGATGAAGAAGACGTAACATGGTGGAGCGGAATAGGGTAGAGACCTCCTTGGCTTCTACCGTGAAGAAGAACCTCCTTCGTGACCTTGTCCTTAACACAGAAAAAATGACGGTGAAATTCAACAAAAACGTCATTATCGGAAACAAGGCGATAAACAGAAAGGAGATCTTTGCTAATGTGTGGGACATGTAAGATGTTTTTCAATTGAAGGGAAGAACCGGCTAAGGACGAGTGACCAATGTGCGAAATTGACAAACCTGCGCCATTGGCTACGTGAACCTGATCCTTCCCGCCGTAGCGCTCGTGAACGTTGAGACGTTCGAGATGACTCGTGAGGTGGTCCGTGGCTCCAGTGTCCATGAGCCAGGGAGGGGTGTCGTTGGAGCTGGTTGATGCCGAGTTCCCGGAGCGCTGGTTCGGAATCTGAAACTCGGGGTTGTAGCGGTTGCGACAATCCCCAGCTTCGTGGCCCCAATTACTGCAAATCTGACAGCGAGGGCGCTGTCGGTTGCGGCCATTGCCACCGTTACGGCCGTTGCCGCCGTTGCCACCAGGGCGGCCATTGCCGCCGTTATTCTGCCGGCGATCACCCCCGGTGTAGTCACGGGAGTAGCTGCCGTGGCCCCCCTGAGCGCCGTAGGGGGCAGCACCCTGCTGCGGGTGAGAGGCATACGGGCGACCACCCCCGCCTCCTTGGCCGGCGGGGTTGCTGTTGAAGGAGCGCGGCTGGCCAGGGTTGGAGTAGGGGCCAGGCCGCGCCGCGGCGTTTGCCGAGGAAGACCAATCCTCGGACGGCGCGTCAGCATGCTGCGCGCGGATCATGGACTCGTAGCTGAGGACATGAGAGTAGAAGTCCGAGAGAGAAACGTCGGAGTTATCTCGGATGATGGATGCAGCTAGAGGGTTGAACTCGGGACCGAGCCCGGTGAGCATGTAATCGACGATGACATCGTCGTCGAGAGGCGAGCCGGCGGCCGCCATGGTGTCTGCAAGGACACGGACCTTGTTCATATACTCGGCGGCGGAGGAGTCTCCTTTCTTCAACCCCTGGATCTCGCGCCGGAGATGACGCACGTTTGCGCGGCTCTGTGCGCCAAACATGGAGTGGACTGCAGCCCAAACCGCAGCCGCGGTGTTCTTGCCAATCAGTTGGCAGGATATGTCCGGCCCGATGGATCCAAGGAGGAGTCCGAGGACCCGTTGATCCTGCGTCCACCAAGCGGCATAGGCGGGATTCGGGACGGCGACAGCTGCATCACCCGTACCTTGGGTGATGGTTTTCGGCGGCGCCGCGGTCGTACCGTCGAGGTAGCCATGGAGCCCCGCACCCGAGAAATTCGGCAGAGTGAGAGCACGCCAGAGCATGAAGTTGGTGCGGTCGAGGCGCACAGCGGGGGCGGGGATCGGAGTAGCGACGGTGGCAGCGGTAGGGGAGACGACGGGCCCGAGGGTGGAGAGCTGCATCGCCGCGGAGGAGGGTGCCATCTCGGCGGCGGCGGCTAGGGTTAGGTCGGGCTCTGATACCAACTTGAAGAGGAAGGGTTTGGGGTCTCAGTGAGGTACTAGCCTCAACGTGATCGATGTATTTATAATACGGTGGCAGGTTTACATGTACATACGCATATATACAGGACTATACAGGACCGGTACGTTAACATGGACGACACGTACGATGTTCATGCTACCCTTGAGGATTGCCATAAACTTAATGAAGCTATACAAAGGTATGATAATTTCTTACATAATAAATACCGCATAATTGTTCATCCTAGCTACTTACAAGTGTGGTGCATAACACTACAGATGGGACAAAAGCGCGATGTCTATTCTACCAGAATATTTGCATATGTTTTACGCAGCATTACTGAAAAACTTCAAAGAGTTCGAGGATACATTTGAACCTGTTGATAAGTATCGTGTGTCTTATGCAAAACAAGCGGTACAACCTCTATACTGAACCTGCAATTATAAACAACATTTTTTAGTTTATTATATGCAAGCGTTTTAGTATGATTGTGCTTTTGGGGCGTTCAGGTCCAGTCGCAATCTGCTAACTACCTCCGAGAGGCTAAATGGTCTGAAGCCAAGTACGCACCAAGCTTTAGTGACCACTTAGAGGTGTCGGTTATATCTTCAGGCTTCCCAACGCTTGTAATAGTGCTCCTCATGGGCGTGGGTAACATGGCGACCAAGGAGGTATTCGACTGGGCAGCCGTTGTTCCAGACGTTGTCAGCGCGAGCGGGTTAGTTGCTCGCTTTCTCAACGACATTGCCTCGTATAAGCTGGGGAAAACCAAGAAGGACGTGGCGAGCTCGGTGGAGTGCTACATCAAGGAGAATGATGTGACCGGAGAGGAGGCCTTGGAGGTGATCGCAGGACTGGCGGAGGATGCATGGAGGACGATTAACCACACATGTATGGAGATTGATCCTGTGTTGTTTCCGGCTGCACAGCTGGTGGTAAATCTGACCAAGACACTAGAGTTCATATACCTCGGCGGCAGGGACGGGTACACCTTTGGTAGTTACATTAAAAGTGTCATCAACGAGCTATTTGTTAAGCACCATTAAATATGTGCTAAAAGGACCTCTTGTGCTTTGTCGCACCATTACTTCTGGTTATTTTTTAATTTTCTATGTCGTTCTTTGTTGTTGTCGTTTACTTTTTAATACAAATTGTTTTCTTAATTCTAAAGTGTGCATCATAAATTAGTTATTACTATCTTGAGTACCTTCCAATTCTCATTCATGTTAGATGGTATGTCATACTTTCGATCCGGATTATCAGATTGTATTATCTAGCTTTTTTCCCAAGAGACCCTAAGTTTAATCAAACCGGGAAGTAGGTGATTGGACCAACTTTCCTAGTGGAAATAAGGTAGTATTTAATGATTAAGAGTAAGAGAGGATTAAAATCTCACCAGCAGGACTGCATAAATAACATGGGATAATAAAGATAACATCAAGTATTTTTGCGATCATTAATTCATATGATTATATGGTGTATGCGAGAAATCCTACTTGGGTTACAATAATCTTTACGAAGATTGATCCGTCCGTGCAACTCCCGGCTTGGGGCTCGTGCGTCCCCGCCACCGGAGCACCGAGTGGTATAAACTACGGGTGGTCCTCGCGAGGGATGAAGCTCGAGAACCGGCATGCATTCAGCTCTGGAGGCAGGCAGAGCGGCGGAGGCGAGCCTACTCTTCAGTTGGAGTTAGCGGCGGAAATCACGGGAGTCATCCGTTGCAGCCTCCGGAGGCACCGCGCACCGTTGATCCGCTAATTATAGGCGTGGATTTAGTCGCCGGAGTGGGAATTCACAGCGACGGAGGGGCAGTTTGGGGCAGCACTTTTGGTGGGCGGGTAACCTAAACCAGCACCCCCCCCCCCCCCGACCCCCCTCCCCCCGTATAGGGAACGCGGAGGGGGATATGGTGGGCATGAATTATACAGGGTTGGCCGATATACGGGTCCCATTCGGGCCAACATATGGCCCATCCCGCATATCGGCGGCATTTTAGAGTTTTGTGAGATCCGCTAGAGTTGCTCCTTAGCATAACCGAGCCAGCCTGTGCACATGGGCTCCCACCATCCGGCCTCACGTGCCCAGCAAGGAGGCCCAGCCCAACTTTGCAGCTGGAGGATTCCTCCACCACCTCATCAGATGGGCATAGCCCAAGAGTCAGCAGGGACGGAATCGCATCGTAGGTCACATCACCTCAAAATGCCTCATCCTGGGCCTCCAAATACGTAGAGGGAGAAGAAAGCCATGAGTGGGGACCTGGTCCTTGTTGAAAGAGATAGGCCCCGCCAATAAACTACCCAACCAATTTCCATAGATGGTCTCCCTTCTTTATCTAAAATATAAACTACATGCATAAAAATTGTACATGTTTTGTTACTTTCCTTGTTCTTTTTGTACTACTAATCCAAAGGCCAGCTGGGGTAGTTTTTGTACCACAAAAACAAATATGAATATTGTCATTGCCGGCCACCAAAAATATTTTTCTTCATGTGCCTACTCCCTATAAAATAAATTTGGGAATAGTTTCCATGCATGCATCTTCTCTCAATTCCCTAATGGAACTGTTGCTGAGAGAGGGAACTGATTGACTAACATGAGTAGTACTCGAACCCTAAGCGGGAGCTAGCATGTGAAGAAGAGGAAAGTGGGGAAAATCATTGTTGGTCTTCAAGTATATATCATTGTCCTACGGCCATATATATACCAGCTCACGTTTATTGTCCTAGAAGACAAACTTAAGGCGCCCAAATATAAATAGTGATCTCTTGTTCACGGGTGTATATTATACATAATAAATGATTCTGAGGTATGGTGCTAACGCACTATACTGTTACATGTAAACATGAGCTTAACACAAATGTCATTGACGCATGTGTGTACTATGCAACCCAGTACCTCTCCTTTTTTTCTATTGTGCACTCCAAAAACCTGTTGGTAGCGGATGTCCTAGGTCATGAGAGTTTAAATATTGAGTTTAGACGCTGTCTGTATGGAGATAAATGGGATGCCTGGTTAAACTTGGTACAGAGGTTGATGTCGGTCTCTTTATCAACGGACCATGATACTTTT
Source organism: Alopecurus myosuroides (assembly GCA_028641055.1). Classification (NCBI taxonomy): domain Eukaryota; kingdom Viridiplantae; phylum Streptophyta; class Magnoliopsida; order Poales; family Poaceae; genus Alopecurus; species Alopecurus myosuroides. The sequence continues at coordinate 2,087,952 of CM054058.1, forward strand.
GCTTAGAAGTTGACAGGCTCCGGAAAGTTCACAGTGAAATCCTATTATGAGGAACTTATGAAAGAGAATACGAGATTGTTACATAAGTATTTGTGGAAACTGAAGGTTCCGCTTAAGATAAAAATCTTCATGTGGTTTCTTTCTAGGAAAGAGCTGCTGACCAAGGATAACCTTGCAAAAAGGAGATGAACAGGGAGTAAAAAATGTGTGTTCTGTGATTCGGATGAAACGGTGAATCATTTGTTTGTACATTGTGAGTTTGGTAAAAAAAATTGGAGATTAGTCCACTTTACGTTTAGTATAACGTCACCGAATAATGTTAAGAATATATTTGGCATGTGGTTAAATGGAGTAGATAAGTCTACCAGACGACCAGCGTGGACGTTTGGATGCCGGGTGCTCACGGCTGATGGCGGTCCTTCGGGCTATATTCAGCAAGGGTGGATGGCAACACACTAGGCGCCTTCAATAGACTGTAGTCTGATGCTGCAATCCTTTTGGTGGCTGTTTTTTGTTGCATCTTTGAATCATCGTTGAGCGATTATCTTAGTAAAACTTGTCTAGGATATGACTACTTATTTTAATAAAACACTGTGTGCATCGTTCTGATGCAGAGTCCGGATTTACCATTTAAAAAAAAAGTATGTACTATGCATCGATGGATACACAAGCATAAAACCATCGTCAGACTCGTGTAAGACTAATTAATGTAAGAGTCACTGTTTTCTCCTTTCTTTCCCCAACTAGCCATTCGAGCAATGAAAGTACCAGCCACTCTGTGTGTTGTCCATTTTTAAAACAAGACCTACGAGGACTAGTACTTGGTGGTATTTTTTTCATAGAAGGCACACTCCCTCGTGAAAATCCCCGAAATTCAGCCCCGATAGGACTCAAATTCGGGTCGCTAGGCAGGCCACTGACCTAACCACTGGGCTGCTGCCCCGTTCTCGTGTTTTCCATTTTATATGGACCGAAGTTTAGTAGAAATTAAATATAACAATTTATATGAAACATTTGTATTGAGCGGTTGGGAGCGCTTTAGGCAGATGCGTTAGGCTATATACGTGTATTAAACTTTATCTTGAATGGTACCGGCTGCCGAATAATTACAATATAATGCAATCCAATCATGCCCTGGTTTTGGCACGTATTCACGAATTAGATTTTATATTAAGTTTTCCACCTATCGTTATTTAAATCACAGCATATATCTGAAAAATAGAAGTCTAGGGCCTTGCCCTGGTTGTTTGATTTGGCGATATGCGTTAGTCATCATATTGCAAGGCGGAAATTTAGAGCTTCAACGACCTGCTGCGCATTGAACATGTTAATAAAATGGAGGGAGAGTCCGGAGCAACGTGGCGCCTCGCCATAGACCAACTCCGAAGCGGGCCCCTCCGGTCATAAGTGCCTAACGCATAAGAGGCCGTCAGGCAGGCAGCTTCTTGACGACGTATGTGGCCCCTCCACTCGGAATGACAACCACTTCCTTGTCAGCAGTGGCCTCATCTACGTCTTCTCCATTTTCTCCAACCGTTTCCGGGACCGTGAGCTGTCCGCCATCGTGTATATCACCCCCGTATCGTGCGCTATTGTTTTCAAGGAGGTTCCCCTTCTTCCCCCAACTGTCCATCCCCAACAGGAGTTGTTCGTTGACCTTTCGATCCCCGCTAAGGCCTTGTTTGGTACGGGTGTATATTCGGGGATTGGTGGGGATTATTCCGGTCTAACCCCAAATCCCCAAAAATCACCGAAAACCCGTTTGGTACAAGTGTATTAGCAGGGTGAATCTCCACTTTTCCCCAAAATTCCCCCATCCTATAGTGTATTTTTCTCCATATCAAATCCATTCCCTCTAGCAAGTGGATTGGGGGGAAGGTATTTGAGGAGATTGGGTGGAGGTGGGGGTTTCACTCAAACCCTCTAAGGATTATCCACGCTATTCCCCTAAAATACTCTAGTACCAAACAAGGCCTAATCGGGGTCCTATGTCGTTGACCATTAAATCGCTAGCCTCTCCCCTTCCTGACTATGGCTTAACCTTCCCGGCCATTTTCCCGCTTGGAGGTGGCTCCCTTTCCTTGTGAACCTATGGCCCAACCACCCTAGGCAACTGCCCCACGGCCTGCACGCTTCGAGAGCATTCCAGGTGGGCTTGTGTGTCGGTCTCAGTTAAACCCACGCATGCCACATTCCCCCCTGTGTGTCAACCCGCAGACCAACGCTTCCTTCTCGCATGTGCTTCTCCTGCATGAGCACTCGCATGTGCTTCTTCTCCTTCTCTCCACGAAGTCTACGTTGTTGTCGTACCTGCTATAAAGGCATGCCACGACGACATCGTGTTCGTGATTGCCATGATCAAGTTACTTGCTTCGACTAGTCAGCTTCAAGGAATTTCACTCGTGTGTTACCCACTACTCGCGCAGCCATTGTGTCTCGCCGTGCCACCTCTAGCCCCACGTGAAGCCTTCACCGCGCCGCCACAACTCCAATGCCGCGTACCCTGCAAGCCACTTTACTTTTGACCTCGTCCAGCGCACCTCGCACTCCCACCAGGGTTTTGGTTACCGGTCGAGGAAATCCGGTTAACGGACGCTAACCGGACATCCCAACCACCCTCGGGAAATGGTCTTACCAGACAACAAACCCCGATTTTGTTTGAAAATTTTGAATTTTAACAAAAACTCTCGGTAAATGTTCATATTAAGATTTATTTTTTGATTTGTCCGGTAACCGGTCTGGATTTTCCGGTAACCGCGGTAATCGGAAATCCCGACCCTTCCTCCGGATTTTTTTTCTTCCGGTAACGAAAACCTTGGCTCCCACATAGCCCCTCCCCCTACCGTTCCACTTCGGCGATCTCTCTGTTAGCTTTCGGAGGCGGTGAAATCAGCGCTACCGAGTCTGACCCAGTGTCCCACAACCACAGATATGTCTGTGTACATGCCGCCTTTGACATGAACTAGTTTGCGCACTTGGGCTTCGCCTATGTCGACCCGGAGGCCACCAAGATCTATTGTCCTCGTGGCACTCCAAGATCAGGTGCCTGGGGCTTTGGAGCCTCTGCCGCGCTTGGTGTGCATCTTTTATTCTTACGCTCCGTGTCAAGCTTTGAGTTTGTCGTCAAGGAGAGTACCTTCGAGGCGTTGGAGCACTCGGTGTACTTTGAGCGCCATGAGAAGTCCCCAGACCAGAACTCCTTCACCCATGCCTCTTCGTGGTGCTAGAAATGGTGCGCTCCCCTATTTAGCACTCGTGTTGTGCACATCCATGCCTTTGTCGTCGTGTTGGGGAACACCACGGAGGTTGGCAACGTCTGCATGTGTAACATCCCAAGTATGAAAACTTCCATTTAGAATGTTTGATTCTTGTTTAATTAAAGTTTTGCATCATGTCATCATACTCATTGAATTGTTTGCATTTGTTTTACTTTGTTTTCATTTGGTTTGCATCTGTTTTCACAATTGAAATTCAAACTTTATTCAAACATTTATTTCATACTTGTTATGTTACAACCTTTTAAATAAAGAGTTCAAATAAAAACAACCAATTTGTTCCCATTTTATTCCATAATGTTTAACTATTTAAATGGTGGCTTTTAATCAATCAATTAATTCCAATTTGCATTTAAAAATTCAAATTCAAATCACCTGTTACAACAGCACCCAATATGGATTTATGAAAATTGCCAAGACTTTTCAACTCATTTGTTCTAATTAAACAATAGGGTTCACCCTATTAGAAAGTTTGTTTTTCAATAATATTCACTTAATAATAAATCCATCCAATTTGAATTAAATGCAAACAACAAATTAAATTTGAAAATTTTGGAAAATAAAGTTGACAATCAGTTGCTAGTATAAAAACTAACTCAACCATATTTTTTTCAAAATTTTCCTACCCCTAAAACCCATCTAATCCTTCCATTTTCTTTTGCTGCAAAAAAAACAGAACACAAAAAAATAGAAAAGGCAAAAAACGCGCGCGCGGAGGGGAACCCACGCGGCCCAGCCCATCTAACCTACCCGCACGGCCCGCGTACCGGTTCGCCCTCCTATCCCTCATCTTCCTCGCGTACGGCACGAATCCTACCGGTGCCACGTCGCCGGCAGACCCACAGCGACGGCCAAGCGCGCAGCCCTAGGCCTATAAAGCCCGTGCCCTAGCCCCTGCGCTGCCCTAGCTATCCCCTACCCCCTTTCCCCTCGCTCCGCCGCCGTCTGCCCTCTCTCCCCGTCGCAATCCCCTCTCTCTGCGCCTCACCGGAGAACCACCGTCTGAACCATGGACGCCGCCACCGCCTCGCAACGCCACCATCTACCCTAGCCACTGAAATCGAACCGCCGTGTTCCACTCTCCCTCCCGCACACCTCCTCGAGCCCGGGGACGCTCTGGATCACCGCCGCCATCGTCGACGCCGCCGTCTGCTCCGAGCTTCTGCCACCTCCACGACGCTGGTGAGCAGTCGAGCACGTCCTCCTCCTCCCTGTTCTCCCTCTGCACGAATGTCTCCTCGTCCACCACACACCCGCACGCCCACGGGCTATCAGCAGCACTTCACAGCACCGGCAGCAACCACGGCTCGCCGCCGGCAACGATCTCTGACGAGGTTCAGCTAACGCGCGCGTCAGTTAAAAACACGAAACTAAAGCTTACCTTGGCTGCGCGTCATTTACTGACAGAATCGAACGCTTACCCCACTGGTTACAGCGCGAGGGCTAGGGATCAAGTCCTGGCTCCGCGGGATTTTATCCCAACCTTTTTTCGCGCACGGCTGACAGGAGGGGGCCACTCGTCAGTGGCCCTCGCTGCCACGCGCGCGCACGCTGTCCACGCTGGCCCTAGGGCCCACGGGCAGTGCCCTAGGCTAGCTAGAAAAGGCTTTCAACCTTTTCTGTTTTAATCTAAGTCCTTTTAAAATTACAGAATGGTCCTCTAATTTAAATTGCTAATAACTTTTAAATTATAACTCCAAATAATAAAAGTAAAATATGTTTGTTGATCCAAATTAAATTGTCTATCTATTTAAACCAATTCTTTCCTGTTTTGAATTTTCCAAATGCATTTCAAATTTGAATTCAAACAATTCATATGTAATTTGATAAAATCCATAAATAATTCATACTAAATCCAAATAATGCAAATAAAATATGTTTTCCATGCTATTTCAAACCACCTATGCAAATATAAATTTTGTCTCATGGTTTGAATAATTAAAATTGCTTAAATAATTTAAACCTTGTTTAAATCATTTAATATTGCTAAATTCATAACTTGCTCAAATTAAAATATTTTTGAACATGTAAAATATGTTTTCAAACTAGAAAAGTATAAACTTTTCAAGTATGAATTTGAATTTATGTTTGGAACAAATAAAATTCAAATAATATTCAAACTTGTTTTAAATCCATTTAACACTTGTTTAATCTTGTTTAATTCATAAATAAATTATTGTAATTCCTTTTTCAATAATTGAAACATGTAATCCAACTAAAATTTTGTGTTCTTTTCAAATATGAATTTTTGTATTTATTTTGCAAAATTTAAATTGGTGAAAACAACAACTATTTGGGTAACCCCTTTAAGGAACCAAAAACAAATTCCCTAACTTAATATATAAAATTCCAAACTTGGTAAACCCTATTTTAAATTGGTTCTATTGTTGTTATTTTGTTGTTTTCCTCATCCATGCATCATACTAATCCACTTTCACCTGTTGGTTAATCGGAAAACAATTGTTTCAACCAAAATTCATGGGCTTTTCATATGCAACTCAAAATTGCATATGTGTCCATTTAAATTGTGTTACCATGTCAACTAGTTTATCTTGATGCATCCATAAAATTGACATGCATCATCCCATGATTGTGCATTATGCCATGATATTGATTGTCTATCTTTCTGCATTGTTTGTTTGCTTCTTCTCGGATAGACGACGACGTTGAGACAGACGATACTTACGACACCCCTTCTGAGGATCTAGCTTAGTACCAGGCTGCTGAGTTTGCAGGCAAGTTATCACTCACATGAACCATTGTGTTCCTTTCAACATTGGTTACCGATACTTTCCGTTGTCTATTTCTGCTAGCCATATGTATCGTTGCTTCTGTTACGAACCTATCACATGATACCCTGAATCCTGATATTGCCTCACCTCCAGTCCTATAACCCCGTTGCTTGGGCCGGTGTCTTACTAGCATGCTTAGGGTTGTTTTTTCTCGAGTCTGTTATCAGTTACTTTCTGTTATCATATTTGATTATATTCTGGGGCTCGATGTTAAACAACAACCTGTTAATTTGAGGTAATAACAAATTGCTGATAAGGCACCGGCAGGAGGCCCGGCGTGGTTTTGAGGCCTGCTAGTGTCGACCCTAATTAGGAAAAGGGTCTTGTCTACTGATCCATGATGAGCGCACTATCCGCATGTGGGAAGCGTGTATGGGTGCCCCCGTCAATTTGATTCGATTCGCATCTCGTCCAAATCACCACACCTAGTTCGGGCTTTCCATTTGATGCACGCATATGCAGGTACGAACCCGAGGCCAGGGTGGAACTTTTGTAGTCGGCATTTAGGGCGGCGTGGTCTTCCAGTGCTATGAGGGTCCCCTTTTCTTCGTGGGGCTCGAGTAGCCGCGCACGCACAGCACGTGGTGCTTTGGGCTTGATGCGAAGAAGAGTTGAGTTGTGTTGAGTGCCCCGCTTGGTGGGAAAGGCCTTCCCATCTGGCGGGTTATTCTTACGTGTACGGCCAAATTGGTGCACCCCTGCAGGGATAAATCTTCTCGAGAAGCCGTGTTTTCCGCGGTTATGGTTGACTTGGTGAAAGTACTGGCTAACAAGTACTCAGAACAACTTACACCTAACTAATGATAACTTGACTAGTAATAGGCTTATTGACACAACAATTTGATTCATCATTAATCCAACTGTGTGAGTTATCCTCGGATTGCTTCTTTGGATAAGGGGCGAGATCCAGGATGGGTTTGTGTGGTGGTTAGTTGTAGTTGGTTACGATACGCTATCTTATCCCCTTTGTGATAGCCGGAAGTTGTAGTATGTTCTGTAGTTGGTTAGTGCAGCCAGTTGCAGCATCTTTCATACCCCTTTCTTCCGTTGAACCCAAGGCATCTGTGCTTGGTGTTGACGGGCTACACTTTGGTGAACTGTGAGTCTTGCTTGCCAGTACGTTTATGTACTGACCCCTTTGGGGCTGTGGTTTCCGCAGACTACGCTTACGAGGATCCCCGTGACGGCTACTACGTGGAGTTTGACGAGGCTGTTGACGAGTAGGTAGCGGACCCGGGCAGGATCCGAGACATCGTGGATGGGCTCCGTCTTCTTTTCATTCCCGGCTTCTTAAGCCTAGTTGGATTTGTCTGTACTCAGACCCTTTGAATGCTTCCGTTGAGATGTAATGATGTTATGTTGGGACATGTGTCCTCTGGATGATTGTATTTGCTATCTCTGCTCTAGTGAGAGTTATTTGCAACTTATTTACATCTTTTGTGTCTTAGAGATCTGTTGTGTTATCATTTTGTTCAACGCCGTTGACGTACCATGTGTGTATGGTATGAAGTACGTCAATGGTAGTATCCTGATTTCTATGGGATGGTTTACGTAGACGCTGAACAGATCGGGGTTGGTTGTCACACATACGTGCGTTGGCCTACTCGTAAGAGATGCGGGTGCCGGTAAGCCCCGTAATCCAATCCACTACTGTTCAACGGAACTGCGAGTATCCTCTAGAAGTCCGGGTGCGACAAATGGTATCAGAGCCTGTCTGCCTGTAGGATCCATTTTACTGGTCGCAGTTGAGTCTAGAAACTATTTTGTAGCTATATAGGAAAAATGAAACGTCAGAGTAGGAATTCTGCCATTTTATTTCTTTCCCCACCCACCCTCCCTTTTCTGGTAAGGAAGTGCAACGTTGTTTTCTCTTCTCACCTAAACTTTCAAGTTAGGGTTTCACGAATCCTGGTTTCTCTAGGATAGTTATATCTACTAGACCATCGGAATGGAGGTGGTTGTGACATGATTTATCATGTTGCCTACTCACGATTGAGAACGGAGGCGTGTAAGCCCCGGAAGCAAATCCTCTATTCCTTAAGCAGTAGATATTGATCCTTTAGAAGCCCGGATGGGTTTTCCGTAGTACCTCAGGAGTTTTTGGTCTCGTGTTTCCCGTTGTTGCTTCGATATCCTGTTCTGCTCAACATCCCTTTCGTCCGTTGAAACCTTGTTGTTGCTTTCCACTTCAATTCTTCTACCGGCGTCTAATCAAAACTTCCGCGATCATCTGCAGATGGATCTCAGGTTCTTCCCGCAGGTGGTTCGGACGACTCGTTGCGAGAGCACTGCCGGTTATCCGGAGATGCTGAGAGACATGGTCACTTATCTGGGGTTCCGTTGGGCACCAGAGTACCAGGTCTACGAGCAGCAGCGAGAGTTTGACCAGACCTACTACCAGGCTATCGTCTACATTCTGTCAGATGATGGCATGAGCGTTGTCCACCGCTACGAGGCAGTAAGTTCCACAGTGGATATGGTTGTGCAGCAGGTAGCTTATGTGAGTCTCACCGTCCTTCGTGCTGACTACTGGGGATTTGATGATTCTATCTATCGCCACATCCCCCGTGGTTACATCACTTCGGAGGGAGCTCACTTCACTCTCTACGACAACCTGGATGTCTACGAGCATGATAACACCAGGCTGCACACCACCGCTCAGTTTGTGAGGCACAGTGACGCAGTTGCCACCACACTTTCTCAGGAGTTGGCCTCAGTCAGGGAGCAGCTCTACCTTGCTTTGACTCGTCTGGCGACGTACACCACAGACTTTCTTGGAGATGAGCGCTTTGCACGTTTTGATCAGCCAGTTGGTCGTCGTCTGCCAGATGCTGGAGGTTACGAGCCGATCAGAGGTCCACTCCTCAACCTCGGTGCTGGTTACACTGGGATTCCACGCTTTGGAGCACAGGTAGTCGACGCTATGTACTTCACCACACCTAGAGTCGCTCTCAGATCTATGTGGATCGTCGTTCTACCTACTTTCGTGGGCGTGCTCCTCACCGTACCCCTCGTCGTACTACTCACCGCCGTCCTGCGTGATGAGCATGAGAGTACCGATGTATCCATTCTTAGCTATATTTAGTTATCCTTTGGCTTTCGAACCATGTATTGGTGTGTTGGATATTCTGATGTATTTGAACATGTGATGATGTACCTGTTGGTTATCTATTCATGCGTCGGAATAATCTCTCTTTCGGTTTCCAAGTTTATCTGTTTCTGTTGTTGTGCTAAAATGCATCTCTATTCAGGATGCCGCCAACAAGGAACAACCCGCCTGAGCCACCTCCAATCACGGAGCTGTTGACTCAGATGACTCAGGTCGTGACGCAGCTGGCCCAGTTCCAGGCTAATCAGCACAACAACCAGAATGCTCCACGAGTCAGCATCAAGGAGTTTCTGAGTCTGGGGCCGAGAGCTTTCGTGGCAACACGCGAGCCTCTGGATGCTGATGACTGGATCCGGGAGATGGCCAGGGCTCTGGACATTGCTCATGTTGCTGAGGAAGACAAAGTCAAGTATGCCACCTACCTACTGAAGGGTCAGGAAGCTACCTGGTGGGAGAACTACCAGACCATGAGATCTGGATACCCAATCACCTGGGGTTGTTTCAAGGATGCCTTCCTGAAGCACCACATCCCAGATGGTCTCATGGAACGGATGCGTGAGGAGTTTTGCTCTCTCAAGCAGGGCAAGCTGGACGTCATTGGCTATCAGAATGAGTTTAATCGCCTCGCTCGTTACGCTGGTGATGAGGTGTCCACTGAGGCTAAGAAGATGGCAAGGTTTCGCCGAGGTTTTAACCCGGAACTCAAGTACGCCCTCACCAACATCAAGGACAAAGACTACGAGGAGCTCGTGAACACCGCGCTCAATGAGGAAAATGGGCGCAAGGCGTTCGAGGAGTCTCGAAAGCACTCGCGTGAGGGTGGTTCCTCCTCCAACATGACCACCCCTCCGCAGAAGCGTCGTATCTGGGTGCCAAATGGTGCTGTCACTAGGGCTCCATATGCCCAAACTTCTCCAGGCTTCGCTACCCGCCCACCCAACCCATCTCAGATGCAGGCTCAGAGGTTTTAAATGGGGCAGCCAAGGCCACATGCACCTCATGTCGTCACTTGCTACAAATGCAAGCAGACAGGGCACTATGCTGACAAGTGCACTCAGAGGCAGCTACCTCCACCACCACCTCGCCCCAACACCAACCAGGCAATGGTGCGTGCTCCCCCGGCTAAAGCATTACTCTCCAACAACAGGCCTGTCGGGAGGACCGCTAGGGTGAATCATGTCAAGGTCGACAAAGCTGAGGAAGCTGCTGACGTCGTTCTCGGTACATTCCCCGTAAACTCTAACCCAGCTAAAGTGTTGTTTGATACCGGAGCATCGCATTCTTTCGTGTCAAAGATCTTTGCGACACAAGTTAAACTACCTTTTGTTGGTTTGGGTTCCCCGCTAGTAGTAAACTCCCCTGGAGCAACTATGCAAACTTCCAAGATCAGTCATGAAAATCAGATTCTAATTGGAGGTCACATATTCCTTGCTTCCCTCATTCTGCTTGGCAATTCTGACATTGATGTCATTCTTGGCATGGATTGGTTGAAGGCCAATAAAGCTACGATTGATTGTGCTCAGAAGTCAATAACTCTGTTCCACCCTTCTGGCCAGATAGTCTATTCTCCAAATGAATCAAGTTATGTTCAGTTGTACACCCTCGATGCTAAACCTCTACCTCTACTTGAAAATGTTCCGGTGTTTTGTGAATTCCCTGACGTCTTTCCAGAAGAGTTGCCAGGGATGCCTCCGGACAGAGCAGTTGAGTTCGTGATCGAGCTTGAACCAGGTACTGCTCCAATCTCTAAGCATCCATACAAGATAGCTCCTCCTGAACTGAAATTGTTGAAGGAGCAAATCGATATGTACATGGAGAAAGGTTACATTCAACCTAGTTCCTCCGCTTGGGGTTGCCCAACTCTGTTCGTTGCGAAGAAGGATCAAACAAAGAGACTCGTTGTTGACTATCGTCCTCTTAACGAGAAAACCATCAAAAACAAGTATCCAATTCCTCGTATCGATGATCTTTTTGATCAACTTGCTGGAGCCTCAATATTCTCCAAGTTAGACTTGAGGATGGGTTACCATCAAATAAAGATCAGAAAGGAAGATATTCCAAAAATAGCTTTCACCACTCGGTACGGTCTATATGAATACTCCGTCATGTCCTTTGGTCTCACCAATGCACCGGCGACATTCTCTAGGCTCATGAATTCTGTCTTCCATGGATACCTCGACAAGTTCGTTGTGGTATATCTCGATGACATCCTTGTCTACTCCAAATCCGAGGAAGAGCATGGAGAACATCTTCGTCTCACTCTCATGAAACTTCGCGAGCATCGTCTATATGCCAAGTTCTCCAAATGTGAGTTCTGGATCCCAGAAGTTACTTACCTTGGTCATGTCATCTCCGCCAAGGGCATAGCCATTGATCCAGAAAAGGTTAAAGCAATTGTTGATTGGAAACCTCCTAAGACGGTGAAGCAAGTCAGAAGTTTTCTTGGCTTGGCTAGCTATTGCCGTCGTTTCGTCCAAAACTTTTCCAAGATTGCCAAACCTCTCACTGATCTCACAAAGAAGGACAAGAAGTTCGTTTGGTCTCCACATTGTGATGAAAGTATCAATCTCCTGAAGACTAAACTCACTTCTACACCAGTTCTGGTTGGCCCAGATACTACCAAACCTTTCCAGATATTCTGTGATGCTTCTCTCCAAGGTCTAGGTGCAGTTCTTATGCAAGAACGTCAAGTTGTGGCTTATGCTTCACGTTAGTTGAATGCACATGAGCAAAACTATCCCACACATGACCTTGAACTTGCAGCAGTTGTGTTTGCCCTCAAGAAATGGAGACAATACTTGTTGGGTAATCGCACTGAAATCGTTTCCGATCATAAGAGTCTGAAATACATCTTCACTCAACCAGATCTAAACCTCAGGCAAAGGAGATGGATTGAAAAGATTAAATACTTTGATCTCACCATTTCTTACACTCCAGGCAAGGCTAATGTTATGGCCGATGCTCTCAGTCGCAAGTCTTATTGCAATAACCTCATGATCATGGAAAGCCAACCTCAACTTCATGAAGAATTCCAGAAGCTGAACCTTGGTCTTGTTCCGCAAGGCTATCTTGCTAGCTTGACAGCCAGTCCAACTCTCGAGGATAAGATTCGTTCTGAACAACTTCGTGATGCTGAAATCAAGAAGATGGTAGAACACATCAAAGAAGGCAAGGAGAAATTTAAGTCCTTCTCAATTGATGACAAAGGAACTGTGTTCTTAGAAGGACGCATTGCAGTTCCTCAAGTTCAAAGTCTCAAAGATATCATTATCAAGGAGGCTCATGAAACTCCTCTCTCCATCCACCCTGGAAGTACAAAGATGTACCAGGATCTTAAGACACTGTATTGGTGGCCTGGCATGAAACGTGAAATTGCTCAATACGTTTCTGAATGCGACGTTTGTCAACGTGTTAAGGCAGTCCATCAGAAAACAGCCGGTCTACTCCAACCACTGAAAATCCCTGAGTGGAAGTGGGACATGATTGAAATGGACTTCGTCACTGGTTTTCCAAAGTCCAAGAAGGGCAACGATGCAATCTTCGTTGTTATTGACCGTCTCACTAAAGTAGCTCACTTCTTTGTTGTCAAAGAAACAATCTCAGCTAGCCAGTTAGCAGAGCTCTACACAGCAAAGATTGTTCCTCTTCATGGTGTTCCATTGGAAATAAGCTCAGACCGTGGAAGCATATTCACTTCTCATTTCTGGAAAAGCTTTCAAGAAGCATTGGGCACCAAACTTCTTTTCAGCACAGCTTATCACCCTCAGTCTCCAGGGCAAGTCGAAAGAGTCAATCAGATTCTCGAGGATATGCTCAGAGCATGTGGTATCTCCTTTGGCATGAAATGGGAGGATTGCCTTCCATATGCTGAATTCTCCTACAACAAGGCAAGCCTAGGCATGACACCATTTGAAGCACTCTATGGCCGCAGATGCAGGAGTCCAATCAATTGGTCTGGAGCTGGTGAACGTTCACTCTTAGGCCCTGACATTGTTAAGGAAGCCGAGGAGAAAGTTCGCATCATTCGTGACAATCTCAAGATTGCTCAGTCTCGTCAGAAAAGCTACTATGACAGCAAGCACAGAGATATGATCTACGCACCTGGTGACAAGGCATATCTCCGTGTAACTCCCCTCAGAGGCACTCATAGTTTCGGTGTAAAAGGAAAGCTTGCACCAAGATACATTGGTCCTTTCAACATTCTCTCAAGGCGTGCGGAAAATGCCTATCGTCTTGAACTTCCAGAAAAACTATCCAAGGTGCACGATGTGTTTCATGTGTCACAGCTCAAGAGGTGTTTCAAAGATCCAGATCGTGCAGTTGATCATGATTCCATTGAACTGCAAGATGATCTCTCTTATGAGGAGCACCCTGTTCGTATTCTCGATGAGACCGAGCGTAAGACTCGCAACAAGAGCACCAAGTTCTTGAAAGTGCAGTGGTCCCATCATTCCGATAAAGAGGCAACGTGGGAGACAGAAGAGGATCTTCGCAAGAAGTATCCGGACCTTTTCACTTCTCAGTAAGGAATCTCGGAGCGCGATTCCTTCAAGGGGGGCGTTTTGTAACATCCCAAGTATGAAAACTTCCATTTAGAATGTTTGATTCTTGTTTAATTAAAGTTTTGCATCATGTCATCATACTCATTGAATTGTTTGCATTTGTTTTACTTTGTTTTCATTTGGTTTGCATCTGTTTTACTCTGTTTTCACAATTGAAATTCAAACTTTATTCAAACATTTATTTCATACTTGTTATGTTAAAACCTTTTAAATAAAGAGTTCAAATAAAAACAACCAATTTGTTCCCATTTTATTCCATAATGTTTAACTATTTAAATGGTGGCTTTTAATCAATCAATTAATTCCAATTTGCATTTAAAAATTCAAATTCAAATCACCTGTTACAACAGCACCCAATATGGATTTATGAAAATTGCCAAGACTTTTCAACTCATTTGTTCTAATTAAACAATAGGGTTCACCCTATTAGAAATTTTGTTTTTCAATAATATTCAATTAATAATAAATCCATCCAATTTGAATTAAATGCAAACAGCAAATTAAATTTGAAAATTTTGGAAAATAAAGTTGACAATCAGTTGCTAGTATAAAAACTAACTCAACCATATTTTTTTCAAATTTTTCCTACCCCTAAAACCCATCTAATCCTTCCATTTTCTTTTGCTGCAAAAAAAAAACAGAACACAAAAAAATAGAAAAGGCAAAAAACGCGCGCGTGGAGGGGAACCCACGCGGCCCAGCCCATCTAACCTACCCGCACGGCCCGCGTACCGGTTCGCCCTCCTATCCCTCATCTTCCTCGCGTACGGCACGAATCCTATCGGTGCCACGTCGCCGGCAGACCCACAGCGACGGCCAAGCGTGCAGCCCTAGGCCTATAAAGCCCGTGCCCTAGCCCCTGCGCTGCCCTAGCTATCCCCTACCCCCTTTCCCCTCGCTCCGCCGCCGTCTGCCCTCTCTCCCCGTCGCAATCCCCTCTCTCTGCGCCTCACCGGAGAACCACCGTCTGAACCATGGACGCCGCCACCGCCTCGCAACGCCACCATCTACCCTAGCCACTGAAATCGAACCGCCGTGTTCAACTCTCCCTCCCGGACACCTCCTCGAGCCCGGGGACGCTCTGGATCACCGCCGCCATCGTCGACGCCGCCGTCTGCTCCGAGCTTCTGCCACCTCCACGACGCTGGTGAGCAGTCGAGCATGTCCTCCTCCTCCCTGTTCTCCCTCTGCACGAATGCCTCCTCGTCCACCACACACCCGCACGCCCACGGGCTATCAGCAGCACTTCACAGCACCGGCAGCAACCACGGCTCGCCGCCGGCAGTGATCTCTGACGAGGTTCAGCTAACGCGCGCGTCAGTTTCAGTTAAAAACACGAAACTGAAGCTTACCTTGGCTGCGCGTCGTTTACTGACAGAATCGAACGCTTACCCCACTGGTTACAGCGCGTGCAAGCGAGCGCGAGGGCCAGGGATCGAGTCCTGGCTCCGCGGGATTTTATCCCAACCTTTTTTCGCGCACGGCTGACAGGAGGGGGCCACTCGTCAGTGGCCCTCGCTGCCACGCGCGCGCACGCTGTCCACGCTGGCCCTAGGGCCCACGGGCAGTGCCCTAGGCTAGCTAGCAGTGCGGTAGAAAAGGTTTTCAACCTTTTCTGTTTTAATCTAAGTCCTTTTAAAATTACAGAATGGTCCTCTAATTTAAATTGCTAATAACTTTTAAATTATAACTCCAAATAATAAAAGTAAAATATGTTTGTTGATCCAAATTAAATTGTCTATCTATTTAAACCAATTGTTTCCTGTTTTGATTTTTCCAAATGCATTTCAAATTTGAATTCAAACAATTCATTTGTAATTTGATAAAATCCATAACTAATTCATACTAAATCCAAATAATGCAAATAAAATATGTTTTCCATGCTATTTCAAACCACCTATGCAAATATAAATTTTGTTTCATGGTTTGAATAATTAAAATTGCTTAAATAATTTAAACCTTGTTTAAATCATTTAATATTGCTAAATTCATAACTTGCTCAAATTAAAATATTTTTGAACATGTAAAATATGTTTTCAAACTAGAAAAGTATAAACTTTTCAAATATGAATTTGAATTTATGTTTGGAACAAATAAAATTCAAATAATATTCAAACTTGTTTTAAATCCATTTAAAACTTGTTTAATCTCGTTTAATTCATAAATAAATTATTGTAATTCCTTTTTCAATAATTGAAACATGTAATCCAACTAAAATTTTGTGTTCTTTTCAAATATGAATTTTGTTATTTATTTTGAAAAATTTAAATTGGTGAAAACAACAACTATTTGGGTAACCCCTTTAAGGAACCCGAGGCCAGGGTGGAACTTTTGTAGTCGACATTTAGGGCGGCGTGGTCTTCCAGTGCTATGAGGGTCCCCTTTTCTTCGTGGGGCTCGAGTAGCCGCGCACGCACAGCACGTGGTGCTTTGGGCTTGATGCGAAGAAGAGTTGAGTTGTGTTGAGTGCCCCGCTTGGTGGGAAAGGCCTTCCCATCTGGAAGGTTATTCTTACGTGTACGGCCAAATTGGTGCACCCCTGCAGGGATAAATCTTCTCGAGAAGGCGTGTTTTCCGCGGTTATGGTTGACTTGGTGAAAGTACTGGCTAACAAGTACTCAGAACAACTTACACCTAACTAATGATAACTTGACTAGTAATAGGCTTATTGACACAACAATTTGATTCATCATTAATCCAACTGTGTGAGTTATCCTCGGATTGCTTCTTTGGATAAGGGGCGAGATCCAGGATAGGTTTGTGTGGTGGTTAGTTGTAGTTGGTTACGATACGCTATCTTATCCCCTTTCTGATAGCCGGAAGTTGTAGTATGTTCTGTAGTTGGTTAGTGCAGCCAGTTGCAGCATCTTTCATACCCCTTTCTTCCGTTGAACCCAAGGCATCTGTGCTTGGTGTTGTCGGGCTACACTTGGTGAACTGTGAGTCTTGCTTGCCAGTACGTTTATGTACTGACCCCTTTGGGGCTGTGGTTTCCGCAGACTACGCTTACAAGGATCCCCGTGACAGCTACTACGTGGAGTTTGACGAGGCTGCTGACGAGTAGGTAGCGGACCCGGGCAGGATCCGAGACATCGTGGATGGGCTCCGTCTTCTTTTCATTCCCGGCTTCTTAAGCCTAGTTGGATTTGTCTGTACTCAGACCCTTTGAATGCTTCCGCTGAGATGTAATGATGTTATGTTGGGACATGTGTCCTCTGGATGATTGTATTTGCTATCTCTGCTCTAGTGAGAGCTATTTGCAACTTATTTCCATATTTTGTGTCTTAGAGATCTGTTGTGTTATCATTTTGTTCAACGCCGTTGACGTACCATGTGTGTATGGTATGAAGTACGTCAATGGTAGTATCCTGATTTCTATGGGATGGTTTACGTAGACGCTGAACAGATAGGGGTTGGTTGTCATACATACGTGTGTTGGCCTACTCGTAAGAGATGCGGGTGCCGGTAAGCCCCGTAATCCAATCCACTACTGTTCAACGGAACTGCGAGTATCCTCTAGAAGTCCGGGTGCGACAGCATGTCTTTCATGTACTCCATATAGGTCCTCGGCGTGTATAAGTTCGAGAGCGGGTCGGCTATCCTGGCGTATTTGGATGTCAATAACTCTGATGGGGCAATGACAATCATTGAAGTTCGCCGTGTGCCGCAATTGACGCTCATTGGTGCCATGCAACCCTGTTTCCGCTAGAGCCTGGTTGTGGCGGTCCCCATGGTAGCGGCCCACTCGGTCCTGGAGGTGGTGGTCATGGTGGCCAGGGCGATGGTAGGCTACGTGGCCCACCCGGTGCTCCGTAGGGTGCGCCCACCGGCGGCCCGAGTGGTGTCGACAGTAGTCCCAACTCTTCCCACAATCCGATACTGTTCCGGCACCTCTCTGGCGCCTTCTGCTGTTGGAACACATAGAGATAAACAAAAACTTTTCTACCCGGTACTTTTAATATCTAGCCGAGGTAGAAGGCCAGGAGGATTACCACTAGACGCGCATGTGCGGATTATCGATGCAGCGCGTCGATGCAGTGTAGTCCCACGATCCTATCCAGCCGATCCAATCCCGCGATCGTCAAAGTGATGACCAAGGACAATTTAGCATGAACAACATGAATACATAGTTCCACAATCGAATCACATATTCGATGACATATATCATATATTCAAAACAAGGACGACTTAATAACTTTATGAATACATTGGGAATTATATCATACATGATTGCCTCTAGGGCATATTCCGAACCGTCTCCCACTTGCACTAGAGTCAATCATCTCGACATCATATGCCTAGGCATCGAATGCCCATACCTCTCATGTGCGCCTCATGCTTTGGCTGTGGTAGTGCCTTTGTCAACGGATCTGCAATGTTTGCATCCGTGTGTATGTTGCATAACTTGATATCACCTTGTTCGACAAACTGGCGAATGAGGTGCTAACACACGAGTATATGTTTGTTCTTTTGGTGTTGTCTAGGTTCCTTGGCTTGTGCGATAGCACCATTATTGTCACAATATACGTCAAAAAGATTGGACGCGCCCTAAACCACATCAAGATCCATCAGGAGGTTCCTGATCCAAACAGCTTTCTTTGCCGCCTCCGAGGTAGCAATATACTCAGCCTCTGTTATAGATGCAGACACGGTATCTTGCTTGGAACTCTTCCACCTCACAGCCCCTCCGTTCAGTACGAACACGTATCCAGACTGCGAACGAGAATCATCTGAGTCGGTGAAATAACTCGCATATGTGTAACCCTTTACACTGAATTCCTCATCACCTCCATAAATTAGGAACATTTCCTTAGTCCTTCTCAAGTACTTAAGAATGTTTTTAACCGCTGCCCAGTGGGATTCGCCAGGGTCAGCCTAGTATCTGCTCGTTACACTTAGAGCATAGGAAACATCTGGCCTAGTACAAATCATGGCATACATGACGGATCCGATTGCCGAAGCATACGGGATCACACTCATGCGACTTTGCTCATCAGTCGTCGAAGGACACTGCGTCTTGCTAAGTTTTATACCATGAGACATCGGTAAGAACCCCTTCTTAGACTCTTCCATTTTCAATTTCTTAAAAACTTTGTCCAAATATGTACTCTGACTCAATCCAATGAGCCGCATTGATCTATCTTTATAGATCCTCATTCCCAGTATGTAAGTTGCCTCACCCAAATCCTTCATTGAGAAACTCCTTTCCAATAATTCTTTGGTTTGTTGCAACATCATGAAATCATTTCCTATCAGCAATATGTCGTCCACATATAAGATTAGAAAATTTACTTTGCTCCCACTAAACTTCTTGTATAAACAAGAATCATGATCGCTCTTGATGAAGCCAAACGTTTTGACTACCTCATCAAAGCGAATGTTCCAACTCCGAGATGCTTTCTTCAACCCATAAATGGATTTCTGAAGTTTGCATACCTTGTCAGTGTTAGCTGGATCGACAAAACCTTCGGGCTGTATCATATACACGTCCTCAGTTAAATTTCCATTAAGGAAAGCTGTCTTGACATCCATCTACCATATCTCATAGTCGAAATAGGGTGCTATGGCTAACATGATCCGAACTGACTTAAGCATCGCTATGGGCGAGAAGGTCTCGTCGTAGTCAACTCCTTGAACCCGTCGGAACCCCTTCGCGACAATTCGTGCTTTATAGACGGAAATATGTCCATCCATATCAGTTTTCTTCTTAAAGACTCAGTTGCACTCGACGGGTCTTAAACCGTCAGGAAGATTAACCAAATTCCAAACTTGGTTTTCATCCATGGACTTCATCTCGGATCTCATGGCTCCAAGCCGTGACTCGGAATTAGATCCCACCATCGCTTTCGAATAAGTTGCCGGCTCATTACCGTCTAACAGTAAAACATCACGAGCATTTTGTAATCTGGCAGATCTCCGTGGTTCAGGTGCTGTTACCGATGTAGGTACCACAACCGGCTCAGCCTCCAAGGCCCTAGCCGACTCGCCCCTAGCCGGTTCCTCTCGAATTTCTTCAAATAGCACTGTTCTCCCAATGACTCCCTGATTGAGAAACTCTTTCTAAAGGAAGACACCATTCCGAGCGACGAACACTTTGCCCTATTCCCGGTTGTAGAAGTAGTACCCCAAGGTTTCCCTCGGATACTCCACGAAAATACACTTATCCGACTTGGGCGTGAGCTTGTCCGACTGAAGTCGCTTGACAAATGCTTCACAAACCCAAATCTTAAGAAAAGACAAACTTGGCCTTTTACCAGTCCACATCTGATGCAGTGTATTCTCTACTGACTTTAGTGTGAACGCTGCAGTTTCTAGACAATAACCCCAAAATTATAAAGGTAGATCTGTCCGACTCATCATTGATCGTACCATGTCCAACAAGGTCCGATTTCTCCGTTCTGATACACCGTTCCTCTGCGGGGTACCCGGCGGAGTGACTTGAGGAACTATTCCACAACTCTTTGGATGGTCATCAAACTCATGGTTCATGTACTCGCCTCCACGGTCCGACCGTAGAAACTTTATTTTCTTGCCGAGTTGATTTTGTACCTCACTTTGTAATTTCTTGAATTTCTCAAAGGCTTCCGACTTGTGTTTCAGCAAATAGATATATCCATACCTACTCAAATCATCAGTG
This sequence comes from Alopecurus myosuroides, assembly GCA_028641055.1. Classification (NCBI taxonomy): domain Eukaryota; kingdom Viridiplantae; phylum Streptophyta; class Magnoliopsida; order Poales; family Poaceae; genus Alopecurus; species Alopecurus myosuroides. The sequence goes on from CM054058.1 coordinate 2,108,327, forward strand.
AAGGTAATGAAGTACTCATAACCACCTCTGGCTGTCGTACTCATTGGACCACATACATCACTATGTATTAGTTCCAACAAGTCGGACGCCCTTTCCCAACTCCTTGCAAAAGGTGTCTTGGTCATTTTACCTAGTAGGCATGATTCACATCTCTCGAATGACTCTAAGTCGAACGAAGTTCGGAGTCCATCATCATGGAGCTTCTTCATGCGCTTCCAACTTATATTACCAAGCCGACGGTGCCAAAAATAAGTCATATTTAGATCATTCGGTTTCAACCTTTTCAAACTTATATTATACACCGATTCACTATCAAGATTCAAAATAAATAACCAGTCCTGAACGGGTGCAAAGCCATGAAACATATCTTTCAAATATAAAGAACAAACATTATTCTTAATATTCGACTCATAACCTTGTCTCATCAAACACGAGGCGGAAATAATGTTTCGACTAAGCAATGGAACATAATAACAATTATTCAGCTCCATTAAAAATCCTAAAGGTAAACGAAGTTGCATCGTTCCGACTTTCAACGCAGCGACTCTCGCCTTGTTGCCGACCCGAATATCAACCTCTCCTCTTGCCACGCTCCTTGTTCTTACCAGTCCCTGCAACGAGTTGCATATGTGAATAACTCATCCGGTATCATATACCCAAGAACTGTTAGGTGCATCAACAGGATAAATGTCTATAACATTGCACACAAGCGTACCTGAGTTGGAAGTCACACCTCGACTCTTGGCCCTGTCAGCCAAATACTTGTGCAGTTCCTCTTCCAGTGACCATCCTGCTTGCAATAGAAGCAATTCGCTCCGGCTGTAGGAGATGGCTTAGTCTTTGGGGAAGCGCTCTGGAGAGGGCCATAGGCGTTGCCTCCTGACTTATCCTTCTTCTTATTAGTCAAAGATTTCTTCTTGAACTTAGCCTTATTCTGCACCATCAACACTTCACTGGCGCCTTTCTTGAGATCAGCCTCTGCCGTTTTGAGCATCTCATGTAATTCAGTGATCTTCTTATCCATACCATGCATGTGGTAGTTCGAAATGAACGGACCATACGCACTAGGAAGAGAGTTCAGAATTATATCAGTAGCGAACTCTTCGTTAATTGGGAAGCCCAGCCTATACAGAGACTACACGTAACTAGTCATCTTCATTAAATGCGGACTCAGTGGATCGGCGTCTTTGAGCTTACAGCCTAGCAAAGCCTGAGTGACTTGATACCTCTCAGTCTTTGGCTGAGCCTGTAACATACACTAATAGGGAAAAGCTTACCCGTGACGCACCATTTTGCTTATCCTATGGGTTTAGCCGTGACGCACCTTGCTGGTGCGCCGTGCCTATTGATACCCGTGACGCACGGGTGTGGTGCGCCGCGGCTATTGCGAGGCGCGTCACGCCTAACTCCGGAGGTGCGCCACGGCTAGGAATTTAGGTGCGTCACGGCTACGTAATGCCTCCACGGCTAAGTTACTTGGTGCGCCACTGGTATCCACTTTTGCGCGTCACGGCTATCCTCTCAGGTGCGTCACGGGTACACTTTTTGGTGCGTCACGGTTATACTATGCTGTATTTTTAAAAAATACGCAGTACCGTATTTATACAGGTATATACACAGCTCAAATACAGAAGAATTTCAGTAGACAAAATGTATCAAAACAATTCTCTGACAAACAAATTATATATCATAGTTGATCATACTGCTTAGAATTCCGAATAGCTACATCAAACAGTTGATTATGAATACAAGTGACCTACATCAGACGGTTAATCATCGGGACCGATTACATCGATCGATGATGCTTCATCATCGGGACAAGTGACCTATCTAGTCGCCGATAAACTAATCATCTAGCTAGGAACCATAGCATGACGAGCGAGGCGACGACGACAGGAGCGGCGGCGATGGTCTTCATCCACTTGTTGTTGTTCTTCTTCTTCTTCTGTTCCTCCTCGAGATAGATGAACCACCTAGCTTCCGCCGCCACTCTTGTGTTGTAGGATTTGTAGGCATTCCCTTTGAACTTGTTCACCTGCTCGAAGCAGTCTTCCCAGTGATCGTAGACTCCTGGAACCCTGCCTCTAAACACCACGTAGCACCTCGGCATCTGTAATGACAAGAAAGAAAAACAAAAACAATAGTTTTAAACATGTCTGCAATAAGAAGTAAGTGGAGAAATATGACATAAATAAGATGAAAGTTAAACACAAAGGATCAAATTGGCCCTTCTCATATCTTGTGCTTGTTACGAGGTAGTAGACGTGATGGCGATCCAGAGAAGGATGAAGACAAGGGTTTCTGAACTTCGTTGAAACTAAACAAAATCACATTGTTCATAATGGCGACATTGGTCATAACCCCAGACGGGATTTCTGTGCAATGTTACCATTACGAATGTGCACCAAAGGGTTCAATTTCTTTCGGATCTCACAAACCATATTACATACATGACATTATTTAGTTCGAAAGAAATCCAGAAACCCTCGCATTCGTTCCTTTCCCCGGATCACCACCTCTTGTAGTACCTCTTAACTGGAACAAGATGGTCATCGGTCTGTGTGCCTCATATTTAGGGTGGACACATACAAGCGGCCGTAGGTGGTGCCGCTGCGCCAAGTGGGATGCACAAGATCCTAACTTTGTGAAAATCACAAGGCGCAACGGACCACCTAGGCCATCTGAGTGTGAACCAACTCTTTTAATCATCGGAATTTATACAAAAGATCAAACGAACATAGGACCGGAATAATATAAAAGGAAGATAATCAAGCATTGACATAATTGAGCATCAGTTACAGAATGGACGATTCATAACCGTAACGATGTGTGCCTCATATTTAGGGTGGACACATACAAGCGGCCGTAGGTGGTGCCGCTGCGCCAAGTGGGATGCACAAGATCCTAACTTTGTGAAAATCACAAGGCGCAACGGACCACCTAGGCCATCTGAGTGTGAACCAACTCTTTTAATCATCGGCATTTATTGAAGAGATCGAACGAACATAGGACCGGAATAATATAAAAGCAAGATAATGAAGCATTGAAATAATTGAGCATCAGTTACAGAATGGACGATTCATAACCGTAACGATGTGTGCCTCATATTTAGGGTGGACACATACAAGCGGCCGTATGTGGTGCCGCTGCGCCAAGTGGGATGCACAAGATCCTAACTTTGTGAAAATCACAAGGCGCAACGGACCACCTAGGCCATCTGAGTGTGAACCAACTCTTTTAATCATCGGCATTTATTGAAAAGATCGAACGAACATCACAAGTAGGACCGCAATAATAAAAAGCAAGATAATCAAGCATTGACATAATTGAGCATCAGTTACAGAATGGACGATTCATAACCGTAACGATGTGTGCCTCATATTTAGGGTGGACACATACAAGCGGCCGTAGGTGGTGCCGCTGCGCCAAGTGGGATGCACAAGATCCTAACTTTGTGAAAATCACAAGGCGCAACGGACCACCTAGGCCATCTGAGTGTGAACCAACTCTTTTAATCATCGGCATTTATTGAAGAGATCGAACGAACATAGGACCGGAATAATATAAAAGCAAGATAATCAAGCATTGAAATAATTGAGCATGAGTTACAGAATGGACGATTCATAACCGTAACGATGTGTGCCTCATATTTAGGGTGGACACATACAAGCGGCCGTAGGTGGTGCCGCTGCGCTAAGTGGGATGCACAAGATCCTAACTTTGTGAAAATCACAAGGCGCAACGGACCACCTAGGCCATCTGAGTGTGAACCAACTCTTTTAATCATCGGCATTTACTTATTCAAAAGATCGAACGACCATCACAAGTAAGACCGCAATAATGAAAAGAAAGATAATTAAGCATTGACATAATTGAGCATCTGTTACACGATGGACGATTCATAACCCTAACGATTGAGTTCGACTAATTTCGGAAAATGTAGCAAGCCTTACAATAGTTCTCCCTCCTTCTGACTCATCCTCCCAGGGATTACAACGAGACATCCCTCCGGAGTGATGAAGGGCCTGTCGTCACATGCAGTTGCTAGGTAGGTATCTATGTCGCGGTTCGGCATGTTGAACCGGCAGTAAAATGTCCCACTCTTGTTCACCACTTCATGAACGATTTTCGTGGCAAAGCACTTCTGGATATCATATATCTCTTCTCTAAACTTGTCATCGCCGACCATCGACAAGCGGGAGGCCCATTGTTTGACTTGACTAGGCAGGGTAAGGAACTGTTGATCCCGTACGTACGCTCGCATATGATGGAGGACATAGTAGGTGTCTCGGTTACTGCCTGCCGGCTGCTTAACGCACGCGAAAGTCGTCGTGTGGGTGAACACCCGAGCGCCCTGAACGACCTTCTCCCTAGCGATTATGCCCCCCTTGCGTGGTAGCCGGTGAGAGCATTATCCAAAACTTTCTTCACGTTGGAGTAGTCTTTCTTCACCCCACTCCCTGAGTCGAGATACGTGGCATGTGAATGACTGATACAAACGCAGATGAGTGTGCATTGTGTATATCTGCGCGGAACAATCCAAACAAAGTGTTGGAAAGGAGCGATGAAAATATAAAGAAAATCACTTTCGATTCGGCTAAGAATATTGACTTACCCGGCAAAGTAAGGCACGAGGATGTAATCCTTGGTCTGGTTCGCCAGCATGAAGTCCCGGAGATATGTCGACGCGACTACCTGGTTCCCAACGCCGCACAACACGTCGTGGCGCATGTAGAAGGGGTCCGCTATCGCGATGTCCGGTGTATTATACCTGCTGACTTGCACCGCCAGACTGAGCGAGTATAACGGAGCATGGAGTAGTGCAACGGATTGCTATGGAACATATCGAAGATGTACGAAAGCCGCAGTACTATCCTAACCGCACCGGTTGATTCGATGAAGCCCAAATCCTTTGGCACCATGGCAATGAAAACCGGGTATGATGGATCCTTGGATTGAAGAAGGCGCGTTTCAAGAAAAAGAATGTTGTCATGCAAACTCCGCATATCCCCACTTTCGGCCTTGAGCTTGCTTTGGCTAAGCATAGGCTGACCCATTACATGCACCTTCGGCGTATGCTTAGATGTAGGTGGGCCGTCCTGAACACGGAGCGACATCTTAGCAGGCTGGCTCGCGGACTTTGCGGCCTTGGATCTAGGTCCTCTTTTCCGCGGCTTCGGCGCTTTCGCAATGCACTCCTTCTCAATCTCCTCATTAGCCGCCTTACGGATTGTGCTAGGGATGAAAATAACTCCTCCCTTCGCGCTTTTCTGAGTCTCGGTGCAGGGGGCGACATCTGGAGGCGTGTCTTCCTGAGAACCAAATAGACGCTTGCAATTGGATTTATCCGCGGGAGGAGGCTCACCACGAGCCTCCGTGCTATGGTAGGGTTCTTCTAGGGGAGGAGCAATGTAATCTCCGCCATCAAAGTCATCAGCGATGAAATCCATGGCATCAAGATCAACATCATCCGCCGGGTGTTGTGCTATCTCCATGTGAGGGGTAGGCGATGGCGCTACGACTGTCTTTCCATGGCTCCGCTCCGGCGCTTCTAGAGGGGTTGTTTTCGGGGTGGTGCCTCGCGCGGGTAGTTCTAGAGGCGATGTCTGCGGGGTGGCGCCCCTCTTCCCCAGGCGAATCTGGCTCTTCGGCCATTCCATGTTCCAAGGTAGGCACTGGAGCAGCATCAGGGTATCGGGGTCATCTTTTTCCTGGTAGGGTTGAATGGGAGGCAACAAGTCGTCGTAGCCCGCCAGCACCCGAAGCAATCAAACTCTATATACGTCTTCGCGCATCGGCCTGTTGTGGAACCTGCGGGTTGACGGTTGAACGATCATACCCACAGCAACATCCTTCAACACGCCGTCCACAGTGTGTAGGAGAGTGCATGGAACGCCGGCGTTCTGCGGAAAACATGCAGGGCGTCAGAGATGCCAGTCTAAGGCAAAGGAAGATCGACGCTCCAACGCTTAACTATTTACCTGGCTGACGATGGCGTCGAGCTCCTCTAGTGGCGAGGGGCCAACGACGGCGGGCGTGCTACTGTTGACTGGCGAGGGACCGCCGGCGGCGGGCGTGCAACTGATGGCCAGGCGGCGGTCATTCGTTGGTGCAAGCTCTTCATTCGGGGGAGGACCGCCCACTGTGGGCGCGCGACGGATGGCCAGGCGGCTAGAGGCGGGCGGAGTGACTATCGGTGCCGTGTTGTAGGAGGGCGGAGTCACCAGTGGGTCCGCAATCGTGGCGTTGGCCGGCGAGACTCTGGACAAGTCTCTTGAGTTGCTGCCCTGCACGCTAGGCACCGGGCACAGCCCCACTCGACCTCCTTCATTCCATCGAGTAACAACATCGTAGATGGTAGGCAAAACGCTGCCCATTTGTTCTGCCAAAGCTTCTTTGACAATATTCGGAATATCCGCAACTTTGGCCTTGAGGTCTGCAATCTCGCGATCGCGGGCTTCGTCACGTTGGATATCTTCGACAGTCCTCCTTCTATTCCTTCTCGCCTCCTTGGGCTCCTTGAAGTACTCTCTGAGCTTCGTCGTCGTGCCCAGGCCACAAACTCGGCCACCTGACGGCCTTTTGTGCTTTTCCTTCCCCTGCGTCACGTTCACCGCCCTGTTTAAATTGTGGTCCCACGGGCCGTCAGCGACGGCATGGATGACGAGGTTCCACCACTTTCGATTTCTGCGTTCTGCACAATTAGCGTGAACCGTTTAAAATTCCACTAGTACACTATGATGCAATCGACTTGATCGTCGAGAGCAAACTAACTAGGGTGGTGTATTTACTTACCAAGTTTTCATACAACTTCTTCACCTTCTCATCATCGGTAGTATACTCATTAGCTACCGGGTCATATGTAAACCGGGACCTGATGAAGTTTTTTGTCCGTGGCGAGTACCTTGCGAGAGGGTCAGGGATGCCCTCTGCTGCACGTTTGGCGTCCTCCTTCTCCCAATTGGGAATCGCCGCTCTATAACCGCCGCATCCCAGTTTGTGGGAACCTATGTTCAACCGCCGCATCCTCTGCCCCCAATCAGCATTAGCCTTGGCGACTTCGCTCTGACAAAGTAGCTTGAAGTCCCGGAGTTCAGCTTCGATGATGTTCGGCTCACTCGCTAAAACCTCCTCCAAGCTTTTTTTGGGGTCCAAGACCGCAACCTTCACCCGGTGTTTCCAGTTGGCCAAGGCGGTGTTCATCTTACCAATGGCGGTATGGTTGACCTTATTCCCCTCCAGATTGTCGTTATTGTACTTAAACGGCTCGTCTGGCTGATGCGGGTACAAGTATCGTCTGTGCAGCTTTCTAAAGAGAACAACCCGATAATGGGCATTCTCTTTTTTCCTTAGATCACCGGTGTTGATCCTGACAGTGTCTCGGACAATGCAACCAATTTGGTTTCCGAATCCTTGGACCACCGCCTCGGCCGCGATTGGATACCCACTGCTATCAATTTCCGTGATCTCTTCACGGTAGGTGCGGAGACTGTTCCTTTTTCGTTTTCTCGTTGCCGTCCTCTTCTTGGCTTTGCTACCACCATCTGTCTGACCGCCGGCATCAGTGGTGTCATTTCCGCCAGCGGCGCCACTAGTGGTATCACCGGCACCACTAGTCGTGGCGTCATCCTCCTCGCCATCGCTAGTGTCCGCGTTAGCCCCGGCATCCGCCGTCGGGTCGTATTGCTCATCTTCGTCTGAGATTTGCCAGAACGGCTTAGAACCGCCGGCCTTGTCATCGTGTGCCATGTTCTGAAGGGTGAAATTATTGGTTAATCTAAAGGAAACAAAAAATCGACATACTACTCGATCACCGGAAAACGGTTAAGTCCTAAATTCACGGGAAAATTTCGGCATGACCTTTGCTAATTTTCTAACACTAGAGTGCCCGATATTCGCCGAAACGGAAATTAATCAACATTTCAGCGAAAATGGGCAATTCATTTGAATTCCCTGCAAAGTTTTAAACGACTGGCCGGAAAGATTTCCAAAAGTGGTACCAACACCAAAAGTGGTACCAGCACCAGCACCAGCACACACACAACACCAGCACCAGCAAGCAGTACCAGCACCAGCACCAACACAAGAAAACCAGCAGCAGAACACCAGCACCAGCAAGCAGTACCAGCACAATAGCCAATATCAAGTGAATAAACAATGGAGCCAATCATTGTTTGCTGTATCATGTTTGTTTGTTTTTGTGTGTGCTCAGAATTTTTCGACAGGTAAAGTCCATGTGAAAAAGGTACTACTCAGACATGAAGGATCAATGGATGCATTCAAATAAGGCAATTCAAATACAACCAGAGGGTCCATGTTATAAAAGCAGGAGTGAAAAACATCTCTACTTGCTATAACAAAAATATCCTAGTTAACAAAACAAGGCACCATTCAGCAAGGCAACTTCTACATACTAGTGGTAATAAAAAGGGCATTACTAGAGGAATCAAACAACACCCCAAGGATGGGTTTTTCCTAGCAATCCACACATGATTATAAACACTTACAAACAGAAGCATACCAAAGCATTTTGAGGTGTTCCACTAGTCTACCAAAGCATTTTGAGGTCACAAAGCCTCTGGTCATACTTGCTAAAAATTAACAAAAGCCTAAACTAGCATCTAGTGCAATACACATACTAGTCGAAAATAACAGGATGCTAAAATAGCAGCAACAACCTAGCAGCAGCCTAGAACTAGCAGCAACCTAGAAGATGTCTTTCTCCTTCAGTTCAACATAACCAAGTTTGAGCGAGGTGTTGAAACAATTTTCAGTTTTTACACTTACAGAGGTGTTAAAATAGCAGCAGGATTAGCATAGGACGCACAAGCAGGAGTAGCACAAGCAGGTTCAGTTTACTCCAATCCACGGCACAACAAACACGGGATCAACTAGCTACTGAAAGAACATAGCTTGAGGAAGCACGTAGCAAGAGCTCTTATTTCTCGAGGCCTCTTATCATGCAAAAGTATGCTTTTGTTTAACCCAACACATACATTTAAACTTACAATCTAAAAACTGCAAGTCCACTGGTACAGTTTAAGCAACTTAGTTCAAGACGTGCAACATTGCATGTTATATATGTCAGGAAACAGTTAAACACTAACTCGAGACAATAAGATAATGACTCTTAGTAATGAAGTGGCATTTCAATGTACTGGTGGCACGTGAAATCATTGATAAGAGCTAAGAAATTCTTTCAACAGGCAAGGATGACACTTGCTGTAAAAATCAATTATGCCAAAGCTAGCAACAAAGGCATGTATGTATGCTATCTGAAGCTTGCAACGCTGCAGAAATTCATGATGGCCATAACACAAAGACTTCACCTACATTAGATTAGAAGTTTAGAACTAAGAAATTTGGACGCAGGCATAACGGAAATTTGGACGCTTCAGGAACAACTACGATGAGCACGAGCACAAGAACTTGCAACTGAGCCGTGGTTTCGGTCAATGGACGCTCAGTCTCAATGGAGGATCAACGACTGGCCACCACATGCCGGCGCACGCTTCTGCGCCACCACCGGTGGCTCGTCTCCCGCTTCTTGGACTGCCTCCCCGCGAGATGAGGAGGGTAGCGGCTAGGCCGTTATATGGTGCTAGTCGGAGGTGGGGAAGAAGGGGGGATGGACTCACCTTTCACGCGATGGCAAAAATGATGCTCGTTGGAGGTGCTTGTTGGCGTCCCGGTCCGGCTCCCTCCTCGCGGTTCGATGCTCCTGGACGGTGCGGCGGGTTCCTCCTCCTCCTTACGGCGCGACGCGGCGGTGGCGGGTATCTCCTGCTCTTGGACGGCACGGTGGTGGACGACGGGGCCAGGGACGCGAGCTAGGGACGACGGGGCTAGGAGGCGTGCGGTGGAGAGAAGAAAGGGCGGCAGTGGCTAGAAAGGGAGGAGGCGGGAGGCGACGAAGGTGGCGGCGATGGTGGCTACAGAGATCTCGATCGCGATTTCAGATCGAGAGATTGGAGAAGGAAACGGTCGAGCGCCTCTCTCTCTCTCTCTATACCACCTATAGCCATGGCGCACCAATGCTATGTGTGTCACGCGTAACTAATCCGTGGCGCACCGGGGCGGTGTGCGTCACGCGTAACTAATCCGTGGCGCACCAAAGCTATGTGCGTGACGCGTAACTAATCCGTGGCGCACCAAAGCTATGTGCGTCACGCCTATTATGTCTTCTATTCAAAAGGGAAGAGCGAGGCTATCTATCACAACCGGCTAATCAGCCTAGTGGCTGGCCCCTCTCTCCCCAGCTCCATAGCACTGGTTCGAATCTTGCCACCCCCATTTTAATTTTTTTTGTTTTTCCTTACAGAATAATACAAAATAAATCAATATAAATTCAGGAAATGTGTTGATTAGTATAAAATCAAGAAAATTGTTGATTATTGTTAACATCCTAGTTAGTGCATATATATTACATCGTCATCACTTCCTTCAAAATATGAAGTCAAGAAATGTGTTGATTAATATATATTACATCGTTATCACTTCCTCGAATGCATGCAAACACCCGACACATCGTTGTTCTTAGAGCTGGCGTCTTACAATTTTCTTTCCCTTCTTTGTCGCGGTTGAGTAATTCAGTCCCGGAACACCGTGGAATGGGCGACCTGTAGGTAGCGTTGTCCTGTTTCTTCTTGTTGTGTATTTCGTTCCATCGTCGTTGTCATCTTCCATTTTCGGGTCGCCGTACTGGTCAAAGTCTTGCTCGTTGGCTACTCCATCCATTCCGATGATGCTTCTTTTGCCTCTCCGCACGACAACACGGCTAGGCCTTGTCGGGTCAGTAATGAATAAGCATTGGTCCACTTTGTTAGCCAAGACCCATGGCTCATTTTTTGCGGTGACATTCGAGCCGGATTTGGCTTCAGGTATCACCATGGTGGTGAAATATTGTCCTTCTTTCCTGACGCTCTTTGCCCATGTGACACGGAACATTGGCACCTTCTCTCCGCAGTAGTCGAGTTCCCATATCTCGTCGATCCTACCATAGTATCTTTCCTTGACGTCACCTGGTAATGATTCCATCGTTACCCCCGAGTTCTGGTATTCGCAATTCCGGTCCTTATTTGCCGTGTAGAATGTGTAACCATTGATATCGTATGCCTGATATGTCATGAGGTTATGTGCGGGGCCTTGTGACAATGTGAGTATGAGTTTTTCTTCTTCAGAATAAGGTGTCTCCGGGTGATCGGTCATAATCTTCTCCCAGAACCACTGTGTGAAATGGATGTTGTGCTCTCTGATTATTTCTGCTTTGGTCCTATGCTGTCCCCGGTCACTGTAATACTTCGCGATTAGCATTTTGTGCTTTTCCAACCAAGGATCGACCACTGTTAGATGTTGTAGCGCGACTAGGTTTGCTCTGTCAAAGTCGTTGCGTCGGCCCTGAAAATCGACATTAATTTCGCGTTGGCCCTCGCGGTGTCCCCATCCAGCGAGCCTGCCAAAGTGCCTGTTTACGGGCAGACCAGGGTTCTCATCTTTGTCTAGAAAATTCGTGCAGAAAGAGATGCACTCTTCTGTCAGAAAGCCCTTGGCAATGCTTGCGTCTGGACGGGCCCTGTTGCGGACGTATCCTTTGATGGAACCATTCATCCTTTCGAACTCCATCATGGAGTGTAAAAACGGCGGCCCGAGCTGGATGATATCATCCACGACATGGACAAGGAGATGCACCATAATGTCGGAGAATGCGGGCGGGAAGTATATCTCAAGCTCACATAGTATCACCACGATCTCTTCCTGTAGCCTTGCGAGTTGCTTCACGCCAATCGACTTTCGAGAGATGACGTCAAAAAAGTTGCAGAGTCCAAAGAGCGTTTCGCGGACGTGCTCGTCCATTATCCCTCAAATTGCAACTGGAAGTATCTGCGTCATCATCACGTGACAGTCGTGAGACTTCATCCCGCTGAACTTCTGCTTTGGTACGTCTAGGTATCTGCTTATCTTCCCCGCATAACCGTAAGGAAATTTGACTCCAAGGAGGCACTTGAAGAATTGGTCAATCTCCTTCTCGCATAGCATGAAGCACGAAGGGGGATAGTAATATTCCGTCTTCTTGGCCTTTTTGCCCTTGCGGCGACCTTCCGTCCCATCTAACACATCATCATCATCATCGTCATCATCATCCGATTTTCCTCGGTAGAGCTCGCCCCTGATATTCAAAAATCTCAAGTCGTTCCTTTCTTTCGGCCCATCTTTGGTCCTCTCCGGCATGTTGAGCAGGGTGCCAAGCAGACTCTCGCACACGTTTTTCGTGATATGCATGAGGTCAAGGCAGTGGGGCGTGCGGAGAATCTTCCAGTACCTTAGGCCCCAGAGAACAGACCTTGTTTTCCATACACCCTCCAACGGCGCCGGCGCCTTTCGCTTCTTTTCCGGCGCAGGGCACTCTTTCCAGTTCTTCAACAGCTCGTCGATTTCCTCGCCGCTCCTTTGACGTGGGGCTCTTTGCATCTCAACTTCATTGTTGAACAGATCTTTGCGTTTTCTCCACGGGTCATCCTTGCGAAGCCACCTTTGATGCCCCAAGAACACGGTTTTCGAAGACCCGGGGTTTCTCTCTAGCTGGAGATACGTAGTGTCATCCATGCACCTAACGCATGCACAGAATCCGTGCGTCACCTGCCCCGCGACATATCCGTAACCGAGGTAGTCATGCACCGTCGTGATGAGCGTGGCTCTCATTGGGAAAAACGTTTCTCCATAGGCGTCCCACGTATTGGCTGGCTCGTCCCATAACGTGGCTAGCTCCTCTTCCAACAACTGGACATACAGATTGATGTCGTTACCTGGTTGTTTCGGCCCTTGAATAAGCATACTCATCTGTATGTACTTCCTCTTCAAGCACAACCAGGGGGTAGGTTGTATATACATACAAACACGGGCCAGTGCTATGGGTGCTGCTCTAGTTGCCAAAAGGATTTAATCCATCCGTACTCATGCACAACCTGATGTTCCTTGGATCGTCACTGAATTCGGGGTATTCGATGTCTAGCGCCTTCCACTGGCTAGCATCTGAGGGGTGTGTCAGCATCGTGTCATCCCTCTCCGGATCAATTCCATCATCCTCTTCTGGCTTCTTCCTTTCCGCCTGCCATCGCATGAGCTTCGCCTGTGTGGGGTCTGTGAAATACCGCTGCAGACGGGAAGTTATCGGAAAGTACCACACCACTTTTCGAGGAGAGGCCTTCTTCCCTGGCTTGTATCGAGTTGCGTCGCACACCGGGCATATGGTTCTCGCTGCGTCCGCGCCCCGATAGATGATGCAGTCATTAATGCAAGCATGGTATTTCACGTGAGGTAAATCCAGAGGGCACACGACTTTCTTGGCCTCCTCGATGCTCGTTGGACACTTGTTCCCCGTGGGAAGACGGCCGTGCCAGAATGCCATGTTCTCATCGTAGCTCGCATCGGTCCATCGGTGTTTTGTCTTCATCTCGAGGGTCCTTAACTTTACGTTCAGACGGGTATCCTCGCTCTCGCATCCTTCATACAATGGGGTAACGGCGTCAATCTCCAGTTGCGACAGCTTCGATTTCTCTCTAGCAGCAGCTCTAGTGTTGCTAGTCTCCTTGAGAAGCAGAGCTTGGACATGAGGGTCCCGCACCCAGTCTGACGACGATGTCCTGACATCTTCATCATGATGTCCTTCTTCTTGATTATGATCATGTCCGACATCTTCATCACGATGTCCTTCGTCTTGATTATGATCATGTCCTTCATCTTGATCATGATGTACTTCATCATGTCCGGGAGACTCTTCATCTTCATCACTTGTCGGATAAAGAGTGTAGCCATTCATGAAACCACGACGGATAAGGTGCGACTCCAAGTCACCACAATCGTATCTGATCAAGTGTTTCAGTTTGCATCTTTGAAAAGGACATTTTATCTCCGTCATGTTATTTCGAAACATTTCGGCCGTCGCATGTTTCATAAATCTAGCCACGGTGCCTGTGCTTATATGCATGGTTGCCTGCATAGTAAAAAAAGATCAAAGGACAAATTAATTAGAATCAAATTACGTAATATATGGATGATGCATGCATGGCCGTCGACGGAAAAATTCGGCATGACCTATGCTAAAAATAGGACATTACCGGAGTGTGTGGTCGCCGAAATGGAAACGAATCAACATTTTGGCAACACATGTCAACTCATTTTTAAGACATCCACAACTTTCATCAAAAATATGCAACACAATTTCGCATATGTATATATGCAACCATATGAATCTTTTGTGACAACCGGCCGATACCGAGCGAGATCTATGAGAGAGAGCGAGATCAACACACATACATACAACACATATACATATCCCTCCAACAACTCACCAACTATAGATCTTGCCGACTCGAGACCGAGAGAGTACGTGTGTATGTGGCTATAGGGAGTGAAAAAGATGGAAGAGAAAGTGGTAAAGTAAGATGGGGGTGGAGAGAAGTGTTTACTAGATTCCTCTCACATATATATATCAAATAAAATAGGTTAAATAAGTTTTAAATGGTGGGAAAATGGGGGAAATGGGGTGGTGAGGAGGTGGGGGCGACCAGATCTAAAATGGGGTGGAGATATGGAGGGATGGGAGGTGGGGGGTGGTCCCAACCACTTAAATTGCTCCCAGGCATACCCGTGACGCACCGTGCTGTTGGTGCGTCACGGCTATGTGGGATAGGCGCGGCGCACCTGCCTGTGGTGCGTCACATAGCCGTGACGCACCACAGGCAGGTGCGCCGCGCCTATCTCACATAGCCGTGACGCACCAACAGCACGGTGCGTCACGGGTATGCCTCGGAGGCTCGCCACCCCGGCCCCACACATAGGCGCGACGCGCCTGCCGTTTGGTGCGCCGCTAGTAAGGCTATAGGCGCGACACACCAAACTGTGGTGCGCCACGGCTATTAGGCGTGACGCGCCGTATTGCTGGTGCGTCACGGGTATCATCACTCCTATAGTTATTTTCCTAGTAGTGATACTTTTGAGTCTTTCGATCATATCGTAGGCCTCAACATTCTCGAACTGCTGCTGCAAGTCCGGTTCCATGTGTGCAAGCATAAGACAACTAATTTCCGTAGAGTCATCTCTAGTCTTACGGTACGCATTCATGACAGCGGCAGTAGCATGATCAGCAGGCTCATCTGGACGTGGAGTTTCTAGAACATGTTATTTCTTGTCATGCTTGAGGACTATCCTCAGATTACGATACCAGTTGGTGAAATTAGTTCCATTAAGCTTATCTTTCTCTAGGATTGACCTCAACGCAAAAGTGGACAACTGAGAAAGGTTGCTTGGTGCCATTGATCTACAACAGAAATTATAAAAAATATTTAAGACATGTATTCATAAAAGAGCAGGCATATTAAACGCTTTAATACTTATGCTCCCACTAGAACCAACACCCCTCTGGTGGTAACTAAGTGATTCAAGATCCTAAATAAGCAAGTCGACTAGTGAGCTTTTTAGCATCACCGCTAGTCGTCAGGTGATCTAGGTAGGAAACAACTTTCCAATCGTATCCAATACGACTCCTGCTAGTTGGGTGGCATCACATGCCCTGGCTCCCAACCTACCTCGCCCCGAGCCCCACAACCGTTGTGATGGACTCGTCTAGCTTACCAAGTGCTTCCGCTATAAGAGTCCGACTCAAACCCACCTAATCGGAAAGAATTGGTTGTACGTCAATTTTATGAGCACACTACCAAGAATGGCCGACTTGTGATGGTGCAGCACTAGCGGGGCGACCGACTAGACCTTCTTTGAGGAATTAAAATCTACCAACTATCTAAATAGAGGTAAAAAGAGACATAACAATAACACAAATAAACCAATTATAACAATAACAATGGCTCTCTTCATTGTGATCTCCATCTCCACGAAGCATGCAAGTCGACTCGTGCCAACTCTTGTCACATGCCATCTTACTCCATATAGGTGACTTGTACATCGACTTGCATGTCATCTGGGTTCTCCAACAAGCTACACTAGCTAGTAAACGAAAAATTACAGAGAGAATCCAACACGCAGGCCGTTATACAATAAAATTACAGCACCTAGGCTCCAGCCGGCTGACAAAAACATGATACGCATATCACGTATGGATTACACACATCACATGCACGTAAGCCATACCATTCACAACATCTTGCAAAAACAAGTTATGCATTGACATGATATCTACCGGCGTTGTGAAACTCGTAACGACATCTAAGGCACTACGACAGGGCGAAGCCGGCGGTCCAACAATGATTTTGGAAAATGCAGATCTCATCTTCATTCAGAACATGGATTTCTTCATCGGATAGAACAGTTTTACCCAAATCTGATATGTATTCCGATTTCACCAAACTCTTTGATCTTCGATCACCGCAACTGGATTTATGTGTCACGGTATACCCCGATGGCGGAAACCGACCGGCAGGGGTAAGTTGTTCCACGACCTTAGCAGTATGATCACGGAAACCAGATCATCCATTAACCCCGAGTACAATTGATCTAATCAAGCTTGTACAAAACAGATCTATCTGATAGAACGACCACCAAAACAGCAATTAGATCCAATCTAACGCTAACTACATATTACATATGTGCAGATCACGGGCCTAAAAGCAGAAGCTACCGCTCTGATACCACTGTTGGAACACGTAGAGATAAACAAAAACTTTTCTACGCGGTACTTCCATGATCTAGCCGAGGTAGAAGGCCAAGATGATTACCACTAGACGCGCAGGTGCGGATTATTGATGCAGCGCGTCGATGCAGTGTAGTCCCACGATCCGATCCAGCCGATCCAATCCCGAGATCGTCGAAGTGCTGAACGTACAACACCTCTGCCGGTATCCACACGTACGAGGAGGAGCCCCGACGGCGGACTGCTAGGTCCGGTGCGACGGCTGGACTGAGATGGGCTAGGGTTCCCAACGCATGAGAGTGAAGTAACGTGCCGTTGGGCAGCATGCGCCCCTCTTTATATAGAGAGTGATAATGGGCTTCACAACGCTTGTGGCCCATTCCCTCTGTGAGTCCGACTCACAAATTCAGTCCATTTCCAGTTCGGGTCCAACCTGACCAATATACTTGCTTCCGCTCTTAAGTGTGCGTCCCTGCAGGCTCATGGCTATTTGGACACGATTGGAGTCCGACTCACAATCGATCAATCAGTAGCGGCTCCTAGCAGAACGTGCCGACTCCCAAGTGTCATAGAGTCATGACAACATACCTTCCAATGTGACTTGCATCTGAGTCCCTTTTGCCTCACGATATAACTTGTCGAACTATGGGCGAATTATCGTCATCCCTTAAATAGCTCAACTCTCTTCTCGGTCCGTGATATATGATTCATCTGACTAACTCTTAGAAAACACTTAACCGAGTCACGCATGGCCATGCTTCCGGAATCATATCACTCGAAAGGGCGCAGAGAATATCTGTCCATTCGGAGGGGCAAAATCACATCTTGATTATCCACATCACGCAGGTTGATTCTCATTCGACCCGAACTCTACCTTTATAACTGCCTTATCACGGCGTTCGACAGAACCTAAGTCGGTGATCCACAACTCGGATTGTGCGATAACCTCGGGTTTAAGGATTACATTGATCGAGACATGCAAATGAAGACTTGCTCGTTGCATCTCAATATGGGTCAGTCCGACTTGCTAAACTCTTTAGCTGAGTTTGTGAACGTTGAAATGACATCGCAATGCCCATGACAAGTGGAACCGAGTCATCAGCCAACACTCACATTAGTCTAGGGTGTGTGTCCAACACAACTTTAATGACCAAGGACAATTTAACATGAACAACATGAATCCATAGTTCCACAATCGAATCACATATTCAATGACATATATCAGATATTCAACACAAGGACGACTTAACAACTTTATGAATACATTGGGAATTATATCATACAGGATTACCTCTAGGACATATTCCCAACATATGCTCACTGCCACCTATGCTCCCTCCAGTGGGACGGCCATGTGCTTGTCGATGATGAAGACGGCGAACTGGAGGTCGGATATCGTGATTGCTATGAGGAAGCTATGGTGAAGGAGTACGAGAAATGTTGCAGTACTCGCTAGAGACCCTTGTGAGGGGAAGTCGGGATCAAGGAGAAAAGGAGACGCGTGAACAACCTTCGAAATCATTGTCTCCGTCGGTCATCTGATTCTAAACACTTTTTCTATTGTGAATAGTAGAAGATTAGACATCCTTGGTCACATAAATTTAGAGCACGTATGTATTAATTTTTCCTTGTTCATAACTATCTTGTGTCATTGGTAACTAGTACGTACGTAACAGTGTTTAGCCAGATGCACGGATCAATCAAACAACCAAAGATACATCACAATTTTATTCTTGTGACAACATAATATTGAGTTACATGAAACGGTAAATTCGATAAAAGGAAAATCAAGCAACAGTTCCTGTCGTGGAAATGCTGGGAAAACAGAAGAACTGGTTTGAAGTACAGCTTGAAGATTATTAAGCAACACACTTGCTTGTGCTAATTTGGGGATACATATGCTCCAAGTGCATTAACAGAGCCTCCAGCACGCGCATAGAAACCCACGACGCTGCTATTGTCCGGCACCTGGCTGTTAAAGGGTGTGCCATTTGCTTTTCCAAAAGGCCCATATGTGGTAACATTGGTGGCAAAGGCAAGCGACGTTACAACAGTGTCTCCTTCAATGCTATTGGTTGTTCCAGTAACTTGCTTCACAATCTCCGAGGAAGCAAGCGTGATCTATAAATTTATCGAGTCGTCAATTTATATACTATTAGTATTTTGCCTTTTATAGGATATATGCCTAGATTCACAATCAATTGATCATGAAGAAAGAAAACGAAAATCACTCACCGTCACGGATACTGCACCTGCACCACCCCATGGTCCAACGTTTTTCTTCTGACCGGTTATGTCAACATAAGAAAATGCAAGAGAATTTATGACATCACCACATGTGATAGTCACAATTTGCATAGACAGAGGTATGTCTGGGATGTCAAAAGTTGTCCCTCCATTTCCACCCCAAGGTCCAATCTTGGTCACCGGGGTCTGAGCACAAAAATTATACAATTTGTTATAGTCAATAAGTTTTTATTGGCCTGCTGGGTAGATAAATATTAAAGGGAAGAATATGAGGACAAGCACTGACCGGATTGGGCACACATGGGCATGAAATAATTATGTTAAGCTCTCTGATCACACCGGTGGTATTTGGCAAGTACTCGAGTATTTTCACATTGACAACACCATTTGCACCGACGAACTCTCCGGTCCCGCCTACCACGGCATATTGGTTGTCTTTTGCGGCAAGATGAGTTCCCACACACTCAAGGCTAGACCCCTTAAACCTAGTAATACATCCATGTTGCTTTAAGAACATATATATATATATATAGAGAGAGAGAGATTAAAATTCAACATGGAATAATTGATAGGCCAAAGAAGCAAAACAAAAAGAACTCTAAAAATCATTTGAATTTAAAGCCATAAGAGAAACACCAAATATATTAAGATATAAATAAAGTTACGGTCGACAAACCTCTCATCGGAGAACCAGATAGTGAAATCATTGCGCCAAGTCTGTCCGCTCATATCTGCCATCATGACCATGCCTTCGGCACGTGCAACAATTTTTGCATCCGGGGCACGACCGTCACGCACGCTCCAATCAATGATGCCGATTCCTCCAAAACCAGTCCCTAAGCCCTTCACAGCCTCTATTTGGTTGGCTCCAGGTGTCCCTTGAACATGCTGGTCCATGTACAGGTGGAAAAGATGTTCCTTTTGCTTGACCTCTTGGCATGGACCAGTTTGGTAATAGGATGGGTTCTTAGCGGCCATGGCTGTATGACACTAGATGGAAAGCTGAAGCAGGCTAGCTAGGTTGTGATATCGATATGGAATGTACGTAGGGGCCAATTTATAGCAAGTTTGGGAGTTACTCAACAATATAGTATGAAATGACACAAAACTTTGATGCTTCTCTCATATAAAACTGTTGTAGCTGAGAGAGACGTTTTTTTAACCTTATTGTTCTTGCACAGCTTAATGACCAGATAGACACTTATGCAAACTAAGCTTTCTTAGAATTGTGAAAGGAATAAAGCGAGATGGGTGGCATCCACTAGACCGGCTAGTAACTTTGTTTAGTAAGTTGAGGCTAGTTCAACCAAAGCTATTCAAGCAACCAAACAGCTGTTTCGCTGAGTCAGCTCCATTCTTATCGATAAGCTAAGTACTTAATGATATTTCTACGCTGGCTAGGAAATTATTAAAAGAATACTAGGACAAGCACTAATCGGACTCGGCACACAGGGGCTTTGTCTTGCTATAGAACTAGCTTGTAATGCGTACTAGACTTATTCATATAGATAATTGGAGATGCTTGTACGCTCAAATGTGCCAGGAGAAGCCTCCTATTCTGATTGCATCAAAACGGGAGACATGTAAGTCGCAGACAGTATGGTTTATGAGTAATTCATCTCCATAACTTAACAACAACAAACATAAACT
Source organism: Alopecurus myosuroides (assembly GCA_028641055.1). Taxonomy (NCBI): domain Eukaryota; kingdom Viridiplantae; phylum Streptophyta; class Magnoliopsida; order Poales; family Poaceae; genus Alopecurus; species Alopecurus myosuroides. The sequence goes on from CM054058.1 coordinate 2,128,866, forward strand.
GACTAGTTTGTTTGCAATCAGCGGCTACTGGGGACTAATAATCAACAGGTATTTCTAAACAAGCATCAAGTACAAAATTTGTACAACTTGACACGGGAAGCAAAGAAAAAACAAAAACTGATGAATATGGTCTTTCACAGTCACCAAGAATTTTTTTTCTGTGCCTACGATCTCTATAAAACACACATGGCGATGACCGAGGCGACTGAGGCGACTGTGGCGGGGAACCTTTCTCCCGGCCATCATCGGGATGATGTGCGTGTCCCGGCAGCCGCGCAGGATGTAGCGTCGCGGTCTCCGATTAGGAATCGCTTCTGGTGCCTACCTGAGGATGGATCGGATTCGGAAGATGAGGTACGTGCGGATCAACCTACTGACTTCGCTACTCGATATTTTTTGGATTGCAGGACCCCGGCGACGGACCCGTCCAGGGATCTTGTTAACGACAAGAAATCGCGGAGGTTGGAGAAGCGGAAGGCGAAGATCGCGGCGAGACGAGAACTGGTTGCCAATGTTTGTCCGACACCTAAGAGATTTCGAGTTCCTAAACTTCCAATTATGGAATCATCCTTCTTTGTGGAGGATTCCTTCCATGCTGCGGAGTGGACCACTGTCAGCCGGAGAAAATCATCTGGTTCATCAAAATCTTGTCGAAGATCCGGCTCTGAGGGATCGCCTTGTTTGAAATCTGCCTCGATTAAATCTCCGGGCCTTCGTAGGGTCGATATTATCAAAGGGAAAGGGCCTTTAGTGGGCCAGTTCGCTTCTAAGGGCACCGAAGGTTTCGTACCTGAGGGTCCAGTGCCTGGTTTAGGTCTTCGTCGGATCTTGGGACGTTTCTGGTCTCAGATTCATCCACCACAGCCGCCGATGGCTAACAATGGCGGAGGTCGTGGCAATGGATACAACCAGGGAGGTTTCAACCAGTGGAACCAACAGGGAGGTTCCAACAATGGCAATCGCATCAATGGCTTCAATGGCCGGTTTTCGAACTTCGAGGAGGGCGGTCCTAGTGGAACGGCGGGTGGATCTTTCGTGGATCAAGAAGCTCGTTTCAATCCTGGTACGGGTTTTGGGGCTTACCGAGGTAATCGTGGTGGGTTCATTGCTGGAGGTGGCCGAACCAGACGTCAGTTCGATGGCAGAGGTCGCGGTGATGCTTTCGGGTATGGAGCTGACCGGAATTATGGAGGTAACAACCAAAACTTTGCTGGGAATCAGAACCAGAACATTGGACCTCGATACAACTCTTATGAGAATCGCGGTGTTCGTGGTCGCTATGGGGATGTCAGGAACTCTGGGAGAGGTGGAAATTTCTTTCAACAGGCGGTAGTTCAGCCTGTGAATCAGCAGCAGGTTTCTGTTGGAGGTCAAGCCGGGATTTCTTCTTCTGTTCAGCAGCAGGGCGTGGCGGTACAGCAGGTTCAGAATGTTCAGCAGCAAGAGGGAAGGGGCGTAGGGCAGCAGGGGGGAATGACTGCCGCTGTGGTACAGCCAGTTGGTATGGTCAATGCACCTGCTCCTTCTAATACCGCGGCTCCAACTATTGCTGTGGTACCGCAAGTGCCTGTGGTGTCTGATGCCGCCCCTGGACCGAATCATCAAGTTCGTGGTGCAGCTGTTACAGCCACGGGTCAGTCTGGGATGGTAGCTAATGCACCCCCGCGGAAGACTAAGAAATGCTACCGTTGTGGTCTCGCGGGTCATAGATCAAAGGCGTGTAAGGTGTCAATGTGCCCAATTTGTGAGGGGCCGGATCACGGTGATAAGAGTTGTCATTTGTTGACGGCTCCGAAACCAAAAATTCAGGTTCATGGGTATGGACATGAGGAGTTGATTTTCTTTAAATTCCCTTGCACTGATTCATACAAACCAAAGATGGAAAATCATCGGTTAGCTTCTATCATAGTTTCGGGGGGGGAGATGACAATTCCTGGGATTATTCGACAGTTACAGCGTCTGGTGCCTACTGATGATTTTGTTTGGGACGTTGTGCGGATGGGCCATAATGTGTTTCAAGTGGAGTTTCCTAATAGTACTGAGTTGGAGAGATTAAAAGTGTTTGGGAGGTGTGTTGTCCCAAATAGCTCATGTGAAATCACGGTTGATAGCTGGACTAAGGCTCCAGAACCTGCAGAGATGTTACCTGAAGTTTGGTTAAGAGTGGAGGGAATTCCAAGTCCGCACATAGGCGATTTTTTGGCTCTTTGGGCAGTTGGTGATATGTTCGGCATGACTCGTGAGATTGATATGCAGTTTACTAGAAAACATGGCATTCTTCGGATTCGTATTGGGTGCACTAATCATCGCAAAATTCCTAGCCGCTTCCAGATGTTTATTAGAGATGGTTTCTACAGATTATCGTTTGAGGTTGAGGAATTTGAACCTGGGCCTTCTACTGATGTGGAGATGGTTGGTAGAGAGGGGGAAGATGATAGTGATGAGGACTCCGATGGGTTAGGAGATGATTTTCAAGACAAAGTAAATGAGCTCACTGGGAAAACAAAGGGTTCTTCTTCGGCCCCTATTTCTTCGGAAGAACCTACTGAGGTTAGTAAGAATGATGGGGGGGGGAAGACAGTAAACTCGTCTCTCAAGGTGGGGGTTCTGTTTTCTCCTTCAGTTCGAGCTTCTTTTGATCGTGCTAGACAGGAGGTCATGGCTATGTTTTCTTCGGTAAACAATATTAGAGAGGAGCAGAAGGAACACCTTGCAGCAGGAACTCGGGGTGCTAAAAACGCTGGTGTTGAGGAGGACTCGATCCTCTTGCTTGCAGCTGATCGTTTGGAGGTGGAGAATCTTGCTCTTTCACCTACTAGGGCCACGGAAGACACGCCAGTTCTGAGGGTTGTTTCTGCGCCCACGGCAGAGATCCTCACTGCGGCACAGAGGGCAGAATTTTCGCCTGCCGCTGTGGCCACGGCAGAGCCAGCGGTGGCATTCGTTGCACCCTTGGCACAGGACGCATCTGATTCCCTGCACACTAAGTTACCTATGGCTGGGGCTGCTGGTGTTTTCAAGCACAGCACTCATGTACTGGATGGACGAATGACGACCTCGGGTACTGATGGTTTGAATGGGACAGGGGTCTGTACAGCTGGCTATGTTTCCGAAGGCTTAGTGCCTACACCAGCTAAGATGGATCATGCCTCTACCATCATGACAGCGGAGGTGTACTCGCGTCCGTTGTCTGCTTCTAAAGGTAATTCGGTGGGGGTTTCTAATGAGGTTTTTCCGAATTTAGTTTCCATGGTATCTGATGTTTCGGTTGAGAACAAGATGGGGGGCATTGCTTCGCAACATACTGATGTGTCTTCTCCAGGGTCGGCTAGGGTTGATCTCCAAAGCCCAATGACGCCAATGCCAACATTCCCTTTCGGTGGTTCTGTTGGCTCGGCGAATTTGGTATCCAGGAGGTTGATAGAAGATTTTGGAGGAATTCTCGACGTGGCTACTTCGGGCATACGTTCGAGTGATCGGATCCGTGCTCAGAATAATGCGGATGACACTCAGTTGGAGAGGGCCATGTTGCTTGCGGCTAGAAAAGATTCTGGGGCAGGTATGAAATCGACTAAGAGTCTTTCTATTTTGTCTCTTTCTGATAATGATATAATTCATAAAGCTGCGAGTTTGGGAGTTTCGTTGGGGTCTAATAATGCTATGAGATGTGAGTCTGCTAGGTTGTTAAAAGAAGGGGATTTAAATAGAACTATATCAATGCTTACTAATAATTTAGAGTCTAAAGATGCTAAAGAACCATGTACCTTGATTTTTGATAGAGTTGCTAGTCTTTCTGAGGATCTCGTGGAGGAAGAGAGTTTTCCTGGTAATGTTTCTCCTATTGATTTCGTGGTTGATTTGGAGAAAACAAAGAGAACAAGGAAGAAGAAGGATTATTCTTATTCAAACAAACGTAGAAGTGTTCGGATTAATTGTTTAAAAAGTAAGCAACATGCATAATTTAAGTGGGCTATTTTGGAATAGTGAGGGTTTTCGTGACCCGGGTAAACATCATTTTATTCAAGAGAGTATTAGAGAAAGAAAATTAGATTTTGTTGCTCTTTCAGAAACTGGAAGATCTCATTTTGCATCCTCGTTTCTTAATCATTTAGCTTCGGGCTTAGATTTCTCGTGGTTTTGTTTGCCACCGAGAGGTAGATCAGGGGGCATGCTCATTGGTATTAACTCTTTATCTATTGAGGTTAGGAATGTGGATGTGGGAGATTTTTCTGTTAAACTTTATGTTAAGTCTAAGAGTGATGGTTTCGAATGGGTGTTAGTTTCGGTCTATGGAGCTGCCCAAGATGAATTTAAGCCACAATTCTTATCAGAACTTGTTCGAATATGTGAGAATGAACCACTACCTTTGGTGGTGGGTGGAGATTTCAATATCATTCGAAAGCCTGAGGAGAAGAATAACGATAACTATAATCCTAGGTGGCCTGTTATGTTTAATGCTATTATTCATAGTTTGGATTTAAAAGAGATTGAGCTATCGGGTAGACAATTCACTTGGGCAAGTAGAAGAGCTAATACCACTTTTGAGAAGTTAGATAGAGTGTTATCATCGGTGGAGTGGGAACATAAATTTCCTCTAGCCACTGTTCAGGCCTTAGCTAGAAATGGGTCTGATCATACGCCTTTGCTATTAGATTTTGGTGCTCGTGCTCATGTTGGGAACAAGGGAAACTTCTCTTTTGAGCTTTCGTGGCTGAGAATGGAAGGTTTCTATGAGATGGTAGCTAATGAGTGGGCGACTCCTACTAGTGGGAATTCGGCCATAGATATTTGGCAGAATAAAATAAGGCATTTGCGCCGTTATCTAAAGGGCTGGGCAAAGAACCTTAGTGGTAAATATAGGATTGAGAGGGATAGGCTTATTAAGATTATTGAGGAGTTAGATCGGAAAGCCGAGAGTGTTCTTTTATCTTCTGTGGAGAGGGATACTCTTCGGGAGGCAAATGATCGTCTTTGTTGCCTTCGTAGAGATGAGGAAACTAAGTGGGCTCAAAGGGCTAAAGTGAAGCATATTCAGGAGGGGGGAGATAATACGAAGTATTTTCATCTAATTGCTAATGGAAAACACCGTAGAAAATTAATCTTCCAGTTAGAGCAGGAAGAGGGTACTATTGTTGGGGATGAAGATTTGAAAGCTTACATTACTGAATATTATAAAAAATTGTTTGGACCTTCCGTTCCAAATAATATTTCCTTAGTGGAAAACCATATCAATGACATACCACAATTAACTCGAGAGGAAAACGATATTCTCACGGCTGATTTCTTAGTGGAAGAAGTTTTTGAGGCAATATCGCAAATGGAACCTAATAAGGCTCCGGGCCCCGATGGTTTTCCTGCTGAGTTCTATAAAATGTTTTGGGAGGTTATCAAGTCTGATTTGATGGCCATGTTTCTAGATTTTAAGCAAGGTAATCTTCAGTTGTTCAAACTGAATTTTGGGGTTATTACTTTGCTTCCAAAGAAGGAGAATGTGGTTCAAATTCAGCAGTATAGGCCTATATGTCTACTTAATGTCAGTTTCAAAATATTCACTAAAGTGGGTACTAATCGTATTACCCAGATTGTGAGTAAGGTGGTTAGACCATCTCAGTCGGCTTTTATGCCAGGGAGAAATATTTTGGAAGGAGTGGTAGTCCTTCATGAAACTATTCATGAGATTAAGAGGAACAAGTTAGATGGAGTTATTTTTAAAATCGATTTCGAAAAAGCATATGATAAGGTAAAATGGCCTTTTTTAATCAAATCATTGCGTATGAAAGGTTTTGCGCAAGAGTGGTGTGACATGATCTTACAATGTGTGCAAGGAGGAAGTGTAGGAATTCGGGTAAATAATGATATAGGACATTATTTCCAAACGAAAAAGGGTCTCAGACAGGGTGACCCTTTGTCTCCTATTCTCTTTAACATTGTTGCAGATATGTTAGCCATTTTGATTAATAGGGCCAAGGAAAATGGACAAATAGGAGGTCTAATTCCTAATTTAGTTGAGGGGGGTTTGTCCATCCTTCAATATGCGGATGATACAGTTCTTTTTTTAGAGCATGATTTGGAACAGGCTCTAAATTTAAAGTTAATACTGTGTATCTTTGAGCAATTATCGGGACTCAAAATTAACTTTCATAAGAGTGAAATTTTCTGTTTTGGAAAGGCTAAGGAAGTAGAGGACCAGTATAAACAAATTTTCGGTTGTGAATCTGGTTGTTTACCTTTCAAATATTTGGGCATTCCTATTCATCACAGAAAACTCATGAATTCTGAGTGGTACCCAGTAGAAAGTCGTTTCGAAGACAAACTTGGGTGCTGGAAAGGGAAATTATTATCATATGGGGATAGATTGATCCTTGTTAATTCTGTGTTAACAAGTTTACCCATGTTTATGCTTTCCTTTTTTGAGATCCCTGTTGGCGTTAGATAGAGATTAAATTTTTATAGATCACGTTTTTTCTGGCAGAGTGATGAGAATAAGAGGAAATATAGATTGACAAAGTGGAATATTATTTGTAGACCGAAAGATCAGGGAGGTTTGGGTGTGGAAGTGTTAGAGCTAAAGAATAAGTGTTTGTTAGCAAAATGGCTGTCCAAGATACTAACGGAAGAGGGTGTCTGGCAGGAACTATTAGTTAATAAATACTTACATAGCAAATCTTTAGCTCATGTTGAAGCACAACCAACAGATTCTCCCTTCTGGAAAGGACTAATGAAAGTTAAGACGGATTTCTTTAGTAGAGGGTCTTTTAAAATTGGTAATGGGGAGATAACTAGATTCTGGGAGGACACTTGGTTAGGCCCAACACCACTCTCGGATCAATATCCTCTCCTTTACCACATAGTCCAATCCAAAAATGTGTCTGTTGCGGATGTGTTTCAGAATGCACCCCCTATTAATATTTCCTTTCGTAGGAATCTTGTAGGTGTTACTTGGGATATGTGGTCCCATTTATGTCTTCGCCTGATGGATGTCTCGTTGAACTCTGAGATGGATAGTTTTCATTGGAACTTGACTCAGAGTGGTACGTTTTCGGTGAAGTCCATGTATGAAGACTTTATGAATGGACATACAATCTTTCTAAAGACTTATTTGTGGAAATTAAAAGTACCGCTAAAGATTAAAATTTTTATGTGGTTTCTAGATAAAAAAGTTTTGCTTACTAGGGATAAGTTAGCTAAGAAGGGCTGGAAGGGTGACACACATTGTTCCTTTTGTGGGAATGAGGAAACTGCAGATCACTTATTTATTTCATGCCCTTTTGCTCAGTTGGTTTGGCGTGTGGTGTTTTGTACGTATAATATTCCTCCCCCCTCCAATTTGACGAATATGTTTGGGAATTGGCTCAATGGAATCGATGTCAAGACTAAGAATAGGATTAGAATTGGTGTATCGGCCATTTGTTGGGCTATTTGGTTATGCAGAAATAATATGGTTTTTAACAGGAAGAATCATTTTCATGTATTACAGGTTATTTACTCGGCAGCACATTGGATCCAGTTATGGGCTTTCCTGCTACCTTCAGATCAGCGGAAGCTTATGGTGGATGGCTGCACTCGGCTCCTTACGGTGGCACAGGAGTTTTTCTCCCGACATACTTGGCAGCCTACTAATAGGCTTTTGTAGTTTATTCGTGCTTTGGCTGTATTTTTTAGGGAGCTTTTCTTGTGCTTGTAAGGTTTATTCGGATGTAACTCAATTCGACACTATGATTTTGAATAATTAATAAAGGCTGTGTGCATCACTCGATGCAGAGGCCGGGGTCTAACCCCATTTCTAAAAAAAAAAAAAAAACACACATGGGAATAGTTGTCATGCGTGCATCTTGTCTCAAAGCCCCGATGGAAGTGTTGGTGAGAAAAGGAAGAGATTGCGGAACATAATATATAGTTGGTCTTCCAGTGTATTACGGAAATTGTTATTAACTCATGTGATCAAGGCAAATGTCATTAACTCATGTGTTTACTATGTATATATACACAAGCATAGCACAATGTTCAGACTTGTGTGATTTCGGATGCACGTGAAGTCTAGACAAAGGGTGCCCAACCCCTATCCTGACTCCTGCGTGTAATACACTTTCCGAATTTTTGCCCAATCCAGCATTATTTGTCTTCAAGTATATGACATATGGTAGTACGGTGGAAATTCCGACACTGTTAGCTCTTGGTTCGGAATCCTTTCCTGGGATGCGTGTGAGTGCTCTCACCGTTGTCACGGGTAGACTTGTACGTAGGAGCCTTCCTGATAACATATTCCTTCAAGTATATATCATAGTCCTACAGCCATACAAACACCATATCACTTTCTCAAACACAAAAGAGGAGAAATAGCAAGTCCTAGAAGACAAATTTCAGGCGGCCAAATATAAAAAGTGACTTCTTGTTCTCAGGTGTATATTTTATATACCAAATAATGTTGTGGTCTGATGCTAACGCCTACTATACTTTTATATATATCATGAGATCAAGACAAACGTCATTCACTCGTGTGTGTGTGTGTGTGTACTATGTATACACACGCATAAAACCATGTTCAGACTCGTGTGATTTCGGGTGTACGTGAAGACTAGCGTAAAGGTCATTGTTTTCTTATTTATTTCCCCAACTTGTCTTTGGAGTCATGAAAGTACTAACCATTGGGTTCAATTTTCTTTCTATCTGGGATGAAGTGTTGTAGAAATTAAATGTAACGATGTCTCTGAAATCATTTTCAATGACGAGTAAACATCTTGTGGAGGATGTATATGTACAACCACTATGTTGAGCTGTATACGCGTATTGAATTTCATCTTGAATGGTACTATCTGCCGAATAATTAGAATAACCCAATCCAATCATATCGAACCCATGTTCTGCGTGTTAACCTTACCAAAATTTTGCCCAATCCATAGTTGTTGGTATTCAAGTATATATCAGAGGCCTACAGCCATACCGACGCTAGCTCACTTTCTTAAACACAAAAGAAGGACAAATAGCAAGTGGTAGAAGACAAATTTAAGGCGGCCAAGTAAAAAAAAGTGATCACTTGTTCTCTGGTGTATATTATATATCTGAAATGATGTTGTGGTCCGGTGCTAGCGCTTACTATACTGCTATACATAAACATGAGATCAAGACAAAGGTCATGCCTGTGCTATGTATAGATGGATATGGAAGCATAAAACCATGTTCAAAGTCATTTGATGTGAAGACTAGCGCATGGGTCATTGTTTTTTTTGTCCCGAACTGGCCTTTCGAGCAATGAAAGTACCAACCATTCTGTGCCATGCTGTTTTTTGTATGCAGTGAACTGTAGTATAAAATAAATATAACGATTTCTCTCTCAAACCATTTGCAATGACGAGTAAGCACCTTGTTGTGGTTGTGTACGCACCTCAACTATATTGGGTTGTATACATCTATTTTTTTCAAGGATATGCCCTGGGAGGCATATCAGAGTCATAGAAGAAAGGCCAAGCGGCCAGAGTTACATTGCGGGCTGGCACAGACGCCGAGCGCGCACCCACGCTGCCTAGCAGCTACCACTCAACGCCTACTACTCGCGAAACCTCCACCGCTCCGCCTCTGAAAGGCAACCCCTAAACAGCCCGGCCGCTCTCCAGGTCTCCGCCTCAGTACTGATTGCCCGAAGCACCACCGCCGGCGAAGGTGTGGCGTTGTTGAAGACAACGTCGTTCCGGTGGCACCACAGGGACCAACAGACGAGTGTTACCTCCGTCCAGAGTTCCCGTCTGTCAAGCCTCCCCCCTGCCTCGAACTAACCCACTCAACTAGTGACGCCGCAAGGTCGGGGATCCACCCCTCCTTGCCCCATTTGCGGAGGCAAGCCACCCAAACTGTTCGTGCCAGCACGCAGCCCATTAGAAGATGGTCAATGGACTTGCCATGTTGCTCACAGAAGGGGCACGCCTCAGGGCGCGGCAACCCACGCCTAGCCAACCGGTCCGCAGTCCAACAGCGATCCCGGAGAGCAAGCCAAAGGAACATGCGGCACCTAAGCGGGGCCCTAGATTCCCAAATTTGTTGGGCCCCCGGCATCAGCTCGGAACCCGCAAACAGAGCAGCGTAACACGACCTCGAGGAGTATACACCACTCGCATCCCAGCACCACCTGAAAGTGTCGCCGGTCCCAGGCCTAAGCTCCACTGCCGCAAGACGGTCCACCAGAACCAGGAGCTCGGCCAGGCCGGGAGCTGGCAAGTCGGGGGAGACGTCGTCAAGCCAGCTACCTGCCAAGCCCTCACGCACCGTGCGGCAATTGGCAGCGCCCCGGGAAACTGCCCGAAAAAGGTTAGGGGCGAAGTCCCTAATCCGACCAAAGGGTAACCAACAATCCGTCCAAAACAAGGTAGATGCACCGTCGCCAAGCGTGGAGCGAGTGGCCGCATCGAAGATTTGTCGTACCAGCCTAGGGACTTGGATGTTGAGATCCCTCCACGGCTTGGTGTGGTCCACCCTGCTCAGCCACAGCCATCTTGCCCGCAAGGCTAGGTTCATCAGCCTCAGGTTGAGGATGCCAAGCCCTCCAGTCTCCCGGGGCATACACACTCGGTCCCAGGCGACGAGACAGTGTCCTCCCTGGACGTTCTCACGTCCCTTCCACAAAAACCCTCGCAGAACCTTCTCAATGGCAATAAAGGTCTTCGCCGGGAGGTCGGGGGATATCATTGCGAAGATCGTTACCGCCGTAAGGGTGGTGCGGATTAACGAAAGACGCCCTCCCCGATTTATCAGAGGAGCTCCCCAACTCGGGATCCGTCCGGCCACGTGATCCACCAGGTAAAGAAGTTGCGCTGCCGATGGTTTCCGCAGTGTCAGAGGTAGACCAAGTGTCGTGGTGGCGTCACGGCAGATGCCATAGGATGGCTAAAGATGTGGGAACGATGGACGCTGGAGGTATTCGGGGAGGGATTACGCGACGAATAGCCGCGTGAGGTAAGATCCACACAACACAAACAACACGATGTACCCAGGTTCAGGGCCCTCGTGAGGAGGTAAAACCCCTACTCCTGCCTTTCTCTATGTATTATGATGTCTCTCCGAGTAGCCACAGTACAAACGGTATCTCTACCGAGTAGCCTTTCTCTCCTCTCCGAGAAGAGATAGGTCAAGAACTTAGGGTTTCTAGGGTTCAATATGAACATATGAGAACCTGCCTCGCGCAGGAGGCGGCGGGGCACCTTATATACATGGTGCCCAGCCGGATACGTCCAAATCTAGACAAGTGTCGACATAGTGTGCACATCGTCCTTTCTCCGAGTACCCGCTGACAGCTTTGGTTCCTAATCTTGGCCGCTTCTGTAAAGTCGTTGGGCAAAACTAGGGGACAGACTGGTATCACTGTACCTAGGCACAGAGTAGGCCCCCCTTATCCTGCCACCGCGTGCTTCCATGCTGTCACTGTCAGGGAGACCGGTCCCATATGAACAGTAGTTCGAATGCTGCCAAGTACGGACCCAGGATACGCGGGATCCTGTGTCAGAACGGCTCCTTTCACTTTCTGGCCCGAGTAGGTTCCCGCCAATTGTTCCCGCCAATTGTACTCGGGCCAACTCTTCTACTCGAAAGGATAGAACTTGATTGATATCCCCTTCTGGTCATCTTGAGGTGAGACCGAGTAGCAGTCGACCGGGTAGCGAGTACCAGGTAGTCGGCTACTCGACCAAACCTCTCTTCTGTAAGCTGCCTTTACCACCTGTCTTTACCCTACTCGGGGGTAACCCCCCGACAGCAGTCCCCGAAGCTGGTTGAGTCTTGTGAACTTGTTCACTAGGCTCTGCCAGCTTAAAACCAGCCTTTGCATCTCAGCCCTTGAACCTCAAGATGCCGAGTAGAACCTCCGAGTAGCTATCTGGAAAGTACCTTGAGTTTCCTCTCTTCCGAGTAGCACTTGCTTTCTACTCTGTAACCGAGTAAAAAGACTTAGAGAAATTTCTCAGATTGAGCCTCTGCAGCACAGAGCACAATCCAGCCCTTCGCGCAGCAACTGCACACGTGTCAAGCATCCACGACCTTGTCGTTTCGTTGCCCAGGACACGACCTGCCACGCGTCCAGTTTTCACGCAGTGGGCCCACCGGCCGTCATGTCCCATCAAGTGTAGTTATAGGCCACGATTCGGTGGTGGGATCAACTGTGGCCATTACGCGCGCAACCGGCGCTTATGTGCGTTTCTAGCCGGCCACAGGATCCACCACACGCCACAATCGATCCCACTTCCACGACGGTAACGGTAAACTCGCGGAGGAGATATAAATACCCCCGCCGGTAACTTCCTTTTCCCCTTCCCTTGCACTATTCCTTCTTCGTCTCCTGCTCTTCTCCGCCACCGAGCTCTCCGCCGGCGCAAGCTTTCGCGCCGCCGCGGACTCAATCCCCCAACCAACTCCTTCGATTTCTTCCACCTTCCCTACTCGCAGCAATGGCCAAATCTGGCTGGGCCGGCTCCTCCGTCACCGCGGAAGATTGTGCCTGGCTCGTCAATACCAGGCGAGTCCCTCCCGGCGTGGAGTGCCGGGCGCCGGACGGTGAAATCGTGCCATCCCCGCGGGAGGGAGAGCGCGTCGTCTTCCTGGCGCATTTTGAGCGCGGGTTCGGATTGCCCGCCTCCGATTTCCTGCGGAAGTTCCTCAACCACTTCGGCATCCAGATGCACCATCTGCCCCCCAATGCCGTCGTCTTCCTCGCCTACCACGCCGTGGTCTGCGAGGCCTTCCTCGGCATCCGGCCCACGTGGGAGACGTGGCTCAGGTACTTTCACTTGCGCCAGCAATCCACCGGGAAGAAGGACTCCGCGGGCGTCGCCCGCGCCACCGACACCGGCTGCGCCATGATGGTGCAGCGGTCCGGGACGAACCACCCCCGCATCAAGGGGCTGGACTCCGTCAAGCTGTGGCAGAAGACGTTCCTCTACGTCAAGAATGTTGCCGCCGCGGAAGGAGCCATCGTGGATGATCGAATCAATTTGCCCGTCTGGAGCAATCGCGCTCCAATCGGGATGTACTGGAAGGACAAGCCCGTCAATGACGATGACGCCATCGAGATGGAGAATAGACTCGGCTGGCTGAAGGCACAGGGCCTCAAGAATGACGATCCAGTGGCCTGCTGGATCCAGCGCCGAGTGCTGCCCTTGCAGGAGCGCTGCCATCTCATGTGTTACATGGGAGGCCCCCGCGACTGCACCAGGACAACCACCATCGAGATCGACAACATCGATGTTCCCTGGCATGCAAGGAACATCTTGACGACGAATCTTGGCGACCACTGGCAATACGGGTTCGTCCCGTACAGCCGTACAAAGCCAATTGAGCGGGTACGCCTTTCTTACTTTGCTCTCTGCATACACTTTCCGAGTAGATAACTTCTCCTTCTTGCATCAACTAGCAATTGCCTTGCGTTCCGAGTAGGTCTTCTAGCCGAATCGCCTTAGGCTTAGTATGCTTTGTGTTTGCACGCCTTGCCGGATAGCCTACTCGAGAACGATTCTTAGGCTCGATGTGCTTTATACCTGCACGCCCTTCCGAGTAATACCTTCCAGCAAACATGCTTAGGCTTAGTATGCTTTGTGTTTGCACGCCTATCCGGGTAGAATGCTTAGTAAACTGCCTAGGCTTTGTGTGCTTTGTACATGCACGCCTATCCGAGTAGAATTCCTTCCTGGTACTCGGCTAGTCTGTGATCCTTCTCTGCCTTTCAGGTCCTCACTCGCCAGATAATCGAGAGCTGCGAGGTTTTTGAGGGCAACTGGTCTCCTGATCGTGAGGAGGACGATGTGCCCTCTTTCGATGCCGCGGAGCAGACCAACCTCTCTCGCTCCCCCATTACTGACAAGTGCGACGCTCTCCGCACTTGGTCTGATGAAGACTTTGACGGTAACTACCCTTTCATTCTGTTTGTTTCCGAGAAGCACCAGTCCCTCGTTTGCTGTTTCTGATTCTTTCCTCTTTTCTCTTGGACTCCCAGATGAAGTTGCCGCGGACAAGGACGACGAGGACGAAGACGAGAACGAGGGCGATGCGCCCCTAGTCGTCAAGCCCCTGTCGGTCGCCGCTCCTGAGACCCGCAAACAGGCTGGTAGCGGAGCACCAGCGCCTCCTGCCAAGAGGAAGAAACCCGCCGAGAAGAAGGTGGTCGTGAAGAGGTCCAGACGAGAGCTCAAGTGCACCACCGCGTAAGCCCTCTTCTCGGTCGCCTCCCTTCTCGCGCTGTGCTATTTTCCCCAATCTTCTTCTAATTTGTGATTTCCTTTTCTCGGCAGACCTCCTATGGACGCGAACGCAGCTCTCGCGTCTGACCACACTAAGGAAAAATCAGTACCTCTGGTCAATCTGGATGATGATGAGGACGACACCGCCAACGCTGCTGCTGCCAATCCACAGACCGCCGGTGCGCAAGGAGCAGCGTCTGAACCTGCAGCACAGGACACTACCATCCACGATGAGAGACCCCCTTCTCCTCCGGCTAGCAATGCCGAGGAGAACCAAGATCAAGAGATGCAAGACAACACCGCCGTCGAACGGCCAGAAGCAGAGCAAGAGCAGCCCGCCACAGGGGCTGCTGCACAAGAGAGCCTCGCTGCCGAGCAGCGAGTAGAAGACACCACCGCCGCGGATGCCACCATAACTGACGCTTACCCATTGAGCAGCGTGCAACCGGGCGTGACACCGAGTAGCGCCCAGCCAGGAGCTGCACAAGGCGACGGATCTGCGCCACCACCAACTGCGCAAGGCCCTACACCACCAACTGCGCAAGGCCCTACACCGCCAACTTCCTCCTCGTCGCCGCAGAGTAAGGACGCATCCAGCCCTCCTGCCGGGCGAGTAACCAGGCAGCGAGCCTTGGATGCTCTGAAGGATGAGGTTGTCAGAAGGGCAGCCGAGAAGGAAGCTGCTGAGAAGGCCGAGGCCGAGAAGGAAACTGCTGATAAGGAAGCTGCTGAGAAGGCCAAGGCTGAGCAGAAGAAGGCCAGGGCTGAGCAGAAGAAGGCCGAGAAGCAAGCTGCCGAGAAGGCAGTCGCCGAGAAGGCGAAGGCCAAGACTGACGGGAAGAAGACTGAGGATCCCGAGAAGCAGAGGGTTGAGAAGGAGCAAACGAAGAAGCGGGCCAGAGACCAGAGTACATCCTCAGGCGGAGCGCTCGTGATCCACGAGTCCGGCCCGATTCCTGCTGCGCTCTCTGCAGACGCTCGCGCTGCTGGCCAGCCTTGCTACCCGGAGTACATGATTGAGGTTAGCCATCAGCACTCCATCGGCTTCCCTCCCAAGGACAAAGCTTTAGCTATCCAGAGGGGAAGGAAGGTTGTAGCCATGAACTCCCCTCCTCCAGATCCAAGCCAACACCAGTCTGTCAACATTGCTTCTCGTGGAGTCCAAGACAAACCAATAACTTCCAAGGGTCTTGAACAGGTATTGGACACCGTTGGCCACATCAATGCCAGGTGGGACAGCAGGGTTCTCGGGGAGGAGAAATGGCACGGCCTGACCCTTGGCGGCATCGACCACATGCGCGTGGATTGGAACAAGGTCGATCTGGGACACAAGCCCATGTCCGTCTCCACCGAGACCGCAACCCTTGCAGCCAAGATGTTCCTGCACCGCAAGAACGCCGAAGACATCGAGCAGTCCTATGCACTAAGTCCTTCTTGCCTTTTCCGAGTTGAATTTTCTTCTCTTCTACTCGCCTTTCTTCTTTCTTACCATCACCCCCAGTCCCCGAGATTCGGGTCGAGTAGACGGATACTCTCCGAGTAGCCTCCTACTCGGGCTGAATCTTCTCTGCTTTGCCTAACTCACTTTCTTCTCGTTTCTCAGGATAGCGTTCTTAAGCGGACCCATTTATACCGCATTCTTCTCTGGAACCACTCTATCGCCAGAAGGCGAATTGCTGCATTGGAGAAGGAGAAGGCAGTTGCAGAGGCAGCCAGCAAGAATGCCAACGACAGCACCCAGCAGCTAGCTGAAGTGCAAGGTACACTTTTAGCTACGCGGTTTCTGCGTTTTATGTTTACGCCCGCTTCTGCTCTCTTATGCGCTAACCTTTCCTTCTCTGCAGAAAAACTGAAGGCCTTAGCAGACGAACATGAGAAGTGCCGCAGCTTCGTGGAGAACTCCGAGGCCACCATCAAAAGGCTAGAAGGTAAGTTTGTTGTTTACTCGGTTTGACTTTGAATTTGTTTCTTCTCTGCTCCTCTGCTAACCTCATCTATCTCTTCGCAGAAGATCACAAGTTGTTTGCTGAGGCACACCAAGATTGTGTCAAGCCCGCAGAGGTGCAGAAGCAGCTGTCCGACCAGGCCGTTGAACTGTTGAAGGACCACACCACGGAGACCGAGAAGCTGCAACTCCAGTTGCAAAAGGCACTCCAGGATGCCGTCAAGATTGGCGCCGAAAGGGACAGAGCAATCGCCGAGAAGGCCAAGGCCGAGACCACTTTCAGAGCCAAGGAGAGGGCCCTTGAGCAGGAATGCGAAACCTTAAAGAAGACCAACGCTGATCTCTTTGCTCAGATGGATAGCTTGCGCCTGATCCAAGAAAAGCACATTTCTAACGAGGAGTCCTGGAAGACCCAGCTGCAGCGGCTGCGCAACGAACTGTCCGGTAAGTCTTTTCTTCGCTGCTTCTTTTCTTCTCGGTCGTATTTCTTCTCGGTTTTCCTCTACTCGGTTCTTCTCTTCTTGGTTCTTCTCTTCTTGGTTCTGAAGTTACCACATACTATTCCAGAGATCTGGCCTCATCTTGACTCCCCTTCTGCGCCTATGGTGGCCAAGGCCAAAGCAGCTCGCCTTGCGAAAGGTGAGGCAGCAGATACCAGAGCCGAGATTGAGGACAGCTTGCTGGTGCTCAAAGGCTATTTCGAACAGCTGGCTGGCGTCGGAACTGACTTGGTGCACGAGGGCTTTGAGCTCCACAAGCTGTTTTGGCCTCATGATCTTCAGCCAACCACCATGAAGGGCCTAGCCTTCAAGCTGAAGAATGTGAAGAAAGAGTTGAAGAAGTGGCGTGCTTCGGGAGCCCGGGCCGGTGCGGACGTGATGCTTCTCTGCATCGCATCCTGGTATGAAAACCTCAACATGCAGCTCATCCGCGGGAAGCGCAACAATTCCAAGTGGGAGGTAGATCCCGACTGCGTGGCCACACGCAGGCAGATCGCCTACGAGGTCGCGGAGTGCGCTGAGACGGAGACCTTCATCGAGGGCCTCCCCGAGCCCGACACCGAGTACGAAGAGGAAGAGGAAGAGGACGACGAAGTAGAATCCGACTTGGAAGGCCTCTTCGACTCTCCTGAGGGCAAGGCCGGGAAGGGGAAGAACGTCGCCGTCGCGAGTAGCGATGAGGACGAGTACGCCCACATCGACACCGCCGCACTCGACTTTGGCACCTCCTCGGGTGCTGCTCTCGACGACACGGTGCCCCCTCCTGGCCAGGCTTCAGGCTCCTCTTCGGCTCCAGGACTCGTCTCGGTGGCCACGGCCACTTCTGAGCAGGCGGCCACCCAGGATGATGCCGAGATGAAGGAATCCGCCACCGTCCAGACGGAAGCGGATGCCACCCATGCCAGCACCGAGGGAACAGCTGCCACGACCGCCACCGAAGAAGCTGCTGCCAAGACCACCGCCGAAGAAACAGCAGCCAAGGCCAGCGCCGAGAACACTGCCTCCTCATCTTGAAGCAACCTGCAATCTCTTTTAACTCGAACACTTATCAGATCCCCGGGATGCCGGGAGCAGATGTAATAGACTATCTTTGTTTTGCTTGCTACTCAGTTTTTATGCCCACTCTTGTTTATTTCGACATTAATCAATTTGAACCACGCTGGCTTAATGCCGAGTTGCGTTTCCATGCGAGTCCCCGAGTTGCATTTCTTATTCACCCTATCTTTTCATCTCTGCTCTACCCGCGACTTGTCGCTTGTTTGGTATTCGAGTCACAAGAATCAAGTAGTAGGGCTGCAAATACTTAGCCGCTAGAAACAATCATGGTAACGCAGCCCACCACTCAGCCGAGAAGACGAAAAACAGGGAACAAAAGTGACCAACAATCTACTCGGTTCCTGCACTCTTTCTTCCTTAGCGATTTTCGTGTGCTCATTGACCTTTTGCTTGTTCTCTTGCTTGCCATGAAGCCGGGTTTCGGACAGCAGCAGAGTCGAAGAGTTGGCATATAGGTTTAAACACACTACTCCATGCACTTATGAGTTCTGAAGTGGAGCAACCGAATAGACAAAGGACCAAGCCGAGTAAAAACACTTAGAGCAATTTTGGACGAGGGCAGTCCCCGAGAACAATTTCAGATTGCAGAGTAGAATTTCAACTCGGATAAGAGGGTACATACACATTTTTTGCTTACGAATGAAAACGACGAAGTAGAGCTACATTCCAAGGGCGCTTGGTTTCCTCTCCAGCTTTAGCTGCCCTGTTCGCCTGCGACGGGCGCACATCTACAAGGTAATACGCATCATTGTGCAGCGCTTTGCTCACAATGAAAGGCCCTTCCCACGGAGGAGACAACTTGTGCATCCCGGCTGTGCGCTGCACAAGCCTAAGGACCATGTCTCCTTCTCGGAAAACCCTTGGGTTCACCTTTCGGCTATGATAGCGCCGCAGGTTTTGCTGGTAGATAGCCGAACGTGACAGAGTCAGCTCTCTTGCTTCTTCAAGCAGGTCAACATCGTCTTCTCGAGCTTCTCTCGCCTCCACCTCAGTGTAGAGGGCTAATCGGGGGGAGTCATGCTCTAAGTCTATTGGCAACACGGCCTCAGCCCCGTATACCAAGAAGAATGGCGTGTAGCCGGTTGACCGGTTAGGGGTAGTCCTTAGACTCCACAACACCGCTGGCAACTCTTCTAGCCAACACCCAGGTGTTTTCAGCAATGGCTCAATCAGCCTTGGCTTTATGCCTGCCAGTACCATCCCATTTGCTCTCTCAACTTGCCCATTGGAGGCAGGGTGCGCGACTGACGCAACGTCTAGTCGGATATGCTTATCTCTGCAGAATCGCACCATTGCCCCCTCTGCAAAGTTGGTGCCGTTGTCGGTGATGATACTGTGCGGGTAGCCATATCTCATGATCACATCCTTCACGAACTTCACAGCTGTGACCCCATCGCACTTCCGAATAGGTTTCACCTCGATCCACTTGGTGAACTTGTCCACCATGACCAAGATATGTGTCATATTGCCTTTAGCCGGCTTGAAAGGACCAACCATATCCAAGCACCAAACAGCAAATGGCCATGTGATAGGAATTGTTTTCAACTCGGAGGCAGGCATGTGAATCTTACTTGCGAACATCTGGCAGCCGGTGCACTTCCTCACAATATCTTCAGCTTGCTGCAGTGCAGTGAGCCAGTAGAAGCCATGCCGAAAAGCTTTCTTGACCAAAGCCCGAGATGAGGCGTGATGCCCACATTCCCCTTGATGTATCTCCACCAGGATTTCTTCTCCCTCTTCCGGGCTCACACAGCGTTGCAGCACACCAGTGGCACTTCTCTTGTGCAGCACATCTCGGACTATGGTGTAGCCCTTGGACCTTCTCTGAATCTGCCTCGCAGTCACCTCATCTTCAGGTAAAGTACCGTCCCTTAGAAAGGATAATATGGGCATTGCCCAACTCGGTGTCTCCCGCATGGGAAACACTGGTTCGTCCATTTCCATTGGGGCAGGCTCTTGTGGTTGCATAGGAGGAGTAGGAGCGCTTCTTTGCAGCCCAGACCGATTGGCGAGAACTTCTTCAATGAATGCAACATCCTCTGGGTTGAGGGCGGCAGTCCCCGAGTACGGAGCGGCAGTCCCCGAGTAAGGAGTGGCAGTCCCCGAGTAAGGAGTGGCAGTCCCCGAGTAGGAAACGGCAGTCCCCGAGTAGGGAAAGGCAGTCCCCGAGTAGGAAACGGCAGTCCCCGAGTAGGGAATGGCAGTCCCCGAGTGGAGGACGGCAGTCCCCGGGTTCCCTGCAGCACTCTCCCAGTCAATCTCCATTGGGTCAGATTCTTCACTTGGCAGAGAAGGAACAAAGATAGATTCCGAGTTGGGGGAAGGCTTGATGGATGGCTTCCTCAAATGCTCCAAGGCAATCCCTGCCGGGATGGACTGCCGAGAAGATCCCAACTTGGATAGCTCGTCTGCTGCTTCGTTCTCTGCTCGGTGAATGTGCTGAAACTCACAGCCTTCAAAAAACCCAGTCATTGACTGCACCAAGAAACGATACGATGCCATGTTGGCATCCAAAGCATCCCAGGTACCCGAGACTTGCTGCACCACCAGATCTGAATCACCATAGCATATAATGCGCTGCACGCCAACCTCCTTTGCTACTCGCAAACCATGCACCACTGCCTCGTACTCGGCTACATTGTTGGATGCCTTGAAATGAATCTGCAACACATACTTGAGTTGATCTCGCTTGGGTGACGTGAGCACGACACCAGCACCAAGGCCTTCCTTCACTTTCGAGCCATCGAAGTGCATCCTCCAATAATTGGAAACTAGAGCAGGAGGTTCATACTGCATCTCGGCCCAGTCTACAAGAAACTCTGCCAGGACCTGAGACTTGATTGCTTCTCTTCTCGCGTACGCGGGAGCGTACGCGGCTAGCTCAATCGCCCACTTGGCTACCCTGCCACTCGCCTCCTTGTTACCCATGATATCCGAGATGGGAGCAGAGCTCACAACAGTGATGGGATGCTCCTGAAAATAATGTTTTAGCTTCTTGGCGCCCAGGTACACACCATATGTCATCTTCTGGTAGTGCGGATAGTTTTGCTTGGAACTGGACAGCACTTCACTGAGATAATAAACTGGGCGCTGCACACTCTTGCCTTCTTCTTCCCGCTCCACCACTATCACCACGCTGACTACTCGGTTAGTCGCAGCAATGTACAGCAGCATAGGCTCCTTGGGTAGCGGACTAGCCAAGACGGGAGCGCTAGCCAGCATTGCTTTCAGCTCATTGAACGCCACGTCCACTTGCGGAGTCCAGACAAACTTGTCACTTTTCTTCATTAGCTGGTATAGAGGCAGAGCCTTCTCACCCATTCGGCCCAGAAAACGGCTCAAAGATGCCAGACAACCCGTGAACTTCTGCACATCTTTCAGTGATCTCGGTAAAGACATGCTCTCAATAGCTTTTATCTTAGAAGGATTGGCTTCAATGCCCCGACTAGAAACCAGAAAACCGAGTAGCTTTCCAGCTGGTACCCCAAAGGTGCACTTACTCGGATTCAGTTTCATTTTGTACCTGCGTAGGTTAGCAAAGGTTTCCTCCAGGTCGGCAAGCAGAGTATGTGTTTTATTCGTTTTGATGACAATGTCATCTACGTACACCTGCACATTCTTGCCGAGCTGGTCATGCAAGCATTTCTGCATGCATCTCTGATAGGTTGCACCTGCATTCCTCAGGCCAAAACACATGACACGATAGCAATAAGCCCCGTACGGGGTAATGAAAGCAGTCTTTATTTGATCAGCAGGGTTGAGTGCAATCTGGTGGAAACCAGAGTAGGCATCTATGAAAGACAACAGTTCACAGCCGGCAGTGGAATCGATCACCTGATCGATGCGGGGTAGCGGGAAAGGATCCTTGGGGCATGCCTTGTTCAAATCGGTGTAGTCGACACACATGCGCCATGCAGTGGCAGCCTTGGGATCTTCCTTTTTCTTCTCGACCATGACCGGGTTGGCTAACCAATCCGGATGCAGCACTTCCATGATGAAGTTACTTATCAGCAGCTTGGTGATCTGATCCCCGATGGCCTTCCTTCTCTCATCTCCGAAACGGCGCAAAGCTTGCTTCACGGGCTTGGCGTCAGGACGCACATGCAAAGAGTGCTCAACCAACTCCCTCGGGACTCCTGGTAGATCTTCATTGGTCCAGGCGAACACATCCCGATTCTCACGGAGGAAGTGGATGAGCGCGCTTTCCTATTTCTCCGCCAACCCGGAACCAATGATGGCCACGCGCTCCGGGAACTCGGGGTCAACCTGGACTGTCTTGGTCTCCTTGGCAGCTTGGAAAGCAGTACCATGCTGGGTACTCGGCACACCTTGTGCGCCAGCCTGTGCGGACTGAGCCATGGCCACCACCTCGTACATCTTCTTCTTCTCGGCAGCAATCACCATCGATTCCGCCAGCTGGGAGCTAGCAGAGGCACACTCCATGGACTTCTTGTAATCTCCCGAGATGGTGATGATGCCATTGGGACCAGGGATCTTCATCTTCAGATAAGCCACATGCGTAGAGGCCATGAACTTGCCCAGAGCAGGCCTGCCGAGTAGAGCATGATAGGGGCTTTGATGGTCCACCACTTCGAACTGCAGGCGCTCTGTGCGGCAGTTCTCCCGGGTACCGAATAGCACATCAATCCACACTCGGCCAATCGGGTTGCACGAGATCCCGGGCACAATGCCATGGAAGGTGGTCTTGCTGGGCAGCATCATGTTCTCGGCCAGGCCAAGCTTCTCGAGTGTGTCCTTGTACACAATGTTGATGCTGCTGCCGTTGTCGATTAGCACCTTGCTGAACCTCACATTCTTCTCGGGGCCGAGGAAGGTAGGATCCAGCACCAAGGCATAGGTACCCGGATTGGGCATCACCTTGGGGTGATCTGCCCGAGTCCACCTGATCTCCTGGTCACACCAATACATGTAGTGAGGGACAGCAGGAATCACTGCGTTGACCTCCATGGCCCGCCTGTGCTGTGACTGCTTGTCGACTGCCTCAGAAGTGAAGATCATATAGCTCTCATGGTGCTCTTGGTACTGGTTGGAGCCATTGCCCCCATTGTTGCCATTGTTGCCATTGTTGCTGCCCTGATAGTTGTTGTTGCCTCTGTTGTTGTTGTTGCGGTTGTAGTTGTTGTTGTTGTTGCGGTATCTCTCATTGTTGAAGTTCCGGTTGGCTCCTAAAGCCACCTGGTTGACATTCTCTCTTCTCGGGTACACTGGCGGCCGAGCTGCGGGTGCGCGAGTAGGCTGAACAGTAGCATTGGCGGCTGGCAGAGGAGGAGGAGGAGGCAAGCCATCATTCTTGATCACATCCCACCACTCGCACTGCCGAGTAGTGTGGTTCGCAGGCCTTGAGGGGTGGTGAGTGTGAAAGCTGCATGGGCCATCCTTCATGTCGTCAAAGACAAACTTCTTCGGCTGCTCGGAGTTCCCGCTACCCGACTGAGAGGCGCGAAATGGCTTCTTGTCGCCTTGGCCCTGATTCTGGTTCTGCCCGTAGGCTCCAGCAGGTTTCTGACTTTGGCCACCACCACCTCCAACATTCACTGCATTCACCTCTTCAGGATCATACCGAGTATCTACTCGGCGCTTGTTGCGGAACTCGTTGCGCTTGTTATTGTTGAAGTTTCTTCTCGGCTCAGAGGAGTCCATCAGTGGCTGAGTAGGATCACCGAGTGCGTACTGATCCGCAATCTTGATGATCTCGGCCAGGGTGTTCGGCATCTCCCTCTGCAATCTCTGCCAAAGCATGCTGCCATGTCGGCAACCCTGCGCAAACCAAGTAATGGCCTGTGCTTCATTCACACCCTCACAAGTGTTCCTCAAGGTGCTCCACCGAGTAAGGTACTCGCGGTCCGTCTCGTCTTCTCGCTGCCTGCAAGCCGACAACTGCTGTGGCATATTCGGCCTCTTGTATGTACTCGTGAAGTTGCTGATGAAGGCATCCGAGAAGTCCAGCCAGCAGTTAATGCTGTTCTTGGGCAAGTTGTTGAGCCAAGTGCGAGCTGGACCCTCTAGCATCTGCGGCACATAGCGTACCGCCCATCTCCTGTTGCCATTCGCGATATGAACCGCGGTGACATAGTCATTGAGCCAATCTTCAGGCTTGGTGCTACCATTGTAGCTCTTGGTGCCTCTTGCGAGCTAGAAGCCCTTCACGGAAGGCTCGTTCATGATGCGCGGGCCAAAGCACTCGGGGCCAGGAGGACCCGTGCTCTCAAGCCGCGCCGACAAGCTGATACGGTCCAGCTGGTGCCTTGCATCTCCAGGCGCCAACACGCGCTCACCAACACGGTCATTAATATCATAACCAGCCATCTCCATAGCCGAGTAGCCATCATCATACCTATCCACCTGCATAGCTGCGGGCTGCTCCACCGGGTTGGCGACTGGTGCCACTGGGCGCGGCTGCTGCCTCTGCCGAGTAGGCTGAGCTGCGGGTTGCCGAGAAGTACCCGGACGCGCGGCTTCTCGGGCACGGCTTTGAGCTTTATGGGCTTGAGAGCCTGCTCTTGCAGCGTTGTGTTCCTGCCCGGGCTGCTGCGGCACAGCAACCTGTTTCGCGGCAGCATCCGGGTCATACACCTGCATTTGCCTGTCTCTACCCGAGCGCTCGCTGCGGCTCTTCTCGCGGCTGGGATGTGGAGACGAGGCCTGATCGTTAGATCTAGCCGCGTGCGAGTGAACCACCTGTGAAGCTCCAGCTCCCGGGTTGGCCTTCCGGAATTCCTCGTTCTGCCTAGCGGCCTCCAACACCAACTCGTTGAGCCTCTCCTGCTGCCTGAGACGCGCCTCTCCATCCAGGCGCGGCAACTCGGCAACCACGGCCTGTGCAGCTCTGAGCGTCTTGGCGGGTGTGCTGTACCTTGGCCGTGTGAAGGTGTTTGCGGTGGCGGACTGCGCGGGCACCTCCGCAACTGTCGCCATCTCGGCACCCAGATTGCGCCGCGTAGCGCCTACTCTGCTAGGCCTCCTGGCGACTGGCGTGAAGCCGTGAGCCTTGTTGTACTCGAGCTGGTCTAGACTCAGATCAAGCCTGATCTTCTCCAACTCCGCCTGCTCGGCAAGCAGCTCCTGGCGTTGCCGCTCGAGCTGCTCCCTCGCGGCTAGGAGCTCGATGTCGGTGAGAGTGGGCATGCCGGTTCGCGCAGCAGACGCGGGGATGACCGTTGACGTGGAAGGCGGCAAGTTGCTCTCCTTTTCGTAAGGCCGATGATTCCTGCCTCCAGCAGGCGGGTCGTCAACCTCCTCGACGACGGCCGCAGCGCCAGTAGCAGCTGCGCCAGTGTTCGCCGCCAAACCCGTCACCATCACCTCAGCGCAGCATGCAGAGCCGCATGCAGGCCTTCCGCGAGCAGCAACCACCGCAGGAGGATCCTCCGCGTCATGCACCAGCTCGGGGTAGGCGCTGTTGGCGACGGTGGCGACGTAGACGAGATGCGAGCCAAAGGAGATCACCGAGCCGCCCTCGGGCATGGCCATGCCGCCGAAACAGCCGGCGTTGTCGGTGACGAAGTCGAAGGAGCCGAATCTGTGGACAAGGCCACAAACTACGCGCTCCGCCGAAGAAGATCCCGTCCGAATAGAAACTCCAGCCAGCGCCCCTGGTTGCCCCACGGTGGGCGCCAACTGTCGTGGTGGCGTCACGGCAGATGCCATAGGATGGCTAAAGATGTGGGAACGATGGACGCTAGAGGTATTCGGGGAGGGATTACGCGACGAATAGCCGCGTGAGGTAAGATCCACACAACACAAACAACACGATGTACCCAGGTTCAGGGCCCTCGTGAGGAGGTAAAACCCCTACTCCCTGCCTTTCTCTATGTATTATGATGTCTCTCCGAGTAGCCACAGTAAAAACGGTATCTCTACCGAGTAGCCTTTCTCTCCTCTCCGAGAAGAGATAGGTCAAGAACTTAGGGTTTCTAGGGTTCAATATGAACATATGAGAACCTGCCTCGCGCAGGAGGCGGCGGGGCACCTTATATACATGGTGCCCAGCCGGATACGTCCAAATCTAGACAAGTGTCGACATAGTGTGCACATCGTCCTTTCTCCGAGTACCCGCTGACAGCTTTGGTTCCTAATCTTGGCCGCTTCTGTAAAGTCGTTGGGCAAAACTAGGGGACAGACTGGTATCACTGTACCTAGGCACAGAGTAGGCCCCCCTTATCCTGCCACCGCCTGCTTCCATGCTGTCACTGTCAGGGAGACCGGTCCCATATGAACAGTAGTTCGAATGCTGCCAAGTACGGACCCAGGATACGCGGGATCCTGTGTCAGAACGGCTCCTTTGACTTTCTGGCCCGAGTAGGTTCCCGCCAATTGTTCCCGCCAATTGTACTCGGGCCAACTCTTCTACTCGAAAGGATAGAACTTGATTGATATCCCCTTCTGGTCATCTTGAGGTGAGACCGAGTAGCAGTCGACCGGGTAGCGAGTACCAGGTAGTCGGCTACTCGACCAAACCTCTCTTCTGTAAGCTGCCTTTACCACCTGTCTTTACCCTACTCGGGGGTAACCCCCCGACACCAAGGTAGCGCATGGGAAAAGTCTCCACCGCACATCCGAGCCCCTGAGTCACCTATAGTGCCATATCCTCATTCCCCCAGATAAGGTGTGCCGAGCTCTTGCCGAAATTTGTGTGGAGCCCGGAGGCGCCCCCAAAATCCTCCAAGAGTGCCGCGAAAACGCGAAAATCCGCTATCGACGGCTTGAGAAAGGTGACGACATCATCAGCGTACATGGAGGTGCGGTGACGCAGCTCCCTTGCCGAGAGACGCGAAAGGAGCCCCACCTCGGATGCCTTCTGAATTAACAGGTAGAGCACTTCCATAACCAGGATGAAGAGCAGGGGGAAAGGGGGTCCCCCTGGCGGAGCCCGCGCATGTTGGCAATCCAACAGCCCGGAATGCCGTTTGTCAACACCCTGGTGGAAGCTGTGGAAAGGAGCGCGCAAATCCACGCGAGCCAGCGCTCGCCAAACCCCATCTTACGGAGGACCTCGAAAAGGAAGGCCCAATCCACAGTGTCAAAGGCCTTCCTAATGTCCAGCTTCAGAAGGACGGCTGGCGTGGCCGTGCCGTGGAGCTGCCTTGCCATGCCCTGCACCAGCATGAAGTTATCATGAAGGCAGCGACCTCGAATGAATGCGCTCTGATGGGCCCCCACTAGCTGGGGAATAAAAGGTGCCACCCGCGTAGCGAGGACCTTAGCCACGAGCTTCGCGAAGCCATGGATCAGGCTAATGGGACGGAAGTCCCCCACCAGCACCGCATCCGGCTTCTTGGGCAGAAGCGTGATGAAGGCCTGGTTGACTGCCCCAAAACCTCGATGGTCGAGGCGAGAGAGCGCCCTAAAGGCATCGAGGACGTCACCTTTGATGATACGCCCTGATGACCTTCCACACCTCCTCCTCTGTAAACTCCTCCTCGAGGGAACGGAGGTCCATCGACGGAATGCCGAGAAAGTCGAGATCAAAGGAGAACGGCCTGTCAGGCGCCGAACCTAAGAGTTCTGCAAAAAACTCATCCACGGCCGCAGACTTCCCCTCATGGTCCGAGACACGGTTGCCGTCAACCATGAGGTGACCCACAAAGTTCTTACGCCTGCGGTGGCTAGCCGCTGCATTAAAGAACCTGGTGCAAGCCTCATCCTCTCTCAGCCATAACAAACGAGAGCGTTGTCTCGCCATCTGTAACATCCCAAGTATGAAAATATCCCCTAGAATGTTTGATTTCATGTTTAATTAAAGTATTGCATCATGTCATCATGTTTAATTATTTGTTTGCATTGTTTACTATTTGTTTTCCATCTGTTCTTAATTGTTTTCACATTTCAAATTCAAATTATTTCCAAACTTTATTTCATACTTGCTCTGTTACAACATTTTAAATGAAAATCTCAAATAAAAACAACTCATGTAACATCCCAAGTATGAAAAATAGCCTTTAGAATGTTTGCTCTCTGTTATTTTATGTTTTGCATCATGGCATCATGTTGATTGCATTTGTTTTGTTTGTTTTCCATTTGTTTTCCTCTGTTTTCATTTGTTTTCCTTTGTTTTCTATTTGAATTTCAACTCAAATTTCAAACCTTTTGTTTCATCCTTGTGATGTTACAATTTCTAAAAAGATATTTCAAAATAAAACAATTATTTGTTTCCATTAAAGTGTGATTCCAAACTATTGTTTTATTTCTATAAAAATGCATCCAATAATCAAACCCTTTTCAAATTCAATTTGTTTTCCATTTGAAGTTCCAAACCAACATCCAAATAGTTGTTTACAAATAAAAAAACTTATTTGTTTCCAAATAATCCCATAATGATCACTTATTAAATTGTTGGTTTTAATCAAACAATTAATTCAATCCATTAATTCCAAATCATTTCAAATTCAAATCAAATCTTCCAATCAGCACCCAATTTCAAATTATAAAAATTACCAAACAAACCAAACCATTTGATCTCTTTAATCATTACGATTCACCCTAATAAACATGTTGATTTTACTCAAAATCAAATAATAAGCAATTCTTTCAAATGTTGTTTTAAATTACAAAACAGTAATTAAAAAATTAAACTTTTGGAAACCCCAAACTTGCACATGTTGCATTCCAATAAGGAGTTGTTACAAAATAAAGGTTCCCTAAAAATTTCTACCCCAAAACCCCTTCTATTCCTTCCTATCTCTTTTGCAGCAAAAAAAAATAAAACAAACAAAAAAAATAGAAAAGAGAGAGAGTGCAGCAGCCCAAGCCCATCTATTTTGGCCCAGTACCCCTCCAGTCTTGTCTTCTTCCTCCCCAGACGTCATCTTCCTGTACGAACGCATCAGACACCAGACGATCTCCTCCACCCCCCTGGATGTGCAGCCGTACCATGCCTTCCCCCTCCTTATATCTCCTCCTCCCCCTCTCCCAACCTCAAACCCTAACTAGCCCTTCTCCTCCATAGCCGCCAGCCTCTCTCCCTCCTCATCCAACTCCTTTCTGTTCTTCTGAACATGACCGAAACAGCCACCGAACACCACCTAGTCGCCGTCGCCCTCACCGCCATGGCCACCTCGAGGAGCAGCCGGGCGTGGGAATGGAGCCGCCCCGCTCCCCTCGTCCTCTCGGTGCCCTCGGTTCCCGCCGGGAGCCCCCGGAGCTCCGGCGCCGTCCGCCCCTTCGCCACCATCGCCCCTGCCCGAGCGTTGCTCCACCACCGACCGCTCACCGCCTCGACTCCAATCGCCCCTAGGTGAGGGCTCCTCCTCCGGTCCCCTGCCTCCCTTTCTCCCCCCTTGAACCACACGCGCAGCCGCACCCCACGGCTCTCCGGCGAGGGCAGTAGCCATCGATGGCCTTGTTCTGTCGTGGTACAGGTCCAGTACCTGTTCGATTCAGTTACGTTCAGAGAAAAAAAATCCCGCGCGGCCACACCTCAAAACCCCCCCGAGTCCCCTTCCATCACAACCCGAGTTCAGTCCCACTGGTTGGTTCCTCAGCGCAGGAATCAGGAGGTGGGGGGATCAAATCCCACCCCCTGCACATTAACAAACTTTTTTATTTTTGTATTGTTTGGTCACAGCACTTTCAGAGAATCACACCTAGGCCCCTGGTATTTAATCTAGATCCCTGAAAAATATTTTTTCCAAGTCCCTAGATCCATAAAAATGGCAGATTTGCACCCAATTTTGGAAATTGCATAAATAAATCATCCCAACTCCAAATCCAACATTTTTAATATGTTTTCAATACCAAATTGAATGTTCTATCCAAATATAAAATTTGTTTACTGTTTTGAATATTTTAAATTGGTGCAATATTTGAAAACTTGTCAAATTCACTTAAAATTGCAAAATTCATAACTTGAGCATAAAAATTCCAAATTTCACAAACTAAATGTGTTTTCCAATCAAATTTTCATTTACTTTCCAAATATAAATTTTGTTTGCTGTTTTGAATAATTTAAATTGCTGAAAACAACTGTTTCTTGTTTATTGCATTTAAAATTGCCAAAATAATCACTTGCTCATTTTAAATCCAATTTCCACAAATGAAATATGTTTTCCATGCAAAATTAAACCACCTTTTCAAATATAAATTTTGTTTCATGTTTTGAATAATTAAAAGTGGTTAAATAATTTAAATCTTATTTAATTCATTTAATATTGTTAAATTTATAACTTGATCAAAACAAATTCTTTTGGGACATATAAAATATGTTTTCCAACCCTAAAAGTATAAACTTTTCAAATATGAATTTGGTTTAATGCTTTGAACAAATAAAAATGCAAATAAATTCATGTTTGAATTAAATTCATTTAATTCTTGCTTAAACTTGTTTAATCCATAAATAATTTATTTGAAATCCTTTTTCAACAAGTGAAACATGTATTCCAACTAAAATCTTGTTTTCTTTTCAAATATAAACTTTGTTATCTATTTTGAACAATTTAACTTGATGAAAACAACAAATGCTTGTGTGACACCTTTAAGTAACCAAAATTCCAACACTTAATAAATGAATTTCTAAACTTGTTAATCCTTATTTCCATTTGGTTCTATTGTTGCTATTTTGCTGTTTTCCTCATCCATGCATCATGCTAATTCACTTACACAAGTTCATTAGTTGTAAAACAATTAATTCAACCATAATTCATGGGCTTTTCATATGCAATCCAATTGCATATGGGTCCATTTAATCATGTTTCTATCTTGTCAACTAGTTTATTTTGATGCAACCATTAATTTGACATGCATCATCTTTGATTGTGCACAATGCCATGATAATGATTGTTTACCTTTCTGCCTTGTTTGTTTGCTTCTTCCCGGATACACGACGACGTTGAGACCGACGATCCTTACGACACCCCTTCTAAGGAGTTAGCTCAGTACCAGGCTACTGGGTTTTGCAGGCAGGTTATCACTCACATGAACCACTGTGTTCCTTTCAACATTGGTTACCGATACTTTCCGTTGTTCTTTTCTGCTAGCCTTAGTAGTAGTTGTTTCTGTTACGAACCCATGACATGAATCCTTTAACCCTGATACTGCCTCACCTCCATACCCATAACCTTTTGTTTGAGCCCGTGTCTTACTAGCATGCTTAGGTTGTTTTGCTCGAGTCTGTTACCCGTTACTTTCTGTTACTATTTCATTATGTTCTGGGGGATCGATGTTAATCAATCAATCATGCTAATGTTACTATTAATAATAAATTTGATGATAAGGCACCGGCAGGAGGCCCATGAGAGGTTTTGGAGCCTGCTAGTGTCGACCCTAATAGGAAAAGCGTCTTGTCTACTGATCCATGATGAGCGCACTAACCGCATGTGGGAAGCGAGTATGGGCGCCCCCCTCAACTTGACCTGATTCGCATCTCGTCCAAATCGCCTCATTTAGTTCGTGTTTTCCATTTGCCGCATGCATGTTTTTGCGAGCCCAGGCCAGGGTGGAACTTTTGTAGTCGGCATATAGGGGGACACGTTCTTAGAGTGCTATGAGGGTCCATTTTCTTCTGGGCTCGATTAGCCGTGCGCCCAAGGTGCTTTGGGCTTGATGCGAAGAATGGTTGGTTGTGTAGAGTACCCCGCTTGGTGGAAGTGCATTTCCATCTGGCGGGTTATTCTTGCGTGTACGGCCAAATTGGTGCAACCCTGCAGGGATAATCTTCTCGAGAAGCCGTGTTTTCCGCGGTTATGGATTACTTGGTGAAAGTACTGGCTAACAAGTACTCAGGACAACTTAAACATAATGATCAAACATGTTACACCCAATGATTAATAACTTGACTAGTAATAGGCTGATGACACAACAACTTGATCCACCTTTAATACAACTGTGTGAGTTATCCTCGGATTGCTTCTTTGGATAAGGGGCGAGATCCAGGATGGGTTTGTTTGAAGTTATCTTTCAGTTGGTTACAATCCTCGATCTTATCTCCTTTCTGGTAGACGGAAGTGGTAGAAACTCTGTAGTTGTTTAGAGCAGCCAGTTGCAGCATCCTTATATCCCCTTTCTTCCGTTGACCCAAAGCATCTGTGCTTGGTGTTGACGGGTTACACTTTGGTGAATTGTGAGTCTTGCTTGCCAGTACGTTTATGTACTGACCCCGTTGGGGCTGTGGTTTCCGCAGACCAACGTTTCCGAGGATCTACATGGTGGCAACTACGTGGAGTATGACGAGACTGCTGACGAGTAGATAGCGGACCCGGGAAGGATCCGAGACTTCGTGGATGGGCTCCGTCTGTTTGTTTCCGGCCTCTTAGGCCTATTTGGTTCTTGTCTGTACTCAGACATGTTGAATGCTTCCGATGTATTGTAATGATGTATTGTTGGGGCATGTGCCCTCTCAATGATTGTATTTGCTATCTCTGCTCTAATGAGAGCCATTTGCAACTTATTTCAATCTTTTGTGTCGTAGAGATCTGTTGTGATATCAATTGTTAAACGCCGTTGACGTACCATGTGTGTATGGTTTGAAGTACGTCGACGGAAGTGCCTTTGATCTCTAGTGGATAGTTTACATCGACGATGGAATAGCAGGGCTTGTGTTGTCGCGCATAAGCGCAGGCCTACCAGGAAGCTGGGACGTGGGAGCAGTTATGCCCCATAATCCAAGCATCTGCTATCCAGTTCGTACGGTGAGTATCCCCTAGAAATCAGGGTGCGACAAATGGTATCAGAGCCTGTCTGCCTGTAGGATCCCTTTTACTGGTCGCAGTTGAGTCTAGAAACTATTTTGTAGCTATATAGGAAAAATGAAACGTGAGAGTAGGAATTCTGTTCTTTTTCTTCTTTCCCCGCCCACCCTCCCTTTTCTGGTAAGGAAGTGCAACGTTGTTTCCTCTTCTCATCTAAACTTTCAAGTTAGGATTTCACGAATTCTGGTTTCTCTAGGATGGTTATATCTACTAGACCATAGGAATGGAGGTGGTTGTGACATGATTTATCATGTTGCCTACTCATGATTGAGAACGGAGGCGTGTAAGCCCCGGAAGCAGATCCTCTATTCCTTAAGCAGTAGATATTGATCCTTTAGAAGCCAGGATGGGTTTTCCGTAGTACCTCAGGAGTTTTGTTCTCGTTTTCCCGGAGTTGCTTCATTATCCTGTTCTTCTCAACATCCTTTTCGTCCGTTGAAATCTTGTTGTTGTTTTCCACTTCAAATCTTCTACCGGCGTCTAATCAAAAACTTCCTCGTAAACTCTTATCCAGTTAAAGTGTTATTTGATACCGGAGCATCACATTCCTTTGTGTCAACAATCTTTTCAACAACATACAACCCAATTCTGGTTCCACTAAGAAATCAAAACTCTGTTCACTCCCCGGGATCTCAAATGTTGACTTCATAATTCAGACACAGAAATCAAGTTCTAATGGGAGGCCACATATTCCTCGCTTCTCTCATGTTGCTGATTCTGACATTGATGTCATCCTTGGTGTTCCATTGATGTCAATAACTCTGTTCCAACCTTATTACAGATAGTCTATTCTCCAAATGAATCAAGTTCTATCCAGCTATACACCCTCCATACAAAACCTCTCCCTTTATTGAAAATGTTCCGGTGGTTTGCAAATTCCCTGACGTCTATCCAAGGTGCACGATGTGTTTCACGTGTCACAAGAAGTTTCCGGACCTTTTCCTTTCTCAGTAGGAATCTCGGGGCGCGATTCCTTCAAGGGGGGGCGTTTTGTAACATCCCAAGTCTGAAAAATAGCCTTTAGAATGTTTGCTCTCTGTTATTTTATGTTTTGCATCATGGCATCATGTTGATTGCATTTGTTTTGTTTGTTTTCCATTTGTTTTCCTCTGTTTCATTTGTTTTCCTTTGTTTTCTATTTGAATTTCAACTCAAATTTCAAACCTTTTGTTTCATCCTTGTGATGTTACAATTTCTAAAAAGATATTTCAAAATAAAACAATTATTTGTTTCCATTAAAGTGTGATTCCAAACTATTGTTTTATTTCTATAAAAATGCATCCAATAATCAAACCCTTTTCAAATTCAATTTGTTTTCCATTTGAAGTTCCAAACCAACATCCAAATAGTTGTTTACAAATAAAAAAACTTATTTGTTTCCAAATAATCCCATAATGATCACTTATTAAATTGTTGGTTTTAATCAAACAATTAATTCAATCCATTAATTCCAAATCATTTCAAATTCAAATCAAATCTTCCAATCAGCACCCAATTTCAAATTATAAAAATTACCAAACAAACCAAACCATTTGATCTCTTTAATCATTAGGATTCACCCTAATAAACATGTTGATTTTACTCAAAATCAAATAATAAGCAATTCTTTCAAATGTTGTTTTAAATTACAAAACAGTAATTAAAAAATTAAACTTTTGGAAACCCCAAACTTGCACATGTTGCATTCCAATAAGGAGTTGTTACAAAATAAAGGTTCCCTAAAAATTTCTACCCGAAAACCCCTTCTATTCCTTCCTATCTCTTTTGCAGCAAAAAAAAATAAAACAAACAAAAAAAAATAGAAAAGAGAGAGAGTGCAGCAGCCCAAGCCCATCTATTTTGGCCCAGTACCCCTCCAGTCTTGTCTTCTTCCTCCCCAGACGTCATCTTCCTGTACGAACGCATCAGACACCAGACGATCTCCTCCACCCCCCTGGATGTGCAGCCGTACCATGCCTTCCCCCTCCTTATATCTCCTCCTCCCCCTCTCCCAACCTCAAACCCTAACTAGCCCTTCTCCTCCATAGCCGCCACCCTCTCTCCCTCCTCATCCAACTCCTTTCTGTTCTTCTGAACATGACCGAAACAGCCACCGAACACCACCTAGTCGCCGTCGCCCTCACCGCCATGGCCACCTCGAGGAGCAGCCGGGCGTGGGAATGGAGCCGCCCCGCTCCCCTCGTCCTCCCGGTGCCCTCGGTTCCCGCCGGGAGCCCCCGGAGCTCCGGCGCCGTCCGCCCCTTCGCCACCATCGCCCCTGCCCGAGCGTTGCTCCACCACCGACCGCTCACCGCCTCGACTCCAATCGCCCCTAGGTGAGGGCTCCTCCTCCGGTCCCCTGCCTCCCTTTCTCCCCCCTTGAACCACACGCGCAGCCGCACCCCACGGCTCTCCGGCGAGGGCAGTAGCCATCGATGGCCTTGTTCTGTCGTGGTACAGGTCCAGTACCTGTTCGATTCAGTTACGTTCAGAGAAAAAAAATCCCGCGCGGCCACACCTCAAAACCCCCCGAGTCCCCTTCCATCACAACCCGAGTTCAGTCCCACTGGTTGGTTCCTCAGCGCAGGAATCAGGAGGTGGGGGATCAAATCCCACCCCCTGCACATTAACAAACTTTTTTATTTTTGTATTGTTTGGTCACAGCACTTTCAGAGAATCACACCTAGGCCCCTGGTATTTAATCTAGATCCCTGAAAAATATTTTTTCCAAGTCCCTAGATCCATAAAAATGGCAGATTTGCACCCAATTTTGGAAATTGCATAAATAAATCATCCCAACTCCAAATCCAACATTTTTAATATGTTTTCAATACCAAATTGAATGTTCTATCCAAATATAAAATTTGTTTACTGTTTTGAATATTTTAAATTGGTGCAATATTTGAAAACTTGTCAAATTCACTTAAAATTGCAAAATTCATAACTTGAGCATAAAAATTCCAAATTTCACAAACTAAATATGTTTTCCAATCAAATTTTCATGTACTTTCCAAATATAAATTTTGTTTGCTGTTTTGAATAATTTAAATTGCTGAAAACAACTGTTTCTTGTTTATTGCATTTAAAATTGCCAAAATAATCACTTGCTCATTTTAAATCCAATTTCCACAAATGAAATATGTTTTCTATGCAAAATTAAACCACCTTTTCAAATATAAATTTTGTTTCATGTTTTGAATAATTAAAAGTGGTTAAATAATTTAAATCTTATTTAATTCATTTAATATTGTTAAATTTATAACTTGATCAAAACAAATTCTTTTGGGACATATAAAATATGTTTTCCAACCCTAAAAGTATAAACTTTTCAAATATGAATTTGGTTTAATGCTTTGAACAAATAAAAATGCAAATAAATTCATGTTTGAATTAAATTCATTTAATTCTTGCTTAAACTTGTTTAATCCATAAATAATTTATTTGAAATCCTTTTTCAACAAGTGAAACATGTATTCCAACTAAAATCTTGTTTTCTTTTCAAATATAAACTTTGTTATCTATTTTGAACAATTTAACTTGATGAAAACAACAAATGCTTGTGTGACACCTTTAAGTAACCAAAATTCCAACACTTAATAAATGAATTTCTAAACTTGTTAATCCTTATTTCCATTTGGTTCTATTGTTGCTATTTTGCTGTTTTCCTCATCCATGCATCATGCTAATTCACTTACACAAGTTCATTAGTTGTAAAACAATTAATTCAACCATAATTCATGGGCTTTTCATATGCAATCCAATTGCATATGGGTCCATTTAATCATGTTTCTATCTTGTCAACTAGTTTATTTTGATGCAACCATTAATTTGACATGCATCATCTTTGATTGTGCACAATGCCATGATAATGATTGTTTACCTTTCTGCCTTGTTTGTTTGCTTCTTCCCGGATACACGACGACGTTGAGACCGACGATCCTTACGACACCCCTTCTAAGGAGTTAGCTCAGTACCAGGCTACTGGGTTTTGCAGGCAGGTTATCACTCACATGAACCACTGTGTTCCTTTCAACATTGGTTACCGATACTTTCCGTTGTTCTTTTCTGCTAGCCTTAGTAGTAGTTGTTTCTGTTACGAACCCATCACATGAATCCTTTAACCCTGATACTGCCTCACCTCCATACCCATAACCTTTTGTTTGAGCCCGTGTCTTACTAGCATGCTTAGGTTGTTTTGCTCGAGTCTGTTACCCGTTACTTTCTGTTACTATTTCATTATGTTCTGGGGGATCGATGTTAATCAATCAATCATGCTAATGTTACTATTAATAATAAATTTGATGATAAGGCACCGGCAGGAGGCCCATGAGAGGTTTTGGAGCCTGCTAGTGTCGACCCTAATAGGAAAAGGGTCTTGTCTACTGATCCATGATGAGCGCACTAACCGCATGTGGGAAGCGAGTATGGGCGCCCCCCTCAACTTGACCTGATTCGCATCTCGTCCAAATCGCCTCATTTAGTTCGTGTTTTCCATTTGCCGCATGCATGTTTTTGCGAGCCCAGGCCAGGGTGGAACTTTTGTAGTCGGCATATAGGGGGACACGTTCTTAGAGTGCTATGAGGGTCCATTTTCTTCTGGGATCGATTAGCCGTGCGCCCAAGGTGCTTTGGGCTTGATGCGAAGAATGGTTGGTTGTGTAGAGTACCCCGCTTGGTGGAAGTGCATTTCCATCTGGCGGGTTATTCTTGCGTGTACGGCCAAATTGGTGCAACCCTGCAGGGATAATCTTCTCGAGAAGCCGTGTTTTCCGCGGTTATGGATTACTTGGTGAAAGTACTGGCTAACAAGTACTCAGGACAACTTAAACATAATGATCAAACATGTTACACCCAATGATTAATAACTTGACTAGTAATAGGCTGATGACACAACAACTTGATCCACCTTTAATACAACTGTGTGAGTTATCCTCAGATTGCTTCTTTGGATAAGGGGCGAGATCCAGGATGGGTTTGTTTGAAGTTATCTTTCAGTTGGTTACAATCCTCGATCTTATCTCCTTTCTGGTAGACGGAAGTGGTAGAAACTCTGTAGTTGTTTAGAGCAGCCAGTTGCAGCATCCTTATATCCCCTTTCTTCCGTTGACCCAAAGCATCTGTGCTTGGTGTTGACGGGTTACACTTTGGTGAATTGTGAGTCTTGCTTGCCAGTACGTTTATGTACTGACCCCGTTGGGGCTGTGGTTTCCGCACACCAACGTTTCCGAGGATCTACATGGTGGCAACTACGTGGAGTATGACGAGACTGCTGACGAGTAGATAGCGGACCCGGGCAGGATCCGAGACTTCGTGGATGGGCTCCATCTGTTTGTTTCCGGCCTCTTAGGCCTATTTGGTTCTTGTCTGTACTCAGACATGTTGAATGCTTCCGCTGTATTGTAATGATGTATTGTTGGGGCATGTGCCCTCTCAATGATTGTATTTGCTATCTCTGCTCTAATGAGAGCCATTTGCAACTTATTTCAATCTTTTGTGTCGTAGAGATCTGTTGTGATATCAATTGTTAAACGCCGTTGACGTACCATGTGTGTATGGTTTGAAGTACGTCGACGGAAGTGCCTTTGATCTCTAGTGGATAGTTTACATCGACGATGGAATAGCAGGGCTTGTGTTGTCGCGCATAAGCGCGGGCCTACCAGGAAGCTGGGACGTGGGAGCAGTTATGCCCCATAATCCAAGCATCTGCTATCCAGTTCGTACGGTGAGTATCCCCTAGAAATCAGGGTGCGACAAATGGTATCAGAGCCTGTCTGCCTGTAGGATCCCTTTTACTGGTCGCGGTTGAGTCTAGAAACTATTTTGTAGCTATATAGGAAAAATGAAACGTGAGAGTAGGAATTCTGTTCTTTTTCTTCTTTCCCCACCCACCCTCCCTTTTCTGGTAAGGAAGTGCAACGTTGTTTCCTCTTCTCATCTAAACTTTCAAGTTAGGATTTCACGAATTCTGGTTTCTCTAGGATGGTTATATCTACTAGACCATAGGAATGGAGGTGGTTGTGACATGATTTATCATGTTGCCTACTCATGATTGAGAACGGAGGCGTGTAAGCCCCGGAATCAGATCCTCTATTCCTTAAGCAGTAGATATTGATCCTTTAGAAGCCAGGATGGGTTTTCCGTAGTACCTCAGGAGTTTTGTTCTCGTTTTCCCGGAGTTGCTTCATTATCCTGTTCTTCTCAACATCCTTTTCGTCCGTTGAAATCTTGTTGTTGTTTTCCACTTCAAATCTTCTACCGGCGTCTAATCAAAAACTTCCTCGTAAACTCTTATCCAGTTAAAGTGTTATTTGATACCGGAGCATCACATTCCTTTGTGTCAACAATCTTTTCAACAACATACAACCCAATTCTGGTTCCACTAAGAAATCAAAACTCTGTTCACTCCCCGGGATCTCAAATGTTGACTTCCAAATTCAGACACAGAAATCAAGTTCTAATGGGAGGCCACATATTCCTCGCTTCTCTCATGTTGCTGATTCTGACATTGATGTCATCCTTGGTGTTCCATTGATGTCAATAACTCTGTTCCAACCTTATTACAGATAGTCTATTCTCCAAATGAATCAAGTTCTATCCAGCTATACACCCTCCATACAAAACCTCTCCCTTTATTGAAAATGTTCCGGTGGTTTGCAAATTCCCTGACGTCTATCCAAGGTGCACGATGTGTTTCACGTGTCACAAGAAGTTTCCGGACCTTTTCCTTTCTCAGTAGGAATCTCGGGGCGCGATTCCTTCAAGGAGGGCGTTTTGTAACATCCCAAGTCTGAAAAATAGCCTTTAGAATGTTTGCTCTCTGTTATTTTATGTTTTGCATCATGGCATCATGTTGATTGCATTTGTTTTGTTTGTTTTCCATTTGTTTTCCTCTGTTTTCATTTGTTTTCCTTTGTTTTCTATTTGAATTTCAACTCAAATTTCAAACCTTTTGTTTCATCCTTGTGATGTTACAATTTCTAAAAAGATATTTCAAAATAAAACAATTATTTGTTTCCATTAAAGTGTGATTCCAAACTATTGTTTTATTTCTATAAAAATGCATCCAATAATCAAACCCTTTTCAAATTCAATTTGTTTTCCATTTGAAGTTCCAAACCAACATCCAAATAGTTGTTTCCAAATAAAAAACCTTATTTGTTTCCAAATAATCCCATAATGATCACTTATTAAATTGTTGGTTTTAATCAAACAATTAATTCAATCCATTAATTCCAAATCATTTCAAATTCAAATCAAATCTTCCAATCAGCACCCAATTTCAAATTATAAAAATTACCAAACAAACCAAACCATTTGATCTCTTTAATCATTAGGATTCACCGTAATAAACATGTTGATTTTACTCAAAATCAAATAATAAGCAATTCTTTCAAATGTTGTTTTAAATTACAAAACAGTAATTAAAAAATTAAACTTTTGGAAACCCCAAACTTGCACATGTTGCATTCCAATAAGGAGTTGTTACAAAATAAAGGTTCCCTAAAAATTTCTACCCCAAAACCCCTTCTATTCCTTCCTATCTCTTTTGCAGCAAAAAAAAATAAAACAAACAAAAAAAAATAGAAAAGAGAGAGAGTGCAGCAGCCCAAGCCCATCTATTTTGGCCCAGTACCCCTCCAGTCTTGTCTTCTTCCTCCCCAGACGTCATCTTCCTGTACGAACGCATCAGACACCAGACGATCTCCTCCACCCCCCTGGATGTGCAGCCGTACCATGCCTTCCCCCTCCTTATATCTCCTCCTCCCCCTCTCCCAACCTCAAACCCTAACTAGCCCTTCTCCTCCATAGCCGCCACCCTCTCTCCCTCCTCATCCAACTCCTTTCTGTTCTTCTGAACATGACCGAAACAGCCACCGAACACCACCTAGTCGCCGTCGCCCTCACCGCCATGGCCACCTCGAGGAGCAGCCGGGCGTGGGAATGGAGCCGCCCCGCTCCCCTCGTCCTCCCGGTGCCCTCGGTTCCCGCCGGGAGCCCCCGGAGCTCCGGCGCCGTCCGCCCCTTCGCCACCATCGCCCCTGCCCGAGCGTTGCTCCACCACCGACCGCTCACCGCCTCGACTCCAATCGCCCCTAGGTGAGGGCTCCTCCTCCGGTCCCCTGCCTCCCTTTCTCCCCCCTTGAACCACACGCGCAGCCGCACCCCACGGCTCTCCGGCGAGGGCAGTAGCCATCGATGGCCTTGTTCTGTCGTGGTACAGGTCCAGTACCTGTTCGATTCAGTTACGTTCAGAGAAAAAAAATCCCGCGCGGCCACACCTCAAAACCCCCCCGAGTCCCCTTCCATCACAACCCGAGTTCAGTCCCACTGGTTGGTTCCTCAGCGCAGGAATCAGGAGGTGGGGGGATCAAATCCCACCCCCTGCACATTAACAAACTTTTTTATTTTTGTATTGTTTGGTCACAGCACTTTCAGAGAATCACACCTAGGCCCCTGGTATTTAATCTAGATCCCTGAAAAATATTTTTTCCAAGTCCCTAGATCCATAAAAATGGCAGATTTGCACCCAATTTTGGAAATTGCATAAATACATCATCCCAACTCCAAATCCAACATTTTTAATATGTTTTAAATACCAAATTGAATGTTCTATCCAAATATAAAATTTGTTTACTGTTTTGAATATTTTAAATTGGTGCAATATTTGAAAACTTGTCAAATTCACTTAAAATTGCAAAATTCATAACTTGAGCATAAAAATTCCAAATTTCACAAACTAAATATGTTTTCCAATCAAATTTTCATGTACTTTCCAAATATAAATTTTGTTTGCTGTTTTGAATAATTTAAATTGCTGAAAACAACTGTTTCTTGTTTATTGCATTTAAAATTGCCAAAATAATCACTTGCTCATTTTAAATCCAATTTCCACAAATGAAATATGTTTTCCATGCAAAATTAAACCACCTTTTCAAATATAAATTTTGTTTCATGTTTTGAATAATTAAAAGTGGTTAAATAATTTAAATCTTATTTAATTCATTTAATATTGTTAAATTTATAACTTGATCAAAACAAATTCTTTTGGGACATATAAAATATGTTTTCCAACCCTAAAAGTATAAACTTTTCAAATATGAATTTGGTTTAATGTTTTGAACAAATAAAAATGCAAATAAATTCATGTTTGAATTAAATTCATTTAATTCTTGCTTAAACTTGTTTAATCCATAAATAATTTATTTGAAATCCTTTTTCAACAAGTGAAACATGTATTCCAACTAAAATCTTGTTTTCTTTTCAAATATAAACTTTGTTATCTATTTTGAACAATTTAACTTGATGAAAACAACAAATGCTTGTGTGACACCTTTAAGTAACCAAAATTCCAACACTTAATAAATGAATTTCTAAACTTGTTAATCCTTATTTCCATTTGGTTCTATTGTTGCTATTTTGCTGTTTTCCTCATCCATTCATCATGCTAATTCACTTACACAAGTTCATTAGTTGTAAAACAATTAATTCAACCATAATTCATGGGCTTTTCATATGCAATCCAATTGCATATGGGTCCATTTAATCATGTTTCTATCTTGTCAACTAGTTTATTTTGATGCAACCATTAATTTGACATGCATCATCTTTGATTGTGCACAATGCCATGATAATGATTGTTTACCTTTCTGCCTTGTTTGTTTGCTTCTTCCCGGATACACGACGACGTTGAGACCGACGATCCTTACGACACCCCTTCTAAGGAGTTAGCTCAGTACCAGGCTACTGGGTTTTGCAGGCAGGTTATCACTCACATGAACCACTGTGTTCCTTTCAACATTGGTTACCGATACTTTCCGTTGTTCTTTTCTGCTAGCCTTAGTAGTAGTTGTTTCTGTTACGAACCCATCACATGAATCCTTTAACCCTGATACTGCCTCACCTCCATACCCATAACCTTTTGTTTGAGCCCGTGTCTTACTAGCATGCTTAGGTTGTTTTGCTCGAGTCTGTTACCCGTTACTTTCTGTTACTATTTCATTATGTTCTGGGGGATCGATGTTAATCAATCAATCATGCTAATGTTACTATTAATAATAAATTTGATGATAAGGCACCGGCAGGAGGCCCATGAGAGGTTTTGGAGCCTGCTAGTGTTGACCCTAATAGGAAAAGGGTCTTGTCTACTGATCCATGATGAGCGCACTAACCGCATGTGGGAAGCGAGTATGGGCGCCCCCCTCAACTTGACCTGATTCGCATCTCGTCCAAATCGCCTCATTTAGTTCGTGTTTTCCATTTGCCGCATGCATGTTTTTGCGAGCCCAGGCCAGGGTGGAACTTTTGTAGTCGGCATATAGGGGGACACGTTCTTAGAGTGCTATGAGGGTCCATTTTCTTCTGGGCTCGATTAGCCGTGCGCCCAAGGTGCTTTGGGCTTGATGCGAAGAATGGTTGGTTGTGTAGAGTACCCCGCTTGGTGGAAGTGCATTTCCATCTGGCGGGTTATTCTTGCGTGTACGGCCAAATTGGTGCAACCCTGCAGGGATAATCTTCTCGAGAAGCCGTGTTTTCCGCGGTTATGGATTACTTGGTGAAAGTACTGGCTAACAAGTACTCAGGACAACTTAAACATAATGATCAAACATGTTACACCCAATGATTAATAAATTGACTAGTAATAGGCTGATGACACAACAACTTGATCCACCTTTAATACAACTGTGTGAGTTATCCTCGGATTGCTTCTTTGGATAAGGGGCGAGATCCAGGATGGGTTTGTTTGAAGTTATCTTTCAGTTGGTTACAATCCTCGATCTTATCTCCTTTCTGGTAGAAGGAAGTGGTAGAAACTCTGTAGTTGTTTAGAGCAGCCAGTTGCAGCATCCTTATATCCCCTTTCTTCCGTTGACCCAAAACATCTGTGCTTGGTGTTGACGGGTTACACTTTGGTGAATTGTGAGTCTTGCTTGCCAGTACGTTTATGTACTGACCCCGTTGGGGCTGTGGTTTCCGCAGACCAACATTTCCGAGGATCTACATGGTGGCAACTACGTGGACTATGACGAGACTGCTGACGAGTAGATAGCGGACCCGGGCAGGATCCGAGACTTCGTGGATGGGCTCCGTCTGTTTGTTTCCGGCCTCTTAGGCCTATTTGGTTCTTGTCTGTACTCAGACATGTTGAATGCTTCCGCTGTATTGTAATGATGTATAGTTGGGGCATGTGCCCTCTGAATGATTGTATTTGCTATCTCTGCTCTAATGAGAGCCATTTGCAACTTATTTCAATCTTTTGTGTCGTAGAGATCTGTTGTGATATCAATTGTTAAACGCCGTTGACGTACCATGTGTGTATGGTTTGAAGTACGTCGACGGAAGTGCCTTTGATCTCTAGTGGATAGTTTACATCGACGATGGAATAGCAGGGCTTGTGTTGTCGCGCATAAGCGCAGGCCTACCAGGAAGCTGGGACGTGGGAGCAGTTATGCCCCATAATCCAAGCATCTGCTATCCAGTTCGTACGGTGAGTATCCCCTAGAAAACAGGGTGCGACAACTCATTTGTTGTCATATTATTCCATAGTTATCAACTAATAAAATGGTGCTTTTATTTCAAATAAATAATTCCCAAATTGCTTTCAA
Source organism: Alopecurus myosuroides (assembly GCA_028641055.1). Taxonomy (NCBI): domain Eukaryota; kingdom Viridiplantae; phylum Streptophyta; class Magnoliopsida; order Poales; family Poaceae; genus Alopecurus; species Alopecurus myosuroides. The sequence goes on from CM054058.1 coordinate 2,172,864, forward strand.
ACCCAAATTCAAATTCAAACAGCACCAAAATTCCAAGTCATGAAAACTAACAAACGATTCTAATGTTTCAATCCAATTAATATTAGGGTTCACCCTAATAAATTTGTTGTTTCAAATATTAATCAATTAAATTGCAAATTATTCAATTTCAAATCAATTTGCAAACAGCAAGCATAAATTTGAATTTTACAAAAACCAAAGTGGACACTGATAGCTGTTACCCTATTAAGCCCACAGGAATTTTTCCATAATTTTGTAAACTCTAAACCCTATCTTTTGTTTCCATTTCTATTGCTACAAAAAAAAACAGAAAAGCAAAAAATAAAAGGAGAAAGAAAACGCGCGCGCGCGTCAGCTAGCAGCCCAACCCACCTAGCGCGCAGCCCAGCCCGTTTCATCACGCGCGTACCGCTTCGAGCAGCGCGCCATCTTCTTTCTCCTGTACGGCGACGATCCGGTGGCGCCACGTCGCCGTACGGCCGCCTCCGACGGCCAGCAGCTGCGCGGGCACCCTATAAGTACCCCCTAGGCCCCTGGCGCCGAGCCCTAGACGTAGGTTTCCGTTTCCCCCCCTCGAGTCCACCGCCACTTCACTCTTCCTCGCCGGAATTCCTCGCCGATCCCTCACCGGAGAGCGAGCTCTCTGAATCCCCGATGGCGCCGCCCACCTCCTAGCTCCACCTAGCTATCTAACCCCTGGAAACAAACCCCCTCGTCACCCTCTTCTGTTTCGACACCCGAGCACCCACGGGGAGCAACTACAGCTGCGCCGCCATCTGCTGCATCGCCGCCGGCCGCGCCACCTCGACCCTCTGCAACATCTGCAACCGCTGGTGAGCCACCGCCTCATCCTCTGTCTCCCTCGCATCCGTGCACGTCATCATCGCATCCACCCCCGGGCACACCCACGGCGTAGATCGAGCACGTTGACAACGGCGATCGCCGTCGGTTGCCACTGTCCAAGTCTGAACCTTGACAGTTAACAGGTTTAGTTATCGTAGCAATAGCTTATCCTCCCTGCGCCCTGCTATCTGACAACAAACTCGACACAGCTGCACTGGTTCAGAGCGAGCGCGTGCAAGCGCGGGGTCGCGAGTTCGACCTTTAGCGCCGCGGGATAAAAATCCCTCTTTTTTCCAACGCCACGCTGACAGGGAGGGCCCCCTGTCAGCCACTCTGGATGCCACATGAGCACAGCGAGACCTGGGCCCCCCTGGCAGTGTCTGGTGTACATTCCAGTGCGGTATAAAACGTTTTAACACTTTCTGTTTTCAAATCTAGGCCCTTTGTTTTAGCAGATTGGTCCCTGAAAGTATTTTGGCAATAAAATTAGTTTTATAACTCCAATAGATGAAAATAAAATATGCACACTAATCTAAATTTAATTGTCTACCTATTGGTATCATTTGTTTCCTGTTTTGAAATTTCAAAATGCAATTCAAATTTGAATTCAAATAATTCAAATGCAATTTGCTAAATTCAATAACTAATTCATTATTAATCCAATAAATGCAAATAAAATATGTTTTCCATACCATTTCAACTCACCTTTTCAAATATAATTTTTGTTTCCTGTTTTGAATAATTTAAATTGCCTAAATAATTTAATCCTTATTTAATTCATTTAAATTTGATAAAATCATAACTTGCTCAAAATAAAATATTTTTGAACATGCAAAATATGTTTTCAAACTAGAAAAATATGAACTTTTCAAATGTGAATTTGAATTTATGTTTTGAACAAATAAAATTCAAATAAAATTCAAACTTGTTTTAACTTCATTTAAAACTTGTTTAATATTGTTTAAGTCATAATAAATTCATACTAACTCCTATTTCAAAATTTGAAACATGTAATCCAACTAAAATTTGATGTTCTTTTCAAAGATAAATTTTGTTAATTGTTTTGCACACTTTAACTTGATGAAAACAACAATTGTTTGTGTGACATGTTTAAGTAACCCGAAATTTCTAAACTTAATAAATAATTTTCCAAACTTGTTAAATCCTTTTACCACTTGCATCTATTGTTGTTATTTTGTTTTTATCATCATACATGCATCATGGTAATCAATTTTCACATGGTAACTAAATTGTAGATCATTTGTTTCCACTTAAGTCATGGATCTTTTCCATATGCAATCCAATTGCATATGGAACCATTTAAATTGTGTTACCATGTCACTTAGTTTATTTTGATGCATCTATTAAATTGACATGCATCATCCCATGAGTGTGCACTATGCCATGATAATGATTGTTTATATTTCTGTCTTGTTTGTTTGCTTCTTCTCGGATAGACGACGACGTTGAGACAGACGATCTTTACAGCACCCCTTCTGAGGATCTAGCTCAGTACCCGGCTGCTGAGTTTGCAGGCAAGTTATCACTCACATGAACCATTGTGTTCCTTTCAACCCTGGTTACCGATACTTTCCGTTGTCTATTTCTGCTAGCCTTAGTGGTAGTTGTTTCTGTTACGAACCTATCACATGAATCCCTTAACCCTGATATTGCCTCACCACCACTCCTACAACCATATTGTTTGAGCCAGTGTCTTACTAGCATGCTTAGGATGTTTTGCTCGAGTCTGTTACCCGTTACTTTCAGTTGTATATCTTTATTATGTTCTGGGGGCTCGATGTTTAATCAATCAATCAATCATGCTAATGGTATTGTTAAATAATAATTTGATGATAAGGCACCGGCAGGAGGCCCTGTGTGGTTTTGAGGCCTGCTAGTGTCGACCCTAATAGGAAAAGGGTCTTGTCTACTGATCCATGATGAGCGCACTACCCGCATGTGGGAAGCGAGTATGGGCGCCCCCCTCAATTTGATTCGATTCGCATCTCGTCCAAATCATCTCATTTAGTTCGTGTTTTCCATTTGCCGCATGCATGTTTTTGCGAGCCCAGCGCAGGGTGGAACTTTCGTAGTCGGCATATAGGGGGACACGTTCTTAGAGTGCTATGAGGGTCCATTTTCTTCTGGGCTCGATTAGCCGTGCGCCCGAGGTGCTTTGGGCTTGATGCGAAGAAGAGTTGAGTTGTGTTGAGTGCCCCGCTTGGTGGGAGGCATCCCATCTGGCGGGTTATTCATACGTGTACGGCCAAATTGGTGCAACCCTGCAGGGATAATCTTCTCGAGAAGCCGTGTTTTCCGCGGTTATGGTTAACTTGGTGAAAGTACTGGCTAACAAGTACTCAGGACAACTTAAACCTAATGATTCACAATCTCACACCCACTGATTAACAATTTGACTAGTAATAGGTTCATTGCCACAATAATCTGAACCGTCATTAATCCAAATGTGTGAGTTATCCTTGGATTGCTTCTTTGGATAAGGGGCGAGATCCAGGATGGGTTTGTTTGAAGTTATCTTACAGTTGGTTACAATACTCGATCTTATCTCCTTTCTGATAGTTGGAAGTGGTAGAATCTCTGTAGTTGGTTAGCGCAGCCAGTTGCAGCATCTTTTACATCCCCTTCCTTCCATTGAACCCAAGGCATCTGTACTTGGTGTTGACGGGTTATACTTTGGTGAACTGTGAGTCTTGCTTGCTAGTACGTCTATGTACTGACCCCTTTGGGGCTGTGGTTTCCGCAGACTACGCTTACGAGGATCCAGGTGACGGCTACTACGTGGAGTTTGACGAGGCTGCTGACGAGTAGTTAGCGGACCCGGGCAGGATCCGAGACATCGTGGATGGGCTCCGTCTTTATTTCAGTTTCCGGCTTCTTAAGCCTATTTGGATTTGTCTGTACTCAGACCCTTTGAATGCTTCCGCTGAGATGTAATGATGTTATGTTCGGACATGTGTCCTCTGGATGATTGTATTTGCTATCTCTGCTCTAGTGAGAGCTATTTGCAACTTATTTCAATCTTTTGTGTCTTAGAGATATGTTGTGCTATCATTCTGTTACAAACCGTTGACGTACCATGTGTGTATGGTATGAAGTACGTCAATGGTAGTGTCCTGATTTCTATGGGATGGTTTACGTCGACGCTGAACAGATAGGGGTTGGTTGTCACACATACGTGTGTTGGCCTACTCGTAAGAGGACGCGGTTGCCGGTAAGCCCCGTAATCCAATCTACTACTGTTCAACGGAACGGCGAGTATCCTTTAGAAGTCCGGGTGCGACAAATGGTATCAGAGCCTGTCTGCCTGTAGGATCCCTTTTTACTGGTCGCAGTTGAGTCTAGAAACTATTTTGTAGCTATATAGGAAAAATGAAACGTGAGAGTAGGAATTCTGCCATTTTTCTTCTTTCCCCACCCACCCACCCTTTTCTGGTAAGGAAGTGCAACGTTGTTTTCTGTTCTCACCTAAACTTTCAAGTTAGGATTTCACGTGTTTTGGGTTCTCCGTAGTACCTCAGGAGTTTTTGGTCTCGTGTTTCCCGATGTTGCTTCAATATCCTGTTCTTTTCAACATCCTTATCGTCCGTTGAACCTTGTTGTTGCTTTCCACTTCAGTTCTCTACCGGCGTCTAATCAAAACCTCCCAAATCATCTGCAGATGGATCTCAGGTTCTACCCGCAGGTGGTTCGGATGACTCGTTGTGAGGGCACCGCCGGTTATTCGGAGATGCTGAGAGACATGGTCACCTATCTGGGGTTCCATTGGGCACCAGAGTACCAGGTCTACGAGCAGCAGCGAGAGTTTGACCAGACCTACTACCAGGCTATCGTCTACATTCTGTCAGATGATGCCATGAGCGTTGTCCACCGCTACGAGGCAGTAGGTTCCACAGTGGATATGGCCGTGCAGCAGGCAGCTTACGTGAGTCTCACCGTCCTCCGTGCTGACTACTGGGGGTTTGACGATTCTATCTATCGCCACATCCCCCGTGGTTACATCACTTCAGCGGGAGCTCACTTCACCCTCTACGACAACCTGGATGTCTACGAGCATGATAACACCAGGCTGCACACCACCGCTCAGTTTGTGAGGCACAGTGACGCTGTTGCCACCACACTTTCTCAGGAGTTGGCCTCAGTCAGGGAGCAGCTCTATCTTGCTTTGACTCGTCTGGCTACGTACACCACAGACCTTGTTGGAGATGAGCGCTTTGCACGTTTCCATCAGACAGTTGGACGTAGTTTGCTAGATGCTGGAGGTTACGAGCCGATCAGAGGTCCACTCCTCAATCTCGGAGCTGGTTACACTGGGATTCCACGCTTTGGAGCACAGGGAGACAACTCTTTCTACTTCACCACACCGAGAGTTGCTCTCAGAGCAGTCCCGATCTACGTGGATCGTCGTTCTACCTACTTCCGTGGGATTCCTCCTCACCGTATCTCTCGTCGTACTACTCACCGCCGTCCTGCGTGATGAGCATAGGAGTACCGATGTATCCATTCCTAGCTATGTTTAGTTATCCTTTGGCTTTCGAACCATGTATTGGTGTGTTGGATATTCTGATGTATTTGAACATGTGATGATGTACCTGTTGGTTATCTATTCATGCGTCGGAATAATCTATCTTTCGGTTACCAAGTCTATCCTTTTCTATTGTTGTGCTAAAATGCATGTCTATTCAGGATGCCGCCAACAAGGAGCAACCCGCCTGAACCACCTCCGCTCACGGAGCTGTTGACTCAGATGACTCAGGTCGTGGCTCAGATGGCCCAGATCCAGGCTAACCAGCACAACAACCAGAATGCTCCGCGAGTCAGCATCAAGGAGTTTCTGAGCATGGGGCCGAGAGCTTTCGTGGCAACACGTGAGCCTCTGGATGCTGATGACTGGATCAAGGAGATGGCTAGGGCTCTGGACATTGCTCACGTTGCTGAGGAGGATAAAGTCAAGTATGCCACCTACCTACTGAAGGGTCAGGCAGCTACCTGGTGGGAGAACTACCAGACCATGAGAGCTGGCTATCCTATCACCTAGGGATGTTTCAAGGATGCCTTCGTGAAGCACCACATCCCAGATGGTCTCATGGAAAAAATGCGTGAGGAATTTTGCTCTCTCAAGCAGGGCAAGCTGGACGTCATTGGCTACCAGAACGAGTTCAATCGTCTCGCTCGATACGCTGGTGATGAGGTATCCACTGAAGCCAAGAAGATGGCAAGGTTCCGCCGAGGTTTTAACCCGGAACTGAAGTACGCTCTCACCAACATCAAGTGCAAGGACTTCGAGGAGCTCGTGAACACCGCGCTCAATGAGGAGAATGGGCGCAAGGCGTTCGAGGAGTCCCGAAAGCACTCACGTGAGGGTGGTTCCTCCTCCAACATGACCACCCCTCCACAGAAGCGCCGCATCTGGGTGCCAAATGATGCTGTCACTCGGGCTCCATATGCCCAAGCTTCTCCAGGCTTTGCTCCCCGCCCACCCAACCCAGCTCAGATGCAGAGTCAGAGGGTTCCAATGGGGCAGCCAAGGCCAGGTCCTTCTCGTGTCGTCACTTGCTACAAGTGCAAGGATACTGGACACTATGCTGATAAGTGCACTCAGAGGCAGCTACCTCCACCTCCTCGCCCCAACACCAACCAGGCAATGGTTCGTGCTCCCCCGGCTAAAGCCTTCAACTCCAACAACAGGCCTGTCGGGAGGACCGCGAGGGTGAATCATATCAAGGCCGACAAAGCTGAGGAAGCTGCTGACGTCGTTCTCGGTATATTACCCGTAAACTCTATTCCAGCTAAAGTGTTGTTTGATACCGGAGCATCGCATTCTTTTGTGTCAAAGATTTTTGCAAAAGCATACAACCTAGTTCTGGTTCCGCTAAGCAATCAAATGACTGTTCACTCTCCGGGACCGCAAATGTTGACTTCCAAGATAAGCGTGGACAATCAAATCCTAATTGGAGGCCGCATATTCCTTGCTTCACTCATGTTGCTGGGAAATTCTGACATTGATGTCATTCTGGGTATGGATTGGTTGAAGACCCACAAAGCTAAAATTGACTGTGCTCAAAAGTCAATAACTCTCTCTCACCCTTCGGGCCAGATAGTCTATTCTCCATATGGATCAAGTTCTGTTCAGCTGTTCAACCTCGATGCTAAACCCCTTCCTGCAATTGAAAATGTTCCGGTGGTTTGTGAATTCCCTGACGTCTTTCCAGAAGAGTTGCCAGGGATGCCTCCGGACAGAGCAGTTGAGTTCGTGATCGAGCTTGAACCAGGTACTGCTCCAATCTCTAAGCATCCATACAAGATAGCTCCTCCTGAACTCAAGTTGTTGAAGGAGCAAATCGATATGTACATGGAGAAAGGTTACATTCAGCCTAGTTCCTCCGCTTGGGGTTGCCCAACTCTGTTTGTTGCCAAGAAGGATCAAACAAAAAGACTCGTGGTTGACTATCGTCCTCTCAACGAGAAAACCATCAAGAACAAGTATCCAATTCCTCGTATCGATGATATTTTTGATCAACTTGCTGGAGCCTCAATATTCTCAAAGTTGGACTTGAGGATGGGGTACCATCAAATAAAGATCAGAAAGGAGGATATTCCTAAGACAACTTTCACCACTCGGTACGGTCTATATGAATACACCGTCATGTCCTTTGGTCTCACCAATGCACCGGCAACGTTCTCAAGACTCATGAATTCTGTCTTCCATGAATACCTCGACAAGTTCGTTGTGGTATATCTTGATGACATTCTAGTCTACTCAAAATCCGAGGAAGAACATGGAGAACACCTTCGTCTCACTCTCATGAAACTTCGCGAGCATCGTCTATATGCCAAGTTCTCCAAATGTGAGTTCTGGATTCCAGAAGTTTCTTACCTTGGTCATATCATCTCTGCCAAAGGCATAGCCATTGACCCGGAAAAGGTTAAGGCAATTGTTGATTGGAAACCCCCTAAGACGGTGAAGCAAGTCTGAAGTTTTATTGGCTTGGCTAGCTATTGTCGTCGTTTCGTCCAAAACTTTTCCAAGATTGCCAAACCTCTCACTGATCTCACAAAGAAGGACAAGAAGTTCGTTTAGACTCCACAGTGTGATGAGAGTTTCAATCTCCTGAAGGCTAAACTCACTTCCACCCCAGTTCTGGTTGGCCCAGATACTACCAAACCTTTCCAGATATTCTGCGATGCATCTCTCCAAGGTCTAGGAGCAGTTCTTATGCAAGAACGTCAAGTTGTGGCTTATGCTTCACGTCAGTTGAACCCACATGAGAAAAACTATCCCACACATGATCTTGAACTTGCAGCAGTTGTGTTTGCCCTCAAGAAATGGAGACAATACTTGTTGGGTAACAAAACTGAAATCTTTTCCGATCATAAGAGTCTGAAATACATCTTCACTCAGCCAGATCTGAAGCTCAGGCAAAGGAGATGGATTGAGAAGATTAAAGACTTTGATATCACCATTTCTTACACTCCAGGCAAGGCTAATGTTATGGCCGACGCTCTCAGTCGCAAGTCCTATCGCAATAATCTCATGATCATGGAAAGCCAACCTCCACTTCATGAAGAATTTCAGAAGCTGAACCTTGGTCTTGTTCCTCAAGGTTACCTTGCTAGCTTGACAACCAGTCCAACTCTCGAGGACAAGATTCGTTCTGAACAACTTCGTGATACTGAAATCAAGAAGATTGTAGAGCACATCAAGGAAGGCAATGATAAATTCAAGTCTTTCTCAATTGATGACAAGGGAACTGTGTTCTTCGAAGGACACATTGCAGTTCCTCAGATTCAAAGTCTCAAAGATGTCATTCTCAAGGAGGCTCATGAAACTCCTCTCTCCATCCACCCTGGAAGTACAAAGATGTACCAGGATCTCAAGACTCTGTATTGGTGGCCTGGCATGAAACGTGAAATTGCTCAATACGTTTCTGAATGCGACGTTTGTCAACGTGTTAAGGCAGTCCATCAGAAAACAGCAGGTCTACTCCAACCTCTGAAAATTCCTGAGTGGAAGTGGGACATGATTGAAATGGACTTCGTTACTGGGTTTCCAAAGTCCAAAAAGGGCAACGATGCAATCTTCGTTGTTATTGATCGTCTCACTAAGGTAGCTCACTTCTTTGCTATCAAGGAAACTATCTCAGCTAGCCAGTTAGCAGAGCTCTACACAGCAAAGATCGTTCCTCTTCATGGTGTTCCATTGGAAATAAGCTCAGACCGTGGAAGTATCTTCACTTCTCATTTCTGGAAGAGTTTTCAAGAAGCATTGGGCACCAAACTTCTGTTCAGCACAGCTTATCACCCTCAGTCTCAGGGGCAAGTCGAAAGAGTCAATCAGATTCTCGAGGATATGCTCAGAGCATGTGGTCTCTCCTTTGGCATGAAATGGGAGGATTGCCTTCCATATGCTGAATTCTCCTACAACAACAGCTACCAGGCAAGCCTAGGCAAGGCACCATTTGAGGCACTGTATGGTCGCAGATGCAGGAGTCCAATCAATTGGTCTGGAGCTGGTGAACGTTCACTCTTAGGCCCTGACATTGTTAAGGAAGCCGAGGAGAAAGTTCGTATCATTCATGACAATCTCAAGATTGCTCAGTCTCGTCAGAAGAGCTATTATGATAGCAAGCACAGGGATATGATCTATGCACCTGGTGACAAGGCATATCTCCGTGTAACTCCCCTCAGAGGCACTCATCGTTTTGGTGTGAAAGGAAAGCTTGCACCAAGATACATTGGTCCTTTCAACATTCTCTCAAGGCGGGCAGAAAATGCTTATCGTCTTGAACTTCCAGAAAAACTATCCAAGGTGCACGATGTGTTCCACGTGTCACAACTCAAGAAGTGTTTCAAAGATCCAGATCGTGCAGTTGATCATGATTACATTGAGCTGCAAGATGATCTATCTTATGAGGAGCACCATGTTTGTATTCTCGATGAAATCGAGCGTAAGACTCGCAACAAGAGCACCAAGTTCTTGAAAGTGCAGTGGTCTCATCATTCCGATAAAGAGGCAACGTGGGAGACCGAAGAGGATCTTCGCAAGAAGTATCCGGATCTTTTCACTTCTCAGTAAGGAATCTCGGGGCGCGATTCCTTCAAGGGGGGGCGTTTTGTAACATCCCAAGTATGAAAATATCCCCTAGAATGTTTGATTTCATGTTTAATTAAAGTATTGCATCATGTCATCATGTTTAATTATTTGTTTGCATTGTTTACTATTTGTTTTCCATCTGTTCTTAATTGTTTTCACATTTCAAATTCAAATTATTTCCAAACTTTATTTCATACTTGCTCTGTTACAACATTTTAAATGAAAATCTCAAATAAAAACAACTCATTTGTTGTCATATTATTCCATAGTTATCAACTAATAAAATGGTGCTTTTATTTCAAATAAATAATTCCCAAATTGCTTTCAAACCCAAATTCAATTTCAAACAGCACCAAAATTCCAAGTCATGAAAACTAACAAACCATTCTAATGTTTCAATCCAATTAATATTAGGGTTCACCCTAATAAATTTGTTGTTTCAAATATTAATCAATTAAATTGCAAATTATTCAATTTCAAATCAATTTGCAAACAGCAAGCATAAATTTGAATTTTACAAAAACCAAAGTGGACACTGATAGCTGTTACCCTATTAAGCCCACAGGAATTTTTCCAAAATTTTCTAAACTCTAAACCCTATCTTTTGTTTCCATTTCTATTGCTACAAAAAAAACAGAAAAGCAAAAAATAAAAGGAGAAAGAAAACGCGCGCGCGCGTCAGCTAGCAGCCCAACCCACCTAGCGCGCAGCCCAGCCCGTTTCATCACGCGCGTACCGCTTCGAGCAGCGCGCCATCTTCTTTCTCCTGTACGGCGAGGATCCGGTGGCGCCACGTCGCCGTACGGCCGCCTCCGACGGCCAGCAGCTGCGCGGGCACCCTATAAGTACCCCCTAGGCCCCTGGCGACGAGCCCTAGACCTAGGTTTCCGTTTCCCCCCCTCGAGTCCGCCGCCACTTCACTCTCCCTCGCCGGAATTCCTCGCCGATCCCTCACCGGAGAGCGAGCTCTCTGAATCCCCGATGGCGCCGCCCACCTCCTAGATCCACCTAGCTATCTAACCCCTGGAAACAAACCCCCTCGTCACCCTCTTCTGTTTCGACACCCGAGCACCCACGGGGAGCAACCACAGCTGCGCCGCCATCTGCTGCATCGCCGCCGGCCGCGCCACCTCGACCCTCTGCAACATCTGCAACCGCTGGTGAGCCACCGCCTCATCCTCTGTCTCCCTCGCATCCGTGCACGTCATCATCGCATCCACCCCCGGGCACACCCACGGCGCAGATCGAGCACGTTGACAACGGCGATCGCCGTCGGTAGCCACTGTCCAAGTCTGAACCTTGACAGTTAACAGGTTCAGTTATCGTAGCAATAGCTTATCCTCCCTGCGCCCTGCTATCTGACAACAAACTCGACACAGCTGCACTGGTTCAGAGCGAGCGCGTGCAAGCGCGGGGTCGCGAGTTCGACCTTTAGCGCCGCGGGATACAAATCCCTCTTTTTTTCCAACGCCACGCTGACAGGGAGGGCCCCCTGTCAGCCACTCTGGATGCCACGTGAGCACAGCGAGACCTGGGCCCCCCTGGCAGTGTCTGGTGTACATTCCAGTGCGGTATAAAACGTTTTAACACTTTCTGTTTTCAAATCTAGGCCCTTTGTTTTAGCAGATTGGTCCCTGAAAGTATTTTGGCAATAAAATTAGTTTTATAACTCCAATAGATGAAAATAAAATATGCACACTAATCTAAATTTAATTGTCTACCTATTGGTATCATTTGTTTCCTGTTTTGAAATTTCAAAATGCAATTCAAGTTTGAATTCAAATAATTCAAATGCAATTTGCTAAATTCAATAACTAATTCATTATTAATCCAATAAATGCAAATAAAATATGTTTTCCATACCATTTCAACTCACCTTTTCAAATATAATTTTTGTTTCCTGTTTTGAATAATTTAAATTGCCTAAATAATTTAATCCTTATTTAATTCATTTAAATTTGATAAAATCATAACTTGCTCAAAATAAAATATTTTTGAACATGCAAAATATGTTTTCAAACTAGAAAAATATGAACTTTTCAAATGTGAATTTGAATTTATGTTTTGAACAATAAAATTCAAATAAAATTCAAACTTGTTTTAACTTCATTTAAAACTTGTTTAATATTGTTTAAGTCATAATAAATTCAAACTAACTCCTATTTCAAAATTTGAAACATGTAATCCAACTAAAATTTGATGTTCTTTTCAAATATAAATTTTGTTAATTGTTTTGCACACTTTAACTTGATGAAAACAACAATTGTTTGTGTGACATGTTTAAGTAACCCAAAATTTCTAAACTTAATAAATAATTTTCCAAACTTGTTAAATCCTTTTACCACTTGCATCTATTGTTGTTATTTTGTTGTTATCATCATACATGCATCATGGTAATCAATTTTCACATGGTAACTAAATTGTAGATCATTTGTTTCCACTTAAGTCATGGATCTTTTCCATATGCAATCCAATTGCATATGGAACCATTTAAATTGTGTTACCATGTCACTTAGTTTATTTTGATGCATCTATTAAATTGACATGCATCATCCCATGAGTGTGCACTATGCCATGATAATGATTGTTTATATTTCTGTCTTGTTTGTTTGCTTCTTCTCGGATAGACGACGACGTTGAGACAGACGATCTTTACAGCACCCCTTCTGAGGATCTAGCTCAGTACCCGGCTGCTGAGTTTGCAGGCAAGTTATCACTCACATGAACCATTGTGTTCCTTTCAACCCTGGTTACCGATACTTTCCGTTGTCTATTTCTGCTAGCCTTAGTGGTAGTTGTTTCTGTTACGAACCTATCACATGAATACCTTAACCCTGATATTGCCTCACCACCACTCCTACAACCCTATTGTTTGAGCCAGTGTCTTACTAGCATGCTTAGATTGTTTTGCTCGAGTCTGTTACCCGTTACTTTCAGTTACTATATCTTTATTATGTTCTGGGGGCTCGATGTTTAATCAATCAATCAATCATGCTAATGGTATTGTTAAATAATAATTTGATGATAAGGCACCGGCAGGAGGCCCTGTGTGGTTTTGAGGCCTGCTAGTGTCGACCCTAATAGGAAAAGGGTCTTGTCTACTGATCCATGATGAGCGCACTACCCGCATGTGGGAAGCGAGTATGGGCGCCCCCCTCAATTTGATTCGATTCGCATCTCGTCCAAATCATCTCATTTAGTTCGTGTTTTCCATTTGCCGCATGCATGTTTTTGCGAGCCCAGCGCAGGGTGGAACTTTCGTAGTCGGCATATAGGGGGACACATTCTTAGAGTGCTATGAGGGTCCATTTTCTTCTGGGCTCGATTAGCCGTGCGCCCAAGGTGCTTTGGGCTTGATGCGAAGAAGAGTTGAGTTGTGTTGAGTGCCCCGCTTGGTGGGAGGCATCCCATCTGGCGGGTTATTCATACGTGTACGGCCAAATTGGTGCAACCCTGCAGGGATAATCTTCTCGAGAAGCCGTGTTTTCCGCGGTCATGGTTAACTTGGTGAAAGTACTGGCTAACAAGTACTCAGGACAACTTAAACCTAATGATTCACAATCTCACACCCACTGATTAACAATTTGACTAGTAATAGGTTCACTGCCACAATAATCTGAACCATCATTAATCCAACTGTGTGAGTTATCCTTGGATTGCTTCTTTGGATAAGGGGCGAGATCCAGGATGGGTTTGTTTGAAGTTATCTTTCAGTTGGTTACAATACTCGATCTTATCTCCTTTCTGATAGTTGGAAGTGGTAGAATCTCTGTAGTTGGTTAGCGCAGCCAGTTGCAGCATCTTTTACATCCCCTTCCTTCCGTTGAACCCAAGGCATCTGTACTTGGTGTTGACGGGTTATACTTTGGTGAACTGTGAGTCTTGCTTGCCAGTACGTCTATGTACTGACCCCTTTGGGGCTGTGGTTTCCGCAGACTACGCTTACGAGGATCCAGGTGACGGCTACTACGTGGAGTTTGACGAGGCTGCTGACGAGTAGTTAGCGGACCCGGGCAGGATCCGAGACATCGTGGATGGGCTCCGTCTTTATTTCAGTTTCCGGCTTCTTAAGCCTATTTGGATTTGTCTGTACTCAGACCCTTTGAATGCTTCCGCTGAGATGTAATGATGTTATGTTCGGACATGTGTCCTCTGGATGATTGTATTTGCTATCTCTGCTCTAGTGAGAGCTATTTGCAACTTATTTCAATCTTTTGTTTCTTAGAGATATGTTGTGCTATCATTCTGTTACAAACCGTTGACGTACCATGTGTGTATGGTATGAAGTACGTCAATGGTAGTGTCCTGATTTCTATGGGATGGTTTACGTCGACGCTGAACAAATAGGGGTTGGTTGTCACACATACGTGTGTTGGCCTACTCGTAAGAGGACGCGGGTGCCGGTAAGCCCCGTAATCCAATCTACTACTGTTCAACGGAACGGCGAGTATCCTTTAGAAGTCCGGGTGCGACACCATCGATCTCTCAAGCGAGGCCAAACCAAGAAGCTTTTTCTTGAGCAACTTGCGTAGGGCGTGCTCCTCCGACGAAAGGCAGCGCTCGTCCATAGCCGAGTCCAGCCTAAGGATAACTTCGTTGGCAATCAGAATCTGATGCTTGATATTGCCAATGAAGCTGCTACTCCACTGAGAAAGGCGACGCGCAGTCTCCTGTAGCCTCGCGTTCAACCTTTTAAAAGGGTTCCGCACCTCTGTCGCGCATGTCCACGCCTCCTCGACCACCTCCTGAAACCCATCGACTTTGGGCCAGAAAGCCTGAAACTGGAACCTACGCCCCCGAAGGTGTCCCGGGTCAAGGTCTAGAAGTAGCGGGCAGTGATCAGATGGCCCTGAAGACAGCGCCGAGAGGAAGGCTTCTGGGAAGGCGGCGTCCCAGTCCACGGTCGAAAAGACCCTATCCAGCCGCACGAGTGTAGCTTGTCTCCTCTCATTGGACCAAGTGAACCTGCGCCCATTTAGATAGATATCCTTGAGTTCCAGCTCCGCTAGGGTGCGTTTGAACCTCCCCATCAAGCCCCTATGTAGGGTACCTTGGCTCTTATCCTCTGGGTCAGTGATCATGTTGAAATCCCCAGCCACCACCCACGGTCCTGCATGGAGGTCCCTAACCTCTCGGAGCTCCACGAGGAAATTCCTCTTAGCCTCGTCATCCTGAGGCCTGTACACTCCAGTGAACCACCAACCCGGCTTGTCACCCACCACCACGCTAGCGGTAATGGTATTGGCGGTGAGGTGTGGGTTAGATACGGTGACCATGGAGGTCCGCCACGCAAGTAGGATACCACCACGGGTGCCGACAGCGGGTAAGAAGAAGAATTCAAACCCGGGGCCGAGGCACTCCCGAACTACCACGTCAGATATAACCTCCATCTTAGTTTCCTGGAGACACACCAAAGCCGGCCTAGCGGCTGAGACCACTTGAAAGATCGCCAATCGACGGGCGGGAGAGTTAAGCCCACGTGCGTTCCAAATCTCAATACAGAAATCCATGAGTGGCAAGGTTACAACGAGGACGCTAAAATAAAAGGAGGCGAAAACCTAAACAATCACTGAGCGCCGAGCGACGGAATGTCATCCACCAAAGGGAGAGCGTCCAGCTGCCAACCGAACAGACCAAGGATAGCATTGATATGCTCCTGGCAGAGAGGGCGTGAGAAGAGGTCCTGGTATGCCTGTAAGGCCTCATCACCAATCACCCCACCCTCATGAGCGATCCCCAACTTGAAGATGAGGGTCCTCTGCTGCTTCTTGACTGGGTTAGGCCCGGCCAACTGCCCCCGGATGCGCCTGCTGCGACGAACCGGACCTGCCTGGGACCACTTGGCGCGGTTACGCGTACCCTTGGGTCTAGGTAGGACTGGGGAGATAGGGCGCCTATAGGATCCCCGAAACAGAGCAAGTCCATCGCCGCCTGTGGGATCATCCGAACCGGTCGGACACTGAGTCGCAGTGTGGGCTCTCGAAGCAGAAGAACGTGCCGGGGAGAGGGAGACCGAGAACATGCTCATCTCAGATAATGGGTCCTCCACATGCCCATCCACAGGCGCCACAGACCAATCGACTGCGGAGACAGCCACGGAGGAGCCTGGGTCAGAGACCAGTCCAGCCGAGTCCAACTGGTGACCCCCTCCACCTGGCCCAACCACAGCAGCGGGCAGGCACGGGTCCCGGGGTGCGGCTAGCAACGCGCCACCAACCTTCTCCCGCTCTGGTGTTTGAAAAATGCCCACCTCCCCACTACACACCAAAGTGTCAGGCACAAGTGGAGCCGAAGCGGGCGGACTCACGTGCCTGGGGGCCAAAGAGAGCACCGAAAGTGCGTTAGATGGTCCTGTGCCAGCGTACCCATTCACCCCAACCGAGGCGCCCGGGTCCAAGCCACCTGACAGCTGCGCAGGGGTTGGCAGCGGTTGGCCCTCCACGGATTCCCTCGCCTTTGACTGCTCCCCACGCGCCACCTGCGCAACCGCCAAGGCGGCTTCGAGAACCATGGGATCCTCCCAGGTGGGGCCCTGGGACTCGGTCTCCTGCGTGTCGGAACTGAAAAGCAGGGGATCCTCATCCACCCACTGCAGGGGCCCACCACGGGAGCAAAGCGCGTTCCCTTGACCAGCCGGACCAGCCGTTTGCATGCAAGGGCCCACCTGTGGCTCGTCGCCTAGTGGCTCCCAACCAGCACGCCGACCTCCTCTCCACCCGACGCGCGGGAACCGACGGAGCGGGCCGCCGCCGTCACCAGGCGCGTCCTGGCCCTCACCAGAGCCATCTCGCCGGGGACGCGTTCCCGACGCCGCGTCACCGCGGTCTACGTCCATGCCACGGTTCGACCCGCCTCCACCACCGTTGTCTCTGTCACCGACTCCACCGTCGCGGCGCCGGCTTCAAGCATGTCCTCCGCACGTGAAACATGAGCAGTTATTTTGTACTTGAGCATGTGCTTCTCGAGCGGGATGAGCGCGTCTCCGGGTAGCACCAAGCCCTCGTCGGTTTCCATGGCGTCCACCCCGGCCGGTTCCTCGATGAGTAGAGACTTCTCCATCGAGATCAACCCAAGATCCTCCATCCAAACCACGACATGAAAACACCCCAAATCTTCACGACTCGCGGTGGTTGTGCCCAACCGTTCCACCCACGCGCCTGAACCGAGAAGCGCCGCGACCACCGCCTTGTTCCACGCGTGCACCGGAACGCCGATGAGCTCGACGTGAGCCCGGAAACGCATCGATCTCCTCACCGCCTGCAGCTGACGGTTCCACGGCGAGAAACGGAGCCCGAAACCACGTCCGTCCACCAGCCCGGCGCCCATTATCTCGTCGCGGACATGCCGGCTAGAGCAGACGAAAAGGAAGTCCGCTGGCCACGCATGGTGCGCTTAGAAGTTACCGGCAGCGCGCGGCAGCCTCCTCGAGATGGCGTCGACAGCCTCCGCAATGGGGACCCTGGACCGAGCACCGGAGACGAAGGCGACCAAAGCCCACCTAAGCTCGCCCTCTGCTGCGTCGATCTCCGGCGTCCTTGCGACGATGACCGTCTCAACCTCCGGGCGCTCCACGCCGTTCCCGGCGGGGGGAACCAGCTCGACTCGCGCCGCACTCACGGGCGACGGAGGTGGCGAGGGCGAGGAATCAGCCGCCTCCTCCGGTCTCCAGCGCGCCGCGCTCGGACCAGGACCAACTCGGGCCCGGCCATGAGCCACGCCCTCGGGGCCAGGATGTTCAGGCCTCCTCGAACCGGCCAGCACGGTGAGTCCACGCGCAGCGCGCTCGCCACGGGCCGCGGCCTCCCCACTGCGAAGCGCACCCGCTGGAACGGCAACCCCACGCCCCAACGCCAACGGCGCTGCCGCCGCGCCCACGTCCGGCAGGACCACGTCGGCAGGAGCGCCAGGACCACGACGCAGCCCACTTCGTCCGCCTTCGCCACGGGCGACGTCCGGAGCGGGATCCACGCGCACCCCAAGCCGCTGATGGGCGGAGATACGGTTCACCGCCGTCGGGGGAGAGTGGCGTGCCGGAGCCCTAGCCGGAGGCGGCCGCGGCGTCGTGCAGTCCCGCGCATGGTGCCCCACACCCCTGCACCGGAGGCACACAGTCTCATTCTCACACATGCCGGCGACGTGCCCTGGTTCGGTGCAGTTGAAGCACACCCCGGCGAGGTCCGGGGGCAAGTCTGGCCGGATGACCAAGGCGGGTAGGGGAGCGCGGCGCGTCCGGCGAGCCCTCCGGGCCTCTTGGCGACGGCGCTTGCGGCCTCCCGCCTGCAGGCAAGGACCTGGCCCGTGCGCCGCTACCGCGTGAGGAAGCGAGGGCTGCGCCGCCGGGAGCCTGCGCGGCGCGGGCGCCGGCCGACGAAGCGACGGGGAAGGAGGGGGTGGAGGACGCGCGGCCACGGGGGGTGAGGGGGCACGGGCCGGCGAGGGAGACCCGCTCCTACGCACCTCGCAGTACGAGCGCACCGAGCCGGAGCTCACCTCTTCCTCGCCGTCGTCGTCGGAGAAGTCGGCCCAGCTGGGCCGCTGGGGCGAGGCCATCGAGGAGGGGGAGGGGAGGAGCGCCGAGGCGTGGCCGAGGCGCGGGAGGGTGGACGCCGCCGCCGGAGTGGCGTGCGGCGGTGGAACTCGCGCGGGCGGAGCTCTCCTCTCGGCGGTGCTGACAGTTCAATTAGCAGTCCCTTGTATACATCTATTAAACCTTATCTTGATGGTACCAGCCGCCGAATAATTATAATAACGCAAACCAATCATGCAGAACCCCTATCCTGCGTTCAAAATGAACCCTGGGTTTGGAGCCTATAACTATATTTTGGACCTAATAGTATTTAAAGCATAGAGGCCAAGTCTCCCGTAGGAGGCCAAAATCATGCATTGTTAGCATGTCCCATCAAAGGATGCGCAGCAGAGAGAGAACCAAAACAGATCATGGACACAAATGAGAACCCAAGAATGCGGGTCTACATATAAATTCAACAGCACGGGATAATTGCACGAGAGCACTTTTTTCTAAACCGTCCATGCGACGCAATCAGTGTGTTTATGGACGCCTTCGTGATTATCGATGCAGACAAATTACGAACACAGAATAACGTAAATCAAAGATTAACAAACAGGTAATGTTCGAGAGAGACATCGCCTCCACACACATCTGCAGGGTGGCCCACAGTTGCTTCCTGCGAAGATGGATCGCGACGAGTTGCTATGCATGAGCTGGTGCAAGGGCGACCGCAGGAACATGAAATTCCTGCACTCGTTTCCTTACGCCAGGTTGATAGGTGAACGAGTGAATGCTAGATTAGGGTTGGACGGCTTGCGAGATGGTCGCCAACGTCGCCGGAAGGGAGACGGTGGCCGGAACCGGTGGTGAAGACCATGGAGGCATGGACGGTGATGGATGTAAGATGGGACGATCCTCTCTTGTGTTTCATTATGGCGGGAGGCGAGCAACCTCAGTCCACGACAGTGCAAAACGATGGGGGAGCGGCGCGCCGTGAACGGAGTGAGGAAGGAGCAGGGTGGTGCCGCTCTGTGGGAAAAGCGGTGTGGGGCGTCAGGTAGGGTTGCAAGCGGCGTCCCGCTTCGTCTCGCATAAATGGTCGGTTAGTTTTTTTTTTCCAAACGACACAAGCCGGGTTCCACTATCGTGAGATAACAGAACAGTCTTATTTACAAAACTTGCAGAAAGAAAAACACATGCCTAAACTTGGAAACAGGCATCTCCACCCACAGAGGGGGAAGAGAGCCCCCAAGCAAAACATAAGGAACTAATACCCGGCTAAAGTTTTAAACGGACAACCCTGGAAGAGGTAGCAACCACACCAAACTAGACTAAGCCCAGGTAATGCAGCAAAGCAAACGACCACACGCAGGTGGCGAAACTGAAACTAAAGTAACACGCCATCTGAAGAGGGATTCAACCAACAACGTTAACATCTTCTTCAACATCTTCCTCTTGGTTACTTGACAGATGGGGACGGGTGCGAGCAAGCTAACCCAACGTAGCTTCTTGAATAGTCCTGGCCCCCTCCTCCACGGACGTCCTATCACCAGCATTCTAAAGCCCTGCCCAATATCGAAGAAACGCGAAGATATGAGTTTTTTCTCAAAACAAGCCTTATTTCTAGACTTCCAAATTGCCCAGCAAAAGGCATCAATTCCGACCACATCAAGATTTGTTTTGTGAGGAAAAAAGTTTGCGATCCACCAAAAATACTGGTTAAAATTAGCAGGCCTGTTAGTTGCCCCAAGAACAGAACAAATAATCCCCCACATGAAAACAGAAACAGGGCAAGAGAAGAAAACATGGTGGATCGATTCATGAGCAAAACAAAAGCTGCAGGAGAAGTCCCCTTTCCAATTCCTTCTCTTCATGTTGTCCTTTGTAGCAATCGAATTATGCCAAATCAACCACAACCAGGTTTTGATTTTAAGAGGAATTTTAGCCTTCCAAAGTTGAGAGAAAGATCCGTCCACTGCAGAGGAAGACATGTGTTTATACATGGACTTGACAGAAAAGACTCACGATTTTGTAAATTTCCATTTGTGTCTATCAGGCCCCACCCCCAAGGCCACAGTAATGAGATAATTTTTCAGCTGCGAAGCCTGATTCTGCAGATCAACACTAAGCCACCTCCTAAATCTTAACTGCCACCTACTGGAATGCATTTCTTTGACTGTGCACACCTGATCCAAGCAGATTTCAAAAAGTCCAGGGGTAAGACTCACACAGAGGGAGTTTACCACACCAATGGTCATGCCAGAAGTCAGTTTCACCTCCACCATTAATAATCATCATCCTCCCTTGCATATACCACATCTTAACCTTGAACAAGGTTTTCCACACAGGTGAGTCTTGTTGCCTCATAACAACCCTCCAAATCCCATGAGAGATGCCATATTTATTCTTAACAAGGTCCTGCCACAACCCATCTTCCATCTCTAGTCTCCACCACCATTTACAAAGAAGACTATAATTAAACACTTTCAGATTTTTGATCCCCATGCCCCCTTTAGATCTAGGTTTGTTGATAATATTCCATCTAACCCTGCCAAAAGAATCTCCTGATGATTTTCGGCATCTCCTCTAAGAAAGTATCAGGTAATAGGTACATAGACATGTGGTAAATGGGGATGCTGCTGAGAGAGGATTGGATGAGAGTAAGTCTCCCCCCAATGGAGGAATTGTTACCAGCCCAACCATCAAGCTTCTTGCCCAGCTTATCCACCAGGGGTTTCAAGTCAGCCACCAGCACCCCTTGAGCCGCTGACAGGGACTCCAAGATACTTCATTAGCCAGTGCCCCAATTGACAGTTCATCATATCTGCATACGAAACACTTTTGATGGAGTCCTCCAGCACCAGAATGAGTTCACTTTTCATGAAGTTTATCTTAAGACCAGACATAGCCTCAAACAGATATAAAATTAGTTTTAACTGTCTGATCTGCTCCACATCATCCTGAACAATCAAAAGGGTATCATCAGCACATTGGAAGATAGCAACACCTTTGTTAACCAGGTGTGGAACCAAACCAACAATATGACCATTGTCCTGAGCTTGCTAAATCAGTTTTGCTAGCCCTTCTGCTGCCAAGTTGAAGAGAAAAGGTGAGAAGGGATCACCCTGCCTAACTCCCCTGTGACGACCAAAATATTTTCCTCTAGTGTTATTAATTTTCACACATAGAGTACCATCTCTCACAATCTCCTCAATGAGCCTCCTCCATAGGGGGCTAAAACCTTTCAGAGTCACACAGTGAAGTCGATATGACCAATCAACCTTATCATAGGCTTTCTCAAAATCTAACTTCAAGACTACTCCTAGTTTCCCTTTCTTCTTAGATTCATGAATAATCTCATGAAGAGACATAACCCCATCCATAATGTTCCTCCCTTTAATGAATGCAGTCCGACATTTGGAGATAAGTTTATCCATAAAAGGTTCCACTCTAAGGGTGGCCACTTTGGTGATGATTTTGTAAATCACTTGCAGCAGGCAAATTGGTCTCTACTTTTGCAAACAGTCAGCATCAGGAGTTTTTTGTAAAAGGATAATCATGTCAAAATTCAGTCTATACACGCCAAGGTCCCCCAGGAACCAATCATTGAACAACCTCATAACATCATGCTTAACTACACTCCAACATGATTGAAAAAACTCAATAGGAATCCCATCTGGTCCTGGAGCTTTGTTCTTAACCATGGAATCAATAGCAATCTTGACCTCCTCCACAGAAAAGGGACTATCCAACAGGGAATTATTAATCTGAGATATCTTTTCCTCCTCTCTCCAAACATTATGAGAGAATCTTAATAATCCTCTTCCCCCCGGTCCAAACATGTTCTTGTAATACTCAGTGGCATGAGTAAGAATCTCTGCAGTCCCCTGAACACACTCATCACCATTGTTCAAGGAGTACATATATAATATTCTTCCTTCTCCTGCCATTAGCCAAAAAAATTCTTCCTCGGAGTACAGCCTCATTAATTCACTCTGAATAAATCCTTTCCTCCCATACTGGTCAGCAGATAGCACACCGAGCTCCTCCAACTGTTCCAGAGACTCAAGTTCACTAGACAACTCCTTCCTCAATCTGATGGAATCACCTCTAATATTAGCACCACATCCTTTAAGACAAGTCTTGACTTTTCTAAATTTCAACTGTATAGAAGGGACACTATCCACAAAGGGAATAGGGTCTCCCCACACCTTCTCAATTGTAGAAGCAAAATCAGGATGAGCAAGCTAGGATTTCTCAAATCTAAACTCTTTATGTCTAGGAACCACCACCTCTCCAGTATCCACAATCAAAGGATTGTGGTCTGAAATGGTTCTAGGGATTTTTCTCACGCCAGTAAGGGGAAACAAGCTTTCCCAATCAGAGCTCATGAGGACTCTATCAAGCTTCTCAAGAGTAGGACACTTCTGATTATTAGACCAAGTATACAAGCCACCAGCAATATCAACTTCCCTAAGAGAATGAGTTCTAATAACTTAATTGAACACATCAGAGAACTTAGTAAACCCAACCAGGTTTATTCTTCTCAAAGGAAAATCTTAAAATGTTAAAATCCCCCCCCCCCAATAAGAGCAGGCAAAGACAGGTGTGCACAAACAACAGCAAAAGAAGCAAGAAAATCAGTTGCGCAGAATATAGTGGAAGTTGCGCAAACATAACTGATCTGCTATACACATATCATCGACTAAGGAAAACATAATGTTTACAAGATAGTAACACTCACTTGAAGTTGTAAATAAAAATAATTTCCCTCTTGTGATCGTGAAACCTTAACGCCATCACAATACCATCTTTTGTATCCTTGGGTGATATATCCAGAGTTTTATGATTAACCCAATATGGTCAATGAACCCAATGTCATATATTCGTCCTCTTTTGCATTCGAGAATCTTCATTCTGCAATTACAATTTGGCGAGTGTTATTATAAATGCAATGAACAAGGTGAGCTAGCTACAGAGTTAATTAATTACAGAAATATATACTTACAGACAATAGGCACTGAAGATAGATTTGTCGAGGGCCTACTGCTGAAATAGCTGAAATAATTCTGAAAACTGAATCAGGATAATCCTCTCTCTGTACCCGTGATGCTCGTCTTTAACTCCCATTGGTAGCCAGTCCTCTGATTCCTCCGAGGCTTGCATGTACCAATTATGGTGTCAGACCCCGGACCCAGAGATATACATACTGTTATGTGCTCCTAGCCATGAACTCACAAGGGCTTCAGGGTTACCAGCCCCGGCCGCCACAAACAACGGCAGGCAGACCGGATTCATTGGCACGTAGTCCGGATCCCCGGTCTACTACTCCTTGTATCCATGCTAGTCATAACCAAATATGCATACCCAAGCGTCCACGAGTCGGATGAAACCGAAGGAACAGGATCAAAGTTATACATAGCTGCTATGTGTCCAGAAAGTGCAACAACTATCGAGGGTTACTGGGGTTACCTCGCCCCAGGCCGATCACATCGACAGGCGGGCTCGGACATGGATCATCGGCTCCACAACCCCTCAACTGCGACAACTATGCAGGCATAGCCAAAACTGTATAACAGTGAGCTCGAAACCAACAACCGATCAAAGCAGTACTCTAAACATGAAGCTTTATTAAAACAGGTGTTACTAGATTATAGCTTACAAACAGAGGTCACATGACCCAACATTACATCAGACAACGGAAAGCAAAATATGTTGCTAATCAACAAGAACCAAAAGGCCTAAGAGGCCGCAACATAAGGCGACGTCCTAGCCCATAGATTCCAGGATGCTACCTCGGAACCCCGAACTACTCGTCAATGTCCACGTTGAACCACCACCGAAGTGACGAACTCCACCTGAACCAAAATTAAGCAAACCTGAGTACGGGAGGTACTCAACAAGACTTAGTTAACCTATTATATATCTGCTATCTTCAGAAAGGGTTTTATGAAGGCTGTTTTGCGTAAAGCAATCTTTGTTTTTGAAATCGAGTAAGAATAGCACGTCTCATAGAATGTTTTCAAACCAGATGAGAAAGCTACTCAACTACTGAGATCATCTTTTGAAACCACCAACATCATTCCCAGCACCTCACATGCTACAAGGATCACCCCTCCCGGCATCTCCGGGGAGGCACCCTTCAATCATGGTTAACAAGTTTTAGTCATTCCGTTGAAGTTATCTATGATCAAAGAATCCGTTGCCAAGTCGTCCGTAACCGTGGACACGGCTTCTCGAGGAGATTTATCCCTGCAGGGGGTACACTTTACCCACACGTACCATCCGACTCTTAACGCCACATGGACGCTCCATGGGAGCGCGGCAGAGGGTGGTTGGCTCCGACCTTTACCTTGCGTAACCCTATCCATGAGTCAACACAAACAGGGCCACCCCGTCAACAGGGAGTTGGCCACCTCCTGACGGCACCTGTTCTGTGAGTCGGGATCAAGATCCGTGTACGTCCATCACTTGTCCCGGTCACGCCCTAAGTTCTCCTCCAAATCGTTTTCTGACTCACACGCAGATGGAAAGATCAAACTACGTGACTCATGGATGTGGCTAAACAAGTTAGTTAGTCAGGCGAGGTTCATTGGCTCGCTCGTGTGGTTGCACGCTCAGTCTTGGCTTCGAAGGCGAGAACTCGCTCCTAGGGGCATGAAAAGGACAAAACGCCACAACCCATTGTGGCCTCACATCCATGCCGTGATTAGTCAAGTTATCAAAGGTAATGCAATCCACAACAACCTGACAAAATAGATTCACGCATTGACCAGATTCATCAACCGGATGGATCAGATCAAAACTAGGCATGGCTAAGCAAGACTCACGGGCTTTAACGAGGCGCGCACAATCAAACCTATAGCTTCTAGGAGCAGTGGATCGGGATATCTAGGTTATGCAGTATATAGGAGAACTCTATCTACTGGCATCAAATAGTTTGGAACCGAATGCAAAGTACGAGATTCAAAACACTTCGAAAACCATATATGAGCAGATAAGAGGTTATGCTTGCCTTGGTTATAAGAAAACCAGATAAAGATCTTCAGGGATAAGTGCTTGACTTGTCGGTTAAGATCAAGTATTCGCCATTGGAGTTGATGGCCTTCTCTTCGGAGTCACGTTCTACCGAGGGGGAAAGAACACCGAAAGAGAAATAACAATCAACACATGGCATCGATGCAATGCACAATATGTATGCATGAGAAGGTTAATGCACTTAAATAAAGCCCTAGGCATGATCGTTGGGCTGCTAGGGTTCATATGTCAGTTAGGCATTTTTACTGAATTTATCCCGAAATAGACCCCGGAGGGGGTTTCGGGCGATTCTGAAAGTGGGTACAATTTTAGTTGCTCAAATGAGGTTGAAAACATCATAAACAAGTTGTATTTGTCATTTTGAGCAATTTGGTATATAACTTTTAAATTTTCTAATTTTGGTGAATAAAAACTTATTTTTCTATTTTTAAATGAATAAACAACATTAAATAAAGTCATTTTTTGGAATTTCTCAAACATATATGAAAATGACATATTCCTGTAGAGTTTATTTTTCTGAACAAAACCATATTTTTATTACATTTTTCTGATTAATATTTTAAGAGTTATTCAATTATCAAAAATTATCATTTTCTGTAATTATTAAACACAGGGATATATGACGTCACTGTGACGCAGCAGTGATGTCACCTGCTCTGGTTCCTCACAGATGAGATGAAATTCGGCTTAATTTGTGCGGAATTTCAAAATCAAACTATACCACGGGACGGAGGAAGCTGTGCTGGTTCTAGGGGTGGTCACGGCTGACCAAAAGGTCGCCGGAGTGGCGTGCAGCCACCACGGCGGCGGGACACGGCAACGACGGATTTGGCGGAATCGGTCGCGATAAAAGGAATGGAGGGCATGGTGAGGTGCAGCATCTCACCGGGAGTGCGAATACGTGCTCGGTGATACGTGGGGTCGACGGACGACGGCGAAATCGCTCGCGGCGACGCTCAGCCGGAGACGGAGAAGAGGCCCGATTCCGGCGACTCGGCCACTCCCGCCAAGCGACGTTCGTCCAGGAGGTGCAGGAGGCGAAGGAAGAGCTTCAGGGCGCCACGGCGTGGGTCGAGGCGGCCCGTAGAGACGGCGGCGACCGGTGGCCCGTCGGCTACTGTTAGGGTTAGGGTTCAGGTTCTTTTCGGCGTGCTCCGTACAGAGGAGAAGAGAGCGAGCGAGAGGGGAGGGAGAAGGTACGATGCAGACGTCTCCTCGTCCATCCTCTCGAGCAAAGCCGCAAGCAGGAGGTGGCGTTCGGCGTTGGGGGGCTCGGCCACGCAGGTGTCCTTCTGGCCAGAGCTAGAAGAAAGGAAAAGAAAAGCAGAATTTCAAAAACCCCCCTCATGTTTGGAGAAATTACAAAAGAGTCCTTCTGCTGTTTAAAAAGAGTGAGGAATTTGAAAGTTTTGGGGCCTAAATGAACTCATAAAAAATAACCAAAATATGTTTTGGAATCCTTATAAAAAATGCAATCTCACTATATGCCACTTTGGTGAAATTGAAATATTTTTCAATACAAAAATTTTGGAACCCAAATTAAGTACTTTTTGTGGAATTTTCTGAAACCATTTAAGTTCAAGTTTTAAATTGGTTCAAACATGGGTTAAATTTTTGTTTCATGAATGTATGAGATGAACACACACCACACACCCTAAGGTAGCAAAGTTTGGGGTGTTACATATGGACTCTACGCATTTTAGTTGGTAGATCATTTTCCTCCCCATGTCTGAATAGAGGATACCCGTGCAGGTATTTGTAGGCTAATTCAGAATCGGCGAAGTTTGATAAGGTCAGCATATACTCCTGAATGGATAGACCTGCAGCAGCGGCCGCTTCTCCGTACAGTGCAATAAACTCCTGGACAACTTGCTCGCCTGCACCCGTGCTTGGCCCCACCTCAGTATTCGTATGCACTATGAGAGGGGGGATGGATTGATTCTTCTGTTGTCTGAGCTGGTCAACCGATTTCCCGCACTTCCCGCTTGAGCTACTGCTCTTCTTCGACCGCACTGCTTTCTTGTGTGACTTCTCAATAGAGCGATCATAGTTCGATGACAGCCTCAGCTCGGGTTGATAAAGGATCTTCATCGTTTTCAACGCGCGGGCTTTGTCTTCTTCGGTGTGGGGAAAATTTGGCTCTTTCGGCGCCTTCTCCTTTGATTTCCACGCCTCGTATTCAGAATGTGCGATCTCCTTGGTTTGCTCATAAGTATAGTGGTAAGGTAACTTGGGTACATTATGATGAGGTACCTTTGGTAGGAGAGACAGTTGACGCTTCAGTGAAGCGGTGGTTCTCCTCCGCTTTTGGCTGCCCTAAGAGGTCGTGGGTGGAGACGGCTGACGCGATGGCGTAAACGCACATGCCGGAGACGGCGTGCGAGGCGGAGAGTTCGAAGACGACGGAGACTGGTCTTGAGGCTGCGGAGAAGGATGATTTGGCTTCCAATTTGGAAGCACGATGTGTTCCTTTGGCCATACAATGGCCAAGTTATTGGTGTCTCCAAGTTCAGTCACCTCCCCGTCTTCACCTTCTGGATAGTCAAGCTTTCACCGGATCGAATCCGCTCATAACCTCATCCACCCCGACAACGGCGTAGCCCCCTGGAACGGGCCAACCGTGGAGAGTAGGTTCAAGGCCCATTCGTCTCACAAAGCCGACCGCTGCCTTCATGGTTATGTTAACGACTTTCACATCGAGCTCACAAGATGTCAACTCCGTTATTTCGTCCACCGGGTGCATCATCCGCTGTGCATCATCGTCATCAACCTGGATCTGCGTGGAAGCAATCCTACTTTTCTTATTTGATGGTGCAGTGCCGGTACTATCGAATGCAGCGTCTACCATATGCGGGGCAGAACAGGGCTGTTGGGCCAGTCTGTCAATTTGTTCCTGCTTCCGCTCTCCTCGCTCCCGCTGCAGCTTTAATTCTTCGTCAATTTTCTGCCACCGGTCTATGTGACGTTGTGCTTCAGCTTCCAGGAAATCCTTTTTTCTCTGACGGCTTATATCCTGGTATTTCCTGTTCTTAGAGGAAAACTCAATTTTCCAATGAACAGAGCCACTTGTGCCTCGTGCCCGTCCAGAGTGTTCCGAGTTCCCAAGGGCGCGTGTGATCTCGTCGTTCTCTCTATCTGGCTCGAACTTACCCTCTTTAACAGCATGTATTGCCTCTCTAAGTCTTGCGATGGGTAGAGGATTTTCTTGATGTATTACGTTATAGATGCACTTTCCTTGTACGTTCGTCCCAGAAGAGTGTCTCTGGCTCGATCTACTGAGCAATAAGGTCGTCCTCAAGTTTATCCCACTTAGGCATGCTACCACTTTAGTCAGCTTGCCCCATAGTATGGTGATAGATCTTTTTAGCGGCGTTTCCCGCATTTCTTTTAGACATTTCCAGAGGTTCTTCTTTCTTCTTGTACGCAGCAAATTCTGCCCAGAAAGGTTTTATCTTCTCATACGTCCCAGTGAAATCCGGAATCTTGTCTTTCTTGATAAAGTTAAGGTGCAAAGTTTTCCGACAGTTGTTGAATAGATAGGCCATCTTCTTTAAAGTGAATGACTGGACCGGTTCCACTAAGGCTGCTTCCTTCCGCAGGAAGATCACTTTAGGATCCTTGTCATTCTCATCCACCTCATCCTGAGACACCTCCGGTTGCGGCAGGGTGAAATTAAGCATCATCTTGTTGAAAAGAATTTTTTTGGCTTTGTCGCCGACATATGAAATTCCGGAGCCCTAACGTGGCTTATTCCAATCCCGAACGGTGATCGGGATGTGGTCCCTAACAATCACTCCGCATTGCTTCACATATTTTTGGGCATCTTCTTTGGGGAGCTCTGTTGCGCCGTATGCAGCGATCTTCTCGATCCTGTACCTCTCATGCTCCTTCAAATTCTTTGTTGTGCCTCGTTTAGTTTCCTTTCCGGCGTATTTGTTAGATCCGGATGGCTAAACTAAGAAAGAGTGTTAATACATGTATATAGAAAACAGATGCTTCATTTAATTAACACATATATATATGCACCTCGCTAGAGTGTGTAATTTCTAAAGTTGGACCGGAGCAGTCGGCTTCTCCATCATCGTCTCCCTCGACGATGCTGTAAGCTAATCCCTCAATGGAGCCGTTTGTTCGGGCGAGCTCCGGATCTACCTCACCGGAGCCGTCTGTTTGGGCGAGCTCCGGATCTCCCTCACCGGAGTTATTCATCCATTGTGCGACATCGGGGTTTTCCCCGCCCTCGCGGATATAATCCGCTAGTATGTCTTCCGCAGCTTCGTCTCTCATGTTTGGGTCCATACTTTCTGCAAATTAAAAATTTCAAGTAAGTAAAATGAATTAGCAGTTTAAAAAATAGCAAAACAATTTGGAATTGATTTGCTATTTATTTGCAGCCCCAACTTTTCTATGGTTTTAGCAGAAAAATTACTTAGCAGTTTTTCTAATAACACATGGAGTAACACATGATTTCTAATAGGGGAGTGGATAAGTAGATGGAAAACAATGGTACTAGTGTTTGAACCTCACAAGCTTGTTCCAAAGTAGCCACATAACATGAAACCATATATGAAAAATATTTTCTAAGACAAGGGTAACATGATGTGTAAAAATTTGGCCACGTCTTCATAGAAATAGTTCTATTATGGTCAAGTGGTTGGGGTACTAGTCTCTATGGTATAAGATTACCAAATGGAGTTACATTTCTTAAGAAAACATTTTTTTTAATTATTTATAGAATTTAAATTATGTCTAAGTACCCAAATGGCCATCTAGATGTGAACAGAGAATAACAGTAGTTCAATTATGTAAAAAAAAATGTATATGTAGAGTTTGTTAATACAAACATTTTGACACTTTAATTGATCAATTTGGAAAACAGAACTCAAGTTATGAATTTTCGAATTTTCACTTTCAATAAATCATTTCTATAATAATTTACTAAGTGCTAAAATTATATAGAAACCACATGTCAAAATGGTACTAGAGGATAGAGCTTTTCGAGGTCAACACATAGCAATTTGAATCATCAAATTTGGTTCATTTTTCAATTTACTATGGAATTTACAAATAATCAATTGCATATGTTTTGCTGTTGCAAAACCAGCCGAAACGTTTTTCACTCATATGAACCCCAGCCAGACACACTGACTTGAGGGCCCTGGGCCATGGTGGCGCCACACAAGCGAAACAGGGGACCGCCCGAAATGTTTTTCACCTATATGCCTCCGAGCCACAAACACTGACAAGCGGGCCTAGGGATACGACGGTGCCACGCAAGCGAAACTGGGGCCTGTATGACGTCATCACGTCGTCAAATGACGTCACCGGCGGACGGCGCAGCGGCTCTGTGGCTGACGACGGCGGCTCTACGGGGCACGGGCGAGCGAAAGGAGGAACGCATTCGATAGGGGGACCGAGAGGAACCTAAAGGAGACGGCGCTGTCGTCTATTTTTCACCAGAGCAACGCCGGCGTCGTTGGCGAGTGGCGGCCGGCTGTTCCTATCACGTGCGCGGAAAAGAGAGGGGGAAAAGGGAACAAGGAGGTGCAAAACGCTCACCGGCGTAGACGCGTGAGAAATACCAGCGATGGCGCGAGCGTGGCGGACGGCGTCCGGACGGTGCAGCGTCTCTATGGCGGATGGCGGCGCTGTACGGGGCACGGGCGAGCGAAAGGAAGGACGCATTCGACAAGGGGGGCCGAGAGGAACCTAAAGGTGGCGGCGCGGTCGTCTATTTCTCACTGGAGCAATGCCGGAGTCGATGGCGAGCGGCGGCCGGCGGTTCCTATCGCGTCCGCGGAATAGAGAGGGGGATAAGGGGGCAAGGAGGTGCAGACGCTCACCCTAGATGCGTGAGAAATACCGGCGAGGGCGCGAGCGTGGCGGACGCCGGAGACGGTGCGCGGAAGAAGCATGTCGGCGTCTATGTATCCTCCTGGATACGTTCCTTTGCGAAATGGCCAAGTGCGGGCGGAGGAGGAAGGCAAAACTATTAAGTCCCGGGCATTCATCCCGGTTATTGCCAACAACCGGGACGAATGCCTCATTTGTCCCGGTTGTTCTAAAAAACCGGGACGGATGCCCCACCCATTGGTACCGGTTTTTGTAAACAACCGGTACAGATGCCCTGGGACACTGAAACGGCACGAAGAGTGGCATTCGTCCCGGTTGTTTACAAAAACCGGGATGAAGGCCCTGTTTTTCAATTTTTTTCATATTTGCAAGCTTTCCCGCCATATTTTAATTTTGAATTTGTATATTTGCTAGTTTAATAATCAGAAAAATATGTAGAAGATACGAAAACATTTAGAAAATTGTAAACTAACTAAATATATTACTTTCAAACATATTTGAATTAATTCATTTAATAAATAGAGAAACTATCAAATAATTCAATAAATTCTTAAATTGCAAGTTATATATCGAAATGATCAGAAAGAAAATTCAACTCACTTATGATGTTTTAAAACTCATTTGGGCGACCGATAAGGTGTAGTTTTCGCCGCGGGGCTAGGGTTTCGCCGCAGAGGGGCTCCGGAGCGTCGGGATGTCACCAAAAGCTAGGAGTTGGCATACCAAGTGTAGCCATCATACAGCCCGACTTTGGCTCCTCATGAGTGCATATATGCATATCAAAAGCACGGTCGAACGTATGATGGCGAATCCGGATGATTTGTATTCGGTCGATGAACTGAATGATGTATCAAACCTTTTATGAAACCTTTAATGGGGGATGTAGAACAAAACAATCGGTATCGCCATCATACAGCCCGACCGTGGCTCCTCATGAGTGCATATATGCATATCAAAAGCACGGTCGGACGTATGATGGCGAATCCGTATTATTTATATTCGGTTGATGAACTGAATGATGTATGCAGGGAATCAGAGAGGTGGGTTATATATAAGGTCCTCTGGCTCACAAAGTGTTGTGCTTTGGTTTTGATCCAATGGTTAAGAAGCACTCGAAAGAAACACCCCTGATCCAATGGCTCACAAGTGGTCAAAAGAAACACACCGTACCCCTGATCGAACGGCTCACAAGAGCTCGAAAGAAACACACCCCTGATCCAATGACTCACAAGTGCTTGAAATAAACACACGATCCATGTGATTCTTTCTGATTGGTCCCAATGAAACCCACCATGAACCCCCAGCTGAATCGGCACATGTAGTTCAAATTTGTCCCGTTTATAGCTGAATCGACAGAAACTTATTATTTTCAAAAGAGGTGGCTGGAAATCTTTTATTAGAAAACAAGTTCTTGATTTGTACATGTCACATGTCCTAGAATGTTTACAAAATTAATCCCCCAAGGTTTGCAACATGTTTGTGGTAGGTCCTTCACAAAAAAAAACCATTTCTGACACTCCAAAAATGAAAAATGGTTTTTTTATTCAGTTAAAAAAAACTTCCTTCGTCAACATTGTCCGTGCTTCCAATATGCATGTTTTTGTGGAATATGGGCTCATTGTAACAAACTATGCCATGTATTTGGCCATAACACCCGTCATTTCAACCGAAACCCTAGAATGTTTATTATTACACATCAGGTTGACCCATTTGCACTTAAACAAAGGTACCTTAGAAGAAGGTCCATAGTCAAGTTCCCATATCTCCTCTATGTAACCATAGTATGTGTTATTTTTCCCATTCTCGTTTGTTGTATCAAAGAAGACACCACTGTGTTGGTTGGTGCTCTTCTTACCTTGGGCGATCGTGTAAAATGTATTCCTATTTATCTCGTACACTTGAAAACTACCAATAGTCGAAGATGGTGACCCGGCCAACATGTACATATGATCTTAAAAAATGGTGTCATTTATAAGATGTGTTTGCAACCAACTTCCGAAAGACTCCATGTGTTTGCGTTTAATCCATGAGTCATCCTTCCCCGGGTTTGTGGAGCGTACAATATTCTTGTGTTCCTCGAGATACGGAGCCAGGAAGGTGGAATTTTGTAGAACTATGTAGTGTGCTTTAGTGAAAGAATTCCCGTCCCTTTGTATCATTATTTTCTTCCCCATTGTTCCTTTTCCCCTCAGTCTACCCTCATACCACGATTCAGGAACACCAATCGTCTTAAGGTCAGGGACAAAGTCAACATAGAACCCAATGACCTCCTCTATTCCATAGCCCTTCGAGATGCTTCCTTCTGGCCTAGCACGGTTATGAACATATTTCTTCAAGACTCCCATGAACCTCTCAAAGGGGAACATATTGTGTACAAATACGGGACAGGGAATATGAATCTCTTCACATAGGTGAACCAGGAGATGCGTCATAATGTTGAAGAAGGATGGTGGGAACACCAACTCAAAACTAACAAGACACCGGACCACATCCCTCTGTAAACTTGGCAGACTTTCTGGATCGATTACCTTCTAAGATATTGCATTGAGGAATGCACATAGCTTCACAATGGGTATTCGAACGTTCTCCGGTAGAAGCCCCCCCCAATGAAATCGGAAGCAACTGCGTCATAATCACGTGGCAGTAATGAGACTTCGGGTTTTGGAATTTTTTCACTGCCATATTTATTATCCCCTTTATATTCGACGAGAAGCCAGACGGCACCTTGATACTGTAAAGGACTTCAAAAAATATTTCCTTCTCTGCTTTGGTAAGAGCGTAGCTGCTTAAGTAATGGCGCCCTGTATCCGTGTGCTTGTTGCTTGGGTCTTTCGTACGTAGCTGGTCCTCCAATGCTTCTGGCGTATCTTCTGACTTCACATACACGCCCAGGAAGCATAGCAGGTTGATGCTTAGATTCCTCGTCACGTGCATCACGTTGATTGAAGAGCGGACCTATATGACTTTCCAATAGGGTAGCTCCCAAAATATAGATTTGTTTTTCCACATGGGTGCGCGCTTATCAGGGCCGTTCGGAACATGTTGTCTGCCATCACCCTTCCCAAAGATTACTTTGAGGTCCTTAACCAGATCGAATACATCATTACCACTATGGAGGTCAGGTTTGTTCCGGGTATCTGCCTCACCTCTGAAATGCTTCCCTCCTTTATTTCTTACGAGATGCTTGATCGGAAGAATTCTACGATGCCTCAGGTATACAACCTTGTTAATTTATCCAAATATACACTATCAGTCTTATATAAACAGTGTGTGCATGCATTGTATCCCTTGTCTGTATCTCCGGAAATGTTACTAAGAGCAGGTCAATCATTGATGGTTATGAAAAGCAATGCCCATAGGTCAAATGGCTTTTGTTCGTTCTCATCCCACAAACGTACACCTGGTTTGCCCCACAACTGTAGGAGTTCTTCCACTAATGGCGTTAGATACACATCAATATCGTTGCCGGGTTGCCTCGGACCCTAGATGAGCACTGGCATCATAATGAAATTGCGCTTCATGCACAACCAAGGAGGAAGGTTGTAGATACATAGAGTCACGGGCCAGGTGCTATGACTGGAGCTCTGCTCCCGAAAAGGATTGAAGCCATTTGTACTTAGACCAAACCATAAGTTTCTTGCCTCTCATGTAAAGTCCGGGAAGTCTCTCTCAATTTTTCTCCACTACGACCCATCAGCGAGGTGTCTCAAATTTCCATCTTTCTTACGGTCTTCTTTGTGCCATCGCAAACAACCCTGCATGCTCTTTGTTTCTAAACAGTCGTTTCAACCGTGGTAATATAGGAGCATACCACATCACCTTTGCAGGAACCCTCTTACGGGGTTGCTCGCCATCAACATCGCCAGGGTCATGTGGACAGATCTTATACCGTAGTGAAGTGCATACCACACATTTATCCAAATTCTCGTACTTCTCACCGCGGTAGAGGATGCAGTCATTAATGCATGCAAGTATCTTCTCCACATCTAATCCTAGAGGGAAGAGAGCCTTCTTTTCTTCGTACGTACTGCGAGACAATTCGTTATCCATTGGAAGTTTCGGCTTCATTATTTGAAGTAAACTCTCAAATGCCTTGTCAGTCACACAGTTCTGTGCCTTCCATTTCAGCAACTCCAGTGTGGTACCTAGCTTTGTGCTGCCATCTTCGCAATTTCGGTACAACAACTTTTTGTGATCGTGTAACATATCGTCCAAGTTCAACCTCTCCAATTCACTTTCGCAGTCTTCCCTTGCATCAGCAATAACTCGACCAAGATCATCATAGGGCTCATCTGATGCCCGTTCTTGACAACCTCCTTCGTCTGCATTGTTTTCCATTGCAGTACCACTGTATTCAGGGAACATAGGATCTTCTTGTTCTTCATTGTCTTCTATCACAACCCCTCTTTCTCCATACTTGGTCCAACAATTATAGCTGGGCATAAAACCTCTCCGAAGCAGTTGGCTATGAAAGACTCTCAAGGAAGAGTGCTCCCTAACGTTCCGACAATCAACACATGGGCAACACATAAAGCCATTCTCTTTGTGAGCCTGAGCTACACCAAGAAATTCATCCAGGCCCTCCCTATACTCGGAAGTGCGTCGGTCACCGTATATCCATCACTGACGTGCATCCATCTGCCTCGTATAATTAAGTTTATCAAAAAAAAACATTACAATAACATCTTCAATAGCGCAATGACCGCAGTACATCGAGAAATAAAACTTTTTTTATCACATTAAGATGAAAAGGACAAGTTTGCTAACCTCGGTCGAAAATAGCATTATATGTGAACTTAAGTGTGGCTCCGGTATTTCGTCGAACACCTCGAGTGCATAGTAAAAGAACACACTAGCACCAACCTCTCTCACTCCTCCAAGCAAAAAAAAAACAGAGGGAAGGGGGGCTAGGAGGCAGTATATGTAGGGAAAGGGGGCATTCATTCCGGTTTGTGGCATGAACCGAAACCAATGCCCTTGCGCGTGCCACGTGGCATGTGGCGAGGCATTGGTCCCGATTCATGCCACAAACCGGGAGCAATGCCTGCTAAAAAACTGGGACCAATGCCCCTCAGGCGATTTCTTCTGCGCCGGCCGCAAAAATCGGGACCAATGCATAGAATTGGTCCTAGATTTGGGTGCAACCGGGACAAAATGAAAGGGGGTGTTTCCACTAGTGCATCGACCTGCTTCAGCGCGCTGGCACGATGGATTGCATCCCGTGTGTTACGCCCATTGACATCCATTGCAAGCTCTCTGCCGATGATAGTCCACTTCTCGCCGATGCCACCTAGTACAGGAGTTTCGCCGGGGCTCTTCCG
Organism: Alopecurus myosuroides; assembly: GCA_028641055.1. Taxonomy (NCBI): domain Eukaryota; kingdom Viridiplantae; phylum Streptophyta; class Magnoliopsida; order Poales; family Poaceae; genus Alopecurus; species Alopecurus myosuroides. The sequence goes on from CM054058.1 coordinate 2,209,540, forward strand.
TACCTGACACTCGCCTGCCCTGACATTGCCCATATTGCGGTCCAACAAGCGTGCCTCTACATGCACGCTCCCCGGGAACCTCATCTCAACCTCGTCAACCGGATTATTCACTACTTCTGTGGCACCCACGACCTCGGACTTCGGCTCCACTCAACGTCGGCTGTCTCACTCACCACCTACTGCGACGCGGATTGGGCCGGCTGCCCTGACACACGACGCTCCACTTCTGGCTACTGTGGTTATCTCGGCGACAACCTGGTGTCCTGGTCCTCCAAACGCTTGGCCACGGTGTCCCGCTCCAATGTCGAGGCTGAGCAGCGAGCCGTGGCTCATGCCGTGGCTGAGTACTGCTGGTTTCGACGGCTCTTTCTTGAGCTTCAGCGTCCTCTCCCGTCTGCGACTGTTGTCTTTTCTGATAACGTCAGTGCTGTTTACATGGCATGTAACCCGGTCCAGCATCGCCGCACGAAACATATTGAGATCGACATCCACTTCGTTCGTCAGAAAGTATCTCTCGATCAGATTCGGGTTCTTCACGTGCCGTCCTCATAGCAGTTTGCCGATATCATGACGAAGGGCTTACCGTCTCAGCTCTTTGAGGACTTTCGGTACAGTTTATGCGTTTGACCGACGGTCAAACTATGGGGGATGTCAAAGTTTGACTTTCTATAGGTAACCTACGGTATTCCATTTGTATACGGCTGTAAATATACGTGTATAGGATTCTTTCTTGGTTTCCATGACTCGTAACTCTGCTATAAATACATGAGCCGATCGCCTCTTGAGAGGCATCTTCACTCAATCCTTCCCACGTTTAAATAAATGTTAAGTCAATTTGAACACAACCTTGTGGGGTATGAACCTTCCGAATAAGTCTTGACTAGAATTAACATTGTTCTTTAGTTTCTCAACACTGACTACAAAGGTACCCTACCGGTGCTTCAACAAAATGAAGAGATGAATATCACGCTACTAGGGAAAAGGCTATGTGTGGCTCACCAAAATTGTCTATGCGTGGCGCACCAGTGTGCGCCACCATAGTCGCGTCACGCCTATTAGAATAGCCGTGGCGCACCTACCTGGTGCGCTACCCCTACCGATCGCCGTGGCTCATGTCCACGGTGCGCCACGCCTATATTACCGTGTTGCGCCACGCTTAAGGTTATAGGTGCGCCACACCTATATTTTCCTCCACGGCTATTTTTCCTGTGCGCCACACCTATGGTTCTAAGTGCGCCACGGCTATAATTTCCTCTATTTTTTAAATACGCAGTATCAGATTTATACATGTATATACGGTTCAAATACAGGTATATAAAGCTCCAATACAGATGAGTATACGTAGACAAAGTTGATTAAAACAGTGGTGCGACTAACAAATAATATATCATAGTCAATCATATTACTTAGAATGCCGAATAGCTACATGAAACATTTCATCATCACTACAAAGTGTTCATAAGAGCCGAATAGATACATTAAATAGTTAATCATCGAGACCGAGTACATTGATCGATGCTTGATTATCATTACAAACGGCATATTTCTTCTATTGTGAAACCGATAAAAACATTAGCAGATCCAATCGGTAAATCGCAGACACATACCAGATGATTCCGTGCCGGCATATATGATCCATTGTCGAGGAAGCGTCTGACGTTTCCATCGAAATCCAGGCTTCCGAAAGTGATTGTGCTGCCGATTCCGCCGAGTATTCCCGCTCGGAACGTAGCTCCCGACGCCGCTGACACCACGGTGGGCACCAACTGTCGAGAGATCGTAGTAAGGATCATGGACGGGGTGTCATAAGACTACCGTTAGAATCGCGGGGTGACGTGGAAGAACTGTAAACGAGAACACCAAGTTTACCCAAGTTCGATACGTCGCAACTTGGCGGCGTTCCTACTCCTGCAGTCTCACTAAATCAGGGCTGAAGCCTGAAATATACAGAGTACAATTGTTAGTATGGTTTGGCTAACTCAGCGTGGATGAACTTTCCGGCGAGTCAGCTTCTAGCTAACTTGTCATTGTGTTTGCTTGTTGCTCCCGTATTGCTTTATATAGATAGCCGGACTAGGGATTGCAGGAAGGACACCTAGAATACTACGGAAAGTGTCTAACTTGGAAAGTAAGCAATCTGGCTTCTCCTCCAAGTCGTAACACATTGGGCCGTGGTCCGGGTTCTTTTAGAATCCGGATTCCTGCACGTTAGCTTACTGGTCCGCCCAATGGACTCCGTTCCATTGCCTATGGGCCACCCTAGTAATCCGGCCTTCGGCTAATGCCGGATCTACCCCTAATTGGCATATATACGACACTAGTCGTCGATAACCTAATCAGCTAGGAATCATAGGACTGCAAGCATGGCGAGCGAAGCGATAGCGACAACAGCGGCAGCGAGGGTCTTCGTCCACTTGTTGTTCTTCTTCTTCTGTTCCTCAAGATAGATGAACCACATGCCTTCAGCCGCCACTCTAGTGTTGTAGGCTTTGCAGGCATTGCCCCTGAACTTGTTCACTTGCTCCAGATCAGTCTTCCCAGTGGTCGTAGACTCCTGGAACCCTGCCTCTAAACACCACGTAGTACCTCGGCATCTGTAATGACAAGAAAGAAACCACAAACAATAGTTTTAAACATGTTTGCAATAATCAGGAAATGGAGAAATATGACAAAAATAAGATGAAAGTTAAAGATGCTTGTAACATAAAGAGGGAGTATTTATGCTTGATAGTGGCTTCATGCCTCCCCTTTACTCACGCTCGAGTGACAGAAACGTAACGGGTGGGGGATGTGGTATTTCCATTAGGGAGAAAACAACGATGTTTGCATTGTTTATATTACACACTTTGCTTAATGCAATTATATGTTGATTGCAACTTAATACCCAAGATTTGCTCGGATGACATTCTGAGGGTGGATTATTAGTCATAGATGCAGTTGTATAAAGGTCTAAGTATTTGGTTATAATGCTCGCATGGATCACATAGTAATCATCATTTCATGCATATGCACTACGGTGCAGCATTCATATCTATCAATTGCCCAGTTGTAAATTGTTTACCCAACATCCTATTTATCTTTTATGGAGAGACACCACTAGTGAACTGTGGACCCCGCTCCATTTTCCTCATACTGATAATACAACCACTGCAATCACTTTTTTTTCATATTGTTACTATCGTTTTCCTATTCTTTTCCACACCATACGTTTAACCTCTTTGTTTTCAGCAAAACCGGTGAGATTGACAATCTCACTGCTTCGTTGGGGCAAAATGATTTCATTGTGTTGTGTAGGTTCCACATTGTTTCTGAACCGGTAGTGCGCTCTGCCACATCAGCTTCATCAACCTTTGGAAGTGATTTATTTCTCCTAATGGTAGATTCAACCTTGGTTTCTTTCTGAGGGAAAACTTGTTGTTGAGCTTTTCATACCTTCCTCTCGGGGGCAATTCCCCGTCCCGACAGGGTGCCGAAACAGAGATTTCTGTCCCCCGAAACTTATCTTTGATGGCTGTGGAGCTACGGAACTTTTCGTGGATGGAGACCGATTCTCTCAGGGTTTTCCTGTCTGGGGAAATATATAGACGAAAGGGAAATGTCGATGGACGTCCTAGGGGCCCACACCATGTGGCGGCGCGCCAAAAGGTGGACCCGCGTCACCGTATGGTGTGGCCACCTCGATGCCCTCCTCCGTCTCTGCTTTGTACTCCATATATGTGCCGGGAAAATATGAGGTTGGGTCCTTGTTTTGTCCGATTCCGAGAATATTTTCTTAAGTAATTATCTTGAATAGAAAAATAGCAGAAAGCAGGAACTAGTAGTGTGGCATCTTGTTAAAAGGTTAGTCCCAAAAAATGTATAAAAATGCCATGAAGTGTGAATAAAACATGTAGAAATTGATAGAAAACAAGCACGGAGAATCAAAAATTATAGATATGTTTGCAAGGAGACGTTGCCGTGATAGAAGGTGGCCACGGGCTATGCAGGAGGAAGCTCTAGAGGCGGTGGACATGGCTTAAGGTGTGAAACGAGTCGCGAGGCGGAGCACCGGATATAGAGGAAGTGTGATGTCGCGTTGGTCTTGAGGATGAGGGGTGCACGAGGAGGAGGGGTCCAGAGGCAAGATGCGGGGCACTAGAGGACGGGAGGTGGTTGGGGCCAAGGGTGGACATTAGCGTGAGGTGGAGGCGATGTTCCATGGCCGTTGCACCCAGGTGCATGGGGAGAGGCAAGGTGCAAGGATGGGGAGGTCGGGGAGGAGATCGATGTTGGCGTGCCTCCGTGTGTTTGTGCCTTGTTTGGTGAGGATGAGAGGTGACATGGGAGATGGAGTGGGCAGGGAATGAGAAAATATTTCAGCAGAGATGGTCGTAAACTCCGCCTGTCTTTAATTACGTGAGTAACGGAGGCGGTCGTACCCTCTGGGTTCTTTTCCGGACGGCCGATCCTATGATATTGATGAACAACTAATAATAGTATGCAGATCACATAAGCAACACTACCTATATATAATATTGTTGTCCTTTATTACATAGGCAACATTCGCCTTTCATTTTATGCAAAAACTCCTCAGCAATACCAATTGTTCCACGGTATTAAGAAACAAAATAGAGACCTCATTGAAAGGGTCCGAATCGTGGGTCTTTTAGGTCACTCTCTGAGACCCCATTGAAAGGGTCCGAATCGGCCTCACTCTCCTCTTCATTGATGACATAGTTCATAACAACAACACAGATCGTAGGATAAGGTCCTCACATCGTAAAAACTAGTAGGTCTCCCGTGTTGAGATTGTTCTTCGTGACGAAATCTTCACATCTTTCGTCATGCAACCGGATTCTGCTCCGTCCTTTTGACACGACAATGTTCTATGTGCTCTCAAGCGCACAAAACAACACAGTATTGCCTACTGACTTGTTGAAGGAATGGTAAATGTTGTAATTAGTCGGCAGCTGGTACAATTCAAGATAATGTTTAATACACGTATAGAGCCCAGCATAGTGGTTGTACATTCATATCCACCACAAGATGCGTACTCGTCATTGCAAATGGTTTCCGAGAAATGGTTATATTTAATTTATACTACACTTCGGTCCATACAAAAAGAACATTGCACCGAATGGTTGGTACTTTGATTGCTCGAAAGGCCAGCCGGGGAAAAAACAATGACGCTTAGGATAGTCTTCACGTACACAGTAAACACATGAGTGAACAACGTTTGTCTTGATCTCATATGTTTATATATAACAGTATGGTTTCATATATAGTATACACCCGAGAACAAGCCATCACTGTTTATACTATATATTTGGCCGCCTTAAGTTTGTCTTGTATGCCCGACTTGCTATTTGTCTTTGTTTTCTGTTAAAGAAACGTCAGCTAGTAGGACTTTGTTAGTCCTTGAAGACCAATAATTCTGTGGGTCAATCTCTTCTTTTTCTCACCAACGTTTCCGTCGCTGAATTGAGAGTAGATGAATGAGTGTATTTTACAGGGAAGCACATTAATTTCCTATGGCAAGATCGATGAGATCTGAATAACCTACATGGTGTTGCGTTAGCTACAACAGTTTTTATATGAGAGAAACATCAAAGTGTGGTGACATTCATATTATACTGTTAGATGACACCCAAACCTTCTATAAATTGGCTTCTACGTTCCATATTGAGAGCACAACCAAGCTAGTGCCATACAGCCATGGCCGCTAAGATCCCCTCCTATTACCAAACTGGTCCATGCCAAGAGGTCAAGCAAAAGGAACATATTTTCCACCTGTACATGGACCAGCATGTTCAAGGGACACCTGGAGGCAACCAAATAGAGAGTGTGAAGGGCTCACCGCCGTCTGGTTTTGGTGGAATCGCCACTGTTGATTGGAGCATACGTGACGGTCGTGCCCCCGATGCAAACATTGTTGCTCGTGCGGAAGGCACAGCCATCATGGCAGATATGACCAGCCAAAATTGGCTCATGTGTTACACTATCTTGTTCTCTGATGAGAGGTTTGTCAATCGTAAAGATTTCTTATATTCTAGTGTATATGTGTTTTCAGTGTTTTTTTTATTTTTAACCTGCTTTTGCTTCCGTTGCATATTAATTATTCCATGTTGAATTTCCATCCATATATATGATCTGCTGAACGCAATATGGTTGCATTATTAGGTTTAAGGGGTCCAGCCTTGAGTGTATAGGAACTCATGTATCCGCAAAAGACGGTCAATATGCTGTTGTAGGTGGGACCGGAGAGTTCGTCGGTGCAAATGGTGTTGTTAACGTGAAAATACTTGAGTTTTTTCCGGATACCACCGGCGTGATCAGAGAGCTTAACATCCGTGCTTCATGCCCCTGTGTGCTCTCTCCGGTTAGTGCTTTTTCTTTGCAGTAATTTTTTTAATCTTTGTCTACCTGGACCGCCCGTAACACCTCTTTGACCACAACAAATTGTATGATGTTGCGCAGACCCCCGTGACCAAGATTGGACCTTGGGGTGGGAATGGAGGGACGGCTTTTGACATCCTAGACCTACCTCTGTCTATTCAAAGTGTGACTATCACATGTGGTGATGTCATCAATTCACTTGCATTTTCTTACGTTGACAAGACTGGTCAGAAGAAAAACGTTGGACCATGGGGTGGTGCAGGTGCAGTTTCCGTGACGGTGAGTGATTTTCGTTTTCTTACTTTATGATTGATTCATTGTAAATCTACGCATATATCCTATAAACGGCAAAACACCACTAGTACATAAATTGACAACTCTATTCTTTGTAGATCACGCTTGCTTCTTCGGAGATTATGAAGCAAGTTACAGGAACAACCAATAGCATTGGAGGCGACACTGTTGTAACATCGCTTGCCTTCGCCACTAATGTTACCACATATGGGCCTTTTGGAAAAGCAAATGGCACACCCTTCAACAGCCAGGTGCTGGACAATAGCAGCATTGTGGGTTTCTACGCGCGTGCTGGAGGTTCTGTCAATGCACTTGGAGCATATGTCTCCCCAAATTAGCACACGCAAGTGTCTGTCTTAATAATCTCCAAGTTGGGTTTCAGACCAGTTCTTCTGTTCTCTTGCATTTCTACAACAAGAAAGTGTTGCTTGATTTTACTTTTATCGAATTTGATGTTTGGTGTAACCTGCAACTGTTTTTACACGATAATAATATTATGATGAATGTTTGACATTTTGATTGATATGTGCCTCTATTTGAACACTGTTATCGAACATCCGTACTAGTCACCAATGAAACGAGATAGACAAAAAAATAAATGAAAACATATGCGCTCTATGGTTTGTCTGTCCAAGGATCTCCCATATATAAAAGTATATTAGAATCAGGTGACAGATCGAGACAGTCATTCTGGAGGTTCTGTGCTCGTCTCCTTTTTCTTAAACTCCAAATCTTGTACTCTCTCGGGTACATATTAATTACCGTTTATTAAACTTCAAATCTTGTACTAATTTAGGGACAATTATTATGCATTGGAGGGAGTAGTATTATACAAAAGGTGTTGCATTAGGGGTTAAAATTTTGAGTTTATACAATTATTAGGTTAAGATCAGGAAGAGAAGAATTATGTGTAGGAGATGTTCATATGTCGCACATAAAATGTTTCCGGTAGCTTGTGAATAGTCTTGTGTAAATACATATTATGTATGGTGTTCTGTCTTGAATAAAATATTTTTTGCCTAATTATGAAGAAATCTTCTATTTATTATTATTATTTTGATATTTTACCGAATACATAAAATTACATTCTTTGTACCAAATTATTATTTTCATTAGTATTACTAAAAATGTGTATTGTATTACTATCATTCCCATGTTGTAAATTCTTTGGCCTACTCAGTGACATCTTTTTTGTGACATTTTTTCCGAAATGGGGGGTCCCTAGCCTCTGCATCGAGTGATGCACATAGCTATTTATTGATTATCAAAGAGTGTATAATATCTGAAACGTTTACATCTTCTTAGACACAAAGCAAACTGAGAAAGACCACACCAAAATAAAGCAGCAAGAACATCTAAAAACTACGAAAGTCTAGGAATATACTGCCACGTATGATGGGAGAAAAGATCCTATACCACCCAAAGTAGCCTCGTGCATCCATCCACCATAAGCTTGAGCCGGTCCGAAGGAAGCAGGAAAGCCCATAACTGGATCCAATGCACCACCATATTGATAACATGTAATACATGAAAAGATTGTTTCCTGTTAAAAACTAGATTATTATTAAAATTCCATAAAGACCAACTAAAAGGTGATACGCCTATACGAAGTCTATTCTTGGTCTTTATATCCACCTCATTCAGCCAATTACCAAACATATTAGTCGTATTGGATGGTGGTGGAATATTGTAGGTACAGAAAACTACACGACATACGGAAATAAACAGATGGTCGATAGTCTCTTTATTCCCACAAAAAGAACAATGAGTATCACCCTTCCAATTCTTCTTTCCTAGATTATCTTTAGTAAGCAAGACTTTTTCATCAAGGAACCACATAAAAACTTTTATTTTCAGAGATATTTTTAATTTTCACAAGTATGTTTTAAGAAATCTAGTATACCCATAAATCCTCATACATAGATTTAACCGTAAACAAACATTTGTGGTTAAATTCCAATGAAAACAATAAGGAGTATCTCAGACAGAGAAACATCCATCAATCTTAAAACAAGGTTAGACCACATATCCCATTTATTCCCATCAAGACTTCTTTTAAATCCTAAATTTAGAGGAGGGGTTCCATGTAAGACTATATGAACCGTCACATTTCTATGTTACAGAATATTATAAACAGCAGGACATTGGTCTCCTAATTACCCACCCGAAATGATCCTCTTAGAAAGAACTCATCCTTGACACCCATGAGTCCCTTCCAGAAAGGGGAATCCGTAGGTTGTGCATCTACTTAAGCTAAGGTTTTCCCATGAAGATATTTATTTAACAATAATTCCTGCCAAACACCTTCTTCATGTAAAAGTTTGAACAGCCACTTACTGAGCAAACACTTTTTCTTCAGCTCAATTACCTCTACACCTAACTCACCCTAATCTTCTGGCCTACATATTATGTTCCATTTGGTTAACCTATATTTGCGCTTAGTCTTGTCACTTTGCCAAAAAAAAATGAGACCTATAAAAATCAAGCCTCTTCCTGGCCCCCTTTTGTACCTCCAAAAAGGAAAGCATAAACATGGGGAAACTTGTTAATACCGAATTAACAAGCACTATCCGATCCCCATATGATAGCAACTTCCATTTCCAACATCGGAGTTTGTCCTCAAAACGACTTTCAACTAGATGCCATTCTGGATTACGAAGCTTTTTGTGATGAATTGGGATCCCAGTGTATTTGAAATGTAGAGATCCAGACTCGCAACCAAAGATTTGTGTATACTGATCCTCTACCTAAAAATCCTTACCAAAACAAAACAAAAAACTTCACTCTTTTGAAAGTTAATTTTTAGGCCTGATAATTGTTCAAAAATCCGTAGAATCAGTATCATATTCCCAGCTTAATGAATATTATGTTCCATGAATAATATAGTGTCGTCCGCATATTGCAAAATGGACAAACCCCCATCCATTAAGTGAGGTATAAGACCAGCAATCTGACTATCATCCTTTGCTCTGCAGTGACAGTGACCAACGTTTCGGCATCTATATTGAACAAAATTGGAGATAAAGGTGAAGTAAAGTATAGCCGATCATGACGTCTGTTACAAATTTCAACGGTGGTCATCATCCACTAAGAAACCGATCGGTTTCAAGCTGCAAATACAATCGAAGAAAAACACATGATCGAACACAAAAGAAGTTGGTGTGGGAACCATCGCCCAATGCCACCGCCGAGATGCATTAGTATAGAGGCATGAGCGCAACAAGGGAGTTCCAGTCAATTGATCGATGAGATGCCCCTCGTTTGCTTGTTTTCCTGCCGAAACAGAGCCGTCAATTGATCGCCACGCCCATCACTCCCATGGAGACCGAGGCATGGAATTAATGGAGCCGGAGCAGAAACTGGACTTGTAGGCATGTGTTTTGCTCGCCGGCAGGGCGTCCATGAGGATGATACTCCCTCCTGATGACGACGGCATGGCGTGGATAGCAGGTCACAAGTCAATGGCGGAGCGACCGGAGCGGGGCAGAGGTGCCGGAGTGGTCGGAGGAGAGCGAGGCGTCGGAGCGGTGGGAGAAAAGCTTGCGGCGGCGGCGGCAGGGAAGACCTAGCGGCTGCTCGCGTTTAATGTTCTGGTACTGATGAACGACTCTCTTAAGAGTCTAAAATTTGCTATACATCAGGAAGATGCCACACTAGAGAGGCCCAAAAGATATTTCTCTAAGTATTAAAGAAAAAAAAACGAGCCAAACGAGCGGACCGAGACGAGCTGGGCTCGGCCCGAGCTCTCCGCGGTCCAGGAATAGCAACTCGGCCCGGTCTATCCTACTAGCGGGCCGAGCGGGGCTCGGGGCGAGCCCATGAATGCTCGGGCCCAGCTGAAAAGCTCGGGCTGCACGTCCAGGAAGACACGTGGCCAGTGCCGACGCTGCACGACGCCCTCGCGTGCGGCGAGAGAGACAATGCCGCATCCACGTCACACATTTTTCCTCGTGGCACCATGCTCACTGAAGCTCTATGATGGCTCGGTGCCCTATAAGCAAAAATTGTGGTACCGTCCAATTTTTCTTAGAAGTAAGATTTGTACTGGTCTCATTTCTGGTACTCTCTCGGTTTCTTTTTACTCCGCGTATTAGTTTTGTCCAAAGTCAAAATAACTAAGGTTTGACCAATTTTATTGCCAAAAATATCAAGATTCATACAACCAAATTAATATCATTAGATTATCACCATGTAATATACTTTCATATTATATCGATTTGGTATTATAAATATTAGTAGTATTTTATTCTAAAGATTTGGTCAAACTTGACTTAAGACAATTCTAATACGTGGAGTAAAAAGAAATAGAGGGAGTACTATATGAAGCGTTATGGGCCATTGGATCCATGAAAATGGATGGCTCTTATTTATTTGAGGGTACCACATAAGCCCTCCGATATTATGTGACCATGTGATGCCCTTTTTGTTATAAGTACATGTGTTTGCTTAAATATGTTGTACAAGTTCATGCGTTAGTCATAAATAAATAAAATTGCATGTGTTGGACCAGATGTATGTGTTAAATATATTTTTGCAATTTGTTCGAAATTTTTAATATGTGTTATATTTTTGCAAGTTAAAACATCAAGACGAGTAATACCTCACATGCATATCTCATACTCACACCCAGCTAATCCGGAAAATAATGCATAGTTAAATATCAGCTGTATTTTTTTTAAGGAAAAGATTATTAGTATAGACCATAAGACTTTGCAAACAAACACGCCAACCAAATGCTACATACTGCATATACATTTAGCATCAGACAACAATAAATCGATGAGGTAACATGCTCATGTTCACTTGGCAAGTACAGTAAGGGAATTGTCAGCTTTTAGTTAAATAAAAAACAAATGTTTGTAAGTAGTATCTAGTTTAATTATGCTAGACAGTGGAACTCCAAGAACAGCACCACTGGGCTGATATGCTAAGCTACCACAAGTCTTTTTTTGCTGCTGCATATACTAGTACATGTTCCTAAACTAGTTCTAATCAAATTGCTTATCATTCACTGGTAGAAAAAAGGCCTTCCATACGCCCCCATTAGTCCCCAAACTTCGCGCCCCGTGACTAAAGGGGTTTTAGTCCCGGGTCGGGAGGAGACCCGCGATAGAAGGTCATGCATCGTGGGTTGGGAAACGCGTGGAGGCGCGTGGAGGGCTTTAATTCCGGTTGGCGTCGCCACCCGCGACTAATGGTCCCGGCCGCTGGATATATTAGTATGTAATGGATATATATTATTATGTAATGGATATTATTTCCATATTAATTCCTAGCTATACTATTTCTATAGTATGTCAAACACACATTTCAAAACAAACAAACAAAAACACATCAAGAAAACAAACAAAAACACATCAAGAAAACAAACAAAAACACATCAAGAAAACATATATCTAGTCAATACCAAACTCATCCAGTTGGATTTACTTCAAAATACATTTTTGAACTCATTCTAAAAATAATAGAAGAGCCTACTGGTCTTTTTAAGATTTTAAAATGAATTGGTATTATTTTTCTTAATTTTTTGATATATTATTTGTATTTTTAAGATTTTAAAATGAATTAGTTTTATTTTTCTTAATTTTTTGATATATTATTTGTATTTTTAAGATTTTAAAATGAATTAGTTTTATTTTTCTTTATTTTTTGATATATTATTTGTATTTTTAAGATTTTAAAATGAATTAGTTTTATTTTTCTTAATTTTTTTATATATTATTTGTATTATTAAAATTTTAAAATGAATTAGTTTTATTTTTCTTTATTTTTTGATATATTATTTGTATTTTTAAGATTTAAAAATGAATTAGTTTTATTTTCTTTATTTTTTGATATATTATTTGTATTTTTAAGATTTAAAAATGAATTAGTTTGATTTTTCATAATATTTTGATATATTAATAGTATTTTTAGAAATAATACAAATTAAAAAGTTAATGTTTATTTATTTATTCAAAATTATTAATTACATCATTACTTTTGTTTATTAAAAGATTTATTTGAAATTCAAACAATAAAGAAATGTGGCATCGACCAACATGTTAATAGGATTGATATGATACTCCTATCACATACATGCGTGCGAAACACTTGGATGCGGGACAGGATAGAACTCGGAAGTTAAGCGTGCTAGTGCTAGAGTAGTGGGAGGATGGGTGACCGAGCGGGAAGTTTGACCACGAGTAAGTAATTTGACTTGAGATAGTTGTAGTTAGACACTAAGCAAATAATACAAATTCTGAAAAAAAAAGGGAGTGAAAAAAAGGGAGTGAAAAATTGGAGTGAAAAATAATTAGAAACCCAAATGAATTAAAGAAATTACGAAATAAAGTTTAGTCCCGGTTCGTGTGGCCAACCGGGACTAAAGGTCCTCCGCCCCCGGCTCACGCCACCCGCCCACGTGGCCGGGCCTTTAGCCGCGGTTCGTAAGAGGCCGGGATTAATGGGGGGGGAGGCCTTTAGTCGCGCCTATTTAGTCCCGGTTGCGCGGCCGGGATTAATGGGCCTGGCGAACCGGGACACTAGGCCTATTTTCTACCAGTGATTAGGAAAAGTGGAAAACTGAGAATTTTCATTCATTAGCATAACATCTCCCTCTCTCTGATCAATTCATAGAAGTGTGTCTGTGGCAGCATGACCCTTCATTCAGGCCTAACCTTGTTGACCTGACAATACCTAATGAAGAATACAAGAAATCATCATAAAAATAGGTGCTTATTTGATAAATATAATGCAAGATTGAACAAAATACAATAGAGGACGCAATGACAGATAAAGGTGTATCATAGTGTCGACGTGCTCTGATGAGAACGACAAAGAAGAATATGAACCATATGCAGGACGACCATAGTCAGGACGCGAACATGAGCGAAGAATGGCAATATGAATCAAGTGGCTGCATTAGTTCCAAAGTTTAAAATTATTTTTAACTGCATTTTCAGAAATTATGATCCATCTAAACTTGTTAAACCTAGAACTAGGCATATATTTGAACACTCGGGTTACACTATCTAGACAGGTGATCAAGCTAACTATGTGAACATGCTTATAATGCAAAAAAAACATAGCCACAGCTGGGTAAGTCGACACGATCGACCACGAGAGGGAGGAAGGGAGGAGCCAGCTGCATACCTGCTTGAGATGTCCCCTACACTTGGAGAGGACGACGATGTGGTTCTTCAGTGCCTTCCATGCGGCGTCCTTGAAGAAGAGCTCAACGATAAAGACATCGGCCTTCCTTATGTTGGCCACGTCCCTGGTCAGCCGGCAATAACTATACACTTTTAGCAACGACTCGATCCCTATATGCAGGTTGACCTCCTACACACACCACCATCAACGTTATCAGGGTGAGTAATAGTAGAGCAGATCGTATCAGATCGAAAACCCTAGGTAGGCCAGGGGAGCTGATATACATGGGAGCGGGAAGGAAAGGGGAGGTTCACCATGGTCGAGATCTCGGGAGGATGGCACGGCAGGAACAAAGGGGAATCAGTTGGTGTCGTCGTTGGTAGCGAGGAAGGTGGCAGCCATTGGTGTCATCGTCGATGGTGAGGCAGGCGGAGCTCATAAATTTCATCGGTGATGAGGTGGCAGTTACCGGCGTCAACGATGGTGAAGAAGGTGTCGGTGTCGACTGCCGTACGTGTTGCTTGCTCCAATGGAGGCGACGGCGGCCGAAGAGTGGACGAGAATGGTTTGGGTGGTGGTGGTGCGATTAGTGGTTTCTCATGCTGGTGGCCAGAGGCGATCCGGGGAGAGTCATGTCTACGCACGCTTCTATTCTTGTAGACAGTGTTGGTGTTGGGGGAATAAGTAAGGAGGAGCCTTAGTTTCCACCCACATGAACTTGATTCTTCTCTAGCCGGTTCATGATATTCGATCCGGTATATCGGGAGAAGCTGGGCGAGATACCAGCGAGCACAGGAAGATTCGGGTTTCCTTTAGTGTAAACCAGAAAGATGGAGGAACCGGCCCGTCATCCGCGTTAGAAGACCCGGAGGCCCTAGACCTACGGAGCGGCCCAAGGACGGACGGAACGTCCGGGTCTTGGAGTAAAACGGGCGAAACGTCTGGGAACCAGAGTAGTCTAGGACTCCGATGACGGGAACAACCCGGATCCCCTTGTAACCTGGGGCATTTGTCCACTATATAAGGCGAGTTCTTGGGACGTAGATAGACAGATTATAAGTTGATAACAAGGTAGCTCGAGATATCGAGAGCCGGAATCGCCCCTTGTAATCGAGACATTGTTTTCCATGGTAAGAAAGCAGGAGTAGGTTTTACCTTCAATAAAGGGGTCAAACCTGGGTAAACTCGCATCTCTCGTTTCCGGCTTAACCCTTTCGAAGCTTCGCTCAGTAGCAATGGCCTCACAATCTAGTTCTCAGATGAGGACACTTGCCGTGAAAACACCACGATAGTTGGCCCCCACCGTTAGGCCAGCTCGTGGATGTGTCGTCTCACTAGTAGGAAACTGCCTTTCTATGGAATGCTTTCTGTGGCGCACCAGAGAGTGGTGCGCCATAGAAATTTAATTCTGCGGCGCACGCCAAAATATGCGCCACAGAAATGTTGGATTCTGTGGCGCACGGGGGAAGGGTGCGCCACAGAACATGGATGGGGCCCGTCTCAACCATTGCAGGCGAGCATTTCTGTGGCGCACGTAATCTGGTGCTGCGTCATAGAATACCACATTTCTGTGGCGCACCAGCCACACATGGAGTCACAGATTTTTTTTTTCTTCTCTCCACACCCCCCCCCCCCCGGGAACGCCTTTTCTAGTTTTTGACGGAAGAGTTGCCGGTCTAAAAGGGTCAAAAAATAAATCCCTTATAGATGCACAGAGAGTTTAAGGTCTACTTTTTTATCAAATTTTTAAATATGAATTTCGACTTTCTGAGCAAAAGTTCGTTAAAAAAAGTAAAATTGGCATAACTTTTGCATACGATGTCGAAAAAAAAATGATAAAGATATCAAAAAAAAACTAGAGAGAAAAAGGAACCCAACCTCACTGGCCTTCGGCCTGTGAGCTTTTTTTAGAATCGCCAAATTCGAAAAGGGAAAAAGTTATGGCTGTTTGAAGATTTTTGACTACAAAATAAACAAAAAAAGAAAAAAAATATTTGTGGCGCACCCCTTCACTTGGTGCGCCACAGAATTGTTGGGCAGGAATTTCGAATCCTGCCACCTCTCTTCTCCTCCACTTCTCCTCCTCCTCTCTTCTCCTCCACTTCTCCTCTCCCCTTCTCTCTTCTACCTCTCCACTTCTCTCCTCCACCACACCCCTCCTCCTCCTCCTCCTCCACCACCACCCCTACTCCTCCTCCTCCTCTTCCTCCTCCTCCTCCACCACCACCACCACCACCCCTCCTCCTCCACCACCACCTCTCCTCCTCCACCACCACCACCAACTCCGGCGAGCTCCTCCTCCTCCTCCTCCACCACCACCACCACCAACTCCGGCGAGCTCCTCCTCCTCCTCCTCCACCACCACCTCCATCGAGCTCCTCCTCCTCCACCCACTCCGGTGACCTACCTCCGGTGAGCTCCTCCTCCTCCTCCTCCTCCTCCACCACCACCACCATCACCACCTCGGCGAGCTCCTCCTCCACCAACTCCGGTGACCCCCATCCTCCACCCACCTCCTTCTCCTCCTCCACGAGCGAGCTCCGGCGAAATTTCGAAATTTCGCCAAAATTCCCCGCGGCCAGATCTGGCCGCCTTTTTTTTTTGAAATTAAAAAAAAAATCTATGGCGCACCCCCACTTGGTGCGCCACAGAATTGCAAATTTCTGTGGCGCACGGCTGAGGTTCGCCACAGAATTGACATTTCTGTGGCGCACGGCCACGGTGCGCCACAGAAAAAAATTCTATGGCGTGAATTCTGTGGCGCACCCCTCTGGCCCCTAGGTGCGCCACAGAATTGGAAAATGGTGCGCCACAGATAAGGCTTTCTGTACTAGTGTCTTTTCGGAAGGAGGCTTACCTGGGATCGAGAAGCTCGCAATAGGTCGACTCAGGAGGAGTCAACGAGGAAACTACTATAACCACGATATGTGGGGTCTTGAGTTCGCTTCGTGGAATCAGGGTTTCGTGTTCCCTTTGGCGGGATCCACGTTTTTGTTGGTTTCGTGGGAGAAACTTGCCCGGATCCAGAACAAGAGTTAGATTCATTCTCTGGAGGAGCAACGATCATATGTTCTGATGGCGAGTCCTCCGTCGGGGACAATGATGACCGTGATGAGACAGGTTCTATCCATCAACTTTTTGAAGATAGGCTGGGAGGAGACCTCGTACAATACTTGCAAAGCTTGACCGAAATGGTTCATCATACAACTGTGTATATGGCTGGACCAGCACGGCCTGTGGAACCCAGGTATGACGCTAGTGGGAATCTAATGACAAGTACAATTTCAACTTCAAACCCGATTCTTCTAGACCCGAGAGTTCTGGGTTCCGCGCCCGGAAGACCAGAGACAAAACCCCCAACAGGACCTAGGCCGGCGAGTTCTGGGTCGGCAGAGCCAGTAATCTATTTGACTGAACCTGTGCCGTATAACCCAAGGCCTGAACTGATGGCGACAATGGACTCGTTGAACGAGATCTTATCCACACCAATTACACCTGAGAACTTAGCACAACGCAACATGGAGATATAGAGACCCCCACAGGAATTGGCTCGTGCTCGTTGAAAGTGCATGGTGCCCCCATATGTGGTTTTAGTAATTAATGACAATCCTTATGGACTAATGTTTGCATTGAGTTATCCTTGTAGATCTTGTCCATAGAAAATAATGGAGTTCATTTGTTGAACTCTATTAGCGTCCTTGATGGCCATTGTTATATTCAAGGATTTATATGAAGAATGGTCATGGTTTGAGTTGAGCTTATTGCTAGTGTGTCTTGAAGAAAAGTATTAGGTTATCCTTCATGGTTATCTTCAAGACATCATAATTTGAAGTGAG
Source organism: Alopecurus myosuroides (assembly GCA_028641055.1). Classification (NCBI taxonomy): domain Eukaryota; kingdom Viridiplantae; phylum Streptophyta; class Magnoliopsida; order Poales; family Poaceae; genus Alopecurus; species Alopecurus myosuroides. The sequence goes on from CM054058.1 coordinate 2,227,179, forward strand.
AAGAAAAGATACAAGGTTGATCAAGCTAGTGATCAACACACAACGCTACAAGATGTACCAAGTGGGATTGTGTATCTTATGGTATGCTAAGCAATTGTCAATATAGCTTTGTGATCTAACCCATATATGTGTGTGTGTCATCTCTATGTGTGGTTAGGTATCTTTCCATGGGCATGAACAAAAAGTAATATTTCATATTGCCCATCGTCTATGTCATCGTCAAGCAGTGTTCGTCATCTAGCTTGACGTGGAAGCTCAAGTGAAGCATCTAGAAGAAATCCTATGTTCGATGCTTGCCACCCTTTTGGAGTTTGTGGCCCCATGAAAATTTTCCATTAAGGGTCTCTCCCATAATGGTGTATGGGGGACCATCCTCTCCCATAGTGGTGTATGGGGGAGCAACTTGCAAGTCTTCATCAAACGGAGCATGTGCTAGCAAGCGCGATCAACAAAGAAGATCCAACTTGAGAGAGTCAAGATCGTCATCATCTAGCTCAATTGGATTGCGCAAGGAAAAGGTATGACTTAGATTGAGTTTCTATTTTACCGGTCTCCTTATGCTAGTTGGGAGACCGGATTATAGTATAGATAACCGTACTATCAAGAGGGGCTCTTGAATGCATATCTTGATCGTATCTATCGTAGAGAGCTCAAACCTTTGCATACTTGGCATCATCCTTATTGGTTCTCATTTGGGTTTTCTCCATGTAAGGTTTTATATCTTTTCATGTTCTTCATGTCAAGCTCAAGTTCATCAAAAATGGATTTCGTATGAAAAACTTATCGCATTTTTGTTGTTGGAGGTTTCTACCGGTTGTCTTTTATTGATAGGACAAACCTTTCATCATTTGGTTTTATATTCCCATTTTGTACTATGATGTTTTTCTTCATATTCTTGTAGTGCTCGTCGTTGCGATTTCAACGAGCCCAAGAACATCAAATAAGGACTCCGGATGCAAAAGTTACGACCGTTTTCATATAGGGTGTTCTGCAGTTTTTTTACACCACCGGAAACCCTTTCGGGATGATGTTGGTGGAACCTCCGGTGAAACCACCGGAGGTTCCGGTGGTTGGGGCAGTTTTCCAGCCCTTTTGGAGTTCTAACTCATTCGGGGGGTGGAGGTTCCGCCCCTGCGCGATTTTGCCTCCAACGGTTGGATATTTGGGTGACCTATTTAAGGAGCCTTCTTCCCCAATGGTTCCCTAACCTTTTGGGCAAGTTTGATCTCCATTGTTGACCTCCAAAAGATTTATATCTCTCAATCCCTCCAATGATTCTTGCTTCCACTTCAGGAAAAAGAGAGAGGAGATCTAGATCTACAACTTCACCAACCAATCCCTCCTCTTTGTGAGGGGAACTTATTGGATCTAGATCTAGGGATTAATTTGTTGTTTTCCTTGTTCTTCCTCCTTCCTCCCTCCATAGCATTAGTTGCCTTGGTGGGATTTGGGAGAGAAGTTCTTGACCACTTTGTGTGTTCTTGCCATTGCATTAGGTGCATCGATTTGAGTTCCCCACGAGATTCGTGAAAGAGAAGTTCGTGAGCTTGTTACTCTTGGGTGCTTGGACACCAGATTGATTTTTCCTCTTGGGTGTATTGAGCACCCTAGACGGTTAGTTCTTGGGGATTCCACCTTGTTGCAAGAAGCTTCGTTGAGAGCCTCCAATTGAGTTGTGGAGATAGCCTCAACCCCGTGTAAGGTTTGGTCAACGCATTCAGGTCGACCTCATAGTGGAAACGAGCATCTACCTCACCGGAGAAGCTCAAGGAGAATAAGGTGTGCACATCCGTGCTATTGAGGAGCGCCTAGGTGGCTCCCCACCTCTCCAACAAAGATGTACTTCCCTTGGGAAGGAACTTAGGTAATCACACCGGTGTCTCCTTGTGCTTCGGTTACTTCTATACTCTAGCTCGTTACTTATGCATTTACCTTTGTGATAGCCATCGTGCTTTAAGTCATCTATCTTGCTATCTCATAGTTGTATATCATGCCTGGCATAAGTTACTGGTGCACATAGGTAAACCTAGATTGCATAGGTTTTGTGCTTGATAAATTAAATGCTAGTTTTATTCCGCATTTACTCAAGCCTAAACCGTAATTATTTTAAAGCGCCTATTCACCCCCCCTCTAGGCGTCATCCTTCTACTTTCAATTGGTATCAGAGCCAGAGATCTCATTATTAGGCTTCACCGCCTTGAGAGTAATGATGTTGCTTAGTGAATTAGTGCACGATCCCACATTTCATTTCGATGGCACAAACTATGATGTTTGGAAATTTTGCATGCTTATTTATTTTCGGGTCATGGACACACATATGGAGAAACTTGTAGAGATGGGTTTTTACCCTCCAGAGGATCCTCAAAATCCAACATTAGAGGAAGAGAAAAACTTATCTCTCGATGCTCTTGCTATTAATGCATCTTTCCTTCTTGTGAGCCTTGTAGTTATTAAACCACTCTTTCCTATCGGGAATCCTCATGAGTTATGGACAAAGCTTCAAAATAAATATGGTGTGTCCAATGTTGGAGAAGATGATTGTTATCCCTCCACTTCCGGTCGTGATGTGTTCTCAACTTCTTCTACTTCACCAACATATGGTAAGCCACAAAATAATGAGATGGTGAGTAGTGATAGGCTTTGCAATAATGATAGTGAGCTTATTATTGATGATCCTTCATCTCTATCTTATTGGCATGCCTCATCTTTGTACTTAAACACAACTAGAACCAAAACAAATTGACATGCTTGTGTAGATAGTCTTTGCTTTTCATGTCGACATTCCTTGACTAAATCTCATGATGATATGCTTGCTTTATCTTGTTCCCATCATAAAAATGATTGGGTTTCCTCTAGTATTTGTATGGCTAACAATGTAAAGGAAACCTAACTCTCTATGGAACAAGATGTGGACTTGAGTGGTGCCTCAATTAATTATCTATCATCATCTACCACCTTTTGCCTCATGGCCAAGGATTCAAAGGTATCTTCCACTTTGAACCCCAATATATCTTATGTTGATAGTAGTGATGATGATCTTGGTAAGGAGGTTGATGACGAGTCTAAGAAATTCTAAGAAATTAGGCTTATTGTTATCAAGACTTGTTTATGAGACCAAAGAAAATGTGAATGCTCTCCTAGAACAACTTGATAAGGCTAACTCACTTATAGATGAAAAGGAGGATATCATCTTGACTTTGGAAATTCATAGTGGTAGTCATTCTATCAAGGACAAAGAGCTTGAAAAGACTTTTGAGAAAGAACGGTCCCTTAGATATTCTCTTGAAGAGAAACTATATAGTGTAGAAGAAACATATGATGTTAGCGCTTCTAAGCTTAGAAGGGACAATGAATTATCTCTTGCTCTTGCTAATGACCTCAAAGATAAAAATGTTGATGCTTGTGCTACTAACTCTATTTCTTGTGAAGCATCCACATTAAAGGAGAATGTTGAGCTACGGGCTCAACTTGAGTTGCTAACTAGTAATTATGGGAAATTGGAAGAAACTCATGAAAAGCTCTCAAGCTCTCATAAGGATCTTCTAGTCTCCCATGAGAGGCTAAAATTATCTCATAAGGCTATTTTAACTAAGGTAACATCTTGTGAGCCTCATGTGGACAAAGGCACAATATCTACTCTAAATGCTATATTGCCTTGTTTTAGTCCTAGTAATTCATCCTCTCATAATGTTCCCACATCTTATGATGAATTGTTTTCCTTACCTTGTTTCTCTAATAATTATGCATCTACTTCCTCTAGCTCTTGTGTTGATACTAACCATGTAGAGGGAATCAAAGAGCTCAAGGCCCAAGTCACTTCTTTGGAGAAAGACTTGGATAAGTGTTATAAAGGGAAGTCCACACTTCACAATATGTTGAGTGTACAAAAATCCCCCAATGAAAAGAGAGGACTTGGATTCATTTCCAATCACAAGAACAAGTCCACGGTCGACAATATGAAGGGCCATGAACAAGACAAGAATTTGGCCAAGATTGTTTGCTTCAAGTGCAAGGTTGAAGGGCATCATGTTATATCATGCCCTTTGAAGAAGAAGAAACGTAGTGAGAAGCAACAAGGGAAGCGGCCACAAGTTCAACCTCAATCTCAACTTCAAGTTGAAGAAAGGCCTCTTCCCATGAAGACTAAAGCTAATGCTTCTCAAGTTGAGAAATCAACTAAGAAGAATGGAATGAGTCGTTGCTGCTACTTATGTCGTGAAAAGTTCCATCTTGCTTCTTCATGCACTAATGGTACATTATCCAACCCTATCATAATTGATGATGTGTTTGCCAAATATGTTGGTACTCAAAGTGGTGTCAAGAAAAGAACCATTTGGGTTGCCAAGCCTATTGTGACTAACCTCTTAGTACTCAACTTGGTTGGGGACCAACAAGCTCAAACTTGATCAATAGGTGTTATCGGAGGGCATTGGAGACTTGGCTATATCATGAAGAATTAAGGGATCTTCATCACTTATATTTTCCTTAAGCCAGGTAATTTGGATTATCACGTCTCTATCTCATATTCCATGCTCCTTCTTGCGGTAACTTGTATTTATTACATTATATATATGCATTGAAAGTTGCTTTCCCCTTTGCATGTATTGGTTTTGTACCTTGCTTGTATTGTGTATATTTTGTTCTTCCTACTTACTTATCCTTGAGTAATCTACTATGTGTTTGTCGGTTTGCACAAAATGTATGTATGAGTTTGCTTTGAGCCTAATTCAATCTTGTGTGTATCTTATTTGGCTATTTTGAGTGATTAATGGACTATCAGATTTTGGGAGAGTAATATGCCTTTGGCACTTCACAATCCTAAAATGTGTGTACATGAGGAATACCACATAGTGTTGATATTTCAATATTATCTAGTCTCTATGTGGTATCTCATACTCATGAGAAATTCAAATTCTAATGTCTATTAATTATCTCAAGTTGGTCTTTGTTTGCCTCTTGCTAAGAAAATACGGATTATCACATTATGGGGGAGTAATATGTTTGTGCATCTTACAAGCCTAAAGAATGTGGACATTTAAGGTTTTGCCGCATATAATTGATATTGTTAATTATCTTGTTCCTATGTGGCATGTGTGCTCAAACAAGTTTCTTGGTGCGGTTTTCCACAAATTAGCACTAGAATTTACCTTCTCGGGAACCGGTTGCTTCTTGATATATTAATCATTTCTTTGCATGATCATTCAACTTTTGAAGCCACCAAGAATCTCTATTTAAGTATGGTTTTTTCATTCCTATCTTTTACCACATGCTTATGTTTTGTGAATATGATTGTGAACAAATATACCACCGAGAAATATCTCCATACATCCCTTGTCTTTGACAAGTTATAATAATTTTTGGTAAGTTTATTGATCATATTTACTTTGGCCATTGCTCTCAAATTGCCTTGTTTCTTTCCAAGGATTTGTTTGGTTCAAACTGCTTTGTGTCTTCCTTGCTCTACTCAAAATTTGTTTTATGCTTTCTTGAGTTAAGAAAAGCAATGATCCCATTCGTGTGCACTTTCATTCAAAGTCATACTTCTTTGTGTTGGATTTCTTTGGGAAGCTATCCTACATTGAGTAGAACACAATTCTTTAATTGGTATTGCATCTTATTTCTTTTCTTGAGCTTGACTAGTGTTTGAACAATATATATGGAGAGTAATGATTCCATTGTGTGCATCTTGTATTCTAATGCAATATCATAATTAATGCACTATTATTGGAAGAACTATCCTATATGTGTTTGAACACTTGTTGTCTTGAAATTGGTATTTTATCCCAATGACTTGTCTCTTTGGAAAGACGAACATTTTTCATCTAGGTACTTTGTGTGCCATCATGAAAAGTGTAGAGGGTTTATTTATTCTTTGATTTTTTTATTTTTTTTGTTATCTTCTCTATTTGGTTTCCTAAATCATGTGTTGATTTGGGGTTTTGATATAATTTGGACACTTCGTTTGATTTTATCTCTTGTGAGTGCCTTCTTTGTTTTAATTGGTATTTTGTCAAATTTGTATCTTGTTTGGTTCTTGAAAGTTTTGTGCATGTATATTTACTATGTATATCCTTTGACATGCTTACTTTCGTTTATCCAATATATAGGATAAACTTCATCAAATCCTAAATGGCTAAGATGTGCATGAAATTCAAATTCATATTAATATGCACATATTTATGTGGAGTTTGTCCTATGTATTGTAGTTGTTCTAACTACTTTGGAACCAATAAGTTTGGGAACCATTTTGTACTTGATTTTTGTTTTTAGGTACAATGGAGATACAATGGTTGATTGCTACATTCATAAGTAAGGTGTTCTCACCATGGTATTATGGAGTCAAGCTACGATGATTATCAAACTCGCATCCTCTTCATCACCAATGCCGTCTCGGTAACAAATATCTATTACATGCATACATTTCTAGCTTTAAACCTTGTGTAGGTTGCATCTTGCCATGAATTACATTTTTTTCATTTCATTTGGCTCTTGCAAATGTCTTATCAAAAACATCTTTATTGCAACTATGAGTAAACCGGGATGATTACATACTAAGATATTTATAATCATTTTGATGATTCACCAATCCCAAGTATATTAATCTAGTAACTTCTACTTGAAGTTTCTCATATGCAATATTGATTAATTCTCAAAAACCATTTGAATCTTTTGTGATATGTGTTATCTTTCTCAAAGCATTCAACCTATCACTTTTCCCTTGTGATAATGGTGACGCTTTGATGAGTTTATTGTTTGTCCATCTATATCCCATTAAGATTAAACTAAGCCTAGTGCTTTGCTTTCAAGCAAAAATCTTATTGGTATATTTATGAACCTATCTTGGATATCATGTTCTTCATCTTTGTACCTATTTTTGTGTGTGCATATTTTTTGTGGATATATATCTTTGTGATTGGTGTCCACTTAGAAACTTATACACACGAGAATAGTTACATCTTTAATTGATATTCTATTTCTTTAGTGACCATGTTTTATTGCTTTATATTCCATGGTGGTTCCTAAAAGGCACAAGCTTTGCTTTTCTTTTCGTATTCCTTTTGCATCTTATAAAGCTTGTGGACCTATGTGTTTTATCATTTGTTGGTTTGTGTGTATGGGAAAGACATGATATGCACTATGTGCCCCATATATTTAAAGACTATGATGAATCTTTGCTCATCCTATTAGTCTCCTACAAATGTCTTTCCTTGTCACACTCATCTCTTTCGGTTGAGTAAATCTTTACTTGTCGGTTCTTGATCCTAATTGCTCAAGTCTTGTTTGTTTGTAAGTTGCTTTTCTTCATTTCTAAGCTATTCTCTTGCTCTTGTTTGTGTTCAAAATTATCTAGAAGGGAGTGATGATTCCATGTTGTGCACATTATATAGTAATTCAAATCTAACATTGTGCATGTACCTTGGGGAGTTCCAACTTTATATTCTAGAACACTTGGTTGATCTTATCATAATATCGATTTTGGTCAATCGGTTCTTCGTATCCTTTGGTTGGTTGCTTCTTTATGAAAGTATCCTTCAATTTGACTTTTCTTGTAAATCTTTGGATCCTCAATATAGTTTGATCTCCCTCCATCTATTCCTAGTTGGATATATGCTCTTGATTTCACTCATATCATGAGGAATGCATAGACTATGAGGGAGATCTTATTATATTGGTCTTCTAATCTTTTTTCCCATTTCGGCAATGGATGCCAATGGGGGAGAAGTTTAGAGGGTTTAAGGGAATTTGGTTCTATGCTTTAGTTTCGTTCTTAAGCATTTGCCTCCCAGGCTATTGCATCCTTGCTCTTTGTTTTGCATGGTTGCTTAATTCATCATATAAACCCTCGTAAAAAGGAATTGTCATCAATTAACAAAATGGGGGAGATTGAAACTGCATGGTGCCCCCATATGTGGTTCTGGTAATTCATGACAATCCTTATGGACTAATGTTTGCATTGAGTTATCCTTGTAAATCTTGTCCATAGGAAATAATGGAGTTCATGTGTTGAACTCTATTAGCTTCCTTGATGACCATTGTTATATTCAAGGATTTATATGAAGAATGGTCATGGTTTGAGTTGAGCTTATTGCTAGTGTGTCTTTAAGAAAAGTATTAAGTTATCCTTCATGGTTATCTTTAAGACAGCATCATTTGAAGTGAGAAGAAAAGATACAAGGGTGATCAAGCTAGTGATCAACACACAAAGCTACAAGATGTACAAGGTGGGATTGTGTATCTCATGGTATGGTAAGAAATTGTCAATATAGCTTTGTTATCTAACCCATATATATGTGTGTGTCATCTCTATGTGTGGTTAGGTATATTTCCATTGGCATGAACAAAAAGGAATATTTCATATTGCCCATGGTCTTTGTCATCGTCAAGCGGTGTTCGTCACCTGGCTTGACGTGGAAGCTCAAGTGAAGCATCTAGAAGAAATCCTATGTTTGATGCTTTCCACCCTTTTGGATTTAGTGGCCTCGTGAAGATTTGCCATTAAGGATGTCTCCCATAATGGTGTATGGGGGATCATCCTCTCCCATAGTGGTGTATGGGAGAGCAACTTGCAAGTCTTCATCAAGCGTAGCATGTGCTAGCAAGCACGATCAAGAAAGAAGATCCAACTTGAGAGAGTAAAGATCGTCATCATCTAGGTCAATTGGATTGCGCAAGGAAAAGGTATGACTTAGATACGGTTTCTATTTTACCGGTCTCATTATGCTAGTTGGGAGACCGGATTATAGGATAGATAACTATACTATCAAGAGGGGCTCTTGAATGCATATCTTGATCGTATCTATCGTAGAGAGCTCAAACCTTTGCATACTTGGCATCATCCTTCTTGATTCTTCTTTGGTTTTTCTCCATGTAAGGTTTTAGATCTTGTCATGTTCTTCATGTCAAGCTCAAGTTCATCAAAAATGGATTTCGTATGAAAACTTATCGCATTTTTGTTGTTGGAGGTTTCTACCGGTTGTACTTTATTGATAGGACAAACCTTTCATCATTTGGTTTTATATTCCCATTTTGCACTATTATGTTTCTCTAAATATTCTTGTAGTGCTCGTCGTTGCGATTGCAACGAGCCCAAGAACATCGAAAACGGAGTCCGGATGCAAAAGTTACAACCGTTTTCATATAGGGTGTTTTGCAGTTTTTTTGCGCCACCGGAGGTTCCGATGGTGGCTCCGCCGGAAACCTTTTCGGGATGATGTTGGCGGAACCTCCGGTGAAACCACCGGAGGTTCCGATGGTTGGGGTAGTTTTCCATCCCTTTTGGTGATCTAACTCATCCGGGGGGGGCGGAAAGTTCCAGTGGTTTCACCGGAGGTTCCGCCCCTGCGCGATTTTGCCTCCAACGGTTGGATATTTGGGTGACCTATTTAAGGGGCCTTCTTCCCCAATGGTTCCCTAACCGTTTGGGAAAGTTTGACCTCCATTGTAGACCTCCAAAAACTTTCTATCTCTCAATCCCTCCAATTATTCTTGCGTCCACTTGAGGGAAAAGAGAGAGGAGATCTAGATCTACCACTTCACCAATTAATCCCTCCTCTTTGTGAGGGGAACCTATTGGATCTAGATCTAGGGATTCATTTGTTGTTTTCCTTGTTCTTCCTCCTTCCTCCCTCCATAACATTAGTTGCTTTGATGGGATTTGGGAGAGAAGTTCTTGATAACTTTGTGTGTTCTTGCCATTGCATTAGGTGCATCGGTTTGAGTTCCCCACGAGATTCGTTAAAGAGAAGTTCGTGAGCTTGTTACTCTTGGGTGCTTGGACACCAGAGAGATTGTTCCTCTTGGGTGTATTGAGCACCCTAGACGGTTAGTGCTTGTGGCTTCCACCTTGTTCCAAGAAGCTTCGTTGAGAGCCTCCAGTTGAGTTCTGGAGATAGCCTCAACCCCGTGTAAGGTTTGGTCAACGCCTTCAAGTCGACCTCATAGTGGAAACAAGCATCCCCCTTACCGTAGAAGCTCAAGGAGAATAAGGTGTGCACATCCGTGCTATTGAGGAGAGCCTAAGTGGCTCCCCACCTCTCCAATGAAGACGTACTTCCCTTGGGAAGGAACTTAGGTAATCACACCGGTATATCCTTGTGCTTCGATTACTTCTATACTCTAGCTCGTTACTTATGCATTTACCTTTGTGATAGCCATCGTGCTTGAAGTCATCTATCTTGCTATCTCATAGTTGTATATCATGCGTAGCATAAGTTGTTGGTGCACATAGGTAAACCTAGATTGCATAGGTTTTGTGCTTGGTAAATTAAACGCTAGTTTTATTCCGCATTTACTCAAGCCTAAACCGTAATTATTTTAAAGCGCCTATTCACCCCACCTCTAGGCGGAATCCTTCTACTTTCACTCGTAAGGATGATCGAAACAGAGGCAACATGTATAAATAAAGCTCGGACGTTCGTCTTGGAGGAAGCGTCACGTTTGGAAAGGGAAGGGATTCACCTAAATTTCTTACAAAGGGATCTAGCTTCGATTCAGAGCAGGCGACGTCTCGCCCAGTTAAATGATGAATTTGGTGTAGCCTTGGGACCAACCAACCTTCACAATTTATTCTCACTACCAGCCGGGATACCAGATGTGCCAAACCCGGCTGGTCCAGTTCATCCAACGAATCCGCCAGGTCTTCCCGTCCCAGCTCAGCCGGTACGTTTCCAGCCACCCATCCAGCTGCATGGTAACCCGAACCCTGCTCCGGTCTATTAGCAGCCCCCGCCAGAGAGGTTTCATACCCCACATGATCATTTCAATAACCCGGTGGATAATATTTGGGCAGCCACAAATACTCTGACTCAAATCCCAGTCGACCCAAATGATCCCATAGGGATTGAATCCAGAAGAGCAATCGACATGTTGCAAACAACTGTGGTCCAACGGATGAATTATAGTAACCAGGAGAGAATACATTCAACTCCCTATAATAGCAGGAACTCGTTGCCATAAAGTCACCATGGAAATTCGCCTGTGCCGGCCGGCTCCAGCAACGCAAACGGGCAACAGCACGTCCCACTCAGGAAAACTTTATCACACGCACCTGGAGTTATAAATCTGCACACGATAGAATCGAGAACCTGACAGCGCATTCGGCGTGCTGCGACGTAACTGGGACAACCTCTGTCCATTTGGTGAAATTGTCGACTGCGACCAGCAAATGGGTATATCCTCCGGGTGTCGCCTTCCGTAGTGGTCCCACCATGTCCAGCCCCCATTGTGCGAAGGGCCAAGATAGAGGGATCATGTGGAGCTCTCTGGCCGGTGCGTGTGGCTTGGGCGAGAATCGCTGATAAGTGTTGCATCTGGCGACCAGGTCTTTGGCGTCTTTGGCTATCATTAGCTAGTAAAATCCTGCTCGAAAAGCCTTCCCGCCCTAGTAGAAACAACACCTTTCGTCCAGGGGCCAAAAGGGCATTCATCCCAGTTTTGTTACGAACCCGGACGAATGTTATGCATTCGTCCCGGTTTGGTCGGCCAGGGTTGTTTATAGGCCCCGTAGAGCATGGATCCCGGTTGGGGAGGGAGCATTCATCCCGGTTCGTGGCTAGAACCGGGACAAATTCCCGGTCACACGCCATGTGGCCAGCGCAGGGAGGTTGGTCCCGGTTCTAGTCACAAACCGGGACGAATGGCCCGATCCCTATATATACCAGCCACCCAGCCCCTTGTCTCATCTTTTTTTTTTCTGCTAGGATGGTGTGAGAGGTGGTTCTAGTCTTTGTGTTCCTTTGCTATGCACACGAGGTGTTCGACGAATTACCCGAGCCACACTTAAGTTCACACAAAATGATATCCTCGATCGAGGTTAGTCGGCTTATCATTTTATTATGTATTTGACACACAAATATTATATTTTTCGATGTACGGTGGCCATTTCGCATAGTTTTTGATAAACTTAATTATACGATGCAGATGGAAGCACGACAGTGATGGATGTACGGTGACCGACGCACTTCCAAGTACAGGGCAGGCCTGGATAGCGACAACAGCGGCAGCGAGGGTCTTCATCCACTTGTTGTTCTTCTTCTTCTGTTCCTCAAGATAGATGAACCACATACCTTCCGCCGCCACTCTAGTGTTGTAGGCTTTGCAGGCATTGCCCCTGAACTTGTTCACTTGCTCCAGAGCAGTCTTCCCAGTGGTCGTAGACTCCTGGAGCCCTGCCTCTAAACACCACGTAGTACCTCGGCATCTGTAATGACAAGAAAGAAACCACAAACAATAGTTTTAAACATGTTTGCAATAATCAGGAAATGGGGAAATATGACAAAAATAAGATGAAAGTTAAAGATGCTTGTAACTCAAAGAGGGAGTATTTATGCTTGATAGTGGGTTCATGCCTCCCCTTTACTCACGCTCGAGTGACAGAAACGTAACGGGTGAGGGATGTGGTGTTTCCATTAGGGAGAAAACAACGATGTTTGCATTGTTTATATCACACACTTTGCTTAATGCAATTATATGTTGATTGCAACTTAATACCCAAGATTTGCTCGGATGACATTCTGAGGGTGGATTATTAGTCATAGATGCAGTTGTATAAAGGTCTAAGTATTTGGTTATAATGCTCGCATGAATCACATAGTAATCATCATTTCATGCATATGCACTACGGTGCAGCATTCATATATGTCAATTGCCCAGCTGTAATATGTTTATCCAACATCCTATTTATGTTTTATGGAGAGACACCACTAGTGAACCGTGGACCCCGCTCCATTTTCCTCATACTGATAATACAACCACTGCAATCACTTTTTTCATATTGTTACTATTGTTTTCCTAATCTTTTCCACACCATACCTTTAACCTCTTTGTTTTCAGCAAAACCGGTGAGATTGACAATCTCACTGCTTCATTGGGGCAAAATGATTTGATTGTGTTGTGTAGATTCAACCTTGGTTTTTTCTGAGGGAAAACTTGTTGTTGAGCTTTTCATACCTTCCTCTTGGGGTTTTCCAACTAGTTTAAGACCTGCACCATTAGGCTCCGGGGGCAATTCCCCGTCCCGACAGGGTGCCAAAACAGAGATTTCTGTCCCCCGAAACTTATCTTTGATGGCTGTGGAGCTACGGAACTTTTCGTGGATGGAGACCGATTCTCTCAGGGTTTTCCGGTCTGGGGAAATATATAGACGAAAGGGAAATGTCGATGGACGTCCTAGGGGCCCACACCATGTGGCGGCGCGCCAAAAGGTGGACCCGCGTCACCGTATGGTGTGGCCACCTCGGTGCCCTCCTCCGTCTCTGCTTTGTACTCCATTGATGTGCCGGGAAAATATGAGGTTGGGTCCTTGTTTTGTCCGATTCCGAGAATATTTTCTTAAGTAATTATCTTGAATAGAAAAATAGCAGAAAGCAGGAACTAGTAGTGTGGCATCTTGTTAAAAGGTTAGTCCCAAAAAATGTATAAAAATGCCATGAAGTGTGAATAAAACATGTAGAAATTGATAGAAAACAAGCACGGAGAATCAAAAATTATAGATATGTTTGCAAGGAGACGTTGCCGTGATAGAAGGTGGCCACGGGCTATGCAGGAGGAAGCTCTAGAGGCGGTGGACATGGCTTAAGGTGTGAAACGAGTCGCGAGGCGGAGCACCGGATATAGAGGAAGTGTGATGTCGCGTTGGTCTTGAGGATGAGGGGTGGACGAGGAGGAGGGGTCCAGAGGCAAGATGCGGGGCACTAGAGGACGGGAGGTGGTTGGGGCCAAGGGTGGACATTAGCGTGAGGTGGAGGCGATGTTCCATGGCCGTTGCACCCAGGTGCATGGGGAGAGGCAAGGTGCAAGGATGGGGAGGTCGGGGAGGAGATCGATGTTGGCGTGCCTCCGTGTGTTTGTGCCTTGTTTGGTGAGGATGAGAGGTGACATGGGAGATGGAGTGGGCAGGGAATGAGAAAATATTTCAGCAGAGATGGTCGTAAACTCCGCCTGTCTTTAATTACGTGAGTAACGGAGGCGGTCGTACCCTCTGGGTTCTTTTCCGGACGGCCGATCCTATGATATTGATGAACAACTAATAATAGTATGCAGATCACATAAGCAACACTACCTATATATAATATTGTTGTCCTTTATTACATAGGCAACATTCGCCTTTCATTTTATGCAAAAACTCCTCAGCAATACCAATTGTTCCACGGTATTAAGAAACAAAATAGAGACCTCATTGAAAGGGTCCGAATCGTGGGTCTTTTAGGTCACTCTCTGAGACCCCATTGAAAGGGTCCGAATCGGCCTCACTCTCCTCTTCATTGATGACATAGTTCATAACAACAACACAGATCGTAGGATAAGGTCCTCACATCGTAAAAACTAGTAGGTCTCCCGTGTTGAGATTGTTCTTCGTGACGAAATCTTCACATCTTTCGTCATGCAACCGGATTCTGCTCCGTCCTTTTGACACGACAATGTTCTATGTGCTCTCAAGCGCACAAAACAACACAGTATTGCCTACTGACTTGTTGAAGGAATGGTAAATGTTGTAATTAGTCGGCAGCTGGTACAATTCAAGATAATGTTTAATACACGTATAGAGCCCAGCATAGTGGTTGTACATTCATATCCACCACAAGATGCGTACTCGTCATTGCAAATGGTTTCCGAGAAATGGTTATATTTAATTTATACTACACTTCGGTCCATACAAAAAGAACATTGCACCGAATGGTTGGTACTTTGATTGCTCGAAAGGCCAGCCGGGGAAAAAACAATGACGCTTAGGATAGTCTTCACGTACACAGTAAACACATGAGTGAACAACGTTTGTCTTGATCTCATATGTTTATATATAACAGTATGGTTTCATATATAGTATACACCCGAGAACAAGCCATCACTGTTTATACTATATATTTGGCCGCCTTAAGTTTGTCTTGTATGCCCGACTTGCTATTTGTCTTTGTTTTCTGTTAAAGAAACGTCAGCTAGTAGGACTTTGTTAGTCCTTGAAGACCAATAATTCTGTGGGTCAATCTCTTCTTTTTCTCACCAACGTTTCCGTCGCTGAATTGAGAGTAGATGAATGAGTGTATTTTACAGGGAAGCACATTAATTTCCTATGGCAAGATCGATGAGATCTGAATAACCTACATGGTGTTGCGTTAGCTACAACAGTTTTTATATGAGAGAAACATCAAAGTGTGGTGACATTCATATTATACTGTTAGATGACACCCAAACCTTCTATAAATTGGCTTCTACGTTCCATATTGAGAGCACAACCAAGCTAGTGCCATACAGCCATGGCCGCTAAGATCCCCTCCTATTACCAAACTGGTCCATGCCAAGAGGTCAAGCAAAAGGAACATATTTTCCACCTGTACATGGACCAGCATGTTCAAGGGACACCTGGAGGCAACCAAATAGAGAGTGTGAAGGGCTCACCGCCGTCTGGTTTTGGTGGAATCGCCACTGTTGATTGGAGCATACGTGACGGTCGTGCCCCCGATGCAAACATTGTTGCTCGTGCGGAAGGCACAGCCATCATGGCAGATATGACCAGCCAAAATTGGCTCATGTGTTACACTATCTTGTTCTCTGATGAGAGGTTTGTCAATCGTAAAGATTTCTTATATTCTAGTGTATATGTGTTTTCAGTGTTTTTTTTATTTTTAACCTGCTTTTGCTTCCGTTGCATATTAATTATTCCATGTTGAATTTCCATCCATATATATGATCTGCTGAACGCAATATGGTTGCATTATTAGGTTTAAGGGGTCCAGCCTTGAGTGTATAGGAACTCATGTATCCGCAAAAGACGGTCAATATGCTGTTGTAGGTGGGACCGGAGAGTTCGTCGGTGCAAATGGTGTTGTTAACGTGAAAATACTTGAGTTTTTTCCGGATACCACCGGCGTGATCAGAGAGCTTAACATCCGTGCTTCATGCCCCTGTGTGCTCTCTCCGGTTAGTGCTTTTTCTTTGCAGTAATTTTTTTAATCTTTGTCTACCTGGACCGCCCGTAACACCTCTTTGACCACAACAAATTGTATGATGTTGCGCAGACCCCCGTGACCAAGATTGGACCTTGGGGTGGGAATGGAGGGACGGCTTTTGACATCCTAGACCTACCTCTGTCTATTCAAAGTGTGACTATCACATGTGGTGATGTCATCAATTCACTTGCATTTTCTTACGTTGACAAGACTGGTCAGAAGAAAAACGTTGGACCATGGGGTGGTGCAGGTGCAGTTTCCGTGACGGTGAGTGATTTTCGTTTTCTTACTTTATGATTGATTCATTGTAAATCTACGCATATATCCTATAAACGGCAAAACACCACTAGTACATAAATTGACAACTCTATTCTTTGTAGATCACGCTTGCTTCTTCGGAGATTATGAAGCAAGTTACAGGAACAACCAATAGCATTGGAGGCGACACTGTTGTAACATCGCTTGCCTTCGCCACTAATGTTACCACATATGGGCCTTTTGGAAAAGCAAATGGCACACCCTTCAACAGCCAGGTGCTGGACAATAGCAGCATTGTGGGTTTCTACGCGCGTGCTGGAGGTTCTGTCAATGCACTTGGAGCATATGTCTCCCCAAATTAGCACACGCAAGTGTCTGTCTTAATAATCTCCAAGTTGGGTTTCAGACCAGTTCTTCTGTTCTCTTGCATTTCTACAACAAGAAAGTGTTGCTTGATTTTACTTTTATCGAATTTGATGTTTGGTGTAACCTGCAACTGTTTTTACACGATAATAATATTATGATGAATGTTTGACATTTTGATTGATATGTGCCTCTATTTGAACACTGTTATCGAACATCCGTACTAGTCACCAATGAAACGAGATAGACAAAAAAATAAATGAAAACATATGCGCTCTATGTTTGTCTGTCCAAGATCTCCCATATATAAAAGTATATTAGAATCAGTGACAGATCGAGACAGTCATTCTGGAGGTTCGTGCTCGTCTCCTTTTTTCTTAAACTCCAAATCTGTACTCTCTCGGGTACATATTAATTACCGTTTATAAACTTCAAATCTTGTACAATTTAGGACAATTATTATGCATTGGGAGGGAGTAGTATTATACAAAAGTGTTGCATTAGGGTTAAAATTTGAGTTTATACAATTATTAGGTTAAGATCAGGAAGAGAAGAATATGTGTAGGAGATGTTCATATGACGCACATAAAATGTTTCCGTAGCTTGTGAATAGTCTTTGTAAATACATATTATGTATGGTGTTCTGTCTTGAATAAAATATTTTTGCCTATTATAGAAGAAATCATCTATTTATTAATATTATTTTGATATTTTACCGAATTACATAAAATTACATTCTTTGTACCAAATTATTATTTCATTAGTATTACTAAAAATGTTATTGTTATTAACTATCATTCCCATGTTGTAAATTCTTTGGCCTTCTCAGTGACATCTTTTTTGTGACATTTTTTTCCGAAATGGGGGGGTCCCTAGCCTCTGCATCGAGTGATGCACATAGCTATTTTATTGATTATCAAAGAGTGTATAATATATGAAACGTTTACATCTTCTTAGACACAAAGCAAACTGAGAAAGACCACACCAAAATAAAGCAGCAAGACATCTAAAAACTACGAAAGTCTAGGAATATACTGCCACGTATGATGGGAGAAAAGATCCTATACCACCCAAAGTAGCCTCGTGCATCCATCCACCATAAGCTTGAGCCGGTCCGAAGGAAGCAGGAAAGCCCATAACTGGATCCAATGCACCACCATATTGATAACATGTAATACATGAAAAGATTGTTTCCTGTTAAAAACTAGATTATTATTAAAATTCCATAAAGACCAACTAAAAGGTGATACGCCTATACGAAGTCTATTCTTGGTCTTTATATCCACCTCATTCAGCCAATTACCAAACATATTAGTCGTATTGGATGGTGGTGGAATATTGTAGGTACAGAAACTACACGACATACGGAAATAAACAGATGGTCGATAGTCTCTTTATTCCCACAAAAAGAACAATGAGTATCACCCTTCCAATTCTTCTTTCCTAGATTATCTTTAGTAAGCAAGACTTTTTCATCAAGGAACCACATAAAAACTTTTATTTTCAGAGATATTTTTAATTTTCACAAGTATGTTTTAAGAAATCTAGTATACCCATAAATCCTCATACATAGATTTAACCGTAAACAAACATTTGTGGTTAAATTCCAATGAAAACAATAAGGAGTATCTCAGACAGAGAAACATCCATCAATCTTAAAACAAGGTTAGACCACATATCCCATTTATTCCCATCAAGACTTCTTTTAAATCCTAAATTTAGAGGAGGGGTTCCATGTAAGACTATATGAACCGTCACATTTCTATGTTTACAGAATATTATAAACAGCAGGACATTGGTCTCCTAATTACCCACCCGAAATGATCCTCTTAGAAAGAACTCATCCTTGACACCCATGAGTCCCTTCCAGAAAGGGAATCCGTAGGTTGTGCATCTACTTAAGCTAAGGTTTTCCCATGAAGATATTTATTTAACAATAATTCCTGCCAAACACCTTCTTCATGTAAAAGTTTGAACAGCCACTTACTGAGCAAACACTTTTTCTTCAGCTCAATTACCTCTACACCTAACTCACCCTAATCTTCTGGCCTACATATTATGTTCCATTTGGTTAACCTATATTTGCGCTTAGTCTTGTCACTTTGCCAAAAAAAAATGAGACCTATAAAAATCAAGCCTCTTCCTGGCCCCCTTTTGTACCTCCAAAAAGGAAAGCATAAACATGGGGAAACTTGTTAATACCGAATTAACAAGCACTATCCGATCCCCATATGATAGCAACTTCCATTTCCAACATCGGAGTTTGTCCTCAAAACGACTTTCAACTAGATGCCATTCTGGATTACGAAGCTTTTTGTGATGAATTGGGATCCCAGTGTATTGAAATGTAGAGATCCAGACTCGCAACCAAAGATTTGTGTATACTGATCCTCTACCTAAAAATCCTTACCAAAACAAAACAAAAAACTTCACTCTTTTGAAAGTTAATTTTTAGGCCTGATAATTGTTCAAAAATCCGTAGAATCAGTATCATATTCCCAGCTTAATGAATATTATGTTCCATGAATAATATAGTGTCGTCCGCATATTGCAAAATGGACAAACCCCCATCCATTAAGTGAGGTATAAGACCAGCAATCTGACTATCATCCTTTGCTCTGCAGTGACAGTGACCAACGTTTCGGCATCTATATTGAACAAAATTGGAGATAAAGGTGAAGTAAAGTATAGCCGATCATGACGTCTGTTACAAATTTCAACGGTGGTCATCATCCACTAAGAAACCGATCGGTTTCAAGCTGCAAATACAATCGAAGAAAAACACATGATCGAACACAAAAGAAGTTGGTGTGGGAACCATCGCCCAATGCCACCGCCGAGATGCATTAGTATAGAGGCATGAGCGCAACAAGGGAGTTCCAGTCAATTGATCGATGAGATGCCCCTCGTTTGCTTGTTTTCCTGCCGAAACAGAGCCGTCAATTGATCGCCACGCCCATCACTCCCATGGAGACCGAGGCATGGAATTAATGGAGCCGGAGCAGAAACTGGACTTGTAGGCATGTGTTTTGCTCGCCGGCAGGGCGTCCATGAGGATGATACTCCCTCCTGATGACGACGGCGTGGCGTGGATAGCAGGTCACAAGTCAATGGCGGAGCGACCGGAGCGGGGCAGAGGTGCCGGAGTGGTCGGAGGAGAGCGAGGCGTCGGAGCGGTGGGAGAAAAGCTTGCGGCGGCGGCGGCAGGGAAGACCTAGCGGCTGCTCGCGTTTAATGTTCTGGTACTGATGAACGACTCTCTTAAGAGTCTAAAATTTGCTATACATCAGGAAGATGCCACACTAGAGAGGCCCAAAAGATATTTCTCTAAGTATTAAAGAAAAAAAAACGAGCCAAACGAGCGGACCGAGACGAGCTGGGCTCGGCCCGAGCTCTCCGCGGTCCAGGAATAGCAACTCGGCCCGGTCTATCCTACTAGCGGGCCGAGCGGGGCTCGGGGCGAGCCCATGAATGCTCGGGCCCAGCTGAAAAGCTCGGGCTGCACGTCCAGGAAGACACGTGGCCAGTGCCGACGCTGCACGACGCCCTCGCGTGCGGCGAGAGAGACAATGCCGCATCCACGTCACACATTTTTCCTCGTGGCACCATGCTCACTGAAGCTCTATGATGGCTCGGTGCCCTATAAGCAAAAATTGTGGTACCGTCCAATTTTTCTTAGAAGTAAGATTTGTACTGGTCTCATTTCTGGTACTCTCTCGGTTTCTTTTTACTCCGCGTATTAGTTTTGTCCAAAGTCAAAATAACTAAGGTTTGACCAATTTTATTGCCAAAAATATCAAGATTCATACAACCAAATTAATATCATTAGATTATCACCATGTAATATACTTTCATATTATATCGATTTGGTATTATAAATATTAGTAGTATTTTATTCTAAAGATTTGGTCAAACTTGACTTAAGACAATTCTAATACGTGGAGTAAAAAGAAATAGAGGGAGTACTATATGAAGCGTTATGGGCCATTGGATCCATGAAAATGGATGGCTCTTATTTATTTGAGGGTACCACATAAGCCCTCCGATATTATGTGACCATGTGATGCCCTTTTTGTTATAAGTACATGTGTTTGCTTAAATATGTTGTACAAGTTCATGCGTTAGTCATAAATAAATAAAATTGCATGTGTTGGACCAGATGTATGTGTTAAATATATTTTTGCAATTTGTTCGAAATTTTTAATATGTGTTATATTTTTGCAAGTTAAAACATCAAGACGAGTAATACCTCACATGCATATCTCATACTCACACCCAGCTAATCCGGAAAATAATGCATAGTTAAATATCAGCTGTATTTTTTTTAAGGAAAAGATTATTAGTATAGACCATAAGACTTTGCAAACAAACACGCCAACCAAATGCTACATACTGCATATACATTTAGCATCAGACAACAATAAATCGATGAGGTAACATGCTCATGTTCACTTGGCAAGTACAGTAAGGGAATTGTCAGCTTTTAGTTAAATAAAAAACAAATGTTTGTAAGTAGTATCTAGTTTAATTATGCTAGACAGTGGAACTCCAAGAACAGCACCACTGGGCTGATATGCTAAGCTACCACAAGTCTTTTTTTGCTGCTGCATATACTAGTACATGTTCCTAAACTAGTTCTAATCAAATTGCTTATCATTCACTGGTAGAAAAAAGGCCTTCCATACGCCCCCATTAGTCCCCAAACTTCGCGCCCCGTGACTAAAGGGGTTTTAGTCCCGGGTCGGGAGGAGACCCGCGATAGAAGGTCATGCATCGTGGGTTGGGAAACGCGTGGAGGCGCGTGGAGGGCTTTAATTCCGGTTGGCGTCGCCACCCGCGACTAATGGTCCCGGCCGCTGGATATATTAGTATGTAATGGATATATATTATTATGTAATGGATATTATTTCCATATTAATTCCTAGCTATACTATTTCTATAGTATGTCAAACACACATTTCAAAACAAACAAACAAAAACACATCAAGAAAACAAACAAAAACACATCAAGAAAACAAACAAAAACACATCAAGAAAACATATATCTAGTCAATACCAAACTCATCCAGTTGGATTTACTTCAAAATACATTTTTGAACTCATTCTAAAAATAATAGAAGAGCCTACTGGTCTTTTTAAGATTTTAAAATGAATTGGTATTATTTTTCTTAATTTTTTGATATATTATTTGTATTTTTAAGATTTTAAAATGAATTAGTTTTATTTTTCTTAATTTTTTGATATATTATTTGTATTTTTAAGATTTTAAAATGAATTAGTTTTATTTTTCTTAATTTTTTGATATATTATTTGTATTTTTAAGATTTTAAAATGAATTAGTTTTATTTTTCTTTATTTTTTGATATATTATTTGTATTTTTAAGATTTTAAAATGAATTAGTTTTATTTTTCTTAATTTTTTTATATATTATTTGTATTATTAAAATTTTAAAATGAATTAGTTTTATTTTTCTTTATTTTTTGATATATTATTTGTATTTTTAAGATTTAAAAATGAATTAGTTTTATTTTCTTTATTTTTTGATATATTATTTGTATTTTTAAGATTTAAAAATGAATTAGTTTGATTTTTCATAATATTTTGATATATTAATAGTATTTTTAGAAATAATACAAATTAAAAAGTTAATGTTTATTTATTTATTCAAAATTATTAATTACATCATTACTTTTGTTTATTAAAAGATTTATTTGAAATTTAAACAATAAAGAAATGTGGCATCGACCAACATGTTAATAGGATTGATATGATACTCCTATCACAACTGTTTTTACACGATAATAATATTATGATGAATGTTTGACATTTTGATTGATATGTGCCTCTATTTGAACACTGTTATCGAACATCCGTACTAGTCACCAATGAAAAGAGATAGAAAAAAAAAATGAAAACATATGCGCTCTATGGTTTGTCTGTCCAAGGATCTCTCATATATAAAAGTATATTAGAATCAGGTGACAGATCGAGACAGTCATTCTGGAGGTTCTGTGCTTGTCTCCTTTTTCTTAAACTCCAAATCTTGTACTCTCTCGGGTACATATTAATTACCCTTTATTAAACTTCAAATCTTGTACTAATTCAGGGACAATTATTATGCATTGGAGGGAGTAGTATTATACAAAAGGTGTTGCATTCACTACGGAAGAAAACCTCTTTGCCGTGTGCCAAAAGCACACGGCAAAGGCAACAAAACACATGGCAACGTCTTTGCCGTGTGCTTTTCATCGTGGCACACGGCAAAGATTACACGGTAGAGAATTGCATGGCAACAAACTCTTTGACGTGTGCATATTTTCGTGGCACACGGCAAAGAAACAAAGTGGGTCCCACCCCCACTTGGCCACGCACGAAACGAGAACGGAAAAAAGTGGGTCCAACATGTCAGTCTTTCCCGTGTGAAGAGTTAAAATTCTTTGCCGTGTGCAAGCACACGGCAAAGAATGACATGTTGGACCCACTTTTTTTCGCCCACCGTGGGCCACACATGTCAGTCTTTGCCGTGTAATTGCACACGGCAAAGATTTAAAAATCAAAAATGCCAAATCGCACTCGACCTGCTACACCTCTGCACTCAAGGCACCGTCTGCATCAGCAAGGTTGATCTTGTTGCCAAAGCCATAGACCACCAGGTGAAGAGACACAACAACAAAGGGCACCAAATGAAGAATTTCTGTATATCTCAACAACCTCACAACAGAAAAATATAAACAGTTCCGGTGATTATGTGTTGACCGATTCCACAAAGCATACACGATTGGTCATGGCACCAGTGTTGCAACTAGCACAACCCATGACAAAATTAAATCACAACAGGTTTTCCCATGACACCGGAGAAAGATTTTCTTCGAGGCCTCACCACCTAACCTACAGTACCACAACATCGGTTCAATAAATAACCCATGCCTTCCCAGGTTCGGCAGCAATGCCTCAATCCTGGCCAAGCTTCATATCCACGCCAATTTGCTGCTCGGTACACCGCCCAACCCACGCGTCCGTCTACAACTGGCCGAACAAGCCCCTGCACGACAAAACGGATAACACTCATCACCACTAGGCCTAGCTGATCAAAATCGACCATTCAAGCTTGTTGGCACATGACAGAATTGTCATTTTACTACCCGTGCACACGATGATATACAAGAAGTGATCCATGAGAATAACAAAAGAAGATGCGCACGCAATGTATTGCCCATGCCAATCAATGAAATTTAATATCACTACCGCGCACACCCAATGTATATGTTTTATTTTAACCTCCAAAAGAGCAATACAAGATGTGGACATCGAAAAGAGAGATCATGTTCAGCAACAGAATGAGACTTTCTTAAATACCGTTCAAAAATGCCAGAACCACTGATCGACCAGTCAGTCAGTACACTAGGCCTAGTTGATCAAATTCGGCATCATTCAGGTTGTTTTCGCATGTGGAAGATCAACATCCAGTCAAACATGCAAAATGAATATGCAAGAGCTGGAGCTTTTCCGTTCAGATAATTATGACAATAAAGACAACTAGGATGCTTACATACAAAGATTTGATGCCCGTGTTTGCAAACTGCAGTGCGCTAGAAAAGTTCCTTATCAAAGTCCAAGCATCGCTAACAATTCGATGACTAAAAGGGGTATTTTTTTATAGATTCGTTTCGGGAACTAAAAGAACGATTTGATGCAATAAGAAATATGACTTGGGGGAATAAGGTAGATATATTGCGGTAGAAAACAACTTAACACGCCGGGCTTGCCTGACGAATAAAAGCATCAGTAGTATTAATATGACTTACGATACGGTTTGAACTGCACACATATAAGAAATAGTAAGTATAGCAAGCAGTAATATATTAGTAGAACAAGACACATGAAAGATCAAGATAAGAATAAGAGAGTCGAGAAAGGAAGATCATATTTATTACGGAAACTGAAGGGACGGTAGTATTAATCTTTAACAACAGAAGTAGTAAATGTTCAGAATTTTGAACTCCTACAAGCATACTATTAGTGTCCACCCAGCATGCCTTTGAGTGCAGATCAATATGGAGCAACAAAATTATTATGGTTTGAAATTAATGGAGAAGCAAAGTGAAAAATATCAAGACAATAAATAGAGCAATTTTGATTGTTAACTACTTATGCTAAACAGCTAGCGTACTAGTTCCTTTCCACGAGCTCTCGGCTAGTCATAGACCAAATGCTGGAGTACTCAGATATGTTGCTTTCAACGGGGGATTGGTGAACGCTAGCAGTAGCTGTAATCTACGCGAGTGAAGAATAGGTGCAAACACTGGATATGAACAAACACTGGATATGAACAACGGCTGCAAAAATAAATTTCTAATGGCAGACTTGCATGCTAGCTAGTACCAATATTTTCCAAGACATAATAAAATGGAGCAAGTTGCCAACTCAAAAACCAGTAGTAGTCTATAATTGATTAGTGGCCAGCTAGTCACCTAGTGAGATTATTGACCACAAGTAGGAGAGTGAAACATGGTCATCTTAACTAGATGGCAACAAGAAAACGCCATTGAAGGTCAGGTAGAACTGGCGATTTAATAACGTCACAAGACTCTCTCATACATCTTGTTAATGTTGGCTTTCAACAGGACATATATGGACACATACACATGCTACAACCAACCACATCTACTAAAATCGATGGCATGAATAATATCAGCGTCCTAAATAAGCAAATCATCGGGAGAAAAATCATGGCTCGATGGCAATGGTATAACATTACACGCTGAGGAGAAAAGGGAAGAAGCAGAAGCTCACCTTAAGCATGGAGACGTAGAAGAGGCCGCCACCGCAATGTCGAAGATAGCTCGACCAAGGCATAACCTTGTCCCCCGGGTCTTCCGGCTTACTTCCAAGTGCTATGCATCAGACTGCAAGAAGCTACCCTGCCCATCATCTAGTCCCCTCCTCCTCGTTCACCTTGAACAACAAGTGCACGATTGCAACTGCAAATACGCAGTTAACAGCAAGATAATTAAAAAACTGGCCACACATCTTGGAAATTAGCATGATCAAAGATCAATTTCCAAAATTGCAAAAAAGCAATAAAAACATGGCTTGATGGTGTCACAAATCAGCATGTCAAAAAATATACTTGTGCAAATTATCAACAAGGCGAAAACATGTTGTACATCATACATATCAGTGGATACAGATTCTAGCAACAGAAAATATTGAATTTCAAGGCATGTCTTGGAGATGCTAACTCTAACAATGCACGCCATCACATTCAGCGATATGAAACACGCAAGAAAGCTAAACCTATCTGACCTATGCGATGGCACGATCTTGTCCAGCATAGAGAGCCACACAGCTTACATTAGCGTAGAAGCTACTACTATATATAACAGTCCCTGCTTGTCTCGCCCCGTGTCACGAAGGACACACCACCCAAAGCAACAGGAAGAACACTAACGGGTAGCATGGCCTCGGTATAATTGGTCCGAGCGCGTCCAAATAGGGAAAAGTCACCTTAAGGTGCCGATGGCGACGATCTCTTGAAAAGGCAGCAGCAAGGTCTGCCTCCTTGGTGGGCGAGAAGCAACAAGACCTCATGCACGCCCAGCCTTCATATCCGGCACGTGGAGAACCTGCACAAGCACGGCCTCATCAATACAGTTTTGAATATTTTGAAAACGTGAGCAGCAGTATTTGTAGCAAAAAAGAGCAAGAATAAGAGAAAAACAAATCTGTAGGAAATGGGAAACATATATGGTGCATAACAGAGGGCGGACGGCAAGCCTACAAACAGAGGAAGCAACTAAGTAGCAACAGACACCGTCCAGATCAAACATGACAGGCTCCTCCCAGCATAAGGAAATTTAGCATGAGCGATTAGATCAAGAGCAAGAGATGATTTTTCTGCAGCAAATTCGTGCACTTCAATAACAGGCCATACACACAAGCATCATTGATCAAAACCAAACCCCATTTACTAGGACACATGGGCATCCGTACAAGCAAGCAAACACGAACTCCACCGGTAATACGTTGAAACGTTAAGGAATTTAAAAGGAATACATGGGAGAGGAAGGATGGGGAGAGGGAGAAGGACCTCAATGGGCAGCTGCAGGTTGGGGACGGAGTCGTGGACGACAGCAGCGGGTCGGGGAGGTGGTCGCCGGGCAGAAGGAGCTTCCCGTCTCCTTGTCTGAAGCGGACAGAGGAGCTCCATCTGCAGCGGCACTTGGGCCGTCCAATCGGGCTGGTGCGTGGAGCCAGGGAGGGAACCCAGGTCGGAGGCGCCATGGCGGCGGACATCACCTAGGGTTTGTGGATGCGGCGCGTAGATAGGGGCGGCGGTGAGCGTCGAACGGAACTGGGTGGGGTGGCCAGTGGCGAGGCTGGGTGGCCGGCGGCGTGGATAGGTGGGCGGGCGTGCGGCAGTGGAGGGTAGGGCGGCGGGCGTGCGGCAGTGGAGACGGAGGGAGGGGCGGGAGGGGCGGCGGTGGCGTGGCAAGCGGGGGAGCGGCGGCGGCGGACGAATCGGCGGCGGCTGGCCAGGAGGGAGAGGACGCGCGTGCGTCGATTTGGTGATTTCTTCCCCAGGTCGACCGGTCCGCGAACAAATTAGGGCCGATCTTTTCCATGTGCCCGAAGATTTGCACACGGCAAAGATACAGGGTACACGACAGCGCAAAATTGCGGCCACACACTTGCATGTTTCCCGTGTGTAGGCACACGGCAAAGAAATACGTTACCGTGTGTTTGCAGATGGTAAGGAGTTTTTTTTTAATTTCTATTTTCTCTATGTATTGTTACTATTATTATTATATTACTAATATTCTATAATATAATTATTCCAATATATTATGAAAGCCTCGTTCCAATATATTATAAAAGCCTCTTCCAATAAATAAAATTAAATATTGTAATTATAAATTAAACGAGCTATTTTGGAAGAAAAAATAAAAAAAAATATTCTTTACCATGTGCATGCACACGGCAAAGAATTTATTATTTTTTTATTTTGCTATTTACTCAACATATTATTATTACTATTATTACGTTCATAATTAAATTATTACTATTATATAATAATATTAGTCCAACCTCTTATGAAACTCTATATTGTGTTTGGATTCCACCGCCGACCGGCGTCGTTTCAGGCAACACCCGAGAGTCGCTATATATAGGGAAGTGTTCAACTTATGTGTCTATCCCATAGCTTGTAAACACATGGTATTGCAACCACTATATTTTTTTGGTCATTTCGATGCTCCGGAGCTCCTCTCCGAAGAACCCTAGATGGAATCTCATGTAAACTCCATAGAGAGAAGTGGATGCCGGTGAAGCGGCCCACACCCTGGAGTGCAATCTTTGCCATTCAAAGCACACAACACACCTATACTAACATGGTATGGCACCCCCTAGCTTGTGTTGGGATCCGGACGCTCTGTAGCCCCCTCAGGTGAAACCCTAGACCCGCTGGAGAAATACCGGTCTTATACGGAAACACGCGGTAACGACGTCGAAAGGGGTAGCAATGTGGAACTAGTTGCTTGTTTGTGTTAGGGTAGTCCATAGAAACCCAATACACATTGGTAGCACACAACTCTTCGGAAGATTCACGATGTTTCGTCCGATACGGGAGTTTAACCTTATAAGTGTGTGTAAACTCACGAGAGAGAAGTGGATGCCGGTGAAGCGGCCCGCACCCCGGAGTGCAATATTTGCATCCAAAGAACACAACACAACTATAATAAAATGTTATGGCACCCCCTAGCTTGTGTTGGGATCCAGACGCTCCGTAGCCCCCCCCCCCCCCCCCCGTGAAACCCTAGACCCGCTGGAGAAGTACCGGACTTATACGGAAACACGTGGTAACGGCATCGAAAGGAGGTAGCAATGTGTAACTAGTTGCTTGGTTGTGTTAGGTTAGTGCATAGCAACCCAATACACATTGCTAGCACACAACTCTTCGGAAGATTCCCGATGTTTCGTCCGATACGGGAGTTTCAACCTATAAGTTGTGTAAACTCACGAGAGAGAAGTGGATGCCGGTGAAGCGGCCCGCACCCCGGAGTGCAATATTTGCCATCCAAAACACAAAACACAACTATAATAAAATTTTATGGCACACCCTAGCTTGTGTTGGGTCCAGACGCTCCGTGGCCCCCCTCCGGTGAAACCCTAGACCCGCTGGAGAAATACCGGACTTATACGGAAACACGCGGTAACGACGTAGAAAGGGGGTAGCAATTTGGAACTAGTTTCTTGGTTGTGTTAGGGTAGTCCATAGCAACCAAATACACATTTGTAGCACACAACTTATCGGAAGATTCACGATGTTTCGTCCGATATGGGAGTTTCACCCTATAAGCGTGTGTAACCTCACGAGAGAGAAGTGGATGCCGGTGAAGCGGCCCGCACCCCGGAGTGCAATCTTTGCCATCCAACGAACACAACACAACTATACTAACATGTTATGGCACCCGCTAGCTTGTGTTGGGATCCAGACGCTCCGTAGCCCCCCCTCCGGTAAAACCCTAAACCCGCTGGAGAAATACCGGACTTATACGGAAACACGCGGTAACGGCGTCGAAAGGGGGTAGCAATGTGGAACTAGTTGCTTGGTTGTGTTAGGGTAGTCCATAGCAGCCCAATACACATTGGTAGCACACAAATCTTCGGAAGATTCACGATGTTTCGTCCGATACGGGAGTTTCACCCTATAAGCGTGTGCAAACTCACGAGAGAGAAGTGGATGCCAGTGAAGCGGCCCGCACCCCGGAGTGCAATCTTTGCCATCCAAAGAACACAACACAACTATACTAACATGGTATGGCACTCCCTAGCTTGTGTTGGGATCCAGACGCTCCGTAGCCCCCCCCCCCTCCGGTGAAACCCTAAACCCGCTGGAGAAATACCGAACTTATACGGAAACACGCGGTAACGGCGTTGAAAGGGGTGTAGAAATGTGGAACTAGTTGCTTGGTTCTGTTAGGATAGTCCATAGCAACCCAATACACATTGGTAGCACACAACTCTTCGGAAGATTCACGATGTTTCGTCCGATACGGGAGTTTCACCCTATAAGCGTGTGTAAACTCACGAGAGAGAAGTGGATGCCAGTGAAGCGGCCCGCACCCTGGAGTGCAATATTTGCCATCCAAAGCACACAACACAACTATACTAAAATGGTATGGCACCCCCTATCTTGTGTTGGGATCCAGACGCTTCGTAGCCCCCCTCCGGTGAAACCCGAGACCCGCTGGAGAAATACCGGACTTATACGGAAACACGCGGTAACGGCTTCGAAAGGGGGTAGTAATGTGTAACTAGTTGCTTGGTTGTGCTAGGGTAGTCCATAGCAGCCCAATACACATTGGTAGCACACAAAGCTTCGGAAGATTCACGATGTTTCGTCCGATACGGGAGTTTCACCCTATAAGCGTGTGTAAACTCACGAGAGAGAAGTGGATGCCAGTGAAGCGGCCCGCACCCCGGAGTGCCATATTTTCCATCCAAAGAACGCAACACAACTATACTAACATGGTATGGCACCCCCTAGCTTGTGTTGGGATCCAGACGCTCCGTAGCCCCCTGATGGGGAGATAATAACCCGGTAGGCCAATTCCAATGTATAACCCGGCCCAAAGGACGTTGTGCAGGATCCGGCTAAGGATAAAGACGCTTCTGGAAGGCCCAAAGTTTGTAGGCCTCGTAATCCGGATTGTGGGTTGCGGTAAGGAAAGCTAGGATTTGTAAGCGGTGTTCGGGTAGGACTCAAGTTGTGCCTTGGAGGGCAAGCCAGGTAGGGGTGCGGGTGTTTTATAAACCGGCTCCTAGGCTTAGTTTAAGAGAGATCCAAGTAGTAATCATATCGCCGAATATCGAGTATCCATTGTACACAAAGAGATCGAGTTAATAAAGCGAGATCGGAGACTCGGCGACTTCATCGCCGGCTACCAGATTAAATTCCATCATGTTTTCCTCTGAGCTAAATCCTCTCCCAAACGCCTGTGTCGACTTGCCCCAAGATCAGTTACCCCTGGTAACATCTGCCGTGATCATCCCACGACAGTTGGCGCCCACCGTGGGGCCTGCGTCCAAAGGTGTTTACATCACGGGGGAAGCTCGGAAAAGCATGAGGAACCTCGTCGTCGGAGAGATCTACGACGACCACTAAGGAGAGAAGGTGGTGGACGACTCCGGCTGGGGGCCAGAATCGGATCACCTCGAATCCGGATCTGTCGTGACAATCGGCAAGGTCAACATCTTCGTCGGTATGGTACGTACGTTTGACTTAAAAGGACAATATCATGTGCATGTTACAGGAACTTCTAGCAGGGATAAAGAAACACCAAAGCAAACGGTAAATTCGGTTTCCTCGGCCGTTCCGGGATACCTGAGATGGGCGGAACAGGAAGTAACGTGGAGCAGAAGGGATCACCCAGAAGGAATAGAACGCCCAGGAATCTTGGCGTTGGTGGTCGCACCGCAGGTCAATGGGTACGAGTTGAGAAAAGTCTTGATGGATGGGGGAAGCAGTATTAACATCTTGTATTGGGAAACCTTCTTACGCATGAACCTCAAAGAATCCCAGCTGCAAAAAAGTTCAACAGTTTTTCACGGAATTGTGCCGGGTCACTCAGCGCGCCCTGAGGGAAAGATCACATTGGAGGTTGCTTTTGGAGAATCAGTGGATAATTATCGAGTTGAGTGGCTCACGTTTGAGGTGGTCAAGTTGCGAAGTCATTATCATGCGTTGTTCGGAAGACCGGCTTACGCTAAGTTCATGGCCAGACCGTGTTACGTATATTTACAGCTAAAAATTCCGGGTCCTAAGCAGACCATCACCATACAAGGAAGTAGGGATATAGCGGCTGAGTGTGATGAAGGAGATTCAGTGATGGCTGAGCAAGCTTGCAGAAAAGAAGAACTCAAGTATTACCGATCCCAGGTGGATCCGGATGATGGAACATCGTTGAGAAGGCCGGATTCTGTGGATGAAAGAGTGAAATTCAAGACAGCACAGGACACCAAGAAAGTAGATTTTGTTGAAGGTGATCCCACCAGGCAGTTTACTATAGGGTCTAATTTGAAAAGCGGGCAGGAAAAGGCGCTGGTGGAGTTTATTCGTTCTAATGCGGACGTATTCGCTTGGACACCCAGCGACATGCCGGGTATCCCCACGGAGTTGGCAGAGCATAGTTTGCATGTGGATCCCAAGGCCAGGCCCGTGAAGCAGGGCTTGAGAAAGATGAATGAGGAAAGAAGGAAAACAATAGGCGAAGAAATTGCGCGGCTATTAACAGCAGGCTTCATCATGGAAGTGTTCCACCCGGATTGGCTGGCAAATCCGGTTCTAGTAATGAAAAAGACCAACGAGTGGAGGATGTGCATCGATTTCACAAGTCTCAACAAGCATTGCCCAAAGGATCCGTTCGCACTACCAAGGATAGACCAAATAATAGACGCAGTAGCGGGGAGCGACTTGTTGTGCTTCCTGGACGCATATTCGGGATATCATCAGATTAAACTCAAAAGGGAGGATTGGGAGAAAACATCGTTCATAACCCCTTTTGGAGCCTTCTGCTACAAAACAATGACGTTTGGACTGAAGAACGCAGGCGCAACCTACCAATGGTGCATTCAGAAGTGCTTCGAAGACCAAATTGGACGCAATGTCCATGCTTACATGGATGACGTGGTTGTCAAGACCAGGAAGGCAGAGACATTTATAGACGATCTAAAGGAGACGTTCAAAAATCTAAGGAGATATCAGATGAAGCTCAACCCGACAAAATGCGTATTTGGGGTTCCAGCTGGGAAGTTACTCGGCTTTATCGTTTCCGAGAGAGGAATTGAGGCAAACCCGGACAAAATCAAAGCTATCCAAAGTCTGAGAAAGCCGGAAAATCTGAAGCAGGTCCAAAAGCTTACAGGCTGCGTAGCAGCCTTGAGCCGGTTTATATCCAGGTTGGGAGAAAAGGCAATGCCCCTGTACCGGCTCTTGAGGAAATCCGAGAAATTCGTATGGGATCAAGAGGCGGATGAGGCATTCGAGGCACTAAAAAAGCAGTTATCTGAAGCACCAGTATTAGCGGCCCCAGGCCCTAAAGAACCTATGTTGTTATATGTTGCGGCTGGCCCCAAAGCCGTCAGTGCAGTAGTGGTCGTGGAACGCAAAGAGGACGGAAAGGGTTACCCGGTTCAGAGGCCGGTTTATTATGTCAGCGAGGTATTGTCCGAGGCAAAACAGCGTTACCCGCATTGGCAGAAGCTGGTTTTCGGGGTCTTCATGGCCAGCCGGAAACTAAAGCCGTACTTCCAGGAGCACCCTATAACAGTAGTCAGCTCAATACCAATGGCGGATATCATCAGAAACTCGGATGCAACCGGAAGAATAGCCAAATGGGCGATAGAGATGGGGGATTATCACATCAGCTACGAGCCTAGGTCGGCAATCAAATCACAAGCCTTGGTGGACTTTGTCAATGATTGGACACACACAGGCATGGCTACCATAGTTCCAAACTCCGAGTCATGGATCATGCATTTCGATGGATCGAAACAGTACGAGGGTTCAGGAGCTGGAGTGGTGCTAACGTCACCCAAAGGAGACAAGTTGAGTTATGTATTACAGATTCACTTTGATTGTTCCAACAATGTAGCCGAGTACGAGGCCCTATTGCATGGCTTAAAAATAGCTAAGGAGATGAACATTAGGAGGATACGATGCTTTGGAGATTCGGATCTTGTGGTACAACAGGTATCAGGAACTTGGGATAGAAAGGATGCAACTATGGCGGCATACCGCAGAGAGGTCGATAGGGTAGCCGGATGTTTTTCCGGGTATGAGGTGGAGCATATAGACAGGAGAAAGAACGAGGCAGCCGACGCCCTAGCCAGACTCGGCTCGCGCAGAGAACCGGTTCCACCTAACGTATTTTTGGACGAATTATGGCGACCATCAGTTAAAACAGAGTCTGAGGAAGAGCTGGCAAATCAAGACCCGGGCTTGGAGCTCGTGGCCACTGTACGCGCTATTCCCGAGTGGACAGAACCTTTTTTGGCCTACCTGTCACGAGGCGAGTTGCCGCAGCAGGAGGTATTAGCAAGGCAAATTTTGCGACGAGCAAAGGGATATTCTATTATTAATAGGGAGTTATATAAGAGAAGGGCCACGGGGTCTTCCTGCGCTGTGTGGCACCAGAGGAAGGCCGACAGATCCTCAAGGAGATTCATGAAGGTGATTGTGGGCATCACGCGTCTACAAGGTCACTTGTGGCCAAGGCTTATCGACACGGGTTTTTCTGGCTCACGGCTCTGGCAGATGCGGAACGATTGGTAGCAAGGTGTGACGGATGTCAAAGGTACGCCCGGCAAATTCACGTGCCGGCTATGGAATTACGGACCATCCCGCTAACTTGGCCGTTCGCCGTCTGGGGTATGGACATGGTTGGCCCCTTTCATATGTCACCTTGCAAAAAGACACACCTGTTGGTAGCTATCGATAAGTTTACCAAGTGGGTAGAAGTTATGCCAGTTACTAATTGTGAAGCAGCTACAGCAGTCAAGTTCCTGAAAAGAATTATCTATCGGTTCGGGTACCCTCACAGCATAATCACCGACAACGGAACCAACATGTCCCTTGGCGAGATGGAGAAGTTCTGTGGTAACAACGGAATCCGGCTTGATGTAGCATCGGTAGCTCATCCACAGGCCAATGGACAAGTAGAAAGGGCGAATCAAGAACTGCTTCGCGGACTAAAGCAACGTCTACGAGTCCCCTGTATCAGGGCTGCTGGTGCATGGGTCGAAGAACTTCCTGCTGTGGTTTGGGGTATCAATACAACACCTAACAGATCCACTCAGATGACGCCGTTCTTCATGGTATACGGCGCGGAGGCAGTGTTACCGAGTGACATTATTCATGATTCACCGCGAGTGTCAGCTTACGTTGAAGTGGAGAACGAAAAGAGCCGGCAGGACGCCGTGGATATGTTAGAAGAACAAAGGGAACAAGCCCTGGAAAGATCAGCGATATATCAGCAGGATCTACGGAGGTATCATAGCCGGCGTGTGAAAACCCGGGTCTTCCAGGAAGGAGACCTAGTTCTGCGTCTGGTTCAGTCAAACGAAGGAAAACACAAGTTATCACCACCATGGGAAGGACCATTTATCATAAGCAAGAATTTGCACAATGGGTCATATTACTTGGTAGACGCAAGGGAAGAATCGGCCACGGTTAATGACACCGCTCATACCACTTCGTCTATGCAAGAAAGAGACAGACCGTGGAATGTGGCCCAGCTACGCCCGTATTATACTTAGCAAGGATTATGTTGGCACGTGGAATTGAACGATGTAACAGGCAGCAGGTTTCAGACGCACTCTTTTCCTATCCAGGGCACCCTTGGGGACTGGACGGGTTTTTAATGAGGCGGCTTGCTGACCTAATTTTTCATATCAAATAAAGAGGTGATTATCGAGAATAGAGGTGATTATAAATTGAGTCTTATACTTTCAGCATGATGCGTATATTTAGGTCTTGAGGGCTGATTGCTTGGATAAGCGCAGTTGCAAACTCAAAAGACCCGGCCTCGATGCCTATGAGTTATAAGGGCCGATTATTCGCAAACGAGTACGGCTGCAATCTTATAATCGGACGAAGAAGTCCAAATTTCTTGGCTATTCTTACTTAAGCTCGATGTGACTCGCACTAAAGTGGCATGATTTGTTCGCTTACGATTACAGGCAGCCATGAAGCCCAATGGGACTTGACTGACCTCGTTTTCGTATAGATGTAATAACATGGTATCCACGCGAAAGCCGGCTTACAGTACAAGATAGTCAAAAGGGTCATCTAAACCACAGGTTATGTAGAGTACAAGGCTAATAGCCGGAAACTCAATGATTATTAAGCATAACTTCAAACCCCATGTGAAACGACTCTGGGGCCTTTGCGAATTTAGTAGCAGGCAATTTGTTCTCCTCTAAAAAGTCACGTGCCCTAGACCCGGAAGACCGGGTCAGGGGGACTTGGGTCTTGGAAGGGAAAAATTGCTTAGTTGTTTAATTTCCAACAAACCCAAACATCCGGGTCTTGGGGACTTGGGGACTTAGAAGCAAGTCCGCTTGCCAAACACCCATATAACCCGGATGCCGAGTCTCACAAAGGGAAAAATAAAGAATGTCGGATATCAAGAACAAAGAAAGTTGCATATCAAAAATAAAGAATGTCGGATATCAAGAACAAAGAAAGTTTCATATCAAAAGTAAAAGAATGTCGGATATCAAGAACAAAGAAAGTTGCATATCAAGGGTAAAGAAGGTTGGATATCAAGAGCAAACGAGTTCAAAAGTAGATAGATTTCAGCCAGAAGAGGCACAAGGTGTATCAGGAGCTTAGAGTGCATTACAAAATTTCACCAAAGAGTATCAAAGGCGCACAAGCGCACCATTCAAATAATAATTGTTTCAACGGCACATCGGCCGACTAACGAGTATGAAGTGACAGATATTACTCGGCACTCTAGGCCGCCGGATCCATCTTGGCCTTACCCTTGTCGTCACTTGGGGTAGCAGCCCTACTCGGATCAGCAGCACCGCCGACTCGCGCAGGTGGAGGGACGATAGGTGTCGAGGTAGCGGGCGTAGAGTCGGCTTCAGCCTTCTTCTGTGCAGCTTCTTCTCGCATCTTGGCAACATCTTCCTTCCATCGGGCAAGCATATCGAATGGCTTGGGGCGATCTGCTTTAATGACTTTGTCGTTAGCATCATATGCAGGAAGAATAGTGTCAATGATCAGGCTATCGGCGATCACACTGGCTGGGTGACGAACTTCCTTTTGAATGGCTTTGAAATCCTTCGGCGAAAATTGGACCCGTTGTAACACCCGGGGGATCCCCCCCCCCCCAAAAGTACAATTGTTTGTTCTCTCGTTGCATGGCATTGCATTGACATCTCCTGCATTCTTGTTTTCTGTGTCTCTCAAACCAATTCAAAATTCCAAAAAAAAAAACATATGCCAAAGTTTTTGAAACAAATCACAAACAATAACATCTCAATTTGTTTCACCAAACTTGAATTTATAAATAATTCAACTGTTCAAAGTTGAGATAAATCATTCAATGTGAATTTCAATCAAATCCGTTCCAATTTCAAAACGGTACCAAATATTCAAAATTCGGAGAAAGAAAAGTTGTGCACCTGGGCTTTTTAAGTGCCAAGTGCATGGTGTTTATTTCATAATTTTTGGTTATATAAAAAAAACCCCCCTCATATCCTTTTCTTAAACCTTCTACAAAAAAAAGAAAAAAAAAGAAAGCAAACCGAGCTAGGGGAGGCAGGCCAGCCCAAAAAGGGCCAGCCCACCTACTACCCCTTTGCACCCAGCCCACCAGGAGGCCCCTCCTTGTCGTCTTCCTCACGAGGTCGTACAGAACGTGGCCATGGTCCCCTCCTCCTCAAGCTTTCCCCTCCTTAAAGCCATCCCTATCTCCCTCCGAACCCTAACCCTAGACTCTCCTTCCCCTCTCCCTGAGCCGCCGCCATCACCTTCTTCCTCCTCAGATCACCCACCCGCTGTATGAACTTCTGAGCCCGAACAGGCCCTCCGTGGCCGGACCTTGCAGTCCATGGCGCCGCCGTCCTGCTCGCCGTCGGGCCACGCCGTTTCCGGGAATGGAAACCCCCGGTTTCCCTCTCCGTTTTTGCCGAAGGCGCCGAGGCCGGAGAACGTCCGAGGCGACGGCGCCCCCGCCATCTTCTTCCCCGGCGGCATACCAGCACGCCCGCGCCTGTACCACGACGACCTTCCTCGCCTTCTCCTTCTCCTGGCGCCTCGCTGCGTCTTCCACCAACCGAGGTGAGGCTACCCCCCTCCCAGGCCTAGGCCCCCCTCTCCTCCTTGCTCTGTTCCCCGCCATCGAGCGGCAGGCCGCCGGCCATCTCCTGTTTCTATCGATCGAGGATGCAGGTGACAGTTACAGCGTGCAGTTTCAGTTTTTCCCCGTCACGTCCACCTCAAAACCCAACGTTAGTGGTACTTGTCACCAAACACTACAGCAGCGCACTGGTACCAGACCTAGCGTGCACACCCTGGGTCCTGGGTTCGATCCCCAAGCCACACCCTTTTATTCTCTGCTTTTTTTTCTTTTCTTCCCGAAATTTCAGAAACCTAGATCTGAGCTATTACTTCTAAAATCGATATCAAATCGAATACAACTCCAATTTGAATGATTCAAAATCCTGTGGCTTCATAATTATGTGCCCTTTCTACTAATGTCAAGTTTGCAATATATTTCTGTAACAATTTTGGCACTAAATAATTAATTACTGAAAATGCAATAAAAAGTGGAAACTTTGGAATTTCATAACTTTAGTTCTACTCATCCAAATTAAGCAAACTTGGGCTCTAAAAATTTGTCTTAACAAACTCTACACATTGGTATTTTATTTGGGCACAATTGAATTAATTTTGAACATGTTTTCCTCTGTTTACTAAAAAGGGCAGAATAAAACTATTTATGGAAAATTGCTTAATAAATCCAATAATAACCCAAAAATTATGTTTGATAGTTCTAAATGTTCAGTGAAACATTTGCTACATTTTTTCAACCTTTTCAATGCAATTTGTTTCTGTTTTGGATAAATAAAACTAATGCAATTGCTTAATGCTTTAATTAAACCATTTAAATGGTGAAATTCATAACTTGCTCAATTAAAATCCAATTCCAACATATAAAATATGTTTTCCAATCAAAATTCTCTAAACTTTGCAAATATAAACTTTGTTTTCTGTTTTGAATAATTTAAATTGCTGAAAACAACTGTTTCTTCTTTAATACATTTAAAATTGTCAATTTCATAACTTGCTCATTTTAATTCCAAATCCAACAAATAAAATATGTTTTCATACCAGAAAAATGCACTTAATGTGTTCATGCCATTCATATCTCTGTTTGCATATTATCTTGTGCATTTTAGGTTTTGTTATGCATGTTCATCTATATGACAACATATGGAATGTGTGGGCTAATTAATTCCAGCTGTTGCCCCTTCCATTTAAATTGCCTAACTCATCTACCTTATTGTTTGCCATGCTAAACAACATTTAACCTGATGGTTAGATAAACAACTTGAACCAATTCCTATTTTTCCGGACTCCGGTTCCGATTAAATTGCTTAAGTTGTTTCCTCTCCGTTGCATCTTGCCATGCCATGCATATAAAATAGGATCATGCTGGATCTTTTGTCGTAGTAGTAATTGTTGCATCCGGTGTTTCTTTTAGTTCGTTGCTTCTTCGCGGATAGGACGTTGAGATGATGTGAGCAACGACAAGTTCTGCTACCTTGCGGGATCTCAGGCAAGTATACTCACTTGCTACTTATGGCTACCTTTCATCACTTGTTACCGATTCTTCCGTTGTTCTTATTCTAGCCTTTTGATTCGATGTTGGTGTCTCGATCCTATTATTTGTTTACCTTGCAGCCATGATATAGCCTTCCTTCCACTTCCTATTAACTGTTGTTTGTTTACCTTGTTGGCCTTCGTGTCGTAGTTGCATGCTTAGTGTTGTTTGCGCTCAAGTCTTGTTGTCCGTCTTATCACCTGTTTAGTTGATAGTTGGGTTTCAATTCAATCAACAACATGTTAATGTCTGGGGTAATAATAATTTGATGATAAGGCACTGGCAGGAGGCCCGGGTTAGGGTTTTGGAGCCGGCTGGTGTCGGAACTAGGAAAAGAGTCTTGTCTACTGATCCATGATGAGCGTGCTCACCGCATCCGGGTGGTAGTATGGGACCCCCCTCGACTTAGACCTGATCTGCAGCTTGTCCGAAGAGCCACACTTAGTTCGGGTGTTCCATTTGCTCCTTTGCATAATGGGTTGATCACCCATGGTTACTGATGATGATGATGACGGTGCATATAGGGCGAGGCCTGTAGTGCCGGGGTGTTGTGTCCTGCGGGAGTTTTGCACACCTGCGCTGAGTATTCGGCTGCGTGGCTGGGACCTTATAGCTCCGTGGCTCCTAGGATGGGTTGTAGAGACGGTTTGAGTCGTGTCGAGCCAACCTGAGTTTTAGTTGGT
The DNA here is from genome assembly GCA_028641055.1 of Alopecurus myosuroides. Taxonomy (NCBI): domain Eukaryota; kingdom Viridiplantae; phylum Streptophyta; class Magnoliopsida; order Poales; family Poaceae; genus Alopecurus; species Alopecurus myosuroides. The sequence continues at coordinate 2,266,828 of CM054058.1, forward strand.
GGCTTGAGTGTGTACGGGTACTGGAGCACACCCTGCAGGGATGAATCTTCTCGAGAAGCCGTGTTTTCCGCGGTTATGGATTACTTGGTGAAAGTACTGGCTAACAAGTACTCAGGACAACTTAAACCTAATGATCAACTACTTTACACCCAATGGTTAACAACTTGACTAGTAATAGGCTTATTAACACAATAATCGGAACCATCATTAATTCAACTGTGTGAGTTATCCTCGGATTGCTTCTTTGGATAAGGGGCGAGATCCAGGATGGGTTTGTTTGAAGTTATCTTTCAGTTGGTTACAATCCTCGATCTTATCTCCTTTCTGTTAGCCGGAAGTTGTAGTATGTTCTGTAGTTGGTTAGAGCAGCCAGTTGCAGCATCTTTTATATCCCCTTCCTTCCGTTGAACCCAAAGCATCTGTGCTTGGTGTTGACGGGTTACACTTTGGTGAACTGTGAGTCTTGCTTGCCAGTACGTTGGTGTACTGACCCCTTTGGGGCTGTGGTTTACGCAGACGACGTTTCCGAGGATCTACATGGTGGCTACTACGTGGAGTATGACGAGGCTGCTGACGAGTAGATAGCGGACCCGGGCAGGATCCGAGACTTCGTGGATGGGCTCCGTCTTTTCGTTTCCGGCCTCTTAGGCCTATTTGGTTCTTGTCTGTACTCAGACCTGTTGAATGCTTCCGCTGTGATGTAATGATGATATGTTGGGGCATGTGCCCTCTGAATGATTGTATTTGCTATTCTCTGCCCTAGTGAGGGCCAGTTGCAACTTATTTCAATCTTTTGTGTCGTAGAGACCTGTTGTGATATCACTTGTTCCAATGCCGTTGACGTACCATGTGTGTATGTTTGAAGTACGTCAATGGAAGTATCCTGATTTCTACGGGATGGTTTACATCGACGGTGAACAGTAACGGTTGGTTGTCGCACATAAGTGCTGGCCTACCCGTAAGGGGACGCGGGAGCTGTTAAGCCCCGTAATCCAACCAAAATACTGTTCAGTTTGTACGGTGAGTATCCTCTAGAAATCCGGGTGCCACAAATGGTATCAGAGCCTTGGTTCCGATTCCCGAGATTGTTTCGATACGAATGGTTATCGAAGCAACGGGTCCGCAAAGCCTGTAGGTTAACCTAGCTAACGGTCGTTGTTTCTAGAGTGTCAAAAACTATTTCTGCTAAACTATTTCCGAAACATCTCAATAGGATTCTTGTTTTCTCCTTATCTCTATTCTATTCCCCTCCCATCTCATTTGTTTTGGAGTCTACTCTCGTACTCAATCTTTCAACGTGTTAGGATCCTACGTGGGCGGACGTTGTCTGAGCCTTTAACCTAATAGGTCCGATCATCGGAAGATTTCCTGGTGGAAGAACATCGTCATCAGCCCGAGCAAGAATCTCTTGTTAGTGGTGTCGAGGAGATCAGCTGGAAGCATGAAGAATCGATAGTCGAACTTCTTTACCCTCCCAGGTTAGCAGGTGGATTGCGAGGGCGCAATCCCTTGTTAGTGGTGTCGTCTGTAACACCCGGGGGATCCCCCCCCAAAAGTACAATTGTTTGTTCTCTCGTTGCATGGCATTGCATTGACATCTCCTGCATTCTTGTTTTCTGTGTCTCTCAAACCAATTCAAAATTCCAAAAAAAAACATATGCCAAAGTTTTTGAAACAAATCACAAACAATAACATCTCAATTTGTTTCACCAAACTTGAATTTATAAATAATTCAACTGTTCAAAGTTGAGATAAATCATTCAATGTGAATTTCAATCAAATCCGTTCCAATTTCAAAACGGTACCAAATATTCAAAATTCGGAGAAAGAGAAGTTGTGCACCTGGGCTTTTTAAGTGCCAAGTGCATGGTGTTTATTTCATAATTTTTGGTTATATAAAAAAAACCCCCCTCATATCCTTTTCTTAAACCTTCTACAAAAAAAAAGAAAAAAAAGAAAGCAAACCGAGCTAGGGGAGGCAGGCCAGCCCAAAAAGGGCCAGCCCACCTACTACCCCTTTGCACCCAGCCCACCAGGAGGCCCCTCCTTGTCGTCTTCCTCACGAGGTCGTACAGAACGTGGCCATGGTCCCCTCCCCCTCAAGCTTTCCCCTCCTTAAAGCCATCCCTATCTCCCTCCGAACCCTAACCCTAGACTCTCCTTCCCCTCTCCCTGAGCCGCCGCCATCACCTTCTTCCTCCTCAGATCACCCACCCGCTGTATGAACTTCTGAGCCCGAACAGGCCCTCCGTGGCCGGACCTTGCAGTCCATGGCGCCGCCGTCCTGCTCGCCATCGGGCCACGCCGTTTCCGGGAATGGAAACCCCCGGTTTCCCTCTCTGTTTTTGCCGAAGGCGCCGAGGCCGGAGAACGCCCGAGGCGACGGCGCCCCCGCCATCTTCTTCCCCGGCGGCATACCAGCACGCCCGCGCCTGTACCACGACGACCTTCCTCGCCTTCTCCTTCTCCTGGCGCCTCGCTGCGTCTTCCACCAACCGAGGTGAGGCTACCCCCCTCCCAGGCCTAGGCCCCCCTCTCCTCCTTGCTCTGTTCCCCGCCATCGAGCGGCAGGCCGCCGGCCATCTCCTGTTTCTATCGATCGAGGATGCAGGTGACAGTTACAGCGTGCAGTTTCAGTTTTTCCCCGTCACGTCCACCTCAAAACCCAACGTTAGTGGTACTTGTCACCAAACACTACAGCAGCGCACTGGTACCAGACCTAGCGCGCACACCCTGGGTCCTGGGTTCGATCCCCAAGCCACACCCTTTTATTCTCTGCTTTTTTTTCTTTTCTTCCCGAAATTTCAGAAACCTAGATCTGAGCTATTACTTCTAAAATCGATATCAAATCGAATACAACTCCAATTTGAATGATTCAAAATCCTGTGGCTTCATAATTCTGTGCCCTTTCTACTAATGTCAAGTTTGCAATATATTTCTGTAACAATTTTGGCACTAAATAATTAATTACTGAAAATGCAATAAAAAGTGGAAACTTTGGAATTTCATAACTTTAGTTCTACTCATCCAAATTAAGCAAACTTGGGCTCTAAAAATTTGTCTTAACAAACTCTACACATTGGTATTTTATTTGGGCACAATTGAATTAATTTTGAACATGTTTTCCTCTGTTTACTAAAAAGGGCAGAATAAAACTATTTATGGAAAATTGCTTAATAAATCCAATAATAACCCAAAAATTATGTTTGATAGTTCTAAATGTTCAGTGAAACATTTGCTACATGTTTTCAACCTTTTCAATGCAATTTGTTTCTGTTTTGGATAAATAAAACTAATGCAATTGCTTAATGCTTTAATTAAACCATTTAAATGGTGAAATTCATAACTTGCTCAATTAAAATCCAATTCCAACATATAAAATATGTTTTCCAATCAAAATTCTCTAAACTTTGCAAATATAAACTTTGTTTTCTGTTTTGAATAATTTAAATTGCTGAAAACAACTGTTTCTTCTTTAATACATTTAAAATTGTCAATTTCATAACTTGCTCATTTTAATTCCAAATCCAACAAATAAAATATGTTTTCATACCAGAAAAATGCACTTAATGTGTTCATGCCATTCATATCTCTGTTTGCATCTTATCTTGTGCATTTTAGGTTTTGTTATGCATGTTCATCTATATGACAACATATGGAATGTGTGGGCTAATTAATTCCAGTTGTTGCCCCTTCCATTTAAATTGCCTAACTCATCTACCTTATTGTTTGCCATGCTAAACAACATTTAACCTGATGGAGGAATGAGCTGTTGGGATTAGGTTAACCCCTAAGTGCCTATTTATAGAGTGCGGCAGGATAAGCCTAGGCCAATGGGCGAGAACCGGGAATTACGGATAAAACGTGTCTGCCCGGATTTTTCGAGATATACGTTAAATGTTAGACGAGATTTCCGGGATAGATGTGAGCTAAATCTCTTCCGTGATTACCGGATCGGAAAAACGAGTAATGGGTTTGGAGAAAAGCCGGGTTGCTATATGGCCACCATGGAGTTAGGCCTAGCTGTTTATCAAAGCAACCTAACCCGGCCCCCGTGAAGTGGTGAGTTTGGTATTTTTGCAGGGAATAGCGTGCGCTTCAAAGAAAATCTCGAGAAGCCCAAGCTATTCTGGGGACTACTGATGGGGAGATAATAACCCGGTAGGCCAATTCCAAGGTATAACCCGGCCCAAAGGACGTTGTGCAGGATCCGGCTAAGGATAAAGACGCTTCTGGAAGGCCCAAAGTTTGTAGGCCTCGTAATCCGGATTGTGGGTTGCGGTAAGGAAAGCTAGGATTTGTAAGCGGTGTTCGGGTAGGACTCAAGTTGTGCCTTGGAGGGCAAGCCAGGTAGGGGTACGGGTGTTTTATAAACCGGCTCCTAGGCTTAGTTTAAGAGAGATCCAAGTAGTAATCATATCGCCGAATATCGAGTATCCATTGTACACAAAGAGATCGAGTTAATAAAGCGAGATCGGAGACTCGGCGACTTCATCGCCGGCTACCAGATTAAATTCCATCATGTTTTCCTCTGAGCTAAATCCTCTCCCAAACGCCTGTGTCGACTTGACCCAAGATCAGTTACCCCTGGTAACATCTGCCGTGATCATCCCACGACACCCCCCCTCCGGTGAAACCCTAAACCCGCTGGAGAAATACCGGACTTATACGGAAACACGCAGTAACGGCGTTGAAATGGGTGTAGCAATGTGGAACTAGTTGCTTGGTTCTATTAGGATAGTCCATAGCAACCCAATACACATTGGTAGCACACAACTCTTCGGAATATTCACGATGTTTCGTCCGATACGAGAGTTTCACCCTATAAGCGTCTGTAAACTCACGAGAGAGAAGTGGATGCCAGTGAAGCGGCCCGCACCCCGGAGTGAAGTATTTGCCATCCAAAGCACACAACACAACTATACTAAAATGGTATGGCACCCCCTAGCTTGTGTTGGGATCCAGACGCTCCGTAGCCCCCCTCCGGTGAAACCCTAGACCCGCTGGAAAAATACCGAACTTATACGGAAACACGCGGTAACAGCGTCGAAAGGGGGTAGCAATGTGGAACTAGTTGCTTGGTTGTGTTAGGGTAGTCCATAGAAACCCAATACACATTGGTAGCACACAACTCTTCGGAAGATTCACGATGTTTCGTCCGATACGGGAGTTTCACCCTATAAGCGTGTGTAAACTCATGAGAGAGAAGTGGATGCCGGTGAAGCGGCCCGCACCCCGGAGTGCAATCTTTGCCATCCAAAGAACACAACACAACTATACTAAAATGTTATGGCACCCCCTAGCTTGCGTTGGGATCCAGACGCTCCGTAGCCCCCCTCCCCCTCCGGTGAAACCCTAGACCCGCTGGAGAAATACCGGACTTATACGGAAACACGCGGTAACGGCGTCAAAATGGGATAGCAATGTGGAACTAGTTGCTTGGTTCTTTTAGGGTAGTCCATAGAAACCAAATACACATTGTTAGCACACAACTCTTCGGAAGATTCACGATGTTTCATCCGATACGGGAGTTTCACCTTATAAGCGTGTGTAAACTCACAAGAGAGAAGTGGATGCCGGTGAAGCGGCCCGCACCCCGGAGTGCACACTTTGCCATCCGAAGCGCACAACACAACTATACTAACATGGTATGGGACCCCCTACCTTGTGTTGGGATCCAGACGCTCCGTAGCCCCCCTCCGCTGAAACCCTACATCCGCTGGAGAAATACCGGACTTATACGGAAACACGCGGTAACGGCGTTGAAAGGGGGTAGCAATGTGGAACTAGTTGCTTGGTTCTGTTAGTGTAGTCCATAGCAACCCAATACTAATTGGTAGCACACAACTCTTCGGAAGATTCACGATGTTTCGTCCGATAAGGGAGTTTCACCCTATAAGCGTGTGTAAACTCACGAGAGAGAAGTGGATGCCGGTGAAGCGGCCCGCACCCCGGAGTGCAATATTTGCCATCCAAAGAACACAACACAACTATAATAAAATGTTATGGCACCCCATAGCTTGTGTTGGGATCCAGATGCTCCGTAGCCCCCTCCCCCTCCGGTGAAACCCTAGACCCGCTGGAGGAATACCGGACTTATACGGAAACACGCGGTAACGGCGTCGAAAGGGGATAGAAATGTGTAACTAGTTTCTTGGTTTCTTATGTTATTTTATAGCAACCCAATATACATTGGTAGTACACAACTCTTCGGAAGATTCACGATGTTTCGTCCGATAAGGGAGTTTAAACCTATAAGTGTGTGTAAACTCACGAGAGAGAAGTGGATGCCGGTGAAGCGGCCCGCACTCCGGAGTGCAATATTTGCCATCCAAAGCACACAACACAACTATATTAAAATTGTATGGCACACCCTAGCTTGTGTTGGGTCCAGACGCTCCGTAGCCCCCCCCTCCGGTGAAACCCTAGACCCGCTGGAGAAATACCGGACTTATACGGAAACACGCGGTAACGGCGTCGAAAGTGGGTAGCAATTTGGAACTAGTTGCTTGGTTGTGTTAGGGTAGTCCATAGCAACCCAATACACATTGGTAGCACACAACTCTTCGGAAGATTCACGATGTTTCGTCCGATGCGGGAGTTTCACCCTATAAGCGTGTGTGAACTCACGAGAGAGAAGTGGATGCCGGTGAAGCGGCCCGCACCCCGGAGTGCAATATTTGCCATCCAAATAACACAACACAACTATACTAACATGGTATGGAACCCCCTAGCTTGTGTTGGGATCCATACGCTCCGTAGCCCCCCCTCCGGTGAAACCCTAAAACCGTTGGAGAAATACCGGACTTATACGGAAACACGTGGTAACGGCGTTGAAAGGGGTGTAGCTATGTGGAACTAGTTGCTTGGTTGTGTTAGGATAGTACATAGCAACCCAATACACATTGGTAGCACACAACTCTTCGAAAGATTCACGATGTTTCGTCCGATACGGGAGTTTCACCCTATAAGCGTGTGTAAACTCACGAGAGAGAAGTGGATGCCAGTGAAGCGGCCCGCACCCCGGAGTGCAATCTTTGCCATCCAAAGCACACAACACAACTATACTAAAATGGTATGGCACCCCCTAGATTGTGTTGGGATCCAGACGTTCTGTAGCCCCCTCCGGTGAAACCCTAGACCCGCTGGAGAAATACCGGTCTTATACGGAAATACGCGGTAACGACGTCGAAAGGGGTAGCAATGTGGAACTAGTTGCTTGTTTGTGTTAGGGTAGTCCATAGAAACCCAATACACATTGGTAGCACACAACTCTTCGGAAGATTCACGATGTTTCGTCCGATACGGGAGTTTAACCTTATAAGTGTGTGTAAACTCACGAGAGAGAAGTGGATGCCGGTGAAGCGGCCCGCACCCCGGAGTGCAATATTTGCCATCCAAAGAACACAACACAACTATAATAAAATGTTATGGCACCCCCTAGCTTGTGTTGGGATCCAGACGCTCCGTTACCCCCCCCCCCCGTGAAACCCTAGACCCGCTGGAGAAATACCGGACTTATACGGAAACACGTGGTAACGGCATCGAAAGGAGGTAGAAATGTGTAACTAGTTGCTTGGTTGTGTTAGGTAGTGCATAGAAACCCAATACACATTGCTAGCACACAACTCTTCGGAAGATTCCCGATGTTTCGTCCGATACGGGAGTTTCAACCTATATGTTGTGTAAACTCACGAGAGAGAAGTGGATGCCGGTGAAGCGGCCTGCACCCCGGAGTGCAATATTTGCCATCCAAAGCACAAAACACAACTATAATAAAATGTTATGGCACACCCTAGCTTGTGTTGGGTCCAGACGCTCCGTAGCCCCCCTCCGGTGAAACCCTAGACCCGCTGGAGAAATACCGGACTTATACGGAAACACGCGGTAACGACGTAGAAAGGGGGTAGAAATTTGGAACTAGTTTCTTGGTTGTGTTAGGGTAGTCCATAGCAACCAAATACACATTTGTAGCACACAACTTATCGGAAGATTCACGATGTTTCGTCCGATATGGGAGTTTCACCCTATAAGCGTGTGTAAACTCACGAGAGAAGAGTGGATGCCAGTGAAGCGGCCCGCACCCCGGAGTGCAATCTTTGCCATCCAACGAACACAACACAACTATACTAACATGGTATGGCACCCCCTAGCTTGTGTTGGGATCCAGACGCTCCGTAGCCCCCCCTCCGGTAAAACCCTAAACCCGCTGGAGAAATACCGAACTGATACGGAAACACGCGGTAACGGCGTCGAAAGGGGGTAGCAATGTGGAACTAGTTGCTTGGTTGTGTTAGGGTAGTCCATAGAAGCCCAATACACATTGGTAGCACACAAATCTTCGGAAGATTCACGATGTTTCGTCCGATACGGGAGTTTCACCCTATAAGCGTGTGCAAACTCACGAGAGAGAAGTGGATGCCAGTGAAGCGGCCCGCACCCCGGAGTGAAATCTTTGCCATCCAAAGAACACAACACAACTATACTAACATGGTATGGCACTCCCTATCTTGTGTTGGGATCCAGACGCTCCGTAGCCCCCCCTCCGGTGAAACCCTAAACCCGCTGGAGAAATACCGAACTTATACGGAAACACGCGGTAACGGCGTTGAAAGGGGTGTAGAAATGTGGAACTAGTTGCTTGGTTCTGTTAGGATAGTCCATAGCAACCCAATACACATTGGTAGCACACAACTCTTCGGAAGATTCACGATGTTTCGTCTAATACGGGAGTTTCACCCTATAAGCGTGTGTAAACTCACGAGAGAAGAGTGGATGCCAGTGAAGCGGCCCGCACCCTGGAGTGCAATATTTGCCATCCAAATCACACAACACAACTATACTAAAATGGTATGGCACCCCCTATCTTGTGTTGGGATCCAGACGCTTCGTAGCCCCCCTCCGGTGAAACCCTAGACCCGCTGGAGAAATACCGGACTTATACGGAAACACGAGGTAACGGCGTCGAAATGGGGTAGTAATGTGTAACTAGTTGCTTGGTTGTGCTAGGGTAGTCCATAGCAGCCCAATACACATTGGTAGCACACAAAGCTTCGGAAGATTCACGATGTTTCGTCCGATACGGGAGTTTCACCCTATAAGCGTGTGTAAACTCACGAGAGAGAAGTGGATGCCAGTGAAGCGGCCCGCACCCCGAAGTGCCATATTTTCCATCCAAAGAACGCAACACAACTATACTAACATGGTATGGCACCCCCTAGCTTGTGTTGGGATCCAGACGCTCCGTAGCCCCCCCTCCGGTGAAACCATAAACCAGCTGGAGAAATACCGGACTTATACGGAAACACGCAGTAACGGCGTTGAAATGGGTGTAGCAATGTGGAACTAGTTGCTTGGTTCTATTAGGATAGTCCATAGCAACCCAATACACATTGGTAGCACACAAATCTTCGGAAGATTCACGATGTTTCGTCCGATACGGGAGTTTCACCCTATAAGCGTGTGTAAACTCACGAGAGAGAAGTGGATGCCAGTGAAGCGGCCCGCACCCCGGAGTGAAGTATTTGCCATACAAAGCACACAACACAACTATACTAAAATGGTATGGCACCCCCTAGCTTGTGTTGGGATCCAGACGCTCTGTAGCCCCCCTCCGGTGAAACCCTAGACCCGCTGGAGAAATACCGAACATATACGGAAACACGCGGTAACAGCGTCGAAAGGGGGTAGCAATGTGGAACTAGTTGCTTGGTTGTGTTAGGGTAGGCCATAGAAACCCAATACACATTGGTAGCACACAACTCTTCGGAAGATTCACGATGTTTCGTCCGATACGGGAGTTTAGCCTTATAAGTGTGTGTAAACTCACGAGAGAGAAGTGGATGCCGGTGAAGCGGCCCGCACCCCGGAGTGCAATATTTGCCATAAAAAGAACACAACACAACTATACTAAAATGGTATGGCACCCCCTAGCTTGTGTTGGGATCCAGACGCTCCGTAGCCCCCCCCCCCCCGCGTGAAACCCTAGACCCGCTGGAGAAATACCGGACTTATACGGAAACACGCGGTAACGGCATCGAAAGGAGGTAGCAATGTGGAACTAGTTGCTTGGTTCTGTTAGGGTAGTCCATAGCAACCCAATACTAATTGGTAGCACACAACTCTTCGGAAGATTCACGATGTTTCGTCCGATAAGGGAGTTTCACCCTATAAGCGTGTGTAAACTCACGAGAGAGAAGTGGATGCCGGTGAAGCGGCCCGCACCCCGGAGTGCAATATTTGCCATCCAAAGCACAAAACACAACTATAATAAAATGTTATGGCACACCCTAGCTTGTGTTGGGTCCAGACGCTCCGTAGCCCCCCTCCGGTGAAACCCTAGACCCGCTGGAGAAATACCTGACTTATACGGAAACACGCGGTAACGACGTAGAAAGGGGGTAGCAATTTGGAACTAGTTTCTTGGTTGTGTTAGGGTAGTCCATAGCAACCAAATACACATTTGTAGCACACAACTTATCGGAAGATTCACGATGTTTCGTCCGATATGGGAGTTTCACCCTATAAGCGTGTGTAACCTCACGAGAGAGAAGTGGATGCCGGTGAAGCGGCCCGCACCCCGGAGTGCAATCTTTGCCATCCAACGAACACACCACAACTATACTAACATGGTATGGCACCCCCTAGCTTGTGTTGGGATCCAGACGCTCCGTAGCCCCCCCCTCCGGTAAAACCCTAAACCCGCTGGAGAAATACCGGACTTATACGGAAACACGCGGTAACGGCGTCGAAAGGGGGTAGCAATGTGGAACTAGTTGCTTGGTTGTGTTAGGGTAGTCCATAGAAGCCCAATACACATTGGTAGCACACAAATCTTCGGAAGATTCACGATGTTTCGTCCGATACGGGAGTTTCACCCTATAAGCGTGTGCAAACTCACGAGAGAGAAGTGGATGCCAGTGAAGCGGCCCGCACCCCGGAGTGCAATCTTTGCCATCCAACGAACACACCACAACTATACTAACATGGTATGGCACCCCCTAGCTTGTGTTGGGATCCAGACGCTCCGTAGCCCCCCCTCCGGTAAAACCCTAAACCCGCTGGAGAAATACCGGACTTATACGGAAACACGCGGTAACGGCGTCGAAAGGGGGTAGCAATGTGGAACTAGTTGCTTGGTTGTGTTAGGGTAGTACATAGAAGCCCAATACACATTGGTAGCACACAAATCTTCGGAAGATTCACGATGTTTCGTCCGGTACGGGAGTTTCACCCTATAAGCGTGTGCAAACTCACGAGAGAGAAGTGGATGCCAGTGAAGCGGCCCGCACCCCGGAGTGCAATCTTTGCCATCCAACGAACACACCACAACTATACTAACATGGTATGGCACTCCCTATCTTGTGTTGGGATCCAGACGCTCCGTAGCCCCCCCTCCGGTAAAACCCTAAACCCGCTGGAGAAATACCGGACTTATACGGAAACACGCGGTAACGGCGTCGAAAGGGGGTAGCAATGTGGAACTAGTTGCTTGGTTGTGTTAGGGTAGTCCATAGCAACCCAATACACATTGGTAGCACACAACTCTTCGGAAGATTCACGATGTTTCGTCCGATACGGGAGTTTCACCCTATAAGCGTGTGTAAACTCACGAGAGAGAAGTGGATGCCAGTGAAGCGGCCCGCACCCTGGAGTGCAATATTTGCCATCCAAAGCACACAACACAACTATACTAAAATGGCATGGGACCCCCTATCTTGTGTTGGGATCCAGACGCTTCGTAGCCCCCCTCCGGTGAAACCCTAGACCCGCTGGAGAAATACCGGACTTATACGGAAACACGCGGTAACGGCGTCGAAAGGGGGTAGTAATGTGTAACTAGTTGCTTGGTTGTGCTAGGGTAGTCCATAGCAGCCCAATACACATTGGTAGCACACAAAGCTTCGGAAGATTCACGATGTTTCATCCGATACGGGAGTTTCACCCTATAAGCGTGTGTAAACTCACGAGAGAGAAGTGGATGCCAGTGAAGCGGCCCGCACCCCGAAGTGCCATATTTTCCATCCAAAGAACTCAACACAACTATACTAACATGGTATGGCACCCCCTAGCTTGTGTTGGGATCCAGACGCTCCGTAGCCCCCCCTCCGGTGAAACCCTAAACCCGCTGGAGAAATACCGGACTTCTACGGAAACACGCAGTAACGGCGTTGAAATGGGTGTAGCAATGTGGAACTAGTTGCTTGGTTCTATTAGGATAGTCCATAGCAACCCAATACACATTGGTAGCACACAACTCTTCGGAAGATTCACGATGTTTCGTCCGATACGGGAGTTTCACCCTATAAGCGTGTGTAAACTCACGAGAGAGAAGTGGATGCCAGTGAAGCGGACCGCACCCCGGAGTGAAGTATTTGCCATACAAAGCACACAACACAACTATACTAAAATGGTATGGCACCCCCTAGCTTGTGTTGGGATCCAGACGCTCCGTAGCCCCCCTCCGGTGAAACCCTAGACCCGCTGGAGAAATACCGAACATATACAGAAACACGCGGTAACAGCGTCGAAAGGGGGTAGCAATGTGGAACTAGTTGCTTGGTTGTGTTAGGGTAGTCCATAGAAACCCAATACACATTGGTAGCACACAACTCTTCGGAAGATTCACGATGTTTCGTCCGATACGGGAGTTTCACCCTATAAGCGTGTGTAAACTCACGAGAGAGAAGTGGATGCCGGTGAAGCGGCCCGCACCCCGGAGTGAAATCTTTGCCATCCAAAGAACACAACACAACTATACTAAAATGTTATGGCACCCCCTAGCTTGTGTTGGGATCCAGACGCTCCGTAGCCCCCCTCCCCCTCCGGTGAAACCCTAGACCCGCTGGAGAAATACCGGACTTATACGGAAACACGCGGTAACGGCGTCAAAATGGGATAGCAATGTGGAACTAGTTGCTTGGTTCTTTTAGGGTAGTCCATAGAAACCAAATACACATTGTTAGCACACAACTCTTCGGAAGATTCACGATGTTTCATCCGATACGGGAGTTTCACCTTATAAGCGCGTGTAAACTCACGAGAGAGAAGTGGATGCCGGTGAAGCGGCCGCACCCCGGAGTGCAAACTTTGCCATCCGAAGCACACAACACAACTATACTAACATGGTATGGGACCCCCTAGCTTGTGTTGGGATCCAGACGCTCCGTAGCCCCCCCTCCGCTGAAACCCTACATCCGGTGGAGAAATACCGGACTTATACGGAAACACGCGGTAACGGCGGTTAAAGGGGGTAGCAATGTGGAACTAGTTGCTTGGTTCTGTTAGGGTAGTCCATAGCAACCCAATACTAATTGGTAGCACACAACTCTTCGGAAGATTCACGATGTTTCGTCCGATAAGGGAGTTTCACCCTATAAGCGTGTGTAAACTCACGAGAGAGAAGTGGATGCCGGTGAAGCGGCCCGCACCCCGGAGTGCAATATTTTCCATCCAAAGAACACAACACAACTATAATAAAATGTTATGGCACCCCCTAGCTTGTGTTGGGATCCAGATGCTCCGTAGCCCCCTCCCCCTCCGGTGAGACCCTAGACCCGCTGGAGAAATACCGGACTTATACGGAAACACGCGGTAACGCCGTCGAAAGGGGGTAGAAATGTGTAACTAGTTGATTGGTTTCTTATGTTATTTTATAGCAACCCAATATACATTGGTAGTACACAACTCTTCGGAAGATTCACGATGTTTCGTCCAATACGGGAGTTTCAACCTATAAGCGTGTGTAAACTCACGAGAGAGAAGTGGATGCCGGTGAAGCGGCCCGCACTCCGGAGTGCAATATTTGCCATCCAAAGCACACAACACAACTATATTAAAATGGTATGGCACACCCTAGCTTGTGTTGGGTCCAGACGCTCCATAGCCCCCCCCCTCCGGTGAAACCCTAGACCCGCTGGAGAAATACCGGACTTATACGGAAACACGCGGTAACGGCGTCGAAAGGGGGTAGAAATTTGGAACTAGTTGCTTGGTTGTGTTAGGGTAGTCCATAGCAACCCAATACACATTGGTAGAACACAACTCTTCGGAAGATTCACGATGTTTCGTCCGATGCGGGAGTTTCACCCTATAAGCGTGTGTAAACTCGCGAGAGAGAAGTGGATGCCGGTGAAGCGGCCCGCACCCCGGAGTGCAATATTTGCCATCCAAATAACACAACACAACTATACTAACATGGTATGGAACTCCCTAGCTTGTGTTGGGATCCATACGCTCCGTAGCCCCCCCTCCGGTGAAACCCTAAAACCGTTGGAGAAATACCGGACTTATACGGAAACACGCGGTAACAGCGTTGAAAGGGGTGTAGCTATGTGGAACTAGTTGCTTGGTTGTGTTAGGATAGTCCATAGCAACCCAATACACATTGGTAGCACACAAATCTTCGAAAGATTCACGATGTTTCGTCCGATACGGGAGTTTCACCCTATAAGCGTGTGTAAACTCACGAGAGAGAAGTGGATGCCAGTGAAGCGGCCCGCACCCCGGAGTGAAGTATTTGCCATACAAAGCACACAACACAACTATACTAAAATGGTATGGCACCCCCTAGCTTGTGTTGGGATCCAGACGCTCCGTAGCCCCCCCTCCGGTCAAACCCTAGACCCGTTGAAGAAATACCGGACTTATACGGAAACACGCAGTAACGGCGTCGATAAGGGGGTAGCAATGTGGAACTAGTTGCTTGGTTGTGTTAGGGTAGTCCATAGAAACCCAATACACATTGGTATCACACAACTCTTCGGAATATTCACGATGTTTTGTCCGATACGGGAGTTTCACCCTATGAGCGTGTGTAAACTCACGAGAGAGAAATGGATGCCGGTGAAGCGGCCCGCACCCCGGAGTGCAATATTTTCCATCCAAAGCACACAAGACAACTATACTAAAATGGTATGGTACCCCCTAGCTTGTGTTGGGATCCATACGATCCGTAGCCCCCCCTCCGGTGAAACCCTAGACCCGACCGGACTTATACGGAAACACGCGGTAACGGCGTCAAAAGGGGGTAGCAATGTGGAAATAGTTGCTTGGTTGTGTTAGGGTAGTCCATATCAAGTCTATACACACTAGTAGAACACAACTCTTCGGAAGATTCACGATGTTTCGTCCGATACGGGAGTTTCACCCTATAAGCGCGTGTAAACTCACGAGACAGAAGTGGATGCCGGGAAGCGGCCCGCACCCCGGAGTGCAATCTTTGCCATCCAAATCTCACAACATAACTATACTAACATGGTATGGAACCCCCTGGCTTGTGTTGGGATCCAAACGCTCCGTAGCCCCCCTCCGGTGAAACCCTACCTCCACTGGAGAAATATCGGACTTATAGGGAAACACGCGGTAACGGCGTCGAAAGGGGGTAGAAATGTAAAACTAGTTGCATGCTTGTGTTAGGGTAGGCCATAATAAACAAGGGGAATTTTTATAAATTGATAAATAAAATTAAATATTGAAATTATAAATTAAACAAGCTATTTTGGAAGAAAAAATAAAAATTTCTTTACCGTGTGCATGCACACGGCAAAGACTGAAAAATCATTGCCGTGTGCATGCACACGGCAAAGAAATGAAGAAAAATTCTTCCCGCGGGCATAGAAAAGTGGGATTCAATGTCAGTTCTTTGCCGTGTGCATGCACACGGTAAACGACATATCTTTGCCGTGTGCATGCACACGGCAAATAACTAAAGAAAAAATTCAGTTCCGTCCGTAACGGAAAGGCCACGCGGCAGTTATCTTTGTCGTGCGTTTTCTTTACCGTGTGTGTTTGTTGATCTTTTCCGTGTGCGTTTCTTTGCTGTGTGTCTTCTTCTGTACTACACCGTGCGTTTTTCTTTACCGTGTGCGACACACGGCAAAGAAAATCTTTCCCGTGTGCCCGATTGAATGAACACGGTAAATAATTGAGCACACGGGAAAGATGTGCTCTCCCGTAGTGATTAGGGGTTAAAATTTTGAGTTTATACAATTATTATGTTAAGATCAGGAAGAGAACAGCTGTGTGCATCGTTCTGATGCAAAGGCCGGGGCCCAGGCTCCCATTTCTAAAAAAAGATCAGGAAGAGAAGAATTATGTGTAGGAGATGTTCATATGTCGCATATAAAATGTTTCCGGTAGCTTGTGAATAGTCTTGTGTAAATACATATCATGTATGGTGTTCTGTCTTGAGTAAAATATTTTTTGCCTAATTGTGAAGAAATCTTCTATTTATTATTATTATTTTGATATTTTACCGAATACATAGAAGTACATTCTTTGTACCAAATTATTATTTTCATTAGTATTACTAAAAATTTGTATTGTATTACTATCATTCCCATGTTGTAAATTCATTGGCCTACTCAGTGACATCTTTTTTGTGACATCTTTTTCGAAATGGGGGGTCCCTAGCCTCTGCATCGAGTGATGCACACAGCTATTTATTGATTATCAAAGAATGTATAATATCTGAAACGTTTACATCTTTTTAAACACAAAGCAAACTGAGAAAGACCACACCAAAATAAAGCAGCAAGAACATCTAAAAACTACGAAAGTCTAGGAATATGCTGCCATGTATGATGGGAGAAAAAATCCTATACCACCGAAAGTAGCCTCGTGCATCCATCCACCATAAGCTTGCGCCGGTCCGGAGGAAGCAGGAAAGCCATAACTGGATCCAATGCACCGCCATATTGATAACATGTAATACATGAAAAGATTGTTTCCTGTTAAAAACTAGATTATTATTAAAATTCCATAAAGACCAACAAATAGGTGATACGCCTATACGAAATCTATTCTTGGTCTTTATATCCACCTCATTTAGCCAATTACCAAACATATTAGTCACATTGGATGGTGGTGGAATATTGTAGGTACAGAAAACTACACGACATACGGAAATAAACAGATGGTCAATAGTCTCTTTATTCCCACAAAAAGAACAATGAGTATCACCCTTCCAATTCTTCTTTCCTAGATTATCTTTAGTAAGCAAGACTTTTTCATCAAGGAACCACATAAAACCTTTTATTTTCAGAGATATTTTTAATTTTCACAAGTATGTTTTAAGAAATCTAGTATGCCCATAAATCCTCATACATAGATTTAACCGTAAACAAACCTTTGTGGTTAAATTCCAATGAAAACAATAAGGAGTATCTCAGACAGAGAAACATCCATCAATCTTAAAACAAGGCTAGACCACATATCCCATTTATTCCCATCAAGACTTCTTTTAAATCCTAAATTTAGAGGAGGGGCTCCATGTAACACTATATGAACCGTCACATTTCTATGTTACACAATTTTATAAACAGCAGGACATTGGTCTCCCCATTACCCACCCGAACTGATCCTCTTAGAAAGAACTCATCCTTGACACCCATGAGTCCCTTCCAGAAAGGGGAATCCGTATGTTGTGCATCTACTTGAGCTATGGTTTTCCCATGAAGATATTTATTTAACAATAATAATTCCTGCCAAACACTTTCTTCATGTAAAAGTTTGAACAGCCACCTACTGAGCAAACACTTTTTATTCAGCTCAATTACCTCTACACCTAACCCACCCTAATCTTCTGGCCTACATATTATGTTCCATTTGGTTAACCTATATTTGCGCTTAGTCTCGTCAGTTTGCCAAAAAAAAATGAGACCTATAAAAATCAAGCCTCTTCCTGGCCCCCTTTTGTACCTTCGAAAAGGAAAGCATAAACATGGGGAAACTTGTTAATACCGAATTAACAAGCACTATCCGATCCCCATATGATAGCAACTTCCTTTTCCAACATCGGAGTTTGTCCTCAAAACGACTATGCCATTCTGCATTACGAAGCTTTTTGTGATGAATTGGGATCCTGGTGTATTTGAAATGTAGAGATCCAGACTCGCAACCAAAGATTTGTGTGTACTGATCCTCTACCTAAAAAGCCTTACCAAAACAAAAGAAAAAACTTCACTCTTTTGAAAGTTAATTTTTAGGCCTGATAATTGTTCAAAAATCCGTAGAATCAATATCATATTCACCGCTTAATGAATATTATGTTCCATGAATAATATAGTGTCGTCCGCATATTGCAAAATGGACAAACCCCCGTCCATTAAGTGAGGTATAAGACCAGCAATCTGACTATCATCCTTTGCTCTGCAGTGAGAATGACCAACATTTCGGCATCTATATTGAACAAAATTGGAGACAAAGGTGAAGTAAAGTATAGCCGATCATGACGTCTGTTCCAAATTTCAACGGTGGTCGTCGGAGCTGGTGGAAATCATCCACTAAGAAACCGATCGGTTTCAAGCTGCAAATACAATCGAAGAAAAACACATGATCGAACACAAAAGAAGTTGGTGTGGGAACCATCGCCCAATGCCACCGCCGAGATGCATTAGTATAGAGGCATGAGCGCAGCTAGGGAGTTCCAGTCAATTGATCGATGAGATGCCCCTCGTTTGCTCGTTTTCCTGCCGAAACAGAGCCGTAAATTGATCGCCACGCCCAACACTCCAATGGAGACCGAGACATGGAATTAATGGAGCCGGTGTAGAAACTGGACTTGTAGGCATGTGTTTCTCGCCGGCAGGGCGTCCATGACGATGATCCTCCCTCCTGATGACGACGGCGTGGCGTGGCTAGCAGGTCACAAGTCAATGGCGGAGCGACCGGAGCGGGGCAGAGGTGCCGGAGTGGTCGGAGGAGAGCGAGGCGTCGGAGCAGTTGGAGAAAAGCTTGCGGCGGCAGCGGCGGCAGGGAAGACCTAGCGTCTGCTCGCGTTTTATGTTCTGGTAATGATGAACGACACTCTTAACAGTCTAAAATTTGCTCTACGGTATGCATACATCGGGCAGATGCCACACTAGAGAGGCCAAAAAGATATTTCTCTAAGTATTTTTAGGTTATCCTTCATGGTTATCTTCAAGACATCATAATTTGAAGTGAGAAGAAAAGATACAAGGTTGATCAAGCTAGTGATCAACACACAAAGCTACAAGATGTACCAAGTGGGATTGTGTATCTCATGGTATGGTAAGCAATTGTCAATATAGCTTTGTGATCTAACCCATATATGTGTGTGTATCATCTCTATGTGTGGTTAGGTATCTTTCCATGGGCATGAAAAAAAAGGTAAATTTCATATTTCCCATGGTCTATGTCATCGTCAAGTAGTGTTCGTCATCTAGGTTGACGTGGAAGCTCAAGTGAAGCATCTAGAAGAAATCCTATGTTTGATGCTTGCCACCCTTTTGGAGTTTGTGGCCTCGTGAAGATTTTCCATTAAGGGTCTCTCCCATAATGGTGTATGGGGGACCATCCTCTCCCATAGTGGTGTATGGGGAGCAACTTGCAAGTCTTCATCAAGCGGAGCATGTGCTAGCAAGCACGATCAAGAAAGAAGATCCAACTTGAGAGAGTCAAGATCGTCATCATCTAGCTCAATTGGATTGCGCAAGGAAAAGGTATGACTTAGATAGAGTTTCTATTTTACCGGTCTCATTATGCTAGTTGGGAGACCGGATTATAGGATAGACAACCGTACTATCAAGAGGGGCTCTTGAATGCATATCTTGATCGTATCTATCGTAGAGAGCTCAAACCTTTGCATCCTTGGCATCATCCTTCTTGATTCTTATTTGGGTTTTCTCCATGTAAGGTTGTATATCTTGTCATGTTCTTCATGTCAAGCTCAATTTCATCAAAAATGGATTTCGTATGAAAAACCTATCGCATTTTTGTTGTTGGAGGTTTCTACCGATTGTCTTTTATTGATAGGAGAAACCTTTCATCATTTGGTTTTATATTCCCATCTTTTACTATGATGTTTCTCTGCATATTCTTGTAGTTATCTTTGTTGCGATTTCAACGAGCCCAAGAACATCAAAAACTGAGTCCAGATGCAAAAGTTACGACCGTTTTCATATAGGGTGTTCTGCAGTTTTTTTCGACCACCGGAGGTTCCGGTGGTGGCTCCCCGGAAACCCTTTCGGGATGATGTTTGTGGAACCTCCGGTGAAACCACCGGAGGTTCCGGTGGTTAGGGCAGTTTTCCAGCCCTTTTGGTGTTCTAACTCATACGAGGGGTGGAGGTTCCGGTGGTTTCACCGGAGGTTCCGCCCCTGCGCGATTTTGCCTCCAACGGTTGGATATTTGGGTGACCTATTTAAGGAGCCTTCTTCCTGATAAGGGGTGGCCCAATCTTCTCAATGAGCTTCTCTCTCTTTTTGTATTTTCTGATATATGTGGATAATTAGTGCTACACTGAGACCTCTCACTTGGATGACCCTTGTTGCCAATGCGACAACAATCAAGCCCTTTGGATATTCTCAACAACACACTCTTGCACAAGCAATCAATGATCACAAGTGGTCCGGTATCCCCCTAATTCCCAATGGAATATCAAGATATCACGCAAACTTTGACTTGGTAATACTTCAAGATGAATTGTTGTCCCTAATCCAAGGCTAGGGTTTTCTTTGTCTAAATTGTTCTCCCTAATCCACACGCAGGTGGCATGATTATATAGGTGGGGGTGCGGCCACAAGGGGTCCTTGCGCAAGTAAACCCACCTCCTACTAGGACTAGGACTCCTATTAGGACTAGGAGTCCAACTATGACACAATTATGGATACAAACCGATCCACCATTAAGGGATTCGGCCATATATGTTATACAAACCATACCTATTCGAAAATAGGATTTCTATGGTGCATTTGACTTGGTGGAGGCACATATCCCCTTGTCTTGATGAATAACAATTGTTTTATTGGAATAACAATTGTTATGAATTGTTTTCACCATCTTGCTTCATTCTATTTGAACATCTTGAATGTTTGTTTTCACCATGATCATGTGGTCTTTTATCAACTCTCCATGCATGCTTGTGATAATATAATCCTTAGGCATATCCTTATCATCCTCCCTTTCTTCAAGACAAGACGTCCACGGCTTGTGATAATCTGAAAGTGGAAGAAACAAAAAGAACAAAGTGTATGCACAATATATGTATCTATAATGGCATTCATTAGTGGTTAGTAAATCAAAATATTGTGCATATGACATATGATCACAAAGTTTGTATGAAAACAACAAATAATAGTCATAGCCTTTCATAATATAGCAATCATAATTGCAAATATAAGTGAAGCTTATTTTAATAGCCCATGTATCCAACCAATATTGTGGTAAACTAAACAAATGTGTAAGATCATGTTCAAATGTAGGAATTTGTAATTCATCTACCCAAGGTAACATATTGTTTAATTCGGTCACTTTATCATAAGTTATACATATGTGATGTACCATGAAAATTTTACTCAAGTTATAATCACCAATCAAATTAAATTTGAAACTTGTATCATATGTGCTAGAATTAACATAATGAATTTTATTTATAGCACATTGCACATCAATTGGTTCTTTTAACATGATATAATAGACAATATCACTAGATGGTATCTTAGCAAGTACTTCTTTATGTGTAATAAAAACCACATTATTAAATTTCGAATTCATCATATTATGATATGGTTGTAAACTATCACATAATTAAATACTTGTTTTCTCCAAACCAAAATCAATACCTTTATCAATACTATCCTCCTCATTTGTAGTAGGTATGAATTCATCAATTTTTTGTGATTTTGAAGGTTGTAGCTCCCTTTCTTCAAAAATAACCTTCATATCACAAATAAGAGCACTAGTACCCGTGGCATTTTCCTCCAATATATGTAGTTTTTGTGATGTTTCTTTGTGCTCCCTTTCTTCAATAGCAACCTGTACACAAGAAACAAAACTAGGAAGAAAAATTATTTCATTAGTTAAAAGGCTCACTCCATTATTCTTTCCACTCGGCCTAGACTTTTCTTCATCCATAGATTTGCTGTTGTCACTCTCCTTCTCTAGATTCACCTCTATTTTCTGTCTTGATTCATTCACAATCTGTTTTGGTGTCATAGGCCTCAAAATAATATCCTTATTATTCCAATTCAAGTGATATGTGTTTGCTCTTCCAATGTGTGTAACCTTCTTGTCAAATTGCCAAGGTCTTCCAAATAATAGGTGACAAACTGTCATGGGCACCACATCACACTCAATTGTATCTTTGTATGGTCCAATTTGAAAGTCCACTCTCACCATATGACATACCTTGATTTCTTCCTTGTTACTTAACCATTGAATATAATATGGATTTGGATGTGGAGTGTAATTCAACCTTAGCTTGGCACATAACTCCTTGCTTGCTAGATTTCTGCAACTCCCTCCATCAATGATCACCTTGCAAGCCATGTTAGGACCAACAATTGCCTTGGTTTGAAATAAATTGCATCTTTGGCTCTCATCATTGCTAGGAATAACCCTCAAAGCCTTGGTGCAAACAATGGTTGGATAATTTGTAGCATAAGCATTAATTGGACCATCATCATCATCATATGTATCCTCTCCATTAGGATTAGCATCATCTCCACTCTCATACTCATCATTAGCATTGATCACCATAATTTTCTTGTTAGGACATTCTCTCTTGAAGTGCCCTCTTCCTCCACAAGTATGGCATGTTATGTCTCTATGTCTAGCTGTTGATTGAGTAGAACCACTTCCACTAGCTGCTGGTTGTGGTGTTTTCTTTGAACTATTGATGCTTGTCTCGGGTTTGGATGGTGTGGTAGCTGCTGGTTGTGCAATTGGAGGTGTTGGAGGTGAAAAAGAAGAAGACCTTGATGGAAAAATTCTCCTTGGAGCCATAGTAACCTCCTCGGCCAACCTCTTTTCTGCCTCCCTTGATTGATGCAACAATTCTTTCATATTGCTATATTGAACATGCCTCACAATGCATCTAATTTGAAAGCTCAATCCTAAAAGAAATATTTGCATTGTTTGCTCATGTGCTTCAACAACCCGAGCTCTTTGTAGCACTAATTCCATCTCCTTGTAATATTGATCCACTGAATTTGTTCCTTGCTTCAAATTTTGTAATTTATCATATAGAGTCCTCAAATAATATGTTGGAACAAACCTTGATGTCATAAGTTGTTTCATCTCAGCCAAGTAGTAATTTCTGGTTGATTTTGTGTTTCCCTCAATCTTATGATGCCATCCCACCACAAGAGAGCATAACCATCAAATCCAGAAGATGCTAGCTTGATTTTCCTCTCATCAGTGTAATTATGCAATCTCCATAGCTTTTCTATCTTCAATTCCCACATCAAGAACTCCTCAACATCATCATTATCACATGTGAGAGTAGGCACAAAGAATTTTGGTTTCCCAAGTCCATCCTCTTCTCTAGTATCATCCAATGGTACCCTTCTAGGTGCATAGTTGCCACGGCCTCCATATGCTATGGCTCGGCCTTCCTCATTATTTGCAGCTATATTAGCCCTTTGTAATTGTGTTGACATGTTTGCAATTTCCCTTGTGAGATTAGTCATAGCTTCTTGAAGAACACGCACTGAATTAGCAGCCTCCTTTTGTGCCTCAATAATTACTGTCAAATCTTTCCTGAGGACATCATCATATTCTTCAATTTTCTTCTCAACTCTTTGCTCAATCCGATTAGCAACTCCTCTAAAGGTATTAAAATCTGCCCATGTACATGTATCATGAGCAGTCTTTGTTTTGGGCATCAAATCAGCTTCCTCCTTGTCACCCTGCACAGAAGATTCACTAGCAAAACTCATGAATAATGGGTTAGTGAAACAAATAATCAAAGGGTTGTGGTGCCTCTCAAACTCACTCAAACCAGCAAAGAAAGGTTCACTTACTGTTCCAAAGTGAATAGGATGAACTTACCAACAAGTACCAATGAAAACTGTGTCAAGTGTGAGAAGAGAATACCCAGGCTCTCAACTGTTACAATGAAAAACAAGGTATTTGGTGGGGCTTGGTTGGGATTCCTAACAACACCAAAATAACAACTCCAATGCACTGCTTAATGTGATAAAAATTACTAAAGGAAACACACTCACACTTGGAGACAATTGTGGCTTAGCAAATATATGGTAGAGATTTTGCAAGCACTAGAAATACACTAGCAAATACTCAATGAAACAGGCACAAGATTGCTCAATATGTCCACAAAATTTCCAATATGAAATAGCTTCCACTAGTGATAATGTACCACGGCCTCTTTTGCTTTTTCTTTCTTTCTATTATTTTTATACTTTTCCCTTTTTCTCAATTTTTTTGATTTTTTCAATGGCCTTTGTATCAACTAGGAGCAATAAAGTAGATGGAAAACAAAAATTAGTGGACAGAGTAGATCAAATGAGCAGCCTGCAGAGCAATTAAACAGCTAGTCTTATGGGTTTTGGAACCTAAAGTGGCTGTAGAAAGGCAGTGGCTAAGGCTTATCAAGGATCAGATCAGAAATCTAGAGATAAAATAAAGAAAAACAAAATAAAACTAAGAAAATTGGTGTTAAAATGAGCTCACGGCAGAGTTTTTGGTCACGGCAGAGAAAACAGGCAGTTTTTGTGTCGCGGCAGCGCGCTGGTGTGCTGTTGGTGTGCTGCATTACGGTGCGGGTAAGTGGTTTTGTAAGCGCGCGCAAGGCAAATCCGAGTGCGGCTAGGTGTTGCGGTACGGCAGCGGCGGCAGCGTTTTCACGCGTTTTGGAGCTCGCGGCAGCGAATCCGAGGGCAGCTAGGTGTCTGAGTGCGGTAAGGAGCGATGCGCGCGCTGGTAAGGAAATTTTGGCACCGCGAGGTGGTTTGGTAAGGAGAAACCAATAGCGACAGGGAAACGGTGGCGGCAGCGTTTTGAGTCAAATCCGTGCCACGGCAGGAACTCGATATGAGCTAGGGCTCGGATATGATTTAGAACAGATGCAACCGAGTGGAAAATAGCACCAATGCAACACAATGACCTCAAGGAACTAGATCAACTTGAAAACAAGTTGTAGGTCTAAAAATTCCCGAGAGCAACAAGATCCAAGCACAACTATTTTTGGTGGGGATTTTTCGGATAGAAACACAAAGGAACTAGATGAACCCTAAAAGATGAAAACCTAAAAACAGAAAAACAGGAACACAAATCAACAAAAAGCAGCAACTATGTAGATGCAAATTGGTGTTGTTCTAGGCTTTGGCAATGATCTAAACAACTATTTTTTTGTGGCTTTTTCTGGATAGGAATAAAAACAACTAAAACTAGGGATAACTTTCCTCACCGAGTTAAACCTGGAGAATCTGATACCAAGATGATAAGGGGTGGCCCAATCTTCTCAATGAGCTTCTCTCTCTCTTTTTGTATTTTCTGATATATGTGGATAACTAGTGCTACACTGAGACCTCTCACTTGGATGACCCTTGTTGCCAATGCAACAACAATCAAGCCCTTTGGATATTCTCAACTACACACTCTTGCACAAGCAATCAATGATCACAAGTGGTCCTGTATCCCCCTAATTCCCAATGGAATAGCAAGATATCACGCAAACTTTGACTTGGTAATACTTCCAGATGAATGCTTAGCAGCAATACAATCTCAAGGCTAGGGTTTTCTTTGTCTAAATTGTTCTCCCTAATCCACACGCAGGTGGCATGACTATATAGGTGGGGGTGCGGCCACAAGGGGTCCTTGCGCAAGCAAACCCACCTCCTACTAGGACTAGGACTCCTATTAGGACTAGGAGTCCAACTATGACACAATTATGGATACAAACCGATACACCATTAAGGGATTCGGCCATATATGGTATACAAACCATACCTATTCGAAAATAGGATTTCTATGGTGCATTTGACTTGGTGGAGGCACCTATCCCCTTGTCTTGATGAATAACAATTGTTTTATTGAAATAACAATTGTTATGAATTGTTTTCACCATCTTGCTTCATTCTGTTTGAACATCTTGAATGTTTGTTTTCACCATGATCATGTGGTCTTTTATCAACTCTCCATTCATGCTTGTGATAATATAATCCTTAGGCATATCCTTATCACTTCCCCAATGGTTCCCTAACCTTTTGGGCAAGTTTGATCTCCATTGTTGACCTCCAAAATCTTGCTATATCTCAATCCCTCCAATGATTCTTACTTCCACTTGAGGGAAAAGAGAGAGGAGATCTAGATCTACCACTTCACCAACCAATCCCTCCTCTTTGTGAGGGGAACCTATTGGATCTAGATCTAGGGATTAATTTGTTGTTTTTTTTGTTCTTCCACCTTCCTCCCTCCATAGCATTAGTTGCTTTGGTGGGATTTGGGAGAGAAGTTCTTGACCACTTTGTGTGTTCTTGCCATTGCATTAGGTGCATCGGTTTGAGTTCCCCACGAGATTCGTGAAAGAGAAGTTCGTGAGCTTGTTACTCTTGGGTGCTTGGACACCGGAGAGATTGTTCCTCTTGGGTGTATTGAGCACCCTAGACGGTTAGTGCTTGGGTATTCCACCTTGTTGCAAGAAGCTTCGTTGAGAGCCTCCAATTGAGTTGTGGAGATAGCCTCAACCCCGTGTAAGGTTTGGTCAACGCCTTCAAGTCGACCTCATAGTGGAAACGAGCATCTCCCTCACCGGAGAAGCTCAAGGAGAATAAGGTGTGCACATCCGTGCTATTGAGGACCTCCTAGGTGGCTCTCCAACAAATATGTACTTCCCTTGGAAGGAACTTCGGTAATCACACATGTGTCTCCTTGTGCTTCGGTTACTTCTATACTCTAGCTCGTTACTTATGCATTTACCTTTGTGATAGCCATCGTGCTTGAAGTCATCTATCTTGCTATCTCATAGTTATATATCATGCCTAGCATAAGTTATTGGTGCACATAGGTAAACCTAGATTGCATAGGTTGTGTGCTTGATAAATTAAACGCTAGTTTTATTCCGCATTTACTCAAGCCTAAACCATAATTATTTTTAATCGCCTATTCACCCCCTCTCTAGGGCTCTCATTATTAGGCTTCACCGCCTTGATAGTAATGATGTCGCTTAGTGAATTAGTGCACGATCCCACATTTCATTTCGATGGCACAAACTATAATGTTTGCAAATTTTGCATGCTTATTTATTTTCGGGTCATGGACCCACATATGGAGAAAATTGTAGAGATGGGTTTTTATCCTCCAAAGGATCCTCAAAATCCAACTTTAGAGGAAGAGAAAAACTTTTCTCTCGATGCTCTTGCTATTAATGCGTTTTTCCTTCTTGTGAGCCTTGTAGTTATTAAACCACTCTTTCCTATCGGGAATGCTCATGAGTTATGGACAAAGCTTCAAAATAAATATGGTGTGTCCAATGTTGGAGTAGATTATTGTTATCCCTCCACTTCCGGTCGTGATGTGTTCTCAACTTCTTCTACTTCACCAACATGTGGTAAGCCACAAAATAATGAGATGGTGAGTAGTGATAGGCTTTGCAATAATGATAGTGAGCTTATTATTGATGATCCTTCATCTCTATCTTATTGTCATGCCTCATCTTTGGACTTAAACACAACTAGAACCAAAAATGTTTTACATGCTTGTGTAGATAGTCTTTGCATATCATGTCGACATTCCTTGACTAAATCTCATGATGATATGCTTGCTTTATCTTGTTCCCATCATAAAAATGATTGGGCTTCCTCTAGTAATTGTATGGGTAACAATGTAAAGGAAATCCAACTCTCTATGGAACAAGATGTGGACTTGAGTGGTGCCTCGATTAATGATCTATCATCATCTACCACCTTTTGCCTCATGGCCAAGGATTCAAAGGTATATTCCACTTTGAACCCTAATATATCTTATGATGATAGTAGTGATGATGATGTTGGTAAGGAGGTTGATGACCAGTCTAAGAAATTCTAAGAAATTAGGCTTATTGTTATCAAGCCTTCTTGATGAGACCAAAGAAAATGTGAATGCTCTCCTAGAACAACTTGATAAGGCTAACTCGCTTATAGATGAAAAGGAGGATATCATCTTGACTTTGGAAATTCATAGTGGTAGTAATTCTATCAAGGACAAAGAGCATGAAAAGGCTTTTGAGAAAGAGCGGTCCCTTAGATATTCTCTTGAAGAGAAACTATATAGTGTAGAAGAAACATATGATGTTAGCGTTTCTAAGCTTAGAAGGGACAATGAATTATCTCTTGCTCTTGCTAATGACCTCAAAGCTAAAAATGTTGATGCTTGTGCTACTAACTCTATTTCTTGCGAAGCATCCACATTAAAGGAGAATGTTGAGCTACGGGCTCAACTTGAGTTGCTAACCAGTAATTATGAGAAATTGGAAGAAACTCATGAAAATATCTCAAGCTCTCATAAGGATCTTCTAGTCTCCCATGAGAGGCTAAAATTAGCTCATAAGGCTATTTTAACTAAGGTAACATCTTGTGAGCCTCATGTGGACAAAGGAACAATATCTACTCTAAATGCTATATTGCCTTGTGCTAGTCCTAGTAATTCATCCTCTCATAATGTTCCCACATCTTATGATGAATTTCTTTCCTTACCTTGTTGCTCTAATAATGATGCATCTACTTCCTCTAGCTCTTGTGTTGATACTAACCATGTAGAGGGAATCAAATAGCTCAAGGCCCAAGTCACTTCTTTGGAGAAAGACTTGGAGAAGTGTTATAAAGGGAAGTCCACACTTGACAATATGTTGAGTGTACAAAAATCCCCCAATGACAAGAGAGGCCTTGGATTCATTTCCAATCACAAGAACAAGTCCAAGGTTGACAATATGAAGGGCCATGAACAAGAGAAGAATTTGGCCAAGATAGTTTGCTTCAAGTGCAAGGTTGAAGGGCATCATGTTAGATCATGCCCTTTGAAGAAGAAGAAACTTAGCGAGAAGCAACAAGGGAAGCGGCCACAAGTTCAACCTCAATCTCAACTTCAAGTTGAAGAAAGGCCTCTGCCCATGAAGACTAAAGCTAATGCTTCTCAAGTTGAGAAATCAACCAAGAAGAATGGAAGGAGTCGTTGCTGCTACTTATGTCGTAAAAAGGACCATCTTGCTTCTTCATGCACTAATGGTAAATTATCCAACCCTACCATAATTGATGATGTGTATTCCATTCGGAAGGATAATGTGGGCAATGTGTTTGCCAAATATGTTGGTACTCAAAGTGGTGTCAAGAAAAGAACCATTTGGGTTGCCAAGCCTATTGTGACTAACCTCTTAGGACCCAACTTGGTTGGGGACCAACAAGCTCAAACTTGATCAATAGGTGTTATCGGAGGGCATTGGAGACTTGGCTATATCATGAAGAATTAAGGGATCTTCATCACTTATATTTTCCTTAAGCCAAGTCATTTGGATTATCACTTCTCTATCTCATATTCCATGCTCCTTCTTGTGGTAACTTGTATTTATTACATTATATATATACATTGAAAGTTGCTTGCCCCTTTGCATGTATTGGTTTTGTACCTTGCTTGTATTGCGTATATTTTGTTCTTACTACTTACTTAGCCTTGAGTAATCTAGTATGTGTTTGTCGGTTCGCAGAAAATGTATGTATGAGTTTGCTTTGAGCCTAATTGCATCTTGTGTGTATCTTATTTGGCTCTTTTGAGTCATTAATGGACTATGAGACTTTGGGAGAGTAATATGCCTTTGGCACTTCACAATCCTAAAATGTGTCTACATGAGGAATACCACATATTGTTGATATTTCAATATTATCTAGTCTCTATGTGGTATCTCATACTCATGAGAAATTCAAATTCTAATGTCTATTAATTATCTCAAGTTGGTCTTTGTTTGCCTCTTTCTAAGAAAATAAGGATTATCACATTATGGGGGAGTAATATGTTTGTGCATATTACAAGCCTAAAGAATGTGGAAATTTAAGGTTTTGCCACATAGAATTGATATTGTTAATTATCTTGTCCCTATGTGGCATGTGTGCTCAAACAAGTTTCAATTTTCTTGAATGATTTTATTTGCTCATCTTTTGGTATCTTATTTGTGAGAGAGTTTCTTGGTGCGTTTTTCCACAAATTAGCACTAGAATTTACCTTCTCGGGAACCGGTTGCTTCTTGATATATTAATCATTTCTTTGCATGATCATTCAACTTTTGAAGCCACCAAGAATCTCTATTTAAGTATGGTGTTTTCATTCCTATCTTTTACCACATGCTTATGTTTTGTGAATATGATGAAGGGAATATGTCCGAGAGGCAATAATAGAATGGTTATTACCTTATTCCTTGTTTATGATGAATGTTTATTTCTCATGCTAGAATTGTATTAACCGGAAACGTTGATACATGTGTGCTTAATAAACAAACAATGGTTCCTAGTAAAGCCTCTCTTTTAACTAGCTCGTTGATTAATAGATGATCAAGGTTTCCTGATCATGAACATTGGATGTTATTAATAACGGGGTCATGTCATTAGAAGAATGATGTGATGAACATATACCCAAAGAGAATATAGCAATGCGATCAATTCATTTAGTTTACATTGTTATATCAAACATACGAAGTAACTTATTCCTTAGACCATGAGATCATGTCAATCGCTGATACCGGAAGAGTGCTTTCATGGCATCAAACGTCACACCGTAACAGGGTGACTATAAAGGTGTCGTTAAGTATTCGGAAAGTATTAGTTGAGGATCATGGATCAAGAGTGGAATTTGTCCATCCAAATGACGGAGAGATATACTCTGGGCCCTCTCGGTGATGTCACATCGAAACCGCTTGCAAGCACGTGATATGATCACAAGGATGTTATATCATGGGAACGAGAAAAGAGTACTTGTCGGTAACGAGATTGAACAAGGCATGGTTGATACCAATGATCGAATCTCGGACAAGTAAAATATCGCGAGACAAAGGGAATACTTCACGGCGTTGTTGGTTCACACGATCACGAGAGTCATCGTTGAATATATAGGAGTCATCACGGATCTCCAGATCCCGCTGTTGATTATTGATCGGAGTGGAGTCTCGATCATGTCTATCTTATTCGCGAACCGTAGGGTGACACACTTAATGTTCGATGACGCGTTTGAGAGGATATGGAATATCGAAGAATATTTTGGGCAGCACCGAAATTGTTTCGGGGAAAATTGAAATAGTTCAAGGGGTTTTTCGTCGAATGGTTGTTAATAGAATTAACAAATGATTCGAGGTGCTATATGCAAATGTTTGTTAATGGAATTAAAAAATATAAATAAATAAATAAAAATGTTTTATTTATTTATTAAAAGAAAACCTTTGGATTTTCCAAGTGGGAAATAATGGGAGCATGAGTGGGTGTGAGTGGAGCTTCCAATCACATGAAGAGGGAAGAGGTGGGGGCACCCCATGGCTGGCCGCACCCCCCTCTTGGGCTGCCTCCCCCTCCCCTATAAAAGGAGGGTGAGAGCTCCTCTTCTCAACACACTTGGACACTTCCCTTTCCCTCCACCCGCTGCTCCATTTCATGGTCTCCAGCTTGGCGAAGCCCTGACCGTGGGATTCTTCACCACCACCACGTCGTCGTGCTGCTGGAGTTCCGAGGGATCCTCTACTTCCGCGCCCCGCTGGAACGAGGAAACGGAGGTCGTCATCAACCGTACGTGTGACCAATCACGGATGCACCGCCGGATTGCGGTGCTCATCTTCTCGCTATCGGGATCGGTGTGAGTACGACTACGCCAACAACGAGATTTGATCTCGTACCACTTTGAGTCTTCAAGGGTATGTGTTCTCCTTAACTCTCTCGTTGCCCGTTGCACTTCGTCTCCTAGATTAGATCTTCGCCTCTCGGGTGTCTCTCGCGTAGGAAAATTTTTGTTTTCTATGCAACCACCCCTTCATATGATTGTGAACAAATATACCACCGAGAAATATCTCCATACGTCTCTTGTCTTTTACAAGTTATAATAATTTGTGGTAAGTTTATTGATCATATTTACTTTGGCCATTGATCTCAAATTGCCTTATTTCTTGCCAAGGATTTGTTTGGTTCAAACTTCTTTGTGTCTTCCTTGCTCTACTCAAAATTTGTTTTATGCTTCCTTGAGTTAGGAAAAGAAATGATCCCATTCGTGTGCACTTTCATTCAAAGTCATACTTCTTTGTGTTGCATTTGTTTGGGAAGCTATCCTACATTGAGTAGAACACAATTATTTAATTGGTATTGCATCTTATTTCTTTTCTTGAGCTTGACTAGTGTTTGAACAATATATATGGAGAGTAATGATTCCATTTTTTGCATCTTGTATTATAATGCAGTATCATAATTAATGCACTATTATTGGAAGAACTATCCTATATGTGTTTGAACACTTGTTGTCTTGAAATTGGTATTTTATCCCAATGACTTGTCTCTTTGGAAAGACGAACATTTTTCATCTTGGTACTTTGTGTGCCATCATGAAAAGTGTAGAGGGTTTGTTTATTCTTTGATTTTTTAATTTTTTTTTGTTATCTTCTCTATTTGTTTTCCTAAATCATGTGTTGATTTGGGGTTTTGATATAATTTGGACACTTCGTTTGATTTTATCTCTTGTGAGTGCCTTCTTTGTTTTAATTGGTATTTTGTCAAATTTGTATCTTGTTTGGTTCTTGAAAGTTTTGTGCATGTATATTTACTATGTATATCCTTTGACATGCTTACTTTCGTTGATCCAATATATAGGATGTGACGCCCCGTGATCGGGCACTATGCAGATTTCAGCATTCCCGCCAAAATCCACATAATAACCGATTCCGGGTTGCCACTTGTGATAACATTACAACAGTTCACGAATAATCCGCAACAACAACATAAAAGATATATAAAAGAGGTCTCAAACGAGCCAAGGATACAACTGATACAATACAAAGATCCAAATAACAGCGGAAGAAACAACATAGTGTCCGACTACAGATAAGATACAAATTGGACTAAGAGTCCTGAAGATAACCGAGAGCGTCCAATCCCTGCCCAGGCCAAGCCGGAGGGATTCCCAAGCTAACGTCGTCAGACTTCAAACCTGTTGACTGCAATATTGAATATGCAGCCACGAAAAAGGATTCGTGGGTCAGTACGGTTAAGTACTGGCAAGTGGATAAACCATACTCACAAGATACCGGCGTAGCCAGTCATCACAAGATACAAATACTTTGGGTTCAACGGAAAAGGAAGGGATTATTGCAAATAAACGGCAGCGGGCTGCACTAACTAACTACAGAGACTCAAAACAACTTCCGGCTAAAAGAGGGGGATAAGATAGCGTATTGGAACCAACTACAACTACTCACCAAACAAACCCATCCGATGTTACCCCCTACTAAGGAAGCAACCCAAGGATAACTCACACTGTTGTATTAATGATGGATCAAGTTGTTGTGTCAATAAGACTATTACTAGTCAAGTTATCATTAGTTAGGTGTAAGTTGTTCTGAGTACTTGTTAGCCAGTACTTTCACCAAGTCAACCATAACCGCGGAAAACACGGCTTCTCGAGAAGATTTAACCCTGCAGGGATGCACCAATTTGGCCGTACACGTAAGAATAACCCGCCAGACGGGGGATCAACCCACCAAGCGAGGTACTCAACACAACCCAACTCTTCTTCGCATCAAGCCCAAAGCACCACGTGCTGTGCGTGCGCGGCTAATCGAGCCCCACGAAGAAAAGGGGGACCCTCATAGCACTGGAAGACCACGCCGCCCTAAATGCCGACTACAAAAGTTCCACCCTGGCCTCGGGTTCGCACCTGCATATGCATGCATCAAATGGAAAGCCCGAACTAAGTGTGGCGATTTGGACGAGATGCAAATCGAATCAAGTTGAGGGGGGCGCCCATACTCGCTTCCCACATGCGGTTAGTGCGCTCATCATGGATCAGTAGACAAGACCCCTTTTCCTAATTAGGGTCGACACTAGCAGGCTTCAAAACCACGCCGGGCCTCTTGCCGGTGCCTTATCATCAAATTATTATTACCCAGAACATTAACATGTTGTTGATTGAATTTAAACCCAACTATCAAACTAAACAGGTGATACGAAAGGAACAACAAGACTTGAGCGCAATCAACACTAAGCATGCAACTACGACACGAGGGCCAACAGGGTAAACAAACAATAGTTAATAGGAAGTGGAAGGAAAAGGCTATATCATGGCTGCAAGGTAAACAATATGATAGGATCGAGACACAAGCATCGAATCAACAGGCTAGAATATGTACAACGGAAAGAATCGGTAACAA
The DNA here is from genome assembly GCA_028641055.1 of Alopecurus myosuroides. NCBI lineage: Eukaryota > Viridiplantae > Streptophyta > Magnoliopsida > Poales > Poaceae > Alopecurus > Alopecurus myosuroides. The sequence continues at coordinate 2,300,951 of CM054058.1, forward strand.
GTGATGAAAGGCAGCCATTGGGCAGCAAGTGAGTATACTTGCCTGAGATCCAGCAAGTAGAGGTACATCCACAGAACATGTCGTTGCTCACTTCATCTCAACGTCCTATCCGGGAAGAAGCAACAAACCTCGAACAAACACCGGATGCAACAATTACTACTACGGCAAAAGATCCAGCATGATCAAGGTATGGATGCATGACAAGTTTAAGGATGCATAGAAATAAACTAGTTGACATGATAAACAGGTTTAAATGGACCCCTATGCAAGTTGAGTTGCATATGAAAAGCCCATGAAATATGGTTGAAACAATTGTTTTCCAACTAATCATCATATGAAAGTGGATTAGCATGATGCATGGATGAGGAAAACAACAAAATAACAACAAAAAAACCAATTGGAAATAAGGTTTACCCATTATGAAATTCACTTATTAAGTTTTGGAATTTTTGGTTACTTAAAGGTGTCACACAAGCATTTGTTGTTTTCATCAAGTTAAATTGTTCAAAACAGATAACAAAGTTCATATTTGATTAGAACACAAAATTTTAGGTGGCTTACATGTTTCAATTATTGGAAAAGGAATTACAATGATTTAATTATGAATTAAACAAGATTAAACAAGTTTTAATTCAATTTAATTCAAGTTTGAATATTATTTGAATTTTATTTGTTCAAAACATAAATTCAAATTCATATTTGAAAAGGTTATGTTTTTCTGGTTTGAAAACATATTTTATTAGTTCAAAAATAATTTAATTTGAGCAAGTTATTAATTTAGCAATCTTAAATGCATTAATTAATAAATAGTTGTTTTCAGCAATTTAAATTATTCAAAACAGAAAACAAATGTTATATTTGGAAAGAGCATGAAATTTTGGTTGGAAAACATATTTTACATGGGCCATTAGGAAGATATTTGAATTTGTTATGGATTTAAGCAAATTCATAAGAGTTATTTAAATTTGAATGTTTGAATTGATTTGGAATATTCAAAACAGTGCACAAACTGCATATTTAGAAAATACAGGAAATTTGGAGTGGAATACATATAAAGTTTGTATTATTTGGATTTATAAATTAAAAGTTATAGCCATTTGAATTTTAGGGTTATTAAACATTTCTGAAAAAAAAGAAAACAGGGGATAGAATTTTTTGCACCGTGGCTTGGCTACTCGCACTGGCTGACCAGTGGGGCCACGCCAGGGTGGCGCCACAGTGGAGCGAGTGTGCGGTGAGGTGGCGCAGGGGTCTATGACGGGTGGGGCCAGCAGCGCAGCGCGGTAGGAAAAAAGGATGGGGCAAATCCCCCGATCGGGGACTCGATCCCCCGCCCTCGCGGTGCGCGCACTGGCACTGCGCTGCTCTGAAGTTTGGTGATACGATAGGTAGCTGACTGAATAAGAGGTGGGCTTCGCGTGTAACTGAATGTTCAGACGAACAAGCTACAGCCTTTGCGTCAGTTGGTGACAGAACAGAAAAAAGAAAGAAGGGATCGCTGCGCGTGAGGGAATCGATCCCAGGTCCCTCTACATGACCACGACGAACGCTACCCCTACGCTTCCACCAGATCGGTGTTGCACCACGGGCCAGAACAACCAGGTATCACCATCTCTGCGCGTGGGGGATTCTGACGAACAGCATAACCTGGGCTGCGACCACGACGTGAACAGAGGAGGTAAGCGGCGAATCGGGGGGGTACCTGTCGATGGCGCCTTCGGCGATCTTGGAGCTGGAGGGCTGCTGGTTCCATTCCCGGGGACAGAGGCTCCTCGAGGTGGCCGTGGCGAGCCAGCAGCGTCCAACTTCTGACGGCGATGGGAGACAGAGGTGGTGCACTGGTTCAGAAACAGAAGAACATCGGGGGGGGGGAAGAAAGGGGAGATGACGGCGCTAGGGCGAGAGGAGAGGTGTCTTAGGGTTTGCGGGCAGAAGGGGGGGGTGGATGTTTTAAGGGGAGCCCAAGCTCGGTACGGCAGGCCATCGAGGAGGGGGGAGAAGAATCGTGTGGTGTTGCTGCTGTCGTACAGAGATGACATCACAGGGAGGAAGATGACAAGCGATGAAGGGGTATCGGGCCAAAAGGTGGGCTTGGGGGTGAGCTGAGGGAAAAAAAGAAACAGATGGGCTGGCTGCCTCCCTCCATTTTTTTGCTTTTGATTTTCCTTTTCTCTTCTTCTTTTTTTGTAAAGGATGAAAAAGAGGGAGGGATAGAAATAGGGTTTTTCATTGTATGCAATATTTTTTTTTATTAATTTTCAAAACAGAAAATAAAAGCAAATGCTAACATTATTTCACAAGTTTGAATTCTTACTTTGATTTAAAGTTGAATTTTTCCAATAGAGTTTGAGGGTGTTTATTTTATCACTAATTTTTATTAATTTGCAAAACAATAATCTTATATTTACTAATTGGAGGCATCGTTAAAGCCTCCACATTAGTCCACATCATCAAAATTAATTAAGCCATTGGATCTTAGTTTTATGGTTAGGATAAACCGGGCAAAACAATATGATGTGGTACGTTACAAATAATCTGGCACGTAATCTTGCACAATAGCCTAACAACGAATTATACATGCCAAAAGTTAAACAACCATGCATGAGACGGTTACAATCTGGAGACTTGAATAGTCTGGAAGGAGTACGTGACTATATAGCTGATTAGCATCATTTATTAAACAAAATGTATATACGAGGAGGCAGTTAGGTTCCCACGCGTCAAAAAAAAAAATCCTCTGCCGTACAGTTTAGCCCAAAGCATCTCCGGCTCAGCTTTTCTTTGCCCACCATCATCGTGTTCTCATGGTTTAGCCGTCACCCATACCGTCGAGGCCTCGACGCGCCTTCCCCAACATGCGAAGACTAATGCCCCTGAGGTCGCCCACCTGCACGTGCGCTGCTTGAGCCTGCCGACCCGGCCCGCTGTCCATGTGACGTACGTCCCCGGCCGGACGACCTGCACTATCGCCATGCTCCCATGGTTTAGCCGCCAACCACGCCCTCGACGTGCGAAGGTAGGCTCTGAGAAGTCCAAGAACGGGTTCGCAGAGATGCCCAGACGATGATCACGGCGCACACAGCCTGACAAACTTTAATGGTGTGCCGTAGACGCCTCTGCCAAGGAGGTGCTCCAGCCGGCGCATCCGCGCAAGCCAAGGACTTCCTCCAGGCCGTCCTGGATGTCGTCGTCATGGTCAGGGAGCACTTTTCGCAATTGTCATTCTCGCCGTGTCCTTCTTAATGCCGTTGTCCGCATCCATTATCCATGTCGTGGACCTAGAACCAATCTAAAAAAGAGGTACGATACAGGAACTAACAAGAAGGTACGACCTGTCTATACCCCAAATCGCTGCTTCACTGTTAGGTCTGGCTTTCCTATAAATTACGGATGCACTCGCGCTCGCTGTCCAATAATTAACATTGCAGATAATAAGGCGACGGTGAATCCACTTTTCTTGCGGCAGTGTTTTGAGGGATTCAACGGCTGTCCACATGAGTACACGCTCCAAGTAATACACACCCGGAAGTTGCATCAGTATATATATCTAATTCCCTTACTCCCGCATCAGCTCCCAGAATGTGACATCTCTGTCGTAAGATATACCTTGCTAATTGTTATTTTTAACTATACATTGTATCACTAATGCCAGTCCAAAACGTTGATGCTAGCTGCACCACTTTATCAAGATAGATGTTTTGTATGGGCTGCGTCACATGTGTAAGTAAACTGGCCTAGACTAATCTTGAGTTCTGAGACAGATTATTATTACCTCAGCAGAACTAACAGATGCACACCGTAGACAATCTTGGACAGCCTATATAGATGTCTGATAACAGTTACTTAATGGTATGTTCCCTCTTTGTCATATTGACACTTCTAAAGAAAATACACAGTGATCTTTTGTTCTTTGCCTAGAGATGCTTTGTTATTTCTGGACAAATGGTTGAAAGATTTTCAGTAGTCAGTATAAGTTAATGAATCCAACCATAATCCTACTAAAAGTTACTACATGATAGTGGTTTGCATTGCTGTTTAGTCCTAGAAGGATATTTCATATAGTTTTTTGTTTCTTATTCACACAGTTGTCACCTAACAAATTTTTATTTTGAATGTTACAGTATATTTCTTCAATTTTAACGAAATTTGTAACTAGAGTATCACATAGCCATGGTGTATTTTTTTTGAAATATAAGAGTTGTTTCACGTCCTTTAGATACCGTGCATGACCACAACCATGGATGTACGGTCTTGAGCCCTGATTTTTTTTGTTGCATCATATACTTCTAAAGATAGAAGTTGAAGTGTTGGAATTATTTTTTTGTAAAATTGTGTTTCATCATTTTACATATTATTTCTGTCTCTATAACTGATTTGTATGAGCAATATATCTCCAAATTTTAAATACATGCCTCCTTTATTATTTTCACTATCTTGAAACTTATGTCAGTTCTACTTAGGTATTGTAGTTGTGATTACAGTAAGAAATTTTGTAATTTGGATTTATCCTGTTCATCTAACTCACTATTTAAAATATGGTTGTGCACATTACTAAGATTTCATAATAACTAGCCCGTGCAAGTGCACGGGTTGACGACTAGTTAAAAGTAATTGTGAATATTAGGTCCAAAAGTTTGAAATATTCAGTTGAGTTTTTAAGTTGTTATTTGAATTCCCATAGTCTTTCATAAGGAGTTGAACTTTAAACAATTTTATTCCACTAATTCAAACAATGATGAAAGCTTATTGACTTAATTTGTTTGTAAGATTTAGTTGCCAAACCACAATTGGATCATGCCCATTAAGAAGGAGAATGATTTGAAATTTAATTTGCCATTAGGGTTTTTGATAAAAAGGAATTTTTAGTGAGTAAGCAATTTAAATAAATTCAAACTATTGAAAACAATTTGAGATGCTTAGTTGGCAATTTTTGAATTGGAAAATTTGGACATGTGTGAAAGTTTAAAGTGGTTTTGAATTTTGAGTTGTTTTGAAAACAGAATGCAATGCTCATGTGATGCATGTGATGCAAGCAAAAGAAAACAAACAACTTTCTAGCCTAGGGTAACACCCCAGGTGTTACAGACGACACCACTAACAAGGGATTGCGCCCCCGCAATCCACCTGCTAACCCGGGAGGGGAAAGAAGTTCGACTATCGATTCTTCATGCTTCCAGTTGATCTCCTCGGCACCACTAACAAAAGATTCTTGCTCGAAGTGACGACGATGTTCTTCCACCAGGAATCTTCCGATGATCGAACCTATTAGGGTAAAGGCTCAGAGAACGTCCACCCACGTAGGATCCTAACGCTTTTAAAGATAGACACGGGGGGGGGGGGGGGGGGGGGGAGACTCCAAAACAAAAAAGATGGGAGGGGAAATAGAATAGGGATAAGGAGAAAAACAAGAATCCTATTGAGATGTTTTTCCAAAATAGTTTAGCAGAAATAGTTTTTGACACTCTAGAAACAACGACCGTTAGCGAGGTTATCCTATAGGCTTTGCGGACCCGTTGCTTCGATAACCATTCGTATCGAAACAATATCGGGAATCGGAACCAAGGCTCTGATACCATTTGTGACGCCCCGTGATCGGGCACTATGCAGATTTCAGCATTCCCGCCAAAATCCACATAATAACCGATTCCGGGTTGCCACTTGTGATAATATTACAACAGTTCACGAATAATCCACAACAACAACAGAAAAGATATATAAAAGAGGTCTCAAACGAGCCAAGGATACAACTGATACAATACAAAGATCCAAATAACAGCGGAAGAAACAACATAGTGTCCGACTACGGACAAGATACAAATTGGACTAAGAGTCCTGAAGATAACCGAGAGCGTCCAATCCCTGCCCAGGCCAAGCCGGAGGGATTCCCAAGCTAACATCGTCAGACTTCAAACCTGTTGACTGCAATATTGAATATGCAGCAACGAAAAAGGATTCGTGGGTCAGTACGGTTAAGTACTGGCAAGTGGATAAACCATACTCACAAGATACCGGCGTAGCCAGTCATCACAAGATACAAATACTTTGGGTTCAACGGAAAAGGAAGGGATTATTGCAAATAAACGGCAGCGGGCTGCACTAACTAACTACAGAGACTCAAAACAACTTCCGGCAAAAAGAGGGGGATAAGATAGCGTATTGGAACCAACTACAACTACTCACCAAACAAACCCATCTGATGTTACCCCCTACTAAGGAAGCAACCCAAGGATAACTCACACTGTTGTATTAATGATGGATCAAGTTGTTGTGTCAATAAGACTATTACTAGTCAAGTTATCATTAGTTAGGTGTAAGTTGTTCTGAGTACTTGTTAGCCAGTACTTTCACCAAGTCAACCATAACCGCGGAAAACACGGCTTCTCGAGAAGATTTAACCCTGCAGGGATGCACCAATTTGGCCGTACACGTAAGAATAACCCGCCAGATGGGGGATCAACCCACCAAGCGAGGTACTCAACACAACCCAACTCTTCTTCGCATCAAGCCCAAAGCACCACGTGCTGTGCGTGCGCGGCTAATCGAGCCCCACGAAGAAAAGGGGGACCCTCATAGCACTGGAAGACCACGCCACCCTAAATGCCGACTACAAAAGTTCCACCCTGGCCTCGGGTTCGCACCTGCATATGCATGCATCAAATGGAAAGCCCGAACTAAGTGTGGCGATTTGGACGAGATGCGAATCGAATCAAGTTGAGGGGGGCGCCCATACTCGCTTCCCACATGCGGTTAGTGCGCTCATCATGGATCAGTAGACAAGACCCCTTTTCCTAATTAGGGTCGACACTAGCAGGCTTCAAAACCACGCCGGGCCTCCTGCCGGTGCCTTATCATCAAATTATTATTACCCAGAACATTAACATGTTGTTGATTGAATTTAAACCCAACTATCAAACTAAACAGGTGATACGAAAGGAACAACAAGACTTGAGCGCAATCAACACTAAGCATGCAACTACGACACGAGGGCCAACAGGGTAAACAAACAACAGTTAATAGGAAGTGGAAGGAAAAGGCTATATCATGGCTGCAAGGTAAATAATATGATAGGATCGAGACACAAGCATCGAATCAACAGGCTAGAATAAGTACAACGGAAAGAATCGGTAACAAGTGATGAAAGGCAGCCATTGGGCAGCAAGTGAGTATACTTGCCTGAGATCCAGCAAGTAGAGGTACATCCACAGAACTTGTCGTTGCTCACATCATCTCAACGTCCTATCCGGGAAGAAGCAACGAACCTCGAACAAACACCAGATGCAACAATTACTACTACGGCAAAAGATCCAGCATGATCAAGGTATGGATGCATGACAAGTTTAAGGATGCATAGAAATAAACTAGTTGACATGATAAACAGGTTTAAATGGACCCCTATGCAAGTTGAGTTGCATATGAAAAGCCCATGAAATATGGTTGAAACAATTGTTTTCCAACTAATCATCATATGAAAGTGGATTAGCATGATGCATGGATGAGGAAAACAACAAAATAACAACAATAGAACCAATTGGAAATAAGGTTTACCCATTATGAAATTCACTTATGAAGTTTTGGAATTTTTGGTTACTTAAAGGTGTCACACAAGCATTTGTTGTTTTCATCAAGTTAAATTGTTCAAAACAGATAACAAAGTTCATATTTGATTAGAACACAAAATTTTAGGTGGATTACATGTTTCAATTATTGGAAAAGGAATTACAATGATTTAATTATGAATTAAACAAGATTAAACAAGTTTTAATTGAATTTAATTCAAGTTTAAATATTATTTGAATTTTATTTGTTCAAAACATAAATTCAAATTCATATTTGAAAAGGTTATGTTTTTCTGGTTTGAAAACATATTTTATTAGTTCAAAAATAATTTAATTTGAGCAAGTTATTAATTTAGCAATCTTAAATGTATTAATTAATAAATAGTTGTTTTCAGCAATTTAAATTATTCAAAACAGAAAACAAATGTTATATTTGGAAAGAGCATGAAATTTTGGTTGGAAAACATATTTTACATGGGCCATTTGGAAGATATTTGAATTTGTTATGGATTTAAGCAAATTCATAAGAGTTATTTGAATTTGAATGTTTGAATTGATTTGGAATGTTCAAAACAGTGCACAAACTGCATATTTAGAAAATACAGGAAATTTGGAGTGAAATACATATAAAGTTTGTATTATTTGGATTTATAAATTAAAAGTTATAGCCATTTGAATTTTAGGGTTATTAAACATTTCTGAAAAAAAAGAAAACAGGGGATAGAATTTTTTGCACCGTGGCTTGGCTACTCGCACTGGCTGACCTGTGGGGCCACGCCAGGGTGGCGGCGCAGTGGAGCGAGTGTGCGGTGAGGTGGCGCAGGGGTCTATGACGGGTGGGGCCAGCAGCGCAGCGCGGTAGGAAAAAAGGATGGGGCAAATCCCCCGAGCGGGGACTCGATCCCCCGCCCTCGCGGTGCGCGCACTGGCACTGAACCACTGCACTGCTCTGAAGTTTGGTGATACGATAGGTAGCTCACTGAATAAGAGGTGGGCTTCGCGTGTAACTGAATGTTCAGACGAACAAGCTACAACCTTTGCTTCAGTTGGTGACAGAACAGAAAAAAGAAAGAAGGGATCGCTGCGCGTGAGGGAATCGATCACAGGTCCCTCTGCATGACCACGACGAACGCTACCCCTACGCTTCCACCAGATCGGTGTTGCACCACGGGCCAGAACAACCCGGTATCACCATCTCTGCGCGTGGGGGATTCTGACGAACAGCATAACCTGGGCTGCGACCACGACGTGAACAGAGGAGGTAAGCGGCGAATCGGGGGGTACCTGTATATGGCGCCTTCGGCGATCTTGGAGCTGGAGGGGTGCTGGTTCCATTCCCGGGGACAGAGGCTCCTCGAGGTGGCCGTGCGAGCCAGCAACGTCCAACTTCTGACGGCGATGGGAGACAGAGGTGGTGCACTGGTTCAGAAACAGAAGAACATCGGGGGGGAAGAAAGGGGAGATGACGGCGCTAGGGCGAGAGGAGAGGGGTCTTAGGGTTTGCGGGCAGAAGGGGGGGTGGTGGATGTTTTAAGGGGAGCCCGAGCTCGGTACGGCAGGCCATCGAGGAGGGGGGAGAAGAATCGTGTGGTGTTGCTGCTGTCGTACAGAGATGACATCACAGGGAGGAAGATGACAAGCGATGAAGGGGTATCGGGCCAAAAGGTGGGCTTGGGGGGTGAGCTGAGGGAAAAAAGAAACAGATGGGCTGGCTGCCTCCCTCCATTTTTTTGCTTTTGATTTTCCTTTTCTCTTCTTTTTTTTGTAAAGGATGAAAAGGAGGGAGGGATAGAAATAGGGTTTTTCATTGTATGCAATATATTTTTTTTATTAATTTTCAAAACAGAAAATAAAAGCAAATGCTAACATTATTTCACAAGTTTGAATTCTTACTTTGATTTAAAGTTGAATTTTTCCAATAGAGTTTGAGGGTGTTTATTTTATCACTAAATTTTATTAATATGCAAAACAATAATTAAAAGTAATTGTGAATATTAGGTCCAAAAGTTTGAAATATTCAGTTGAGTTTTTAAGTTGTTATTTGAATTCCCATAGTCTTTCATAAGGAGTTGAACTTTAAACAATTTTATTCCACTAATTCAAACAATTATGAAAGCTTATTGACTTAATTTGTTTGTAAGATTTTAGTTGCCAAACCACAATTGGATCATGCCCATTAAGAAGGAGAATGATTTGAAATTTAATTTGCAATTAGGGTTTTTGATAAAAAGGAATTTTTAGTGAGTAAGCAATTTAAATAAATTCAAACTATTGAAAACAATTTGAGATGCTTAGTTGGCAATTTTTGAATTGGAAAATTTGGACATGTGTGAAAGTTTAAAGTGGTTTTGAATTTTGAGTTGTTTTGAAAACAGAATGCAATGCTCATGTGATGCATGTGATGCAAGCAAAAGAAAACAAACAACTTTCTAGCCTAGGGTAACACCCCAGGTGTTACATAGGATAAACTCCATCAAATCCTAAATGGCTAAGATGTGCATGAAATTCAAATTCATATTAATATGCACATATTTATGTTGAGTTTGTACTATGTATTGTAGTTGTTCTAACTACTTTGGACCCAGTAAGTTTGGGAACCATTTTGTACTTGATTTTTGTTCTTAGGTATAATGGAGATACAATGGTTGCTTGATCCATTCATAAGGAAGGTGTTCTCACCATGGTATTATGGAGTCAAGCTACGATGATTATCAAACTCGCATCCTCTTCATCACCAATGCCATCTCGGTAACAAATATCTATTACATGCATACATTTCTAGCTTTCAACCTTGTTTAGGTTGCATCTTGGCATGAATTCCATTTGTTGCATTTCATTTGGCTCTTGCTAATGTCTTATCAAAAACATCTTTATTGCAACTATGCGTAAACCGGGATGATTACATACTAGGGGGATATTTATAATCATTTTTATGATTCACCAATCCCAAGTATATTAATCTAGTAACTTCTACTTGAAGTTTCTCATATGCAATATTGATTAATTCTCAAAAACCATTTGAATCTTTTGTGATATGTGTTACCATTCTCGAAGCATTCCAACTATCACTTTTCCCTTGTGATATTGGTGATGCTTTGATGAGTTTATTGTTTGTCCATATATATCCCATTAAGATTAAACTAATCCTAGTGCTTTTCTTTCAAGCAAAAATCTTATTGGTATATTTATGAACCTATCTTGGATATCATGTTCTTCATCTTTGTACCTATTTTTGTGTGTCATATTTCTTTGTGGATATATATCTTTGTGATTGATGTCCACTTAGAAACTTATACACACGAGAATAGTTACATCTTTAATGTTCTATTTCTTTAGTGACCATGTTTTATTTCTTTATATTCCTTGGTGGTTCCTAAAAGGCACAAGCTTTGCTTTTCTTTTCGTATTCCTTTTGCATCTTATAAAGCTTGTGGACCTATGTGTTTTATCATTTGTTGGTTTGTGTGTATGGGAAAGACATGATATGCACAATGTGCCCCATATATTTAAATACTATGATGAAGCTTTGCTCATCCTATTAGTCTCCTACAAATGTCTTTCCTTGTCACACTCATCTCTTTCGGTTGAGTAAATCTTTACTTGTCGCTTCTTGATCTTAATTGCTCAAGTCTTGTTTGTTTGCAAGTTACTTTTCTTCATTTCTAATCTATTCTCTTTCTCTTGTTTGTGTTAAAAATTATCTAGAAGGGAGTGATGATTCCATGTTGTGCACATTATATAGTAATTCAAATCTAACATTGTGCATGTACCTTGGGGAGTTCCCTCTTGATTTTCTAGAACACTTGGTTGATCTTATCATAATATTGATTTTGGTCAATCGGTTCTTCGGATCCTTTGGTTGCTTGCTTCTTTATGAAAGTATCCTTCAATTTGACTTTTCTTGTAAATCTTTGGATCCTCAATATAGTTTGATCTCCCTCCATCTATTCCTAGTTGGATATATGCTCTTGATTTCAGTCATATCATGAGGAATGCATAGACTATGGGGGAGCTCTTATTATATTGCTCTTCTAATCTTTTTTCCCATTTCGGAAATGGATGCCAATGGGGGAGAAGTTTAGAGGGTTTAAGGGAATTTGGTTCTATGCTTTAGTTTCGTTCTTAAGCATTTGCCTTCCAGGCTATTGCATCCTTGCTCTTTGTTTTGCATGGTTGCTTAATTCATCATATAAACCCTCGTAAAAAGGGATTGTCATCAATTACCAAAATGGGGGAGATTGAAAGTGCATGGTGCCCCCATATGTGGTTTTGGTAATTCATGACAATCTTTATGGACTAATGTTTGCATTGAGTTATCCTTGTAAATCTTGTCCATAGGAAATAATGGAGTTCATGTGTTGAACTCTATTAGTTTCCTTGATGACCATTGTTATATTCAAGGATTTATATGAAGAATGGTCATGGTTTGAGTTGAGCTTATTGCTAGTGTGTCTTTAAGAAAATTATTAAGTTATCCTTCATGGTTATCTTCAAGACATCATCATTTGAAGTGAGAAGAAAAGATACAAGGTTGATCAAGCTAGTGATCAACACACAAAGCAACAAGATGTACCAGGTGGGATTGTGTATCTCATGGTATGGTAAGCAATTTTGAATATAGCTTTGTGATCTAACCCATATATATGTGTGTGTGTCATCTCTATGTGTGGTTAGGTATATTTCCATTGGCATGAACAAAAAGGAATATTTCATATTGCCCATGGTCTATGTCATTGTCAAGCGGTGTTCGTCACCTAGCTTGACGTGGAAGCTCAAGTGAAGCATCTAGAATAAATCCTATGTTGATGCTTGCCACCCTTTTGGAGTTTGTGGCCTCGTGAAGATTTGCCATTAAGGGTCTCTCCCATAATGGTGTATTGGGGATCATCCTCTCCCATAGTGGTGTATGGGGGAGCAACTTGCAAGTCTTCATCAAGCAGAGCATGTGCTAGCAAGCACGATCAAGAAAGAAGATCCAACTTGAGAGAGTAAGGATCGTCATCATCTGGCTCAATTGTATTGCGCAAGGCAAAGGTATGACTTAGATAGGGTTTCTATTTTACCGGTCTCATTAAGCTAGTTGGGAGACCAGATTATAGGATAGATAACCGTACTATCTAGAGGGGCTCTTGAATGCATATCTTGATCGTATCTATCGTATAGAGCTCAAACCTTTGCATACTTGGCATCATCCTTCTTGGTTCTTATTTGGGTTTTCTCCATGTAAGGTTTTAGATCTTTTCATGTTCTTCATGTCAAGCTGAAGTTCATCAAAAATGGATTTCGTATGAAAAACTTATCGCATTTTTGTTGTTGGAGGTTTCTACCGGTTGTCCTTTATTGATAGGAAAAACCTTTCATAGTTTGGTTTTATATTCCCATTTTGGACTATTATGTTTCTTCTGCATATTCTTGTAATGCTCGTCGTTGCGATTTCAACGAGCCCAAGAACATCGAAAACGGAGTCTGGATGCAAAAGTTACAACCGTTTTCATATAGGGTGTTATGCAGTTTTTTCCCGCCACCGGAGGTTCTCCGATGGTTGGGGCAGTTTTCCATCCCTTTTGGTGTTCTAACTCATCCGGGGGCGGAAAGTTCCAGTGGTTTCACCGGAGGTTCCGCCCCTGCGCGATTTTGCCTCCAACGGTTGGATATTTGGGTGACCTATTTAAGGGGCCTTCTTCCCCGATGGTTCCCTAACCTTTTGGGAAAGTTTGACCTCCATTGTTGATCTCCAAAAGCTTGCTATCTCTCAATCCCTCCAATTATTCTTGCTTCCACTTGAGGGAAAATAGAGAGGAGATCTAGATCTACCACTTCACCAATCAATCCCTCCTCTTTGTGAGGGGAACCTATTGGATCTAAATCTAGGGATTCACTTGTTGTTTTCCTTGTTCTTCCTCCTTCCTCCCTCCATAACATTAGTTGCTTTGATGGGATTCGGGAGAGAAGTTCTTGACCACTTTGTGTGTTCTTGCCATTGCATTAGGTGCATCGGTTTGAGTTCCCCACGAGATTCGTGAAAGAGAAGTTCGTGAGCTTGTTACTCTTGGGTGCTTGGACACCGGAGAGATTGTTCCTCTTGGGTGTATTGAGCACCCTAGACGGTTAGTGCTTGTGGCTTCCACTTTGTTCCAAGAAGCTTCGTTGAGAGCCTCCAATTGAGTTGTGGAGATAGCCTCAACCCCGTGTAAGGTTTGGTCAACGCCTTCAAGTCGACCTCATAGTGGAAACGAGCATCTCCCTCACCGGAGAAGCTCAAGGAGAATAAGTTGTGCACATCCGTTCTATTGAGGAGAGCCTAGGTGGCTCCCCACCTCTCCAACGAAGACGTACTTCCCTTGGGAAGGAACTTCGGTAATCACTCTGGTGTCTCCTTGTGCTTCGGTTACATCTATACTCTAGCTCGTTACTTATGCATTTACCTTTGTGATAGCCATCGTGCTTGAAGTCATCTATCTTGCTATCTCATATTTGTATATCATGCCTAGCATAAGTTGTTGGTGCACATAGGTAAACCTAGATTGCATAGGTTTTGTGCTTGATAAATTAAACGCTAGTTTTATTCCGCATTTACTCAAGCCTAAACCGTAATTATTTTAAAGCGCCTATTCACCCCCCCTCTAGCCGGCATCCTTCTACTTTCACTCATAAGGATGATCGAAATAGAGGCAACATGTATAAATAAAGCTCGGACGTTCGTCTTGGAGGAAGCGTCACGTTTGGAAAGGGAAGGGATTCACCTAAATTTCTGACAAAGGGAGCCAGCTTCGATTCAGAGCAGGCGACGTCTCGCCCAGTTAAATGATGAATTTGGTGTAGCCTTGGGACCAACCAACCTTCACAATTTATTCTCACTACAAGCCGGGATACCAGATGTGACAAAACCGGCTGGTCCTGTTCATCCAACGAATCCGCCAGGTCTTCCCGTCCGAGCTTAGCCGGTACGTTTCCAGCCACCCATCCAGCTGCATGGTAACCCGAACCCTGCTCTGGTCTATTAGCAGCCCCCGCCAGAGAGGTTTCATACCCCACAGGGTCATTTCAATAACGCGGTGGATAATATTTGGGAAGCCACAAATACTCTGGCTCAAATCCCAGTCGACCCAAATGATCCCATAGGGATTGAAGCCAGAAGAGCAATCGAGATGTTGCAAACAGCTGTGGTCCAGCGGATGAATTATAGTAACCAGGAGAGAATACATTCAACTCCCAATAATAGAAGGAACTCGTTGCCATAAAGTCACCATGTAAATTCGCCTGTGCCGGCCGGCTCCAGCAACGCAAACGGGAAACAACACGTCCCACTCAGGAAAACTTTATCACACGCACCTGGAGTTATAAATCTGCACACGATAGAATCGAGAACCTGACAGCGCATTCGGCGTGCTGCGACGTAACTGGGACAACCTCTGTCCATTTGGTGAAATTGTCGACTGTGACCAGCAAATGGGTATATCCTCCGGGTGTCGCCTTCCGTAGTGGTCCCACCATGTCCAGCCCCCATTGTGCGAAGAGCCAAGACAGAGGGATCATATGGAGCTGGAGCTCTATGGCCGGTGCGTGTGGCTTGGGCGAGAATCGCTGACAAGTGTTACATCTGTCGACCAGGTCTTTGGCGTCTTTGGCTATCGTTAGCCAGTAAAATCCAGCTCGAAAAGCCTTGCCCACGCTAGTAGAAACAACACCTTTCGTCCAGGGGCCAAAAGGGCATTCATCCCAGTTTTGTTACGAACTCGGACGAATGTTATGCATTCTCCCCGGTTTGGTCGGCCGGGGCTGTGTATAGGCCCCGTAGAGCATGGATCCCGGTTGGGGAGGGAGCATTCGTCCCGGTTCGTGGCTAGAGCTAGGACAAATTCCCGGTCACACGCCATGTGGCTAGCGCACGGGCGTTGGTCCCGGTTCTAGTCACAAACCGGGACGAATGGCCCGGTCCCTATATATACCAGCCACCCAGCCCCTTGTCTCATCTTTTTTTCTGCTAGGAGGGTGTGAGAGGTGGTTCTAGTCTTTGTGTTCCTTTGCTATGCACACGAGGGGTTCGACGAATTACCCGAGACACACTTAAGTTCACACAAAATGATATCCTCGATCGAGGTTAGCAAGCTTATCATTTTCATATGTAATTGACACATAAATATTATATTTTTCGATGTACGGTGGCCATTTCGCATAGTTTTTGATAAACTTAATTATACGATGCAGATGGATGCACGGCAGCGATGGATGTACGGTGACCGACGCACTTCCGAGTACAGGGCAGGACTGGATGAATTTCTTGGTGTAGCTGAGGCGAATAAAGAGAATGGCTTTATGTGGTGCCCATGTGTTGACTGCCGGAACGTCAGGGAGAACTCTTCCTCGAGAGTCCTTCACGGCCACCTACTTCAGAGAGGTTTCATGCCCAACTATAATTGTTGGGCCAAACATGGAGAAAAAGGGGTTGTGATGGAAGACAATGCAGAAGAAGATGATCCTATGTTCCCTGAATACGGTGATACTGCAATGGAAGACAATGCAGAAGAAGGAGGTGATCAAGAGCGGGCACCAACTGAACCCGATGATGATCTTGGCCGAGTTATTGCTGATGCAAGGGAAGACTTCAAAAATGAATTGGAGAGGCTGAAGTTGGACGATATGTTACAGGATCACAACAAGTTGTTGTACCCAAATTGCGAAGATGGCAACACAAAGCTCGTTATCACGCTGGAGTTGCTGAAATGGAAGGCACAGAACGGTGTGACTGACAAGGCATTTGAGAGTTTAATTAAAATAATGAAGCTGAACCTTCCAAAGGATAACGAATTTCCTGACAGTACGTACAAAGAAAAGAAAAAGCTCTGTTCCCTCTAGGATTAGATATGCAGAAGATACATGCATGCATTAATGACTACATTCTCAACCGCGGTGAGAAGTACGAGAATTTGGATGAATTAATTTCCGGTATGCACTGCAGTGTGGTATAAGATCAGACCAGATAACCCTGGTGATGTTGATGGCGAGCCCCCCTAAGAGGGTTCCTCCAAAGGTGATGTGGTATGCTCCTATAATACCATGGTTGAAACGTCAGTTTAGAAACAAAGAGCATGCCAGGTTGTTGCGATGGCACAAAGAAGACCGTAAGAAAGACGGAACGTTGAGACACCCCGCTGATGGATCGTAGTGGAGAAATATCGAGAGAGACTTCCCGGACTTTACAGGAGAGGCAAGAAACTTATGGTTTGGTCTAAGTACAGATGGCTTTAATCCTTTTGGGGAGGAGAGCTCCAGTCATAGCACCTGGCCCGTGACTCTATGTATCTACAACCTTTCTCCTTTGTTGTGCATGAAGCGCAAGTTCATTATGATGCCAGTGCTCATCCTAGGCCCAAGGCAACCTGGCAACGACATTGATGTGTACCTAAGACCATTAGTGGAAGAACTCTTACAATTGTGGGGGAAACCAGGTGTACGTGTGTGGAATGAGAACGAACAAAAGTCATTTGACCTACGGGTGTTGCTTTTCGTAACCATCAATGATTGGCCTGCTCTTAGTAACATTTCCGGACATACAAACAAGGCATACAATGCATGCACACTCTTTTTAGATAAGACTGATAGTGTATATTTGGATAAATGTAAGAAGGTTGTATACCTGGGGCATCGTACATTTCTTCCGATCAAGCATCCCGTAAGAAAGAAAGGAGGCAAGCATTTCAGAGGTGATGCCAATACCCAGAAGAAGCCTGATCTCTATAGTGCTAATGATGTATTTGATATGGTCAAGGACCTAAAAGTAATCTTTGGGAAGGGTGATGGCAACCAACCTGTTCCGAACGGCCCTTATAAGCGCGCACCCATGTGGAAGAACAAATCTATATTTTGGGAGCTACCCTATCGGAAAGTTCTAGAGGTCCGCTCTTCAATCGACGTGATGCACGTGACAAAGAATCTATGCGTCAACCTGCTATGCTTCCTGAGCGTGTATGGGAAGTCAAAAGATATGCCAGAAGCACGGGAGGACCAACAACTTACGAAATATCCAAGAAACAAGCACATAGATACAAGGCACCATTACTTTAGCAGCTACGCTCTTACCAAAGCAGAGAAGAAAACATTTTTTAAGTCCTTTACAGTATCAAGGTTCTGTCTAGCTTCTCTTCGAATATAAAGGGGATAATAAATATGGCGGAGAAAAAATTCCAAAACCTGAAGTATCATGACTGCCACGTGATTATGACGCAGTTGCTTCTGATTGCATTGTGGGGGCTTCACCGGAAAATGTTCGAGTACCTATTGTGAAGCTATGTGCATTCCTCAATGCAATATCTCAGAAGGTAATCGATCCAGAAAGTCTGGCAAGATTACAGAGGGGTGTGGTCCAGTGTCTTGTTAGTTTTGAGTTGGTGCTCCCCAATCCATCTTCAATATTATGACGCATTGATGACCCACAAGTATAGGGGGTGTATCGTAGTACTTTCAATAAAAAAGAGTGTCGAACCCAACGAGGAGCAGAAGGTGTTGACAAGGAGTTTCAATGAAGGAATAACTATAAATAATGAAAGATAAATTTGTAGGGGTTTTTGATAGTGCAGATAAATAAAGTGCGAGTAAATAAAATGCAGTAGTAATAATTGCAGCGAGTTTCCAAATCCTTTCTTCAGCAAAGGACAAGCCGGTGGGCTTACTTATGATTAACAAACGTTCTTGAGGACACACGGGAGGTTTCTGTCAAGTTCTTTTGTTCCATGCAGCTGAATAATTTTAGGTGTTTTGGTAAGTGTTGTGTGGGTGAACCTATGCTAATGTACAATCCCGTCCAAGACTAATACATAATTGTGATTATACCCCTTGCAAGCATCCGCAACTACAAGAAAGTAATTACGAAATTAATCTAACCACAGCTTTAAACCCTGGGATCCTACGCTCCCTCGTGTAATGGTTTCCTAACGGAGGTTTAGGTTTCTGTCACTCCGGCAACCCCACAATTAGTAGCCAAATACACGATGCATTCCCCTAGACCCATAAATGGTGAAGTATCATGTAGTCGACGTTCACATGATACCACTAGAAGAATAACACCACAACTTAAATATCAAACATTAAATATTACTCAACATTACTTCACTACTAAGAACTTGACTTCTCCCTTGTCCTCAAGAACAACACAAACTACTCACAAGACATCATATGGATCATTATCAGAGGTGATATAATGGATGATAACAATCTGGTCATAAAGTGCAAACACTGATAAATCTCACAAGCATCAACTACAACAAGTAATCCACACCGGGAGAGAGATATAATGTAAAACAACGATAGAAGCCCCTAATTGTTACAGCGGGATGACGGTGGATGATTAGGATGATGGTGCTGGTGGTGATGATGATGATGATGACGATCTTGATGATGCCTGGAGCGAGACAGTGACGATGGCGGTGATTTCCCCTCTCCGGAGAGGAATTTCCCCAGCAGATTTCTCCCTGCCAGAGAGCTTTTCTCTCTCGGGTGTTTTCCGCCCCGAGGCGGCGGCGGAATAATTCTTCGGCGATGGTATGAGGCTTAGGGTTTCCTGGGGGCCAAGTACGCCAAAGATATCCCCCAGAGGTGGGCTAGGGTGGCCACAACAACTGGTGGCGTAGCCAAGGGGGGGTGCCACCTCATGGTGTGCCCCCCTGGTGGCCCCCCTCTGGCTCCTCTTCTGGCCGGACTCCTCCTCTGAACTTCTAAGACACCCTCGGTGTCCCACTTCTTCTTCTGATCTTCTGTAATATGGTATCTTGGCGGTGCTTTTTCCATCAGGTTCTTGGTCCCGGTGTTTATTCTCCAAAAATTATGAAACATGCAAAATAAGATAAAGTAACATAAGGGATGCATCATAACATGAAAATATATCGATGAATAACACAAAATTATGATATAAAATAGTGATGCAAAATGGACGTATCAACTCCCCCCCCAAGCTTAGACCTTGCTTGTCCCCAAGCGAAACGGAACTCAGTAAACATGACCACATGTTTATGGAGTGAAGAATCGATAAATAAAATACGGACAAGAGGCATCACATTCATCTATGCACCAATCATTATAGACAACAACTTCCTCTCATGTAACCTAACTTGAAACGAGTAATGGGAGTCACAAAAAAGATGCAAAAGAGAGAATCAAAATTTGTAATGGCAAACTTCATTCTTTGTCAGAGAACATTTAATGATATCGCACTTATCTTAGGTGAAGTCTTTATAACAAGGCTTATATTGTAGAGGTTAACATGTTTAATTATAGCAATTGTTTTACAGATATTCATAGCTTTCGAGGTAATATTCACTAAGATAATAAAGCATGTGCTAAACAAAGAAGGATAAAAACATGATTTAATAAATCTACATGTAGATGGTGAGATCACAACAACTCAAATGCTTGCTGGAGACAGAAATGAATGGATTTACTGACTCAACATAAATGTAAAATATAGGCCCTTCGCAGAGGGATGCATTGATCACTCATGTGCTAGAGCTTTTATTTTGTAGAACAGAGGTATAAAATGCATGACACTCCTCCCATCCATATTACACAAACCATGGCTAAACGAATACTCGGGTGCCTGCCAACAATCACAAACCATGGAAGAGTGTCTAATTTTGAGAGGTGTACGCTAGTGTCAATGAATGGTAAACAGAAAACACAGTACGTCACAAACCAACTAGACTTCATAAGAGTGGCTCCCATATGAGGGACGCAACTGGTGTAGAAGGTTATCCCTCATTCTCTTTTGTTTACACGATTATGCTTTAACTGATAAATCAGGGGCAAAAATAGTGAAGAGAATTTATGTATTAGTTTGGGGCTGGGCACCCTGCTGCCAGCTCTTGTAACATTTGGATAAGCGGATGAAACCACTAGTATAGGTGTTTGAAGTCCAGTCAACAAGTGAGATAAAGATTCTCTTTTGACGTCCTCATGAGCAAAAATGGGAACACAAAATAAGAGTAATTTTTGAAAGTTTTAAAGGTAGCACATGAGCAATTTACTTAGAGTGGCGGTGAAATACCACATGTAGGAAGGTATGGTGTACACAAATGGCAAGGTTTTGGTTCAGGGTTTGGATGCACGAGTAGAACTCATACTCAGTGTAGGGTTTTTTGCTAGCAAGGCTGGGTAGCAAGCATAAGAGTTGAGGGAAAACAAACAAATATACATATGATGAAACCATTCATGAAATATTCATTGAAAGACCAAGCGATCTTAACTTGTGAATACTAAGTTTATCAGCCAATAGGCAAATTCCTCTTTCTTATGCTAGCATCTCAAATTATTATTTCTGCTGACCCAAGATAAGTTTGCCAAAACCAACTAGATTAACTTGATGATCTCCAGAGTGATACCAAATACTAACAATAAGCTCAACCATATGACAGAAATTGAAAACTAAAATAATGTGTGCAAAAAATAAATGATGAAACTTCTCATTCATATTTCAAACCGGCAACTCACACCAACAGATACAACGATAACCAACTAAAGAGAGATACTTCCATACTGCCAACCATCATATATGATAACTTCTCTACTCATGATATGACTCTACTGAAAAAGTAAAAAGATGAAAGATAGTGATGTGATACCGCGGCACTCCCCCCAAGCTTGAAACAAGCCGAGGGGATGCCAAAACAAATGATGAATCAATTCTTCGGTGGTGGTGACGATGGAATCATATGGAGAGGAGTCAGAAAGCCTTTGATGATACGACGAAGCTCAATGTTTTCTGCCTCCAGAATTTCTACCTCGTCCTTGAGAATACGATATTGTTTGCAGAATTGATCGGCGACCCGGTGTGCTTGATCCTGAGGCACGGTCCCCTTTACATTATGAGAATAACGATGCTGAGGGTTAATGGATCCCACAAAGGTGGGATTGCCCGGGGGTGCTGGTGCAGCCCTCCGGATCTCTTCACTCATGTTGTTAATAATATCTTCCCTCCTTGCATCTATCTCCTCTTCCGTCGCTCATCCCGCGAAAGCACCCTTGCTGATGTCCTGCTGGATTTGTCGAAGACGACGTGCAACGTAATACTCAATGCTAAAGCCGAAGGAGGACAACATTGGCCTAAGAACTCCGGACTCCTGACAGGAAAACATCTCAAAACGAAACACGACGAGAAAACAATATACGGACCTCGGGGGGTCCGGGGGATTATATAGCAAAAAGTTTCATAACGAAAGGCAAGTCCAGGTCAAAAACGAGTCGGAGAGGGGCTCCGGGGCGCCCACACCATAGGCTGGCGCGGCAAAGGGTGGGCCCGCGCCACCCCATGGTGTGGAGCCTCCGGGCTCCATCTCCGCCTCGTTTCCGGCTCATAATTTTTCATATTTTCCAAAACAATGAAAATAAAAGTTGGAAGATGTTTCGCGAACGTTTTCTTACCAAAACTGATACCTATTCGAAAACTGATTCTGCAGTTTCTAAAATATTCTTCTTGATAAATTCCTCCGAGATCATGGCTTGAATACAATCAACATTTTCATTATACGGATCTCCCGAAATATAATGCTTGAGTCTTTGGCCATTCACCACTTGTGAAGTGTTGTCTTCAAGGGAAACAATTTTAATTGCCCCCGAATGATATACCTCTTCGATAACAAAAGGTCCTTCCCATCTCGAGAGTAATTTTCCTGCAAAAAATCTGAGAAGGGACCTATACAATAGCACTTTCTCACCAACATGAAATTCTCTTTTAATAATTCTCTTATCGTGCCACCTTTTAACTTTCTCTTTAAAGAGCTTATCATTTTCATCTGCTTCACTCCTCCATTCATCTAAAGAACTTAAGTCAAGCAACCTTTTTCTCACCATCAAGTTTAAAATCTCTATTTAGGTCTTTGATTGCCCAATAAGCTTTGTGTTCTAATTCTAGAGGCAAGTGACAAGATTTTCCATAAACCATCTTATAAGGAGACATGCCCATGGGATTTTTATAAGCAGTTCTATAAGCCCACAGAGTATCATTTAATTTCTTAGCCCAATTTTTTCTAGATTTATTAACAGTCTTTTGCAAGATAGATTTGATTTATCTATTTGATAATTCTACTTGCCCACAAGTTTGAGGATGATAGGGTGAAGGAATTCTATGATTAACATCATATTTAGCAAGTGTCTTTCTAAAACCACCATGAATAAAATGAGAATCTCCATCAGTCATATGCTATCTAGCCACACCAAACCTAGGGAAAATAATGTCTTTAAGCATTTTTAATGAGGTTTCACCATCAGCACTTTTAGTAGGTATAGCTTCTACGCATTTAGTAACATAATCAACATCAACAAGAATATGAGTGTAAGCTTATGAAGGACGGAAAGGACCCATAAAGTCAAAACCCCAACAGTCAAACGGTTCAATAACAAGAGAATAATTCATAGGCATTTCATTACGTGTAGAAATATTTCCAACCCTTTGACATTGGTCACAAGATAAAATAAACTTTCTAGCATCTTTAAAGAGAGTAGGACAATAAAAACCTGATTGTAGAACATTATGTGCAGTCCTATCTCCAGCGTGATGTCCTCCATAAGCACTACTATGACATTTTCTCAATATCTCTTGTTGTTCATTTTCAGGAACACATCTTCTCATAATACCATCAACACCTTCTTTATATAAGTGTGGGTCATCCCAAAAATAATGCCTCAAATCATAGAAGAATTTTCTTCTTTGCTGAGCTGTAAAGGTGGGAGGCAAATACTCGGAAACAATAAAGTTAGCATAATCAGCATACCATGGACTCTCTTGAGAGCTCACTTTTATTGCAGCTAATTGTTCATTAGGAAAACTATCATTAACAGGAATAGGGTCATCGGGGATATTTACTAATCTAGACAAATTATCAGCAACATGATTTTCAGCATCCTTCCTATCCACAATATGTAAATCCAATTTTTGTAAAAGAAGCACCCATCTAATAAGCCTAGGCTTAGCATCTTTCTTTTAGACAAGGTTGGGCCTCCAAGTGCAGAGGTTTGTAGAACAACAGCAAGTTTCCCTTAAGTGGATCACCCAAGGTTTATCGAACTCAGGGAGGTAGAGGACAAAGATATCCCTCTCAAGCAACCCTGCAGTCAAGATACAAGAAGTCTCTTGTGTCCCGAACACACCTAATACAATTTTTAGTTGTATAGGTGCACTAGTTCGGCAAAGAGAGAGTACAATGCAAGTAATATGGATGATAATAAATGATAATAGCAATCTGAAATAAACATGGCAGAAAGCAAACATGTAGCAGAACAGGCACAAAACGGTGTTTCAATGCTTGGAAATAAGGCCTAGGGATCCTACTTTCACTAGTGGACACTCTCAACAATGAAAACATAATCGAATTAATCAATATCTTCTCTTCACTATGCTACACTTAACCACTCTCCGGTCGAATAACAACACCAATCCATGTGTAGGGCTTTAACAGCACTCCTCAGAGTAAGCACTTTCCCAACTAAGTAACCCCCATGCTATCACCATGGGACCCAGATGTGTCGATTAGTCATCTCAACAAGTCCCTCGGATGATCCGGTAGGGTTTTGATTAAGAGAACGTATGGACGATGGTGACGATCGTCGGCTAACTGGGGGCACGATTTACCGAGGTTCGGGGCCCTCGTACAAGTAAAACACTTACTCCTGCTCTTTCGATTTGTATTATGAGTAGATTGATTACAATGGGGGTGCTCAAGTCGAGAGTATGGTCTCTAGCTCAAGACTTTTGTGATGATAAGTTGATTGGATCCCCTCCTTGGTGGTTCTCCTGTCCTTATATAGGTGGCCAGGTCTCAAACCGTACCCGGGGGGGGGGGGTTACAAACCCTAGCTTTAGGTCGTTTACAAGTTTCCTTCTTGACCCGCAAGTCTTTGCGGGTGGGCACCAACTGGGCCTTCTAGAACTGTAGGTGGCACCTCTCTCTGGGCTTAGGTCTTGGGCCTTGGACCGGGTAGCCTCACCCGATAGGTCTAGGATTCATCCACACGTTATTAGCCCCCAAGTGTTTACTGGATTGAGAATCTTTCGGGTGGACACCCAAAGTCCGTTTTGATTTCCTTCGATTGACCGTTTCAATCGCTTGATTTGGAGGGTGCATACCCTGTGCGCGATACGCTTCTATGCTCGAGCATCGAGTGATAAATGTGCCTTTGTACTGGCTGTTTTCGCAGAATGATGTGGCTCAGTCACTTGGCTCTCCCGAAAGTTCAGGGCCAATTAATTGCATCTAGGGAAAAAATGGTTCTGGGCGACACAAATTCGAGACCTCCGATTAGAACTGGCGAGGTGATCGTTGCGACTGGGCCGTGGAGGTCTTACCGAGTCGAACGTAAACTAAAGGGGTACCCGGTGTGTCCGCTAGGATTTGTCTTCGTGTTGTTGACACAGAAATTTACCGGAGGATGCAGCTTGAGTGCGATTCCAAACCCACAAGAGAGATCTTTGGTTCTTACCTTCGTACTCGAAAGTATACGGCATCCGGATGTGCCCAGTCGGCCGAACGATCTAGGATAAGGATGTGTAAATACATCGTGTGGTAGAGTAGCGGGAGCTGCACACTCGCGATTTTACCTTAATCATCTTCTTGCAAATCCTCGAGTGAAGAGATCTTCTTTCTTTGTTGACTTTATACGAAAGAGATTTCGTGTTGTCATGTTTATACGAAAGAAATTTTTGTCCTCAGGTGCCCATACGAAAGAGATTTCGTGTCAGGGTGCTTGTGCGAAAGAAATTTCGCGCCTTGATGTGCCCATACGAAAGAGATTTCGTGTTAGGGTGCTTATGCGAAAGAAATTCCGCGTCTTGATGTGCCCACACGAAAGAGATTTCGTGTCAGGGTGCTTATGCGAAAGAAATTTCGCGTCTTGATGTGCCCATACGAAGAGATTTCGTGCCACGGTGCTTATGCGAAAGAAATTTTGCGTCTTGATGAGGTATGCAGTGATGTCACTACGCACTTGTTCGTTTTGACTCCTCCCGATGGGACGTGATGAAGCGGAGTAGAGCGCGCGGGCCCATCTTGTCAGCTTTTTGACCGGAGATGATAGGTCGTGTCCGGTTTTCCCGCTGGCCATGCTTTGTAAATGCGCACGATCTTCTGTAAAGATCGTGCCAGAGTAACCGTTTGTTGCCGCTTCGTTTCCACTTTGTTTGACACGAGAAATACAAAAACGAAAACGCTCCTTATAATAAAAGAGCGATGCGTGTATCTCTCATACGCCGGGGGGGATAAAAGAAAGTAAAATGCGGGCGTGCCAGTGTACAAAGTACACAAAAATAAAAGAGAGGAACATCGTATCATTAATCGTAATGACTAATATACAAATATTCCACATGTGCGCTCTGTGGCCTGCTGGCACGGCCAAGATGACTAGGCGATTGTGGTCTCCTGGTTCCCGGGGCCTCGGAAAGCTCCAGGTTAATTACTCCCGCGGAAGGACCCTAAGGCCCACGGTGCGCGTATTTTATAGTGCGGTTCGGAAAACCCTAACGTGTGCGACGTGGGAGGCCCACGCCGCACATCCGAGTCGGTTGCAGCACGCGATACGGGAGCGACCCGAACCGCCTCAGCTGTGACGCGTACGTCACGACTATGAAATCGATTTTCCAAAACAGCAAAATAAACATAAGTATTGTCTCGGCTCGAGGCTCGATTCACGAAACGCGATCGCGACGTGTCGTGTCGTGTCGTGTCGAGACGAGCGAGCGGCGGAGGAGGAGGAGGAGGAGTGCGCGAGAGGCTCTCTTGTTCTCACTCACATACAATCCCTACAACACTCCACCTTATAAGGTGGTGTGCAACTCTTCAAACTTCCAATGTGGGACTAAACTTCCCACTCCCACCACTCACTAGTACACATGGGCCATTTTGAGATTTCAGGATTTGCTATTGGGCTCACATGTCTTGGGCCCAATTATTTCAGCACACTCACATGGGCTAAATAATCCAACAATCCCCCACCAGATCTCAAATGCCCATTTGAAGATTTGCCAATCCTCGCTACTTGTTTATATACTAGTGTTTCAGCAGAGACTGTTAAGTTGAACTTCCGCCTAGAGCCTTAAGCTACATCTATCAGCAACTTGAACAATGGACTATACCTTGAATTGCATGTTTTGTGCCAATAGACTTTACTCAAGTCATAACTAGTACTTGGCTGCTAGTATCCTACCCCGCGGGTGGAGCATATGCGTCATACTCCGTGGTCTCTTCATGAGTTTACTAGAGATCACCCAAATCTCATAGACTGCGACGTTTACAGTCGGACTCACATAGGTGTGTTCTTTCAAGAATGCTCTGTAGGACAGCATCTTTGCTATGAATAGCCAACATAAACACATTAAGGCATGTCGCCAACCTGCCTTACAGCTCTTTGAGAGTTATGCATCATCACTTAGAGAGGGTTTACCAAATACTCTCCTCAGTCAAACCACTAGCTTGTTCTTCCCAGGTCCCAATTCACGGGATCTCCGATCACATAGGTTGGGTTACCACTATGGTGTAACACTCACGGGTCTCATACCCATCTCCCTCGATGCACTATCTATCACATTACGTGATAGTCCCTTCGTAAAGGGATCTGCCAGGTTTTTGTCTGTTTGAATATACGTAACAGTAATTACTCCGGAGTTTCTCAATTTCCTGACAGACTTCAAACGTCTTCTGACGTGTCTTGATGACTTCGCATTATCCTTAGAACTGGTCACCTTGGCAATCACCGTTTGATTGTCACAGTTCATGAGGATAGCCGGTAATGGTTTCTCAACCACCGGCAAGTCCATCAAAAGCTCACGCAGCCATTCTGCCTCAACAGTAGCTGTATCTAAAGCAGTAAGTTTGCTTCCATGGTTGACCTCATCAATATGGTCTGTTTACAAGACCTCCATGACACTGCGCCACCTCCAAGAAGAAATGCATATCCACTTGTGGCGTAGAGCTCATCTACATCTGAGATCCAGTTGGAGTCACTATATCCCTCAAGCATAGCAGGGTGCCCTGAATAATGAATCCCATAGCTCATAGTACCATTCAGATAGCGCATGACCCTTTCAAGTGCATGCCAATGATCATTACCCGGGTTTGACATGAACCTGCTCAATTTGCTCACAGCAAAAGAGATGTCAGGCCTCGTCGCGCTCGCAAGGTACATGAGTGAACCGATTATTTGAGAGTATCTCAATTGATCTTTCGTAATCCTCTTGTTCTTTCGAAGCGTCACACTAGGATCATAAGGTGTTGGAGAAGGCTTCCTATCAATAAAGCCAAAACGGCTCAAGATCTTCTCAACATAGTGTGATTGCGTCAACGTAATCCCACTCTCATCCTTAATAAGCTTGATATTCAGAATTACATCAGCTTCTCCCAGATCTTTCATATCAAAACACTTTGGTAGAAAAGACTTGACCTCATTGATCACAATTATGCTTGTACCGAAAATCAGCATGTCGTCAACATACAAGCATAATATAACACTATCGCCCCCACCATGGCGATAGTATACACACCTGTCAGCCTCATTAATGACAAAGCCCGCAGAAGTTAAAGTTCTGTCGAACTTCTCATGCCATTTCTTAGGTGCTTGTTTCAGTCCATACAAAGATTTTAGCAATTTGCACACCTTTCTCTCTTCACCTTTTACCACAAACCCATCAGGCTGATCCATATAGATTTCCTCTTCCAACTCTCCGTTAAGGAAAGCTGTCTTTACGTCCATTTGATGAACGATAAGACCATAAGAGGCAGCCAGGGAAAGTAGTACACGAATGGTGGTCAGTCTAGCAACAGGTGAATAGGTGTCAAAATAATCTTCGCCTTGTCGCTGAGTGTAGACCTTGGCTACAAGCCGTGCCTTGTACTTCTCAATAGTACCATCAGGCCTTAGCTTCTTCTTGTTATGGACAGCTTCTTTCCATTCATCTGCATCTCGAGATGCAAATGCCTCTGCAATAGACGTAGGAGTATTGTCCACAAGGTACACAATGAAATCATCACCAAAGGATTTTTCAATCCTCTGTCTCTTACTCCGTTTAGGAGCTTCATTGTCATCCTTCTCAAGGACGTTCTCATCATGTGGTTGTTCAGTATGATCACTAGATGTACTAGATTCCGGAGTTAATTCAGAAGAAAATTCAGCAAAGCTATGCATATCTTTCATAGGAAACATATTCTCAAAAAATGTTGCATCACGAGATTCCATAATAGTATCAACATGCATATCAGGTACCTCGGATTTAACCACTAGAAATCTATAACCAATGCTACGCTGAGCATAACCTAGAAAGATACAATCCACTGTTTTCGGTCCAAGTTTGCGTTTCTTTGGAATTGGAACGTTGACCTTTGCCAAACATCCCCAAGTACGCAAATAAGAAAGTGATGGTTTTCTCCGAACCCACTCCTCTGTAACATCCCAAGTATGAAAACAACCCTAGAATGTTTGTTTCTTGTTTTATTTATGTTTTGCATCATGACATCATCATTGCATTTGTTGTGTCATTTGTTTTCATTTGTTTTCACTTGTTTTCCATATGAAATTCAAACCAATTTTCAAATCTTTGTTTCATACTTGTTATGTTACAATTTTCAAATAAAATTATCCAAATCAAAACATCAAATTGTTTCCATTAAACTATAAAGTTCAAACCATCAAATTGTTTAAGTTTCAATAATTCATTCAATCTCAAATTCATTCAAATTCAATTAAATTTCCAAACAGCAACCATTTTGAAGTTTATGATAATTACAAAAACAAATCAATCATTTGTTACCATTACACTTGAAACTAAAAACTTTTAAATTGTTCTTTTCATTTAATCAATTAATACCAAAAAATTACTCAAATTCAAATAATTTTCAAACAGCAACATAATTTAAAGTTTTTGGAAAACAAAAGTTGGCAGATGGTGTTGTTACAAAAAAACTAGCCTATACAAATTTTTCCTAAATTTTCTAAACCCTAAAAACCCTTCCTTTTATCCTTTTCCTTTTCAGCAAAAAAAAAACAAACAGAAGAAAAAAATAAAACAAAAGAGAGGGGGAAAGGGCAGGCCAGCCCAATTGGGCCAGCCCACCATTCCCCACGGCCTGGTACCCCCCTCCTTTTCTTCCTCCTCTGTACGGCACCCCATCGGGGGTGCCCACGTCGGCAGCAGAGGGGAGGAACGGTCGTGAGCAGCTTCCCCTCCTCCTTATAACCCTAGGCCGCGAGCCCACCCTCTGCCCTAGCTCCTCCACTCTCTCTCTCCCTCGCCGCCGCCATGTTTCCCTTCCTCTCTCTCTCTCCCTGCACCACCTCCTCCCTCTGAACCCGCCACCGCACGCCACCACCTCTGAACCTCCAACGATCGCCGACGTTATGGTTCCCCACCGTCCAAGCTAGCAGCGGGAATCGACCCCCCACTGCTCCCTCTCCATCCTCGACACCTCCGTTGAGCCCGAGAGGGACTGCATCGCCGCCGCCATCCTCTTCTCCGTCGCCGTCGTCCACTGTCCACCTCGCCGTCGACTCTCTGCTTCATCTACCCCGGCGGTGAGGATCGCTTCTCTCTCCCTTCCCTCTATGCACCCGTGGCACACCCCCTTGCATGCATCCACGACGAGCAACACAACACCACGAGCCGCAGCAGTCGTCGCCGGCGACCTCCCCATCGCGGTACAGTGCAGGAAGACTGAATTTTACGTTCAGTTTCAGTTAACGCCCTAACTGAACAATATACCCCCCACACCCCCTTACCTGACAAGATTCAGCAGCCACCTCAGTGGCAACGCACCCGCCCGCGCGCGCCCGAGCCCAGGGTTCGATTCCCCATCGGGATTAAATCCCAAATCTTTTTCGCCCGCGCGCGCTCACAGGTGGGGGCACCTGTCAGGGACCCTGGAGCCCAGTCAGCTGCCACGCAGCGCCACGGTGGCCAGGGCCCGCTGGCAGTGGCCCAGGTTGGGTCACTGCGCTGTGGAAAACGTTTCTGCCCCGTTTTTCTTTTAAATTTAAGTCCTTTTATTTACAGTTTAGTCCCTGTTTTCAAATTATAAATATCTTTTGAATTCCAAATCCAAATAATACAAATAAAATATGTATGCTGAACCAAATTTAATTCTCTACCTGTTTAAATCATTTGTTTTCAGTTTTGAACATTTCAAATGTTTCCAAATTTCAAATTCAAACAATTCATTTCAAATTTGGTTAAATTCATAACTAATTCAAACTTAATTCAAATGGCCCATATAAAATATGTTTTCCATGCTAAATTGAACCACCTTTCCAAATATAAACTTTGTTTCCTGTTTTGAATAATTAAAATTGGTTAAATAATTTAAACCTTGTTTAAATCATTTAAAATTGCTAAATTCGTAACTTGGTCAAATTAATTTCTTTTTGAGCATATAAAATATGTTTTCAAACCAGAAAATTATAATCTTTTCAAATATGAATTTTATTTAATGTTTTGCACAAATAAAATTCAAATAATATTAATACTTGATTTAAATCCATTTAAATCTTGTTTAAATTTGTTTAATTCATAAGTAATTCATTTTAATTCCTTTCTCAACAAATGAAACATGTATTCCATCTAAAATCTTGTGTTCTTTTCAAATATGAACTTTGTTGTCTATTTTGGACAATTAAAATTGATGGAAACAACAAATGCTTGTGTAACTCATTTAAGAAACCAAAATTTCATAACTTAATAAATAAAATTCCAAACTTGGTAAACAATATATCAAATTGAAATCTATTGTTGTGCTCTTATTGTTTTCCCATCCATGCATCATGCTAATCCATTTTCACATGTTGGTTAGTTGTAGATCAATTAACCCAACCTTAATTCATGGGCTTTCCATATGCAATCCAAATTGCATATGGGTCCATTTAAACATGTTATCTTGTCAACTAGTTTATTTTGATGCATCAATTAAATTGCCATGCATCATCCCATGATTGTGCATTATGTCATGTTATTGATTGTTTGTTTCTCTGCGCTGTTTGTTTGCTTCTTCTCGAATAGACGACGACGTTGAGACAGACGAGGTTTACGATACTACTTCTGAGGAGTTAGCTCAGTACCAGGCTACTGAGTTTGCAGGCAAGTATTCACTCACATGAACCATTGTGTCCTTTCCACACTGGATACCGATACTTTCCGTTGTCTATTTCTGCTAGCCTATTGAATCGTTGCTTGTGTCCCGATCCTATCACATGTTGTCCTTTAACCCTGATATTGCCTCACCTCCACACCTATAACCCCTTGCTTGTTGCCTGTGTCTTACTAGCATGCTTAGGGTTGCTTGTGCTCGAGTCTGATGTCCGTTACTCCTTTTACCATATTTATTATGTTCTATGGGCTCGATGTTTAAACAACAACCTGTTAATACTTGGGTAATAATAATTTGATGATAAGGCACCGGCAGGAGGCCCGTCGTGGTTTTGAGGCCTGCTAGTGTCGACCCTAATTAGGAAAAGGGTCTTGTCTACTGATCCATGATGAGCGCACTAACCGCATGTGGGAAGCGTGTATGGGCGCCCCCCTCAATTTGATTCGATTCACATCTCGTCCAAATCGCCTCATAGTTCGGGTTTTCCATTTGCCGCATGCATATGCAGGTGCGAACCCGTGGCCAGGGTGGAACTTTTGTAGTCGGCATTTAGGGAGACATGTTCTTAGAGTGCTATTAGGGTCCCCTTTTCTTCGTGGGGCTCGATTAGTCGTGCGCTCAATTGCACGGGGTTCTTTGGGCTTGATGCGAAGAAGAGTTGGGTTGTGTTGAGTGCCCCGCTTGGTGGAAGGCATTCCATCTGGCGGGTTATTCTTACGTGTAAGGCTACATTGGTGCATCCCTGCAGGGTTAAATCTTCTCGAGAAGCCGTGTTGTCCGCGGTTATGGATGACTTGGTGAAAGTGCTGGCTAACAAGTACTCAGAACAACTTACACCTAACTAATACCAAGTTGACTAGTAATAGGCTTATTAACACAATAACTTGAACATCATTAATCCAACTGTGTGAGTTATCCTTGGGTTGCTTCCTTAGTAGGGGGTAACATTGGATGGGTTTGTTTGATGTTAGTTATAGTTGGTTACGATACGCCATCTTATCTTCTTTCTGTTAGCCGGAAGTTGTAGCGTGTCTCTGTAGTTGGTTAGTGCAGCCAGTTGCCGCATCTTTGTATCACCTATTCTTCCGTTGAACCCAGAGCATCTGTAATTGGTGTTGCCGGGTACACTTTGGTGAATTGTGAGTCTTGCTTGCCAGTACTTGTCTGTACTGACCCCTATGGGGCTGCGTGTTCTGCAGACTACGTTTCCGAGGATCCTCATGGTGGCTACTACGTGGAGTATGACGAGGCTGTTCACGAGTAGATAGCGGACCCGGGCAGGATCCGAGACTACGTGGATGGGCTCCGTTTTCCTTTCATTGCCGGCCTCTTAGGCCTATTTGGATCTTGTCTGTACTCAGACACTTTGTTTGCTTCCGCAGTGATGTAATGATGATATGTTGGGACATGTGTCCTCTGGATGATTGTATTTGCTATTCTCTGCTCTAGTGAGAGCTATTTGCAACTTATTTCCATCTTTTGTGTCTTAGAGATCTGTTGTGCTATCATTTTGTTAAACGCCGTTGACGTACCATGTGTGTATGGTATGAAGTACGTCAATGGTAGTATCCTGGTTTCTATGGGATGGTTTACGTAGACGCTGAACAGATAGGGGTTGGTTGTCACACATACGTGTGTTGGCCTACTCGTAAGAGGTGCGGGTGCAGGTAGGCCCCGTAATCCAATCTACTACTGTTCAACGGAACTGCGAGTAGCCTTTAGAAGTCCTGGTGCGACAAATGGTATCAGAGCCTGTCTGCATGTAGAATCCCTTTTACTGGTCGCAGTTGAGTCTAGAAACTATTTTGTAGCTATATAGGAAAAATGAAACGTGAGAGTGGGAATTCTGTTCTTTTTCTTCTTTCCCCACCCACCCTCCCTTTTTTTCTGGTAAGGAAGTGCAACGTTGTTTTCCCTTCTCATCTAAACTTTCAAGTTAGGATTTCACGTATCCTGGTTTCTCTAGGATAGTTATATCTACTAGACCATAGGAATGGAGGTGGTTGTGACATGATTTATCATGTTGCTTACTCACGATTGAGAACGGAGGCGTGTAAGCCCCGGAAGCAGATCCTCTATTCCTTAAGCAGTAGATATTTATCCTCTAGAAGCCCGGATGGGTTCCGTAGTACCTCAGGAGTTTTTGGTCTCGTGTTTCCCGAATGTTGCTTCGATATCCTGTTCTTCTCAACATCCTTATCGTCCGTTGAAACCTTGTTGTTGCTTTCCACTTCAGTTCTTCTACCGGCGTCTAATCAAAGTTCCCCAATCATCTGCAGATGGATCTTAGGTTCTACCCGCAGGTGGTTCGGATGACTCGTTGCGAGAGCACCGCCGGTTATCCGGAGATGCTGAGAGACATGGTCACTTATCTGGGGTTCTGTTGGGCACCAGAGTACCAGGTCTACGAGAAGCAGCGAGAGTTTGAGCAGACCTACTACCAGGCTATCGTCTACATCCTGTCAGATGATGGCATGAGCGTAGTCCACCGCTACGAGGAAGTAGGTTCCACAGTGGATATGGCTGTGCAGCAGGCAGCTTATGTGAGCCTCACCGTCCTTCGTGCTGACTACTGGGGATTTGACGATTCCATCTATCGCCACATTCCCCGTGGTTACAGCACTTCGGAGGGAGCTCATTTCACTCTCTACGACAACTTGGATGTTTACGAGCATGATAACTCCAGGCTGCACACCACCGCTCAGTTTGTGGGACACAGTGACGCAGTTGCCACCACACTATCTCAGGAGTTGGCTTCAGTCAGGGAGCAGCTCTACCTTGCTCTGACTCGTCTGGCGACTTACACCACAGACTTTGTTGGAGATGAGCGCATTGCACGTTTCGATCAGCCATTTGGGCGTCGTCTGCCAGATGCTGGAGGTTACGAGCCGATCAGAGGTCCACTCCTCAACCTTGGTGCTGGTTACACTGGGATTCCCCGCTTTGGAGCACAGGGAGCCGATGCTATGTACTTCACCACACCTAGAGTCGGGCTCAGACCACGTCAGATCTATGTGGATCGTCGTTCTACATACTTTTGTGGGCGTCCTCCTCACCGTACCTCTCGTCGTACTCCTAGCCGTCGTCCTGCGTGATGAGCATGGGAGTACCGATGTATCCATTCTTAGCTATGTTTAGTTATCCTTTTGCTTTCGAACCATTTATGGTGTATTGGATATTCTGATGTATTTGAACATGTGATGGTGAACCTTGTGGTTATCTATTCATGCGTCGGAATAATCTCTCTTTCGGTTACCAAGTCTATCCTTTTCTATTGTTGTGCTAAAATGCATTTCCATTCAGGATGCCGCCAACAAGGAACAACACGCCTGAGCCACCGCCAATCGCGGAGCTGTTGACTCAGATGACCCAAGTCATGACGCAGATGGCCCAGTTTCAGACTAATCAGCACATCCACCAGACAGCTCCACGAGTCAGCATCAAGGAATCTGGGTGCCAAATGGTGCTGTCACTTGGGCTCCATACGCCCAAACTTCTCCAGGCTTCGCTCCCCGCCCACCCAACCCTGCTCAGCTGAATGATCCAAGGGGTTCGATGGGGCAGCCAAGGCCAGGACCTCCTCGTGTCGTCACTTGCTACAAGTGCAAGCAGACGGGACACTACGCCGACAAGTGCACGCAGAGGCAGCTACCTCCACCACCACCTCGTCCTAACACAAACCAGGCAATGGTGCGCGCTCCCCCGCTTAAGGCCTTCAACTCCAACAACAGGCCTGTCGGGAGGACCGCAAGGGTGAATCATGTCAAGATCGACAAAGCTGAGGAAGCTCCTGACGTCGTTCTCGGTACATTCCCCGTAAACTCTTTTCCAGCTAAAGTGTTGTTTGATACCGGAGCATCGCATTCTTTTGTGTCAAAGATCATTGCCACAACAAACAACCTAATTGTGGTTCCACTAAGCAATCAAATCACTGTTCACTCCCCGGGATATCAAATGTTGACTTCCAAGATAAGTAAGGACAATCAAATCCTAATTGGAGGTCGCATATTCCTTGCTTCTCTCATGTTGCTGGGAAATTCTAACATTGATGTCATTCTTGGTATGGATTGGCTGAAGGCCAATAAAGCAAAAAATTGACTGTGCTCAAAAGTCAATAACTCTGTCCCACCCTTCTGGCCAGATAATCTATTCTCCAAATGAATCAAGTTCCATTCAGCTATGCAACCTCGATGCAAAACCTCTACCTTCACTTGAAAATGTTCCGGTGGTTTGCGAATTCCCTGACGTCTTTCCAGAAGAATTGCCAGGAATGCCTCCGGACAGAGCAGTTGAGTTGGTGATCGAACTTGAGCCAGGTACTGCTCCAATCTCTAAGCATCCCTACAAGATAGCTCCTCCTGAACTGAAATTGTTAAAGGAGAAAATCGTTATGTACATGGAGAAAGGTTACATTCAACCTAGTTCCTCGGCTTGGGGTTGCCCAACTCTGTTCGTTGCGAAGAAGGATCAAACAAAGAGACTCGTGGTTGACTATCGTCCTCTTAACGAGAAAACCATCAAAAACAAGTATCCAATTCCTCGTATCGATGATCTTTTTTATCAACTTGCTGGAGCCTCAATATTCTCCAAGCTGGACTTGAGAATGGGTTACCATCCAATAAAGATCAGAAAGGAAGATATTCCAAAGACAGCCTTCACCACTCGCTACGGTCTATATGAATACACCGTCATGTCCTTTGGTCTCACCAATGCACCGGCGACTTTCTCTCGACTCATGAATTCTGTCTTCCATGAATACCTCGACAAGTTCGTTGTGGTATATCTTGATGACATTCTTGTCTACTCAAAATCCGAGGAAGAGCATGAAGAACATCTTCGTCTAACTCTCATGAAACTTCGCGAGCATCGTCTCTATGCCAAATTCTCCAAATGTGAGTTCTGGATTTCAGAAGTTGCTTACCTTGGTCATGTCATCTCTGCCAAGGGCATAGCTATTGATCCAGAAAAGGTTAAGGCAATTGTTGATTGGAAACCTCCTAAGACGGTGAAGCAAGTAAGAAGTTTTCCTGGCTTGGCTAGCTATTGCCGTCGTTTCGTCCAAAACTTCTCCAAGATTGCCAAACCTCTCACTAACCTCACAAAGAAGGACAAGAAGTTTGTCTGGTCTCCACAATGTGATGAAAGTTTCAATCTCCTCAAGACTAAACTCACGTCTACACCATTTCTGGTTGGCCCAGATACTACCAAACCTTTCAAGATATTCTGTGATGCTTCTCTCCAAGGTCTAGGTGCAGTTCTTATGCAAGAACGTCAAGTTGTGGCTTATGCTTCACGTCAGTTGAACGCACATGAGCTCAATTATCCAACACATGACCTTGAACTTGCAGCAGTTGTGTTTGCCCTCAAGAAATGGAGACAATACTTGTTGGGTAACCGCACTGAAATCTTTTCCGATCATAAGAGTCTGAAATACATCTTCACTCAACCAGATCTAAACCTCAGGCAAAGGAGATGGATTGAAAAGATCAAAGACTTCGATCTTACCATTTCTTACACTCCAGGCGAGGCTAATGTTATGGCCGATGCTCTCAGTCGCAAGTCGTATTGCAATAATCTCATGATCATGGAAAGCCAACCTCCACTACATGAAGAATTCCAGAAGCTCAACCTTGGACTTGTTCCTCAAGGCTATCTTGCAAGCTTGACAGCCAGTCCAGCTCTCGGGGACAAGATTCATTCTGAACAACTTCGTGATGCTGAAATCAAGAAGATGGTACAGCACATCAAACAAGGCAAGGAGAAATTTAAGTCCTTCTTAATTGATGACAAGGGAACTGTGTTCGTCGAAGGACGCATTGCAGTTCCTCAAATTCAAAGTCTCAAAGATGTTATTCTCAAGGAGGCTCATGAAACTCCTCTCTCCATACACCCTGGAAGTACAAAGATGTACCGGGATCTCAAGACACTGTATTGGTGGCCTGGCATGAAACGTGAAATTGCTCAATACGTTTCTGAATGCGATGTTTGTCAACGTGTTAAGGCAGTTCATCAGAAAACAGCCGGTCTTCTCCAACCTCTGAAAATCCTCGAGTGGAAGTGGGACATGATTGAAATGGACTTCGTCACTGGTTTTCCAAAGTCCAAGAAGGGCAACGATGCAATCTTCGTTGTCATTGATCGTCTCACTAAAGTAGCTCACTTCCTTCCTGTCAAAGAAACAATCTCAGCTAGCCAGTTAGCAGAGCTCTACACAGCAAAGATTGTTCCTCTTCATGGTGTTCAATTGGAAATAACCTCAGACCGTGGAAGCATCTTCACTTCTCATTTCTGGAAGAGTTTCCAAGATGCATTGGGCACCAAACTTCTGTTCAGCACAGCTTATCACCCTCAGTCTCAAGGGCAAGTCGAAAGAGTCAATCAGATTCTCGAGGATATGCTAAGAGCATGTGGTATCTCCTTTGGCATGAAATGGGAGTAATGTCTTCCATATGCTGAATTCTCCTACAACAACAGCTTCCAGGCAAGCCTAGGCATGGCACCATTTGAAGCTCTCTATGGCCGCAGATGCAGGAGTCCAATCAATTGGTCTGGAGCTGGTGAACGTTCACTCTTAGGCCCTGACATTGTTAAGGAAGCCAAAGAGAAAGTTCGCATCATTCGTGACAATCTCAAGATTGCTCAGTCTCGTCAGAAAAGCTACTATGACAGCAAACACAGGGACATGGTCTATGCAGCTGGAGAAAAAGCATATCTCCGTGTAACTCCCCTCAGAGGCACTCATCGTTTTGGTGTCAAAGGAAAGCTGGCACCAAGATACATTAGTCCATTCAACATTCTCTCAAGAAGTGCAGAAAATGCCTATCGTCTTGAACTTCCAGAAAAACTATCCAAGGTGCACGATGTGTTTCACGTGTCACAGCTCAAGAAGTGCTTCAAAGATCCAGGTCGTGCAGTTGATCATGATTCCATTGATCTACAAGAAGACCTATCTTATGAAGAGCATCCTGTTCGCATTCTCGATGAGACCGAGCGTAAGACTCGCAACAAGAGCACCAAGTTCTTAAAAGTGCAGTGGTCTCATCATTCCGATAAAAAGGCAACGTGGGAGACCGAAGAGGATCTTCGCAAGAAGTATCCGGACCTTTTCTCTTCTCAGTAGGAATCTCGGGGCGCGATTCCTTCAAGCGGGGCGTTTTGTAACATCCCAAGTATGAAAACAACCCTAGAATGTTTGTTTCTTGTTTTATTTATGTTTTTCATCATGACATCATCATTGCATTTGTTGTGTCATTTGTTTTCACTTGTTTTCCATATGAAATTCAAACCAATTTTCAAATCTTTGTTTCATACTTGTTATGTTACAATTTTCAAATAAAATTATCCAAATCAAAACATCAAATTGTTTCCATTAAACTATAAAGTTCAAACCATCAAATTGTTTAAGTTTCAATATTTCATTCAATCTCAAATTCATTCAAATTCAATTAAATATCCAAACAGCAACCATTTTGAAGTTTATGATAATTACAAAAACAAATCAATCATTTGTTACCATTACACTTGAAACTAAAAACTTTTAAATTGTTCTTTTCATTTAATCAATTAATACCAAAAAATTACTCAAATTCAAATAATTTTCAAACAGCAACATAATTTAAAGTTTTTGGAAAACAAAAGTTGGCAGATGGTGCTGTTACAAAAAAACTAGCCTATACAATTTTTTTCCTAAATTTTCTAAACCCTAAAAACCCTTCCTTTTATCCTTTTCCTTTTCAGCAAAAAAAAACAAACAGAAGAAAAAAATAAAACAAAAGAGAGGGGGAAAGGGCAGGCCAGCCCACCATTCCCCACGGCCTGCTACCCCCCTCCTTATCTTCCTCCTCTGTACGGCACCCCATCGGGGGTGCCCACGTCGGCAGCAGAGGGGAGGAACGGCCGTGAGCAGCTTCCCCTCCTCCTTATAACCCTAGGCCGCGAGCCCACCCTCTGCCCTAGCTCCTCCACTCTCTCTCTCCTCGCCGCCGCCATGTTTCCCTTCCTCTCTCTCTCTCCCTGCACCACCTCCTCCCTCTGAACCCGCCACCGCACGCCACCACCTCTGAACCTCCCACGATCGCCGACGTTATGGTTCCCCACCGTCCAAGATAGCAGCGGGAATCGACCCCCCACTGCTCCCTCTCCATCCTCGACACCTCCGTTGAGCCCGAGAGGGACTGCATCGCCGCCGCCATCCTCTTCTCCGTCGCCGTCGTCCACTGTCCACCTCGCCGTCGACCCTCTGCTTCGTCTACCCCGGCGGTGAGGATCGCTTCTCTCTCCCTTCCCTCTATGCACCCGTGGCACACCCCCTTGCACGCATCCACGACGAGCAACGCAGCACCACGAGCCGCAGCAGTCGTCGCCGGCGACCTCCCCGTCGCGGTACAGTGCAGGAAGACTGAATTTTACGTTCAGTTTCAGTTAACGCCCTAACTGAACAATATACCCCCCACACCCCCTTACCTGACAAGATTCAGCAGCCACCTCAGTGGCAACGCACCCGTGCGCGCGCGCCCGAGCCCAGGGTTCGATTCCCCATCGGGATTAAATCCCAAATCTTTTTCGCCCGCGCGCGCTGACAGGTGGGGGCACCTGTCAGCGACCCTGGAGCCCAGTCAGCTGCCACGCAGCGACCACGGTGGCCAGGGCCCGCTGGCAGTGGCCCAGGTTGGGTCACTGCGCGGTGGAAAACGTTTCTGCCCCGTTTTTCTTTTAAATTTAAGTCCTTTTATTTACAGTTTAGTCCATGTTTTCAAATTATAAATATCTTTTGAATTCCAAATCCAAATAATACAAATAAAATATGTATGCTGAACCAAATTTAATTCTCTACCTGTTTAAATCATTTGTTTTCTGTTTTGAACATTTCAAATGTTTCCAAATTTCAAATTCAAACAATTCATTTCAAATTTGGTTAAATTCATAACTAATTCAAACTTAATTCAAATGGCCCATATAAAATATGTTTTCCATGCTAAATTGAACCACCTTTCCAAATATAAACTTTGTTTCCTGTTTTGAATAATTAAAATTGGTTAAATAATTTAAACCTTGTTTAAATCATTTAAAATTGCTAAATTCATAACTTGGTCAAATTAATTTCTTTTTGAGCATATAAAATATGTATTCAAACCAGAAAATTATAATCTTTTCAAATATGAATTTTATTTAATGTTTTGAACAAATAAAATTCAAATAATATTAATACTTGATTTAAATCCATTTAAATCTTGTTTAAATTTGTTTAATTCATAAGTAATTCATTTTAATTCCTTTCTCAGCAAATGAAACATGTATTCCATCTAAAATCTTGTGTTCTTTTCAAATATGAGCTTTGTTGTCTATTTTGGACAATTCAAATTGATTGAAACAACAAATGCTTGTGTAACTCATTTAAGAAACCAAAATTTCATAACTTAATAAATAAAATTCTAAACTTGGTAAACAATATATCAAATTGAAATCTATTGTTGTGCTCTTATTGTTTTCCCATCCATGCATCATGCTAATCCATTTTCACATGTTGGTTAGTTGTAGATCAATTAACCCAACCTTAATTCATGGGCTTTCCATATGCAATCCAAATTGCATATGGGTCCATTTAAACATGTTATCTTGTCAACTAGTTTATTTTGATGCATCAATTAAATTGCCATGCATCATCCCATGATTGTGCATTATGCCATGTTATTGATTGTTTGTCTCTCTGCGTTGTTTGTTTGCTTCTTCTCGAATAGACGACGACGTTGAGACAGACGAGGTTTACGATACTACTTCTGAGGAGTTAGCTCAGTACCAAGCTACTG
Source organism: Alopecurus myosuroides (assembly GCA_028641055.1). Lineage (NCBI taxonomy): Eukaryota > Viridiplantae > Streptophyta > Magnoliopsida > Poales > Poaceae > Alopecurus > Alopecurus myosuroides. The sequence goes on from CM054058.1 coordinate 2,342,417, forward strand.
AGTTTGCATGCAAGTATTCACTCACATGAACCATTGTGTCCTTTCCACACTGGATACCGATACTTTCCGTTGTCTATGTCTGCTAGCCTATTGAATCGTTGCTTGTGTCCCGATCCTATCACATGTTGTCCTTTAACCCTGATATTGCCTCACCTCCACACCTATAACCCCTTGCTTGTTGCCTGTGTCTTACTAGCATGCTTAGGGTTGCTTGTGCACGAGTCTGATGTCCGTTACTCCTTTTACCTTATTTATTATGTTCTATGGGCTCGATGTTTAAACAACAACCTGTTATTACTTGGGTAATAATAATTTGATGATAAGGCACCGGAAGGAGGCCCGGCGTGGTTTTGAGGCCTGCTAGTGTCGACCCTAATTAGGAAAAGGGTCTTGTCTACTGATCCATGATGAGCGCACTAACCGCATGTGGGAAGCGTGTATGGGCGCCCCCCTCAATTTGATTCGATTCGCATCTCGTCCAAATCCCCTCATAGTTTGGGTTTTCCATTTGCCGCATGCATATGCAGGTGCGAACCCGTGGCCAGGGTGGAACTTTTGTAGTCGGCATTTAGGGAGACACGTTCTTAGAGTGCTATTAGGGTCCCCTTTTCTTCGTGGGGCTCGATTAGTCGTGCTCTCAATTGCACGGGGTTCTTTGGGCTTGATGCGAAGAAGAGTTGGGTTGTGTTGAGTGCCCCGCTTGGTGGAAGGCATTCCATCTGGCGGGTTATTCTTATGTGTACGGCTACATTGGTGCATCCCTGCAGGGTTAAATCTTCTCGAGAAGCCGTGTTGTCCGCGGTTATGGATGACTTGGTGAAAGTGCTGGCTAACAAGTACTCAGAACAACTTACACCTAACTAATACCAAGTTGACTAGTAATAGGCTTATTGACACAATAACTTGAACATCATTAATCCAACTGTGTGAGTTATCCTTGGGTTGCTTCCTTAGTAGGGGGTAACATTGGATGGGTTTGTTTGATGTTAGTTATAGTTGGTTACGATACGCCATCTTATCTTCTTTCTGTTAGCCGGAAGTTGTAGCGTGTCTCTGTAGTTGGTTAGTGCAGCCAGTTGCCGCATCTTTGTATCACCTATTCTTCCGTTGAACCCAGAGCATCTGTAATTGGTGTTGCCGGGTACACTTTGGTGAATTGTGAGTCTTGCTTGTCAGTACTTGTCTGTACTGACCCCTATGGGGCTGCGTGTTCTGCAGACTACGTTTCCGAGGATCCTCATGGTGGCTACTACGTGGAGTATGACGAGGCTGTTGACGAGTAGATAGCGGACCCGGGCAGGATCCGAGACTACGTGGATGGGCTCCGTTTTCCTTTCATTGCCGGCCTCTTAGGCCTATTTGGATCTTGTCTGTACTCAGACACTTTGTTTGCTTCCGCAGTGATGTAATGATGATATGTTGGGACATGTGCCCTCTGGATGATTGTATTTGCTATTCTCTGCTCTAGTGAGAGCTATTTGCAACTTATTTCCATCTTTTGTGTCTTAGAGATCTGTTGTGCTATCATTTTGCTAAACGCCGTTGACGTACCATGTGTGTATGGTATGAAGTACGTCAATGGTAGTATCTTGGTTTCTATGGGATGGTTTGCGTAGACGCTGAACAGATTGGGGTTGGTTGTCACACATACGTGTGTTGGCCTACTCGTAAGAGGTGCGGGTGCAGGTAGGCCCCGTAATCCAATCTACTACTGTTCAACGGAACTGCGAGTATCCTTTAGAAGTCCGGGTGCGACATCCTCATAAGGGGTTTTCTCTTTATTCTTGTTAGGAACTTTATTCAGGACATGACACGAAGTCAACAGAGCCTCCCCCCACCATGCCTTAGATAAACCAGCAGTGTCCAACATGGCGTTCACCAAATCGGTCAGCGTGCGGTTTTTCCTCTCAGCAATTCCGTTTGATTGTGGCGAATAGGGAGGCGTCCTCTCGTGAATAATACCGTGTTCCTCACAGAATTCATCAAATACTTTAGAGAAATACTCTCCACCACGATCCGACCTAAAACGCTTGATCTTTCTCTCTAATTGATTTTCAACTTCAGCCTTATAGATTTTAAAGTAGTCTAAAGCCTCATCTTTAGTTTGCAACAAATAAACATAGCGGAATCTAGTAGCATCATCAATGAGTGTCATGAAATATCTCTTTCCACCTTTTGTCAACACACCATTCATCTCGCATAGATCAGAATGTATGAGTTCTAGAGGTGCCAAGTGTCTCTCCTCAGCTGCCGTGTGAGGCATCCGAGGTTGCTTAGATTGCACACAACTATGGCACTTAGAACCTTTGGCAATGGTGAAATTCGGAATTAAACTTAAACTAGATAGCCGCGACAGTAAACCAAAATTAACATGACATGAACGAGAGTGCCAAACACTAGCATCTGAATCAACATTGCCACAAATATGGTTTACTGACTTATTGCAAAATTCGGAAAGAGAAAAGCGGAACAAGCCTCCGCACTCATAGCCTTTACCAATAAATTGTCCAAATCTCTACACAACTACTTTATTGGACTCAAACACTACTTTAAACCCATCTCTGCAAAGAAGGGAGCCGCTGACGAGATTCTTATTCATTGAAGGGACATGCTGCACGTTCCTCAGCTGCACGATCTTTCCCGAAGTAAACTTCAGATCTACCGTGCCAACACCACGAACAGAAGCATGTGACCCATACCCCATTAGGACGGAAGAATCCTGTGCGACCTGATAAGAAGTGAACATAGAGACGTCAGCACACACATGAACCTTATCACCCGTATCAATCCACCAACATGGAGATTGAAGAACTGAAAGTACCATCGGTATATTACCGTACCCATCAGTGTTGCTAGCGGTCACCACGTTGACATTCTTGGAGCCTTTCTTCCCTTTCTTGTCTGCACGGTCTGGGCAGTCAACAGAAAAGTGGCCGAGCGCTCCACACGTAAAGCACTCGAGCCCAGCTTTGTTCAGCACCTTCTTCTTCTTATTATTCTTAAAGGCAGTAGTGTTCACAGGGCCATTGAACTGGGGCTTATAGTTCCCTTTGTTCTTGCTGTTATTCTTGACGTGATGATTTTTCTGCACCATATTGGCACTAGACTCCAAATCACCACCTCTCTCAGTTGTGTCCTTTGCGAGAGCTTTCTCCTCAACATCAAGAGACGCTATCAGATTTTCAACTGATATCTCCTGTCTCTTATGTTTGAGAGATGTGGCGAAACTCCTCCATGAAGAAGGCAGTTTTGCAATAATACATCCAGCCACAAACTTATCAGGAATCACACACTTGAGCAGATCAAGCTCCTTCGCAATGCACTGTATCTCATGAGACTGTTCGACTACAGAACGGTTATTCACCATCTTGTAGTCGTTAAAGCTCTCCATGATATACAGCTCACTGCCAGCATCGGACGCACCGAATTTAGTATTCAGTGCATCCCAGAGCTCCTTAGCGTCTTCGATGTGCATATACACATCGCACAGACGTCCCTCTAGGACACTCAGAATACAGCCTCTGAAATTGTTATTGGCTTCCTTGAACTTATTCTGAACCTCGTCAGAAGCTCCTTCAGGAAGGCCATTCATAACAATGTCCCACACTTTCATGGACTGGAGCCACAGTTGGCTTCTCAGTTGCCATCTCTTAAAGGTGGTGCCATTGAACCTTTCCGGTTTCATTGAATCACTTAAGTGGGCCATAGTCAGTTCAGGAAATTGCCTACAATTAGGTTTTTGGATTGTTGAATAATTAGGCATAATTTCCACGATTAATTCCAGAATATAAATCATGATGACAGCAGCTATTAACATGTGAAACTCGAACATACTAGATGCAGCAGACAACATGAATAATAGCAACACGATCTCGCTAAACATGTAAACAGTAGACATGTTAAACAGACAGATCAGGACGCAGATTCCGTATCGTTCGTTTGTGGTAACGTTGTTGATGACAACGTTGGCGATGACGGGTCGGAGTAGACGACGCTTGAGACGGCGGTACGCAGCACCGCCTGACTTGCTAGGCAGACGAGCCGTCGTGGAAGCAGCGAGCAGTCGCGCGAAGCGCTTCCCAAAAACCTAATTCGCCCTCTCCCGTACAGGATCACAAGAGCGACGGGTTCCGGAGACCTGCTCTCCCGTTCGCCGGTGCACGCCGGCGCTCGGGATGGAGTAGACTACGGTGGCGGCGCAAGGAACGAGGTGTGGCAAAACCTATATTGGTTCGGTGTTTGTACAGCGCCCACGGTGCGCGTATTTTATAGTGCGGTTCGGAAAACCCTAACGTGTGCGACATTCCGAGTCGGTTGCAGCACGCGATACGGGAGCGACCCGAACCGCCTCAGCTGTGACGCGTACGTCACGACTACGAAATCGGTTTTCCAAAACAGCAAAATAAACATAAGTATTGTCTCGGCTCGATTCACGAAACGCGGTCGCGACGTGTCGAGTCGAGTCGAGACGAGCGGCGGAGAGTGCGCGAGAGGCTCTCTTGTTCTCACTCACATACAATCCCTACAGCACTACACCTTATAAGGTGGTGTGCAACTCCTCAAACTTCCAATGTGGGACTAAATTTCCCACTCCCACCACTCACTAGTACACATGGGCCATTTTGAGATTTCAGGATTTGCTATTGGGCTCACATGCCTTGGGCCCAATTATTTCAGAACACTCACATGGGCTAAATAATCCAGCAACATAGACGTCGTGGCGGTTTTGCAGCTCCGTCGAAAGTGCGAGGGGTACACCCCGCGGAAGAAAACGTGGTTTGGTTTGAGACGATATGAGAAGGACGGGGTGCACCGCTAGAGCGTGCACATCAAGAATGTCACGAGCGTGCCGCCGATCGTAGCAGCGGTCTCATGCGTGTAGAAGAGTGTGCACACGATCAACCTTCATGCCCATGGTCAAGCACGAGAGCTAGGCACATACATAAGCTAGCTCACGTGGCTGACTCATGCAATGCCCGCGCAAGAATAGAAGAGCACCCTGCGCTATGCTCACTCTGGCACTTGATCGCTAAGCATGAGACAGATGTACGCGTAAGGCCGCGCACAGATGGGGTGGCGATGGCGCTAGGCCGCACACCGGCAACCGCCACGAGGCCGTCGTGGAGGTAGAGACCTCATCAGGCCGCTCACCGGCAGCCTGACGTCGTCGTGGAGATGGAGAAGCACCGGGCCGCACGCCGGCGTCTCCAAGGACGCCGTGGATGGACGAAGATGGTGACAGCGCGGGCAGCACGCCGACAACCACAACGACGCCATGGTGAAGGCAGAGATCATGTCAGGCCGCTCACCGGCCGCCCGTCATGGTGAGAAAAGCAGGAGCTACGCGCCCGTAGCCGCGATGATCTCATCGCGGAGAAGTAGATGGCGCCGGACCTTATGACGGCAGCCCCGACGGCGTCCTCGCAGAGGCGGAGATCGTGTCAGGCTAGCACGCCAGCAGCCCGACACCATCATCGTCGTAGAGGTAGAAGCCGGCAGCTCGGGCGGGGTAGCCATGACCATGCTAGATGCAAACAACAACAAAATTGATTAGCATGGATCCTCACCATTGGGGAAGATGACCGCCATCTCGGCTCGAATGTCTTCGCGTTGGAACGATCGTCTCGCCGGCGGGAGCTCGTGTATACGTAAGCTCTCGGCAAGTCTCGTCTCTTCCTCTCGAGATGCAATATACAGATTGCTTCTGCTGTAAGCAAGGCGTGCCTGAGCTTCGATCTCACGCTGCTCCGAGATTGGATCTCGATCAGCTTTCGTGTGCTTCTGCTAGGTCGTCTGGCTTAGAGCTTATACGCCGTTCTGGCCGGCGTACGCGTCTCCCCCGGCCGTACGCGTCTCCCCTCCCTCCTCGTCGTGCCCTAGGCTGTGTCTTATATAGGCAGCCCTAGGTCGGTTCATAGAGTTTGAGCACCACACATATCGGGGCATCAAGCTTTAAGAATTTGTTCGGACTAGTTGATACGCACGTGCAACGCACGTTCTCCCTAAACATCAACCAAGAAAATTGTAAATCAAAATTAACCATGAAATTTGTACATCGTTTGCCAACGCAAAGTTTCACCAAAATTCTAAAATTTCGCAATTACAATAGGGACCAAGTATGACCTACTTGACTCAGTGGTGGATCTCTCCCCTTTGTCGAGGCGAGATCCCTTGTCAGTGGTGTTAATTGTAAAAACCGATGTTTCCCCAATTAGGTAAATTTCTTATTGTTTTTATTTTATGCATCATCATGACATCATACATCAAGCGCACAATTATTTTCCCAATATTAAAATTTGATGTTTTATAAAACCTTTTTACTGTTGTGTTTTCGCTAAAGAAAATGAAATCATGTTTGCTAAGTATTTTAAATCTTGAGTGAGCTTGGTTTCATATCAATGGAAGCCTTTACCAAATTTGCAAATTTCCCTAAAAAGGTGATGTATGCATGTTCTGACCAAATCTGAATATGTAGTGCTCTTATTCTTAATCCTTTTCTCCATAAATACGAAGCTCATACAATAATGACCAGAACATACATGGCTAAAGGGAAAGGCTGAGCTTATTATCTCTCTAATGCATGATCTTTCTTCATCGCTTAGAATAAATGAAAAAAATAAAGATAATTGACCAGAAACATGAGTGTCCCTCCTAAATATATATCAGAATTATTAAATTGTAGAATATTTTGCAAAAAAAATCAAGTAGTCTCTTGTGGACACATGGCCAGAGGCCCAGATCGGAGCCCGCAACCCGGATCATGGCCCAGAGATCCGGCGGCGCCCTGCAGCAGGCCGAGACGGCCACCCCGGCGGCGCACCGCCACCTCCTCTTTGCCCCCTGTCGGAGTTCCTCAGGCGCCGGCAAGAAGCCTCGCCGCCCCCATGTCCCCAGCCGGCGCACCACCTCCTCCCATGACGCGCCGCCGCGGACACCTCACCTGCCCGGCGGCGCACCGCCACCTCCTCTTTGCCCCCTGTCGGAGTTCCTCGGGCGCCGGCAAGAAGCCTCGCCGCCCCCATGTCCCCAGCCGGCGCACCATTTCCTCCCATGACGCGCCGCCGCGGACACCTCACCTGCCCGGCGGCGCACCTCCACCTCCTCTTTGCCCCCTGTCGGAGTTCCTCAGGCGCCGGCAAGAAGCCTCGCCGCCCCATGTCCCCAGCCGGCGCACCACCTCCTCCCATGACGCGCCGCCGCGGACACCTCACCTGCCCACCGTCATGGACGGGATGGGCGCCGCCACCACCGCCGTGGACGGCAGCAGCGGCAGCCGGAGGCCTCAGATCGGGGGGAGAGAGCTAGGGTTTTGGGGGTTGGGTGGCTCTGGTGACATGGAGCTAGGTGGGCGGTATATTCGCCAGATTCTGCAAACAGGGTGTGCCTTCTTTGCCCATCACCTCCGGCTCCATCTTCTGCTACGGCCCTCCCTTTCTTAGCTCCTCTCACCATTGCGCCTCTGCCCGCGATGTGGAAGAGCATTGTGTTTCCGATCCGCTCTGATCCGGCCCGAGATGGCACAGAGAGGAGGAGGGGGATGAATAAACAAAACAAAGATGGTCCAGGCCATGGCGGCGCTCGAAGTGGGTGGCCGTTAGCAGTGATCCAGGCGAAGCGGCTTTTTTTCATGCAACTTGCGCTGAGGAGAGGCTAAGAGAAAGGGGTATGAAGGTGCTCAACATTGGGGCGTTTTTAGTCGTTGATCTATGTCGTTTCACGGCTGAGATTTAATGTATCCCGACATGTTTACTCTTTTATAAATAGTTTAGAATAATAATTGTGCATGTGCACGTGTAATCTTAGAACATACTCCATCAAAATATATGTATACCATATATTTGAGGTCCAAAGAAACATTTTTACCTGCAAAATATTAAAATTTGAACTCCAATTGAAGAAACTAAAAATGTTTACCATGAAATGTATAAATGTGGCAAAGAAAAATAGCGACCATGTTATCCAAATGTGTCAAATAAAAATAGAGACCATGTTATCCATCATCGTTTTGGCATTACGCTATGTAAAAACAAAATTTTGAAATTTCACTAAATCAAAATACATAAATAACTTCACAAACACAACCTAACATGCATGTGCAACACACATATCATAAGCTATCATAAAAAACATCTATTTTTAATATAAATTTTCTCTTTTAGCAAGTTTTCATGTCGCGTAGAATAAATGAGTAATCGATTCGACCGACAGTTCGCGTGTATCCTTGCATCAATTTGCCCTTTCCCCATTCTCTCCTTGAGAATTGTACAAGCGATGGCTTCCCTCCTTATGAGAAGCCTAACTGATGTAACAAATTCTATGTACACAACCGTCAATACGCACAAAACAATAATAATTACATTTAAATTAAATTATAAAAAATTCAAACATGTCTTGATTTGATCTACTATTAGTTGATGTCTTTATTAGTATTATTTATTGAAAGGCAGTGGAAAATCTTCCAAGGCCTATGCTTGCCATTGAGTATGTACAGACATAGTCACAGCCAGAGCAGCGTCATCCGTTGGTTCCGATCAAACCGGCGCTGCACATGATAGTCACAAAAGAGGCAGCTAGCAGAAGTGCAACTCCCGAGGTCTCATTTCTTTGTGCTCTTCTAGCCACCCAAGGTGACTCTGTAGCTTTTTTTGCACACTTGAATATGTCGAGAGCTGTGCTTCCACTGTTTGTCAGTGTTCTTACCCCGTGTCTTGTCGCGCCGCCGATGCGGCCGAACTAAACTGAATGTTCAGACCGACCATCCTCAGAAAAACTACTTCAGGAACCGATGCCAGTCTAACCATGCAACAGAGCATGGACATGTTGCCATGCAACAGGGCTCCAAAGTAGAGCATGCAGCTGCCTATTGAACGCACTTCCGCCATGGCCACCGAGGAGCTGGTGGCGACTGGCGAGCATATGCAGAGGGCGACTTTGCCGCACCTGGACAGGGAGCAACGGAAACTCCGGCTATCCTCGAGTTGGAACAGCGAACAGGCACACTCACATAGCGACAACTTCTATACAATTCAAACTGCTTGTCGTGTCCTCTGCCATGAGGACGGCCAGGAGCCCAGGACATCACCGCGGAACATGTCATCGTGCGCTCATGCGGGATACTGCCATAGGAGCTCTCCAGATAGTTGGGAGCGGGTATATTCCATGCTCGCCTGATGTGCTGGTGTCGGCAGAGCTGGTTCCTCGAGCGACGGCATGCACTACTCGACGACCTTGGTGACGTTGGAGATTTTTTGGGAGCGAGACGTTGTTCATGCGGGAGACTGCGAGTGGAGCGCTCCAGATAGTTGGGAACAGGTATATTCCATGCTCGCCTGACATGCTGGTGTCAGCAGAGCTGGTTCCTCGGACGGCGCATGCACTACTCGACGACCTTGGTGAATGGTGACGATGGGGATTTTTGGGGAGCGGGACGTTGTTCTGGACGGGGTCATCCTCGGAGCTGACCAACATGCGTCTTGATCTTCTAGGACACAATCGTGCCGGCTTTGTTTCTGTCGATCTGCCGTGGCCGCCGCCATGGCTCTTGTCTGCACTCTCAATTCCTAGCTTGCGTGGGCATAGGAGATAATCAAGGATACGGGAGCAGCACGAATGAGTCCAATCCGATTTTTTCATCTCGTGCAGTGCATGGACTTCGTATCAGCATGACTATGTCGTACGTGTGCTATGGGGCGAGAGTGGGTTGAATTGTGTTACGTATATGTGTGCACGTGTGATCGACCAAGATTGTTTTTCGTTGGTACGCATCCGGATTCTTTTTGTGCGTGTGCTGGACAGATTGTTTCTCGTTCGTGCGCTATTAGCCTTGTAAAAACGAAACGTTTTTTGCTCAACATTGGGAGCATCTCGGCCGTTGATTTGAGGCTATTGAACGCATTAGATTTAATGTATCCCAACATGTTTGCTCTTTTATAAGTAGTATAGATACCATCCATCTCAACTGCAATGCTTGTACCGGCCAATCCTTAACGCGCACCAGGAGTGCAGCATCTCAACCGACTTTTAAAGCCCAAGTCACGTACGAATAGGTGTTCTTGACAAACCTGCCCAGCTCATGCAAACTTGTAACGTGCACGACTAGGTTAACAGTTGTTAAACCAATTAATGGGCTAATTAAGCTCTAGCTACCATTAACAAATCGGGCTAATTAAAATCCCATACTGGGCCGCATATAGCAATACACATACGATGCATGCATGGCTATTCTAAGCTGGCCGTATAGGTCCTTCCCAATCTGAAATATCCAACGTGCATAAAATTAAAGGCTGACCATGGTACATAATTAGTACAAAAAAAAAACTCATCAAACACACTTCACGCGTGGCAGCCGCGATGGGCGCCACGTTGCTAGATCTACGGCTCGGATCAGCCTAGTTTGTGTATAAATAATGACCTCTAGGAGAGGGGTAAATCTCCAGGCCCTTTGTTCACCTTCTTCCTCCTCGCGCACCCCTTTCTCTCTGTAAGCTTCAAGGAAAGCTCCAATGGCATGCGGAAAGAAACATAACGCCGCTGTGTCGTCCTCGAAGGATGTGACAAGTGCTTCCGCGCCGCCTCCCGTGAAGACAGGCGATTGGCGCGCCGCGATCACCACCAGGAAGAGCATCACTGAGATGCAGCAGGAGGGATTGCTCCCGCCTGAAGCTGACAAACGTGTGCGCCTGTCCAAGAAGGAGGAGGTTCCCAACCCCCTTGCCAACGAACGCGTGTTCTTCTCCGAGCACGTCTCCCGCGGTCTGTCACTCCCACTTCATCCCTTCCTGCTCGGGTTGTTGTATCTCTACGGCATATAGCTGCACGATCTCCCTCCGAACACGATTCAGCACATATCGTGTTTTATCGTGCTTTGTGAGTTCTTTTTGGGTATCCGCCCGCACTGGGGCCTCTGGAAGGCCATCTTCAAGGTGCGGATCTTACGGGAGAAGGAGCGGCCAGGCGAGAAGGTGGGGGAGCCGCTGCGTACCAGAGGCTTCGGGATTCAGGCGAGGACGGACGCCGCCTACATGGAGATGTACTTCGTCGACTGGGCGCAAGGGTGGAGGAATAAGTGGTTCTATGTCACCGATAACAGCGCGAGTGGAGCTCCCGAATTCCAGCCATTCGCCCCTTTGAAGAGGCGGAACTCCTGGCTGCACTCGCTCACTGCTTAGGAAGGTAGAATTGTCTCTCCTTTACTTGCAAAGGTGGAAAGCTTCCGAGACAAGACATCGGGGACCCTGCTGACTGGGATACACCTGTCGGGTGTGTTTCTTCATTGAAGGATCCAGCCTCTTCAGGAGAGGCCGAGCGTCATGTAGGAGTACCAGGGCGTCAACGACTCGAGCCGTGTTTGCGAGGACATTCTCTCGAACGCCGAGTTTGAGAAGAAAATCGCGGCCATAACCAAACTAAAGAAAGGAGTGGTCTGTCCGGCATGTCCTCTTAAACCATTCGAAGCAGGGAACCCTCGGACTGAGGTGAGATCTTTGAGTTTTTCTTCTTGACTTTTGTTCCTCTGCGATGGAGTTTCTTTCGATTGATATGTTCGTTTCTTCTTCTGTAGAATGACGACGTGGCTACCCACCAATTTCTGCAGACGATGTCTCGGATCTTTTGGCGAGTAACATGGAAGCCCGCCATGAGCCTAGCGTTGCGGAAGCTAACTCAAGCTCCGAACGCGATTATATGGATGATGAAGAGGAGTCGGGTAGTGACCAACTCCAGCGTCGTAGGCATGAGGAAGATGAGGTCACTTCAAAGGGTAGCTCCTTGGGTGACGAGGCCGCCAAGGATACTGAGCCCCTTCGGGTGGCTCCTCTCAACGTGCTTCCTCCCATGGGCCGCAAATCGAAGGTTCCCACCGCGTGGAACGTAGACGTTCTAGACGATGATGACGAGGATGAGTAAGTTTTCTGCGCTCTGTTCCTTAATCGTGAACCTTCTTCCCTTTCTTCCTATTCTGGGTCTTTATATGGTTCTTCTTTTAACAGCAGTCTTACGACCATCAGCCCAGGCCGGTTCGCTTCTTCGATTCCCTCCGTGAAAAGGAAAGAGGCTGCTGCAGATGATGCTCCAGCTGTTGAAGTTCCCTGAAGATCTCCAAGCCCTGCAAGAGCGACCGAAACCCTAGAGTATGGGCTGCCCAGCTTTGCGGGTGGGGCATCAGCGAACAAGGAAGTCTCAGGTAGCTCAACAGACCCTCTTTCTACTGCCCAGGGCAAGATGAGTCCGTTTATGTGACGCCCCGAGATCGGGCACTATGCAGATTTCAGCATTCCCGCCAAAATCCACATAATAACCGATTCCAGGTTGCCACTTGTGATAACATTACATCAGTTCACGAATAATCCACAACAACAACAGAAAAGAGATTTACAAGATGACTCAAACGAGTCAGGGATACAACTGATACAATACAAAGATCCAAATAACATCGGAAGAAACAACATATCATCCGTGTACGGACAAGATACAAATTGGACGAAGAGTCCTGAAGATAACCGAGAGCGTCCAATTCCTTCCCAGGCCAAGACGGAGGGATTCCCAAGCTAACGTCGTCAGACTTCAACCTGTTGACTGCAATATTGAATATGCAGCCACGAAAAAGGATTCGTGGGTCAGTACGGTTAAGTACTGGCAAGTGGATAAACCATACTCACAAGATACCGGCGTAGCCAGTCATCACAAGATACAAATACTTTGGGATCAACGGAAAGGAAGGGATTATTGCAAATAAGCGGCAGCGGGCTGCACTAACCAACTACAGAGATATACTACGAGTTCCGGCTAACAGAAGAAGATAAGATTGAGTATTGTAACCAACTGAAAGATAACTTCAAACAAACCCATCCTGGATCTCGCCCCTTATCCGAAGAAGCAATCCTAGGATAACTCACACAGTTGGATTAAAGATGAATCAGGTTATTGTGTCAATAAACCTATTACTAGTCAAGTTGTTATTCATTGGTTGTAATATGGTTAATCATTATGTTCAAGTTATCCTGAGTAATTGTTAGCCAGTACTTTCACCAAGTAATCCATAGCCGCGGAAAACACGGCTTTTCGAGAAGATTATCCCTGCAGGGTTGCACCAATTTGGCCGTACACGTAAGAATAACCCGCCAGACGGGGGATCAACCCACCAAGCGAGGTACTCAACACAACTCAACTCTTCTTCGCATCAAGCCCAAAGCACCTTGGGCGCACGACTAATCGAGCCCCAAAGAAAAGGGACCCTCATAGCACTCTAAGACCGTGTCCCCCTATATGCCGACTACGAAAGTTCCACCCGGGTACCAAGGGCTCGCAAGATCATGCATGCAGCAAATGGAAAACCCGAACTAAATTAGGCGATTTGGACGAGATGCGAATCGAGTCAAATTAAGGGGGGCGCCCATACTCGCTTCCCACATGCGGGTAGTGCGCTCATCATGGATCAGTAGACAAGACCCTTTTCCTATTAGGGTCGACACTAGTAGGCCTCAAAACCACAAAGGGCCTCCTGCCGGTGCCTTATCATCAAATTATTATTACCATTAGCATTAACAGGATTGATTAACATCGAGCCCCCAGAACGATAATAAAGATAGTAAAAGAAGTAACCGACAACAGACTTGTAACACCTGGGGTGTTACCCTAATAGAGAGTTGTTTGTTTTCTTTTAGCTTGCATCACATGCATCATATTGCATTGCACCATGTTGGCATCACAACTGAAAAATTCAAAACAATTTAAACTTTCACACCTTGCTCAAAATTTCCAATTTCAAAATTGTAAACTAAACCACTCAATTGTTTTTCAATAATTTGAAATTGTTTTAATCCAATTGCTTTGTTAATAAAATCTTTCCTTTTACCAAATCTCCTAATGGCACTTAAATTTCAAATCATTTTTTTCCTTCTTAATGGGCATGTTTCAAATTGTGGTTTAAACATTAATTTCTTGCCAACAAATAAATTAAACAATATTTTCATAGTTGCTTGACTTTATTAAGTAAAATTTGTTATTTCCAAAAAACTCCAAATCAATCCCTATTTGAAAATTCAACTAACAATTTTAAAATTAAATTAACATCTCAAAATTCATGGAACTGTTGGTAACATTGCTTTGATCTACTGTTTGCAAACTAATAAAACAGTTCATAAAAATTAAAACACCCCACCCTAATTTCTCTCTCTCTCTCTTTATCTCTTACAAAAAAAAAATAAGGAAAAATAAATAAAAAGAAAGCAAAGCAAGGAGAGAGGGAGCAGCCCATCTAACCCAGCCCACCACACCATCTAGCCCACTCCCCTTCACCCCCAACCTCCGTACGCCCCCCCCCCCTCTCTCTGTCGTTTTCCTCTGCCAAAAAGCAGCAGCAGCACGCACCCTCCCCACCTGCCCCTCCTTATCTCCCCCTCGAGGCCCTTCCCGAGCCCAAACCCTAGCCACCTACCCTTCTCCCTCTCCTCTTCCTTCGCGCCGCCATCTTCCCTTCCTTTCCCTCAAAGCCTTCTGTTTTCTGAACTTGGACACCCACCACGATGCCATGGCCGGAGGAGGAAACGCCACGGCGGCGGGGAACGGGTGGGTGCCGCGGGTTGGCGACCGCGGGAATGGAGCCGCCGCGGTGGCCGCTACCCCTGCACCCCCGAGGACGGGCGATCGCCTCACCGGACGGCCGCCGGCGATCACGACCTCGACATGGACAGCACCACGCCATCCTCGAACGACCTCGACGTCTGCGCCTCGCCTTCCCCTTCAACCACCATGGTGAGCGTTCCCTCCTGGCCTAGGCCACTCCCCCCTCTGCTCTGTGATGTTTGGCCGCCCCCATCCCCTCCAGCACGCCGTGGCCGCCGGAGAACTGCCGTCGCTCGCTGCCTGTATATCGCAGAACATTTTCGTCCGTCAGTTTCGTCAGAATAACATCCGGATCCTACACCTCATCTTTGTTCCTACGTGTATCCCTACACAAACATGCAGTCACCCCAGTGGTTCGGCCCAGTTCCGCGCGGTGGGAGGTCCCGAGCTCGAATCCCCTCAGCCGCGCACGGCCTTTTTCCTTTTAATTGCGCGCACAGGGGCGGGCCCCGCTGGTCATTGACCGCGGTGGCCGCGTGGCTTACACCCGAGCCTCGTCAGCGCCCGCGTGGCGCTAGGGCCCGCAGGTCAGCCGCTGTGGCTGGCTCTGCCCGCGGTGAAACCTGTCCCAGATCCAGATCTGGATCTGGAAATTGCACCGAGGCCCCTGTCCTTCCTCTGATTAGCACAAAGCCCCTCTCTACTATTTTTCTCTCACATTCTAGCCGCTGCCTTTTACAATTTGAACCCTAAAAATCAAACAACTATAACTTTTAATCTACAAATCCAAATAATACAAATTTTATATGTATTCCAATCAAAATTCCATGAACTTTTCAAATATAACATTTGTTATCTGTTTTGAACAATTCAAATTGTTTCAAATTTCAAATTCAAACAATTCTCTTCCAATTTGGTTAATTCCATAATTAATTCATACCTAATTCAAATAACACAAACCAAATATGCTTTTCAGTCCAAATTCAATGTACTTTCTGTTTATCAACTTTGTTTTGCAATTTGGGCAATTAAAATTAATGTTATTTAATAATCCTTAAATTGGTTAATTAAATGGCATAATTAATAACTTTCAAATGGTTGCTCCAAATTAAATACCCAAAACATGTTTTTCATCCAAAATCACATGCCACACTTGGATATCAACTTTGTTTTCTGGTTTGCCACATTTAAATTGAATAATTGTTTCACCTCTTATTTAATGCAATTTAAATTGCCAAAATTCATAACTAATTCATTTTAATTCCAAATCAAACAAATAAAGTATGTTTTCCAATCAGTTTCATGTCCTTAACATGCTCATGCCATCCATATCTCTGTTTGCATCTTATCTTGTGCATTTTAGGTTTTGTTATGCATGTTCATCTATATGACAACATATGGAATGTGTGGGCTAATTAATTCCAGCTGTTGCCCCATTCCATTTAAATTGCCTAACTCCTCTACTTTGTTGTTTTCCATGCTAAACAACATTTAACTTGATGGTTAGCTAAACAACTTGAACCAATTCCTATTTCTCCGGACTCCGGTTCCGATTAAATTGCTTAAGTTGTTTCCCCTGCTGCATCTTGCCATGTCATGCATATAAATAGGATCATGCTGGATCTTTTGCCGTAGTAGTAATTGTTGCATTCCGTTGATTGTTCGAGGTTCGTTGCTTCTTCCCGGATAGGACGTTGAGATGATGTGAGCAACGACAAGTTCTGCTACCTTGCGGGATCTCAGGCAAGTATACTCACTTGCTGCCAAATGGCTGCCTTTCATCACTTGTTACCGATTCTTTCCGTTGTTCTTATTCTAGCCAGTTGTTACGATGCTTGTGTCTCGATCCTATTATGTGTTTACCTTGCAGCCATGATATAGCTTTCCCTTCCCCTTCCTATCAACTGTTGTTTGTTTACCCTGTTGGCCCTCGTGTCGTAGTTGCATGCTTAGGTTTGTTTGTGCCCGAGTCTTGTTATCCTTGGTCGTATCACCTGTTTAGTTGATAGTTGGGTTTCAATTCAATCAACAAACTGTTAATATTTTGGGTAATAATAGTTTGATGATAAGGCACCGGCAGGAGGCCCGGGTTAGGGTTTTGAGGCCTGCTAGTGTCGAAACTAGGAAAAGAGTCTTGTCTACTGATCCATGTTGAGCGTGCTCACCGCATCCGGGTGGTAGTATGGGACCCCCCTCGACTTAGACCTGATCTGCAGCTTGTCCGAAGAGCCACACTTAGTTCGGGTGTTCCATTTGCTCCTTCGCATAATGGGAGGGCCCCCCATGGTTACTGGTGATGGTTATGATGATGATGCATATAGGGCGAGGCCTGTAGTGCCGGGGTGTTGTGTCCTGCGGAGTTTTGCACACCTGCGCTGAGTATTCGGCTGCGTGGCTGGGACCTTATAGCTCCGTGGCTCCGAGGATGGGTTGTAGAGATGGTTTGGGTCGTGTCAAGCCAACCTGAGTTTTAGTTGGTGGCTTGAGTGTGTACGGGTACTGGAGCACACCCTGCAGGGATAAATCTTCTCGAGAAGCCGTGTTTTCCGCGGTTATGGATTACTTGGTGAAAGTACTGGCTAACAAGTACTCAGACAACTTACACCTAATGATAATAATTTGACTAGTAATAGTCTTATGGACACAATAACTTGATCCATCATTAATCCAACCGTGTGAGTTATCCTTGGGTTGCTTCCTTAGTAGGGGTGACATTGGATGGGTATTGTTTGGTGAGTAGTTGTGGTTGGTTACGATACGCTATCTTATCCCCCTCTTTTAGCCGGATGTTGTTTCGAGTCTCTGTAGTTGGTTAGTGCAGCCCGCTGCCGCTTATTTGCAATAATCTCTTCCTTTCCGTTGATCCCAAAGTATTTGTATCTTGTGATGACTGGCTACGCCGGTATCTTGTGAGTATGGTTTATCCACTTGCCAGTACTTAACCGTACTGACCCACGAATCCTTTTTCGTGGCTGCATATTCAACATTGCAGTCAACAGGTTTGAAGTCTGACGACGTTAGCTTGGGAATCCCTCCGGCTTGGCCTGGGCAGGGATTGGACGCTCTCGGTTATCTTCAGGACTCTTAGTCCAAGTTGTACCTTGTCCGTAGCCGGACACTATGTTGTTTCTTCCGCTGTTATTTGGATCTTTGTATTGTATCAGTTGTATCCTTGGCTCGTTTGAGTCTTCTTGTATATATCTGTTTCTGTTGTAATTGTGGAATATTCGTGAACTGTTGTAATGTTATCATAAGTGGCAACCTGGAATCGGGTATTATGCGGATTTGGCGGGAATGCTGGAATCTGCATAGTGCCCGATCTCGGGGCGTCACAAATGGTATCAGAGCCTTGGTTCCGATTCCCGAGATTGTTTCGATACGAATGGTTATCGAAGCAATGGGTCCGCAAAGCCTGTAGGTTAACCTCGCTAACGGTCGTTGTTCTAGAGTGTCAAAAACTATTTCTGCTAAACTATTTTGGAAAAACATCTCAATAGGATTCTTGTTTTCTCCTTATCTCTATTCTATTTCCCCTCCCATCTTATTTGTTTTGCGAGTCTACTCTCGTACTCAATCTTTCAAAGTGTTAGGATCCTACGTGGGTGGACGTTTTCTGAGCCTTTAACCTAATAGGTTCGATCATCGGAAGATTCCTGGTGGAAGAACATCGTCATCAACCCGAGCAAGAACCCTTGTTAGTGGTGTCGAGAAACCCTTGTTAGTGGTGTCGAGGAGATAAACTGGAAGCACGAAGAATCGATAGTCAAACTTCTTTCCCCTCCCGGGTTAGCAGGTGGATTGCGAGGGCGCAATCCCTTGTTAGTGGTGTCGTCTGTAACACCTGGGGTGTTACCCTAATAGAGAGTTGTTTGTTTTCTTTTTAGCTTGCATCACATGCATCATATTGCATTGAACCATGTTGGCATCACAACTGAAAATTCAAAACAATTTAAACTTTCACACCTTGCTCAAAATTTCCAATTTCAAAATTGTAAAGTAAACCACTCAATTGTTTTTCAATAATTTGAAATTGTTTTAATCCAATTGCTTGTTAATAAAATCTTTCCTTTTACCAAACCTCCTAATGGCAATTAAATTTCAAATCATTTTTTCCTTCTTAATGGGCATGTTTCAAATTGTGGTTTAAACCTTAATTCCTTGCCAACAAATAAATTAAACAATATTTTCATAGTTGCTTGACTTTATTAAGTAAAATTTGTTATTTCCAAAAAACTCCAAATCAATCCCTATTTGAAAATTCAACTAACAATTTTAAAATTAAATTAACATCTCAAAATTCATGGAAATGTTGGTAACATTGCTTTGATCTACTGTTTGCAAACTAATAAAACAGTTCATAAAAATTAAAACACCCCACCCTATTTTCTCTCTCTCTCTCTTTATCTCTTACACAAAAAAAAATAATAAGGGAAAAAAAGAAGCAAAGCAAGGAGAGAGGGAGCAGCCCATCTAACCCAGCCCACCACACCATCTAGCCCACTCCCCTTCACCCCCAACCTCCGTACGGCCCCCCCCTCTCTCTGTCGTTTTCCTCTGCCAAAAAGCAGTAGCAGCATGCACCCTCCCCACCTGCCCCTCCTTATCTCCCCCTCGAGGCCCTTCCCGAGCCCAAACCCTAGCCACCTACCCTTCTCCCTCTCCTCTTCCTCCGCGCCGCCATCTTCCCTTCCTTTCCCTCAAAGCTTTCTGTTTCTGAACTTGGACACCCACCACGATGCCATGGCCGGAGGAGGAAACGCCACGGCGGCGGGGAACGGGTGGGTGCCGCGGGTTGGCGACCGCGGGAATGGAGCCGCCGTGGTGGCCGCTACCCCTGCACCCCCGAGGACGGGCGATCGCCTCACCGGACGGCCGCCGGCGATCACGACCTCGACATGGACAGCACCACGCCATCCTCGAACGACCTCGACGTCTGCGCCTCGCCTTCCCCTTCAACCACCGTGGTGAGCGTTCCCTCCTGGCCTAGGCCACTCCCCCCTCTGCTCTGTGATGTTTGGCCGCCCCCATCCCCTCCAGCACGCCGTGGCCGCCGGAGAACTGCCGTCGCTCGCTGCCTGTATATCGCAGAACATTTTCGTCCGTCAGTTTCGTCAGAATAACATCCGGATCCTACACCTCACCTTTGTTCCTACGTGTATCCCTACACAAACATGCAGTCACCCCAGTGGTTCGGCCCAGTTCCGCGCGGTGGGAGGTCCCGAGCTCGAATCCCCTCGGCCGCGCACGGCCTTTTTCCTTTTAATTGCGCGCACAGGGGCGGGCCCCGCTGGTCATTGACCGCGGTGGCCGCGTGGCTTACACCCGAGCCTCGTCAGCGCCCGCGTGGCGCTAGGGCCCGCAGGTCAGCCGCTGTGGCTGGCTCTGCCCGCGGTGAAACCTGTCCCAGATCCAGATCTGGATCTGTAAATTGCACCTAGGCCCTGTCCTTCCTCTGTTTAGCACAAAGCCCCTCTCTACTGTTTTTCTCTCACATTCTAGCCCCTACCTTTTACAATTTGAACTCTAAAAATCAAACAACTATAACTTTTAATCTACAAATCCAAATAATACAAATTTTGTATGTATCCCAGTCGAAATTTCATGAACTTTTCAAATATAACATTTGTTATCTGTTTTTCCCATTTCAAATTGTTTCAAATTTCAAATTCAAACAATTCTTTTCCAATTTGGTTAATTCCATAATTAATTCATACCTAATTCAAATAACACAAACCAAATATGTTTTTCAGTCCAAATTCAATGTACTTTCTGTTTATCAACTTTGTTTTACAATTTGGGCAATTAAAATTAATGTTATTTAATAATCCTTAAATTGGTTAATTAAATGGCATAATTAATAACTTTCCAATGGTTGCTCCAAATTAAATACCCAAAACATGTTTTTCATCCAAAATCACATGCCACACTTGGATATCAACTTTGTTTTCTGGTTTGCTACATTTAAATTGAATAATTGTTTCACCTCTTATTTAATGCAATTTAAATTGCCAAAAATTCATAACCAATTCATTTTAATTCCAAATCAAACAAATAAAATATGTTTTCCAATCAGTTTCATGTCCTTAACATGTTCATGCCATCCATATCTCTGTTTGCATCTTATCTTGTGCATTTTAGGTTTTGTTATGCATGTTCATCTATATGACAACATATGGAATGTGTGGGCTAATTAATTCCAGCTGTTGCCCCATTCCATTTAAATTGCCTAACTCCTCTGCTTTGTTGTTTTCCATGCTAAACAACATTTAACTTGATGGTTAGCTAAACAACTTGAACCAATTCCTATTTCTCCGGACTCCGGTTCTGATTAAATTGCTTAAGTTGTTTCCCCTGCTGCATCTTGCCATGTCATGCATATAAATAGGATCATGCTGGATCTTTTGCCGTAGTAGTAATTGTTGCATTCCGTTGATTGTTCGAGGTTCATTGCTTCTTCCCGGATAGGACGTTGAGATGATGTGAGCAACGACAAGTTCTGCTACCTTGCGGGATCTCAGGCAAGTATACTCAATTGCTGCCATATGGCTACCTTTCATCACTTGTTACCGATTCTTTCCGTTGCTCTTATTCTAGCCTGTTGATACGATGCTTGTGTCTCGATCCTATTATATGTTTATCTTGCAGCCATGATATAGCCTTTCCTTCCGCTTCCTATTAACTGTTGTTTGTTTACCCTGTTGGCCCTCGTGTCGTAGTTGCATGCTTAGTGTTGTTTGCGCTCAAGTCTTATTGTCCGTCTTATCACCTGTTTAGTTGATAGTTGGGTTTCAATTCAATCAACAACTTGTTTTGTTCTGGGTAATAATAATTTGATGATAAGGCACCGGCAGGAGGCCCGGGTTAGGGTTTTGGAGCCTGCTAGTGTCGAAACTAGGAAAAGAGTCTTGTCTACTGATCCATGATGAGCGTGCTCACCGCATCCGGGTGGTAGTATGGGACCCCCCTCGACTTAGATCTGATCTGCAGCTTGTCCGAAGAGCCACACTTAGTTCGGGTGTTCCATTTGCTCCTTGCATAATGGGAGGGCCCCCCCATGGTTACTGGTGATGGTTATGATGATGATGCATATAGGGCGAGGCCTGTAGTGCCGGGGTGTTTTGTCCTGCGAGAGTTTTGCACACCTGCGCTGAGTATTCGGCTGCGTGCCTGGGACCTTATAGCTCCGTGGCTCCTAGGATGGGTTGTAGAGATGGTTTGGGTCGTGTCAAGCCAACCTGAGTTTTAGTTGGTGGCTTGAGTGTGTACGGGTACTGGAGCACACCCTGCAGGGATGAATCTTCTCGAGAAGCCGTGTTTTCCGCGGTTATGGATTACTTGGTGAAAGTACTGGCTAACAAGTACTCAGAACAACTTACACCTAACTAATACTAAAGTTGACTAGTAATAGGCTTATTGACACAATAACCTGACCCATCATTAATCCAGTGTGTGAGTTATCCTTGGGTTGCTTCCTTAGTAGGGGGTGACATTGGATGGGTATTGTTTGGTGAGTAGTTGTAGTTGGTTCCGATACGCTATCTTATCTTCTTTCTGTTAGCCGGAAGTTGTAGTCTCTCTCTGTAGATGGTTAGTGCAGCCCGCTGCCGCTTGTTTGCGATAATCCCTTCCTTTCCGTTGATCCCAAAGTCTTTGTATCTTGTGATGACTGGCTACGCCGGTATCTTGTGAGTATGGTTTATCCACTTGCCAGTACTTAACCGTACTGACCCACGAATCTCTTTCGTGGCTGCATATTCAATATTGCAGTCAACAGGTTTGAAGTCTGACGACGTTAGCTTGGGAATCCCTCCGGCTTGGCCTGGGCAGGGATTGGACGCTCTCGGTTATCTTCAGGACTCTTAGTCCAATTTGTATCTTGTCCGTAGTCGGACGCTATGTTGTTTCTTCCGCTGTTATTTGGATCTTTGTATTGTATCAGTTGTACCCCGGACTCGTTTGAGTCATCTTGTATATATCAGTGCTGTTGTTATTGTGGGTTATTCGTGAACTGTTGTAATGTTATCACAAGTGGCAACCTGGAATCGGTTATTATGTGGATTTTGGCGGGAATGTTGAAATCTGCATAGTGCCCGATCACGGGGCGTCACAAGACTCGAGCACAAGCAACCCTAAGCATGCAACTACGACACGAGGGCCAACAGGGTAAACAAACAACAGTTAATAGGAAGTGGAAGGAAAGGCTATGTCATGGCTGCAAGGTAAACATACGATAGGATCGAGACACAAGGATCGAAGCAAAGGCTAGAATAAGAACAACGGAAAGAATCGGTAACAAGTGATGAAAGGCAGCCATTTGGCAGCAAGTGAGTATACTTGCCTGAGATCCTGCAAGGTAGCAGAACTTGTCGTTGCTCACATCATCTCAACGTCCTATCCGGGAAGAAGCAACGAACCTCGAACAAACACCGGATGCAACAATTACTACTACGGCAAAAGATCCAGCATGATCTAGATATGGATGCATGACAAGTTAAAGATGCATCAGAATAAACTAGTTGACATGATAAACAGGTTTAAATGGACCCATATGCAATTTGAGTTGCATATGAAAAGCCCACGAATTATGGTTGAAACAATTGTTTTACAACTAACCAATAGGTGAAAGTGGATTAGCATGATGCCTGGATGGGGAAAACAACAAAATAACAACAATAGAACCAGTTGGAAATAAGGTTTACCAATTTTAGAAATTTATTTATTAAGTTAGAAAATTTTGGTTCCTTAAGCGTGTCACACAAACAATTGTTGTTTTCAGCAAGTTAAATTGTGCAAAACAGCTAACAAAGTTCATATTTGATTAGAACACCAAATTTTAGGTGGATTACATGTTTCAAATATTGAAAAAGGAATTACAATGATTTAATTATGAATTAATCAAGATTAAACAAGTTTTAATTGAATTTAATTCAAGTTTGAATATTAGTTTGATTTTATTTGTTCAAAACATAAATTCAAATTCATATTTGAAAAGGTTATGTTTTTCTGGTTTGAAAACATATTTTATTTGTTGGAAAACAATTTCAAATGATTTAGTTAAGCATATTCCCAATTTAAATGCATTAATTAATAAATGAAACAATTATCCAATTTAAATGTGGCAAACCAGAAAACAAAGTTGATATTCAAGTGTGGCATGTGATTTTGGATGAAATTCATGTTTTGGGTATTTAATTTGGAGCAAACATTTGAAAGTTATTAATTATGCCATTTAATTGGTCATGTTTAAGGGTTATTAAATAACATTAATTTTAATTGCCCAAATTGCAAAACAAAGTTGATAAACAGAAAGTACATTGAATTTGGACTGAAAAACATATTTTATTGGTTTTATTTGAATTAATTATGAATTAATTATGGAATTAACCAAATTTGAGATGAATTGTTTAAATTTGAAATTTGTATGTATTTGAAATAATCAAAACAGAAAACAAAAAGCATATTTGAAAAGTTCATGAAATTTTGTTTGGGATACATATAAAATTTGTGTCATTTGGGTTTGTGGTTTGAAAGTTGTGAGCATTTGAAGTTTTTGGTTTTATTTGCAAAAGACAGGGACTAGACTGTGATGAAAACAGAGAAAGGGAGGGCTTAGGTGCAAAAGGTAGAAGGGCAGGGGCCTCGGTGCAAAGATCCGGATCCAGATCTGGATCTGGTCCTTTTCTCACCGGGCTGCAACCAGCCCCTGCGGCTGACGCGCGGGCCCGAGGGCCACGCAGGCGCTGACGAGGCGCGGGTGTAAGCCACGCAGCCTCCGCGGTCAATGACCAGCGGGGCCCGCCCCTGCGCGCGCGATTAAAATGAAAAAGGCCGTGCGACCGAGGGGATTCGATCCCGCGGTCGACTGCTCCCGCGCGGGCGCTCACTGCCGCTGCGCTGAGCTACGGTTTCTGAAAGTTACCGTGACTGACAGAAGAAAAGGTAGATCGACGCCCGTTAACTGAATTTTTGAACAGAAACGAGATGCAGGTTCAGGCACGCACGCACAGACTGAGATACAGAGAGGGGGATCGATCGACGGCGGTTCTCCGGTGGTGCACGACGGGGTGGGTGTTGGCGATGTGTGCGTGTGTTTGCACTGTGCTCGAGGGGGAACAGAGAGAGAGGGGAAAGGACAGGGGCTCACCGCGGTGGTGTCGGAGATCTGTCGAGGTGCAGCGGCGAGGGGAAGTTCCCGGCGACGGCGTGGTCACTCCGGTTGCTCCCAGCAACCGGCGAGGACGCGGGGGGGGGGTAGCTGGAGGCACCGCGTACCCATTCCCGACGTCGGCGCATCCTCGACGTGACCGTGGCGTCGCCGCGATGAGGGGGCAGTGTGGTGCTCGGGCTCTGTTGGGGTTCAGAAACATGAGAAGAGGTTCAGGGAGAGGGAGGGAGGTGGTAGAGAGAGGAAGTGGCGGCGCGGCGGATGGGACTAGGGTGGCTAGGGTAGGGCAGAGGGTAGGGTGGTGGATTTTATGGAGAGGTGGAGCAAGTACGGCAAGCATCGGGAGGGGGAGAGGTTGATCGGGTGGTGGGAGCGAGGTTCGTACAGTAATGACGACTGCTAGGAGGAAGACGACAACAGAAAGGAGGTGGTGGGCTAGAAGAGATGGGCTTGGGGGAGAAATAAGGGGATGGGGTGGGCTGGCCCGTTCTCTCAGCTCACCCTTCTCCTTCTATTTTTTTCTGTTTGTTTTTTCCTTATGAACAATTTTTTGGAAAGGATGAAAAAGGAAATAGAAATAGAATTTGGGGGGGGGTTATTTTATTTTTTATAACTGTTTTTATCTGGTTTGCAAAACAGCAACAACAAGGTGGTTTAAAATATTTTCAACAATTTGAAATTATTAATTGGATATTAAATTGTTAGGTGATTTTTTTTCAAATAGGGTTTGGTTTTGGAAGTTTGGAAATAAACAAATTTTATTTAATAGGTGCAAGCAATTATGCAAACATTATTAAAGTTAATTTATTTGCAAGATTTTAACTTTTACACTCCCATTTGAAATATGCCACATAGGATTGATTTGATTTGAGTTTTGAAATTACCACTAGGGTTTTCAGCAAAAGGGAAAAAAATTATTAACAAGCCATTTGAATAAATCAACTTCAAACTTGTTTTTGAAAAACAAATGAGTGGTTTAATTGCAACTTTCAATTGGAATTTTTAGACAGGTGTGAAAGTTTAAAATTGGGTTTGAATTTTTCAGTGGTTTTGAAAACAGGATGCAAATGCATATGTGATGCATGTGATGCAAGCAACAGCAAACAAACAACTTCCTATTGGGGTAACACCCCAGGTGTTACAGATGACACCACTAACAAGTGATTGCGCCCTCGCAATCCACCTGCTAACCCGGGAGGGGAAAGAAGTTCGACTATCGATTCTTCGTGCTTCCAGTTGATCTCCTCGACACCACTAACAAGGGATTCTTGCTCGGAGTGACGACGATGTTTTTCCACCAGGAATCTTCCGATGATAGAACCTATTAGGTTAAGGGCTCAGAAAACGTCCACCCACGTAGGATCCTAACACTTTGAAAGATAGACAAGGGGGGAAGACTCCAAAACAAATGAGATGGGAGGGGAAATAGAATAGGGATAAGGAGAAAACAAGAATCCTATTGAGATGTTTTTTCCAAAATAGTTTAGCAGAAATAGTTTTTGACACTCTAGAAACAACGACCGTTAGCGAGGTTATCCTACAGGCTTTGCGGACCCGTTGCTTCGATAACCATTCGTATCGAAACAATATCGGGAATCGGAACCAAGGCTCTGATACCATTTGTGACGCCCCGAGATCGGGCACTATGCAGATTTCAGCATTCCCGCCAAAATCCACATAATAACCGATTCCAGGTTGCCACTTGTGATAACATTACATCAGTTCACGAATAATCCACAACAACAACAGAAAAGAGATTTACAAGATGACTCAAACGAGTCAGGGATACAACTGATACAATACAAAGATCCAAATAACATCGGAAGAAACAACATATCGTCCGTCTACGGACAAGATACAAATTGGACTAAGAGTCCTGAAGATAACCGAGAGCGTCCAATCCCTGCCCAGGCCAAGACGGAGGGATTCCCAAGCTAACGTCGTCAGACTTCAACCTGTTGACTGCAATATTGAATATGCAGCCACGAAAAAGGATTCGTGGGTCAGTACGGTTAAGTACTGGCAAGTGGATAAACCATACTCACAAGATACCGGCGTAGCCAGTCATCACAAGATACAAATACTTTGGGATCAACGGAAAGGAAGGGATTATTGCAAATAAGCGGCAGCGGGCTGCACTAACCAACTACAGAGATATACTACGAGTTCCGGCTAACAGAAGAAGATAAGATCGAGTATTGTAACCAACTGAAAGATAACTTCAAACAAACCCATCCTGGATCTCGCCCCTTATCCGAAGAAGCAATCCTAGGATAACTCACACAGTTCGATTAAAGACGAATCAGGTTATTGTGTCAATAAACCTATTACTAGTCAAGTTGTTATTCATTGGTTGTAATATGGTTAATCATTATGTTCAAGTTGTCCTGAGTAATTGTTAGCCAGTACTTTCACCAAGTAATCCATAACCGCGGAAAACACGGCTTCTCGAGAAGATTATCCCTGCAGGGTTGCACCAATTTGGCCGTACACGTAAGAATAACCCGCCAGACGGGGGATCAACCCACCAAGCGAGGTACTCAACACAACTCAACTCTTCTTCGCATCAAGCCCAAAGCACCTTGGGCGCACGGCTAATCGAGCCCCGAAGAAAAGGGACCCTCATAGCACTCTAAGACCGTGTCCCCCTATATGCCGACTACGAAAGTTCCACCCGGGTACCAAGGGCTCGCAAGATCATGCATGCAGCAAATGGAAAACCCGAACTAAATGAGGCGATTCTGACGAGATGCGAATCGAGTCAAATTGAGGGGGGCGCCCATACTCGCTTCCCACATGCGGGTAGTGCGCTCATCATGGATCAGTAGACAAGACCTTTTTCCTATTAGGGTCGACACTAG
This sequence comes from Alopecurus myosuroides, assembly GCA_028641055.1. Taxonomy (NCBI): domain Eukaryota; kingdom Viridiplantae; phylum Streptophyta; class Magnoliopsida; order Poales; family Poaceae; genus Alopecurus; species Alopecurus myosuroides. The sequence goes on from CM054058.1 coordinate 2,370,005, forward strand.
CAGGCCTCAAAACCACAAAGTGCCTCCTGCCGGTGCCTTATCATCAAATTATTATTACCATTAGCATTAACAGGATTGATTGATTAACATCGAGCCCCCAGAACGATAATAAAGATAGTAAAAGAAGTAACCGACAACAGACTCGAGCACAAGCAACCCTAAGCATGCAACTACGACACGAGGGCCAACAGGGTAAACAAACAACAGTTAATAGGAAGTGGAAGGAAAGGCTATGTCATGGCTGCAAGGTAAACATACGATAGGATCGAGACACAAGCATCGAAGCAAAGGCTAGAATAAGAACAACGGAAAGAATCGGTAACAAGTGATGAAAGGCAGCCATTTGGCAGCAAGTGAGTATACTTGCCTGAGATCCCGCAAGGTAGCAGAACTTGTCGTTGCTCACATCATCTCAACGTCCTATCCGGGAAGAAGCAACGAACCTCGAACAAACACCGGATGCAACAATTACTACTACGGCAAAAGATCCAGCATGATCTAGATATGGATGCATGACAAGTTAAAGATGCATCAGAATAAACTAGTTGACATGATAAACAGGTTTAAATGGACCCATATGCAATTTGAGTTGCATATGAAAAGCCCATGAATTATGGTTGAAACAATTGTTTTACAACTAACCAATAGGTGAAAGTGGATTAGCATGATGCATGGATGGGGAAAACAACAAAATAACAACAATAGAACCAGTTGGAAATAAGGTTTACCAATTTTAGAAATTTATTTATTAAGTTAGAAAATTTTGGTTCCTTAAGGGTGTCACACAAACAATTGTTGTTTTCAGCAAGTTAAATTGTGCAAAACAGCTAACAAAGTTCATATTTGATTAGAACACCAAATTTTAGGTGGATTACATGTTTCAAATATTGAAAAAGGAATTACAATGATTTAATTATGAATTAATCAAGATTAAACAAGTTTTAATTGAATTTAATTCAAGTTTGAATATTAGTTTGATTTTATTTGTTCAAAACATAAATTCAAATTCATATTTGAAAAGGTTATGTTTTTCTGGTTTGAAAACATATTTTATTTGTTGGAAAACAATTTCAAATGATTTAGTTAAGCATATTCCCAATTTAAATGCATTAATTAATAAATGAAACAATTATCCAATTTAAATGTGGCAAACCAGAAAACAAAGTTGATATTCAAGTGTGGCATGTGATTTTGGATGAAATTCATGTTTTGGGTATTTAATTTGGAGCAAACATTTGAAAGTTATTAATTATGCCATTTAATTGGTCATGTTTAAGGGTTATTAAATAACATTAATTTTAATTGCCCAAATTGCAAAACAAAGTTGATAAACAGAAAGTACATTGAATTTGGACTGAAAAACATATTTTATTGGTTTTATTTGAATTAATTATGGAATTAACCAAATTTGAGATGAATTGTTTAAATTTGAAATTTGGATGTATTTGAAATAATCAAAACAGAAAAAACAAAAAACATATTTGAAAAGTTCATGAAATTTTGTTTGGGATACATATAAAATTTGTGTCATTTGGGTTTGTGGTTTGAAAGTTGTGAGCATTTGAAGTTTTTGGTTTTATTTGCAAAAGACAGGGACTAGACTGTGATGAAAACAGAGAAAGGGAGGGCTTAGGTGCAAAAGGTAGAAGGGCAGGGGCCTCGGTGCAAAGATGCGGATCCAGATCTGGATCTGGTCCTTTTCTCACCGGGCTGCAACCAGCCCCTGCGGCTGACGCGCGGGCCCGAGGGCCACGCAGGCGCTGACGAGGCGCGGGTGTAGGCCACGCAGCCTCCGCGGTCAATGACCAGCGGGGCCCGCCCCTGCGCGCGCGATTAAAATGAAAAAGGCCGTGCGGCCGAGGGGATTCGATCCCGCGGTCGACTGCTCCCGCGCGGGCGCTCACTGCCGCTGCGCTGAGCTGCGGTTTCTGAAAGTTACCGTGACTGACAGAAGAAAAGGTAGATCGACGCCCGTTAACTGAATTTTTGAACAGAAACAAGATGCAGGTTCAGGCACGCACGCACAGACTGAGATACAGAGAGGGGGATCGATCGACGGCGGTTCTCCGGTGGTGCACGACGGGGTGGGTGCTGGCGATGTGTGCGTGTGCTTGCACTGTGCTCGAGGGGGAACAGAGAGAGAGGGGAAAGGACAGGGGCTCACCGCGGTGGTGTCGGAGATCTGTCGAGGTGCAGCGGCGAGGGGAAGTTCCCGGCGACGGCGTGGTCACTCCGGTTGCTCCCAGCAACCGGCGAGGACGCGGGGGGGGTAGCTGGAGGCACCGCGAACCCATTCCCGACGTCGGCGCATCCTCGACGTGACCGTGGCGTCGCCGCGATGAGGGGGCAGTGTGGTGCTCGGGCTCTGTTGGGGTTCAGAATCATGAGAAGAGGTTCAGGGAGAGGGAGGGAGGTGGTAGAGAGAGGAAGTGGCGGCGCGGCGGATGGGACTAGGGTGGCTAGGGTAGGGCAGAGGGTAGGGTGGTGGATTTTATGGAGAGGTGGAGCAAGTACGGCAAGCATCGGGAGGGGGAGAGGTTGATCGGGTGGTGGGAGCGAGGTTCGTACAGTGATGACGACTGCTAGGAGGAAGACGACAACAGAAAGGAGGTGGTGGGCTAGAAGAGATGGGCTTGGGGGAGAAATAAGGGGATGGGGTGGGCTGGCCCGTTCTCTCAGCTCACCCTTCTCCTTCTATTTTTTTCTGTTTGTTTTTTCCTTATGAACAATTTTTTGGAAAGGATGAAAAAGGAAATAGAAATAGAATTTGGGGGGGGGGGGTTATTTTATTTTTTATAACTGTTTTTATCTGGTTTGCAAAACAGCAACAACAAGGTGGTTTAAAATATTTTCAACAATTTGAAATTATTAATTGGATATTAAATTGTTAGGTGATTTTTTTTTCAAATAGGGTTTGGTTTTGGAAGTTTGGAAATAAACAAATTTTATTTAATAGGTGCAAGCAATTATGCAAACATTATTGAAGTTAATTTATTTGCAAGATTTTAACTTTTACACTCCCATTTGAAATATGCCACATAGGATTGATTTGATTTGAGTTTTGAAATTACCACTAGGGTTTTCAGCAAAAGGGAAAAAAAATTATTAACAAGCCATTTGAATAAATCAACTTCAAACTTGTTTTTGAAAAACAAATGAGTGGTTTAATTGCAACTTTCAATTGGAATTTTTAGACAGGTGTGAAAGTTTAAAATTGGGTTTGAATTTTTCAGTGGTTTTGAAAACATGATGCAAATGCATATGTGATGAATGTGATGCAAGCAACAGCAAACAAACAACTTCCTATTGGGGTAACACCCCAGGTGTTACAGTTTATCTTCTTGCATCTTGCTCTGCTTGTTTGAAGTTTTATCGGGTGCACGACAGTGCTCCCGGTGGGAGTAGCCCCTGAGTCTGTGGTCAATTGCTTGCACTTGGCCATGGACTCAAGTCGAAATTCCCTTCTCCTGTTTCTTCGTTTACCTTGAATTATGTTGGGTGCACGGCAGTGCTCCCGATGGGAGTAGCCCCCGAGGCTATACTCGACTAAGTATAGTCGCGTATAGGCTCAAGTGATACATCTTTGACTTGGATTTTTTCCTTGGGTTTTTTGCATGCTCTCCTTGACTCCCTCGCTGCTTTCGGGCGCCGAGCTCTTTCGGCTGAAGCGGATTGCGTTTCCCTTAGGGTGGATTGGGACCGGCTCGTCCAGGACGGCCGCTCCCTTCAAGGTAAGCTAGTGCACCTTTCTTGTCCTTACTATTTCTTTTGATTTTAATGGTTGCTCCAGCCGCATCCTTTGTATTGCAGACGAAGTTACTCGCCTGAACGCTGAGAAGGCTGAAGCTGTCACTCGGGTGAAAGCCCTTGAGACGGACTTGGAGTCCTCCCGAAAGGAGTTGGAGTCCACTCGCAAGCGCTCAGCCGACCTTGAGGGGAACCTAACGAAAGCTCAGGGAGCGCTGAAGCAGCTAGAAGAGGCAGGTGCGAAGTACGACAACGACCTTGTTGGCACCATCCGGCCTTTGGCTCAGAAGCTTGCTGGTAAGCTGGGTTTCGCCGTTTCTTCGAATGTTGTTTCGCCGTCCTTTTTCTCTGATGATTTTTTCTGTCATTGTCTTAGATGCTCTCGGGGTTGGACTGGAACTTCCTGGAAGCCAGCGACTGGATGCCCTCACGGATACGTGTACCCAGCTTCAGGAGCACGCGAGTAGAATCTGCTCCCTCGTTGGTGACGCCACCCGAGTGTTGACGCGATTCCACGAGCGTCTGCTGGTGGACGTGGAGGTTCCTCCTATGCGGGTTGGTCTCATGCAGGCGTTCCTGGGTGATGAAGATTTTCTCCAAGAGTACTATGTCGTGCAGTCCGAGTTGGGGGCCAGGATGTCTATCCAGTTTGCCTTGGCGCATGGAGTCTCGGGTCACCTGGAGAAGGTGTAATCGGACGTTCCTCACGAGTCCTTTGGGATAAAGGTAGCAATCCGTCCTTTTGGCGAACGTGCCGAAGAGCTCGCGAAGATGCGTTCTGGGGTGATTTCCCGTGGTAGTCGCAAGGGACAGCCTTCCGCGAGTGGAACTACTTCTGTAGCTCCGTCGGATAGTGGGTTTTGTTTCCTTGTGCTCCTGATGTAATGAACCTTGGGATGTATTCCCGTACTTTATTTTGCTTAATCGAAGTATTTTCGTAAAGCGTCAGCATTTGATTCTTGTGCCTTACTTTGTATTCTCCCGATGGGAGTAGCCCCCAAGCACCTGAGGTTTGGGTGGTATATTCTCGAGTGGGATCTTGTTATGTTTCTGAACATTCTTTGTTCTCTTCTAGGTAGTGGATTCCGGTGTAGAGTATTCGTGTGGGAATTCTTCGCAGGTTGATCCCTTGGTTGCTGCTGCCAGCACATTTGCATCCCTCTGTGACCGTGTCGCGGATGGCGATCGTAAGCTGAAGGCTCTGCGAGGTGTGGCTGATGTTGCCAAGTCAAAACAGAAACTTGCGACGGAGCGCGATCAGTTTGTGATGGAAGAACTGGCGGCTGTTGCGAAGGGCATGCTCTGTAAGTTTGCGAGCCCCGGAGTACTTCGCTGCTTGCTTCCATCTTTGTTTTGACGTGTTCGTTGCTTTTGCAGTTGTTGAACCTGACGGAGTCTGTGAAACCCATTGGGTGGACAATCACATTGCTCATGACTCGGGTAGCTCAAAGCCTCACGCGAGTAACTTCTGGTCTGACCGCAACCGAGGTTTTGTCATGGCCACCCTGAAGTACCTCCGCAAGAAATAAGGCTATACCACGTGGTAGAACTTGCGGAGGTGCGCCACGTTCCACGGGTTGGATTAGATACCGCCGGTCTTCGGGGCCTTTAAGCGATAGGCGCCTCCTGGGATGACTTCATGTATTATGAAAGGTCCTTCCCATGGTGGCTCGAGCTTGTGTCCTTCCTTTTGATTGAGTCATAGCACCAGGTATCCTACCACGAATTATTTATGGTGTATGCAGCGACTGTGGTAGTGGCGCAGCGACTGCTGGTATACTGCAGATCTTGTGAGTGCAATGTCCCTGATCTTGTCCAGTGCGTCCATGTCTTCCGTGAGTGCCTTGTTTGAGGTTTCTTCGCTATATGAAACGACTCGTGGGGCACTGAATTTGACGTCTTCGGTAGGACGGCTTCAGCTCCATATACCATGAAGAATGGCGTGTAGTTTGTCGATCGATTTGGTGTTGTTTGTAAGCTCCATAGAACTTATGGTAGTTCTTCGGCCCAGTGCCCTGCTGCTGGGTGCAGCCGATTCAGCAGTCTCTTCTTTAGGCCAGTCGAAACTAATCCATTAGATCATTCGACCTGGCCATTAGTTTGCGGGTGAGCTACCGAGGTGAAGCTAAGGTTTATTCCTTTTTCCTCGCAGAAGTCTTGTGTTTCCTTGCCTGTGAAGTTGCTGCTGTTATCCGTGATGATGTTGTGCGGTATGTCGAATCTGCACACGATGGAGTCGAGAAATCTCACGGCGCACTCGGCGTGCGCGGAGGTGACTGGCATGGCCTCTATCCACTTCATGAAATTGTCGACTGCTACGAGCAGGTGGGTGTATCCGCCGCGTGTTGACTTGCGCAGCGGTCCCACCATATCTAGCCCCCATTGAGTGAAGGGCCAGGCGATAGGGATCATGTGAAGTTTTGTGGCGAGGGCGTGTGGCTTGGGCGCAACCCTTTGGCAGGCATTGCATCTGTCTACTAGGTCTTTGGCGTCTCTGGATGCCGTGAGCCAGTAGAATCCTGCCCTGAAAGCTTTTCCCACGATTTCCCTCCAACTGGCATGGTGCCCGCAGTCTCCTTGGTGTATGTCTCGGAGCAATTCCTTGCCATCTTCGGGTGCTATGCATCTCTGCAATACTCCTGATATGCTTTGCTTGTATAGCTCTCCGATCATCACCCAAAATGATTTTTTGCGCCGTACTATTTGTTGGGTCTCGCAAATGTCTGCTGGGAGCTGTTTGTTTTACAAGTAGTCGAGGTATTTCTGCGTCCAGACTGGCTCGACCAGAAAAAATTGCCTTGAAATATTGTGGATAAGCTCAATGATAGCAATTTGCGGGCTGGCGTCTGTTTCTACTGATGCGGGTGTTCCTGCTGGCTTTTTGACTTTGATTGATCTCTTTATCATTCTTTCGAAATATATTCCTGGCGGGATGGGAGCGTTTGTTGACCCCATGTTGGCCAGCTTGTCTGCTTCCTCATTGCTTGATCGCGCGATGTGCTTCAGTTCGCACCCTTTGAAACTTCCTTCGAGTAGATTGTACATGTCACGATAGGCGACCATGTTATCCGCAATAGCATCGCACTCCTTCATCGTCTGCTGCACGATGAGATTTGAATCCACATATATCATCAATCGAGTGACTCCGCAGGCGATCGCCATTTTCATGCCGTGTAGGAGGGTCTCGTATTCCGCGTCGTTGTTGGATGCTGGGTCATCACGTGAGACGTCCAATCGCAAGACGTACTGCAGCTTATCACCCCTGGGAGATATGAGAATAACTCATGTGTCGGCTCCTTCGTTTCTTTTCGACCCGTCGAAATACATGATCCAGTTGCTCGTGTATTCTGGAGGGTCCTGGCGTTTGCAGCTCCGTCCACTCGCTTACGAACTCCAGAACGACCTAGGATTTACGGAGTTGCGCCCTGCGTATATTATGTCCCAGCTGCCTAGCTCGATGCTCCACTTCGCGATTCTTCCGGATGCCATGAGGTTGTTCATGATAGTACAGAGTGATGCGTCGTTTAGCACCATGCTCGTTATGTTCCTGGAAGTAATGCTTGAGCTTTCGGGATGTGAGGACTACGCCATACGCGAGCTTCTGATAGTGAGGGTATCGCTTCTTGCACGGCGAAAGCACCTCGCTGATGTAATATATTGGCCTGCTGAAAGTCGTACGCCTTGCCCTCCTTTGGTCGCTCGACGACAATAACCGTGATGTGACTTGGTTTGTTGCGGCTAGGTAAAGGTATAGGGGCTCCTACTCCTGTGGCGTTGCCAGGACGCGCTTGCTCTGCAGTACTCTTTTTAGGTCGATGAACGCCTTTTTTGCTTCGGGTGTCCACTCGAACTTATCTATTTTCTTCAGCAATTTATGGAAGGGCAGCGCTTGCTCGCCTAATCTTGCGATGAATCTGCTCAGAGCGGCTAGCGTTCCCGCTAGCTGCTATACGCCGCGAAGATTGGTTGGCTCCTTCATTGTTAAGATTGCTTGAATTTTCTCTGGGTTGGCTTCGATTCCTCGGGCGTACACCAGATATCCGAGAAGTTGTCCCGCAGGAACACCAAAGACGCATTTTGTCGGGTTAAGCTTGATCATGTACGCGTTGAGAGCGTCGAATGTCTCCCTAATGTCCTCGAGGAGTGTATCCTCCACTTGAGTTTTTATGACGATGTAGTCAACATACACTCGTATGTTCTTGCCAATGAGCTTGGCGAGGCTTTTTTGCATGCAGTGCTGATATGTTGCGCCTGCGTTTTTCAGCCCGAAGGGCATTGTCGTGTAGCAGTAGACACCGTGAGGTGTGATGAACGTTGTCTTCTACTCATCGTCCTTTTTCATCCTGATCTTATTATAGCCGGAGTAGGCGTCCAAGAAGGAGAGTCGCTGGCAGCCTGCAGTGGAGTCCACGATCTAGTCGATCTGTGGCAAGGGAAAGTTATCCTTGGGGCAGTGTTTGGTCAACGACGTATAGTCGATGCACACGTGAAGGATGTCATTGTTTTTCTTCGGGACCAGCACCGGGTTTGCTAACTAGGTGGATATTTTTATTTCTCTAATGAATTTTGCGGTGAGTAGTCTATTCACCTCTTCTCCGAGTGCCTTCTTGGCTCGGAAAATCATCGGACTGTTTGCTTGATAGGTTTGGCGTCTTTGAATACTTGGAGTGAGTGCTCGGCGAACTCCCTAGGTATCCCTAGCATATCTGAAGGCTGCTAGGCGAAGATTTCCCAGTACTAACAGAGGAATTCGACAAGCGCCTTCCTATGCGGACGATAGGGTGGTGGACACCATCGCCGTCTTCGTGGATTCTGTCGGGTGCACTTGATGCTTTCGAGTGTCGCTGTTTGCACTGAACTCGAGTTCTGGGGCATTCTTTTTTGGTGCGTGGCATCACAGAGTGATCCGTGGTTTTTGCTAACTCCTCCATCTCCTCCTGCATCACAAAAGATTTCGCGATTTCGTTGAACTCAATATCGCATTTGTCAGATTTTTGGAAGTCGCCATCTATGGTGATGGTGCCGTATTCCCCTAGGATTTTGAGCTTGAGGTAGGCATAGTGGGGAATTGCCATGGATCTCGCGAACGCTGTTCGGCCGAGAATGGCGTGGTACTGTGAGCGCCAGTCGACTACCTCGAAGTCGAGGAACTCTCTCGTGTAGTTTCTCGGGTTTCCGAGCACCACCTCCAGGTTGATTGTTCCGAGTGGTCGGACTGCTTTTCCTGGTACTATCCCGTGGAAGGATGTTTCTGACTCTGCGAGTCCGTCCAGGTTCTTGTTCATCTTGCGGAGTGTGTCCGCATAAATGATGTTGATTTCGCTGCCGCCGTCCATGAACACTCGCGCGAGTTCGTAGTTGGCTATCTGCGCCTAGATGACAAGAGCGGCATGTCCCGGTCGGTATACCCGGGGAGGATGGTCTTCTTTATAGAAACTAATCGACTGATCTGCCATCTTCAGGTATTCGGGTGTGGACGGTGGGGTTTGGACTGCCATGATCACTTGGTGTGTGTTTGTCTTCTGGACCCTTCGGGAGGGGCAGACCTTCTGTATCATTCCTAGGAGTCCCTGAGGGTTTGGGTACCCATTGGCTCCTTGATTTGCGGCGGGTGGCACCGGCAACGTGGCCAATACTGCGTTCTGATGTCCTGCTGGAGGTAGGGGCTGTGGCGACTGGTATCCTCCTGGGAGTTGCGGGTATCCCTGGTTGACCACGGCTATGTTCTTCTTCGTGTAAGCCTCGTGGATGTCCTGAAACTTTAATCCTTGAGGAGATGAGTTGCCTTGGTCTTGCCTGTGCGCTTATCTGTGAATGTAACCGTCAAGGTCTTCCTCGGGAGTTTTGTCATTTGGTTTTGGCTTCCATGAGGCCCGTTGTCACGATTTCTGGTGAATTCTGCTGCCACCAGTTCTTATCGATCGTCGTGGTTGTAGTGTCTCCTTTTCTTCTTTCAACCGTGTCGATCTTCCTAAGGCGCGGTGAGGATGCTTTCGCGTTGCGCACGGAATCTTCACCGTTGGCCCATCTGTCGGCTATTGCCATCAGGTCTCCGATGGTTTTGGGCGCGGCTCGTCCCAGTTCTTCTCGGAAAACAACGCGCCGGTTCCTTTCATGAAAGCTTCGACCGCAACCTCCTCTGACATGTTTCCCGCCGTGTTTTTGAGCGTGCTCCATCGCTGAATATATTCGCGAGTAGACTCGCCATTCTTCTGCTTGCATGCTCGCAGCTCCTTGATAGACGTGGGTCTTTTGTATGTTGCTTGGAAGTTTTTGCAGAACTCGTAGGTTAGATCATCCCATGACCCGTACCACACATGCGGTCTTCCTTTGATCCAGCTACGTGCGGCGCCTACGAGGTGTAGGTTCAGGTACTGCATGTCTGTTGTCTTGTTCCCATGTTGGCATTTTACTGTCGTGAGGTAATCTTATAACCAAGACTTGGGCTCTTGCGACCCGTCGTACTTCGGGACCTCCGTCGTAAGTTTCAACCTCTTGGGAATCGGTGCCTCGAGGATGTCGCGGGTGAAGCACAATGCGCCGCAGGCCTCCTCGTCGGAAGACACATATAGTAATCGTGCACGGTTCCTGATTGCTCGGGCCCTGTTGACCTTCTTTTGCGTGATGTCGTTTCATGCGTTGTATTCAGGCCGGTCGCGATTGTCCTCCTTCCGCGGCTCCCTGCTACGGTGTCGCGAGCGGCTGTTGTGATACCGCGGACTGCGATCACGATCCCTCGGTGTCGAGACATCGTAGTAGTTTTCATAGACGGGGGTGCCATGAGACTACGGTAGAGACGTGGGGTAACGGGATCGCGTGGTGGACAGTGAACACAGGATTTACCCAGGTTCGGTACGTCGCGACAGTACGACGTGCCTACTCCTGCACTTCTCACTAATCAGGACTAAAGCCTGGATATAGAATTACAATGTGAGGTTTAGATCTAGCTATTCGCAGAGGATCAACTTCCCGGCGAGTTAGCCTATAGCTTTTTCTCTGTTATTCGTTCTCAAACTTATCTCCCGTCCGGCTTTATATAATAGCCGGATTAGGGCTTACAGAATAGGAAACCTAGAAGACTACGGTAACTATAACTTGGAAAGTAAGGAATCCGTCTTCTCCTCCAAGCCAGACCACGTGGGCCGTGATCCGGGTCCTTCTAGAATCCGGCTTCTGTGCGTCAAGTTACTAGGCCGCCCAATGGACCATAGCCCACTACCACTTGGGCCACCCTGGTAATCCGGCACTTTGACATCCATCTGATATACCCCTATTTGGTATATATCCGACAGTAGCCCCCAAGAAGGATTAAAACTCTGATTCGCCGTCTTTCGCCAAATGTGCTTTGTCCGAGAAATTTCAATCAGCAGTCTTGATTCTTCTTATTCTTCTTTGAAAGAGATGGTAACGTGAAACTCGGAATCCTGAAAGTCCGGTTTTTCTCTCACGATCCTTCGAGGAGAAGGAACTTCCTACGTCAGCGCTCTTAATCATGCTGACGTAAGGGACGTTTGGGTTTCACGCGGGAAACCCAGTAACGTATCTCTGACAGATTCTCACGGGAAACGAGGAGATAGCCATCATTACCCTGTCGTTTCATTTCCCGGATTTTCCGGCGAGTGACACGCGTTGATCATCCAACGGTCAAAATAGCCGTTGGCACGTATCTTGACGGATTTCTGGCTATAAATAGCCGTCTTCATCCTCGCTGAAATCCTTCCGCACTCTCACTCTCCACGCCATTGCTGCGCACGAGCCCTCGAGCGAAGAACCGTTCCCGAGCGCACATCGCACCCAGCGCACCACCGGAGTCGAAACGCGCCGCCACCTAATGGCATCCTCACCGTCTTCCCCCACTCGCTCCGCCGCGCACACCATCGAAGAAATCATCAACGACCTTGATCCAAAGCTAGGCTCCCCGGCGCACACCGGCGGCGAGCCGGAAAAGACCGCGGCCTCTGCGGCGGGAGGAGATCTTTCCGTCGCCGCGAACCTCACGGGCTCGAGCTCCGTGCCTTCCCCGCCGTTTGCTCCCGAGGTGGCGGAGGAGAAGATCCAGCTTCTCGGCGACGAGCTCGCCGCTGCGGAAGCCGCTGCGTCCGCCGTCGCCGGAGCGGACGAAGAAGTGGAAACTGCAGGCAACTGGATTGCCTGCAGCATTCCGCCAGCCCTCCTTCCAAACCTGGAAAAGGAGGGACTGATTCTGAAAGGGAAATGGCGGCTCCCTGAGGACGAGAATGAACCCATGCCGAACGATGGCGAACGGGTTCTTCTCTCCTCCCATCTCTTAAGAGGTATGGGATTACCGCCTTCGGCCTTCTTCCTCCAAGTCCTCTCCCACTATAACATCCAACCTCATAACCTGCCACCCAACTCCATTCTTTATATGGCCGGGTTCCAGGCCCTATTCGAGGGTTACTTAGGCTTAGAACCTAGGTTAGATTTTTGGATGTATTGTTTCGGGGTTAAGCGGAACTCTTCGGAGGGCGCACTCCCGACTTGCGGAACCATCTCCTTTACTCTTCGAAGATTTAGGGAAGATTGGTTCCACAAGATCAAGACATCGGAATCCGTCAAATTTTGGACGTGTTCCTTCTTCTACCATCCCGATGTGCCTTTCCCAAAAAAGGCCATCGGGGTTCCACCTTTCTCGAACACTGCCGCTGTTCCCCAAGACAATTGAAGAACAGAAGCCGTCCAAGTTCTGCCGCCTGATCTTCTAAGGATCAAGCGGCACATCGCCAAGCTCACTTCCTCCGATCCACCTCTAACCGGCATGGACACGGTCCTTTGCTGGTTAGATAGGCGGATCCAGCCGTTGGCCAATCACGGTGGCCGCCTTCTTTGCGACTACACGGGTGCCAAGGACCCAATGCGGACAACCATCAAGGATTGGTCCCCGAGGGATCTTCGATGGCGCGTAAACCAGTTGGTCGCATCTCGCGACCAATACGAAGCGAGTCGGCCAATGTATACGGCCGACAATCCGGCTCCCAAGGTATTTGTTCCGTCATTTAGGTAGAGTTTTGACATTCTTTCTCGGATTTTTTTGCTTCTAACCCTGATTTTTCTTTTCAACAGATCGTTGAACTTCCAGACTCGGAGCTAGCCTCCGAAGCTGAGCTGGATGCGTTGCGTACCGCCTCAACAGGTGGGCGCAAGCGCAAGAAGATTTCTTCCTCTGAGGAAGTTATCGACCTTGACGGAATTCCCGTCGCCACCTCCAGGTTAGATCATCCGGGTTATTTTCTTTCGTCGGAGTTTTTCTTCCGTCTTCGGAGTTTTAACTTTTCCGGATTTTTTGTTTTTAGCCTGCCTCCCTCCAACCTAAAGCCGAAGAAGCTGAAGAAACACAAAGTTGTGTCCAGCCGAGGCGCTCAACCTTCTCCCATCATCGCCCCGGACACACCGTCCACGATGGCGGAAGAGCATGCTGCAGCCCCCACCACCAAGCCGCTAGAGCCCAGCCAGCCCGTTGTGTCGAACACGGACATGAGGGAAAGGGCGGCTCCAGAGGTGGGAAAATCTTCTCGGACATTCGACGAGGAGATTCCCACCTTCGACAAGGACTTCAAGATTATCAATGACGGCCTAAGCGCGGCCGGAACTCTTTTTGCGGAATACGCAAAAGGGTTCAATGAAAACTTGGCGGGTTTGCAACGAATGAGCCAGGTATGTAACTCTAGCCCCCGAGCATTAAACAAAATGTATGCTTTTTTGCTTTGATGCTTTATGTTCATTCTTTTCCTTGCCATGTTCCAGCAAACCGCCGAAGCCATTAACATGGAAGTTTTCAACAAACTCTCCATCAAGAATAAAGAGGTTAGAAATCTTCTTTCTATTCTTGAGGAGAGAGAGGCAGAGCTGGCATCGTCTCAGCTGGCGTTGTTGGAAGCAACAGGTAAATGTTTTTCCTCTGAAGTTTTCGATTCAACCTCTTGTCTAAGTACTTATTCCGGAAATTTTCTAAACTCGGAATTTTCTTTGCTTTCCAGCTGCTTTGGCTAAGGCCAAGCAAATAGCTGAAGATGCCGGCAATGCCGAGAATCTCCGAAAGGAGAATTTGGATCTTCACAAGAATCTTGTGAAGACTCAAAAAGATCTAGAGGCCAGCAATTTGGCCCTTGGAATTGCCAATTCCAAGGCTTCCGAACAGGCGGAGAAGGATAAATCCACCATTCAGGATTTGGAAAACGCTCTGAACCTTCGCCAGGAGGAAATCTCCGAGATCGATAAGCTTATCGGTAAGTTTCCGATATATTTACCATTTTTCCATTTCTTGCTTTCTTTCTCTGTTTTTCCACTTAGCCTTTTTGGTTGTTTTGTCGGAAAATACAGGAGATAACCCAGATCGTACTCGGATTGAAGGGATCCGAGCCTTCGGGAAAACATGGACTTCGATCAGAGCTGCTGGCATGCAGCTGGTCAACAAGTTTCTTCCCGCAAGAACTGGGGAGTTCTCGGAAGTTGAGAAACTTCCGGGTGCCATCATGGAGGTGGCGGAGTCCAAGGAATCCATCCTACGCTCCACTGCACGGGGTGGTGCACGCATGGCGCTTGGCCTTATGCGTATGCACTACCCTGGTGCAAAGTCTTGGCGCGTGGCGTCCGGTGTCCCCCAAGGATACACGGAAACTCAGCGAAATACAATCTTTGATGAAATCAAAGGCCACGCCACCCAGATTGTTTCCATGGTGAATATCTCCGTCACTTATCCAGAAGAGGAGGTCCCTGCAGCCCCCGAGGATGACAGCAGCGAGGAGGAGTCGGATGCTTGAAGGGCTTCCTTAAACCTGGATAGTGAAAATAGACAATAGGAGCATTACTGTTCTTTCACAATGTAATTCAAAATGTAATGCTTCTATTTCTTTTGTATGAATGAAGGTTCCGCCTTTTGCACTCTTAATTATGAAATTCTTTGCAAGGTTTTCGGATTTTACTATTCCTTTATCTTCTAAGTTCTCTGGCAAACATGTTTTAACTGTCCTTAGTGTTTGAAATGGCTCAAATAGCAATATGAATCGTCATGCCGAGTAACTGGGTGTAACCAATCAGTTTAAACTCGGAAACATGGATCATGCTAAAGGCATTTTTACTAACTAGCTCCAGTAACCCAACACATACGCAATCAGATAATGTTAGAGAAGTAAGGAATTTTTTAAATGAAACTTGGGCACGCAGGCAATTCAAGTTTCCTTTAGCCGTTCAAGCCGGCTGAAAATCATTCAGTTTTTTAACACCGAGTACGCAGGCACAATTCGGGTTAACATTGAGTATTTTGTAAGATCATTGGGAAATAGATAAGGTGGAATCATGCTTTGTACTATAAAAACATGGATATCAGAATTCCGACAACTTTATTTCATGATCTCAAAACATGTTTACATAGAAATTGAACTAAGTACGGAAGGTACATAACTGCTAGATACTCCCAGGCTTTCGCTATCCACTTGATTTTGTCGGATTTCTTCAGCAACTTGTAGAGTGGTAAGGCTTTAGTCCCCATCCGACTAATAAATCTGCTGACGGCAGCGGCGGAACCCGTCAATCTTTGGACATCTTTCACGCACGTAGGCTTCGAGATGTTCAAGATGGCTTTGATCTTTTCCGGGTTAACTTCTATTCCTCTGTGAGAAACGATGAAACCCAGAAGTTTTCCTGAGGGAAACCCGAATACACACTTAGATGGATTTAACTTCATCTTGTAAGTGCGCAAGTTTTCGAAAGTTTCTCGCAAATCCTCAAGGAGTGTATCTTTTTCCTTGGTTACGACAGCAATATTGTCCACGTAAACATGGACGTTTTGCCAATTTGACTATGCAAACAGCGTTGCATGCAACGCTGGTAGGTTGCACCTGCGTTCTTCAGGCCGAATGGCATGGTTACGTAATAGTACGTCCGTACGGGGTTATGAAAGAAGTCTTAATTTGATCTTCCTTTTTCATGCGTATTTGGTGGTACCCGGAGTATGCATCCAAAAAGCACAAAAGCTCAGAGCCTGCAGTGGCATCTATTATTTGATCGATTCGCGGTAACGCGAACCTATCTTTCGGACACAATTTGTTCAAGCTTGTGTAATCTATACACATTCTAAGAGCAGTAGTGTCTTTCTTCGGTACTAATACCGGATTTGCAGACCATTCAGTGTGGATTACTTCCTGGATGAAATCTGCTGCTAAAAGCCGGATAATTTCCTTGCCAATAGCCTTCCGTCTTCTTCCGTCAAATCGACGGAGACCTTGTTTGACGGGTTTTGATCCTGGAATCACCTTGAGTTTGTGCTCAACAAGTTCCCTGGGTACGCCTGGCATGTCAGTTGGACACCAGGCAAAAATATCCCAGTTCTCACGGAGGAACTTGATGAGCTCGCCTTCCTATTTGTCAGTCATCCCAGTCCCTACGACGACGAACTTTGTCGGATCTTTAGGATCTAGGATTACCTGTCTTGTATTCTCGGACGCCTTGAAGCTGTCTGTTGGCTTCCGAGTTTCTTTTCCTGCTGGCATTTCTGTCGGCGATACCTCCTTGGCCAATTCCTTCAGTTCTTCCTTTGCTATGACTCTCTGAGCGCAAAGGGCGTTTTCTTTTTCCAACTCATTTGCCAGCTTGAAATCACCAGCTATGGTGATTACTCCTCCTTTGGGTCCTGGCATCTTCAGCTTGTTATAGATATAACAGGATCTTGCCATGAATTTGGCGAAAGCTGGACGTCCGAGTATTGTGTGATACACGCTTTCGAACGGCACTACTTCGAAAGATACTTTTTCCTGCCGGAAGTGATCTTTATCTCCGAAGGTGACATCTAGGGAAATTTCTCCTAGGGATCGTGCTTGTCTGCCAGGAACAATGCCATGGAAGCGTATGTTGCTGTAATTGAGCTGGAACTCGGAAATCTTCAGATGCTTCAGTGTATCCAGGTACATTATGTTAATGTTGGATCCTCCATCCATCAGCACTCTTCTTAGCCTAGTGTTCTGGACAATAGGGCTTACAACAAGAGCTTGTGTGCCGGGTTCAGGGATATTCCCGGGATGATTAGACTGATCCCAGGTAATTGGTGTGTTGGAGTACTTCAAAAATTTCGGGGTTGCCGGAACAACCGCGTTTATTTCTCGAAGTGTTCTTTTGGCCACCTTTGCTGACGGAGTTGCTAGGAATGTTAGCATTGCTTCTCCATCAACTCTCGGAAATTTGGGTTCGCCCTTTCGCTGTTGTTCCTGGATTTTTTCGTCAGTGTTCGATTCACTGTCTTCTTTGTCAGCTTCTGGCTTTTGTTTGGCGGGTTTCCTTTTGGAACCCTTCCCCTTATTTCCGGATCCTGCACTGCCTTTCATGTGCTTATTCAGCCGGCATTGCGCGTTTGTATGGGTGGGTTTCCCAAATTGTGAATGGTGCACACAGGGTTCCGACTTAATCCTCTCCCACTCCTCTGGAGTGTAGTTGATTGGATCTGGACTGCGTCCTTTCCACTTATTCCCTTTTTCACTTCCAAAGGCTATGTTGACCTCTTTGGGTTTTGTCGTTGTTGCTGGAGTTCCTTTTTTGTCAGAACGAGGGGTTTTCTTGGCAAGTATCAGTGATTCGATATTGCCTCCTCTTGCTCTGATGTCGTCTTCGGCTGCAGCGTGTTCGTTGGCGGTTGTAAGCATAGATCCGAGATCTTTGTGCTGTTTGGAACCAACCATGAACGGTACAAGTCCGGGTTTTAGGCCATTGATGAAAGCATGCATTGCTTGTACGTCAGTTACACCAGAACAACTATTCTTCATTGCCGTCCATCTGGAGATGAAATCCACATATGGTTCATCCTCAAATTGGGTGCAACGGTTCAGCTGGTTGATGCTGTTCGGGCGTTTGTACGTTCCCCGGAAATGCTGAGTAAATACTCTAGCCATATCATCCCAGCTGTCGATAGTTCTTGATGGTAATCCATTGATCCAGTCTCTGGCTCCGTCCTGTAACATTAGGGGAAGAAATTTGACAGCTTCCAGGTCTGTCCCATTGTTGATCTGGACGGTTGTATAGTAGTCTGAGAGCCAGGTATCCGGGTTTGTGCTGCCGGTGTATTTCTGATACGTTGGACCGACCTTGGCAAAGCCAGAATGCAGGGTTATCCTTCGGATCCTGCCAGTGAAACACTTAGGACCAAAGTATAGATCATCCTTTTCCGCTCTATCAATGTGTGCGGAATATCTTCCGGCTGAATGGACAGAAGGGGATCTACTCCTTTCTTTTCCATTGTTGCGCGAACGCGCTTTTCCGGGGTTGTTTCTATCTCTTCCGTGATCATGTCCTTTTGGATTAGGCGGAGTTCTGCTCCTGTGCCTTTCTTTATCCTTAGGAGGTGTCCGGGATCTCTCACGTCTGTGAGGTATATCATATCTTCCGGCTTTCTCAGCTGGGTTTCTCGGAGGTGGCATTGTTTTGCCGTCCTTCCGGTATTTTTCTTCCCGGTTGTGGGGTTTGAGTCCACCTTTCGGGGGATGGGATCCGGTTCGGGACGCTTCATCCCTATTGTCGGGGTTTTTCTTGTATTTTCTTGGATCCTCTTTTTTATCCTTCGAATTGTCTGAATCTCCAGGTTCTTCTGGTCCAGGTGCTCCAGCGGCGCAAGTAGCTGTTTTGCTTAGGGCGGAGTTATCGTGCAGCCTCCCTGATCGCTCTTGGCCCCGCTGTTGTTGTTGCAATGCTTTTCCTAGGAAAGCATACACCCCTTGAAGTTTTTCACCGTTGGAGTACAGATCATTGTTGAGGATGGCGAACGCTGCTTCCGCATTTTCTGCTGCGGTTTTGTATATTGGTTCGCCTCTGGCATCTTTGCTGTTTACCTGCTTTTGCCAAGATGGGTTGTGGAACCTTTCTTTTGGCGGCAGTACTTCCGGTCTCACGATTCCGGGTAACCTTGTAGGTTTTATGGAAGATCTATTGTTTCTCTTGTACTCCTCTATTTCTTCCTTCATGACCTTGATGTCATTCTGGGTTTGTTGGAGGTGTTGCCGAGATCTGAGTAGATGTTGCTGTTGCCTTTGGAAAGCTCGTCTCCTAGCTTCCAGCATCTCAGGGGGTTCATCTGGTCCCACTGACGTTTGCAACAGATCCTGTTCTTCTTGTTCTGTCATTGGCATAACAAGGATTTCCTTTGATTTCTTCTCCGCAGGTTTTACTCCGCTTGCATCTCCTACTTCCAGGTTTTCTTCGGCTGCATCAGCCAATTTTTTCTTCCGGAGCTTGTATTGGAGCTTTTTGGCGGTTTTATGCTTTTTCTTGGAAGAGGGAGGCTTTTTGACAGGCTCGTCTTCCGTCAATTCCTTAACATTAGGGAATACCGGAGAAGTTTCTCCGTCTTCTCTCTCTTCCTCTGGCGGAGGGGTTTTAGGGCTTTCCTGGCTGCCGGCATCCGCGGTCTCAGCTGGTTTTGCCATTAGCACTTCGTGGAATCCCTCTTGAAGAGATTTTACCTTTTTCTCAAAGGCGTCCTCATCCTCATCTTCGGAATCGAAGTCATCCGATCCGGTTTCCGACTCTAATCTCGCCTCAATGGCGGCTAGCACTGAGTCGGCTTCCGAGTTCATCGTCCTGTTGACGGATGTCGGATCTTCCACCTCTGTGGTGGGTGTGTTGTTGTCTACCTCTTGCACGTGATTTCCATCATCCGTGTTTTCAGCGACTTCGGATTGCACCATACCGATAAAGTGCGTATCACTTTTATGTCGGCGATTTGAGCAGAATCCGGTATCATAGTCATCTTCGACTGGGTATAGGGTGGGTGGGAAATATTTGCTTCCACCGCAAAACCCCATTGCTTCTGCGGTTAGTCCGATAAAGATGTTAGCAGATCCGATCGGTAACACGCAGGCACTTACCAGGTGGTTTTGCGCCGGTATGTAGGATCCGTTGTCGAGGAAGCGTCCGACGTTGTCGTCGAACTCCAGGCTTCCGACAGTGATTGATCTTCCGATTCCGCCGAGTATCCCAGATCGGAACTTCACGCCTGACGTCGTTTGCCCCACGGTGGGCGCCAACAGTCGAGACATCGTAGTAGTTTTCATAGACGGGGGTGCCATGAGACTACGGTAGAGACGTGGGGTAACGGGATCGCGTGGTGGACAGTGAACACAGGATTTACCCAGGTTTGGTACGTCGCGACAGTACGACGTGCCTACTCCTGCACTTCTCACTAATCAGGACTAAAGCCTGGATATAGAATTACAATGTGAGGTTTAGATCTAGCTATTCGCAGAGGATCAACTTCCCGGCGAGTTAGCCTATACCTTCTTCTCTGTTATTCGTTCGCAAACTTATCTCCCGTCCGGCTTTATATAATAGCCGGATTAGGGCTTACAGAATAGGAAACCTAGAAGACTACGGTAACTATAACTTGGAAAGTAAGGAATTCGTCTTCTCCTCCAAGCCAGACCACGTGGGCCATGATCCGGGTCCTTCTAGAATCCGGCTTCTGTGGGTCAAGTTACTGGGCCGCCCAATGGACCATAGCCCACTACCACTTGGGCCACCCTGGTAATCCGGCACTTTGACTACCATCTGATATACCCCTATTTGGTATATATCCGACACTTGGGCTATCGTCGCTGCTACTTGGGCTATCACCGCGGCGCCGGGCTTCTTTCCCTCGGGCGCGACGAGATGATTCCTTCCTTCTAGGCGACGATTTCCCGCGTCTGCGGGGTGATTCTTTGTCCTTCCGATGGGTCTTTTCAGTTTCTTGCGCTGTCGTGTGCCTGCGGCCATGGGCGGCAATTCTTGCGGCTGCCATGCCTAGCCCCTTCTGGACTTGTCGGTATTGCTCCGTGCGGGGATCATTCTCGAGCGGTTGGTTCGCCTGTAGGTATGTGGATGCTGCCAAGAGTGCGGCGGCGGGAGTCATCGGGTGCACGTTGCCGTCGTCGTCGACGTGCATGAGGGATGTCTCGAGTGTCTTGTTGATTTCGCAGAGGGATTCGCGATCCATGGCAGTGGTCTTCGAGACGTATCTCTTTTTCAGGGGTTTGTTTCCCACCGAGCGAGTTTGGGAGAGGGCCTCACGGCGCGCGCCTGACTCATCCGCCGCTTTCTTTCGTGCTTCCAGATTCCTGCGAGCTTCATTGATCAGTCGACCCGCTCGCACAAGATGATAGTGGTACACGGTCAGATCTTCATGGGGAGCTCCCTCCGCGACTGGCTGGCCTAGGTGTACGGCATCCTTCGCTATGACTCAGGCATCACGCGAGACTTTGATGCGCTCTCGCTCCTTCCGGCTTTCCTTAGTTTACTCAGGTGGATCATCTGATCCTGCCATGTAGACCTGGGCCAGATACGGCTCGCGAGTCCTAGGCATGGGTTGACAACATTTCCTAACTCGAGAAGGTTCTTCAGCTGCGATAGTATGGAAGTTGTGGATGCTGGGGCGGATGGATTCACCACTTGGCGCTAGGTCGCGACCAGCGTCGTCGAGTGGCGAGTCGAGGGTTGCCGGGCTTGAGACACACTCGGAGTCCGATTCACCGAGATCGATCTGCTCAGGGAAGTGCAAGATTCCCGCCTTGTTGGCGTGGAAGTGGAGGCTCCCGAGTGTCAAGTTGACGCTCTTTTCCAATCCACTGAACGCCTGGCGCGATTCCGACGAGTGGGGCGCGACAATGATCGACCCGAAGCGGATCAGTTGCGCTAGAGTCGCGGTTCCGGGGCTCCAGCTGAAGGTTGGCGATGATGAGGCCGAAGACGCCGTAGATCCAGCGCCCCCCGTTCCCACAGACGGCGCCAATTGTCGATTAGTCATCTCAACAAGTCCCTCGGATGATCCTGTAGGGTTTCGATTAAGAGAACGTATGAACCTGGGTAAATCGTGCCCCTCTTAGCCGACGATTGTCACCAGCGTCCATACGTTCTCTTAATCGAAACCCTACCGGATCATCCGAGGGACTTGTTGAGATGACTAATCGACAAGATGGTTCCACGCAAACACCACAGTTTTCATAGGGTTATCCAACACAAAATATAAATATAATGCTAAACCACACGGTGCACACACTGTCACCTTTACACTGTGATCAAAATGTTTACGGAGATCTCATAACAAATAACGAACACTAATCATTGCGTAGGGATGCAAAAAGCATTACTTAAAGTAAGCATTCCCATGTCTAGTTAACCCCACGCTCACTATGAGCGCCGTAGATGGTATTAGACAAACACCACAATTCATAGAGGAGACACACACGATGTGCACACTGTCACCTTCACACTGCGGGACAAGGTGACTCCAAAGTTCATATTAATAAAGCACTTGAGTAGCAAAAGATGAAGAGTAACATCTACGAATCCAAATAGAATACAAAGCTCATGATCACATATAGATCACACCAAGGGAGAGAGAGATGAACCACATAGCTACCGGTAGAGCCCTCAGCCTCGGGGGAGAACTACTCCCTCCTCATCATAGGAGACAGCAACGGTGATAGAGATGGCGGTGGAGTCGATGGAGATGGTTCCAGGGGCACTTCCCCGTCCCAGCAGGGTGCCAAAACAGAGATTTGTCCCCCGAAACTTGTCGGCGGTGGCGGCGGAGCTACGGATGTTTTTTGTGGAAAAGGTCGATGTTTTTTGGGTTTTCCCTCGGGGGAGTATAAATAGGCGAAAGGGCGATGCCAGGGGTGGCCAGGGGGCCCACACCAGCAGGTGGCGCGGCCAGGGGAACCCGCGCCACCCCATGGTGTGGCCACCCTGTGGCCCCCCTCTGGGCTCTCCAGGACTTCTGGAAGCTTCCGGGACTTCTAAGACTTCTAGATTTCGAATTTTCCAATTCAAAGAATATTTCTAGAACAACTTTTCTGAAGCTAAAAACAGCAGAAAACAGGAACTGGCTCTGTGGCATCTTGTCAATAGGTTAGTCCCGGAAAACGTGTAAAAATGCTATAAAGAAGCGAGAAAACATGTACCAATTGGCATAATATCATCATGGAGCATTAGAATTATATATAAGTTGGAGACGTATCAGACCGTGACAGCAGGGGTTGTCGGGTGTACGTTACCCTCGTCGTTGACGTGCATGAGAGAGTTCTCGAGGGCTTTGCTGACCTTGCTGCGAGACCCTTGGTCCATGCGAGCGGTCTACAAGACGTATTTTCCCTTCTTCATGGGTTGGTTCCCCGTTGAGTTGGTTCTGGAGATCGTTGCACAGCGCGCACTCGAAGCTTCCGCGGCTTGTTTACGTAACTCGAGTTCTTTGCGGGCGTCCGATAGCTGGCGGCTTTTCAGCTACAGATGGTAGTGGTTCGCGATCAGCTCTTCTTGGGAGGACCCGGGTTCTATCGGGTGGTCTGTCTACACCGTTGCCTTTGCTTTGAGCCAGGCAGCTCACGAAACCTTGATCTGCTGCCGCGTCGCGAGGTTGGCCTCCGTTTCGGCGGGTTCTTCGACTGGATCTGCCATGTAGACGTGGGCCAGATATGGCTCGTGATTCTTTGGCGTAGGCCAGCGATCTTTGCTGAGTTTGGAGGGCTCCTCAGTCGCGATGGTGTGGAAGTCGCATGTGTTACAACGGATTGAGCCGTCGCTGAACACTGAGTTGCATCCGATGTCGCTAAGTGGTGATTCCGGGATTGCCGGGCTCGATATGGACTCAGGTCAGATTCATCGAGCTTGGTTTGGTCGAGGAAGAGTAGGATCGATCCATCCCTTGGTGGCGCGGAAGTGGAGATTACCGAACGTCATGTTGACGCCCTCCTGGAGTCCGCTAAACGTCGGGCGATATTCCGGTGAGTTGGGCGTGTAGATGAATGACCCCAAGTAGGTTGGCTTTGAAGGAGCCGAGGTTTCCGGGCTCCAGTTGAGGCTCGATGAAGATGAGGCCGATGTTGTCGTGGATCCAGCGCCTGCCGTTCCCACAGACGGCGCCAATTGTCGATGAGTCATGTCGACAAATCCTTCGGATGATCCGGTAGGGTTTCGAGTAGGAGAACGATAAAGGCGCTAGCGGATACGTAGGCTAACAGGAGGCACGATTTACCCAGGTTCGGGGCCCTCCTAGAGGTAATACCCTTACTCCTGCTGGTCTGTCTCTGTATTATGAAGATTGGTTACAATGGGGAGTGCGCAAGTCGAGAGATTCGATATCGAGCTATGGCTATGGTGGTGGGAAAAACTAAGATTGGATGTCCCCCTCAGGTGGCTCTCCCAACCCTTAAATAGGTGGCTGGGTCTCAAGCCGTACCCGGGGGGGTTACAAACCCTAGCCCTAGTCGGTGGAAGCTTTCCATCTTGCCCTGCAAGTCGTGTGGGTGGACCGCTGCTGGGCCTTCTAGAGCAACGGGGTAGTCCTTTGCATTAGGCTTCAGTGTTGGGGCTTAGACCAGGTAGGCCCACTCGACAGGTCCTGAAGTCATCCCCACGTCAACGGAGGAGGAAAGAACGAGGAGAAAATTTACGTAAGTGTGGATCAGACAATTTAAACCATGTTTTTTTTTGTGCGAGCTTAAGTGACATCGTGCTCCCAGGCATTTCATCATACACCTTGTATGCATAGGAGGGAAAAAAGTCAGCACACACCCTCTTCCCGCCGAGATAGTGGCTAAGGAGGAGAGTGTGGATGGTTGTTTTATATACGGACATGGACCTTTAGCCCCCGTTCCAGACACGAATCGAGGCTAAAGATTGCTGCATTTGCCCAGGAAAGTTCTAGTTCCGGTTTCAGACACGAACGGGGTCTAAAGGAAGCTCTACTGCCGGTTCCAGACACGAACCGGTTCTAAAGGCCCCATGTGCTTTCTATACGCGGCCCCGGCCGCTGGAACCCAGGCTTTAGCCCCAGTTCGTAGCAGAATCGGGGCTAAAGATTTTTTTTTTGCCTGAACAAAAGATGTGTTCTCTACTAGTGCTTTTGTCCTCCCACCTCGAGAAAAACGAAGACGTAATGAAACGAGGAGAGACACGGCTCTACTCAAGTAATTGAGGTGAGGAATTCAAAAAGAAAATGAGACAGGAAAAAATTAAGACCGCTAAGGTAGCGGCGGCCGAACGAGCCCACACATCTTCTCGCACGCTGCACACACAAAATCTGAGTGTGCGCCAATTAAAAAAAAAAGGAAAAATCACCAGAGTTTCCCTGTAAATAATTGATGGACGCTGTCAAAAAACAATTGATGGACCCGCTGTCAAAAAAAAAACATCTGATTTGCTCGATCTTTTCATAACAAACTACAGATTGGATTGGATTCTGTCTGCTGGTTTCCCTTCCGTGCGTGTCCATCCCCATCACGGTCACGCCGCCATGGGACGGAGGCGGTGGTCGGATGACCTCCCGCCGGATGTACTCCGCGAGATCGCCGGTCGCCTGCATGTCGCCGCTGACTTTGTCAGCTTCCACGCCGTCTGCAAACCATGGCGTGATTCTCGCGACCAGCTGTCCCCAAGGAAATTCTTACCCTGGTTCCTCGCATCCGTGGGGAAACACAACTTCCCCTTCAAGTTGAGATGTGTCTTCTCCAAGTCCAGCTACAGTGCGCCCTCGCCGCCGCCCTACTCGCCCCGGAGGAGCTGGGTGGCCAGCGCCGATGGCTCGGCCCTCCGCTACCTGACCGTCGACATCCTCCACCCTCGCCTCCACGATCCTCTCACCGGAGACATCACCGAACTGCCTCCTTTCCCGTGCGCGGAGTACCTCGACGGCCCATGGGGGCAGAAGAATCCCTACGGCATCATCTACGGCGACGGCGCCATCCTTCTTTACACCTTCTTCTTCCCCTTCCGCAACCGTGCCATGGCAAGATTCAGGGCTGCCCTGTTGCGACCGGGCGAAACCAAGTGGACCCTCGTCGATAGGAGCATGGAAACCACCATTAGCGACGGAGCGTTCAGCACCGTGTACCATGGCGGCAGGATCCTGATCAAAGCCGACACGAGCCTATGTCGAGTCATCACGCCGGGGCGTAGCTGTGACGTGCTGGTCCCGACGCCGAGGATCTCGGGCAGCATCTCGAAGCTGTACAGCTACTTCCTCGAGTCCCGTGGTGAGCTACTCTGGGCGTCAGTCCAGGTCCAGAGGTATCACGCTTATGGGTACTGGGGCAGCCACGTCATTCCGACCCTCATTGTTGTGGTGCACGCACTGGAGCAGGCGTCGACAACTGAGAAGATGCGGTGGGTTAGAAAAGACGGCCAAACCCTGGCAGATCGCGTGCTGTTCCTTGGTTCACCAACAAGCTTTGCTGTCGACGCCTCGCTGCTCGGCGGCCACGGTGGCCTCGCCTACTTCGTCTACCACGACAATGCCTCGACGACTACGCCTGAGCAGTTCGGTGTATTCAGGTACAACCTACTCGACGACAAGGCCGAGTTCGTCGAACGGCTGCCTTCGGGATGGGGCAATCAGAAGTGCACGTGGCTCATCCCGCAACCCACAATAGCTCCAATACAGGTACGTACACTCTCCCGAAGACGTCTTAAATTGATTAATTAGCTTATTGTTATTTGTTGCATCCATTAATTTTATCAGGGTCATATAAAAATATAACAGCAATACTTTGACACCACCCCAACTTTTCATCCATTGATTGTATGTCATCAGGGAATGATTCAGAGGAAGCCTAAAACTGAAAAGCAGCAGACGAAGGCGGCTTCAATTACGGGTCCATCACGCATCATCCACGTTAAGAGACATTACGAGCCAAGTTTCACGGTGTTAGTTCGTAATCTGCCTGCCAAGGTGGAGAAGTCCCAGCTGCAATACTTCTTCAGCAAGCACGGCAAAGTGTCCGCCACGATGATAATCAACAAGACGGACACCAACACCTCGCACTCGCAAGCCATGGCCTTCGTCACGATGGCAACAATGCATGTCCATCGGGAAGATGCTCTCGCTGCTCTCCATGGGCTGGTTTTAGATGGATGCAGACTCGAGGTTACCTTGGCCAAGGACGGGCAGCGACAACCGTGGCGCAAAGCAGATAGCTACTTACAGCTAGACCTTCTTGGCCGTAGCTACACCGCAAATTTTTCATAAACAACCTTGCTTGAGGTTCTAAACCGCCTACGTGTTTCTCCCTTGTTAGAAGAAATAAGTCATCTTATAAGTTGCTACTGTGATCTCTAGTCGCAAAGACAACGCAATCTTTCCTCCTCGCACAACAGGACCAAAAATAAATCTATGGCGCCCAACGAGAACCCTCCACCCGCAGTGGCACGATGCCGGCCTTAGAGGAACTAGCGGTATCTCCTCTAGTGTTACAGAGTCCGTCGCCACCACCTAATACAGATGACATTGTTCAGTTCACTTCTCTGCTGTAGGGCTAGTTTATTCTATGGTGTTTGTTTTTTGGTGGCTTGGCATATGTATGTTGGTTGATACTGCTCCTGTTTTTGGTGGCTTGGCATATGGTAGGTTGCTTGACATATGTTTTTGGTGGCTAGTTTATTCTATCGCTGATAGGAACACCGATCCTGCTCCAATACGGACTACTGCCAAACGGCCATGGGTGCCATTATAAAAAGAATACGAGTCCCACGGTCGAAATCGAAACCCAACTCGACATTTGCCGTTGCCGCGCACGAAGTTCCGCCCCAGCTCGATTTTTCCGCGCCCGCTCAATCTCGACATTGTCTCCACTGCTTCGACACCTCTATCAACAAGCACCCTCAACTACTTCCATCAGGCGTCGCCTGCTCAACGAAGAACATGGCCTCGCTGGCAATTGGAACGCGTCTACCTAGGGAGAGGAACGTGGCCGCAATACGTCAGATGACCCATCAACTGGAAGCTGCCGTCTCTAAGACTCCGGAGCTCTGGGCTGTGTCATCCGAGTCGTCTGTCGGCTTCCCGCTGGACACAGTGCTGAACCTTTTGATCTTTCAAAACATACGTATGTCCTGTAGAGACTGTGTGGAGCAGCTAAGAAGACCAAAGATAGATTGGCCCTGCAGAGTTCAATCTGAATCACATTGACAAGATCAAAATATGAGTCTTTGGTTAATAATCCGATTGAGAGGACTAGGAAGCCATGCAAGAGCTGATTGAAGGATGATGGCATAACACGGATCAGATCGGCTTCTTTAGGCAGCTTTGTATTCGGCCATGAGCCTAATCAATAAATCCACAAGCTAGCTAGATGGCCAAGTACATCCTAGAGAACAGATTGACCAAGTTTCAGGATGTACGTATTGGCTTCGACGGCAAGCCCGGCATGAGCTCTTGCCGATTAATCTCGATTACGTGTTGTCCTGGTAAACGTAAGTGAAGCCTGAGGCCAACACAACCTTGCTGCCGTTCCATCTGCTGACCTAAATCTGATTGCTTTCAGGACATCGATTAATTCAGCGGACACAGGGTAAAGAAAAGAGTTTATTCATCACTTGGTTTCTCTTCATACCAAAGATGTTGTGCACCTCCCACGACTGCGCCAGTTTGCCCACATGGAGCAGATTGAAGACAATCTCCACCTGGCACCACATCGGGACCAGCACAACCTTTCTTAGAAGATGTCCAGTAGAAGGTTTACCCAGTTTTTTTTTCTCCAGGCCTTTGCCAAATTTCCCACCTAAGCAATTTTATCTTCTATTGTACCAGAAATGCGGTGTGGATTTAGTTGAGAAACTCGCTTTCTCCCAATAACAAACACATAAAAATCGAGTAGTGAAATTCTCTATGTTATTGAAACTACTATTTAATAAGAATTAACAGCGAGACATATTTCTAATAGTTTAAAATAAATAAAGTAAACATGTTCTTTTCCATGAGCATTTACATATTTCAGTTAAACCGTTGCAACGCGCACAGGCAATATAACATGCTTTGTCCACTGGTATAAAATGGTAAAGAAAATTGTGATAGTACAGTGGTGCCACATGCACCAGCTACAAAAGACAGAACAGACTGGTATCTTGTTTCAGCGGCTACCTAATGGTAGGACCTGAATCATTGGGCAATCAGGGGAGCACAAGGCACTGCACCAGTTACATGCTCTGTGTCTAGAAGAATAATTTGATTCCAAGACAGAATATTTTTTATCAGGAAAACATAATTAAAATGTACTCTCTCTGGTATAAGAGAACAGATGAAGCAGTGTATGAAGTATGAACTAGCATATATATAGAGCTAAAATGAATTTCTAGATCAGAATGTGATGAATAGCTATGCAGTTCTGCTTCACATAAAGAAAAGTACAAGGTTCATGGATCGTTCTCTTCTGGAAGATATGCCTACATATATCATGTTTGAAGATATTTCAGAAATGGTGACAAATTATGACGAGAATGTAAGGATGGTGACAACAGGGAGGCAGCATAAAGAAATGGTCGATTTGTTGGCTTTGCTGAATAGGACAATATAACCACCTGTCTGTCCACGGAGGAGAAAACAAGCATGAAAAGATGGCATTGATCAGTACAATGACACCCAATTCAATTATTAGCTGAACAAGCTGCAGGCTCAAGCACAAAATATCTTGCAGAGTGATGTCTTGTTGAATCATGGCTGCAGCATCTAAAACCTTCCAACAGGCTATAGGTACAATGAGCCATGTCACAAAAATCATGGAGTGCTACCAACAATCTAAGCACTGGACAGAACTATCTTACTGATACTCTAAAATGCAGCAGAAAAACCATCTAAAGCATGCAAACTCAAGGACATTTCCATTGCAACATCTCTAGATCTGCTCTTATGTACAAACCAGCAATTCGACCTCTGCAAATCAACTTTATCATTCCTCTCTTAATTCGTATATAGAAGAACAAACGAAAGCAAACAGCAGCTCTCTGATAGTGACGGCTAATGTCATATTCCCCAACGTATGCAGTCATCACCTACCTGGTGATTGCATCGGCATGGCCGTCTTGCGATGTCCAGCTTGTGCTCCGGCTCCTCGTCCCGCGGGTGAAAACCGAGCCCCACTCCGACCTCGAGGATGAGGCTTGAGCATTGGTAGAATGGGCGTGCCCCCGAAAGCAGGCAAACATGCTGTGGAACATGCGCCTCATGATTCCCCTCTGTGAGGAACGGTTCCCTCTTGACGACCACGAAATCCTCCTGGGCGCGCCGCCATTGTTGAACCCGCCATCCACCTCGGTGTAAACAACCGGGAGCTCCCTCTCTCCGGCCCTCCTCCCACCGGCGAACCTCCCTACAGCAAAGCCTCCGCCTGGAAGCCGCCAGATGGTCAACCCCACAGTGGTCTCCTCCTCGCTGCCAGCCTCAGCTCCCGTGTTGCTCCCCTGGTCATCTGCGGCACTGCCCGTGTCACTCGCCGGAGCCGGCGCCGTGTCCGTGGGCAGCTCGTGGCGGCAGACGGGGCACGAGTTACGCAGGGCGAGCCAGGGAAGGATGCAGTCCTGGTGGTACATGTGGCCGCAGGGCATCTCCCGGGCCTCGGCGCCCAGGTCAAAGGCCTCCTTGCAGACGGCGCAATCGTGGGAGTCGTCCCCGACGTGGCACGCGGCGACGACGACGGTGGGCATGGACTCCACGGCGGACTTGGACGCCGGCGGGTGGTCGTCGCAGGGGCGGCCGCCGAAGCCGCCGGCCTCGATCTGGGCGAGCTGGTCGAGCAGCCGCTCGAAGCCGGACCCCATTAGGAAGTCGGACATACTGTCCGGCAGCGGCCGGAGCCCGGATCCCGCACTGTCGTCGTAGAAGAGCTCGAAGCTGCTGCCCGTGGCGCCCGGGGTCTCGTCTTCGGCGGTCGCGTTAGGGACGGCGGCGGAGCGCCGGAGCACGATGACTGGGTTGTACGGCGAGGTGCGGTCCCCCGAGCCGGCGCCGGCGCGGCGGGCGCGACGAGGTCGGAGGTCGGTCGTACCTGGGAGTGGTGCCGCAGCCCACGCGCCGCGGCGGCGGTGGAAGGCGGACGGCGCGGTGGCCCTGCGAGGCGGCGGCGGCGCGTCCATCTCCTCGAGGAATCCGCCGTCGCAGCCGGGGCAGGCCACATCCTCGGTGTCCCCTGCCGAGGCGCGCACGAAGCGCTGGCAGCTGTAGCACCAGTAGGAGGGCGCCGCTGCCGCGGCCGTGGTGGGTGAGGAGCGATCCATGACCCCGAAGAAAGCTTGGATCTTTCGCCAAGCGGTCAGATCCTGATCCAGCTTGGAGAGGGCGGGGTAGAAGAGAGAGAAGTTGAGTGGTCGGCGGATCGGAGTAAGATGGGCGGCGCGGGAGCAGGGCGGGATGGGCGAGGTGGAGGTTGGGGATGATTGGTGGTGGGTGGTGGGCGTTTTAACCGGCGGCGAGGGAGTGCCGACGAGTGGAACGGGAATGGGAATATTTTGCAGCTGACGGAAGGAAGCGCGTGGGATTGCAATGGCGTAGCGGAGACGCCTCTCCACTCCACGTCATCGTCCACTGCCCCCTTCCCCTCCACGCCGTTCAGGCTCCGTTCCGTTCCCATGCCGTTTGGCAATTCTTTTTATATTTGTTTGTATTTTTCTTCCAGCCTTAAATTTATGTGAGAGTCCTTTTCCATTGGAGTTTAAAATTCTGTTCACGGAGATGCAACAATTTGTTCATAAAGGCGTTTGGTGGAAGGTGATGCGGCTGAAGGCCGAAATGGCGGAGAAAGTCCGGAAAGAACTTGGAGATGGGAAGGCCAAAGCCGCGTTTAAAGTGGGAGAGGAATACCACGTACTCGCCTTTTCTGGTGCCGGGACGAGCTCGGTGCCGGGAGGCCGACAGACAACACCGGGGGGGACTCGGCGGGTATTCACCGGCCATTGGCAGTCATCGGCAGTGACGTCCGAGCCCTCCCACCCGGCTCGGGCGGGAACCATCTCGTCTCCGTGCTGAGCCATGGAAGTGAGGTTGCTTTTGGAGAGGAAGAGCTCATCGGAGTTGAGGGCGAGGATGACGGGGATGGCGCGCCGAGATTCTTGCTCTCAGTTCTCACGGTGGGGGCGCGGTGAGTACTCGCGGTGGCGCTGTGCTCCACGGCGGCGACAGAGGAGATGGGAGTGCGAGATTGGAAAATGAGGAGGAAAGAGAAAGGGTAGGCGGCGCGGGGGTATTTATCTCTCCCCGCGAGCTGCAGTTACTACTGGATCGATCGTGGCTATTGATCGTGCGGCGTGGGTTAACTGCCCATTAGAAACGCACACAGCGCGAAACGCGTGCGTAACGGGCGCAATTAATCCCACGTCCTGGATCGTGGGCTTTCGAGTACTCACCCGAGGTGACCTAACGAGCAGTGTGCCCTGGCTGCAGGGAAGGGCGCGTGGCCTGCTGTATCCCTGGCACCGAGGCATCGGGGGTACATGGGCGTCACACGTGCCCAATAGCGACACGAGAAGAAAGATTTGGTCTGATCCAGCGGGATCGTGTTCAAAATTTCACCAAGTCAAGTTACTCGGCAGCACATTAGAGAGAGTGCTCTATTCGGCTTCAAGGAAGTTTCTCTCGTGACCACAGTGGGAGAGATTTGAGAACGAGTCCTTGGTCCAAGTTGAGGTACAACCCGGCATTACTCCTTCGGGAAGACAAGTTGGTTTAAGCTGGCAGGGCCCCGCGAACAAGTTCACTGGACTCTACCAGCTTCGGGGACTAATGTCGGGGGGCTACCCCCGAGTAGGGGTAAGGCAGGTGGTAAAATGAAGATCAGGGTGCTATTTACCGAGTAGGCGGCTACCCGGGTACCCTCTACGTGGTAGTTTCTATTCGGTCATAAGTAACGAAGGCCAAAAGAAGATAAGGAGAAAGATTATAATCGTCCGGGTAGCGGTCAGGTGGTCCGAGTAGATGGGCTGCAATCCTACTCGGGCAAGAAGTCAATGGAGCCGTTCTGACAAGATCACGGAGATCCCGTAGTCGTACAGGCGTGCGGTTCAACTTACGGAGCGCATGATTACTGTCGAATCCCAGACTCAACAAATCCCTTCGGTGAACCTATCGGGTTTCGGTTAGGAGAACCCATGAGCGCTGGTGGAATCGTCGGCTAGACAGGGGGCGAGATTTACCCAGGTTCGGGGCCCTCGTAGAGGTAAAACCCTTACTCCTGCCTCTTGTCGATCTGTATTGATGATTAGATCGATTACAAAGGTGGTGCTCGAATTGAGAGTAGGTCTCGAGTTTCAAGGCTTTTGGGTCGTGCGGTATTGCTTGGTCCTCTCCGGGGGGTTCTCCTGGCCTTATATAGGCGGCCATGTCTCGAATCCTACCCGGAGGGGACTCGAACTCTAACTAGGTCGGTTTACAAGTTTCCTAGCTTAACCCGCAAGTTTAGTGCGGGTGGGCTTCACGTGGGCCTTCTGGAGTATTCCAAGGGCTCTTCTTCTTGGGCCTTAACCTTGGGCCTGAGAGGGGGTGTCCTTATCCGCAGGGTCCAGGATCCATATCTTCGTCAGTAGCCCCCGAGCGTTTGCTCGAGTAGGATTTTTCCAGTCGAGTAGATGGTCAGATCTCTTTTAGCCTTGCTTCTTTGGATAAACAGCCTGGCTGCTTGCTGTTTAAAGGGTGTATTCCCTGTGCAACGAGTCTTTATGCTCGAGTATCGAGCGACTTAGGTGCCTGTTATTGCGGCTTTATTTGCAGAAGGATGCGGCACAGTAGCTTGGCTCTCCCGAGAGATCAGGGTCAATTAATTGCGACTAGGGCAAAAACATTCCTGACCTACACAGATTCGAGACCTCCGACTCGAACCCGATAAGATGATTGTTGCGACTGGGCCGTTGTGGACTTATCGAGTCGAACTTAACCTATGGGGGTACCCGGCGCGTCCGCTAGGATTTTTCTTCGTGTTGTTGACACGGAACTATACCAGAGGACGCAGCTTTCGAGTGCGATTCCAGGCCCTAAAGAAAGATCTTTTGGGTCTTACCTTCATATTCGAAGAATATGGCATCCGGATGTGTCTAGTCGGCTGAACGATCCAGGTTTTTATGATGTAAAATTATCATGTGTAACAGGGAGGTAAGTTTTTCCTACCCGAGTGTTTGTTTTTGAGCTCCATACGAAAGAAATTTCGTGTTAAGGAAAGTTATATCCATGTGAAAGAGTTTTCATGCTTGGGATGTTGTGCCCGTACGAAAGAGTTTTCGTGTATAGGGTATTTCTCTCTTGTTTAAAGAGGTCTTTGTTCCATGTTTTGTTTATGGAAGAATTGCTTTTATTCGAAGGAATTTTGGTTCGTACGAAGTTGTTTTCGCGTTTGAAATTCCATTCGAAAATTGCTTTGATGATGCATGCCATGATGTCACGGCGCACTTTTCTCCTCCCGATGGGACGTGACGGAGCGGTAGCAGATAGGCTGGCCCACCTCGTCAGCTTTTTGACCGGGAAATGAGACGCCGCTTCCGGTTTTTACGCGAACTGCGCAGTAAATACGCACGATCTTCTGTTAAGATCGTGGCACGGAACAGCGTTCACCGTCCCTTCGTTTCATCTTCACATGTGGTGGCTGCGATACGTGCCACGTAGCGCATCGAGTGGCTGGGATTGATCCGCTCCGTGTATAAATACGGGACTTAGTGCTGCGGTAAAATTTCCCAGCCTTCGTCTTCAACCATCGTCTTCCTCGTGCTCATCTTCCTCCTCGCGCTCGAGCTCGTGCTGTTAGCCATGGCCGGAGGCAAAAAACGTGGCGCCGCCGCTTCCGCATCCGAAGAAGCCTCCGCGCAGCCTGCGCCTCGCGCTGGCGACTGGCGCGTACCCAATACCACCGCGAAGAGCATCAAAGAGATGCAGCGGGAGGGGTTGCTGCCTGCGGAAGCTGAAAAGCGGGTGCGCCTCGGGAAGAAAGAAGAGGTACCGAACCCGCAGGCGAACGAGCGCGTGGTCTTCGTGGACCACGTGTCTCGGGTCTCTCCTTCCCCCTCCATCCTTTTCTTGTCGGGTTGCTGTATGTCTATGGCATACAGCTTCACGATCTTCCTCCGAATGCGGTGCAGCACATATCGTGCTTCATCGTATTCTGCGAATGCTTCCTTGGCATTCGCCCGCATTGGGCGCTCTGGAAGGCCCTCTTCAAGATTCGGGTTTTCCGCGAGAGATCGCTGGTGGATTCCGAACCAGGCGAGCCGCTACGTACGGGTGGCTTCGGGATCCAAGCTCGATTGGAGTCCGGCTACTTCAACATGCATTTCGTCGACTCCGCTCAGGGCTGGCGGAAGAAGTGGTTCTACGTCATCGACAACAGCGCGGGTGGGATTGTGGAATTCCACCCGTTCGCTGTTCTGAAGAGGCGGAAGTCCTGGGCGCATAAGCTGTCGGCCGAAGAAAATCAGGTTGTCGCGCCCCTACTCGCAAAGGTGACTGCTTTCCGGGACCAAGCCGCTGGAGTTGTTCTCAACGGACTGCATCTAGCGAGCATCTTCTTGAAGCGCAGGATTCAACCTCTGCAGCAAAGGCCTTCCACCATGTGGGAATACCAAGGCTCAGAAGATCCTAGCCGAGTGAGCCGCGAGGAGCTTTCGAACGTCGAGTTCGAGAAGAAAATCGCGACTATCACCAGCCTGAAGGTGGGAGAAAAGTTCCCCGACTGCACAGTCGAAGCCTTCGATGCCTCAAGACCACCACCAGCCGCGGTTAGTTTTCCCTCCTTGCCTTCTACTTCTTTCTTTCTTCTTCTTGCTCTGAACATTTAGTCGACTGAAGTTTTCTTTGCCTTCTTCCGCATTTTTTGCAGAGTCTGGCAATGGCAAACTGCTACCCGCCAGTTGCGGGAGAGGACGCTGCGGAGTTATTGGCGAGTCACCTGGACGGCCCAGCCGATACCAGTGTTGCCGATGCTTCTTCGGGCTCCGAGCGTGATTCTTCGGATGGCGCGGAGGGCTCGGATGGCGGCCTTCGTCATCGCAAGCGTCGTCGGGTAGAGGGCGATGACGAGGCTACTTCCAAGGATAATTCCTTAGAGGAATCGCCCGGGAAGGCCCCTATCTCCGCGACTCCACTTCGCTCCCTCGCTCCTTCTCCTTCATTCCCAGTAATCGCAACCGCTTGGAACGCGGATATGTTGGATGAAGATGAAGACGACGAGTAAGCTCTTTTCTCTGTTTTTAGTCGAACATTTTTTCTTCTGCACTCATGTTTGACTCTCTGTTCTTCTTTGCTGCAGTGTGCAGGCTATCAGCCCCCGCAGGTATGCTTCTTCTGTACCTCCCGAAAAGAGGAACATAGTAGAAACTGCGGGTGGGACTCCCACTGCTGGCACCGTCCAAAATTCTCCCAGCGCAGCTCCCAATGCGGCGACTGCGGAACGTGAAGCTCCTAGCTTTGCCGCCAGGACTTCAGCTTCGAAAGAAGTGACGGACAGCTCCACAGATCATCTCTCCCGTACTACGGGCCAGGTAAACTTTGTAATTTGTTTTTGAATTTTTATCGGGTGCACGACAGTGCTCCCGATGGGAGTAGCCCCCGAGGCTGTAGTCGATTGCTTGCGATCGGCTACAGGCTCAAAGTCTTGTTTTTTCCTTCGTCTTGATTTTTATCGGGTGCACGACAGTGCTCCCGATGGGAGTAGCCCCCGAGGCTGTAGTTGATTGCTTGCGATCGGCTACAGGCTCAAGTATATATCTTCTAATTCTTCTGTACTTTTGTAGTCGCTTGTTGACTCGCTTGCGGCGATTGGTCGCCGTGTTGTTCTCGCGGAATCAGAATGCGAGAGGCTTCAATCAGACTGCAGTCGATTCCATACTGAGAACGAGCTCCTTAAGAGTAAGTCTCACTGTCTTCTCTTGCTTCTGTTCTTGTATCTATTCTTGTTTTCTGACAAATGTTATTGTGTAGCTCGACTCGAATTTTCAGAGTCCGAGAAAATCAGGCTCTCTGAGCGGGTAACCACTCAGGAAACTGATTTGGCGGCTATTCAACAAGAGCTGTAGGCCTCCCGCATGCGGTCGGAGGATCTTGACACGCAACTCGCGGATGCGAGAAAAGCTTTGAAGGATCAAGAGAAAACTAGCAAGAAGGTCGACTCAGACCTTGTCACGTTCCTCCGTCCCCTTGCTGAGCGTCTCGCGGGTAAGCGACCTAGGCTCTTGTAATTGTATTTTTTTTATTTTTTTTATCTTTAGTGATCCTGCGGAGTTTTGAAATTCTTTTCCTTTGCAGGTCTTCTGGATGTTCCTTTGGAGATCCCTGGGATCCAGCGGGTAGATGTGCTAACCGACACGCTCGCTCAACTCAAGAGGCACGCCGAAGGAGTATGCTCCTTAGTTGGTGATGCCACTCAAGTGTTGTCGCAACTGCACAATCGCCTCCTTGTCAACGCTGTACCTCCACCTGCGCTAGACGACCTGCTGAAGGTCTTCTCGGAGGGCAATCTCCTGGATGCTTACGCGGTCGCCCAGTCGGAGTCTGGCGCGAAGACTGCGATCCAGTTCGCGCTGGCACATGGATTCAACGGCTTGGAGGAAGCCTACTCGCAACTTCCAGTCGACCCCTCCACGGGCAAAAAGGTACGGCTCTCTCGTTTTGGCGAGCAGGCCACCATTCTTGCTCGGAAGCTGTCTGAGCTATTCGCTCGACTGAAAGGGGGGGCGACTGCTGCTAGCGGGAGTACCACTGTAGCTTCGTAATTTAGTTCTTCTTTTTCGTTTCCTCTGTGAATGTAATGAATCTTGGGATGTATTCCCGTATTTTCATTTTCTTTAATCGAAGTGTTCGTTCTGGAAATTGCTTCTTGTAGCTTGTGTGTTTCCTCCCGATGGGAGTAGCCCCCGAGCATTTATTGTCGGGTGTGCGGCTAGAAATGCTTCGAATAGGGCTTCTTACTTCTTTCCTTGTATTCTTCCAGGCCACTGGGGTAGTTGCGGAATCTTCAGGTGGACATTCTACCCCACCAAATCCCCTTGTTGCCGCCGTTGGCACCTATGCTGGTCTTCGTGATAAGGTACGGGAGGGTGAACGCCAGCTTAAGGCTCTGCGCGGTGTAGCCGATATGGCGAAGTCCAAGCAGAAACTGGCGGCTGAACGCGAGCAGTTTCTGATGGATGAGTTATCCCTGGCTGCGAGGGATTTGCTGTGTAAGTAATACAGCCCCCGTGTCTTTTTTGCTTTGTTTCCTCTGTTGATCCAGCATTCTTGCTCTTCAGTTGTCAGACCGGATGACAGGGAAGAAAAACAGTGGGTGGAAAACCACCTTGTACAGGAGGCTGGTAGCTTAAAACCTCATGCGAGTAATTTCTGGTCTGATCGCAGTCGAGGGTTCGTGATGGCCACCTTGAAGTTCCGTGTTCTTCAGGCGAGAATTCTCGTGAGTTCTTTTCACGAGGTATTGATCGCGATGAATGCTGCTTTCTATCCACTCGAGAGGGGTCCTGAAGACTGGAGCTATCTTCTCAGGTTGTTCGGACGTGAAGGAGAGGTTCGCGCGTGTGTGCGCAATCAAATGATATGCGGCGCGGTTGTAGCTCTATCCTTTGTCCGGATATGGCATCCTGAAATAGACTCTAACTCCTTAGCCAGGCTCCCAGATGATTCAATCGATGATATTTCCCCCTACTATGATGCTGTTCGTCCCGCAGCGGAGAAAATCATCCGATGGACCGCTGAAGAGGTAGATAGAGTTTTAGCGACTGAGAATGCTCAGCGCTTTGATTGATTGTCGGATGTGCATATCCTGTAATCTTGTATAGTTTGAAAAAACTGTTGTAAGGTGTGTAACCTTGTATGTATGGCTTTTTCCTGTGATGCTTTTTCCTGTGATGCTTAGTTGTAGGTGTTGCCCCGTGTGCTTATGGGGTGTGTACCTGTAACTTTTGAGCATGTAAAAATAGGAAGCTTCGAGAGAATATGATGGAGAAACCATGTTTTTATTTCAGTGACTGAGAAGCCATGTATTCGAGTTACAAGATTGGCTAGTATAGCCTTATTTGTTGCGATAACAAGTGAACCTAGGGGTAAAATTTGCGGATGTGTGCGATATTCCACAGATTGGAATAGATTCCTCCAGTCGCTGGATTCTTCAGGCTGTAGGCTCCGCCTGGGATAACTTCGTGTATGATGAAGGGTCCTTCCCAGGGTGGCTCTAACTTGTGTCCTTCCTTCTGCTTGAGCCGCAGCACAAGATCTCCAACCGTAAATGCTCTGTGGCGTATGCAGCGACTATGATAGTTTCGCAGTGATTGCTGATATACTGCGGATCTTGCGAGCGCAATGTCTCGCATTTCATCGAGTGCATCCATATCTTCCGCGAGTGCCTTGTTGGAGGTTTCTTCACTGTACGCCACAACTCGTGGGGCGCTGAATCGGACGTCCTCGGGAAGGACTGCTTCTGCCCCGTATACCATGAAAAATGGTGTGTATTTTGTGGATCGGTTTGGAGTTGTGCGGAGGCTCCACAGTACGGAGGGTAGTTCTTCTGCCCAATGTCCTGCGGCTGGGTTTAGACGATCTAGTAGACGTTTCTTGATACCAGCTGAAACTAAGCCGTTGGATCTTTCGACCTGTCCGTTCGTTTGCGGGTGGTCAACTGAAGCAAATTTGAAGTTGATGCCCTTCTCCTCGCAGAACTGTTGTGTTTCCTTTGCTGTGAAGTTTGTACCATTGTCTGTAATGATGTCGTGTGGCACACCAAATCTGCATACAATGGAGTCGAGGAATTTGACGGCGCATTGGGCGCTAGCCGAAGTTACTGGCATAGCCTCGATCCATTTGGTGAACTTGTCGACTGCGACCAGCAAGTGTGTACATCCAGCGGGCGTGGACTTGCGTAGTGGTCCAACCATGTCGAGCCCCCATTGTGCAAAGGGCCATGCAATGGGTATCATGTGCAATTCCGTAGCAGGTGCGTGTGGTCTTGGTGCGAATCGCTGACAAGCATCGCATCGTTCGACCAGGTTTTTTGCATCAGTGGCTGCTGTTAGCCAGTAGAATCCTGCTCGAAAAGCTTTTCCCATTATTGTTTTCCAGCTAGCGTGGTGGCCGCAATCTCCTTGATGGATGTCCTGGAGCAATTCTTTGCCATCTTCGGGTGCGATGCAACGCTGAAGTATCCCCGAGATGCTTTGCTTGTATAATTCTCCGTTGACCACCCGAAAGGATTTGCAGTGTCTGATTACTTGTCGAGCCTCGCGTGGGTCGGCCGGGAGCTGTCTGTTGATCAGGTAGTCGAGATACTTCTGCGTCCAGATCGGCTCGACCAGAAAAACCTGTCGTGATATGTTATGAATGAGCTCGATGAGGACGACTTGCGGGCTGACCTCTGTTTCTGGCACTGCGGGTGTTTCTGCAGCTTTCTTGATTTTGACCGATCGCTTGATCATCCGTTCGAAATATATTCCTGGTGGTATGATTGTATTTGTGGAACCCATGTTTGCTAGTCGATCTGCTTCTTCGTTGCTGGATCTTGCGATGTGCTTTAGCTCACATCCTTTAAAACTTCCTTCGAGTAGATTGTACATGTCGCGGTACGCGATCATGTTTTCGGCGATTGCGTCACACTCTTTCATTGTTTGTTGCACAATGAGATTGGAATCGCCGTAGATCATTAGGCGAGTAGCTCCACAGGCGATTGCCATCTTCATCCCGTGCAACAAGGCTTCGTATTCTGCGTCGTTGTTTGATGCCGGATCATCTGGTGGAAAGTCCAATCGTAGGACGTATTGCAGCTTGTCTCCCTGAGGGGATATAAGAACAATTCCGGCTCCTGCTCCTTCGTTTCTCTTGGACCCGTCAAAGTACATTATCCAATTGCTCGTGTACTCGGGTGGTCCTGGCGTTTGTAGTTCTGTCCATTCGCTTAAGAATTCAACAAGTACCTGGGATTTGATTGCGCTGCGTCCTGCGTAAGTGATGTCCCAGGCGCCCAACTCGATGTTCCATTTTGCTATTCTTCTGGATGCCATAGGGTTGTTCATGATCGTCCCGAGTGACACATCATTAACCACTATAATGGCGTGTTCCTGGAAATAATGTTTGAGCTTGCGGGCTGTAAGAACGACTCCATACGCGAGCTTCTGGTAATGAGGGTATCGTTGCTTGCAAGGCGAGAGCACTTCGCTGATGTAATAGATGGGTCGTTGAACTCTGTACGCTTTGCCTTCCTTAGGTCGTTCGACTACGATTGCTGTGCTGATGACCTGGTTTGTGGCGGCTAGGTACAAGAAAAGTGGCTCCCCTTCTTGCGGTGTTGCAAGGATGCGCCTACTTTGCAATGACCGCTTCAAATCTGCAAATGCTTGCTTAGCTTCTGGTGTCCACTCGAATTTGTCTGTCTTCTTCAACAACTTGTAGAAGGGTAGTGCCTGCTCTCCCAATCGTGCGATGAATCTGCTTAGAGCGGTAGTCGCCCTGCGAGCTGCTGAACTCCGCGTAGATTGGTTGGCTCCTTCATGGTCAAGATGGCTTGTATCTTCTCCGGGTTGGCTTCAATGCCTCTGGCGGATACCAGGTACCCGAGAAGTTTTCCTGTTGGAACGCCAAAGACACATTTGGTCGGATTGAGCTTGATCCTGTATGCGTTGAGGGCGTCGAATGTTTCTTTAATATCCTCGAGGAGTGTGTCCTCAACTCGAGTCTTGATGACAATGTCGTCAACATATACTTGCACGTTTTTGCCAATAAGGTTGGCGAGGCATCTTTGCATGCAGCGCTGATATGTTGCGCCTGCGTTCTTCAGCCCAAAGGGCATTGTCGTGTAGCAGTAGACACCGTGAGGTGTGATGAATGCTGTCTTTTCTTCGTCTTCCCTTTTCATCCGGATCTGATTGTATCCCGAATAGGCGTCCAGGAAGGAGAGGCGTTGGCAGCCTGCCGTAGAGTCCACGATCTGGTCGATTCGTGGGAGAGGAAAATTGTCCTTGGGGCAATGCTTGTTTAACGACGTGTAGTCTATGCACACCCGAAGGATATCCGTGTTCTTTTTGGGGACCAGCACCGGGTTTGCTAACCAGGTGGATATCTTGATCTCCCTAATGAACTTCGCAGCTAGCAATCTATTCACTTCTTCGCCAAGCGCCTTCTGCTTGGGTTCTGAAAATCGTCGAGTCGTTTGTTTGATGGGTTTAGTATCAGGAAAGACATCGAGTGATTGCTCGGCAAACTCTCTGGGTATTCCTGGCATATCTGAGGGCTGCCAGGAAAAAATTTCCCAGTACTCACGGAGGAGTTTGACGAGCGCGCCTTCCTATGCTGGCGAGAGGGTTGTTGAGACCATCGCTGTCTTCGCAG
The DNA here is from genome assembly GCA_028641055.1 of Alopecurus myosuroides. Classification (NCBI taxonomy): domain Eukaryota; kingdom Viridiplantae; phylum Streptophyta; class Magnoliopsida; order Poales; family Poaceae; genus Alopecurus; species Alopecurus myosuroides. The sequence goes on from CM054058.1 coordinate 2,411,829, forward strand.
AGTCTGTTGGGTGCACTTGATGTTTTCGGGTGTCGCTGTTTGTGCTAAACTCGAGTTCAGGCGCGTTTTTCTTCGTGAGGGGCATCACGGAGTGGTCCGTGGTCTTTGCCAGCTCTTGAAGTTCTTCTTGCATCCCGAAAGACTTTGCGATTTCATTGAATTCGATGTCGCACTTGTTGGATTTCTGAAAGTCTCTGTCGATGGTAATTACGCCGTTTTTTCCAGGTAACTTGAGCTTCAGATAGGCGTAATGTGGTACTGCCATGAATCTGGCGAACGCTGTTCGGCCCAGAATGGCGTGGTACTGTGATGGCCAGTCGACAACTTCGAAGTCGAGGAACTCTCTTCTGTAGTTGGTCCGAGTGCCCAGCACAACTTCTAAGTTGATTGTTCCAAGTGGACGGACTGCCTTGCCTAGGACTATCCCGTGGAAGGATGTTTCCGATTCCGGAAGGCCGTCCAAGTTCTTGTTTATCCGACAGAGTGTATCCGCGTAGATAATGTTGAGTCCGCTACCACCATCCATGAATACACGGGCTAAGTCGTAGTTGCCAATTTGTGCTTGGATGATGAGGGCGGCGTGTCCTGGTCGATAGACTCGTGGTGGGTGATCTTTCATCGAGAACGTGATTGGATGATCTGCCATCTTCAAATACTCGGTCTTCGTTGGCGGTGTCTGCACTGCCATGCACAATTGCCTTGTGTTAGTCTTTTGAGCTCTGCGAGAGGGGCATACCTTCTGGATCATCGCGAGTTGTCCTGCCGAGTTCGGGTAACCATTGGCTCCGGTGTTCTGCGGCGGTGGTGCGGGCAGTGCAGCTAGTGCCATGTTTGGATTTGCTGGTTGAGGTGGCGGCGGCGGTGGGTGGAATACTGGATTCCCTCCTCCTGGAAGTGGCGGGTAATTTTGAGTGGAGGCAAATATTTTCCTTGCGAGTACGTCCGAGATGTCGATAAACTTTCGGCAATCTTTAAGGAGATGTGTCGCCTTAGTTTTGCCCGTGCGCTTATCTGTGAATAGATGTAGCGAGCAGTATGCATCGAGGTCTTCCTCGGGAGATTTTTCTTCAGCCTTTGGCTTCCACTCGCGGTTTCCCCGGCGACCGGAGTCGTGGCTTCGCGTGAATTCCGCTACGACCAATTCCTCTCTTTCCTCATGATCGTAATATTTCCTTCTTTTTCTTCGGCCGTGACGGTCCTCTTCGTGTGCGGGTGATGATGCTCTCTCATTGCGCACCGCGTCTTCTCCGTTAGCCCATTTATCGGCTATGATCATTAGCTCCCCAATAGTTTTGGGTGCGGCTCTGCCCAGTTCTTCCCTGAAAGTTGTTCTTCGGGCGCCTTTTGCGAAGGCCTCAATCGCTACTTCTTCTGAGATAGTTCCCGCAGTATTCCTGAGCGTAGTCCATCGCTGGATGTACTCGCGTGTGGATTCGCCACTTTTCTGCTTGCATGCTCGTAGTTCTTCAATGGTGGCTGGCCTTTCGTAGGTCGACTGGAAGTTTTTGCAAAAATCGCGGTGTAAATCGTCCCACGATGCGTAGCAAGATTTTGGTCTTCTTTCCAGCCAACTGCGGGCCGCGCCAGTGAGATGCAAATTGAGGTATTGCATAGCCGTGTTCTTGTTCCCACGTTGGCATTTTACTGCCGTGAGGTAGTCGCTTAACCATTGAGAGGGCTCGAGTGAACCGTCGTACTTCGTCACTTCCGTGCTGAGCTTGAACCTTTTGGGTAGAGGTGCCTCGCGGATACTGCGAGCAAAACAGAGTGCTCCACAGGTTTCGTCATCCAAAGAACCGGACGAAGAGCGCTCGCGATATCGTGAAGCCCTTGCCTTATCCACCCTTTTTTGAGCGAGGTCTGATCGCGTGTCGTATTCCGGCCGGTCGCGGTCGGCATCTTTCCTTGGTTCTTTGCTTCGTTTTCTCGAGCGGCTATAATGCCGCGAGCTTTTGTCTCTCGGGCTATCTTCACTACTGCTTCGACTGTCGCCGCGGCGTCTAGCTTCTTTTCCTCGACCGCGGCGCGGTGACTTGTCCTTCCTTGGTGAAGAGCTTCTGTGCCTGCGGGGCGTTTGTTTATCTTTCTCCTTCTCCCGTTGCTCCTTTTCATGCTGCTCTTCAGCCTTTTTGCGATCGTGAGAGGCGAGCCTTGCGGCTCCCAATCCTAGTCCTTTGCGAATTTGCTTGTGCTGCTCCGCCCAAGGATCACTTTCAGTCGGTTGGTTCATTTGCATGTATGTTGCTGCGGCTAGAACTGCAGCGGCCGGGGTTTGCGGGTAGACATTGCCGTCATCGTCGACTCTCATGAACGAGGGCGTGGCCGACCGGCTAGTCGCGGCTAAAGGCTCGTAGTTCCTGGATGATGACGCGTGTCCCTTCCTCGCTGGTCGGGTTCCGACCGAGGGTGCGAGGGACAGTTTGGCTCGCCGTAAGCTTGATTCGTCCGCCTCTCTTCTGCGACGGGCCAGATCTGCTCGGGCGTTTTTGATGGTTGATGCCGCTCTCACTAGATGGTAGTGGTAGGCGGTTGGATCTTCGTGTGGCGCTCCTACCGCGGGTGGCTGGCTTGTTCGCATGGCCTCCTTGGCTCGGTCCCAGGCCTCCCGCGAGACGCCGATTATATTGCGCTCTGTTGCGCTGAGCTCGGTTTCCTGAGGTTGTTCCGATCCTGCCATGCAGACTTGGGCCAGTCGTGGCCCGTGTGTCCTAGGCGTAGATTGGAGAGCCCTTCGTACCCGAGATGGTTCCTCTGTCGAGAGGGTATGATAATCTTTGGTGTTGAAGCGGATGGACTCGCCACTTTTCCCCAGAGGGAGGCGCGAGTCGACGGCTCCAGATTCAGATTCCGATTCATCCGAGAAGTGGAGGATTCCGTCCCTGTTCGTCACGAACTTGAGGCTTCCGAACGTCAGAGTGACGCTCTTCTCCAGATCTTCGAATACCGGGCGTGATTCCGGCAAGTGAGGCGTGACCACGACAGATCCGATCCGTATAGGATTGTTCGGAGCCGTAGTCGATGGTTTCCAACGGGAGTTGGTTGTCGATGAACCCGAAGATGCCGGTGATCCAGCGCCCGCGTTTCCCACAGACGGCTCCAATTGTCGAATCCCAGACTCAACAAATCCCTTCGGTGAACCTATCGGGTTTCGGTTAGGAGAACCCATGAGCGCTGGTGGAATCGTCGGCTAGACAGGGGGCGAGATTTACCCAGGTTCGGGGCCCTCGTAGAGGTAAAACCCTTACTCCTGCCTCTTGTCGATCTGTATTGATGATTAGATCGGTTACAAAGGTGGTGCTCGAATCGAGAGTAGGTCTCGAGTTTCAAGGCTTTTGGGTCGTGCGGTATTGCTTGGTCCTCTCCGGGGGGGTTCTCCTGGCCTTATATAGGCGGCCAGGTCTCGAATCCTACCCGGAGGGGACTCGAACTCTAACTAGGTCGGTTTACAAGTTTCCTAGCTTAACCCGCAAGTTTAGTGCGGGTGGGCTTCACGTGGGCCTTGTGGAGTATTCCAAGGGCTCTTCTTCTTGGGCCTTAACCTTGGGCCTGAGAGGGGGTGTCCTTATCCGCAGGGTCCAGGATCCATATCTTCGTCAATTACCCGCGCAACGGCGTGGCTACTGTGAGGTAGGCGCTTGTCATGTCCTGTCACTGACAGAGGGGACAGGACATGTCAAGGGGCCTACTCTGTGTGACTGACAAGGAGGGCAGGTCCTGTCAGCCGAACGGCGCGGCGACTTCACGCACCCACGTCAGCGAGAAATCGGAGGCGTGCTCTGCGCCACTATGGAGGTGTCGCATCATCGTACCTTTTATTATTTGTTTACTCGGCTGGGCACCAGTAGATAAGGTGCCCTGCCCCCTCCTGCGCGAGGGACGTTGGCTCAGATTGCATTTATTACAAGAGCTAGCACTAGAGCGAGAGAGAACAGCCGAGTGGCTACTCGGCTGAGAGACAAGATTGTACTGTGGCTACTCGGATATTATACATACAGAGAGATAGGAAGGAGTAGGGGAGTTACCTCCACATGAGGGCCCCGAACTTGGGTAGTTCTTGGTGTTTGAAGTGTTTCCTGAGCGCGTCTACTCGACGTGCGATCCCTCCCCGGATACCTACAACGTGCATCGGCCCCAAACTCAAGCCATCCCATGGAATCTGTCTGTACTCATCCACGACAGGTACCACAAGTTCAAAAACTAAATGATCATAGAAGCTATTCGTGACTGGTTCATAGTCATAAACATGATGTGAGGATGCGCCAAGTCAACCAAATAAAACATTCAAAGGAGAACACCACAAATTTATGCTTCAATGTGACAAGAACAACTCATGATTCTTTCAGTGGCACATTAAACACTCTCAGCTATTTGAGGATAATCATGCTACTCAATAACCACAAGGATTTAAAACTAGAATAACATCTAGCATGATATGAAAAAGTTCTAGCCACAGTCTACACAAGTTTCTACTTGCACCGTTAAAAATTCTACCTCAAGCAACAGTTTCTTTTCAGAACAAGCACCATACAAAACATGCTTTAACAAAAATCCTCTACATGCTACAGCAAGCAAACATGAGATTAATCACATAACACTACTAAAACTACAAGCTCTGAATAAGAGATGCAATGAAAACGAGAGCTAAACAGGAATTTTTGCAGCAACTAGAAGAAAAAGTAAGAATACTAGAATAGAAAGTATTCAAATGAACAAGCAGAGCGTGTCTCTCTCTCAAACAAAGAATTCTAGGATCCAACTATATTATTGCAGCAAGGAAACCAAATAAAACAAAGGAAAACAAAAGAAAAACAAACATGCGCTCCAAGTAAACTTCATATGGTGTGACCGAATAAAAATATAGTTTCACGAGAAGTGACTTGATAGATAGTTGATGAAGAAAGGGATGCCTTGGGCATCCCCAATGTTAGATGCTTGAGTCTTCTAAAAATATGCTTGGATGAACCATGGGGGCATCCCCAAGCTTTGACCTTGCACTCTTCTTGATCACATATATCACCTCTTCTCTTGACACTTGGAAACTTCCTTCACACCATACTCAAACAGTAATTCACATTAGAGGGTTAGTGCAACAATTAAAAATCCATTTGTTATGTATGGCACAAGTGCTATTGATACTTTTAAACATTAGCTATGGCCACTGATGTTTCGTGAAGCAAAGAAATCCAATTGACATCCTAAAAGAGCAAATGCAAGAAAAATGGCATAATCTTTCAAAATCAGAACTGTCTGTAAAGACGAATTTTTTTTGAGGCACTTACGTTGCTCAGATCGAAAAAAACTTAAAGAACGAAAAAGTTGCGAAATTAGCTGAGGAATAAGCACAAACAATTTCAGATCATTCTGATCTTCCAGGATTTTATACCGTTTTTTTATGGTGGACAGCAGAAATCTGTTTTCCTGCGGAGAAATCCAAAAACCAACACCAACTCTCGTCAGAAACTTACTTGGCACTACTAAAACATGAAAAGAAAGATACAAATGAGTTGCTACAGAAGTATACCACCCCTTGACTCAAAGAAAACAGAGAAAAACAAAGCAAAAATAAAACCATGGGTTATTGATACGTCTCCAACGTATCTATAATTTTTTATGCTCCATGATGATATTATGCCAATTGATACATGTTTTCTCCCTTCTTTATGTCATTTTTATCGATTTTCCGGACTAACCTATTGACAACATGCCACAGAGCCAGTTCCCTGTTTTCTTCCGTTTTTAGTTTCAGAAAAGTTGTTCTGGAAATATTATCGGAATTGGAAAATTCGAAGCCCGGAAGTCTTAGAATTCCCGAAGGTTCCACGGAGACCCGAAGAGACTCGGAGAGGGGCCACAGGGCGCCCACACCATGGGGTGGCTCCCCCCTTGGTCGTGCTCGGGGGTGGTGTCGGGCCCCCAGGGCTCCACCGCCTTTGCCCTTTCGCCTATTTAATCCCCTCTAGTGGAAAACCCTAAACACCTGATCAAATATCCCCGAAAAGTTCCTCATAGCCGACACCGTCGTCAACTCTAGATAAGGGGGGTTCTGAAGCTGTCTCCCGGCACCCTTCCGGAGAGGAGATACACACCGGAGGCCTCTTCATCACATGCCTGCGTCCGGAGTGATGTGTGAGTAGTTCATCCTTGGACTACGGGTCCATAGAAGTAGCTAGATGGTTGTCTTTTCCTCCTATGCCTCAAAGTTTAGATCTCGTGAGCTGCCTAACATGATCGAGATTGTTCTTATGTAACTCTATGTGCTGTGTTTGCTGGGATCCGATGAATATTGAACTTATAACAAGTTGATTGTAGTCTTTATTGCTTATGTTATTTATGATCTTGCATGCTTTCCGTTGCTAGTGGTTGCTCTGGCCAAGTAGTTGCTAGTGACTCCAAGAGGGAGTATTTATGCTCGATAGTTGGGTTCATGCCTCCTTTTCGCCTGTGCTCGAGTGACAGAAACGTGATGGGGGAGGATGTGTTGTTGCCACTAGGGAGAAAACAACGGTGTTAGTGCCCGCGTGCACAATCATTGCTTACATTACACACATTTCTTAATGCGATTATATGTTGTTTACAACTTAATACCTAAGGGGGTTCGGATGATAACCTAAGGGTGGATTATTAGTCATAGATGCAGTTGGATTATGGTCTATGTATATTGCTATAATGCCCGCACTAAATATCATAGTAGTCATCATGTCATGAATGTGCACTACCGTGCAACCTTTATTTGTCAATTGCCTACCTGTAATTTGTTCACCCAACATGCTATCTTTTATGGAGAGACACCACTAGTGAACCTATGAACCCCGGTCCATTTTCCTACACTGTTAAACAAACCTCTACAATTTCCTGATTTTCTTTACTTACTACAAGCATATACTATTTTCCACACAATACGTCTAATCTTTGTTTTCAGCAAGATCGGTGAGATTGACAACCTCACTGTACCGTTGGGACAAAGTATTTTGGTTGTGTTGTGTGCAGATTCCGCGTTGTTGCTGACACCGGTGAGGCTCCATCACCACCGTCAGTGGCATCAACCTTCCGAAGATCCTCTTTCTCCTACTGGATTGATAACCTTAGTTCTTAAATGAGGGGAAATTCCTACCGCTGTGCTCATCACACCCTCCTCTTGGGGTTCCCAACATGCTTTGCCAGCATCAAGGACTTTTTCTGGCGCCATTGGCGAGGACTTAAAATTCATCATCATGAAGAAGTCTCCTCATCAAGAAGCCATCACAAGCAGCAAGGATTTTTCTGGCGCCGTTGCCGGGGAGAAAGAAGTCTTCTGGCAAGGGGAGTCTCTCACTCTCAACCTCTTTATTTTGTTTATTGTCTTGTTTTTATTTTTGACTTGTTTTGCTTCTTTATATCAAAAACACAAAAAAATAAATTACTTTATAGTTGTTATTTATTTGCTTGCTTTTATTTTGCTAAAATGAGTTTCTCTGGGAATACTAAGCTGTGTGACTTCACTAGCACAAACAACAACGATTTTATTTGCACACCTATTGCTCCACCTAGTCCTACTGCTGCTTTCTATGAAATTAAACCTGCTTTATTAAATCTTGTTATGAAAGAGCAATTTTCTAGTGTTAGTATTGATGATGCTGCTGCTCACCTTAATAATTTTGTTGAACTATGTGAGATGCAAAAATATAAAGATGTGAATGGAGATATTACTAAACTGAAATTATTTCCTTTCTCTTTGAGAGGAAGAGCTAAAGAATGGTTGCTATCTTTGCCTAGAAATAGTATTGATTCATGGACTAAGTGTAAAGATGCTTTCATTGGAAAATATTATCCTCCTGCTAAGATTATATCCCTGAGAAGTGACATAATGAATTTTCAACAATTTAATAATCAACATGTTGCTAAAGCTTGGGAAAGAATGAAAATTATGGTGAAGAATTGTCCCACTCATGGACTGACTACTTGGATGATTATACAAACCTTTTATGCAGGACTGAATTTCTCCTCAAGGAACCTATTGGATTCAGCTGCGTAAGGTACATTTATGTCCATCACTTTGGGCAATGCAACAAATCTTCTTGATGAGATGATGATAAATTATTGAGAGTATCACACTGAAAGAGCTCCACAAGTTAAGAAGGTAAATTCTGTTGAGGAAACCTCCTCTTTGAGTGAAAGGCTTGATGCTATTACGCTTATGCTTGTTAATGGTAAAGCTCAAGTTGGTCCAAATAATGTTCCTTTAGCCTCTTTGGTTGCTCAAGAAGAGCATGTTGATGTGAACTTTATTAGAAGTAATAATATTAACAACAATGCTTATAGAAATAATTTTGGTGAGAACAATTATAAGCCCTATCCTCCTAAAAGTGGTAGTGGTTATTCTTATGGTAGATCTAGAATGCCTAGTGAGGAAAGGATTGTAGAAGTTGAAAATGCAACTAAGAACTTTATGAAAATGCAATATGAACAAACTAAGTTGTTTACTAAAACTACGGAAGACCAATCTGCTATGTTGAGAACTATCAGCCAACAAATTGGGAATTTAAATAGAGAAATCTCTGGTTTGCAAGGAAAAAATTCAAGTGCTAAGGTTAGTATTTCGGCCCTGTCAGAGGCACAATTTTCTTTGATCAATATAATGGCTGCTAAAACTGAAACTAGTAAAGATAATCCTTTTGCTGAAACCAATGCCATTCAAGTTCGAATTGATGATAATGTTAGGTTGATGGCTGAATTACGTGCTAGGTGGGAAAGAGAAGATGAATTTGCTAGAAAGAATAATATTGCTAGAATTTTCACTATCACCACCACTAGTAAAACTGAAGCTCCAAGTGCTAGTAAACCTCCTACTATCAATGGTAAAGTTGATGGTGTTAACAAAGTCCCCACCCCTTCGGTGAAACGTGCAAAATTGCCTCAAATTGCTGAAATTGCTTCTGATAAAAGTGCTGAAATTTTTAGAGATCTGGGAGATAATGGTCCCAATACTTTTGATGATAATAATTTTGATTTTGATGATTGAAATATGTATGAATTTATTATGTTCCTACAAAAGCTTTCTAGAAGTCTCGATTCTAGTGCCATGAATATGGCCTTTACTAAACATATTACCAATGCTCTCATGAAAGTTAGAGAAGAAAAGCTGAAACTTAAAACATCTATCCCTATGAAATTAGATGATGGTTGGGAGCCCATCATTAATATAAAAGTAAATTATTTTGATTGCAATTCTTTGTGTGATCTTGGTGCTAGTATCTCTGTTATTTCTGAAAAGCTTTATGATATTCTTGATCTACCACCGTTGGAGCACTGTCATTTGGATGTTCATCTTGCTAATAATGCTAAGAAGAAACCTTTTGGTAGAATTGATGATTTTATCATTATGGTTAACAATAACCTTGTCCATGTTGATTTTGTTGTTATGAACATTGAATGCAATGCTTCTTGTCCTATTGTTTTGGGAAGACCTTTCCTTAGAACTGTTGGTGCTGTTATCAATATGAAAGAGGGGAGTATTAAATATCAATTCTTACTCAACAAAGGTATGGAACACTTTCCCAGAAAGAGAATGAAGCTAACTTTTGACTCTATTATTAGATCAAGTTATGATGTTGATGCTTCTTCACTTGAAAATACTTGAGTTGCTTTCTATGCCTAGCTGAAAGGCGTTAAAGAAAAGCGCTACCGGGAGACAACCCATTTTATTTCGCCGTTTTCAACCTGTTTTCTTTTGTTTCCTTTGCACCTGGGTGTTGTCTATTTCCTTAGAAACCCTGCTGTATCTTTTCTTTTGTGTTTTTTTGAGCCAAGTAAAGCCTCTAGTGGAAAGTTGAGACTATATTTCAGATTTCTGTGCAAGAAACATAATTTCTGCTGTCCACTGTTTAATTCGTATGAAATAACAGAAAATTCAAAATGACCTGAGTTTTTTTGTGCGTAATCCTGGACTATATACGCAACTTTTCTTAGTTGACCACTTTTTTTATTTGAGCAACATAAGATTTTCGAGAAAAATCATCTTCACATGCTGTCCTGTTTTGACAGATTTCTGCCGATAATTGCATTTGCATCTTAATCTCTTTCTTTTGGTGTTGTTTTGAGAAAAGGAGTTTTAAAACAAGTTGTGACAGTATCTAATGTGTTTTTGAGTGTTAGTCTTGTGTTTAAACTGAGCCATGTGAATTTATTATTTCGATTGCACTAACGTTGCTAATGAAAATTGTGAGAAGTTTGGTGTGAAGTAAGTTTTCAAGGGTCAAGAGAAGAGGATGATATGACGTGATCAAGAAGAGTGAAAAGCCTAATCTTGGGGATGCCCCGGAGTTACATCCTAGCAATTTCCAATAAGACTCAAGCGTTTAAGCTTGGGGATGCCCAAGGCATCCCCTTCCTCATCGACATATTATCAGGTCACTTCTAGTGAAACTATATTTTTATTCGGTCACATCTTATGTGCTTTACTTGGAGCGTCTTTTATTTTTTGCTTTCAGTTTGTTTCTATTTGTGCAATAAGCTTGTTTGTACCCTAGTATTCTTTTATTGGAGAGTAACATGCTCCGCTTTTTCATGGGAATACTTTGTATTCTTAATCTTTGTCTGGCTGCTACATTTATTTAGCTCCTGTTTTGCATGCATCTCTTATCTAAGAGCTGTTAGTTTTAGTAGTGTTATGTGAGTACTCTCATTTTTGCTTGCTGTATCATGAAGAGTATTTTTGTTAAAACATATCTTGTATGGTTCTTGTTGGGAGAAGAAACAGCTGCTTGAAGTAGAAATTTTAATGGTGCAAGTAGAAGCTTGTATAGACTGTGGCTAGAACTTTTTCATGCCATGCTAGATGTTATTTTAGTTTTAAAGCCTTGTGGTTATTGAGTAGCATGATTAGCCTCAAATAGCTGAGAGTGTTTAATGTTCCATTGAAAGGTTCACGAGTTGTTCTTGTCATATTAAAGCATAAATTTGTGGTATTCTCTTTTGACTGTTTTATTTGGTTGACTTGGCGCATGCTCACACCATGTTTATGACTATGAACCAGTCACTAATAGCCTCTATGAATCATTTATTTTTTGAACTTGTGATACCGCTTATGCTTTAATTAATGATGTTTATGTCGCTATGCATGATTATGGCTCTTATGCTCTCTTGATTTGTCGCCCCCAGTCTTTTGCTAGCCTCCACCTGTACTGAGTATGGGATCTACTCGTGCATCCAACTCCCTAAACCAAAGTTTTCCCACTGTGTACTCCATACCTACCTACATGTGGTATTTAACTGCCACTCCAAGTAAATTGCTCATGTGTTACCTTTAAAACCTTCAAAATTACTCCTGCTTTATGTTCCTGTTTTTACTCATGAGGACGTAAATAGAGAATCTTTATCTCACTTGTTGATTGGATTTCACACCCTGGACTAGTGGCTTCATCCGCTTGTCCAAATGATAGAAGAGCTGGCAGCGGGTGCCCTGCCCCACATTAATACACACAAAATCTCTTCACTATTTTTGCCCCTGATTTATCAGTCAAAGCATAATTATGTAAACAAAAGAGAAAGAGGGATGACCTTCTACCCAGATGCGTCCTTCATATGGGAGCCGCTCTTGTGAATCCAGTTGGCTTGTGACGTACCTTATTTTCTGTTTACCATTCATTGACATTAGCATACATCTCCCAAAATAAAGACACTCAGTGTCAAACTTTTAATATCTCTGTTTAATAAAATAAAAATCTCTAGCACATGAGTGATCCATGCTTCCCTCTGCGAAGGGCCTTTCATTTACTATTATGTTGAGTCTCCATCTTCTAACTTTATGCACAGTTGAGAGAGAATTTTTGCCATTCTGAGTTTATGTGCATTGTCCCAGAAACATTATTAATTGATTCATGATGTGTTATTTTTTGTTCTTAAATTATTCGCTCTAGTCTTCCTCATGAAATTTGAAGGTGTCATGGCATTTATGTTTTGCCCCACTCTTAAGGACTAGCGAAATACCACTTTGCCATGCTTTCTCTACACTTGAAACAAACATATATCTTTCTTTGTATTTTTATTCATGACCTTTTATTTGAGATACTTCTCATGATGCAAAGTGATTGCTATGCTTTATTATTAAATTTCTATTTATCATGTTTGTGTTAAAAGTTCTATGATCTCGGCTTACATATGCTTTTAGATTTTTATGATCAAGTTTATGTTAGTAGCATGTCACCTCAGAAATTATTGTGTTTTATTGTTTACCTACTCGAGGACGAGTAGGAACTAAGCTTGGGGATGCTTGATACGTCTCCAACGTATCTATAATTTATGATGCTCCATGATGATATTATGCCAATTGCTACATGTTTTCTCCCTTCTTTATGTCATTTTTATCGATTTTCCGCACTAACCTATTGACAAGATGCCTCAGAGCCAGTTCCCTATTTTCTGCTGTTTTTAGTTTCAGAAAATTTGTTCTGGAAATATTCTCGGAATTGGAAAATTCGAAGCCTGGAAGTCTTAAAATTCCCGAAGGTTCCACGGAGTCCCGAAGAGACCCGGAGAGGGGCCATAGGGGGCCCACACTATTGGGTGGCGCGCCCTGATACGTCTCCAACGTATCTATAATTTATGATGTTCCATGTTGATATTATGCCAATTGCTACATGTTTTCTCCCTTCTTTATGGATTTTTTACACGTTTTCCGGGACTAACCTATTAACAAGATGCCAAGTGCCAGTTCCCTGTTTTCTGCTGTTTTTAGTTTCAAAAAAGTTGTTCTGGAAATATTCTCGGAATTGGAAAATTTGAAGCCCAGAAGTCTTAGAAGTCCCGGAAGCATCCAGATGACGCAGGAGCCCCGGAGGGGGGCCACAGGGTGGACACACCATGGGGTGGCGCGGGTCCCCTTGGCCGCGCCACCTAGGGGTGTGGACCCCCTGGCCACCTCCCGGCATCGCCCTTTCGCCCATATATACTCCTCGAAGCATAAAGCCTAGGGGAATCGACCTTTTCCACAAAATACATCTGTAGCTCTGCCGCCACCGCTGACAAGTTTCAGGTGACAGATCTTTGTTCTGCCATCCTGCCGGGATGGGGAAGTGCCCCCGGAAGCCATCTCCATCAACTCCACCGCCATGTCCATTGCCGTTGCTGTCTCCTATGATGAGGAGAGAGTAGTTCTCCCCCCGGGCTGAGGGCTCTACCGGTAGCTATGTGTTTCATCTCTCTCCCATGGTGTGATCCATATGTGATCGTGAGCTTTGTAATATAGTTGAATTCATAGATACTATTCTTCATCTATTATGCTACTCAAGTGGTTTTTGTTATGAGATCTCTGTCGCACCCGGACTTCTAGAGGATACTCACCGCACGAACTGAACAGTATTCTGATGGGATTACGGGGCTTACCGGCACCCGCGTCCTCTTACGAGTAGGCCAACACTTATGTGTGACAACCCATCGGTACTGTTCACCGTCGATGTAAACTATCCCGTAGAAATCAGGACACTACCATTGACGTACTTCATACCATACACACATGGTACGTCAACGGCTTTGAACAAAAGGATAACACAACATGCCTCTAAGACACAAAAGATTGAAATAAGTTGCAAATGGCCCTCACTAGGGCAGAGATAGCAAATACAATCATCCAGAGGACACATGTCCCAACATAACATCATTACATCTCAGCGGAAGCATTCAAAGGGGTTTGAGTACAGACAAATCCAAATAGCCTTAAGAAGCCGGAAACTGAAATAAAGACGGAGCCCATCCACGATGTCTCGGATCCTGCCCGGGTCCGCTAACTACTCGTCAGCAGCCTCGTCAAACTCCACGTAGTAGCCGTCACCTGGATCCCTGTAAGCGTAGTCTGCGGAAACCACAGTCCCAAAGGGGTCAGTACATAGACGTACTGGCAAGCAAGACTCACAGTTCACCAAAGTGTAACCCGTCAACTCCAAGTACAGATGACTTGGGTTCAACGGAAGGAGGGGGATATAACAGATGCTGCAACTGGCTGCGCTAACCCACTACAGAGATTCTAGCACTTCCAGCTAACAGAAAGGGGATAAGATCGAGTATTGTAACCAACTGAAAGATAACTCCAATCAAACCCATCCTGGATCTCGCCCCTTATCCAAAGAAGCAATCCGAGGATAACTCACACAGTTGGATTAAGATGAATCAAGTTATTGTGGCAATAATCCTATTACTAGTCAAGTTGTTAATCATGGGGTGTGAGATTGTGAATCATTAGGTTTAAGTTGTCCTGAGTACTTGTTAGCCAGTACTTTCACCAAGTTAACCATAACCGCGGAAAACATGGCTTCTCGAGAAGATTATCCCTGCAGGGTTGCACCAATTTGGCCGTACACGTAAGAATACCCCGCCAGATGGGATGCCTCCCACCAAGCGTGGCACTCAACACAACTCAACTCTTCTTCGCATCAAGCCCAAAGCACCTTGGGCGCACGGCTAATCGAGCCCAGAAGAAAATGGACCCTCATAGCACTCTAAGAACGTGTGCCCCTATATGCCGACTACAAAAGTTCCACCCTGCGCTGGGCTTGCAAAAACATGCATGCGGCAAATGGAAAACACGAACTAAATGAGATGATTTGGACGAGATGCGAATCGAATCAAATTGAGGGGGGCGCCCATACTCGCTTCCCACATGCGGGTAGTGCGCTCATCATGGATAAGTAGACAAGACCCTTTTCCTATTAGGGTCGACACTAGCAGGCCTCAAAACCACACAGGGCCTCCTGTCGGTGCCTTATCATCAGATTATTATTAAGTAATAACATTAGCATGATTGATTGATTGATTGATTAAACATCGAGCCCCCAGAACGTAATAAAGATATAGTAACTGAAAGTAACGGGTAACAGACTCGAGCAAAACAACCTAAGCATGCTAGTAAGACACTGGCTCAAACAATAGGGTTGTAGGAGTGGTGGTGAGGCAATATCAGGGTTAAGGGATTCATGTGATAGGTTCGTAACAGAAACAACTACCACTAAGGCTCGCAGAAATGGACAACGGAAAGTATCGGTAACCAGGGTTGAAAGGAACACAATGGTTCATGTGAGTGATAACTTGCCTGCAAACTCAGCAGCCGGGTACTGAGCTAGATCCTCAGAAGGGGTGCTGTAAAGATCGTCTGTCTCAACGTCGTCGTCTATTCGAGAAGAAGCAAACAAACAAGACAGAAATATAAACAATCATTATCATGGCATAGTGCACAAGCAAAGATGATGCATGACAGGTTAATGGTTGCATCAAAATAAACTAAGTGACATGGTAACACAATTAAGATGGACCCCTATGCAATTTTGAGTTGCATATGGGAAAAGGTCCATGAATTAAGTGGAAACAATTGATTTACAATTAACTATTATGTGAAAGTTGTTAGCATGATGCATGCATGATGGTAACAACAACATAACAACAAAATAACAATAATAGATGCAAGTGATAAAAGGATTTGAACATGTTTGGAAATCATTTATTAAGTTTAGGAATTTTGGGTCAATTAAACATGTCACACAAACAATTTTTGTTTTCATCAAGTTAAAGTGTGCAAAACAAGTAACAAAATTTATATTTGAAAAGAACACCAAATTTTAGTTGGATTACATGTTTCAAATATTGAAATTGGGAATTAGGATGAATTTATTATGAATTAAACAATATTAAAC
Source organism: Alopecurus myosuroides (assembly GCA_028641055.1). NCBI lineage: Eukaryota > Viridiplantae > Streptophyta > Magnoliopsida > Poales > Poaceae > Alopecurus > Alopecurus myosuroides. The sequence continues at coordinate 2,427,485 of CM054058.1, forward strand.
ATGTTTTAATTGGATTTAAAACAAGTTTGAATATTATTTGAATTTTATTTATTCAAAACATAATTTCAAACTCACATTTGAAAAGGTCACACTTTGATGGTTTGAAAACATATTTTGCATGTTCAAAAATATTCTATATTAAGCAAGTTATGATTTTATCAAATTTAAATGAATTAAACAAGTATTAAATTATTTAGGCAATTTAAATTATTCAAACCATGAAACAAAATTTATATTTGAATAGGTTATTCAAAATGGTATGGAAAACATATTTTATTCTCATTTATTGGATTAATAATGAATTAGTTATTGAATTTAGCAAATTGCATTTGAATTATTTGAATTCAAATTTAAATTGCATTTTGAAATTTCAAAACAGGAAACAAATGGATTATTTGGATAGATATTTTAATTTGGAACAGAAAACATATACAAATTTTATTAATTGGACTTATAGATTAAAAGTTATTAAAGGTTTAAGTTTAGTGTTTATTTCGGTGAATTAAAAGAATTTAGGAATTAAAACAGAACGTGTTAAAACGTTTTGCACCGAACAGCAGCTTAGCCGCAGCCACTGCCAGTGGGCCACGGGCTTGCTGTGCTGGCGTGGCCACATGAGTGACTGACAGGGGGCCCTCCCTGTCAGTACTCAGACGAAAAAAAGGTGGGTATTTTCACGGTGCGGGAGCCAGGGCTCGATCCCTGCACCTCCCGCTCGCGTGCGCTGTGCCTGTACCAGCTGCGCTGCTGCGTCTCGTTTGACAGATACAGATGCGCGGTCAAGTAGAGGTGTACAACGTGGATTCAGTTAACTGACGAACAGGCGCTTGTCTGAACTCCGACAGTGAACGGAGCGGCGCCGTCGACGATCAACGTGTGCTCGCGCTCGCGGTGCTGGCTCTGGGTGTGTGCGTGTGCAGATCTGGTGGTGCAGATGCTGGAGCAACAGAGGGAGAGAGGAGGAGATGGTGGCTTGCTCACCGGGGTGGTTTCCGTGGAGGAGCTCGACGGCGAGCGGCAGCGACGTGGATGGCGGGGCGGCTCCCGTGCTCCTCCCAGCTGGTTATGGTGTCCAAAAGAGGGATGGAGGGATGGAGGGGTGGCGGTGCTCCTCCCAGCCAGGGTTCGCAGGAGTTCTTATAGGGCGCGGTGATCGATGATGGCCGTCTGCTCAGCGAGGAGGGGTACGTGGCACCGGCGGATTTCATGCCGTACGGGGGGACGACGACGGCAGCTGTTTTAACCGAAGCGGTACGCACGCTAACGGGCTGGGCTGCGCGCGCGAGAGGTAAGTGGGCTGGGTAGAGGCTTAGGTGCTGCGCGCGCTGTAGTTTTCTCCTTTTTCTTTTTCTGTTTTATATTTTTTTTTTGCAGAAAACAAATTTGGAAGAAAAGGATGGTTTGTAGGTTAGTAAAAATTCTAGGAAAATTAGGGTGAACTCACGGTGTTAAATACAACCAATTATCAAGTTTGAACTTCAAAAATATTTAAAGTTTTGTGCTGTTTGGAAAATAAACCAAATTTGAAAGAATTTTGATATTAATTAAACATTAATGAAAACAAAGCATTTTAATAGGGTGACCCCTATTATTTAATGTGATCAATGATTATAATTGTTTGGTGAATGTCATAGATTCAAAATGGGTACTGATTTGAAGAGTTGGTTTGAATTTGAAAGTGATTTAGAATTAATTGATTGAATTAATTGTTTGATTAAAACCAACAAATTAATGAGTGATCAACATGGAATAAAATGGAACAATTTGGTTGTTTTCATTTGTGATTTTTATTCCAAATGTTGTAACAGAGCAAGTATGAAATAACCATTTGAAAATTGTGTTGAGTTTCATTATGAAAACAAAGGTAAAACAGATGCAAAACAGAAGGAAACAAATGCAAACAAATAATTAAACATGATGACATGATGCAATACTTGAGTTAAACAAGAAACAAAACATTCTAAGGGATATTTCATACTTGGGATGTTACAAAACGGCCCCCCTTGAAGGAATCGCGCCCCGAGATTCCTTACTGAGAAGTGAAAAGGTCCGGATACTTCTTGCGAAGATCCTCTTCGGTCTCCCACGTTGCCTCTTTATCGGAATGATGTGACCACTGCACGTTCAAGAACTTTGTGCTCTTGTTGCGAGTCTTACGCTCGGTCTCATCGAGAATACGAACAGGGTGCTCCTCATAAGATAGACCATCTTGCAGTTCGATAGAATCATGATCAACTGCACGATCTGGATCTTTGAAACACTTCTTGAGCTGGGACACGTGGAACACATCGTGCACCTTGGATAGCTTTTCTGGAAGTTCAAGACGATAAGCATTTTCTGCCCGCCTTGAGAGAATGTTGAAAGGACCAATGTATCTTGGTGCCAGCTTTCCTTTCACACCAAAACGATGAGTGCCTCTGAGGGGAGTTACACGGAGATATGCCTTGTCACCAGGTGCATAGATCATATCCCTGTGCTTGCTGTCATAGTAGCTCTTCTGACGAGACTGAGCAATCCTGAGATTGTCACGAATGATACGAAATTTCTCCTCGGCTTCCTTAACAATGTCAGGGCCTAAGAGTGAACGTTCACCAGCTCCAGACCAATTGATTGGACTCCTGCATCTGCGACCATACAGTGCCTCAAATGGTGCCATGCCTAGGCTTGCCTGGTAGCTGTTGTTGTAGGAGAATTCAGCATATGGAAGGCAATCCTCCCATTTCATGCCAAAGGAGATACCACATGCTCTGAGCATATCCTCGAGAATCTGATTGACTCTTTCGACTTGCCCTTGAGACTGAGGGTGATAAGCTGTGCTGAACAGAGTTTTAGTGCCCAATGCTTCTTGAAAGCTCTTCCAGAAATGAGAAGTGAATATGCTTCCACGGTCTGAGCTTATTTCCAATGGAACACCATGAAGAGGAACAATCTTTGCTGTGTAGAGCTCTGCTAACTGGCTAGCTAAGATAGTTTCCTTGACAGCGAAGAAATGAGCTACTTTAGTGAGACGATCAATAACAACGAAGATTGCATCGTTGCCCTTTTTGGACTTTGGAAACCCAGTAACGAAGTCCATTTCAATCATGTCCCACTTCCACTCAGGAATTTTCAGAGGTTGGAGTAGGCCTGCTGTTTTCTGATGGACTGCCTTAACACGTTGACAAACGTCGCATTCAGAAACGTATTGAGCAATTTCACGTTTCATGCCAGGGCACCAATACAGAGTCTTAAGATCCTGGTACATCTTTGTACTTCCAGGGTGGATGGAAAGAGGAGTTTCATGAGCCTCCTTGAGAATGATATCTTTGAGACTTTGAACCTTAGGAACTGCAATACGTCCTTCAAAGAACACAGTTCCTTTATCATCAACTGAGAAGGACTTGAATTTCTCCTTGCCTTCCTTGATGTGCTCAACCATCTTCTTGATTTCAGCATCATGTAGCTGCTCAGAACGAATCTTTTCCTCGAGAGTTGGACTGGCTGTCAAGCTAGCAAGGTAGCCTTGAGGAACAAGACCAAGGTTCAGCTTCTGGAATTCTTCATGAAGTGGAGGTTGGCTGTCCATGATCATGAGATTGTTGCAATATGATTTGCGACTGAGAGCATCGGCCATAACATTAGCCTTGCCTGGAGTGTAAGAAATGGTGAGATCAAAGTCTTTAATCTTTTCAATCCATCTCCTTTGCCTGAGGTTCAGATCTGGTTGAGTGAAGATGTATTTCAGACTCTTGTGATCGGAAAAGATTTCAGTTTTGTTACCCAACAAGTATTGCCTCCATTTCTTGAGGGCAAACACAACCGCTGCAAGTTCTAGGTCATGTGTGGGATAGTTTTGCTCATGTGGGTTCAACTGACGTGAAGCATAAGCCACAACTTGACGTTCTTGCATAAGAACTGCTCCTAGACCTTGGAGAGATGCATCGCAGAAAATCTGGAAAGGTTTGGTAGTATCTGGGCCAACCAGAACAGGTGTGGAAGTGAGTTTAGCCTTCAGGAGATTGAAACTCTCATCACACTGTGGAGTCCAAACGAACTTTTTGTCCTTCTTTGTGAGATCAGTGAGAGGTTTGGCAATCTTGGAAAAGTTTTGGACGAAACGACGACAATAGCTAGCCAAGCCAAGAAAACTTCTGACTTGCTTCACCGTCTTAGGGGGTTTCCAATCAACAATTGCCTTAACCTTTTTCGGGTCAATGGCTATGCCTTTGGCAGAGATGATATGACCAAGGTAAGCAACTTCTGGAATCCAGAATTCACATTTGGAAAACTTGGCATACAGACGATGCTCGCGAAGTTTCATGAGAGTGTGCAATACTTGTTGGGTAACAAAACTGAAATCTTTTCCGATCACAAGAGTCTGAAATACATCTTCACTCAACCAGATCTGAACCTCAGGCAAAGGAGATGGATTGAAAAGATTAAAGACTTTGATCTCACCATTTCTTACACTCCAGGTAAGGCTAATGTTATGGCCGATGCTCTCAGTCGCAAGTCATATTGCAATAATCTCATGATCATGGAAAACCAACCTCCACTTCATGAAGAATTCCAGAAACTGAACCTTGGTCTTGTCCCTGAAGGTTACCTTGCTAGCTTGACAGCCAGTCCAACTCTCGAGGACAAGATTCGTTCTGAACAACTTCGTGATACTGAAATCAAGAAGATTGTAGAGCACATCAAGGAAGGCAATGATAAATTCAAGTCATTCTCAATTGATGACAAGGGAACTGTGTTCTTCGAAGGACGCATTGCAGTTCCTCAGATTCAAAACCTCAAAGATGTCATTCTCAAGGAGGCTCATGAAACTCCTCTCTCCATCCACCCTGGAAGTACAAAGATGTACCAGGATCTCAAGACTCTGTATTGATGGCCTGGCATGAAACGTGAAATTGCTCAATACGTTTCTGAATGCGACGTTTGTCAACGTGTTAAGGCAGTCCATCAGAAAACAGCAGGTCTACTCCAACCTCTGAAAATTCCTGAGTGGAAGTGGGACATGATTGAAATGGACTTCGTTACTGGGTTTCCAAAGTCCAAGAAGGGCAACGATGCAATCTTCGTTGTTATTGATCGTCTCACTAAGGTAGCTCACTTCTTTGCTGTTAAAGAAACTATCTCAGCTAGCCAGTTAGCAGAGCTCTACACAGCAAGGATTTTTCCTCTTCATGGTGTCCCATTGGAAATAAGCTCAGACCGTGGAAGTATCTTCACTTCTCATTTCTGGAAAAGCTTTCAAGAAGCTTTGGGCACCAAAATTCTGTTCAGCACAGCTTATCACCCTCAGTCTCAGGGGCAAGTCGAAAGAGTCAATCAGATTCTCGAGGATATGCTCAGAGCATGTGGTATCTCCTTTGGCATGAAATGGGAGGATTGCCTTCCATATGCTGAATTCTCCTACAACAACAGCTACCAGGCAAGCCTAGGCATGGCACCATTTGAGGCACTGTATGGTCGCAGATGCAGGAGTCCAATCAATTGGTCTGGAGCTGGTGAACGTTCACTTTTAGGCCCTGACATTGTTAAGGAAGCCGAGGAAAAAGTTCGTATCATTCGTGACAATCTCAGGATTGCTCAGTCTCGTCAGAAGAGCTATTATGATAGCAAGCACAGGGATATGACCTATGCACCTGGTGACAAGGCATATCTCCGTGTAACTCCCCTCAGAGGCACTCATCGTTTTGGTGTGAAAGGAAAGCTGGCACCAAGATACATTGGTCCTTTCAACATTCTCTCAAGGCGTGCAGAAAATGCTTATCGTCTTGAACTTCCAGAAAAGCTATCCAAAGTGCACGATGTGTTCCACGTGTCACAGCTCAAGAAGTGTTTCAAAGATCCAGATCGTGCAGTTGATCATGATTCTATCGAACTGCAAGATGATCTATCTTATGAGGAGCACCCTGTTCGTATTCTCGATGAGACCGAGCGTAAGACTCGCAACAAGAGCACCAAGTTCTTGAAAGTGCAATGGTCGCATCATTCCGATAAAGAGGCAACGTGGGAGACCGAAGAGGATCTTCGCAAGAAGTATCCGGACCTTTTCCTTTCTCAGTAGGAATCTCGGGGCGCGATTCCTTCAAGGGGGGGGGGGGGCGTTTTGTAACATCCAAGTATGAAAACACCCTAGTTGTTTTACTTCTTGTTCTATTTAAGCAATGCATCATGTCATCTTCCTCATGTTATTTCTGTTTGCATTGTTTTCATAATAAAAGTCAAACTTAATCAACCTTCGTTTTCACACTTGTCTGTTACAATCTTTCAAATAAAGAATTGCCAATCAAAAACATCAATTGCTTCCAATTATTTTCCTTAATGTTCATCAATTAATTTGTTGCTTAAATCAATTAACCAATTTAAACAATTAATTCCAAAGTCATTTCCAAAGTCAAACAAATTCTCAAAATCATTACACTTTTGAATCCATGAAGTTCACCACTAATTTGAATTCTTTAAATCACTTAAAAACCCTAGGGGAAACCCTATTGAAAATACTTTGTTTTTCTAATATTAACTAATATTGCAAATTTCAATTAATTTGGTTCAATTTTTTAAACAGCAAGCAAACATTTAATTTTTTGAAAACCAAAGATACCAAATGGTTGTTTTTCACCTAAGAAATTTATCCTAATTTTTCCAATTTTTTCTATAAACAAAAACCTATGTTTTTATTCCAAAAGCAAAGCTACAAAAAAAAAAAAAACAGAGAGCAAAAAAAAAAATTAAAGCAAAACCTTGCGCGCGCGCAGCAGATAACGCACCCAGCCCAACCTATCTACCGCGCGCGCCAGCCCAACCCACTCTAAACCGCGCGTAACGCTTCGAGATTCGTGCTGAGCTTCTAATCGTCGTCGTCACGCAGTACGGCAGCGCATCGGAGGCGCCACCGCAACCCCGCAGCGACGCCGACGGCCACCAGTCGTTTCCACGACTATAAAACGAGCCCTAGGGGCTGCGCCGTCCAAAACCCTAGCCCTAGGTCCTGTTTTCCCCTCTCGCCCGCCGTCGATCGCCTCCTCCCCGACGGATTTCCTCTCTGCTCCACAACGCCGGCGGCAGCTCCTCTGAAGATTCCGATGGCGCCGCCGCGTAACAGCCCCACTTAGCCACCCACCACCTGCCATCGCTTCGCCACTCTCTCCTCTCTCTGCTGGACACCACATCTCCACGGGTAAGCCCCTGCTCCGCCGCCGTGATCCTTTTCCTCTCCGGCCGCCGTGACGACATCATCTCTGAACCCGCAGTTCTCACCGCCGTTGCAGGGCTCCTAGTCATCGATCGTTTGCTGAAACCACGTCGTCTCTTCGTCCTCTACATGCTGGACACCGTAGCCACGCCGGAGGAGCACGGATCCGTCGCCGTCGTCAACGTCACCGTCGTCACCGTTGCGTCACCGTCGAGCGCTGCTTCGATTACGCCGGTGGTGAGCTCCGTTTCCTTCCATCTCTCCCTCCTCTCGCATCAGTGAACTATCTGCAACGTCCAGCACCCACTCGTGCTCGTCCACGACCACCGCAACGCCGGCGAGCAGCGCCACCGCGTCTGTCAGTCGAGGATGCGTTCCGTCGCCAGTTAAAGTTTCAGAAACCCGGCGTGGAACAATAACCTCACTGCAGCGCTACCTCTGTCAAACAGATTCAGTTAACGCAGTGGTACTGCACCGTGCGCGCAAGCGTTTGGTCGCTGGTTCGATCCCCGCCAGCGCCAACCTTTTCTTTTGGCTATTTTGCCTCCACAGCGCGAGCAGGCCCACCTGGCATAGACCCCCACGGCCACGCAAGCATCTGCTCAGCGCCACGCTGGCTAGGCCCACGGGGCAGAGACAGTGGCTAGCTACGAACTGAGTAACAAATGGTTTCTGCGAATTCCAAAATTCCAAATTTCATTTTAATTAGCAGAATTAAACAAAAACTTCAAAATTTAATATCTTTTGTTCTGTAAACCCAATAAATAAAAACTTTATATGTTTTCTGATCCAAATTTCCTAATCTTTCCAAATATTCAATTTGTGTACTGTTTTGAAAACTTCAAATGTATTTAAAATTCAAACTTAAATATTTCAAATGATAATTTCTAAAATCCATAACTAATTATTTATTAATCCAATAAATGCAAATAAAATATGATTTCAAGGCCATTTTGAATAACCTATTCAAATATAATTTTTGTTTTCTGATTTGAATAATTTAAATTGCCTAAATATTTTAATCCTTGTTTAATTCAATTAAAATTTGATAAAATCATAACTTGGTCAAAATAAAATATTTTTGAACATGCAAAATACGTTTTCAAACCATCAAAGTGTGAACTTTTCAAATGTGAGTTTGAATTCATGTTTTGAACAAATAAAAATTCAATTAAATTAAAACTTGTTTTACATTCATTTAAAACTTGTTTAATATTGTTTAATTCATAATTAAATAATCCAAATTCCAATTTCAAAATTTGAAACATGTAATCCAACTAAAATTTGATGTTCTTTTCAAATATCAACTTTGTTATTTGTTTTGAACATTTTAAATGGTTGAAAACAACAAATACTTGTTTGTCACCTTTAAGGCATCCAAAATTCCCTAAAATAATAATACAATTCTAAATTGCTACACCCTATTTTAATTTGATTCTAATGTTGTTATTTTGCTGTTTTCCTTTTGCATGCATCATACTAAACCACTATCACCTGTTGTTTAGTTGGAAAACAAATAATCTAACCAAAATGCATGGGCTGTTCATATGCAACTCAAAATTGCATATGTGTCCACTTAAATTGTGTTATCATATCAATTAGTTTATTTTGATGCATCTATTAACTTGTCATGCATCATATCTGATTGTGCACTATGCCATGACAATGATTGTTTATATTCTGCCTTGTTTGTTTGCTTCTTCTCGGATAGACGACGACGTTGATGCCGACGACCTTTACGACACCCCTTCTGAGGATCTAGCTCAGTACCCGGCTACTGGGTTTGCAGGCAAGTTATCACTCACATGAACCATTGTGTTCCTTTCAACATTGGTTACCGATACTTTCCGTTGTTCTTTTCTGCTACCCATAGTGGTAGTTGTTTCTGTTACGAACCTATCACATGATACCCTAAACCCTGATATTGCCATCACCTCCAGTCCTAAAACCCCGTTGCTTGGGCCCGTGTCTTACTAGCATGCTTAGGGTTGTTTTGCTCGAGTCTGCTATCAGTTACTTTCTGTTATTATATTCTTTTATATTCTGGGCTCGATGTTAAACAACACTTGTTAATTTGAGGTAATAATAATTTGCTGATAAGGCACCGGCAGGAGGCCCGGCGTGGTTTTGAGGCCTGCTAGTGTCGACCCTAATAGGAAAAGGGTCTTGTCTACTGATCCATGATGAGCGCACTATCCACATGTGGGAAGCGTGTATGGGCGCCCCCCTCAATTTGACTCGATCCGCATCTCGTCCAAATCACCACACTTAGTTCGGGCTTTCCATTTGATGCACGCATATGCAGGTACGAACCCGAGGCCAGGGTGGAATTTTTTGTAGTCGGCATTTAGGGCGGCGTGGTCTTCCAGTGCTATGAGGGTCCTCCTTTTCTTCGGGGGGCTCGATTAGCCGCGCACGCACAGCACGTGGTGCTTTGGGCTTGATGCGAGGAAAAGTTGAATTGTGTTGAGTGCCCCGCTTGGTGGGAAAGGCCTTCCCATCTGGCGGGTTATTCTTACGTGTACGGCCAAATTGGTGCACCCCTGCAGGGATAAATCTTCTCGAGAAGCCGTGTTTTCCGCGGTTATGGTTGACTTGGTGAAAGTACTGGCTAACAAGTACTCAGAACAACTTACACCTAACTAATGATAACTTGACTAGTAATAGGCTTATTTACACAACAACTTGATCCATCATTAATCCAACTGTGTGAGTATCCTCGGATTGCTTCTATGGATAAGGGGCGAGATCCAGGATGGGTTTGTTTGGTGGTTAGCTATAGTTGGTTACGATACGCTATCTTATCTCTTTCTGATACACCGGAAGTTGTAGTATGTTCTGTAGATGGTTAGTGCAGCCAGTTGCAGCATCTTTCATACCCTTTTCTTCCGTTGATCCCAAGGCATCTGTGCTTGGTGTTGACGGGCTAAACTTTGGTGAACTGTGAGTCTTGCTTGCCAGTACGTTGTTGTACTGACCCCTTTGGGGCTGTGGTTTACGCAGACTACGACTACGGCTACGATGACCACCAGGATGGCTACTTCGTGGAGTTTGACGAGACTGCAGACGAGTAGATAGCTGGACCAGGGCTGGATCCAGGACCTACGTGGATGGGCTTCGTCTTCTTTATTTTCTCCGGCTTCTTAAGCCTGTTGGATTTGTCTGTACCCAGACACCGTTGATTGCTTCCGCTGATGTAATGAATGCTATGTTGGGACATGTGTCCTCTGGATGATTGTATTTGCTATTTCTGCCTTAGTGAAGGCCAGTTGCAACTTTATTTCAATCTTTTGTGTCTTAGAGGCATGTTGTGTTATCCTTTTGTTCAAAACCGTTGACGTACCATGTGTGTATGGTATGAAGTACGTCAATGGTAGTATCCTGATTTCTACGGGATAGTTTACATCGACGGTGAACAGTAACGGTTGGTTGTCGCACATAAGTGCTGGCCTACCCGTAAGGGGACGCGGGAGCCATTAAGCCCCGTAATCCAACCAAAATACTGTTCAGTTCGTACGGTGAGTATCCTCTAGAAGTCCGGGTGCGACAAATGGTATCAAAGCCTGTCTGCCTGTAGGATCCCTTTTTACTGGTCGCAGTTGAGTCTAGAAACTATTTTGTAGCTATATAGGAAAAATGAAACGTGAGAGTAGGAATTCTGTTCTTTTTCTTCTTTTCACCACCCTCCCTCCCTTTTTCTGGTAAGGAAGTGCAACGTTGATTTTCTCCCTTCTCATCTAAACTTTCAAGTTAGGATTTCACGTGTTTTGGGTTCTCCGTAGTACCTCAGGAGTTTTGTGCTCGTTTTCCCCGGTGTTGCTTCGTTAACCTGTTCTTCTAAAGAACATTTCGTCCGTTCATCTGCTAAACGCTATTCCAGCTAAAGTGTTGTTTGATACCGGAGCATCACATTTCGTTTGTGTCAAAAATCCTAATGGGAGGCCACATATTCCTTGTTCCTCTCATGTTGCTGATTCTGACATTGATGTCATTCTTGGTGTTGCATTGATGTCAATAACGTTGTTCCACCCTTATTACAGATAGTCTATTCTCCAAATGAATCAAGTTCTATCCAGCTATACACCAACCATACAAAACCTATACCTCTAATTGAAAATATTCCGGTGGTTTCCAAATTCCCTGACGTCTATCCAATGTGCACGATGTGTTTCACGTGTCACAGCTCAAGTGGATCTTCCCAAGAAGTATCCGGATCTTTTCTTTTCTCAGTAGGAATCTCGGGGCGCGATTCCTTCAAGGGGGGGCGTTTTGTAACAGCCCAAGTATGAAAACCTACCATATAGAATGTTTGATTTCTTGTTATTAAAGTATTGCATCATGTCATCATTTCATTGCATTTGTTTTATTCTGTTTGCAATTGTTATTATTTGTTTTGCATCTGTTTTATCTTGTTTTCATAATCAAACTCAAACAATTTCAAATGGTTATTTTCATACTTGATCTGTTACTACTCGTCGCCGTCCTACGTGATGAGCATGGGAGTACCGATGTATCCGTTCCTAGCTATGTTTAGTTATCCTTTGGCATTCGAACCATGTATTGGTGTGTTGGATATTCTGATGTATTTGAACATGTGATGATGTACCTGTTGGTTATCTATTCATGCGTCGGAATAATCTCTCTTTCGGTTGCTAAGTTTATCCCTTCCTATTGTTGTGCTAAAATGCATTTCTGTTCAGGATGCCTCCAACCAGGAACACCATGCCTGAACCACCTCCGCTCACGGAGCTGTTGACTCAGGTGACTCAGGTCGTGGCTCAGATGGCCCAGATCCAGGCTAACCAGAACAACAACCAGAATGCTCCGCGAGTCAGCATCAAGGAGTTTCTGAGCTTGGGGCCGAGAGCTTTCGTGGCAACACGTGAGCCTCTGGATGCGGATGACTGGATCAGGGAGATGAACAGGGCTCTGGAGATTGCTCATGTTGCTGAGGAAGATAAGGTCAAGTATGCCACCTACCTACTGAAGGGTCAGGCAGCTACCTGGTGGGAGAACTACCAGACCATGAGAGCTGGCTATCCTATCACCTGGGGTTGTTTCAAGGATGCCTTCCTGAAGCACCACATCCCAGATGGTCTCATGGAAAGGATGCGTGAGGAATTCTGCTCTCTCAAACAGGGCAAGCTGGACGTCCTCGGCTACCAGAACGAGTTCAATCGTCTCGCTCGATACGCCGGTGACGAGGTGTCCACTGAAGCCAAGAAGATGGCAAGGTTCCGCCGAGGTTTTAACCCGGAACTGAAGTACGCTCTCACCAACATCAAGTGCAAGGACTTCGTGGAGCTCGTGAACACCGCGCTCAATGAGGAGAATGGGCGCAAGGCGTTCGAAGAGTCGCGCAAGCACTCGCGTGAGGGTGGTTCCTCCTCCAACATGACCACCCCTCCGCAGAAGCGCCGCATCTGGGTGCCAAACAGTGCTGTCACTAGGGCTCCAAATGCCCAAGCTTCTCCAGGCTTTGGTCCCCGCCCATTTTGAATCCCGCTTTCATTGACCTTGAAGTCTGAGAGAAGGCCACCCAACCCATCTCAGATGCAGGGCCAGAGGTTCCCAATGGGGCAGCCAAGGCCAGGACCTCCTCGTGTCGTCACTTGCTTCAAGTGCAAGGAGACTGGACACTATGCTGATAAGTGCACTCAGAAGCAGCTACCTCCACCACCTCCTCGCCCCAACACCAACCAGGCAATGGTTCGTGCTCCCCCGGCTAAAGCCTTCAACTCCAACAACAGGCCTGTCGGGAGGACCGCGAGGGTGAATCATATCAAGGCCGACAAAGCTGAGGAAGCTGCTGACGTCGTTCTCGGTACATTCCCCGTAAACTCTAACCCAGCTAAAGTGTTGTTTGATACCGGAGCATCGCATTCGTTCGTGTCAAAGATCTTTGCGACAGCAGTTAAACTACCTTTTGTTGGTTTGGGTTCCCCGCTAGTAGTAAACTCCCCTGGAGCAACTATGCAAACTTCCAAGATCAGTCATGAGAATCAGATCTTGATTGGAGGTCACATATTCCTTGCTTCCCTCATTCTGCTTGGCAATTCTGACATTGATGTCATCCTTGGCATGGATTGGTTGAAGGCCAATAAAGCTACGATTGACTGTGCTAAGAAGTCAATAACTCTGTTCCACCCTTCCGGCCAGATAGTCTATTCTCCAAGTGAATCAAGTTCTGTTCAGCTGTACACCCTGGATGCTAAACCTCTACCTCTGCTTGAAAATGTTCCGGTGGTTTGTGAATTCCCTGACGTCTTTCCAGAGGAGTTGCCAGGGATGCCTCCGGACAGAGCAGTTGAGTTCGTGATCGAGCTTGAACCAGGTACTGCACCAATCTCTAAGCATCCATACAAGATAGCTCCTCCTGAACTGAAATTGTTGAAGGAGCAAATCGATATGTACATGGAGAAAGGTTACATTCAGCCTAGTTCCTCCGCTTGGGGTTGCCCAACTCTGTTTGTTGCCAAGAAGGATCAAACAAAAAGACTCGTGGTTGACTATCGTCCTCTCAACGAGAAAACCATCAAGAACAAGTACCCAATTCCTCGTATCGATGATCTTTTTGATCAACTTGCTGGAGCCTCAATATTCTCAAAGTTGGACTTGAGGATGGGTTACCATCAAATAAAGATCAGAAAGGAAGATATTCCAAAAACAGCTTTCACCACTCGGTACGGTTTATATGAATACACCGTCATGTCCTTTGGTCTCACCAATGCACCGGCAACGTTCTCAAGACTTATGAATTCTGTCTTCCATGAATACCTCGACAAGTTTGTTGTGGTATATCTTGATGATATTCTAGTCTACTCAAAATCCGAGGAAGAGCATGGAGAACATCTTCGTCTCACTCTCATGAAACTTCGCGAGCATCGTCTGTATGCCAAGTTTTCCAAATGTGAGTTCTGGATTCCAGAAGTTGCATATCTTGGTCATATCATCTCCGCCAAAGGCATAGCCATTGACCCGGAAAAGGTTAAGGCAATTGTTGATTGGAAACCCCCTAAGACGGTAAAACAAGTTAGAAGCTTTCTTGGCTTGGCTAGCTATTGCTGTCGTTTCGTCCAAAACTTTTCCAAGATTACAAAACCTCTCACTGATCTCACAAAGAAGGACAAAAAGTTCATTTGGACTCCACAGTGTGATGAGAGTTTCAACCTCCTCAAGACTAAACTCACTTCCACCCCAGTTCTGGTTGGCCCAGATACTACCAAGCCTTTCCAGATATTCTGTGATGCATCTCTCCAAGGGCTAGGAGCAGTTCTTATGCAAGAATGCCAAGTTGTGGCTTATGCTTCACGTCAGTTGAACCCACATGAGCAAAACTATCCCACACATGATCTTGAACTTGCAGCAGTTGTGTTTGCCCTCAAGAAATGGAGGCAATACTTGTTGGGTAACAAAACTGAAATCTTTTCCGATCACAAGAGTCTGAAATACATCTTCACTCAACCAGATCTGAACCTCAGGCAAAGGAGATGGATTGAAAAGATTAAAGACTTTGATCTCACCATTTCTTACACTCCAGGCAAGGCTAATGTTATGGCCGATGCTCTCAGTCGCAAATCCTATTGCAACAATCTCATGATCATGGACAGCCAACCTCCACTTCATGAAGAATTCCAGAAGCTGAACCTTGGTCTTGTTCCTCAAGGCTACCTTGCTAGCTTGACAGCCAGTCCAACTCTCGAGGACAAGATTCGTTCTGAGCAGCTACGTGATGCTGAAATCAAGAAGATGGTTGAGCACATCAAGGAAGGCAAGGAGAAATTCAAGTCCTTCTCAGTTGATGATAAAGGAACTGTGTTCTTTGAAGGACGTATTGCAGTTCCTAAGGTTCAAAGTCTCAAAGATATCATTCTCAAGGAGGCTCATGAAACTCCTCTTTCCATCCACCCTGGAAGTACAAAGATGTACCAGGATCTTAAGACTCTGTATTGGTGGCCTGGCATGAAACGTGAAATTGCTCAATACGTTTCTGAATGCGACGTTTGTCAACGTGTTAAGGCAGTCCATCAGAAAACAGCAGGCCTACTCCAACCTCTGAAAATTCCTGAGTGGAAGTGGGACATGATTGAAATGGACTTCGTTACTGGGTTTCCAAAGTCCAAAAAGGGCAACGATGCAATCTTCGTTGTTATTGATCGTCTCACTAAAGTAGCTCATTTCTTCGCTGTCAAGGAAACTATCTCAGCTAGCCAGTTAGCAGAGCTCTACACAGCAAAGATTGTTCCTCTTCATGGTGTTCCATTGGAAATAAGCTCAGACCGTGGAAGCATATTCACTTCTCATTTCTGGAAGAGCTTTCAAGAAGCATTGGGCACTAAAATTCTGTTCAGCACAGCTTATCACCCTCAGTCTCAAGGGCAAGTCGAAAGAGTCAATCAGATTCTCGAGGATATGCTCAGAGCATGTGGTATCTCCTTTGGCACGAAATGGGAGGATTGCCTTCCATATGCTGAATTCTCCTACAACAACAGCTACCAGGCAAGCCTAGGCATGGCACCATTTGAGGCACTGTATGGTCGCAGATGCAGGAGTCCAATCAATTGGTCTGGAGCTGGTGAACGTTCACTTTTAGGCCCTGACATTGTTAAGGAAGCCGAGGAAAAAGTTCGTATCATTCGTGACAATCTCAGGATTGCTCAGTCTCGTCAGAAGAGCTATTATGATAGCAAGCACAGGGATATGACCTATGCACCTGGTGACAAGGCATATCTCCGTGTAACTCCCCTCAGAGGCACTCATCGTTTTGGTGTGAAAGGAAAGCTGGCACCAAGATACATTGGTCCTTTCAACATTCTCTCAAGGCGTGCAGAAAATGCTTATTGTCTTGAACTTCCAGAAAAGCTATCCAAAGTGCACGATGTGTTCCACGTGTCACAGCTCAAGAAGTGTTTCAAAGATCCAGATCATGCAGTTGATCATGATTCTATCGAACTGCAAGATGATCTATCTTATGAGGAGCACCCTGTTCGTATTCTCGATGAGACCGAGCGTAAGACTCGCAACAAGAGCACCAAGTTCTTGAAAGTGCAATGGTCGCATCATTCCGATAAAGAGGCAACGTGGGAGACCGAAGAGGATCTTCGCAAGAAGTATCCGGACCTTTTCCTTTCTCAGTAGGAATCTCGGGGCGCGATTCCTTCAAAGGGGGGCGTTTTGTAACATCCAAGTATGAAAACAACCTAGTTGTTTTACTTCTTGTTCTATTTAAGCAATGCATCATGTCATCTTCCTCATGTTATTTCTGTTTGCATTGTTTTCATAATAAAAGTCAAACTTAATCAACCTTCGTTTTCACACTTGTCTGTTACAATCTTTCAAATAAAGAATTGCCAATCAAAAACATCAATTGCTTCCAATTATTTTCCTTAATGTTCATCAATTAATTTGTTGCTTAAATCAATTAACCAATTTAAACAATTAATTCCAAAGTCATTTCCAAAGTCAAACAAATTCTCAAAATCATTACACTTTTGAATCCATGAAGTTCACCACTAATTTGAATTCTTTAAATCACTTAAAAACCCTAGGGGAAACCCTATTGAAAATACTTTGTTTTTCTAATATTAACTAATATTGCAAATTTCAATTAATTTGGTTCAATTTTTTAAACAGCAAGCAAAAATTTAATTTTTTCAAAACCAAAGATACCAAATGGTTGTTTTTCACCTAAGAAATTTATCCTAATTTTTCCAATTTTTTCTATAAACAAAAACCTATGTTTTTATTCCAAAAGCAAAGCTAAAAAAAAAAAACAGAGAGCAAAACAAATAAAATAAAGCAAAACCTTGCGCGCGCGCAGCAGATAACGCACCCAGCCCAACCTATCTACCGCGCGCGCCAGCCCAGCCCACTCTAAACCGCGCGTAACGCTTCGAGATTCGTGCTGAGCTTCTAATCGTCGTCGTCACGCAGTACGGCAGCGCATCGGAGGCGCCACCGCAACCCCGCAGCGACGCCGGCGGCCACCAGTCGTTTCCACGACTATAAAACGAGCCCTAGGGGCTGCGCCGTCCAAAACCCTAGCCCTAGGTCCTGTTTTCCCCTCTCGCCCGCCGTCGATCGCCTCCTCCCCGACGGATTTCCTCTCTGCTCCACAATGCCGGCGGCAGCTCCTCTGAAGATTCCGATGGCGCCGCCGCGTAACAGCCCCACTTAGCCACCCACCACCTGCCATCGCTTCGCCACTCTCTCCTCTCTCTGCTGGACACCACATCTCCACGGGTAAGCCCCAGCTCCGCCGCCGTGATCCTTTTCCTCTCCGGCCGCCGTGACGACATCATCTCTGAACCCGCAGCTCTCACCGCCGTTGCAGGGCTCCTAGTCATCGATCGTTTGCTGAAACCACGTCGTCTCTTCGTCGTCTACACGCTGGACACCGTAGCCACGCCGGAGGAGCACGGATCCGTCGCCGTCGTCAACGTCACCGTCGTCACCGTTGCGTCACCGTCGAGCGCTGCTTCGATTACGCCGGTGGTGAGCTCCGTTTCCTTCCATCTCTCCCTCCTCTCGCATCAGTGAACTATCTGCAACGTCCAGCACCCACTCGTGCTCGTCCACGACCACCGCAACGCCGGCGAGCAGCGCCACCGCGTCTGTCAGTCGAGGATGCGTTCCGTCGTCAGTTAAAGTTTCAGAAACCTGGCGTGGAACAATAACCTCACTGCAGCGCTACCTCTGTCAAACAGATTCAGTTAACGCAGTGGTACTGCACCGTGCGCGCAAGCGTTTGGTCGCTGGTTCGATCCCCGCCAGCGCCAACCTTTTCTTTTGGCTATTTTGCCTCCACAGCGCGAGCAGGCCCACCTGGCATAGACCCCCACGGCCACGCAAGCATCTGCTCAGCGCCACGCTGGCTAGGCCCACGGGGCAGAGACAGTGGCTAGCTACCAACTGAGTAACAAATGGTTTCTGCGAATTCCAATATTCCAAATTTCATTTTAATTAGCAGAATTAAACAAAAACTTCAAAATTTAATATCTTTTGTTCTGTAAACCCAATAAATAAAAACTTTATATGTTTTCTGATCCAAATTTCCTAATCTTTCCAAATATTCAATTTGTGTACTGTTTTGAAAACTTCAAATGTATTTAAAATTCAAACTTAAATATTTCAAATGATAATTTCTAAAATCCATAACTAATTATTTATTAATCCAATAAATGCAAATAAAATATGATTTCAAGGCCATTTTGAATAACCTATTCAAATATAATTTTTGTTTTCTGATTTGAATAATTTAAATTGCCTAAATATTTTAATCCTTGTTTAATTCAATTAAAATTTGATAAAATCATAACTTGGTCAAAATAAAATATTTTTGAACATGCAAAATACATTTTCAAACCATCAAAGTGTGAACTTTTCAAATGTGAGTTTGAATTCATGTTTTGAACAAATAAAAATTCAATTAAATTCAAACTTGTTTTACATTCATTTAAAACTTGTTTAATATTGTTTAATTCATAATTAAATAATCCAAATTCCAATTTCAAAATTTGAAACATGTAATCCAACTAAAATTTGATGTTCTTTTCAAATATCAACTTTGTTATTTGTTTTGAACATTTTAAATGGTTGAAAACAACAAATACTTGTGTGTCACCTTTAAGGCATCCAAAATTCCCTAAAATAATAATACAATTCTAAATTGCTACACCCTATTTTAATTTGATTCTAATGTTGTTATTTTGCTGTTTTCCTTTTGCATGCATCATACTAAACCACTATCACCTGTTGTTTAGTTGGAAAACAAATAATCTAACCAAAATCCATGGGCTGTTCATATGCAACTCAAAATTGCATATGTGTCCACTTAAATTGTGTTATCATATCAATTAGTTTATTTTGATGCATCTATTAACTTGTCATGCATCATATCTGATTGTGCACTATGCCATGACAATGATTGTTTATATTCTGCCTTGTTTGTTTGCTTCTTCTCGGATAGACGACGACGTTGATGCCGACGACCTTTACGACACCCCTTCTGAGGATCTAGCTCAGTACCCGGCTACTGGGTTTGCAGGCAAGTTATCACTCACATGAACCATTGTGTTCCTTTCAACATTGGTTACCGATACTTTCCGTTGTTCTTTTCTGCTAGCCATAGTGGTAGTTGTTTCTGTTACGAACCTATCACATGATACCCTAAACCCTGATATTGCCATCACCTCCAGTCCTAAAACCCCGTTGCTTGGGCCCGTGTCTTACTAGCATGCTTAGGGTTGTTTTGCTCGAGTCTGCTATCAGTTACTTTCTGTTATTATATTCTGTTATATTCTGGGCTCGATGTTAAACAACACTTGTTAATTTGAGGTAATAATAATTTGGTGATAAGGCACCGGCAGGAGGCCCGGCGTGGTTTGGAGGCCTGCTAGTGTCGACCCTAATAGGAAAAGGGTCTTGTCTACTGATCCATGATGAGCGCACTATCCGCATGTGGGAAGCGTGTATGGGCGCCCCCCTCAATTTGACTCGATCCGCATCTCGTCCAAATCACCACACTTAGTTCGGGCTTTCCATTTGATGCACGCATATGCAGGTACGAACCCGAGGCCAGGGTGGAATTTTTTGTAGTCGGCATTTAGGGCGGCGTGGTCTTCCAGTGCTATGAGGGTCCTCCTTTTCTTCGGGGGGCTCGATTAGCCGCGCACGCACAGCACGTGGTGCTTTGGGCTTGATGCGAGGAAAAGTTGAATTGTGTTGAGTGCCCCGCTTGGTGGGAAAGGCCTTCCCATCTGGCGGGTTATTCTTACGTGTACGGCCAAATTGGTGCACCCCTGCAGGGATAAATCTTCTCGAGAAGCCGTGTTTTCCGCGGTTATGGTTGACTTGGTGAAAGTACTGGCTAACAAGTACTCAGAACAACTTACACCTAACTAATGATAACTTGACTAGTAATAGGCTTATTTACACAACAACTTGATCCATCATTAATCCAACTGTGTGAGTATCCTCGGATTGCTTCTATGGATAAGGGGCGAGATCCAGGATGGGTTTGTTTGGTGGTTAGCTATAGTTGGTTACGATATGCTATCTTATCTCTTTCTGATACACCGGAAGTTGTAGTATGTTCTGTAGATGGTTAGTGCAGCCAGTTGCAGCATCTTTCATACCCTTTTCTTCCGTTGATCCCAAGGCATCTGTGCTTGGTGTTGACGGGCTACACTTTGGTGAACTGTGAGTCTTGCTTGCCAGTACGTTGTTGTACTGACCCCTTTGGGGCTGTGGTTTACGCAGACTACGACTACGGCTACGATGACCACCAGGATGGCTACTTCGTGGAGTTTGACGAGACTGCAGACGAGTAGATAGCTGGACCAGGGCTGGATCCAGGACCTACGTGGATGGGCTTCGTCTTCTTTATTTTCTCCGGCTTCTTAAGCCTGTTGGATTTGTCTGTACCCAGACACCGTTGATTGCTTCCGCTGATGTAATGAGTGCTATGTTGGGACATGTGTCCTCTGGATGATTGTATTTGCTATTTCTGCCTTAGTGAAGGCCAGTTGCAACTTTATTTCAATCTTTTATGTCTTAGAGGCATGTTGTGTTATCCTTTTGTTCAAAACCGTTGACGTACCATGTGTGTATGGTATGAAGTACGTCAATGGTAGTATCCTGATTTCTACGGGATAGTTTACATCGACGGTGAACAGTAACGGTTGGTTGTCGCACATAAGTGCTGGCCTACCCGTAAGGGGACGCGGGAGCCATTAAGCCCCGTAATCCAACCAAAATACTGTTCAGTTCGTACGGTGAGTATCCTCTAGAAGTCCGGGTGCGACAAAGCGCTCATCTCCAACAAAGTCTATGGTGTACGTAGCCAGACGAGTCAAAGCAAGATAGAGCTGCTCCCTGACTGAGGCTAACTCCTGAGAAAGTGTGGTGGCAACAGCGTCACTGTGCCTCACAAACTGAGCGGTGGTGTGCAACCTGGTGTTATCATGCTCGTAGACATCCAGGTTGTCGTAGAGGGTGAAGTGAGCTCCCGCTGACGTGATGTAACCACGGGGGATGTGGCGATAGATAGAATCGTCAAACCCCCAGTAGTCAGCACGGAGGACGGTGAGACTCACGTAAGCTTCCTGCTGCACGGCCATATCCACTGTGGAACCTACTGCCTCGTGGCGGTGGACAACGCTCATGCCATCATCTGACAGAATGTAGACGATAGCCTGGTAGTAGGTCTAGTCAAACTCTCGCTGCTGCTCGTAGACCTGGTACTCTGGTGCCCAATGGAACCCCAGATAGGTGACCATGTCTCTCAGCATCTCCCGATAACCGGCGGTGCTCTCACAACGAGTCATCCGAACCACCTGCGGGTAGAACCTGAGATCCATCTGCAGATGATCGGGGAAGTTTTTGATTAGACGCCGGTAGAGAACTGATGTGGAAAGCAACAACAAGGTTCAACGGACGAAAAGGATGTTGAAAAGAACAGGATATTGAAGCAACACCGGGAAACACGAGACCAAAACTCCTGAGGTACTACGGAGAACCCAAAACACGTGAAATCCTAACTTGAAAGTTTAGGTGAGAACAAAAAACAACGTTGCACTTCCTTACCAGAAAAGGGTGGGTGGGTGGGGAAAGAAGAAAAATGGCAGAATTCCTACTCTCACGTTTCATTTTTCCTATATAGCTACAAAATAGTTTCTAGACTCAACTGCGACCAGTAAAAGGGATCCTACAGGCAGACAGGCTCTGATACCATTGGTCGCACCCGGACTTCTAGAGGATACTCACCGCACGAACTGAACAGTATTCTGATGGGATTACGGGGCTTACCGGCACCCGCGTCCTCTTACGAGTAGGCCAACACTTATGTGTGACAACCCATCGCTACTGTTCACCGTCGATGTAAACTATCCCGTAGAAATCAGGACACTACCATTGACGTACTTCATACCATACACACATGGTACGTCAACGGCTTTGAACAAAAGGATAACACAACATGCCTCTAAGACACAAAAGATTGAAATAAGTTGCAAATGGCCCTCACTAGGGCAGAGATAGCAAATACAATCATCTAGAGGACACATGTCCCAACATAACATCATTACATCTCAGCGGAAGCATTCAAAGGGGTCTGAGTACAGACAAATCCAAATAGGCTTAAGAAGCCGGAAACTGAAATAAAGACGGAGCCCATCCACGATGTCTCGGATCCTGCCCGGGTCCGCTAACTACTCGTCAGCAGCCTCGTCAACCTCCACGTAGTAGCCGTCACCTGGATCCCCGTAAGCGTAGTCTGCGGAAACCACAGCCCCAAAGGGGTCAGTACATAGACGTACTGGCAAGCAAGACTCACAGTTCACCAAAGTGTAACCCGTCAACTCCAAGTACATATGACTTGGGTTCAACGGAAGGAGGGGGATATAACAGATGCTGCAACTGGTTGCGCTAACCCACTACAGAGATTCTAGCACTTCCAGCTAACAAAAAGGGGATAAGATCGAGTATTGTAACCAACTGAAAGATAACTCCAATCAAACCCATCCTGGATCTCGCCCCTTATCCAAAGAAGCAATCCGAGGATAACTCACACAGTTGGATTAAGATGAATCAAGTTATTGTGGCAATAATCCTATTACTAGTCAAGTTGTTAATCATGGGGTGTGAGATTGTGAATCATTAGGTTTAAGTTGTCCTGAGTACTTGTTAGCCAGTACTTTCACCAAGTTAACCATAACCGCGGAAAACACGGCTTCTCGAGAAGATTATCCCTGCAGGGTTGCACCAATTTGGCCGTACACGTAAGAATACCCCGCCAGATGGGATGCCTCCCACCAAGCGTGGCACTCAACACAACTCAACTCTTCTTCGCATCAAGCCCAAAGCACCTTGGGCGCACGGCTAATCGAGCCCAGAAGAAAATGGACCCTCATAGCACTCTAAGAACGTGTCCCCCTATATGCCGACTACAAAAGTTCCACCCTGCGCTGGGCTCGCAAAAACATGCATGCGGCAAATGGAAAACACGAACTAAATGAGATGATTTGGACGAGATGCGAATCAAATCAAATTGAGGGGGGCGCCCATACTCGCTTCCCACATGCGGGTAGTGCGCTCATCATGGATCAGTAGACAAGACCCTTTTCCTATTAGGGTCGACACTAGCAGGCCTCAAAACCACACAGGGCCTCCTGCCAGTGCCTTATCATCAGATTATTATTAAGTAATAACATTAGCATGATTGATTAAACATCGAGCCCCCAGAACGTAATAAAGATATAGTAACTGAAAGTAACGGGTAACAGACTCGAGCAAAACAACCTAAGCATGCTAGTAAGACACTGGCTCAAACAATAGGGTTGTAGGAGTGGTGGTGAGGCAATATCAGGGTTAAGGGACTCATGTGATAGGTTCGTAACAGAAACAACTACCACTAAGGCTAGCAGAAATGGACAACGGAAAGTATCGGTAACCAGGGTTGAAAGGAACACAATGGTTCATGTGAGTGATAACTTGCCTGCAAACTCAGCAGCCGGGTACTGAGCTAGATCCTCAGAAGGGGTGCTGTAAAGATCGTCTGTCTCAACGTCGTCGTCTATTCGAGAAGAAGCAAACAAACAAGACAGAAATATAAACAATCATTATCATGGCATAGTGCACAAGAAAAGATGATGCATGACAGGTTAATGGTTGCATCAAAATAAACTAAGTGACATGGTAACACAATTAAGATGGACCCCTATGCAATTTTGAGTTGCATATGGGAAAAGGTCCATGAATTAAGTGGAAACAATTGATTTACAATTAACTATTATGTGAAAGTTGTTAGCATGATGCATGCATGATGGTAACAACAACATAACAACAAAATAACAATAATAGATGCAAGTGATAAAAGGATTTGAACATGTTTGGAAATCATTTATTAAGTTTAGGAATTTTGGGTCAATTAAACATGTCACACAAACAATTTTTGTTTTCATCAAGTTAAAGTGTGAAAAACAAGTAACAAAATTTATATTTGAAAAGAACAACAAATTTTAGTTGGATTACATGTTTCAAATATTGAAATTGGGAATTAGGATGAATTTATTATGAATTAAACAATATTAAACAGGTTTTAATTGGATTTAAAACAAGTTTGAATATTATTTGAATTTTATTTATTCAAAACATAATTTCAAACTCACATTTGAAAAGTTCACACTTTGATGGTTTGAAAACATATTTTGCATGTTCAAAAATATTCTATATTAAGCAAGTTATGATTTTATCAAATTTAAATGAATTAAACAAGTATTAAATTATTTAGGCAATTTAAATTATTCAAACCATGAAACAAAATTTATATTTGAATAGGTTATTCAAAATGGTATGGAAAACATATTTTATTTGCATTTATTGGATTAATAATGAATTAGTTATTGAATTTAGCAAATTGCATTTGAATTATTTGAATTCAAATTTAAATTGCATTTTGAAATTTCAAAACAGGAAACAAATGGATTATTTGGATAGATATTTTAATTTGGAACAGAAAACATATACAACTTTTATTAATTGGACTTATAGATTAAAAGTTATTAAAGGTTTAAGTTTAGTGTTTATTTCGGTGAATTAAAAGAATTTAGGAATTAAAACAGAACGTGTTAAAACGTTTTGCACCGAACAGCAGCTTAGCCGCAGCCACTGCCAGTGGGCCACGGGCTTGCTGTGCTGGCGTGGCCACATGAGTGACTGACAGGGGGCCCTCCCTGTCAGTACTCAGACGAAAAAAAGGTGGGTATTTTCACGGTGCGGGAGCCAGGGCTCGATCCCTGCACCTCCCGCTCGCGTGCGCTGTGCCTGTACCAGCTGCGCTGCTGCGTCTCGTTTGACAGATACATATGCGCGGTCAAGTAGAGGTGTACAACGTGGATTCAGTTAACTGACGAACATGCGCTTGTCTGAACTCCGACAGTGAACGGAGCGGCGCCGTCGACGATCAACGTGTGCTCGCGCTCGCGGTGCTGGCTCTGGGTGTGTGCGTGTGCAGATCTGGTGGTGCAGATGCTGGAGCAACAGAGGGAGAGAGGAGGAGATGGTGGCTTGCTCACCGGGGTGGTTTCCGTGGAGGAGCTCGACGGCGAGCGGCAGCGACGTGGATGGCGGGGCGGCTCCCGTGCTCCTCCTAGCTGGTTATGGTGTCCAAAAGAGGGATGGAGGGGTGGCGGTGCGATTCCAGCAGCTGGATCACGACGAGATGTACAACAGCGACGGCGGCGAGCAATTGTTCAGAGGTGGCGCCATCGGTGGCCGGAGGCGATGTCGACGATGGCGGCGGGGATGTGGTTGATCTCCTGGGAACCCGCGGTGTTCAAACGAGAGAGGAGACCGAGGGGGTCTGGTTTCTGTAGTTAGGAGGTGGGGTGGCGCAGTGGATTGGCGGCGGCGTGCATGGAGTCAGGCGGCGTTCTCCGGTGAGGTTCAGAAAGGTTGAAGAAGAGATGCAGAGAGATGGAATCGGCGGCGATGTCGAGGGGCTAGGGTGGTAGGTAGGGTTAGGGTTGGCGCCAGGGTTCGCAGGGGTTCTTATAGGGCGCGGTGATCGACGATGGCCGTCTGCTCGGCGAGGAGGGGTACGTGGCACCGGCGGATTTCATGCCGTACGGGGGGACGACGACGGCGGCTGTTTTAACCGAAGCGGTACGCACGCTAACGGGCTGGGCTGCGCGCGCGAGAGGTAAGTGGGCTGGGTAGAGGCTTAGGTGCTGCGCGCGCTGTAGTTTTCTCCTTTTTCTTTTTCTGTTTTATATTTTTTTTTTGCAGAAAACAAATTTGGAAGAAAAGGATGGTTTGTAGGTTAGTAAAAATTCTAGGAAAATTAGGGTGAACTCACGGTGTTAAATACAACCAATTATCAAGTTTGAACTTCAAAAATATTTAAAGTTTTGTGCTGTTTGGAAAATAAACCAAATTTGAAAGAATTTTGATATTAATTAAACATTAATGAAAACAAAGCATTTTAATAGGGTGACCCCTATTATTTAATGTGATCAATGATTATAATTGTTTGGTGAATGTCATAGATTCAAAATGGGTACTGATTTGAAGAGTTGGTTTGAATTTGAAAGTGATTTAGAATTAATTGATTGAATTAATTGTTTGATTAAAACCAAAAAATTAATGAGTGATCAACATGGAATAAAATGGAACAATTTGGTTGTTTTAATTTGTGATTTTTATTCCAAATGTTGTAACAGAGCAAGTATGAAATAACCATTTGAAAATTGTGTTGAGTTTCATTATGAAAACAAAGGTAAAACAGATGCAAAACAGAAGGAAACAAATGCAAACAAATAATTAAACATGATGACATGATGCAATACTTGAGTTAAACAAGAAACAAAACATTCTAAGGGATATTTCATACTTGGGATGTTACAATCTCCGTAAACACTTTGATCACGGTGTAATGGTGACAGTGTGTGCGCCATGTGGTTTAGCATTATATTTATATTTTGTGTTCGATAACCCTATGAAATTGTGGTGTTTGCGTGGAACCATCTGGGTCCCATGGTGATAGCATGGGGGTTACTTAGTTGGGAAAGTGCTTACTTTGAGGAGTTCTGTTACAGCCCTACGCAATGATTGGTGTTTGTTATTTGACCGGAGAGTGGTTCGGAGTAGCATAGTGAAGAAATGATATTTATGTATTCAATTTTGTTTTCATTGTTGAGAGTGTCCACTAGTGAAAGTAGGAGCCCTAGGCCTTATTTCCAAGCATTGAAACACAGTTTTCCGCCTGTTCTGCTACATGTTTGCTTGCTGCCATTTTTATTTCAGATTGCCATTATCACTTATTATCATCCATATTACTTGCATTTTACTCTCTCTTCGCCGAACTAGTGCACCTATACAACTGACAATTGTATTAGTTGTGTTGGGGACACAAGAGACTTCTTGTATCTTAATTGCAGGGTTGCTTGAGAGAGATATCTTTTGCCTCTACCTCACTGAGTTCGATAAACCATGGGTGATCCACTTAAGAGAAACTTGTCGCTTTTCTACAAACCTCTGCAGTTGGAGGCCCAACACTGTCTACAAGAATAGAAGCGTGCGTAGACATCACGCCCTCCTGGCCGCGCCGGGGGGTGGTGTGGGCCCCCCAGGGCTCCAGCGCCTTTGCCCTTTCGCCTATTTAATCCCCTCCGAAGGAAAACCCTAAACACCTGATCAAATATCCCCGAAAAGTTCCACAGCCGTTGTCGTCGTCAACCCTAGATCAGGTGGAATCTGAAGATGTCTCTCAGCACCCTGCCGGAGAGGAGATCATCACTGGAGGCCTCTTCATCACCATGCCTGACTCCAGAGTGATGTGTGAGTAGTTCATCCTTGGACTACGGGTCCATAGCAGTAGCTAGATGGTTGTCTTCTCCTCCTATGCCTCAATGTTTAGATCTCGTGAGCTTCCTAACATGATCGAGATTGTTCTTATGTAACTATATGTGCTGTGTTTGCCGGGATCCGATGAATGTTGAACTTATGCCAAGTTGATTATAGTCTTTATTGCTTATGTTATTTGTGATCTTGCCTGCTTTCTGTTGCTAGTGGTTGCTCTGGCCAAGTAGTTGCTAGTGACTCCAAGATGGATTATTTATGCTCGATAGTTGAGTTCATGCCTCCTTTTCGCTTGTGCTCAAGTGACAGAAACGTGACGGGGGAGGATGTGATGTTGCCACAAGGGAGAAAACAGCGGTGTGAGTGCCCGCGTGCATAATCATTACTTACATTACACACATTGCTTAATGCGATTATCTGTTGTTTACAACTTAATACCTAAGGGGGTTCGGATGATAACCTGAGGTTGGATTATTAGTCATAGATGTTGTTGGATTACGGTCTATGTATGTTGTTGTAATTCCCGCACTAAATATCATAGTAGTCATCATGTTATGAATGTGCACTGTGGTGCAACCTTTATTTGTCAATTGCCTAGCTGTAATTTGTTCACCCAGCATGCTATCTATTATGGAGCGACACCACTAGTGAACCTATGAACCCCGGTCCATTTCCCTACACTGTTAAAGAAACCTCTACAATTTCCTGTTTTTCTTTACTTAATGCAAGCATATACTATTTCCCACACTATACGTCGAATCTTTGTTTTCAGCAAGATTGGTGAGATTGACAACCGCACTGTACCGTTGGGACAAAGTATTTTGGTTGTGTTGTGTGCAGGTTCCGCGTTGTTGCTGACACCGGTGAGGCGCCATCACCACCGTCAATGGCATCAACCTTCCGAAGATCCTCTTTCTCCTAATGGATTGATAACCTTGGTTCTTAACTGAGGGGAAATTCCTACCGCTGTGCTCATCACACCGTCCTCTTGGGGTTCCCAACACGCTTTGCCAACATCAAGGACTTTTTCTGGCGTCGTTGCCGGGGACTTAACATTCATCATCATCAAGAAGTCTCCCCGTCAAGACGCCATCACAAGCAGCAGTTATCTCCCAAGAAGTGCTTTTCTTTAACGCCTTTTAGCTAGGCCCAGAAAAGTGGAATCAAGTATTTTCAAAAGGAGAGGGCATTCAAATCAAGATTAGGAAATTCCTTAATAATGCATTGTATTTTATCTAAGTGAGTTTCATAGGCTCCTTTCTTAGTACTTTTAGGTTTACTATCTTCATCAGATAAATTCTCAGGAACAATCCACGCAAAATTCTTTTCTTGGGCTTCATGCAGTGTTATCAATTTAAAGGGGATTGGTATTTTATCCTCCTTTTCATTATTAGATTTAGTTTTTGCAAGAGCACCAACAATGTCTACACATAAGCCAAGCATATTGAAACGATCAAAGACTTTTCTAGCTTCTATAGCAACATCTCCAAATTCTTTAAGCATAGCTTTTAAGATAAAGTTTCTTTTCTCAACATCTTCAATCTTATTCAAATTGAGTTACATATGTTGTAATACGGGATGGAGATTGACAAACCTAGATTCTAACATGTGAACTAAAGAAGTTGCAGCAGTTTCATAATTGGGAGCAAGTTCTACAATGGATTTGTCCTCAAAATTATTATGCTTACTAACATGATCAAAGAATTCTTTAATAGTGTCCTTGCCGAGTATAGAACCACTTCCTATCGGCAAATCTTTCAGGGTAAACTTAGGGAACAACATGATGAAAAATAACAACTAAGTGACAAAAATAACAACTAGAATAAGAACTAATTTTTTTGTGTTTTTTATAAAGAGAAGCAAACAAGACAAAATAAAATAAAATAAGAAAAACAAAAACAAAGTAAAGAGATTGGAAGTGAGAGAATCGCCTTACAGAAATTATCTTCCTCCCCGGCAACGACGCCAGAAAACTTGTTGATGGCCTTCATGCCCTTGTTGGTAAACCCCAACAGAAAGGTTGTGAAGAGTGTAGCAACAAGTTTTCGCTCAGAAAAGAAACCAAGGTTGAATCGAACAGTACGAGGACAAGCAATATCTGAAGGTTGATGCAGCTGAGGTGGCAGGGCGCACTACCAGTTCAGCAACAACGTGGAACCTACAAAACACAATCAAGTCACTCAGTCCCAGCGAAGCAGTGAGGTTGTCAATCTCATCGGTCTTGCTGAACACAAAGAGGTTAAATGTATGGTGTGGAAAACAGTAGGAACAATATGAGAGCAGTATGAAAGCAGTAGGTGTTTTATCAGTATGAGGAAAAAGGACCGGGGTCCAAAGTTCACTAGTGGTGTCTCTCCGAGAAAGATAAATAACATGTGTGGTGAACATATTACAGCTGGGCTATTGACAGAAATGAAGGATGCACCATCGTGCATATGCAAGACATAAAGATTAGTGTGTGATTCATGCGGGCATTACAACAAGATATATAGACTGTTATCCAACTGCATCTATGACTAAAAATCCACCCTTCGAATATCATCCGAACAAACGTTGCGTATTATGTTGCAAGCAACAGATAATTGCAGTAAGCAAAGTGTGTAATGTAAACAATAAAATCATCCTTAGACAAAGCATTATTGTTTTCTCCCTAATGGCAACATCACATCCTCCATCCGTCACGTTTCTGTCACGCGAGCACAGATGAAAAGGAGGCATGAACCCACTATCGAGCATAATTCTCCCTCTTGGAGTTACTAGCATCTACTTGGCCAGAGAATCTACTAATAACAGAGAGCATGCAAGATCATAAATAACATGAGCATGAAGATAACATGATAGATTAATAATCAGAAGACATAGCATTCAACATTCATCAGATCCCAACAAACACAACATGTAGCACTACATAAAGATGATGTTGATCATGATAGGCAGCTCACAAGATATAAACATGAGGTACAAAGTGGAGAGAACAACCATGTAGCTACTGCTATGGACCCGTAGTCCAGGGATGAAATACTCACACATCACTACGGAGGAGGGCACGGTGGTGTAGACCCCTCCGGTGATGATTTCCATCTCCGGCAGGGTGCCGGGGAGAGCTCCAGAACCCTTCCGATCTCGGTATGACGGTGATGGCGGCCTCGGGTGTTTCTCGGGTAAAAAACTGGGATATATTTAGGGTTTATGTATCGGGGGGGGGGGTTATATAGGAGAAAGGGCAAAAGAGGTGGAGGCCTGGGGGCCCCACACCACCCCCTGGAGCGGCCAAGGGGGGGGCACCCTATGGTGTGGGCTCCTGAGGACCCCTCCGGGTCTCTTCGGAACTCCGGGCTTCGAATTTTCCAATTCCGAGAATATCTCCAGAACAACTTTTCTGAAACTAAAACCAGCAGAAAACAGGGAACTAGCTGTGTGGCATCTTCTCAATAGGTTAATCCGGAAAATCGATAAAAATGACATAAAGTTTATAGCAAACATGTGGGAAACAATAGGAAAATAACATGGAACATCAGAAATTAAGGATACGTTTATGACGTATCAGTGGGACAAGTGTTTGAGGAGGGGGAGCCCTCACCCTCCTTTTATAGGGGAGGAGGCGGCCAACCCATGGTGCCCCCACCTTTTCCCCTCTTCATGTGAGTGGAAGCCCCACTCATACCCACTCATTCTCCCTTAATTTTCCACTTGGAAAATCCAAAGGTTTTTCTTTAATAAATAAATAAAATATTTATATTTCTTTATTTTAATATTTGTTAATTCTATTAACGAACATTTGCATATAGCACCTTGAATCATTTGTTAATTCCATTAACAACCATTTGACAAAAACCCCTTGAACTATTTCAATTTTACCCGAAATAATTTCGGTGTTCAATATTTCGTATCCTCTCAAATGCGTCATCGAACCTTAATTGTGTCACCCTACGGTTCGCGAATAACATAGACATGATCGAGACACCTCTTCGATCAATAAGCAACAGCGGGATCTGGAGATCCGTGATGACTCATATATATTCAACGATGAATCTCGTGATTGTGTGAACCATCAACATCGTAACTAATTCCCTTTGTCTCTTGATATTTTACTTGTCGATCATTGGTATCAACCATACCTTGTTCGATCTCGTTACCCACAAGTACTCTTTTACTCGTTCCGTGATATGACATCCTTGTGACCTAGTCACGTGCTTGCAAGCGGTATCGATGTGATATCACCGAGAGGGCCCAGAGTATATCTCTCCGTCATTTGGATGGACAAATCCCACACTTGATCCATGAGCCTCAACTAATACTTTCCGAATACCCAATGACACCTTTATAGTCACCCTGTTACGGCGTGACGTTTGATGACATCAAAGCACTCTTCCGGTATTAGTGATTGACATGATTTCATGGTCTAAGTAATAAGGTTATTTCGTATGTAAGACATAACAAAATAAACTAAATGACTTGATCGTATTGTTATACTTAGTTTGGGTCTATGTTCATCACATCATTCTCCTAATGACATGACCTCGTTATTAACAACATCCAATATTCATGATCTTGAAACATTGATCATTGGTTAATCAACGAGCTAGTTAAAAGAGAGACTTTACTAGGAACGATTGTTTATTTATTAAAAACACATGTATCAACGTTTCCGGTTAATAGAATTCTAGCATGAGAAATAAACATCTATAATAAACAAGGAATTACATAATGAACACTTTATTATTGCCTATCGAGCATATTCCCTTCAGTCTCCCACTTGTACTAGGGGAAATAATCTATATTACATAGTGATGAATCTAACACCCAAGGAGTTCTGGTGTTTATCAGCTTTTGCCTTTGTTAGAGGTTTAGTCAACGGATCTTCCACATTCAGATATGTGTGTACTTTGCAAATCTTCACATCCCCATCCTTGACATGCTCACGGATGGAGTGAAGACGGTGCTTGATATGCTTGGAATTCTTGTGAGACCTTGGTTGGCACCATTGTTGTCACAATAGATAACCATTGGATCCAACATACTCGGAACCACACCTAGTTCGGATATGAACTCCTTCATCCAAACTGCTTCCTGTGTTGCCTCCGAGGCAGCAACATATTCCGCTTTTTTTGATAATCCCGCTACCACGAATTGCTTGGAACTCTTCCATCTTACTGCTCCTCCATTCATATCAAATACGTACCCGGATTGTGACTTGGAGTCATCCGGACCAGTGTCGAAGCTAGCATCGACGTAACATCTTGTGACGATCTCTTCTTCACCGCCATATACGACAAACATATCCTTAGTTATTCTCAAGTACTTAAAGATATTCTTGACCGTCGTCCAGTGTTCCAAATCTAAATCGGACTGGACCCTGCTAGTCAAACTAATAGCATGTGCCACATCTGGTCTTGTACATAGCATATCATACATGATAGAACCTATGGCCTTGCAACATTGGTAAGAACCCCTTCTTACTTTCTTACATTCTGAACTTTTTCAAAATCTTGTCAAGGTATGTACTTTGCGAAAGTCCAATTTAGCGTCTTAATCTATCCCTGTAGATTTTGATGCCTAATATATAAGATGCTTCACCGAGGTCTTTCATCGAAAAACTACTGTTAAAATAACCTTATACACTTTTCAAAAGCTCTATATCATTTCCAATCAACAATATGTCATCCACATATAGTACTAGAAATGCTACAGAGCTCCCACTCACTTTCTTGTAGATACAATCTTGTCCCTATATTTGGACAAATCCAAACCCTTTGATCACCTTATCAAAACGGAGGTTCCAACTCCGTGATGCTTGCTTCAGTCCATAAATGGAACGTTGAAGTTTGCACACCTTGTCAGCATCCTTAGGATCAATAGAACCTTTGGGTTGCATCATATACAACTCTTCCTCAATGTTACCATTAAGGAACGCCGTTTTGATATCCATCTGCCAGATTTCATAATCGAAAAATGCAGCAACTGCTAACAAAATCCTAACTGATTTTAGCATCGCTACTGGTAAGAAAGTCTCATCGTAGTCAACTCCTTGAATTTGTCAGAAACCTTTTGCGACGAGTCGAGCTTTATAGACGGTCACATTACCATCAGCTTCAGTTTTCTTTTTAAATATACATTTATTCTGAAAGGCCTTGCGGTCATCGGGTAAGTCCACCAAAGTCCAAACTTGTTTTTTGTACGTGGATCCTATTTCAGATTTCATGGCTTCAAGCCATTTTTTGGAATCTGGGATCATCATCGCTTCATCATACGTCGTGGGGTCATCACTTCCATCTACCATGAAGTTTAAGACGGGATCGCCATAAAGTTCAGGAGCTGTACGTTCCCTAGTTGATCTGCGAGGTGCGGTAGTTTCCTATTCTGGAGTTTCATGATCTTGATCATTAGTTCCCTCTTCAACTGTCGGAGTCGGCACTGGAACAACTTCCGGTGTTGCGCTACTCGCCATTCCAAGAAGAGGAGGTTCAATAACCTCATTAAGTTCTACCTTCCTACTATTCACACCTTTCGAGAGAAACTCCTTCTCTAAAAAGGATCTATTTTTGGCAACGAAAATCTTGCCTTCAGATCTGTGATAGAAGGAGTACCCTATTGTTTCTTTAGGGTATCCTATGAAGACGCATTTTTCCTCTTTGGGTTCGAGTTTATCAGGTTGAAGCTTCTTCACATAAACATCGCTTGCCAAACTTTTAGAAAGGACATCATAGGTTTGTTTCCAAACCATAATTTATACGGTGTCGTTTCAACGGATTTAGATGGTGTACTATTTAAAGTGAATGCAACGGTCTCTAGTGCATAACCCTAAAACGATAGTGGCAAATCTGTAAGAGACATCATAGATCAAACCATATCCAATAAAGTACGATTACGACGTTCGGAAACACCATTACGCTGTGGTGTTCCGGCAGGTGTGAGTTGTGAAACTATTGCACGTTGTTTCATATGCATGCCAAACTCGTAACTTAAATATTCACCTCCACAATGAGATCGTAGAAATTTAATCTTTCTGTTACGATGATTTTCAACTTCACACTGAAATTCTTTGAACTTTTCAAATGTCTCAGATTTGTGTTTCATTGACACTACCAAATTCTGTGCGACCAGGGACGTTTTGAGCGCAACTTTTCTATAACGTCGTGTGGTTTCCGTCGTGGATGGCTGAAAAGTGGAATTTGCTCTCGACATTGTGGTCGATCTCGACGTTTCTTACATTTTCCGTCGCGGATTTTCGTTCCCGGCCCAATAGGCCAAGTTGGAGGTGTCGCACCCTGATTTCTAGGGGATACTCACCGTACGAACTGGATAGCAGATGCTTGGATTATGGGGCATAACTGCTCCCACGTCCCAGCTTCCTGGTAGGCCTGCGCTTATGCGCGACAACATAAGCCCTGCTATTCCATCGTCGATGTAAACTATCCACTAGAGATCAAAGGCACTTCCGTCGACGTACTTCAAACCATACACACATGGTACGTCAACGGCGTTTAACAACTGATATCACAACATATCTCTACGACACAAAAGATTGAAATAAGTTGCAAATGGCTCTCATTAGAGCAGAGATAGCAAATACAATCATTCAGAGGGCACATGCCCCAACAATTCATCATTACATCACAGCGGAAGCATTCAACATGTCTGAGTACAGACAAGAACCAAATAGGCCTAAGAGGCCGGAAACAAACAGACGGAGCCCATCCACGAAGTCTCGGATCCTGCTCGGGTCCGCTATCTACTCGTCAGCAGTCTCGTCATACTCCACGTAGTAGCCACCATGTGGATCTTCGGAAACATCGGTCTGCGGAAACCACAGCCCCAAAGGGGTCAGTACATAAACGTACTGGCAAGCAAGACTCACAGTTCACCAAAGTGTAACCCGTCAACACCAAGCACAAATGCTTTGGGTTCAACGGAAGGAAATGGATATAAAAGATGCTGCAATTGGCTGCTCTAAACAACTACAGAGTTATTACCACTTCCGGCTAACAGAAAGGAGATAAGATCGAGGATTGTAACCAACTGAAAGATAACTTCAAACAAACCCATCCTGGATCTCGCCCCTTATCCAAAGAAGCAATCCGAGGATAACTCACAAAGCTGTATTAAAGGTGAATCAAGTTATTGTGTCATCAACCTATTACTAGTCAAGTTATTAATCATTGGGTGTAACATGTTTGATCATTATGTTTAAGTTGTCCTGAGTACTTGTTAGCCAGTACTTTCACCAAGTAATCCATAACCGCGGAAAACACGGCTTCTCGAGAAGATTATCCCTGCAGGGTTGCACCAATTTGGCCGTACACGCAAGAATATCCCGCCAGACGGGAATCAAACCCACCAAGCGAGGTACTCTACACAACTCGACTCTTCTTCGCATCAAGCCCAAAGAACCTTGGGCGCACGGCTAATCAAGCCCCGAAGAAAAGGGACCCTCATAGCACTCTAAGACCGTGTCCCCCTATATGCCGACTACAAAGTTTCCACCCTGGCCTGGGCTCGCAAAACATGCATGCGGCAAATGGAACACACGAACTAAATGAGGCGATTTGGACGAGATGCGAATCGAATCAACTTGAGGGGGGCGCCCATACTCGCTTCCCACATGCGGTTAGTGCGCTCATCATGGATCAGTAGACAAGACCCTTTTCCTATTAGGGTCGACACTAGCAGGCCTCAAAACCTCTCATGGGCCTCCTGCCGGTGCCTTATCATCAAATTTATTATTAATAGTAACATTAGCATGATTGATTGATTAAACATCGAGCCCCCACAACGTAATAGAAGTAGTAACAGTAAGTAACGGGTAACAGACTCGAGCAAAACAACCTAAGCATGCTAGTAAGACACTGGCTCAAACAATGGGTTGTAGGAAGGGAGATGAGGCAATATCAGGTTTAAGGGATTCATGTGATAGGTTCGTAACAGAAACAACTACTACTAAGGCTAGCAGAAAGGAACAACGGAAAGTATCGGTAACCAATGTTGAAAGGAACACAGTGGTTCATGTGAGTGATAACTTGCCTGCAAAACCCAGTAGCCTGGTACTGAGCTAAATCCTTAGAAGGGGTGTCGTAAGTATCGTCGGTCTCAACGTCGTCGTTTATCCGAGAAGAAGCAAACAGACAATGCAGAAAAGGTAGACAATCATTATCATGGCATTGTGCACAATCAAAGATGATGCATGTCAAGTTAATGGTTGCATCAAAATAAACTAATTAACAAGATAGAAACAGGATTAAATGGACCCACATGCAATTGGATTGCATATGAAAAGCCCATGCATTATGGTTGAATTAATTGTTTTACAACTAGTCATCATGTGTAAGTGAATTAGCATGATGCATGGATGAGGAAAACAGCAAAATAACAACAATAGAACCAAATGGAAATAAGGCTTAACAAGTTTAGAAATTCATTTATTAAGTGTTGGAATTTTGGTTACTTAAAGGTGCCACACAAGAATTTGTTGTTTTCATCAAGTTAAATTGTTCAAAATAGATAACAAAGTTTATATTTGGAAAGAGGGTTTAATTTTGCATGGAAAACATATTTCATTTGTTGAAATTGGACTTAAAATGAGCAAGTTATTATTTTGGCAATTGTAAATGCAATAAACAAGAAACAGTTGTTTTCAGCAATTTAAATTATTCAAAACAGCAAACAAAATTTATATTTGGAAAGTACATGAAAAGTTGATTGGAAAACATATTTGGTTTGTGAAATTTGGAATTTTTATGAACAAGTTATGAATTTTGCAATTTTAAGTGAATTTGACAAGTTTTCAAATATTGCACAAATTTAAAATATTCAAAACAGTAAACAAATTTTATATTTGGATAGAACATTTAATTTGGTATTGAAAACATATCAAAAATGTTGGATTTGGAGTTAGGATGATTTATTTATGCAATTTCCAAAATTGGGTGCAAATCTGCCATTTTTAACCCATTAGGGACTTAGGAAAAATTATTTCAGGGGTCTAGATTAATTACCAGGGGCCTATTGGTGAAAACCAGAAAGTTTGTGGATCTGGAGAATTGAAATAAAAAAGATGGGTAATATGCAGGGGGTGGGATTCGATCCCCTGCCCTCTGCCTCCTGCGCCCAAGGGAAGAACCAGATGGGCTGAGCTGCGGTTGGTGAAAGGAAGGGACTCGGGGGGGGGTATGAGGTGCTGTTGCGGGACTTTTTACCTGAACTGCAATCGATCGTGGTCTCTGTACATCTACAGCGAACGGAGGCAGTAAGGTTCGCCGGCGGTTGATGGCTGCGGGAGGCGCCGTGGGGGAACTATGGGAGGCGGCCCTAGAGGAGAGGAGGGAGGAGGGCGAGAGGAGGAAGCGGAGCGGCCTCACCTTGGCGATCGGGAGCAGATCGGCAGGGAGCAGCAGGGCGCTGCAGCAGGGAACAGAGGGCGCCGGCGGTGGAGAAGCTTGACGGCGGCGCCGCCTCGGGCATCCATGGCCGATGACCCCTTCATCGAAGTTGGAGCCGAGAGGATGCCGGTTCCATTCCCGGGGACGGCAAGCCCTCGAGGTGACCGTGGAGATGGGGAGGTGGCGGTGAACAGAGGCAAGTTGGGTGGAGGTTCCAAATTTCAGAACAATGGCAGAGGGTTTTTGGGGGAGGAGATCGATGGGAGAGGCCGGATGGCGGCGCATGGGAGGAGGAGGAGGAGTGGGGAACTCGGCTAGGGTTAGGGTTGCCCTCTAGGGGGTAGATATGGAGGGGGCAAGGGGGCAGGTGGTCCATGGAGGGGGGTGTGACAGCGACACCCCTCTGTCCGTACGAAGAAGATGACCGTGGGGGCTGCTGGGCCAGGGAAAAGAATGGGCTTTGGGGAAGGAAGAGAAAAAGGCTGGGCCATGCCCTTCTCCTTTGGGGTTTTAAATATTTGTTCTTATTTTTTTTTTGCATAGAACCAAATGGAAGAAAAGGATGGGGTTATGAGTTGCTAAAATTTTTGGGAAAATTCAGGTGCATTTGTTAGTCCAATATCTACCCTTGACAACTTAAGTTTTTTTTTGAAAAAATTCAAACTATTTGCTGTTTTGTCAATTGGTGGGAATTTAAATAATTTGCAACTTAATTGATTAATTATTGGAAAACATCAAATTTAATAGGGTAACCCTATTATTAACTTGGGTTAACTTAGTGGAATGGTTTGGTAGTTTTCATGAATTGGAAACTTTGGTGCTGTTTGAATTTGAGTTTGAGTTTGGAAGCAATTTGGGAATTTATTTATTTGAAACAAAGCACCAAATTATTAGTTGATCAAACATGGAAATAATTGGAAACAAAAGATTAGATTGTTTTGGTAATTTTCATAATTTTCCAATTGGGTGTTGTTTATACAATGTATTGAATTTTTGAATGTGATTTGGAAACAATTGATTGATTAAAACCATTAACTTAACAAGTGAGCTTTCTGGAATAAAAAGAAAACAATTTGGTTGTTTTTATTTGAAATAACATTTTGGAAATTGTAACATCACAAGGATGAAACAAAGGGTTTGAATTTTGGTTTGAAATTCAAATAGAAAACAAAGGAAAACAAATGAAAACAGTTGGAAAACAACTAAAAACAGAGGAAAACAAATGGAAAACAAACAAAACAAATGCAACCAACATGATGCCATGATGCAAAACATAAAATAACAGAGAGCAAACATTCTAAAGGCTATTTTTCAGACTTGGGATGTTACAAAACGCCCCCCCTTGAAGGAATCGCGCCCCGAGATTCCTACTGAGAAAAGAAAAGGTCCGGAAACTTCTTGGGAAGATCCTCTTGAGCTGTGACACGTGAAACACATCGTGCACCTTGGATAGTTTTCTGGAAGTTGAAAACGATAAGCATTTCTGGCAACTCTGCTGAAAAGATGTCAGGGAATTAGCAAACCACCGGAACATTTTCAAGTAAGGGGAGAGGTTTTTGTATCTAGGGTGTATAGCTGAATGGAACTTGATTCATTTGGAGAATAGATTATCTGGCTAGAATGGTGGAACAGAGTTATTGACATCAATGCAACACCAGGAATAATCATCAATGTCAGAATCATCAACATGAGAGTAACGAGGAATATGTGGCCTCCCATTAGAATTGGATTGTTCTTACTTATCTTGGAGGTCAACATTTGAGATCCCGGGGAATGAACAGAGTTTTGATTTCTTAGTGGAACCAGAATTGGGTTGTATGTTGTGGAAAAGATTGTTGGCACAAAGGAATATGGCTCTCCGGTATGAAATAACACTTTAGTTGGACAAGAGTTTACGAGGAAGTTTTGATTAGACGCCGGTAGAAGATTTGAAGTGGAAAACAACAACAAGATTTCAACGGACGAAAGGTTCTTTAAAAGAACAGGATAACGAAGCAACACCGGGGAAAACGAGAACAAAACTCCTGAGGTACTATGGAAAACCCATCCGGGCTTCTAAAGGATCAATATCTACTGCTTAAGGAATAGAGGATTTGCTTCCGGGGCTTACACGCCTCCGTTCTCAATTGTGAGTAGGCAACATGATAAATCATGTCACAA
The DNA here is from genome assembly GCA_028641055.1 of Alopecurus myosuroides. Classification (NCBI taxonomy): domain Eukaryota; kingdom Viridiplantae; phylum Streptophyta; class Magnoliopsida; order Poales; family Poaceae; genus Alopecurus; species Alopecurus myosuroides. The sequence goes on from CM054058.1 coordinate 2,467,559, forward strand.
CCACCTCCATTCCTATGGTCTAGTAGATATAACCATCCTAGAGAAACCAGAATACGTGAAATCCTAACTTGAAAGTTTAGATGAGAAGGGAAAACAACGTTGCACTTCCTTACCAGAAAAAGGGAGGGAGGGTGGGGATAAGAAGAAAAAAGAACAGAATTCCTACTCTCACGTTTCATTTTTCCTATATAGCTACAAAATAGTTTCTAGACTCAACTGCGACCAGTAAAAAGGGATCCTACAGGCAGACAGGTTTTGATACCATTTGTCGCACCCTGATTTCTAGGGGATACTCACCGTACGAACTGGATAGCAGATGCTTGGATTATGGGGCATAACTGCTCCCACGTCCCAGCTTCCTGGTAGGCCTGCGCTTATGCGCGACAACATAAGCCCTGCTATTCCATCGTCGATGTAAACTATCCACTAGAGATCAAAGGCACTTCCGTCGACGTACTTCAAACCATACACACATGGTACGTCAACGGCGTTTAACAACTGATATCACAACATATCTCTACGACACAAAAGATTGAAATAAGTTGCAAATGGCTCTCATTAGAGCAGAGATAGCAAATACAATCATTCAGAGGGCACATGCCCCAACAATTCATCATTACATCACAGCGGAAGCATTCAACATGTCTGAGTACAGACAAGAACCAAATAGGCCTAAGAGGCCGGAAACAAACAGACGGAGCCCATCCACGAAGTCTTGGATCCTGCCCGGGTCCGCTATCTACTCGTCAGCAGTCTCGTCATACTCCACGTAGTAGCCACCATGTGGATCTTCGGAAACATCGGTCTGCGGAAACCACAGCCCCAAAGGGGTCAGTACATAAACGTACTGGCAAGCAAGACTCACAGTTCACCAAAGTGTAACCCGTCAACACCAAGCACAGATGCTTTGGGTTCAACGGAAGGAAATGGATATAAAAGATGCTGCAATTGGCTGCTCTAAACAACTACAGAGTTATTACCACTTCCGGCTAACAGAAAGGAGATAAGATCGAGGATTGTAACCAACTGAAAGATAACTTCAAACAAACCCATCCTGGATCTCGCCCCTTATCCAAAGAAGCAATCCGAGGATAACTCACACAGCTGTATTAAAGGTGAATCAAGTTATTGTGTCATCAACCTATTACTAGTCAAGTTATTAATCATTGGGTGTAACATGTTTGATCATTATGTTTAAGTTGTCCTGAGTACTTGTTAGCCAGTACTTTCACCAAGTAATCCATAACCGCGGAAAACACGGCTTCTCGAGAAGATTATCCCTGCAGGGTTGCACCAATTTGGCCGTACACGCAAGAATATCCCGCCAGACGGGAATCAAACCCACCAAGCGAGGTACTCTACACAACTCGACTCTTCTTCGCATCAAGCCCAAAGAACCTTGGGCGCACGGCTAATCAAGCCCCGAAGAAAAGGGACCCTCATAGCACTCTAAGACCGTGTCCCCCTATATGCCGACTACAAAGTTTCCACCCTGGCCTGGGCTCGCAAAACATGCATGCGGCAAATGGAACACACGAACTAAATGAGGCGATTTGGACGAGATGCGAATCGAATCAACTTGAGGGGGGCGCCCATACTCGCTTCCCACATGCGGTTAGTGCGCTCATCATGGATCAGTAGACAAGACCCTTTTCCTATTAGGGTCGACACTAGCAGGCCTCAAAACCTCTCATGGGCCTCCTGCCGGTGCCTTATCATCAAATTTATTATTAATAGTAACATTAGCATGATTGATTGATTAAACATCGAGCCCCCACAACGTAATAGAAGTAGTAACAGTAAGTAACAGGTAACATACTCGAGCAAAACAACCTAAGCATGCTAGTAAGACACTGGCTCAAACAATGGGTTGTAGGAAGGGAGATGAGGCAATATCAGGTTTAAGGGATTCATGTGATAGGTTCGTAACAGAAACAACAACTACTAAGGCTAGCAGAAAGGAACAACGGAAAGTATCGGTAACCAATGTTGAAAGGAACACAGTGGTTCATGTGAGTGATAACTTGCCTGCAAAACCCAGTAGCCTGGTACTGAGCTAAATCCTTAGAAGGGGTGTCGTAAGTATCGTCGGTCTCAACGTCGTCGTTTATCCGAGAAGAAGCAAACAGACAATGCAGAAAAGGTAGACAATCATTATCATGGCATTGTGCACAATCAAAGATGATGCATGTCAAGTTAATGGTTGCATCAAAATAAACTAATTGACAAGATAGAAACAGGATTAAATGGACCCACATGCAATTGGATTGCATATGAAAAGCCCATGCATTATGGTTGAATTAATTGTTTTACAACTAGTCATCATGTGTAAGTGAATTAGCATGATGCATGGATGAGGAAAACAGCAAAATAACAACAATAGAACCAAATGGAAATAAGGCTTAAAAAGTTTAGAAATTCATTTATTAAGTGTTGGAATTTTGGTTACTTAAAGGTGCCACACAAGAATTTGTTGTTTTCATCAAGTTAAATTGTTCAAAATAGATAACAAAGTTTATATTTGGAAAGAGGGTTTAATTTTGCATGGAAAACATATTTCATTTGTTGAAATTGGACTTAAAATGAGCAAGTTATTATTTTGGCAATTTTAAATGCAATAAACAAGAAACAGTTGTTTTCAGCAATTTAAATTATTCAAAACAGCAAACAAAATTTATATTTGGAAAGTACATGAAAAGTTGATTGGAAAACATATTTGGTTTGTGAAATTTGGAATTTTTATGAACAAGTTATGAATTTTGCAATTTTAAGTGAATTTGACAAGTTTTCAAATATTGCACAAATTTAAAATATTCAAAACAGTAAACAAATTTTATATTTGGATAGAACATTTAATTTTGTATTGAAAACATATCAAAAATGTTGGATTTGGAGTTAGGATGATTTATTTATGCAATTTCCAAAATTGGGTGCAAATCTGCCATTTTTAACCCATTAGGGACTTAGGAAAAATTATTTCAGGGGTCTAGATTAATTACCAGGGGCCTATTGGTGAAAACCAGAAAGTTTGTGGATCTGGAGAATTGAAATAAAAAAGATGGGTAATATGCAGGGGGTGGGATTCGATCCCCTGCCCTCTGCCTCCTGCGCCCAAGGGAAGAACCAGATGGGCTGAGCTGCAGTTGGTGAAAGGAAGGGACTCGGGGGGGTATGAGGTGCTGTTGCGGGACTTTTTACCTGAACTGCAATCGATCGTGGTCTCTGTACATCTACAGCGAACGGAGGCAGTAAGGTTCGCCAGCGGTTGATGGCTGCGGGAGGCGCCGTGGGGGAGCTATGGGAGGCGGCCCAAGAGGAGAGGAGGGAGGAGGGCGAGAGGAGGAAGCGGAGCGGCCTCACCTTGGCGATCGGGAGCAGATCGGCAGGGAGCAGCAGGGCGCTGCAGCAGGGAACAGAGGGCGCCGGCGGTGGAGAAGCTTGACGGCGGCGCCGCCTCGGGCATCCATGGCCGATGACCCCTTCATCGAAGTTGGAGCCGGGAGGATGCCGGTTCCATTCCCGGGGACGGCAAGCCCTCGAGGTGACCGTGGAGATGGGGAGGTGGCGGTGAACAGAGGCAAGTTGGGTGGAGGTTCCAAATTTCAGAACAATGGCAGAGGGTTTTTGGGGGAGGAGATCGATGGGAGAGGCCGGATGGCGGCGCATGGGAGGAGGAGGAGGAGTGGGGAACTCGGCTAGGGTTAGGGTTGCCCTCTAGGGGGTAGATATGGAGGGGGCTAGGGGGCAGGTGGTCCATGGAGGGGGGTGTGACAGCGACACCCCTCTGTCCGTACGAAGAAGATGACCGTGGGGGCTGCTGGGCCAGGGAAAAGAATGGGCTTTGGGGAAGGAAGAGAAAAAGGCTGGGCCATGCCCTTCTCCTTTGGGGTTTTAAATATTTGTTCTTTTTTTTTTTGCATAGAACCAAATGGAAGAAAAGGATGGGGTTATGAGTTGCTAAAATTTTTGGGAAAATTCAGGTGCATTTGTTAGTCCAATATCTACCCTTGACAACTTAAGTTTTTTTTTGAAAAAATTCAAACTATTTGCTGTTTTGTCAATTGGTGGGAATTTAAATAATTTGCAACTTAATTGATTAATTATTGGAAAACATCAAATTTAATAGGGTAACCCTATTATTAACTTGGGTTAACTTAGTGGAATGGTTTGGTAGTTTTCATGAATTGGAAACTTTGGTGCTGTTTGAATTTGAGTTTGAGTTTGGAAGCAATTTGGGAATTTATTTATTTGAAACAAAGCACCAAATTATTAGTTGATCAAACATGGAAATAATTGGAAACAAAAGATTAGATTGTTTTTGTAATTTTCATAATTTTCCAATTGGGTGTTGTTTATACAATGTATTGAATTTTTGAATGTGATTTGGAAACAATTGATTGATTAAAACCATTAACTTAACAAGTGAGCTTTCTGGAATAAAAAGAAAACAATTTGGTTGTTTTTATTTGAAATAACATTTTGGAAATTGTAACATCACAAGGATGAAACAAAGGGTTTGAATTTTGGTTTGAAATTCAAATAGAAAACAAAGGAAAACAAATGAAAACAGTTGGAAAACAACTAAAAACAGAGGAAAACAAATGGAAAACAAACAAAACAAATGCAACCAACATGATGCCATGATGCAAAACATAAAATAACAGAGAGCAAACATTCTAAAGGCTATTTTTCAGACTTGGGATGTTACAGGAGGCGAGTTTCGTTCCACGAGAACGTAGCAGATTAGTCGAATGTATCCCTTTTCATTTCTGTCATTTATTTGTCCATATCGTGAAATCGAATTATCTGTTTGGTATATGTTTTTGCATCGGCATTAGTCTAATGTAACTCTTTTACTTTTGGTCACTTAGATTCATCGAAACTTTTTTCATCTATTTCTCCATATTGTGAACTCGAATTATCTATCTTAAGAAAAATAAACATAGACTGCGTATTAATAGAAACCACCCAATACAACCAACGAGATTATCGATCTAAACAGAACATCAGAAGCACGGGGGCAACAGTCAACACACACACACACACACACACACACACACACACACACACACACACATATATATATATATATATATATATATATATATATATATATATATGTATGTATATGTGTGTGTAGTTTCGAAGCACAGCGAGAGAACGTTAGCTAGGACTAAAAGAACATCAATAGGGGGCTGACAGCTCCTCCGATGGCACTGGATCCTCCCTTGCCTGGGCCCTCACAGCTACGAGGAGAGCGATCAAAGTTTTCTGCTCTGCCAGGGCTAAATCGATCTTCAGTTTCCCAACCTTGGAGATCAGTTCGATGTTGCTGGCCATCATGTTCGACAGATCATCCATCAACTTCCGCAACGCTGCCAGGGAAGCTTCGCCCTGCTCCACTTGCTCCTTCCTGGCATCGGATGCCTTCTTGAGATTGTCGTGGGCGAGCTTCAAGGCCTTCTCAAGCTAAGCTTCTAGGATGGTTACCCTCTCCGCTAGAGCGGAGAAGATGACCCTCTCTTCGGCTTCAACTGCCCTATAGATAGTAGCATGATAGGAAGTTGATGTTAATCTAAAAGGCAAAATGGATCTCAAAAAGATGAAATCATGAGAAGTTCAGAAACGGATCCAAGAAAGATGAAATCACGAGGAATTCTGAAACGGATCTAAGAAAGACGAAATCACGAGGAATTGAGAAACAGATGAAAAGTATGTGAACGGAAATGGAACCTACATGAGGGCAGTAGACCGCTTCGCCGGTGGAGCCATGGCCGCCTGGAGGAACGCTCGAGCAGCTACTACGTCAAAGGGTTTTCGCTTGAGGGGAGGCGGTGAGGCAGATAGAGGATGAACTGAAGAGTGCATCTATTTATACACTAGAAGGGGGAGTTGAACGGAGGATCCGCATGCACAACGGAGAAATACCTGGCCGCTGGAACTAAAGAGACACATTTCACGTTCATGATATCGCGACGAAGTCACCAAAGCACGCGTGGCGTGCTGCCAGGGTTACGGTGGTGAGTGGAAGAGCGGTTGTTTCCATACTTGGGACACGATGGCACTTTCTTGAGCCCTCTCCTGTCAGGCCATTTTTATTGGGCCTTATAGCAGACCGTAGCCCACAATTATCCTAGTTGCAACCTAAAATAAAAAAGGAAGAAATATTGAAACTTTAACGATTACATAAAACATCAAAATTTTGATTATTTTGACATGTTTTCGACATCTTCCACACTACAGATCGACACGTCGGATACTACTACACGAATGTTTCGTAAAGTTCGTCGTTATCGGAGTCCTCCATAAGGCTCTCCCAGAATGCATCGTCCATCTCCTCATCCGACGATGAGACGACGATGGTGGAGGGGCCAGCATCGCCCCGGGATGTACGAGATCGCATCTTCGCGTCTCTCTCAGCGTCGATCTACAACTGCGCATGTACCAGATCTGGGAGATCAAGGCGGAATCTCTCCATCGTGGCCTCGTCGTCCCGACGGATGCGCAGCTGCACGAACGCGCGGCGGTTCTCCTGCTCCTCTTTGCGGGTCACAATCCTCTGATACGGGGCGAGGAACTCGGCAACTTCCCTACCTTCGACGTCCCGGAAGTTGAGCTCGGCGCGCAGGCGACCGAACCGCCACACCGCCACGTCGAACGCGCGGGCGGAGAGCTCGGGCTTGTCGAAGGTGCCCATCCACCACCGCACGTTGTTGCGTGTGATCTCCGCAGACCAGCGCCCGGACGGTCGCAGTTGCACACCTCGGAAGCCGGTGCTGCTTCTCACGCGCGGCGCCATCGGGTGGATTAGCGCCGAGAGTGAGGGGGAGGTGAGGGGGCTATGGCGGCGGCGTGCAGTAATCACCAGCGAGAGTGAGGGGGAGGTCGGGGGGACTGTGGCAGCAACGTTAAAGGTAGGTTGCGTGGTCCATGCCCGGTCGTATTTATGCGATAGCGACGAGGTCGAGAAGTTCAGTGACCGTTGGCTTGCCAGGCTTTTGTTGAGTTCTTCAGTGATGAGTTGCACGAACTACCAGCACGAGAGATTTGATCTAAACTCGAGCTTTTAGCAGCTATTAGCGATTTGATCTTTACTCGGGTTTTAGCATGAGGGGTCTACCTGCGATAATATATCTTAGAAGTTCACGAAACAAATTAAACCTTAACAAGTCCAGGAAACAAATGAAATTACACTCCAGCCAGACAAAATAAGAAGTTCATAGGCCTAGCTCAGCAACAACCTAGTCTCTTCTCCCCTAAGGCCTATCATTTGCTCCGGTTCTATATCACCCCCATCTCAGTGACCACCTCCAACCTGGGGTCATCGGTTTCCCTCACAATGATCAAAATAGGTTGCCCATTATGAAAATTATTGCCTTGGACGAAAACCATCCACACCAGCTTGGCAAGGATAATGCGGCCGTCGGTTTTCTTGTTGTAAGTAATGGTGGTGACATGCTCTTCTGCTCTAAGTCGTAGGCCAACCCTGCAATGATTCCCCAGGCCAGCGTGTTCCCCTATCAACTTCGGTAGTTTCTAAGCATGAAAGATAACATACCATATTAGCAGACCTTCTCATGGTTCTTGAAAGTTTACTTGCAAAAGGAGGAGGACGTCTTATAGATACATACCATAATATAGTGCTGCAAGTTTGTGACCGTGAAACGAGTCACAAAAGGAAGCCCAACGTAGGGTCCAAGGGGTAAAAGCCGGTCCAGGCGGTTCTTGTGGTGATTGTCGAGATTGGCTCTTTGGACATATACGATGTTGGCATCATCATGCCTCTCAACAGCAGAATTGTCAGAATCCTCATCATGGACCTCATCATCAGAATTGCTAGAATCCTCATCATGCATCTCATCATCAGAACTGCCATCTTCACTGCAAATTGAGTCATCTTCGCTTAAAACTGAGCCATCTTCGCTGCAAATTGAGTCATCTTCGCTTAAAACTGAGCCATCTTCGCTTGAAATGCAAAGTGAGTCATCTTCGGTGTCGCCAATAATAGCTACGTAGACAGTGGGCCTTGGTATCATGGAAAACTCTAGTATGTCTCCCACAGAGATGTTCTTTTCCTTGATGAACCAATCCCATTGTCTCGCGTGCTAACGGGTCTTGCTCTGTTCTTTTGACACACGAAAGGTGTACTTCCTGCCATGGGAACTAAACATCACACGCTCGCCTACTGTGACGCCCCGGGATCGGGCACTATGCAGATTTCAGCATTTCCGCCAAAATCCACATAATAACCGATTCCAGGTTGCCACTTGTGATAACATTACAACAATTCACGATTATTCCGCAACAACAACAGAAGAGATATATACAAGACGACTCAAACGAGTCAAGAATACAACTTATACAATACAAAGATCGAAAAGACAGCGGAAGAAACAACATAGTGCCCGACTACGGACAAGATACAAATTGGACTAAGAGTCCTGAAGATAACCGATGGCGTCCAATCCCTGCCCAGGCCAAGCCGGAGGGATTCCCAAGCTAACGTTGTCAGACTTCAAACCTGTTGACTGCAATGTGGAATATGCAGCCACGAAATGGATTCGTGGGTCAGTACGGTTAAGTACTGGCAAGCCATACTCACAAGATACCAGCGTAACCAATCATCACAAGATACAAATACTTTGGGTACAACGGAAAGGAAGGGATTATTGCAAAGAAGCGGCAGCGGGCAGCACGAACAACTAGAGAGACGCGCTACAACTTCCGGCTATTAGAGAGGGATAAGAGAGCGTATCAGAACCAACTACAACTACTCACCAAACAATACCCATCCAATGTTACCCCCTACTAAGGAAGCAACCCAAGGAAACTCACACTGTTGATTAGGGTGACATCATTTTTATGGTGGAGGTAATCTATATTACTAGTCAAGTTATTATCGTTAGGTGTAAGTTGTCTGAGTACTTGTTAGCCAGCACTTTCACCAAGTCATCCATAACCGCGGACAACACGGCTTCTCGAGAAGATTTAACCCTGCAGGGATGCACCAATTTGGCCATACACGTAAGAATGACCCGCCAGACAGGGAGCAAACCCACCAAGCAGGCCACTCAACACAATCCAACTCTTCTTCGCATCAAGCCCAAAGAACCACGTGCTGTGCGTGCGCGGCTAATCAAGCCCCCACGAAGAAAAGGGGGACCCTCATAGCACTGGAAGACCACGCCGCCCTAAATGCCGACTACAAAAGTTCCACCCTGGCGCCAAGGGCTCGCACCTGCATATGCATGCATCAAATGGAAAGCCCGAACTACGTGTGGCGATTTGGACGAGATGCGAATCGAATCAGAATTGCGGGGGGCGCCCATACTCGCCTCCCACATGCGGTTAGCGCGCTCATCATGGATCAGTAGACAAGACCCTTTTCCTAATTAAGGTCGACACTAGCAAGCCTCAAAACCACGCCGGGCCTCCTGCCGGTGCCTTATCATCAAATTAATATTACCCAAAACATTAACATGTTGTTGATTAAGTTGAAACCCAACTATCAAACTAAACAAGTGATAAGACGGATAACAAGACTTGAGCGCAAACAACAATAAGCATGCAACTACGACACGAGGGCCAACAAGGTAAACAAGCAACAGTTAATAGGAAGTGGAAGGAAAGGCTATATCATGGCTGCAAGGTAAACATATGATAGGATCAATACACAAGCATCGAAAATACTTGGCTAGCATAAAGACAAAGGAAAGAATCGGTAACAAGTGAGGAAAGGCAACACGGGTAGCAAGTGAGTATACTTGCCTGGAATCCAGCAAGTAGAGGTACATCTGCAGAACTTGTCGTTGCTCACATCATCTCAACGTCCTATCCGCGAAGAAGCAACGAACTAGAACAAACACCGGATGCAACAATTACTACTACGACAAAAGATCCAGCATGATCAAGATATGGATGCATGACAAGTTTAAGGATGCATGAAAGATAAACTAGTTGACATGGTAAACATATTTAAATGGGCCCATATGCAATTTGGATTGCATCTGGAAAAGCCCATGAATTAATGTTGAATTAAATGATCTACAAATAACCATCATGTGAAAGTTGATTAGAATGATGCATGGATGATGAAAAAAAAAATAAGAAAACAACAATAGCTTCAGTTTGATATGTTGTTTGCCAAGTTTGGAATTTTATTTATTAAGTTATGAACTTTGGCATTTTAAATGATTTTAAACAAACATTTGTTGTTTTCACCAATTTTACATGTTCAAAACAGATAACAAAATTTATATTTGGAAACAACACAAAATTTTAGATGGAATACATATTTCATTTGTTGAATTGGATTTTAGATGAGCAAGTTATTAAATTGACAATTTTAAATGCATTAATTAAGAAATAGTTGTTTTCAGCAATTTAATTTATTCAAAATAGAAAACAAAGTTTATATTTGGAAATCGTATTCAATTTTGCATGGAAACCATATTTTACATGTTGGAATTGGATTTGAATTGCCCAAGTTATGAATATTGCAATTTAAAAGGTGTAATTAAAGTATTGAATTATTATTCCAATTTTAATTAGGAAAAACAGTAAACAATTGTATTGAAAAAGTTGAAAACATGTAGCAAATGTTTCACTGAACATTTTGAGCTATTAAACATAATTTTTGGATCATTATTGAATTTATTATGCATTTTTCCATAAGCATTTTTATTCTGCCCCTTTAGTAAACAGAAGGAAACATGTTCAAATTTAATTCAGTTGTGACCAAATAAAATACCAATGTGTAGAGTTTGTGAAGAAAAAAATTTAGAGCTCAAGTTTGCTCAATTTGGGTGAACAGAACTCAATTTATGATTTTCCAAAGTTTCCAATTTTTATTGCATTTTCTGTATTTAATTATTTAATGCAAAATTTATTATAGAAACATGTTGCAACTTTGTGACTAATGGAAAGAGCACAAGATTCTGAATCCATAGAAACTTGAATCATTGAAATTGGAGCAATTTTCAATTTGTTATTGATTTTACAATTAAAGACTCAGATCTGTTTTTCTGGAGTTCGAGAAATAAAAGAAAAATAGAGGAAAAAGGGGTGGCTTTTGCTGCGGAAGGGGAGATTCGAACTCGGGGCTTCCAGCGTGTGGGACAGGGCGCCAAGCCACTAGGCTGCTGTGCGCTCGTGTGATATGTTACAGTTCTCAAACTAGGTGAAGTGTAACGGTGCGGTGTAAACTGACGAAACTGAATTTGCCGATCTAGACTTGTAGTAACCGGAAACGAACTCACAGAGAACGACAGCAACGACCGCGATCCGGCGCGCCGCTGTGCGCGCAAGGTGTGCGCGTGGGTACAGGTGTTGCAGGTGTGCGTGGGTGTGAGGGAGGCGTGTGTACCGTGCGTACGTGAACTATACGGTCGAGGGAAACAGCCAAGAAGAGGCCCCGTGCTGCAGCTCTAGCGTGCGGCCATGGCGGGCAGGCACTTGGTCAGAAGCGACACGACAGAACATAGCGCTAAAGGGCCGGATTTCGACGGGAATGGGAAGGGTGGCTCACCAGGAATCTGTTGATGGGGTTGTTCGGGCTTGAGGTCGACCACAGCGGCGGGAAAACGAAGGAGTTCGTCGGCGGCCAAACTGAAGGCGAGGAAGATACGCGCGATCTGGTGCCCCTCCGGGTTGCTCTTGATGTCGAGGAGGAAGAGGGAAGCGAGGTGGTTCTTCTCCACCCCCCGGATCGGCGTAGGGAAGGCCATGGCATCGTGGCGACGACGGGGTGCTCCGGTGAGGTTTTGTGGGTACAGGAAAGATTCAGGGAAGCGGGAGAGAGGAAGGAGAAAGAAAGGGGAGCGGCGGCAGCAGGAGATGGAGTAGGACTAGGGTTTGGAGGGGGAGCCTCGGGGGGATAGATAAGGGGAGGGGAAAGCAGGTGAGGGGGGCTCGGTGGAGGGTGACGTCCCCCTCGTGCTCGCTCTGTACGGACGGAGGAAGAAGGGGGGGTAGCGGGCCAGAACAGAGAGAAAGGTGGGCTGGGCCTAGAGATGTGCTGATGTGCTTCTCTCCAAATGTTTTTTTTGTTTGATTAAAACCACTTAAAGAAGATTTTTGATGGGAAACATGTTGCAAATAACTTTATTTGATTATTCTCCCACTAAATAAACACAACTTGAAAACTTTAAGATTTTAGGGCAATAATTATAATAAAATAATTTGTAAAATATAGGAATAGAGATAGAGAAGGAGGGATTTAATATTTCACCTCTAGAAATCATTTTGTTTGTATGAAAACAAAATAGGTTTGATTGAAATATTTTCACAATCAAGTTGGAGCAATAAAAGTTGTGACATGCAAGGTTTAAGTTGAAGGTAACATGATGAAATGATGAAGATGACAAAGGAGAAAAAGAACAATCAAGTTTCTAATTGGGGGAAAAAAATCCCCCGGGTGTTACAGACGACACCACTAACAAGGGATTGCGCCCTCGCAATCCACCCACTAACCCGGGAGGGGAAAGAAGTTCGACTATCGATTCTTCATGCTCCGAGTTGATCTCCTCGACACCACTAACAAGAGAATCTTGCTCGGGTTGATGACGATCTTCTCCCACCAGGAATCTTCCGATGATCGAACCTATTAGGTTAAAGGCTCAGAAAACGTCCACCCACGTAGGATCCTAAAACTTTGAAAGATTGAGAGGAAGAGAGACTCCAAAACAAATAAGATGAGAGGAGAAATAGAATAGAGATAAGGAGTAAACAAGAATCCTATCGAGAGGTTTCCAAAACAGTTTTTGCACAAATAGTTTTTGACACTCTAGAAACAACGACCGTTAGCGAGGTTAACCTATAGGCTTTGCGGACCCGTTGCTTCGATAACCATTCGTATCGAAACAACTTTGGGAATCGGAACCATGCTCTGATACCATTTGTGACGCCCCGGGATCGGGCACTATGCAGATTTCAGCATTTCCGCCAAAATCCACATAATAACCGATTCCAGGTTGCCACTTGTGATAATATTACAACAATTCACGATTATTCCGCAACAACAACAGAAGAGATATATACAAGACGACTCAAACGAGTCAAGAATACAACTTATACAATACAAAGATCGAAAAGACAGCGGAAGAAACAACATAGTGTCCGACTACGGACAAGATACAAATTGGACTAAGAGTCCTGAAGATAACCGATGGCGTCCAATCCCTGCCCAGGCCAAGCCGGAGGGATTCCCAAGCTAACGTCGTCAGACTTCAAACCTGTTGACTGCAATGTGGAATATGCAGCCACGAAATGGATTCGTGGGTCAGTACGGTTAAGTACTGGCAAGCCATACTCACAAGATACCAGCGTAACCAATCATCACAAGATACAAATACTTTGGGTACAACGGAAAGGAAGGGATTATTGCAAAGAAGCGGCAGCGGGCAGCACTAACAACTAGAGAGACGCGCTACAACTTCCGGCTATTAGAGAGGGATAAGAGAGCGTATCATAACCAACTACAACTAATCACCAAACAATACCCATCCAATGTTACCCCCTACTAAGGAAGCGACCCAAGGAAACTCACACTGTTGATTAGGGTGACATCATTTTTATGGTGGAGGTAATCTATATTACTAATCAAGTTATTATCGTTAGGTGTAAGTTGTCTGAGCACTTGTTACCCAGCACTTTCACCAAGTCATCCATAACCGCGGACAACACGGCTTCTCGAGAAGATTTAACCCTGCAGGGATGCACCAATTTGGCCGTACACGTAAGAATGACCCGCCAGACGGGGAGCAAACCCACCAAGCAGGCCACTCAACACAACCCAACTCTTTTTCGCATCAAGCCCAAAGAACCACTTGCTGTGCGTGCGCGGCTAATCGAGCCCCCAGGAAGAAAAGGGGGACCCTCATAGCACTGGAAGACCACGCCGCCCTAAATGCCGACTACAAAAGTTCCACCCTGGCGCCAAGGGCTCGCACCTGCATATGCATGCATCAAATGGAAAGCCCGAACTACGTGTGGCGATTTGGACGAGATGCGAATCGAATCAGAATTGCGGGAGGGGCGCCCATACTCGCTTCCCACATGCGGTTAGCGCGCTCATCATGGATCAGTAGACAAGACCCCTTTCCTAATTAAGGTCGACACTAGCAGGCCTCAAAACCACGCCGGGCCTCCTGCTGGTGCCTTATCATCAAATTAATATTACCCAAAACATTAACATGTTGTTGATTAAGTTGAAACCCAACTATCAAACTAAACAGGTGATAAGACGGACAACAAGACTTGAGCGCAAACAACAATAAGCATGCAACTACGACACGAGGGCCAACAAGGTAAACAAGCAACAGTTAATAGGAAGTGGAAGGAAAGGCTATATCATGGCTGCAAGGTAAACATATGATAGGATCGAGACACAAGCATCGAAAATACTAGGCTAGCATAAAGACAACGGAAAGAATCGGTAACAAGTGAGGAAAGGCAACACGGGTAGCAAGTGAGTATACTTGCTTGGAATCCAGCAAGTAGAGGTACATCCGCAGAACTTGTCGTTGCTCACATCATCTCAACGTCCTATCCGCGAAGAAACAACGAACTAGAACAAACACCGGATGCAACAATTACTACTACGACAAAAGATCCAGCATGATCAAGATATGGATGCATGACAAGTTTAAGGATGCATCAAAGATAAACTAGTTGACATGGTAAACATATTTAAATGGGCCCATATGCAATTTGGATTGCATCTGGAAAAGCCCATGAATTAATGTTAAATTAAATGATCTACAAATAACCATCATGTTAAAGTTGATTAGAATGATGCATGGATGATGAAAACAATAAGAAAACAACAATAGCTTCAGTTTGATATGTTGTTTACCAAGTTTGGAATTTTATTTATTAAGTTATGAACTTTGGCATTTTAAATGATTTTAAACAAACATTTGTTGTTTTCACCAATTTTACATGTTCAAAACAGATAACAAAATTTATATTTGGAAAGAACACAAAATTTTAGATGGAATACATATTTCATTTGTTGAATTGGATTTTAGATGAGCAAGTTATTAAATTGACAATTTTAAATGCATTAATTAAGAAATAGTTGTTTTCAGCAATTTAATTTATTCAAAATAGAAAAAAAAGTTTATATTTGGAAATCTTATTCAATTTTGCATGGAAACCATATTTTACATGTTGGAATTGGATTTGAATTGCCCAAGTTATGAATATTGCAATTTAAAAGGTGTAATTAAAGTATTGAATTATTACTCCAATTTTAATTAGGAAAAACAGTAAACAATTGTATTGAAAAAGTTGAAAACATGTAGCAAATGTTTCACTGAACATTTTGAGCTATTAAACATAATTTTTGGATCATTATTGAATTTATTATGCATTTTTCCATAAGCATTTTTATTCTGCCCCTTTTAGTAAACAGAAGGAAACATGTTCAAATTTAATTCAATTGTGACCAAATAAAATACCAATGTGTAGAGTTTGTTAAGAAAAAATTTTAGAGCTCAAGTTTTCTCAATTTGGGTGAACAGAACTCAATTTATGATTTTCCAAAGTATCCAATTTTTATTGCATTTTCTGTATTTAATTATTTAATGCAAAATTTATTACAGAAACATGTTGCAACTTTGTGACTAATGGAAAGAGCACAAGATTCTGAATCCATAGAAACTTGAATCATTGAAATTGGAGCAATTTTTAATTTGTTATTGATTTTACAATTAAAGACTCAGATCTGTTTTTCTCGAGTTCGAGAAATAAAAGAAAAATAGAGGAAAAAGGGGTGGCTTTTGATGCGGAAGGGGAGATTCGAACTCGGGCCTTCCAGCGTGCGGGACAGGGCGCCAAGCCACTAGGCTGCTGTGTGCTCGTGTGATATGTTACAGTTCTCAAACTAGGTGAAGTGTAACGGTGCGGTGTAAACTGACGAAACTGAATTTGACGATCTAGACTTGTAGTAACCGGCGACGAACTCACAGAGAACGACAGCAGCGACCGCGATCCGGCGCGCCGCTGTGCGCGCAAGGTGTGCGCGTGGGTACAGGTGCTGCAGGTGTGCGTGGGTGTGAGGGAGGCGTGCGTACCGTGCGTACGTGAACTATACGGTCGAGGGCAACAGCCAAGAAGAGGCCCCGTGCTGCAGCTCTAGCGTGCGGCCATGGCGGACAGGCACTTGGTCAGAAGCGACACGACGGAACATAGCGCTAAAGGGCCGGATTTCGACGAGAATGGGAAGGGTGGCTCGCCAGGAATCTGTTGATGGGGTTGTTCGGGCTTGAGGTCGACCACAACGGCGGGAAAACGAAGGAGTTTGTCGGTGGCCGAACTGAAGGCGAGGAAGATACGCGCGATCCGGTGCCCCTTCGGGTTGCTCTTGATGTCGAGGAGGAAGAGGGAAGCGAGGTGGTTCTTCTCCACCCCCCGGATCGGCGTAGGGAAGGCCATGGCATCATGGCGACGACGGGGTGCTCCGGTGAGGTTTTGTGGGTACAGGAAAGATTCAGGGAAGCGGGAGAGAGGAAGGAGAAAGAAAGGGGAGCGGCGGCGGCAGGAGATGGAGTAGGGCTAGGGTTTGGAGGGGGAGCCTCGGGGGGATAGATAAGGGGAGGGGGAAAGCAGGTGAGGGGGGCTCGGTGGAGGGTGACGTCCCCCTCGTGCTCGCTCTGTACGGACGGAGGAAGAAGGGGGGGGTAGCGGGCCAGAACAGAGAGAAAGGTGGGCTGGGCCTAGAGATGTGCTGATGTGCTTCTCTCCAAACGTTTTTTTGTTGTTGTTTGATTAAAACCACTTAAAGAAGATTTTTCATGGGAAACATGTTGCAAATAACTTTTTTTTATTATTCTCCCACTAAATAAACACAACTTGAAAACTTTAAGATTTTAGGGCAATAATTATAATAAAACAATTTGTAAAATATAGGAATAGAGATAGAGAAGGAGGGATTTAATATTTCACTTCTAGAAATCATTTTGTTTGTATGAAAACAAAATAGGTTTGATTGAAATATTTTCACAATCAAGTTGGAGCAATAAAAGTTGTGACATGCAAGGTTTAAGTTGAAGGTAACATGATGAAATGATGAAGATGACAAAGGAGAAAAAGAAAATCAAGTTTCTAATTGGGGGAAAAAAAATCCCCCGGGTGTTACACCGACTAACTTGTTGAATGCTATCCTAGCAGTGCACAGTACAACATGTGTATGAGAAATAAAAAGAAACGTGGAAATTAGATATTGTAACAAAAACACAAAACATAATACAAGTGTATGAAGAAGATTTTTTTTTACCACTGACTTGAGGTGACACTCTTGTACAGCAACACCGAACTTGGATGCAAAAGGATCAACATTTGGACAATTATTCTTGCATACAGGGCATGGAATACCCTGTTAATCAAGCAAAAAAGAAGCAGAAATTACAAAATGTGCATATAAGCAGATTGGTTCTAAAAAGGAACAATTCTTTAATGAAGACATTTATGTAAAACTGGGGCCGAACCACGAACAACTATTAATGCCTCATAATAAAAGCACAACCATGTTTATCCAAGAAGTAATTCTACACTACGAAGAGAAATGCACAATGAATGTGCTTGTACATTGCACAAGATAGTATGGAACACTCATTGCAATGATATGGTGACACATTTTAATCATCGACTTAAAGGGATCATGCACATTCAAAACAACATCTATAGTCACAGCTCTGTACTCATTGGCCTCAGGGAACATAGAGACACAACAAGCAGACACAACTTTGCTACAACAGGTGAGCCAGCAAAAGCAAAGACATGGCACATCTATTTGTGTCTGGTTCTTAATTTTGCTGGCCATGTGGTGGAGACATTGAGGCATCAGCCAAATACACATGTGTCAAAGTCATCAACATTGACCAAATAAGCTCATAAATTGTGCATAGTGATAACAAGCCTCATAAACACATAGGTGATCATGCACTAAAGGGCATCCCTAGAATTCATTGTAACATGCAGTCAGAATAAACACATATGGAACAATGCAAAAAAATGTGTAAAACAAGCCTCATAAACACATTGCCAACACTTGCTAGAAGAACGAACACAATACCAGGAAGTAATACAATACGTGGCCTTGTATCATTTCCACGTATTGTATCTGATCTCCTTGCATTTATCATGGCATGCAAACCAAGGCAAAAAAGAGTACTTATAATAGCATGTACGAAAACAAATACTCAAATTGTTTACACTACAAGGTATTATAGACACTTTCTTTTCCCTCACCACGGCCTAGTTGAAATCATCGGCATATAACAAGGAGGACATTCAAGGCAAAGAAAATTGGAAAAATGTAATACGAGCCTCATATATCATTGCCATGCAAACAAAGGGAAAAAAGAGTG
Source organism: Alopecurus myosuroides (assembly GCA_028641055.1). Lineage (NCBI taxonomy): Eukaryota > Viridiplantae > Streptophyta > Magnoliopsida > Poales > Poaceae > Alopecurus > Alopecurus myosuroides. The sequence goes on from CM054058.1 coordinate 2,485,930, forward strand.
CTTATAATAGCATGTACGGATACAAATACTCAAATTGTATACACTAAAAGGTATTATAGACACTCTCTTTGCCTTTAACATGGCCTAGTTTAAATCATAGGCATATAACAAGGAGGACATTCAAGGCAAAGAAAAGTGGAACAATGAAACAAATGTAATACGAGCCTCATATATCATTGCCATGCAAACCAAGGGAAAAAGAAGTGCTTATAATAGCATGTACGAATACAAACACTCAAATTGTATACACTACAAGGTATTATAGACACTCTCTTTCCCTTTACCATGGCCTAGTTTAAATCATCGGCATATAACAAGGAGGACATTCAAGGCAAAGAAAAGTGGAACAATGGAAACAAATGTAATACAAGCCCCATATATCATTGCCATGCAAACCAAGGGAAAAAGAAGTGCTTATAATAGCATGTATGAATACAAATACTCAAATTGTATACACTACAAGGTATTATAGGCACTCTCTTTCCCTTTACCATGGCCTAGTTCAAATCATTGGCATATAACAAGGAGGACATTCAAGGCAAAGAAAGGTGGAACAATGGAAACAAATGTAATACGTGCCTCATATATCATTGCCATGCAAACCAAGGGAAAAAGAAGTGCTTATAATAGCTTGTACGAATACAAATACTCAAATTGTATACACTATACGGTATTATAGACACTCTCTTTCCCTTTGCCATGGCCTAGTTTAATCATCGATATATAACAAGGAGGACATTCAAGGCAAAGAAAAGTGGAACAATGGAAACAAATGTAATGCGAGCCTCATATATCATTGCCATGCAAACCAAGGGAAAAAGAGTGCTTATAATAGCATGCACGAATACAAATACTCAAATTGTATACACTACAAGGTATTATAGACACTCTCTTTCCCTTTACCATGGCCTAGTTTAATCATCGGCATATAACAAGGAGGACATTCAAGGCAAAGAAAAGTGGAACAATAGAAACAAATGTAATACGAGCCTAATATATCATTGCCATGCAAACCAAGGCAAAAGGAGTGCTTACAATAGCAAGTAAGAATACAAATACTCAAATTGTATACACTATAAGGTATTGTAGACACTCTCTTTGCCTTTACCATGGACTAGTTTAAATCATTGACATATAACAAGGAGGACATTCAAGGCAAAGAAAAATGCAACAATGGAAACAAATTTAATACGAGTCTCATATATCATTGCCATGCAAACCAATGGAAAAAAGAGTGGTTATAATAGCATGTACGAATACAAATACTCAAATTGTATACACTACAAGGTATTATAGACACTCTTTTTCCCTTTACCATGGCCTAGTTTAATCATCGGCATATAACAAGTAGGAAATTAAAGGCAAAGTAAAGTGGAACAATAGAAACAAATGTAATACGAGCCTCATATATCATTGTCATGCAAACCAAGGAAAAAAGACTGCTTACAATAGCATGTACGAATTCAAAATACTCAAATTGTATACACTACAAGGTATTGTAGACACTCTCTTTTCTTTTACCATGGCCTAGTTTAAATCATCGGCATATAATTAGGAGGACATTCATCATGTTCATAAATTAGGAAACACAAAAGAAAAACAGGTGGAACAATGGAAAATGCACAGAAAAAATGAATCTGACCTCAGAATTTCTAAGTACAACAAGTAGATTCATTCCTAGCACCTGGCCTCGATAAATCATTAGCCAAAGTGTTAGTCATTGGACAAAATTGAACTAACCTTGCAAAAATACCAAATCTAATCCGTGAACCCAAAAAAGACACCAAATCTAAGCCTAATCTAACTGAAGCACCCAAATCGGGTACGGAATTAAACCACAACCTATCGAAATCATGGTGGAAATAGATGAACTAAGCGTGCCGGATAACCTAAACTCAAGACATAGAACAAAACCACGTCTATGGGAGAAACAGTGAAGCAGAGACGCAGAATGAACGGTAAAAACATGTAGATCTACCGTGCATGTCGTGCTACGTAGAAATATCGAGCTCAATCTACAGATCTATGATACATACAAGGGATAAGAGGGTTAGATATCATCTTACCGCAATTGCAAAAGCCCTCGAAGATCACGGGACGATGCACGCGGTGATCTCAAAAAAAGCAGATGAAGATCCTGCCTGCCCAGGGAGGAAGAGGAGGTCTGGCCTTCGTGTCCCGCCGAGGATGGTCTCCGCGGTGCTGTCAATGTCCCGGTGGAAGAAAACCCTCCGACGGAGAGAGGGGAAGCTCAGAAAGGCGGTGAGAGAGATAGAGCGAGTGACATGACTAGAAGAGAGAGAGAGGGGGAGGTAAGCGCAATTAAAGGGCACGCCTTCCCAAAGGGGTTGACGCTGCGTCTCCTGCGCAATAAAGGGCCGGTCTGGCGCTAGTTGCCAAAAACATTTCACAAAAGAGAAGAAAAATAATTTGAAATGGAAAGAAAAAATTATACAGAATAATAATAACTTAACCAAAAAGTACTCCGTCTGTTTGATCATAGAGAATAAAAACAATTTCCCGAATTTTTGAAAGACAAAATGCAGATTCAATTTTTTGAAAACCAAGCTTATCTGAATTGTGTTGATTATTTAGTGATATCGTGCCTTTTTTATAAATGATTATCTACTTGCTTGGATGTGTTAGGGTGGACACTAGGAAGTCCCAAGACAATGGTATGACCCAACTCTTGACAAGATTCCCTCCAGTTTCTCCGTTCTGGGAGTTTCGGGCCAATAGTGCATGTAAATTCGAGAGAGAAACACAGAGACAAAGAAGTCGGGATCTAAGAAGTCCTGGAACCCGCCAGAGAGAATCCGACGCCGGTGAAGACCTAACACAGAGAGTGAGGGAATCTTATGCCACCATGTGTTATGGTGGCATTCAAACGCTCCGGAGCCCCTCTCCGGAGAAAACCTAGCCCCGTTGGGGAAAAGGCGGAACTGTCGTTCTGGCCCCTCTACGTGAGCCGGAAGGGGGTAGCAAAGTGTAACCAATTGCTTGGTTGTGTGAGGTTAGGCCCAAGGAACACCCAATAAAATTGTAGGGCCCACCTCTTGTCCAAATTCACCCATTCCGCCAGATCCGGGAGTTTCAGGTTCTAAGTAGTCTTGGAACCCGCCAGAGAGAATCCGACACAGGTGAAGCCTAAACACAGAGAGCGAGGTAATCTTGGGCATAAAAGACCCATGACACACTCTAAAACACATGGTATGGAATGCAATGGGATTTGGTGTCATTCAGACGATCCAGAGCCCCATCTCCGGAGAAACCATAGCCCCGATGGGGAAAAAGACGGAACTGCCGTTCGGGCCCCTATACGTGAGCCGAAACGGGGTAGCAAAGTGGAACCAACTGCTATGTTGTGTTATTTTAGGACCAAGGAACACCCAAGACAATGGTAGTTCCCACCTATTGGAAGGATTCCCCCAGTCCCATCAGATCCGGGAGTTTCAGGCTCTAATTAAGTAGTCTTGGAACCCGTAGAGAGAATCTGATGCCGGTGAAGCCCTAACACAGAGAGCAAGGGAATCTTGGTCATCCAAGACCCATTACACACTTTAAAACAGATGGTATGGCATGCAAGTGGATTTGGTGGCAATTAGACGATCTGGAGCACCCTCTCTAGAGAAACTATAGCTCCATTGGGGAAAAAGACGGAACTGCCTTTCTGGCCCCTCTACGTAAGCCGGAAGGGGGTAGAAAAGTGGAACCAATTTCTTGGTTGTGTTAGGTTAGGCCCATGGAACACCCAATACAATGGTAGAAGCCACCTCTTGGAAACATTCCCCCAGTTTCGTCAGATCCGGGAGTTTCAGGCTCTAAGTAGTCCTGGAACACGCGAGAGAGAATCCGACGCTGGTGAAGCCATAACATAGAGAGCGAGGTAATCTCGGGTATCCAAGACCATGACACACTCTAACACACATGGTATGTCATACCATGGGATTTTTTGGGATTCATACGATCCGGAGCCCCCTAATGGTGCAGGTCTTGCACTCGTTGGGAGACCCCAAGAGGAAGGTATGATGAGCACAACAACAGTTTTCCCTCAGTAAGAAACCAAGGTTTAATCGAACAGTAGGAGGAAGAAGTAACTTCAGAAGGCTGAAGAAGCTGAGATGGCAGGGCGCACTACCGGTTCAGAAGCAACATGGAAACTACACAAAAAAATCAAATCACTTTGCCCCAACGAAGGAGTGAGGTTGTCAATCCCACCGGTTTTGCTGCACACAAAGAGGTTAAACGCATGGTGTGGAAAACAGTAGGAAAATAGTACGAAAGTAGTATGACAGCAGTATGAAAGCAGTAGGTGTTTTATCAGTATGAGGAAAAAGGACCGGGGTCCACGGTTCACTAGTGGTGTCTCTCCGTGAAAGACAAATAACATGTGTGGTGAATAAATTACAGCTGGGCAATTGACAAAAATGAAGGCTGCACCGTAGTGCATATGCAAGACATAAATACTACTATGTGATTCATGCAGGCATTACAACAAGATACATAGACCGTTATCCAACTGCATCTATGACTAAAAATCCACCCTTCGAATATCATTCAAACAAATGTTGGGTATTAAGTTGCAAGCAACAGATAATCGCAGTAAGCAAAGTGTGTAATGTAAACAATAACATCATCCTTAGACACAGCATTGTTGTTTTCTCCATAATGGAAACAACACATCCTCCATCCATCACGTTTCTGTCACTCGAGCATGGATGAAAAGGAGGCATGAACCCACTATCGAGCATAAATAATCCCTCTTGGAGTTACTAGCATCTACTTGGCCAGAGCATCTACTAACAACGGAGAGCATGCATGATTATAAATAACATAACATGAAGATAACGCGATAGATTGATAATCAGAAGACATAGCATTCAACATTCATCAGATCCCAGCAAAGACAACATGTAGCATTACATAGAGATGATCTTGATCATGCTAGGCAACTCACAAGATCTAAACATGAGGCACAAATTGGAGAAGACAACCATCTAACTAATACTATGGACCCGTAGTCCAGGGATGAACTACTCACGCATCACTTCGAAGGAGGGCATGGTGGTGTAGACCCCTCCGGTGATGATTTCCCCCTCCGGCAGGGTGCCGGGGAGAGCTCCAGAACCCTCCCGATCTCGGGATGTCGGTGATAGAGGCCTCGGGTGTTTCTCGGGTAAAAGTGGGATTTTTTAGGGTTTACGCCTCGGGGGGAATAAATACGCGAAACGGCAGAGGCGGTGGAGGCTCAGGGGACCCACACCACCCCCTGGCGCGGCCAAGGGGGCCCGCCACCCTATGGTGTGGGCCCCCTGAGGCCCCCCTCCGGGTCTCTTCGGGACTCCGTGGAACCTCCGGGATTTCTAAGACTTCCGGGCTTCGAATTTTCCAGTTCCGACAATATTTCCAGAACAACTTTTCTGAAACTCAAAACAACAGAAAACAGGGAACTGGCTCTGTGGCATCTTTTCAATAGGTTAGTCCGGAAAATCGATAAAAATGACATAAAGTGTATAGCAAACATGTGGGAAACAATAAGAAAACAACATGGAACTTCAGAAATTAAGGATACGTTTATGACGTATGAACATCCCCAAGCTTAGTTCCTACTCGTTCTCGAGTAGGTAAATGATTAAAACACAATAATTTCTGAGGTGACATGCTTCCAATATAAACTTGATCATCAATAATGTAAAAGCATAAGTAAGATGAGATCATAGAACTTAAACACAAGCATGATAATAAAACTTTAATAATAAAGCATAGCAATCACTTTTCATCATGAGAAGTAACTCAAATAAAAGATCATGAATAACAATGCAAAGAAAGATATATGTTTGTTTCGTGTATAAAGAAATCATGTCAAGGTGATATTTCGCTAGTCCTTAAGAGTGGGGAGAAACATAAATGCCAGGACACCTTCAAAGTTTATGAGGAAGACTAGAACAAATAATTAGAGAACAAGCAATAACACATCATAAATCAATTAATAATGTTTCTGAGACAAATGCACATAAAACTCAGAATGGCAACTATGCTCTATCAACCGTGCATAAAGTTAGAAGATGGAGACTCAACATAAAAGGAAAAGAAATGCCGTTCGCAGAGGGAAGCATGGATCACTCATGTGCTAGAGCTTTTATTTTATTAAACAGAGGTATTGAAGACATTTTTAAGAGAGGTGTATGCTTATGTCAACGAATGGTAAAAAAAATATAGTACTTCACAAGCCAACTAGACTTCACAAGAGCGGCTCCCATAGAAGGACGCATCTGGGTAGAAGGTCATCCCTATTTTTCTTTTGTTTACACAATTATGCTTTGACTGATAAATGAGGGGCAAAAATAGTGAAGAGAATTTGTGTTATTAATTTGGGGCTGGGCAGCCTGTTGCCTTCTCTTCTATTATTAGATAAGCGGATGAAGCCACTAGTTTAGGGTGTAAAAATCCAATCAACAAGTGAGATAAAGATTCTCTATTTACGTCCTCATGAGCTAAAACAGAAGCACAAAACAAGAGTAATTGTGAAAGTTTTAAAGGTAACACATGAGCAATTTACTTTGTAGTGGTGGTTAATTACGACATGTAGTTGGGTATGGTGGAGACAATGGAAAATTTTTGGCTTTTGGAAGTTGGATGCACGAGTAGAGCTCATACTCAGTACAGGTGGAGGCTAGCAAAAGACTAGGAGCGACAAATCAAGAGAGCATAAGAGCCACAATCATGCATAGAGACATCAACATCATTAATCAAAGAATAAGTGGTACCAAAAGTTCAAAAACTAAATGATCATGGAGGCTATTAGTGACTGGTTCATAGTCATAAACTTTGTGTGAGCATGCGCCAAGTCAACCAAATAAAACATTCAAAGGAGAACACCACAAATTTATGCTTCAATATGACCAGAACAACTCATGATTCTTTCAATGGCACATTAAACACTCTCAGATGTTTGAGGCTAATCATGCTAATAAATGACCACAGGGCTTTAGAACTAAAATAAAATCTAGCATGATATGAAAAAGTCTAGACACAGTCTATACAAGCTTCTACTTGTACTCTTAAAAATTCTACCTCAAGCAGCAGTTTCTTTTCCCAACAAGCACCATACAAAACATGCTTTAACAAAAAATCTCTAAATGCTACAGCAAGCAAACATGAGAGTACTCACATAACACTACTAAAACTAACAGCTCTGAATAAAAGATGCAATGAAAAAAAGAGGTAATGAAACATTAATTTTTGCGGCAAGTAGAAGAAAAACTAAGAATACTAGCATAGCAAGTATTCGAACAAAAAAGTGGAGCATGTCTCTTTCCCAAACAAGGAATTCTAGGTTCCAAATATATTATTGCAGCAAGGAAAACAAAATAAAACAAAGGAAAACAAATAGACGCTCCAAGTAAACTTCATATGATGTGACCGAATAAAAATATAGTTTCACGAGAAGTGACCTGATAGATAGTTGATGAAGAAGGGGATGCCTTGGGAATCCCAAAGCTTAGATGCTCGAGTCTTCTAAGAATATGCTTGGATGAACCACGGGGGCATCCCCAAGCTTTGACCTTGCAGGCTTCTTGATCACATATATCACCCTCTTCTCTTCACTCTTGAAAACTTTCTTCACACCACATTCAAACAGTAATTCACATTAGAGGGTTAGTGCAACAATTAAAAATCCATTGGTTCTGTATGGAACACGTGCTATTGATACTTTTAAACATTAGCTCCAGCCAGTGATGTTTCGTGAAGCAAAGAAATCCACTTGCGCAAAAAAGCAAATGCAAAAAAAATGGCAGAATCTGTCAAAACCTGAACAATCTGTAAACACGAATTTTTTAGAGGCACTTACGTTGCTCAGATTGAAAACCTTAAAGAACAAAAAAATTGCAGAATTATCTGAGGAATAAGCAAAAGAAATTTCAGGTCATTCTGATTTTGCTATGATTTATACAAGTTTTTACGGTGGACAGAACAAATCTGTTTCCTGCGCAGAAATCCAAAAACCAACTCCAACTTTCATCAGAAGCCTTACTTGGCACTACTAAAACATGAAAAGTAAGATACAAAGGAGTTGCTACAGAAGTATACAACCCCTTGACTCAAAGAAAACAGAGAAAAACAAAGCAAAAATAAAACCTTGGGTTATCTCCGAAGATGTGCTTTTCTTCAACGCCTTTTAGCTATACCGAGAAAAGTGGAATCACGTATTTTCAAGTGAAGCAGATGCTCACATAAGAAATATGACTTAAGAAAAAGAGAGAATCAAAAATAAAATATAAAACAAAATTAAGTCTAACCCACTTCCTATGCATAGGAATCTTGTAACGAAATAAATTAAAGAAGCTCAAACTAGAGATCATGGGAAGGTAGAACAAGAGCAATTTCAAAACTTTCAACGACAAGAGAGATGTTTTATTAACATGAAAATTCCTACAACCATATTTTCCTCTCTCATAATAATTTTCAGTAGCATCATGAACAAACTCAACAACATAATTATCACATAAAGCATGTTTGTCGTGGTCTACAAGCACACAATTCATATCAAGCTCAAAAGTAGTGGGATCAAAATTTATAATAAGCTCCTCTTTCTTCCCACTTTTAGCAATAGAAAAACAAGATGATTGATCACTCATAAAAGTTATAGGAAACATTATGTAGCGCCCTACCTGTTGATAAAGGTAGAACACTTGTGTAACCTGCTATTCCCGGGATCTCTGATAGCATACACATGACAAAATGAAATATTCATTGCAATAGCATCATTCTACATCGTTGATCCAGTGGATAAGAAATAAAATAGTCTTACAATTGGCATAGTCAACATGGACCAGCCCAACTGACCAGGTTTCAAAGTAAACACAGCGGAAACAAATCATCAATGAGCCTTCTTCATCTTCATGCGCCACAGGCAGAACATGTTGGCGATATACTCGAGATCCTAAACGAAATCCTCACTCGTCTTCAGATTCATCTGCACGTTGGAATATGCAGCCACAAGGGAGTCAATACAATTTAATGTATTGGCAAGTGACACTTGTATGGTGGCAGTTTTGTGGAATAACTATCTACATGATATTTGGCTGGTGGAGTCTGGGCTATTTGCATAAAGCCAGTTTTGTCCTATATTTGAAAAAATCTTTGAAAACCAACATGGGTAGACACACCATGTAGTTTGGTAAAGGCATCATGGGTAGACACACCATGAAGTTTGATAAAGTCATCATGGGTAGACACACCATGAAGTTTGAAAATCATCATGGGTAGACACACCATGAAGTTTGAAAGCCATCATGGGTAGACACACCATGAGTTTGAAAAGGTAGCACAGAGGGGTAGACACACCATGTGCTCTAGGAAAAAGGTTTCTAGCATGTTTTAATTTATTCAGAAAAGATGAGGAGATCCTTCAGCACCAACTATGTCTAGTTTGCTCAAATTTCCCATAACCGGGGACACGGCTAAGATCTTAGTTTTTAAAACTCTGCAGAGGTTGTGCACTTTCACCTTGAGACTCATTTTCCCCGAGAGAAAAATGAGACAAGATCTTTGGGAAGAGGGATTCAACCATACCAGTATTGACTCGTTGCTCCTAAAATTCTACCATCCAATGTCAATACAACAGGAGGAACCCCCACAACTTACTTAATCTTGGCAGAGCCCATATTACCTCAAGGCTGCACTAGAAGCTAACTATACATGGAAGACCTACAGATCTCTTTAGTCCTGGGTGGCAATCCACAAGTGTACCCTCAGGTGACAACCACCGCATCCATGGCCCTGGGAGTGGTTACCTAGGTGACAACCACCACAGACATGGCCCTGAGTAGCCACTCAACATAATCCAAGCAATTACCAATCCACCCAGGTGTTTCATTGGGTTGTTAATTTTCTATTTTCAAAGTATCACAACCCAATAAATAGCAGCATCAGTTGTGATATTGTTCTAGTATAGCTAAACTAGAACCTAGCAGGGGTTTCAGGTTGACTACACACTACTAGGTGTTCTGAGCATAGCATATACTTGGAAAATAATAATATCACCTATCATGCACACTACTGAAAACACTAATGCAATAAAAAGTGGGACATGAGCATCACTTGCCTTGTGGGAGTTGATATAGAAATACTCTCTTGACCAACATAACGTTTCTCTCCGTACAATCTAAACAAGCAATAACAATACAAACATAAACATACCACTCAAACAATACAAACATATACATGTATGCATGAATGCAAGATTTTATGTTACACATGTTAGATATAGTGTTGATATGTGTTTGGCATTATATGAGGTTTACTTAGTTGACACAAGGCTCTGGTTGAATTTTATTTCAATGCATTTATTTAATTACTCCAATTTAGTAGTCTATTAATAGATCTTTGGATTAGTTAAACTTTAAACACACTTTTAAGTTTCTTCAAAAATTGTTCATTGGTTTCTATGGACAGGGGTTACTGATATCAAGGTGACACAATTGGTTTCACTCAAAAATACATTTTATAATTTAAATTATGGACAGATTACTTATTTGACTAAATTTGAAATAGAAAGTGTGTAAACGATACAATTTTGGTTTTCTCTGGTTCCTTGGTGTTCTACAAGTTCTAAGGAATCCAGAGACTACAAAATTAACAAAATTGGGGTAGTAGAACTCAAACTATGAATTAACTAGTGTTTATGAGTGGTTTCGGCAATTTAAAAATTACTCCAAAATTTTATACACATACCACCTAATATTTTTTTATATTTGGATAGAGGATTTGATTAGCTTTCTATAGGTTCAAGTATCACCATTTTTTTATCTATATTCAACTTTCTATCGAATTTACAAAGTGACAGATGTTTCTGTTTTTGAATTTGGATTTAAACAGATTAAACAGGGGGGCTGACTGGCGCTGACTGGCATTGCCAAGTGGCGCCACATGAATGGATCGGGTTAGCGCGCGCTGACTGGGGCGTGTACCGGTCAACGGCGAAGGATCTAACCGTTGAGATTAGATCGGACGGTAGGGGGCGGGGGTGGGGACTCACCAGAGTTTTCCCGCCGGAGATGGCTGCACGACGGCCGGCACGCAAGGAATTTCGACGACGGCAACGTTACAGATCCCCTAGAGCTCAACGGAGGTGACCTCGGGGTGCGGAAGGCCATGAAGATCTCGATGGAGACTACAGAGCGATCGCTGGTCTCCTCGGAGGACGGGAGGAGGTCCACGGAGATGGCTCGACGGCGACGAACACGGATGGGCACGGCGTGATTGATGTGCTGCAGAGAAAAATTGCCCGAGGGCTTAGGGACGGGCGCGCACGCACTAGGATTCGCAAGGGAGTACTCTAGGGCACAGGGACTCGCTCATCTCGCCGGGATTAACGACAAACGGCGACAGGGTAGAGAAGTCCGGCGATGAATTGTTGTGTCCTGGATGCATAACAGAGAAGGGAAATAGAGGGGAAATGAGAGAGGGTGTCCGGGGGGCGTACTGAATGGGTTCGGGAGCAAGGAGGGACACTAGGCGAGGAGATCGTGCGAGAGTGCACCGTGGACGTGGGCAGTTGCGGTGGAGGTGGAAGAAGGTGACGTCACAGTGACGTCCTTGGTGGGGTCCACCTGTCAGCGAAGTGGAGAGAGAGATGGCCGGCTGTGGCTGCTGGACTAGCTAGGCGCTGCCCCGCGCGATAAATAGCAAATGGGCTCAGTCCGGCTGCTGGGTGGCTCGCCCATTGTCTTTTTTTTGTTCTTTCTCTTTTTTCCCCTTCTTTATTTCCTGGTTTATTAAATAAACCATACCTTATGATTTGTAATTCCAAATGGCCTCAAACAAGTTTCTAAAATCTTCTTACATAATTATCTTTTAAATATGAACATAAATGTGTCATTTCCAACACATTTCAATATTGAAGTTTCGAAAATAGAGATAAAGCCTTAATAGTACTAATAATCATTTTTAAATAGCACATAGTGAATCAATGGAAAAAATGCTTGTATAAGATTATGGAGATATCCTATAAGTAAAAATTTTCTTTCCAAGGTTATTTCAACTTGTTTTCAAAAACAAAATAATTTATATAAAAACTTTATTGGCTATTTCTTGATATAATTCTGGAATGGTATTATGGAAATATTTTTATTCACATGAGATACCTTTGGAGGCATGAAGAAATATTAGAGATAATACTTCTCTGGTTCATAAATTTTTTCATAGTTATAATTGGGTTGGAAAACATGTTTGTAAATAAGTTTGATAAGAAGAAATATTTTCTCTTTAATATGAAAACTACATTTGGAATAGGTTTAAGGTTAAAGGTTTAAGGGGGAATAGTTTGGATTTTTAAATCCAATTTCATTGAGATGTGTATTGTTTTCTTTAGTTTGTTGCCTCTCATTTGGTTTTTTCGTGACTTGTTTAACATGAAAACAAAAAGTTTCAAATTTTTGTGATTTTTGAGCTTCTCTAAAAATCAGGGATGTTACAGACTACCACCCTTAAAAGAAATCTCGTCCCGAGATTTGGGAAGGCTAGAAAGAAAGATGGGTTTGGGCAACTTTGCTGAAAATAACTTGGTGGCTACCACCCTTAAAAGAAACTTTTGTAGGTAGTCTAAAACTCTTGTCTAACTGGTTACTGGGCTTACCATATCCTCCGCTGGATTCATACTTCATCATCCATATTATTCTTGTATATCATGTATCAACTCCTTGTGGGTATTTGGGATCTTGAATCCATGTTTTCAACATGTAGGATTCTATGTTTCCATATTCATCCCCAATAGGATGAGTCTATTCACATAGCTTGGAATGTGGTTTCACTCCAGATGGTTTGAGTAGAACTTTCCCTTGCATCATAGTTGCAGGCCAACATGAGTCTGTTGAGTTACCTTTGACACTGAGGGATCACTCTTTGGGTCAAACAAAATTCCTTGGTCAGCCTAACCTTCTCTTCAGCTTCTTGGATGATGTGAGGACCAAAGAAATTTCTTTCTCCTATGCCACTCCACAGCAAAGGTGTGGTGCGTTTTTTTATACTGAGCTTCAAATGGTTCCATCTCAATACTAGCTCGATGACTGTTGTTGTAGGAAAAATTCTACATATGGTAAGTTTTCATCCCAACTAGATCCATAGTCTAAAGTACATGCTTCTCAACATATTCTTTGGAATCTGATTTACTCTCTCGATATGACCATCTGTTTGAGAATGAAATGTTATGCTAAACTCTAGTCTGGTTCCTAAGGACTCGTGTAGTTGTTTCCAAAAGTGTGAGATAAACTGGGCACTCATATCAGACACAATACTCTTTGGAACACCATGAGGTCAGACAATATTCTTATGTATATATCAGCCAACTTTGCTCTGGTGTAGCTGACCTTTACTTGCACAAGGTGTGCTATCTTTGTTAGATGATCAACCACTTCCCAAATAGAACCATACTCTGATTTGGTTCGAGGTAATCCAGTGATAAAGTCCATACAAATTCGTTCCCATTTCCTTGGCGATCTTTCATCAGGTTGGTGTATCCCTTGAATGCAAACACGATGCTATTTCTAACGAAACTCTCATGGTAGTCAATATCTTCAATTGTATTATTCCTCCAAGATTGGCTTTATCATGGATGTGGTTGTTCCTTCGCACATAAGAACAGAATCCTGAAATCTTTGGTATTCCTCAATTGGATGGTTGTCTTAAAAGGTGCTCTTGGGTGTCAATTCAGTTGTTGCACTCCAACTTAGAAACTAGCTATGGTTGGTAAAGGGGTATGGTGTTGGGTTTGGTTTGGTTTAGCATGGATGAGTAGAGATTTAGAAAGAGACTAGAGAAGCTTCCTACCCAAACACCACAGAGCAAGGAAAAACATCTTACAAACAACATCTAGCAAGCAAACATTCATCACTCCAATCATCAAGGTTTAACAATCAACCTAGTATTGTCATAACACACACAATTGTATGATCAATACACTAACACGTTAACGTTGTTCTAACAAAGTAACTAGATTGGTGATCTCATCTATATCTTCTTGAGTTTTCTACAAATCGTCTTCTCAATGTCTTGAGGTGTTGATCTTCATGTTGAAACCAAAGGTCATTTGAAAACTATTCCTTTTACTCCATGAATTTTTCACCAACCTTGTCTTGATGGAAAACAAGAGGTGGGTCATCTATAACAAGAGAAGAATATTTTGAAGGTGAATAATAGATGAGAAGATATGAGAAGGATTAATATGTGATGTTCTATTTCTATAGGTTTGAAGAAAGTAGATTTTGAATCCTAGGGTCTTTTCCAAACTTAGGGTCTCGATCCTACATGCAACACTATGCTCTGATACCATTTTGTAGCGCCCTACCTTTTGATAAAGGTAGAACACTTGTGTAACCTGCTATTCCCGGGATCTCTGATAGCATACACATGACAAAATGAAATATTCATTGCAATAGCATCATTCTACATCGTTGATCCAGTGGATAAGAAATAAAATAGTCTTACAATTGGCATAGTCAACATGGACCAGCCCAACTGACCAGGTTTCAAAGTAAACACAGCGGAAACAAATCATCAATGAGCCTTCTTCGTCTTCATGCGCCACAGGCAGAACATGTTGGCGATAGACTCGAGATCCTAAACGAAATCCTCACTCGTCTTCAGATTCATCTGCACGTTGGAATATGCAGCCACAAGGGAGTCAATACAATTTAATGTATTGGCAAGTGACACTTGTATGGTGGCAGTTTTGTGGAATAACTATCTACATGATATTTGGCTGGTGGAGTCTGGGCTATTTGCATAAAGCCAGTTTTGTCCTATATTTGAAAAAATCTTTGAAAACCAACATGGGTAGACACACCATGTAGTTTGGTAAAGGCATCATGGGTATACACACCATGAAGTTTGATAAAGTCATCATGGGTAGACACACCATGAAGTTTGAAAATCATCATGGGTAGACACACCATGAAGTTTGAAAGCCATCATGGGTAGACACACCATGAGTTTGAAAAGGTAGCACAGAGGGGTAGACACACCATGTGCTCTAGGAAAAAGGTTTCTAGCATGTTTTAATTTATTCAGAAAAGATGAGGAGATCCTTCAGCACCAACTATGTCTAGTTTGCTCAAATTTCCCATAACCGGGGACACGGCTAAGATCTTAGTTTTTAAAACTCTGCAGAGGTTGTGCACTTTCACCTTGAGACTCATTTTCCCCGAGAGAAAAATGAGACAAGATCTTTGGGAAGAGGGATTCAACCATACCAGTATTGACTCGTTGCTCCTAAAATTCTACCATCCAATGTCAATACAACAGGAGGAACCCCCACAACTTACTTAATCTTGGCAGAGCCCATATTACCTCAAGGCTGCACTAGAAGCTAACTATACATGGAAGACCTACAGATCTCTTTAGTCCTGGGTGGCAATCCACAAGTGTACCCTCAGGTGACAACCACCGCATCCATGGCCCTGGGAGTGGTTACCTAGGTGACAACCACCACAGACATGGCCCTGAGTAGCCACTCAACATAATCCAAGCAATTACCAATCCACCCAGGTGTTTCATTGGGTTTTTAAATTTCTATTTTCAAAGTATCACAACCCAATAAATAGCAGCAGCAGTTGTGATATTGTTCTAGTATAGCTAAACTAGAACCTAGCAGGGGTTTCAGGTTGACTACACACTACTAGGTGTTCTGAGCATAGCATATACTTGGAAAATAATAATATCACCTATCATGCACACTACTGAAAACACTAATGCAATAAAAAGTGGGACATGAGCATCACTTGCCTTGTGGGAGTTGATATAGAAATACTCTCTTGACCAACATAACGTTTCTCTCCGTACAATCTAAACAAGCAATAACAATACAAACATAAACATACCACTCAAACAATACAAACATATACATGTATGCATGAATGCAAGATTTTATGTTACACATGTTAGATATAGTGTTGAGATGTGTTTGGCATTATATGAGGTTTACTTAGTTGACACAAGGCTCTGGTTGAATTTTATTTCAATGCATTTATTTAATTACTCCAATTTAGTAGTCTATTAATAGATCTTTGGATTAGTTAAACTTTAAACACACTTTTAAGTTTCTTTAAAAATTGTTCATTGGTTTCTATGGACAGGGGTTACTAATATCAAGGTGACACAATTGGTTTCACTCAAAAATACATTTTATAATTTAAATTATGGACAGATTACTTATTTGACTAAATTTGAAATAGAAAGTGTGTAAACGATACAATTTTGGTTTTCTCTGGTTCCTTGGTGTTCTACAAGTTCTAAGGAATCCAGAGACTACAAAATTAACAAAATTGGGGTAGTAGAACTCAAACTATGAATTAACTAGTGTTTATGAGTGGTTTCGGCAATTTAAAAATTACTCCAAAATTTTATACACATACCACCTAATATTTTTTATATTTGGATAGAGGATTTGATTAGCTTTCTATAGGTTCAAGTATCACCATTTTTTTATCTATATTCAATTTTCTATCGAATTTACAAAGTGACAGATGTTTCTGTTTTTGAATTTGGATTTAAACAGATTAAACAGGGGGGCTGACTGGCGCTGACTGGCATTGCCAAGTGGCGCCACATGATTGGATTGGGTTAGCGCGCGCTGACTGGGGCGTGTACCGGTCAACGGCAAAGGATCTAACCGTTGAGATTAGATCGGACGGTAGGGGGCGGGGGTGGGGACTCACCAGAGTTTTCCCGCCGGAGATGGCTGCACGACGGCCGGCACGCAAGGAATTTCGACGACGGCAACGTTACATATCCCCTAGAGCTCAATGGAGGTGACCTCAGGGTGCGGAAGGCCATGAAGATCTCGATGGAGACTACAGAGCGATCGCTGGTCTCCTCGGAGGACGGGAGGAGGTCGACGGAGATGGCTCGACGGCGACGAACACGGATGGGCACGGCGTGATTGATGTGCTGCAGAGAAAAATTGCCCGAGGGCTTAGGGACGGGCGCGCACGCACTAGGATTCGCAAGGGAGTACTCTAGGGCACAGGGACTCGCTCATCTCGCCGGGATTAACGACAAACGGCGGCGGGGTAGAGAAGTCCGGCGATGAATTGTTGTGTCCTGGATGCATAACAGAGAGGGGAAATAGAGGGGAAATGAGAGAGGGTGTCCGGGGGGCGTACTGAACGGGTTCGGGAGCAAGGAGGGACACTAGGCGAGGAGATCGTGCGAGAGTGCACCGCGGACGTGGGCAGTTGCGGTGGAGGTGGAAGAAGGTGACGTCACAGTGACGTCCTTGGTGGGGTCCACCTGTCAGCGAAGTGGAGAGAGAGATGGCCGGCTGTGGCTGCTGGACTAGCTAGGCGCTGCCCCGCGCGATAAATAGCAAATGGGCTCAGTCCGGCTGCTGGGTGGCTCGCCCATTGTCTTTTTTTTGTTCTTTCTCTTTTTTCCCCTTCTTTATTTCCTGGTTTATTAAATAAACCATACCTTATGATTTGTAATTCCAAATGGCCTCAAACAAGTTTCTAAAATCTTCTTACATAATTATCTTTTAAATATGAACATAAATGTGTCATTTCCAACACATTTCAATATTGAAGTTTCGAAAATAGAGATAAAGCCTTAATAGTACTAATAATCATTTTTAAATAGCACATAGTGAATCAATGGAAAAAAATGCTAGTATAAGATTATGGAGATATCCTATAAGTCAAAATTTTCTTTCCAAGGTTATTTCAACTTGTTTTCAAAAACAAAATAATTTATATAAAAACTTTATTGGCTATTTCTTGATATAATTCTGGAATGGTATTATGGAAATATTTTTATTCACATGAGATACCTTTGGAGGCATGAAGAAATATTAGAGATAATACTTCTCTGGTTCATAAATTTTTTCATAGTTATAAATGGGTTGGAAAACATGTTTGTAAAGAAGTTTGATAAGAAGAAATATTTTCTCTTTAATATGAAAACTACATTTGGAATAGGTTTAAGGTTTAAGGTTTAAGGGGGAATAGTTTGGATTTTTAAATCCAATTTCATTGAGATGTGTATTGTTTTCTTTAGTTTGTTGCCCATCATTTGGTTTTTTCGTGACTTGTTTAACATGAAAAGAAAAAGTTTCAAATTTTTGTGATTTTTGAGCTTCTCTAAAAATCAGGGATGTTACACATTATAGCAATCCTATTTTCAGTAGAATTATAATTTAGAATATCAAGTAACATAGGACCATCATCAAGAGCATTATCATAAGATTTATCCAAGTAGCATGGATTATCATAAATAACAGTAGCAATATAATTCTCACAAGTTTCATTCATAGTAGTATCAAGGTCACAAGTATAGCAAGTATTAATTTCATCAAATAATGTATGAGTTAAATAGTTACTATCATTGGGAGCTAGACATGGGTAGCTCCACTCTTCCTCTTCTTGATCATCACTCTCCTCCTCTTTTTCATCCAATGAGCTTCCAAATTCCACAATTTCTTCTTCCATAGGCTTCTTCAAGGTATTAGTCTCTTCCTTAGACTGAGCGCATTTATTAAGATATTCCATTATGTAGTGATTAAAATCCTCGTAATTATCAAAGAAATATTCAATTATAGCATAAATCTCGTATTTATAAGGTGCATCATCAATACTTTCAATTAAATAGGCAATTTTGAATGCACCCTTCCAAGAAATAAATTCTTCAGTTTGTTCCACATCATATAATTCATAATTTCCCTTAACATAAGAATATATGGTAACATCATCATTATACTCACATTGAAAAGGAAGGTGTTTATACCTCCTACAACAACAAGATTTATCAAAGAAATTTATTAATTTGCTCCCATAAGTGTATTCCTTTTTGTGACAAGCGGTGTTCCTTATAATATTTTTGTTGTTCAGCTGTAAACCCACCTTGCCTATAATATCTAGTTTCAAAGGCATCAAACATTGATAACAAGCATGATAAAGCAAAAATAACAGCTATAATAAGAACTATTTTTTTGTGTTTTTGATAAAGGGAAGCAAACAAGATAAAATAAAATAAACTAAGCAAAACTAAAACAAAGTAAAGAGATTGGAAGCGAGAGACTCCACTTGCAGAAATTCTCTTCCTCCCCGGCAACGGCGCCAGAAAAGTGCTTGATGCGTGTGAACACATGTTCGTTGGGAGACCCCAAGAGGAAGGTATGAAGAGTGCAACAGCAAGTTTCCCTCAGAAAGAAACCAAGGTTAAATTGACCAGGAGGAGGAAGGAGTACCTTCAGAAGGTTGAAGCGGCTGAGATGGCAGGGCGCATTACTGGTTTAGAAGCAACGTGGAACCTACACAACACAATCAAATCACTTTGCCCCAAAAAGCACCGAGGTTGTCAATCTCACCGGTTTTGCTAAACACAAAGAGGTTAAACGTATGGTTGTGAAAACAGTAGGAGAACAATATGAAAGCAGTAGTAACAGTATGAACGCAGTAGGTGTTTTATCAGTATGAGGAAAATGGACCGAGGTGCACAGTTCACTAGGGGTGTCTCTTCGTGAAAGATAAATAACATGTGTGGTGAACAAATTACAGCTGGGCAATTGACAGAAATGAAGGCTGCACCATAGTGCATATGCAAGACATAAAGATTACTATGTGATTCATGCGGGCACTACAACAAAATACATAGACCGTCATCCAACTGCATCTATGTCTAATAATCCACCCTCCGAATATCATCTGAACAAACGTTGGGTATTAACTTGCTAGCAACAGATTATCGCAGTAAGCAAAGTGTGTAATATAAACAATGTAAACTAGGTAAACACCGTTGTTTTCTCCCGAATGGCAACGACAAACCTCCATTCGCCACGTTTCTGTCACTTGAGCACAGATGCAAAGGAGGCATGAACCCACTATCGAGCATAAATACTCACTCTTGGAGTTACTAGCATCTACTTGGCCAGAGCATCTACTAATAACGGAGAGCATGCAAGATCATAAATACCATATGCATGAAGATAACCTGATAGATTGATAATCAGAAGACATAGCATTCAACATTCATCAGATCCCAGCAAACACAACATGTACCATTACATAAAGATGATCTCGATCATGTGAGGTAGCTCACGAGATCTAAACATGAGGTACAAAGTGGAGAGAACAACCATCTACCTACTGCTATTGACCCGTAGTCCAGGGATGAACTACTCACGCATCACTTCGGAGGAGGGCATGGTGGTGTAGACCCCTCCGGTGATGAATTCCCCTCCCGGCAGGGTGCCAGGGAGAGCTCCAGAACCCTCCCAATCACGGGATGACGATGACGACGGCCTCGGGTATTTTTCGGGACGAAGTGGTATATCTTTAGGGTTTACGTCTTGGGGGGTATGAATAAGCGAAAGGGCAAAGGCGGTGGAGGCCGGGGGGTCCCACACCACCCCATGGCGCGGCCAGGGGGCGCGCCGCTCTATGGTGTGGGCCCCCTGAGGCCCCCCTCCGGGTCTCTTCGGGATTCCGTGGAACCTGCGGGAATTCTAAGACTTCCGAGCTTCGAATTTTCCACTTCCGAGAATATTTTCAGAACAACTTTTCTGAAACTAAAAACAACACAAAACAGGGAACTGGTTCTATGGCATCTTGTCAATATAGTCCGGAAAATCGACATGAAGTGTATAGAAAACATGTGGGAAACAATAAGAAAACAATATCAGTCGACTACATGATACTTCACCTTTATGGGCCGAGGATGATGTATTGTGTAATTGGCTACTAATTGTGGGGTTGCCGGAGTACCAGAAACCTAAACCCCCGTTAGGAAACCAATGCACGAGGGAGTGTAGGATCTCGAAGTTTTAAGGCTTTGGTTAGATTTATCTTAAATACTTTCTTATATTTGCGGATGCTTACGAGGGGTATAATCACAAGTATGTGTTAGTCCTAGTTGGGCGGTGCATTAGCATAAGTTCACCCACACAACACTTCATGAACCAATTGATATTAATTAACCATAACGAAGCGAAAGCACTTGACGAAATTCCCATGTGTCCTCGAGAACGTTTGGTAGTCATAAGTAGAACAACCAGCTTGTCCTTTGCTCTAAAAAGGATTGGGCCACTCGCTACAATATTGTATACTGCACTTTATTTACTCGCACTTTATTTATCTGCTATATCAAAAACCTCCAAAAACCCGTTTGCTAGTGTTTACAGTGAATCCTCTATCCAACCTGCTTGTGAACACCTTCTACTCCTTGTTGGGTTCCACACTCTTATTTATCGGAAGTACTACGATACACCCCCTATACTTGTGGGTCATCAAGACTATTTTCTGGCGCGGTTGCCAGGGAGCGAAGAGCTATTGGTAAGAGAAACTTTTAGTGTGAGTGTTGTTTTTTATTTCTGTCTGCTGTTTTATTTCATTATGGAGAATACCTTTGGTTCTCTGTTTAGGGGTACTTATATCATCACTACTAGGGTAGTAGGTAACCCATTATCTTCTGAATTAGATCCTTATAAAATACCTATGAAAATTGTTGGACGTGTTATCGATAACTGCTATTATGGTGATGGAAGTGTCCATCTCGGTGATCATTTGCTCTTTATACATGAATTATGCGAGTTATTTAAGTGTGCAGGTATTACCATGGATCAAGTTAAAAGTAAATTATTTTCTTTAACACTAAAAGGAATAGCCGCTGAATGGTTGAAATTACTGAAGAATGGTGAATCTATTGGATGGTAGGAAATTGTTCCTCTCTTTTATTCCAAATTCTATCCCCTTGAGATTCATAAAGACCGAAATCAAATATACAATTTTTGGCCTCATGATGGATATAGTATTGCCCACGCGTTGGGGGGAATAAAGTTATTAATGCTCAAATGTCCCGTTCATGAACTCCCGAGTAATATTGTTATCAATAATTTTTATGCAAGGCTTTCTCTTCATGATAAGGATTTGTTGGATTCTTCTTGTTCTGGATCATTCACACATATAAAGGAAGAAGCTAAATGGGATCTTCTTGACCGTATTCAAGAAAACACCAAAGGATGGTAGAATGACAAAGGTAGAAAGTCGGGTATAAATTATGATTATGAGTGCATTAAATCTTTTATGGGAACCAATAATTTCAATAATGTTAGTGCTGTTTGTGGTCTTGATTCTCAAATCTTTGCAAACTGTCTTAAAGCTTTTGCCTCCTATCTTGATATTCCTAAAAAGAATTATCACAAGTACCATGCACCTTATGAAGATGGTGTTCCTTCTAGTAATGTAGAAGTGCATGCTATTAATCCCTCTGTTCCTGAGCCTTATGCTGAAAAAATTCCTTTCCCTGCTAAGGTGAAAGAGCACTCTATTGTGGCTAGTGTGATTAATAAGAGTAATAAGAAATCTATTGAACCTAATGAACAAATAACTGTTGAACCCGCTCTAGCAATAGTAAAATATCTTGTTTGTAGAAATGTAGAGGATGAACACATTGTGTTCTGTGAGGATGCTGCTAATATTGTTTCCCATCCTCATAGACCTAAGAAAACTAGTGTTCCTGTGCTTTCTGTTAAGATTGGTGATCATTGCTATTATGGTTTGTGTGACATTGGTGCTAGTTCTAGTGCTATACCTTATGAGCTTAATAGAGAAATTATGCATGAAATTGGTTCTTGTGAGTTTGAAGATATTGATGTGGTTATACAGCTTGCTAATAGAGAAACTGTTTTTCCGATTGGTATTGTTAGAGATCTGGAAGTTTTATGTGGTAAGACAAAATATCCCACTGATTTTCTAGTACTTGGTAAGGCTGCTAGTAAAACTTGTCCTATTATTTTTGGTAGACCTTTCTTGAACAATTTTGGTCCTATTATAGATTGTAAGAGGGAGAATATATTGATGAAAATTGATGGAAAATCGTATGGGTTCAATTTCTCCCAATTTGCTAGAGCACCTTATGAATCCAAATTTCCTGATGAGAATTGTAAAGTTGAACAAATTTCTTCTATTGCTCTTGCTACTAACAATGCTTTGCATTAATATATGGAGGACCATGAGAGTGATGTCTTTATGGAAGAGAGAAATGAGATCAATGATATTCATCTTCGTCAACCGGTGATACTGAAACATAGTTTACCTATGGAAGAATTGGGTACCGCATTACCACCCAAGGAGGATCCTATTTTTGATTTAAAACCTTTGCCCGATGATCTTAAATGTGCTTATATTGATGATAAGAAAATATATCCTGTTATTATTAGTGCTAAACTTTCAAGTGAAGAAGAGGAAAGATTATTGGGAATTGTGAAGAAACACCGTGGAGCTATTGGATGTACTCTTGATGATTTGAAGGGAATTTCTCCTACTATATGTCAGCATGCTATTAATATTGAACCTGATGCAAAGCTAGTAGTTGAACATCAACTTTGTTTAATTCCTAAGATGAAGGAAGTGGTAAGAAATGAGGTATTAAAACTCCTTGATGCTGGTATTATTTTCCCTATTGCTGACAGTAGATGGGTGAGCCCTGTGCATTGTGTCCCTAAGAAGGGAGGAATGAATGTTGTGCCTAATGAAAACAATGAGCTCATTCCACAAAGAGTAGTAGTTGGCTATAGAATGTGCATTGATTTTAGAACGGTTAATAAAGTTACTAAGAATGATCATTATACTTTACCCTTTATTGATCAAATGTTAGAGAGGTTGTCTAAGAAAACTCATTTTTATTCTCTTGATGGTTATTGTGGGTTTTCTCAAATTGTTGTTAGGAAGAAAGATCAAGAGAAAACAACCTTTACTTGTCCTTATGGTACTTATGCTTATAGACGTATGCCTTTTGGTTTGTTTAATGCTCCTGCTACGTTTCAAAGATGCATGTTTGCTATTTTTCATGGTTTTTGTGAAGAAATTGTGGTAGTATTCATGGACGATTTTTCCGTCTATAGAACTTCTTTTGATAATTGTTTGCACAACCTTGATAAAGTTTTGCAGAGATGTGAGGAAACTAATCTTGTTCTTAATTGGGAGAAAAATGCCACTTTATGGTGAATGAAGGAATTGTTCTTGGACATAAAATTTCTGAAAGAGGTATTGAAGTTGACAGAGCTAAAGTGGAAGCAATAGAGAAAATGCCATGTCCTAGGAATGTTAAAGATATTTGTAGTGTTCTTGGTCATGTTGGTTTTTATAGGAGGTTTATTAAATATTTGTCTAAAATATCAAAGCCTCTTACTAATCTTCTTCAAAAAGATGTACCATTTGTTTTTTATGATGATTGTAAAGAAGCTTTTGAGACTTTAAAGAAGGCTCTAATTACTGCTCCTATTGTTCAACCAACTGATTGGAATTTACCTTTTGAAATTATGTTTGATGCTAGTGATTTTGCTGTAGGTGTTGTTCTTGGACATCGCGTAGATAAGAAGTTGATTGTTATTTATTATGCTAGTAAGACTCTTGATGTTGCTCAAAATAATTATGCTACTACTGAAAAGAGTTCTTAGCTGTAGTTTTTGCATGTGATAACTTTAGACCTTATATTGTTGACTCAAACATTACTATTCATACTGATCATGCTGCTATTAGATACCTTATGGAAAAGAATGTTAAGCCTAGGCTTATTAGATGGATGTTGCTTTTACAAGAGTTTGATTTGCATATTGTAAATAGGAAGGGTGCTGAAAATCATGTTGCTGATAACTTGTCTAGTTTGGGAAAAATTACTTTTGACCCTATTCCTGTTAATGATAGTTTTCCAAATAAACAGTTGGCTGAAATAAAGGTAAAATCCCAAGATAGTCCATGGTATGATGATCATGCTAACTTTATTGTTTCAATGTATTTTCCTCCAACATTTGCAGCTCAACAAAGAAGAAAATTCTTCTATGATTTGAGGCATTATTTTTGGGATGACCCACATTTATATAAATAAGGAGTAGATGGTATTATGAGAAGATGCGTTCCAGATCATGAACAACGTGAAATATTGAAGAAGTTACATGGTAGTTCTTACGGAGGACATCACACTGGAGATAGAACCGCACAGAAGGTTCTACAATCAAGTTTCTATTGGCCTACTCTCTTTAAAGATGCACGTAAATTTATTTTATCTTGTGATGAATGTTAAAGAGTTGGTAATATTTCTAGATGTAATGAAATTCCTACGAGTTATTATCTTATTATTGAACCTTTTGATTGTTGGGGATTTGACTTTATGGGTCCTTTTCCTCCTTCGAATGGTTACACTCACATTATCGTTGCTGTTGATTATGTTACTAAGTGATGATGGTGAGACCTCTTTGAAAATGCTTGAAGATGTTATTTTCCCTAGGTTTGGTGTGCCTAGATATCTTATGACTGATGGAGGTTCTCATTTTATTCATGGTGGTTTTAGAAAAACCCTTTCTAAATATGATGTTAATCATAGAATTGCCTCAGCTTAGCATCCTCAAACCAGTTGGCAAGTAGAATTATTAAATAGATAAATTAAATCTATCTTGGAAAAGACTTTTAATAAATCTAGGAAGAATTGGTCCAATAAGTTGAATGATGGTTTATGGGCTTATAGAACTGCTTATAAAAATCCTATGGGTATGTCTCCCTACAAAATGATTTATGGAAAACCTTGTCACTTGCCTTTAGAATTAGAACACAAAGCTTATTGGGCAGTGAAAGAACATAACAAAGATTTTAAACTTGCTGGTAAGAAAAGAATGATTGATTTGAATCATCTAGATGAATGGAGATGTGAAGCTTATGAAAATGCCAAGCTTTTTAAAGGGAAAGTTAAACAATGTCATGATAAAAGAATCCTTAAAAGAAAGTTTCATGTTGGTGAGAAAGTTCTATTGTATCGGTCTCGTCTCAGATTATTTGCAGGAAAATTACTCTCCAGATGGAAAGGACCTTATATTAAAATGAAGAAGTGTATCGTTCGGGTGCAATCAAATTTTATTCCCTTTAAGATAACACTACCCAAGTGGTAAATGGTCAAAGACTCAAACATTATATTTCTAGGGATTCTTACGATGAAGATGTTGATGTTATTCAAGTAATGACTCCGAAGAAGTTCATTAGAGGGAAGATTCCAGAATTTCCAGAGTTTCTTTTGGAATAGGTAACAGTTCTATTAAGAATAAGTTCGTGGATTACCTCCCAAGCTATAAATTATTGGTTTTTGGAACCGAACCGAAGAGGAGTTGGAGAAGGTGCCCGGAGGCACCACACCACCTGGGGGCGCGGGCCCACACCTGGCCGCGCCATCCTATGGTGTGGGAGCCCCGGAGCCCCTCTCTGACTCGTTTTGGACCCGAACTTTCCTTTCGTTAAGCATATTTTTGCTATATAACCCCTCGGACCCCATTCCCCCGAGGTCTGTAAATCATTTTCTCGTCGTGTTTATGTTTCGAGTTGTTACTGCCATGATTTGTTTTCAATTTTAGAAGCATCATGGTCTCCTCCAACAACAACAAGGGGAAGGGAACGAAGGAAGATGATCTCCAAGAGCGGAAGCCGGAGGAGGAGATCGAGAGTGGAGCTAAAGGAGATGTAGAAGAAAACCCACGAGTGCGTCCACGCGCCACCATCGCAAGTATCGGAGTGGTTGCAATACCTTCAAAGCAAAGGACAAGGATGAGCACCGGAGCGAAGGACCCACATCACTGCTTAGCTTCAAGGACACCACTTTCAGGAATAAAGAAACCTTTCCGTACTTTAATACATGAGTATCAATATAAGAGGGTACCTGAGGTAAAGTTGCCTTGTTGCTGGGATATGGATCATTCTAACCGTGCAGATGAAGAAAGCTCTTGACCTAAGGAAGTGTGGGGGAAATTTTTTGATGGCTGGAATTCACCGTCTGACAAGCATGCAAACCGTATTGATCACAATACGGAAATGATGCGTATGCTTATGTTCACAATGGAAGATCTGAATAAATCAATTGATAAGCTCATTGAGAAGGATTCACCACCAGCACCGAAGAATTGATTCGTCATGGGTATTGTCATCCCCTTGGCTTGTTCTATGTTTGGGGGAGTGCCGCGATATCACACCTTTATCTTTCACCCTTTTTACCTTTTAGTAGAGTCATATCGTGAGTAGAGGAAATATCATATAGGATGGTTTGCAGTATGGAAGTGTTGCTCTCTAATTGGTTATTGTTGTATCCCTTGGTTTGAGTTGCCGTAAATAGATATTAATGAGAACTTTCATCATCTACTTGTCTACTTTATTTTCGTTTGCAATTTTTGTTATGTGATTGATATTTTTATTAGTATTGGTAACAATTTTGGAGCTTCAAGTTAATCTAGTTGGTTTTGGCAAACTTAGCATTGGTCAGTAGCAACAATACCTTGAGACTTAAGTAGAAAAGAGGGAGTTTCATGTAGATATATTATTCCATGATCTTTCTTTCTTGTTAGCTCATAAGCTTAGTATTGTTAAATAATTGTGTTTGTACCTTCAAGGAAGATTGCATGATTGGCTTTATCATATATGTTTTTGTTTGTTTTACTTCAATTCTGATGCTTGCTACCCAACCTTGCTAGCCAAAAACCTGTCCTGAGAGGGAATGCTTCTCGTGCATCCAAATCTTGAGCCCAAAACCTTGCCATTTGTGTCCACCATACCTACCTATATGTGGTATTTAACTGCCACTCCAAGTATATACCTTGTGTGCAGCCTTGAAACCTTCAAAATTACACCTGTTTTGTGCCCCTGTTTTAGCTCATGAGGACGCAAATAGAGAATATTTATCTCACTTGTTGATTGGATTTCACACCCTCGACTAGTGGCTTCATCCTCTTATTCAAATGCTAGAAGAGCTGGCAGCGGGGTTCCCAGCCCCAAGTAATAACACAAATTCTCTTCACTATTTTGCCCCTGATTTATCGGTCAAAGCATAATTGTGTAAACAAAAGAGAAAGAGGGACGACCTTCTATACCAGTTGCGTCCTTCTATCGGAGCCGCTCTTGGGAAGTCTAGTTGGCTTGTGACGTACTGTATTTTCTGTTTTCCATTCGTTGACATAAACATACACCTGTCTCAAAATTAGACACTCCTCCATGGTTAGTGATTGTTGGAAGGCACCCGAGGATTCGGTTAGCCATGGTTTGTGTAAGAAAGGTTGGGAGGAGTGTCAACCATTTTATACCTCTGTTTTAGAAAATAAAAGCTCTAGCACATGAGCGAGCCATGCTTCCCTCTGCGAAGGGCCTATCTTTTACCTTTATGTTGAGTCAGTAAACCTACTTCTTTCTGTCTTCAGCAAGAATTTGAGTTGTTGTGATTCATCCATTTATATGTTGATTTACTCAATCATGTTCTTTATTCTTCCTTGTTTATACAAATGATTTTATCTGTTTGAATACCACTTTGAAAGTTACCAATGTATGTAAAGAGACCGTTATAGTTGAGCATGATAAACTATGCAATATAAGCTCTAGTAGAAAGACTTTGATCGAAAGGTAAGTACATTGTTAATTGTTCTCTGACCAAGAATGAAGTTTGCCTTTACCAATTTTGATTTACTTTTTGCAACTTTATTGTTCCTTTACTTGTTTGAAGTTTGATTATATGAGAGGAAGTTGCTGTCAAAAATGACTTGTTCTTTGTTAGATGTGATGCGTCTTGTCCGTATTTTATTTATCGACACCTCACTCCATAAACCCGTGGTCATGTTTACTGACTTCAGTTTCGCTTGGAGACAAGCGAGGTCTAAACTTGGGGGGAGTTGATACGTCCATTTTGCATCACTATTTTATATTGTTATTTTCTGTTATTCATTGATATATTTCATGTTATGATGCATCACTTATGTTAGTTTATATTTTTTGGATGTTACATAATTTTTGGAGAATAAACACCGGGACCAGAAATCTGATGGAAAAAGCACCGTCGAGATACCCTATTTCAGAAGGTCAGAAGAAGGGGAAGGGACACCGGAGATGTCTTAGAAATTCAGAGGAGGAGCCTAGCCAGAAGGGGAGCAAGAGGGGAGCCACCAGGGGCCCAAACCATGGGGTGGCGCGCCCCCTGGCCGTGCCGCCAGGTGGTGTGGCCACTCTGGCCCACCTCTGGTCGATCCCTTTCGCGTTTGACCCCCAGGGAACCCGAAGCCCCATACTATCATCGAATAATTATTCCGCCGCTGCCGCGGTGCGGAAAAACAGTAGAGAGAGAAAAGCTCTCCGGCAGGGAGAAATCTGCTGGGGAAATTCCTCTCCGGAGAGGGGAAATCATCGCCATCGTCACTGTCATCGCTCCGGGTATCATCAAGATCGTCATCGTCATCATCATCACCACGAGCACCATCACCCTCATCATCCACCTTCATCCTGCTGTAACAATTAGGGGCCTCTATCGTTGTTTTACATTAGATCTCTCTCCCGGTGTGGATTACTTGTTAGTAGTTGATGCTTGTGAGATTTATCGGTGTTAGCACTTTATGACCAGATTGTTATCATCCATTATATCACCTCTGATTATGATCCATATGATGTCTTATGAGTAGTTCGTTTAGTTCTCGAGGACATGGGAGAAGTCATGATGTTAGTAGTGAAATTATGTTGAAGTAATATCTCGTGGTTCAGGTGTCATTGAACGTCGACTACATGATACTTCACCTTTATGGGCCTAGGAGGATTCCTTGTGTATTTGTCTACTAATTGTGGAGTTGCCGGAGTGACGGAAACCTAAACCCCCGTTAGGAAACCAATGCACAAGGGAGTGTAGGATTCCGGAGTTTTAATGCTGTGGTTAGATTTATCTTACGAGGGGTATAATCGCAAGTATTTTTTTAGACGTAGTTGGGCGGTGCGTTAGGATAGGTTCACCCACACAACACTTCACGAACCAATTGATATTAATCAACCGTAACAAAGCGAAAGAACTTGACGAAATGCCCATGTGTCCTCGAGAACGTTTGGTAGTCACAAGTAGAACAATCGGCTTGTCTTTTGCTCTAAAAGGATTGGGCCACTCGCTGCAATATTATTTACTGCACTTTATTTATCTGCTATATCAAAAACCTCCAAAAACCCGTTTGCTAGTGTTTACAGTGAATCATCTATCCAACCTTCTTGTCAACACCTTCCGCTCCTCGTTGGGTTTGACACTCTTATTTAGCGAAAGTACTATGATACACCCCTATACTTGTGGGTCACCGCGGGGCAGCGAAAGTAGAGGATCCCCGGGAACTCCAGCATCACGATGGCGTGGTGTGGTGAAGAATAAGATGGTCAGGGCTTCTCCAAGAGGAAGACCATGGAATGGAGTAGCGGATGGAGAGAATGGAGGTGGGACAAGTGTGTGAGGAGGGGAGCCCTCACCCTCCTTTTATAGGGGAGGGGGAGGCAGCCCAAGGGAGGTGCGGCCAACCCATGGTGCCCCCACCTCTTCCCCTCTTCATGTGAGTGGAAGCCCCACTCACATCCACTCATTCTCCCTTAATTTTCCCCTTGGAAAATCCAAAGGTTTTTCTTTAATAAATAAATAAAACATTTCTATTTATTTATTTAAATATTTGTTAATCCTACTAACAAACATTTGCATATAGCACCTCGAATCATTTGTTAATTCCATTAACAACCATGCGACAAAAACCCCTTGAACTATTTCAATTTTACCCGAAACAATTTTGGTGTTGTCCAAAACCTTGTTCAATATTCCGTATCCTCTCAAATGCGTCATCGAACCTTAAGTGTGTCACACTAGGGTTCTCGAATAACATAGACATGATCGAGACACCTCTCCGATCAATAATCAACAACGGGATCTGGAGATCCGTGATGACTCCTATATATTCAACGATGAATCTCGTGATCGTGTGAACCATCAACGTCGTAACTAATTCCCTTTGTCTCGCGATATTTTACTTGTATGAGATCCCATCATTGGTATCAACCATGCCTTGTTCGATCTCGTTACCGACAAGTACTATTTTACTTGTTTCGTGATATGACATCCTTGTGACATAGTCACGTGCTTACAAGCGGTGTCGATGTGATATCACCGAGAGGGCCCAAAGTATATCTCTCTGTCATTTGGATGGAAAAATCCCACTCTTGATCCATGAGCCTCAACTAATACTTTCCAAATACCCAGCGACATCTTCATAGTCACCCTGTTACGGCATGACGTTTGATGACATCAAAGCACCCTTCCGGTATTAGTGATTGACATGATCTCATGGTCTAAGGAATAAGGTTACTTCGTATGTAAGACATAACAATATAAACTAAA
This sequence comes from Alopecurus myosuroides, assembly GCA_028641055.1. Lineage (NCBI taxonomy): Eukaryota > Viridiplantae > Streptophyta > Magnoliopsida > Poales > Poaceae > Alopecurus > Alopecurus myosuroides. Next base: position 2,517,118 of record CM054058.1, read on the forward strand.
CGAATTGATCGTATTGTTATACTTAGTTTGGGTCTATGTTCATGACATCATTCTCCTAATGACATGACCTCGTTATTAACAACATCCAATGTTTATGATCAGGAAACCTTGATCATCGGTTAATCAACGATTTAGCTAAAATAGAGGCTTTACTAGGAATGATTGTTTGTTTATTAAACACACATGTATCAACGTTTCCGGTTAATACAATTCTAGCATGAGAAATAAACATCTATCATAAACAAGGAATAACATAATAAACACTTTATTATTGCCTCTCGGGCATATTCCCTTCAATCTAATCCACCAAACTCTTGCCCAACCTTAGAGATAGGTAAAAGAAAACAAAAGGTAAAAGAGAGGAAGAAGGATGGATAATCTAAATTTTCTAGAGCTCGTTGAGACTTGAGAGTCGCCAGATTCCTGGTAATACCGAGCCTCTCCCGGCGTGCTGCCGGCTGGAGTTAGCGGAGGAGAGACACTGATAAATCTTGTGTATATATATAGCAGTATTAGGTTTCTACTAGTAGTGCTTGTAGCTGAGTTACCCGTGTACGGAAAGATGTCGCCTCCCGTTCCTCGGCGCCTGTCATGGTCGCTCTCGGCAGGCGACCAAGGCCAGGAGAAGCTCTTGGTTGGTGTTGGTCCATGGCGAGCAACGTGGTTTGGGAGCGGATCCCAAGGTGTTTGAATAAGGCTGGTCACAATGGGGAGGAACTTAGCAGTAACATCACACACTCCAATACAACTTTGCTTATGTGGCACGTATTTAATGAAGAGAGAGGTGTTTGTGGTAACTAGCTAAGTTACCGGAACATCACACACTCCAAGAAACAATGAGTCTATAGCCTAATAAATGCATCGTTGCATGATGTTACTCTCCATTGTGGAGGTAGGAACATAGTACAGAAAAGTGTGTATGTTACTACCTTATGTTACTCCCCATTGTGACCAGCCTAAGCTCAAGTGTGGTGATGCTTCGATTCAGGCTAACCTGCTAGTAGATGCTCATGTTCGTTGGCATCATGGTGTTACTGAGAAAGGATGTGCTTCTTCCAGGCGGGTAGGATCGGATGCACAACGGGATGGTGGAGCGTGTGCTTCTGCCACGGCTATCCTAGGCCACGGTGACCACTCCGCGCTCGGCTGCGGGGCTGAGCATCTTCTTCCTCCATGGTGGAGGATCTTTAAGGATCTTAGTGTGGGGTTTTCCGCCGGTCTTGCCCCAAGTGGCATGTTCAGTATTTTCCGGATCTCGAGATCGAGTCAACACGGTGTAGAATACGATGGACCCGACTACTATTTTACTTTTTTTGTCTCAAGGTATTTTCAGTATTTTCAAAGGCACTATGTGTAATTTTCATAATTTGTCAAGGGCTTCTTATAAGCATGTACCCACCGGCGATATGAATACAACTTATGGTCCCTTTGGGGTTAAAAGAAATGTGCTAATATAATTGTACGAAATAAGGGCGCCGACAAGAAGCGAATTTAGTGTGGTGCCTCACAACGAGGGGTCAGCGTTGCATTGAACAAGATTCCATGCATGGCCATCACCAAATCGCGAATGAAAAAGTGAAACGGTGGCAGATGCCCTGAAATCTAAAGACGATATCTCCATTCGTGCCGCCCATGATCCAACCAAGGAAAAGGTGACCAAAAAGAGAACAACTTCTTTTTTGTGAATCCCGTGAACACGAGTTAACGGCGTCAAAGGCCCTGCTCACGAGTGAACGTGAGGGAGGAATGCAGTCAAAGGCCCTGACAGAAATACGAAATTACCCTCCGGCCTGGAGGCAAGCTACGTCGGATTCGGACAGCCTGGTGCAGTTGTAGCTGGGGTGCACCCCACAGGCCGACGACATGGACCCTGGTTTCTTAACATATCCAGTCGCTGTCACCTGGGCTCCCTTCGCTTGGTCTTATCATCAAAAGTGGTCTTATCATCTTGAGTACTAACCGAATTGTTTTGCTTCGTGAGTAAGCATAGTTTGAATGGTCACCGGGGAGTGAGGGAGGGAGAAGAACCTACACCTCAATTGTATTCACAATTTTTTTCCTATAAGGCTTTGCAGCCTATTACAAGATGTATTCAAGTGAACCGGAATTTTACAAGTAGGAACCGATTAAAAGATAAAATAAAAACACCACACACCAAACAAACGCCACAAGGGGAAGGATGAAACACATGTGTGCTTGAGAAGCGCTATCGGGCATGCTCGCACGGCGACCATCACGAGGAAGACATGCATAGGCGGTGAATTTTTAGGAGTGCCACTCACAGTGTCGATGGACATCACAACACCGAGACCTGCAGCAGCACCACCACCAGCTTGCATGGCGACTGTCCACTAGATAGAAGACCATGAGCACGCAGACCAGCGAGTGAAGCTGACATACTCAAAGGGCCTTACTCCGCCGGGAGAGCAATGCCGACACAGAGCTCGCGGCTGATAGGGTGCCAGAACTGCGAGGAGTCTCCGCCAGCGCCACCAAAGGGCATTGGAAGACCGAGAATCCATCAATGTCATCAACCTTCAGTGCAAACTCAGCCAAAGAGACAACCCCAAGCACTTGCGAGATGAGGAGGTGAGCTACTCCATCGAAGGGGGCCGATCAACTAAGACTGCAACAATAACACGAAGCTCGCAACCATGTCGTTGCTAACACCATCGGATTTTGCCAAGCTTACTGACGTAGGGATACTTCTCGAGTCTTCCTTACGGGCCTATCGGGTCCAATTGTATGCAGAAGCCCATCATGTGGAGCCACCTTAGTCGTCTAGAAGGTGCCATTACGTCTGACTCGCAAGACTTGCGATCCAAGAAATAAAGGTGCAACCGACATAAAATTAGGTTTCTATGTTCGGATTCGAGACCCAACCTCCTATATAAAGGCTGGGAGAACCAACCGGGTAGGGCATCGAATCTTTAGTCCACCACAGGCTTTGTCTCGCTCGAGATCCAATCTATTTCTCGCGACCAGGGCACCCGCCATTGTAACCACCATTGATATAATTCAGATAAGAAGGAGTAAGTGTTTTACCTCCTCGAGGGCCCCGAACCTGGTTAAATTGTGTTGTCTGTTAACCGTCGGGTCTACAAGTGCTCATCCGTCTACTATTCTCAATAACCCAATATGCCATCCGGGGGATATGTCGATACGTGGAACCGACACTTACAAGGCCATCAAGAGCTGAAGTCAAAGGGGACCATAGTATCCCAATCGACGCCACCGGACAAACAACACTCGGTTCCCTTGTGACGCCATCAACAAGGAAAAATGGCACCCACATGCATCGTCGTCGTGAAGCTTTCGGTCGGAACCACAACAAGAAGCCGACATGAGGTGCATCTACAAACCACGCCCCAACAAGGTTGAACAACACCATTCCAGCACCATCATGGCCTGCTCTGGTCCAAACCAGAGCAAGGATTTCTCCGGGATATGCACCTCGACTTGTAAGTTTTCCGCACGTGCGCCTGAAGGGGATGGCAAGCTTCACCACTCGGCGAGACGAGGAGGTGCAATCCGCAAGAGGGAGAGGAGCTGCAGGGGCCGACGACACAACGAAGTGGAGGATGTAGGCGGATCCTCCTCCCCCCCCCCCCCCCCCCCCCGCATCGGAGAGGGCCGACTCTGGACTGAAGGCCTGCAAAAACGACCCTAGACAGCATTGGCAGGGGCCTATGTTACGCGCTGTTGCACCAAGAGCATGGAGCTCAACTCAAGCATGGGCTCTAGGAGAGGCGGCAGCACGGACGAGATGCGGTCACCAGCCAGCATCCAGACGGGGATGGACGGAGGGCCGCCAAAGATGTGGACCTGGATTTGGACCTCAAGGAAGGAGGGGAATCTTTGGTGCTGTCCGCGGGCCCCGGTAACCTTCGGCCATAGGCCCGCCGCCACCGCGGCGGAGGCTAGTGGCAGCGGTGGTTGGGACGGGAAGCGGGGGGAGCTGGCGTGGTGGGGGCGGAGGGGCCTTCCTGGTCATGCTAGATGGACGTCTCGGGAGTCGGTTTTCAAAAGATGGTACATACTCGATTTAGAGATACGTAGACAGTAGAATGTGTAGAAAAATGTGCAAGACTGCTAAAACTAGTCCGTAAATCGAGAAGACCACGATCTTAGGGCTTCTGCTAGAGTTATGCTCGGCTCTAGTGGTTGATTAATCCAGAGGAGTGGGAGCCACCCCACCCACCTTGTCTTGTCCCTCCTCAACTATTTTGTGGTTAATCACTCATCAGATTTGTTGTCCTAAACGACATAATCAAAAGTCGTGCGAGCAAAATATGCACGGACATGTACAGCTAATCGTGGTTGCAATAGATTTTCGGCTGTCTGCTTAACTGTCCACCGGCGCTGATTTGACTCCAACAATCGATTGATTAGCATCTGCGCGGTCCACATGACGAATTGTTGAATGAATGAGATACTTATATGATTTGGTCAGGTATTGATCGATGCTTGCTTTGTGAACATATTCATACGCATGATCGGCGCATCTGTGACCGTAGCAGCACTAGCGGTAAGCATATTCCTGTTTACCGAAAGCAAGAAAATAAGCATATACTCAATGCAAACACGACAATAGATTATAGTTTTACACCAAAAGAAGAAAACAAACTTACAATTATGCAATAGATTATACTTATACGAAAAGCAAGAAAAAAAGTACCCCCTCCGTCCCAAATTAATCATCGTGGATTTGTCAAAATATGAATGTATCGAGACGCATTTTAGTGTATTGATATATCGAAAATTTCTAAATTCACGACGATTAAGGGAGTATATGTAAGTTTGCGAAGCGACTATGAAGCGGCCGAAATAGCTTTATATTTACCCCATGCAAATAGGACAATAGATTGGACCCGTGATGCGAAGCATTTAAATGACCGATGAACTACCACCTTACTCGAATTTATGTTTCTCCCTAACCTGTCTGACAACCCACGTTGGGCTAACACATGCGAATATCCTAAGGCATGTCCCAATGAGGTTTTCTTAGCGCGGGTTCATAAACGTTTTGTTTACGTGGCACACTACTTGATGATGAGAGAGAGTGAGGTTGTATCTTAGCTAAGATACAACCTTGACACGCTATCATAGGTATTAATAGCTCAATCACATCCATACATGAGCACCAAATTATTAAATTTAGAGACAATTTCTAAGAAACAATGCATTGGACTAGCAGTCTCTTAAATTATTAATGCACCTATTGTAACGTGCTAAGAAACTATGCATTGGGACAGGCCTAATCGCCCTCGCCCACACCACGTATCCCCTCAACTTAGTGCACCGTCGGGGAAAGGCACTACATTCAGACACAACAGGACCCTTCATTCGATGCTCCCCGTGTGGCCGTGTGGGGCCCGACATTGGTCCATCGATTTTTCGGTTACCTCATTTTAGAACTATTTACTCGCGCAGTTACACCACTCACGCATGCTGAGTTGTAAGTCTTCATGTTCGTTTGCTAAAGTACTTATTTTTTCTTTTGTTTCCACGAAAAAATACAAAAAAACTAATTTTATTTTTCTGATAAGAATCTGATTATATTATATTGATGACATGTCCAAGTTTAATGTTAAGTTGTTAACACCAAAATAAGGGAGTTTGGTCTGATGCACACGGACATGTGCAGCTAAAATCATCACTATGATAGATTTTTGGGTGGTTGCTTAACCCTGTCCATCGGTGCTGATTGACTCCAACAATTGATTAGATGTGATCCCCATGGTATGTACCGAATAATGACATACTCTCCCCGTGTCAAAATAATTATCGTTGGAATGGGCTAAAATGGATGTATCTAGCACTAAATTATGTCTATATTCATCCAATCCACTAACATTTATTTTGAGACGGAGAGAGTACTAGTACTTAGATTCTTCTCCTTCTTGCACACCAATGTTTGCTTTGACTCATTTATATACGTACATATGCATGGTATGTACGAATTTGTAGTGTATGCCCCACATCGACATTTTTGTTTGCATGACCACATCAGGACCAGGCTTAATTAAGTTGATGTAAGGCCCTTGGAAATTATTGTAGACGTATGCTAGTCATGCTAGGCACATGAGAACAAAAACCTTTCATAAATAATTATTTCCACCATCCATCATTAGAAGATAGTTCCTTTCCGGTGAAGATGAACACTCTGTCAATCAGTGTAATATTGAGGTGCACGCAACCTCTAGTTGCCGCTCATATATAAAACTCCACTTCAAATACTCGGCAAAAACTAGTGGTAGGAGGAATATTGTTTACAGGTGTATCAATCATATTAAGCTCATATATAGCCACTAAGATATTAATATTAGTTTATGATTTGCTAATCCCTAGTCAAAATTAGCTAAATCCCATTCGAAAACGAAACCAGGATTGTCAATCTAACTACCAGATCCACCCACGATTTTAAGGAACAGATTGTTACATCAAGGTGAATATTTTCTTCGAATATGCACTTTTTTTTGGGAAGACAGACCGATATGAAGATTCCTCTTTGTGTGGCTCGCATGCATTTTGCTCCGCCCAGAAGCAGTGAGCATTGAATTGAATCAGTTCCACATGCATCACCAAATTGCAAATTCAGAAGCTGGAATGCAGAAGATATGCGCCGAAATCCAAGGACAATCTTTCCAATCGTGGCGCCTATGTTGGAACCAAAGAAAAGGTGACAAAAAGAAATACCATCCAACTTGGACAGGGTGGGATAAGCTGCGTCGGATTCAGATAGGGTGGTGTTGTGGTACAGTCGGTAGCTACACTTAGGGCGCCCCCACACCCCAACGACATAGAGCTATTCAGAAACCATGTCCCTAGAGCTTATTGTTAGACAACGAGATCGATCTAGTACTCACGACTCCAGGCGACGCTCTGGCGACTCCAGGCGATCGGCCTAGGGGCCGGTTCTGGGCAGCATCTCCGGGGAATTCTGACGGCGAAGATGACTCCCCACTGCCGCCCGGTTCAGATGATTCCGCTCCGCGGTCATGGCGTTATGTCTGCCGCACGCCTTCACCTGTGGCATCGCGCGATCTCGTGGTGTCGAGGAAAGAGAGGCGGATGGCCAGGGAACAGCGTAATCGTCATGCAGCGGTGATCCTTCACGATTTCACACAAACTGTAAGTCCTTCACCCAAGATCTTGGATCCTTGCTCTGTCCCGCTCCTTAAGATTCCAGTGATTGATGACTCACTGGAGGATGGCGAGTGGACCCTGGTTCAATCTAGAAGACGCAAACGTGAATTGAGAAAGATGAAGGAATTGTCCTCTCGAATGAATCTCAGATCGGACACTGGTCCTAGATCATCTGCTGGCTCCGTCACTAATTTTGAAATTGTTCAAAATCGTATCCCTGTGGGCCGAGGGTCCGATGTAAAAAACGGGGGCCCGTTTACCCATACGGTTGCTTGCGTCGCTAATCCCCTAAACCCTAGCACTGGCTCGGGTCGGGTCTTCACAATTAGATCGCGAGGCAGGCGGCTACGTGGGTGTCCTGCATCGCTGCTTCCTTTAGCCATGAATAATGGCGGCGGCAACCCTCGTGGAGGAGGCAGAGGTGCATCTGATCGCGGCGGTGGCCAGGGAAGAGGAGGGCGGAATTTTGTTAATGGAGGGAATTTCAATAATGCCGGCAATCAAAACACTGGTTTTGGCAACGGAGGGAATCAATTCGGAGGTTTTAACAGTGGCGGCAACAATGCGTTCTTCCAAGGAAATCAAGGTGGTAATGCTAATTTCGAGATGGGTGGACCGAGTTTTGGGGGAGATCAAGGTGGTGGTTTTGGTCCCAACCAGGGGAATTTCATGAATAATGCTCAGGGAAATTTTGGCAACAGTGGCCAAGGGAATTTCCCTATCAATGGGCAAGGGAATTATGCAAACAATGGAGGTTTCATCCAGTCTAACCAAGGTGGTTTCGGACAAGGCAATTGGCCTAATGGTTCGGCTGGAAATTTTCAGAACCAAGGTTTCCAGAGGACGAATCAAAACCTGCAGCAGGGAGGATTTAATGTTGGCTCGGGTGTGAATACCGCGGAGTTTCGCAATGGACAACATCGGGTACAAAACCGGTTTAACAACAGAGGCTCTAGTTTCCGTTCGGGGCCTAATGGGGCCGGCCGTGGAGCACTGTCAGGTTTAGCTAACAGCAGAGCAGCTCGTGCAGTTGTTACTGCCAAAGCTAGGGCCGAACCAGCCACGGCTTCTAGTAATAATGTCGATGAGCAGAGGGGAAAAGGGGTGGATGCTGCGGTAGTTTCATTAGCCGCGGAGAATCTTCTCCCTGTTGCCCAACAATTAGTGGAGAACAACAACTCGGATAAAGGGAAGAAATTTGGTAAATGTTTTCGGTGTGGTCTTTCTGGGCATGTGTTGGCAGATTGCAATACTCTTCTATGTGATTATTGTGAGGGGTTGGGCCACGTGGATGATGACTGCCATTTGCTCAAGTTGGTTAAGCCACAAATTCTGGTATATGGACATGTTCACGATGATCTTACATTTTATGAGGCGGTTGTTTCAGAGAATTACAGACCTCGATCGGATAATACTCGTATGGGGACTATTTCCGTGGTTGGGGGTGAGTTGAGTATCCCTAAAATAATTTCACAATTACAGCGTGTGGTGCCAGTTGAGGCATTCCAGTGGGAATTGTTACAAGTGGGCCATAATATCTTCAAGGTGCAATTCCCATCTAAGTTAGAACTTGACAGGTTGAGAAACTTTGGCTCTTTTAGGGTGCCTAATTCCCCTATTGAGTTAGTGGTTGATGCTTGGCACACCAAAGATAAACCAGCTTTTGAGCTTCCTAAATTCTGGCTGTTGATGCATGGGATACCAAGCCAACATAAAGGAGATTTCTTGGCTATGTGGAGCTTGGGCACTCTTTTTGGGAAGCCAATTAGGATTGATATGAAGCATACTAGAGAACATGGCATTCTGAGGATTTTTATTGGGTGTGTTGATCACACGAAAATTCCTAAGCAACTTCCTATTTTCATTAAGGATGGCTTCTATAATCTTTCTTTTGAGAAAGAAGGAGAGAGAGATGTGGATGTTGATATGCCTACAGTGCAAAAAAACAGTGACAGGGATGGGGATGATGGACATGATGAAGATGACTTGGATAAAGAGATGGATGTATCTGATATTCCTGTACCTACTTTACAGCCTTCTATGGAAAAATCGGGTACTATTGGAAATTCTATTCCTAGTTCTTCCAATATTGGTTCCAAAAGAGCTGTGGGATTATGTTTTTCACCACAGGTGGCTAAATCCATTGATGTTGCACACCGGGTCCTTAGAGGGGAAATTGTTCCCCATTATGATAGGCCATGTTTATTGGACTCTTCGGAGAAGGCTCAAGATGATTCTGTTAGTGATTCTCTGGTACTTGAGGTAGAGCACGTTGGCTCTACAGCATCCTCTTCTATCATCCCCTCTAAGGTACTTAGTTCTGAATTTTTTAGCACTACCTTGCACTCTGGTTTGGCTGCGGATGCACATTTTTATGTTGATAATGAATGTGTGCCTTCGTTGTTACCTGTTAATCGCCTGGGCAATTGTGCCCACTCTGGTTATGTGGAGCAGGTTGATGCGCTTGAGGAGACGGTTGGCCAGCACGTTCAAAGGGATCCTTCTGTGGGGGTCACCAGCTGCAGTGCAACATGTGCACAAACCATCTCGGAGCCACGGCAGAAAACTGCAGTTTTCTCTGCCGCCACGGCACAGAATGCCGCGGTTTCCACTCCAGTTTCGCTGCCCTCGGCTACGCGGCAGACGATTTCGCTGCCGCCGCGGCAGGGACAGCATCTGCGGCAGGATTTGCCTGCTGCTGCTGCTTCCGTTGGTGCGGGCCCTCTGCGTTCTCAACAACCGCGGCAGGGCGACGTTATAACCAGTACCAACTGTCAGGTGGTCGCTTCTCGGGTTGATCAGCAGCAGATGGCTGCTGGTTCCCCTAATCTTGGTACGAATCAAATGATTGCATCACCTGTTACAGTACCTTTTTCCTCATTGCATAAGCCAGTTGTTTCTGATCTTATTACTGCTGTTGGTTTGCCAGTAAGCTCTCCTCCATTAACCAAGATGTTGGGGATGGGGAACAGCGTTGGACCGTCTAGTTCATCCAATTTCTCTCCAAGTCTTCAAAATGTTGTGGACTTCGGTGGAATCGCCGACCCTGCTAGCTCTGGTATGCGCTCTAGCAACAGAATCCGAGCGCAAGTCAACGCAGATGATACGCAGATGGACCGTGCCAGTGCTTTGGCTCAGAGACGCAATGACATCTACTCTCCACGTAATAAAGTAAACAGAAAACTCTCATTTCTAGCAGTTCCTAATGAAGTGATTGCTACTACGGCTGTTAAGTTGGGTATTGCGCTGGGTAACAATGAGTTCCAAATCGAGTCGTCTATCCAAAAACTTAAAAGTGTTGAAGAAAACCGAATCTTTACTTGTCTAACTAAAACTATGGATAATAGAGAGGATGGGGAGGACGATAATAATACTTTGAATACGGCTACTGAGTTGTCGGAGGACCTCGGGATGGAGGATAATGATCCTCCTTTGGACCAATTGGGACCAGAAACCGAGATTTTCCCTTGTAAAACGATGCGTAGAAAAAAAATGGGCACTGGCCTAGATGTTAAGAGACGAAGTGCAAGGATACAAAAAATCAAATCAGGTAAACAATGAGAGGAATGATTTGGAATACAGACGGTTTCGGGGATACGGCTAAGCATTTTGCGATTAGAGAATCGGTTCGGGAAGACAATCTAAATTTTGTTGCTATTATAGAGACAGGGCGATCTAACTTTTCGGTGCCTTTTCTAAAGTATTTGGGGGGTGGGAAGGATTTCTTTTGGTATTGCCTTCCACCTCGTGGTCGCTCTGGCGGCATTCTTGTTGGTTTTGACCCCAGTATGTTTGAGGTTCAGAACGTTGAGACCGGAGATTTTTGTATTAAGTTTCACATTAAAAATAAGTCAGATGCTTTCCTATGGACTTTTGTTGTAGTGTATGGGGCGGCACAAGATTCTCTTAAAAATGATTTCCTAGTAGAGTTAGTGCGTATTTGCGAAAAAGAAGAGAGACCATTGCTAGTTGGGGGGGATTTCAACATCATTAGAAGACAACATGAGAAGAATAATGACAATTTCAATGCGCGTTGGCCTTTCATTTTTAATGCAATCATTGAGAGTCTCGATCTGAAAGATCTAGATTTCTCGGGGAGACAGTTTACTTGGGCTAGTAGAGGGGCAAACCAAACTTTCGAAAAATTGGATCGTTTTTTAGCTAGTGTGGAGTGGGAACAAAAGTTCCCATTGGTTTCAGTACATGCATTGGCTCGTACTGGTTCCGATCATACCCCCCTTATTATTGACTCTGGTCAACAGGCTCACCTTGGCAATAAATCAAAGTTCTCTTTTGAACTGGCCTGGCTTAAGAAGGAGGGGTTTCTAGACCTGGTGGCCAGGGAATGGTCCTCTTATGTAGAGGGTAATTCTGCTTTAGAGACTTGGCAATGGAAAATTAGACATCTTCGGCAATTCTTACGTGGTTGGGCAAAAAACTTAAGTGGTCAATATAGAGTTCAAAAAGAGAAATTGATTCTCTTAATTAATGAGCTCGATATTCGAGCAGAGTCCATACCGCTATCTGTAGCGGAAAGAAAAGCCAAGAATGACGCGGATGCGTGCCTTGCTCGACTCAGACGTGAGGAAGAAGCCAAATGGGCTCAGCGAGCAAAGGTAAAACATATTCAAGAAGGTGGCGATAATACCCGTTATTTTCATTTGATTGCGAATGGGAAACATAGGAAAAAACGCATCTTCCAGTTAGAACAGGATGAGGGAACTATTGTGGGGGAAGCCAATCTCCAAGCCTTCATCTCTGACTTTTACAAACGTCTTTTTGGCCCTCCTGAACCGAATTTCTTCACCCTTCATGAAGAAAGAATAGACGATATTGATCGTGTTTCGGTTGAGGAGAACGAGATTTTGGTTGCTCCATTCACTGAGAAAGAAGTTTTTGAAGCAATTTCTCAAATGAATAGAAACACAGCCCCTGGCCCTGATGGTTTTCCAATTGAGTTTTACCAAGTTTGCTGGTCGGTTATTAAAAATGATTTAATGGCCATGTTTCGTCAGTTTTATGATGGAAATTTACCTCTTTACCGATTGAACTTTGGTGTTATTACTTTGTTACCAAAGAAAGAGGATGCTAGTAGAATAGAACAATATAGACCTATTTGCTTACTCAATGTGAGCTTTAAAATATTCACGAAGGTTGGGACTAACCGTGTGACTACGATTGCGCAGTCCGTTATTCAGCCAACTCAGTCTGCTTTTTTACCGGGTAGGAATATTCTTGAGGGGGTAGTTATTTTACATGAAACTGTTCATGAATTACACTCCAAAAAGTTAGATGGGGTGCTTTTCAAAATTGATTTTGAAAAAGCATATGACAAGGTTAATTGGGATTTTCTTCAGCAAGTTTTGAGAATGAAGGGTTTTCACGGCACTTGGTGAAAATGGGTATCTAATTTTATTCAAAAAGGGAGCGTAGGCATTCGGGTAAATGATGATATTGGTCATTATTTCCAAACGTGCAAAGGGCTTAGACAAGGTGATCCTCTTTCTCCGGTTCTATTTAATTTGGTGGCTGATATGTTAGCCATTATTATTAATAGAGCTAAAGAGGACGGGCAGGTTGGGGGTTTAGTTCCTCATTTGGTTGAGGGAGGGGTCTCTATCCTGCAATATGCTGATGACACAATCTTATTTCTTGAACACGATCTCCAAAAGGCTGTGAACATGAAGTTGATTCTGTCATTATTTGAACAGTTATCTGGTCTCAAGATTAATTTCCATAAGAGTGAAATCTTTTGCTTTGGCAATGCTAATGATCATTTGGTAGAGTATAGGAATATTTTTGGTTGTGAAGTAGGGACTTTGCCCTTCAAATACCTTGGTATTCCAATACACTATAGAAAACTTCTACTAAAAGAATGGAAAATGGTGGAAGATCGGTTCGAGAAGAAACTAGCGTGTTGGGCTGGTAAGCTTCTTTCCTACGGTGACAGATTAGTACTTATTAATTCCTGCCTAACTAGTTTACCCATGTTTTTTTCTCTCTTTCTTTGAAATTCCAGTGGGAGTGCGAAAGAGACTAGATTTTTTCCGTAGTAGATTCTTTTGGCAAAGTGATCAGCAGAAGAAGAAATACCGTTTAACGAAATGGAGCGTCATTTGTAGGCCGAAAAATCAAGGGGGGTTAGGAATAGAACTCTTAGACATTAAGAATAAATGTTTGTTGAGCAAATGGCTCTTCAAAATTCTTAAAGAAGACGGGGTTTGGAAAGAACTGTTGACAAATAAATACTTAGGAGATAAAACTCTAGCTCAAATAAAACCGAAACCCACGGATTCTCCATTTTGGCGGGGAATTCTGTCGGTAAAACAAGATTTTTTCTCTAGGGGCAGGTTTGTGTTGGGAAATGGCAAACAAACTCGCTTTTGGGAAGACGTGTGGATGGGGAATGCATCATTGGCTGCTCAATACCCTGGCCTGTACCACATTACTAGAAACAAGAATATTCTTGTTGCTGATGTGTTAGCCACCGCACCGCCCATTAACCTACAATTTAGAAGAAATCTGCAAGGGAACAATTGGACATCATGGTTGCATCTTGTTCAACAGTTAATGACTATTTCTCTTTCTGAGGAGGAAGACCTGTTCTCTTGGTCGGTGAATAATAACGAGCTATTCTCAGTTAAATCCATGTATAATGATTATATGAATACTGATCCTCCTTTCGAACATAAGTACTTATGGAAAATGAAAATTCCTCTCAAAATCAAAATTTTCATGTGGTTCTTGCACAGACGTGTAATTTTGACAAAGGATAATCTTTTAAAGCGTAATTGGCATGGTTGCACAAAGTGTGTTTTTTGTAATCATGATGAAACTATTGATCATTTATTTATCTCTTGTCCATTTGTGGTTAAGATATGGAGACTGCTCCAGTTCACCTTTAATATTTCACCTCCTGAGAGTCTCAACCATATGTTTGGTGGATGGCTCATTGGTCTACACAAAATTGTTAGACGACGAATTAGAATTGGTACTTGTGCCTTCTTGTGGGCTGTTTGGATTTGCCGCAATGATGCGGTTTTTAACAGGCTTCACAACACTCATTTTTTGCAGGTTGTTCACAAGGCTACTTATTGGATTTCCGCATGGTCGCTCCTTCTGCCACAGGAACAGCGCCAATTTATGGAGGCTGGATGCAACCGGTTATTGGCATTAGTCCGGGCCATCCTTTCCTCCAACGGGTGGCAGCATGATTTGCGAATTGCTGCTTCTTAGTGGACATTGGCCCATTTTAGCTTTTCTTTGTTTCGAGAGTGCTGTTCCTTTATTGTTTTCTGGCTTGTAAAACTTTGAATAATATTATTGTCAATAAAAGCCGTATGTATCTACCCGATGCAGAGGCTGGGGCTTTGCCTCCTTATCAAAAAAAAATGTCCCTGAAATTTGGTCCCACCACATGTGTGTTGTGTCTCCACCTGCTTTCACTAGGAAAACGGGGCTTCCGTGTGCACCTCTAGTCCCGGTCGGGTTTGGGGCCAAAACTAATTGATCCATTAGTCCCGACTCCAATCGGGTGGGGCCGAACGAAGCCCGTTTAGGAATTGTGTTACAAACCGGGACTAAACGTCCCGCGGCCCGAGCTCTCCGCCGCGGCCATGTGGAGGCCTTTTAGCCCCGGTTCGTGGCTGGCCGGAAAAAAAGAGGGGGAGGGGGGGATTTAGTCCCGATTGGGTTGTCCCGGTTGGAAAACCAGGACTAGAAACCCTTACCAACCGACTAAAGCCACGCTTTCCACTAGTGTTTGCTTGATTGCGTTCATCTGGAAGGTTTCGTTTGGTCTTATCATCTCAAGTCGTACTAAGCAATGGTTTTGCTTCGTGAGTAATTTTTATCTTGGGAAATTTCCTTGCAGCGGCTGCCGGGCTAGCAATGGTTTTTGCTGAACAACATTAACTTAAGAAATTCCCTAATTACGGAGAGGAGAGCGTAGGAGAGCCATCGCCGCCTGTTACTCCTCAGGCGGCGGCTTCCAACCATAACAGCGTCGGTCGCCACTTAGGACCCGGCGGGCACCGTCTTCTCCTCCCCTTCTCGTCCCCTTTCTTTGTTTGTCCTAAGTGTGTGCCATGACCTCCCGTACCACTGCATCCCTAGAGCGGCGTCGCTAGGCCGTCTTACCCCACGCTCCTACTGCGAGGTCCTTCGCAGCTAGTGTCGGAAGAGGGGGTGGCGGTAGGGGGAGCGGGGCCAGACCCCCATGGTTTGGCCCCCCTCAACGATATTTGGCACTCGCCAATAGTGTTGTATAATCGTATTAGTCTAAGTACTCAAAATTAGCCTAATCATGCCTAGAACAACGCCCAGTACTTGAACGGGCCAAGCCCAAAGGCAATAAGCCAATGCCTAGAACAATGCTCAGTCCATGGGTGTCGCTACGGGAAGGGAACCCTTCCAGAAGCAAAGAGCGACACATGTCGCTTTGACCTGGTCGTTCTACGTTAGATGAAAACACTAGCCTTAAGGGCAGCCACAGTGTGTGTCGAATTTGCTTGCCAAATAGCATATTTGACTTTTGACATCGGTTTCCTACATTATAGAGCTGCGAAATCTTGATGCCATAGCCAAATAATTTTGTGTAGGTGCAACTAGAAGAATTAATGCCAAATTCATCTAAGTGAATAAAATAATAAGATGGAAGGGTGGGACAAGAGAGAAGTAAACAGCCCAAAAATATTTTATTATTACTTTGTACATATTGGGCCACATAATTAGTGATTTTGGTATTTGGCATTGTCTTTGCCACATTGTAACTAAAATAGCAAAGTCTTTACCTAATAATAAAGGCATTAAGGTTTGTGCCAAAATTTTCGTCCAACATAAAATGACCGATTTACTCCTATTTTTTATGGTAATTACATCATACTAGTTGAAATGCCCGTGCGTTACTACGGGCTATGTAGATGAAATAAGTTTTTCTTTCGTATTTGTTATATAGGAAGAGCGGAAGAAAATTAAGTTTTTTCTCTATCATGTTTAATATGCTACTTAGAAAATTAACACTAACTAAGCCAGAACTAATCAATTAAACTTATAAGGCACATCATAGTACGCCAGCTATCTTCCAAAAAAAATGGAGCAGGTTAGAGAGTTTTTTAGATTAATACTGACACATCACGATAATAATATACCTTCAAAATATGCTTTTTGAAGAAGAACCTAAGACCAACTTGCTCATAGGAGAAGACAGAACATTTTTTTTTTGAAATTTAAGAAGACAGAACATTAGATTCAAGTAAAAAAAAAAAGTTAGCCATGAATTTCAGTATATCATTGACAATACGTCAAATGTCATTTTATGTTCAAAACAAACTTTGACTTTGGTTATATTTATTGATCATATACTATGATATAAAGATATCTAAAAGCGAGGATTGTCTCCACATGTATGGGCGAGTGCCAAAGTTGCGTTAGCAAGCGCTAAAGTTATTCCTAAGGGATAATTATAAAGAGGGAAGAGAAAAAAGAATGAAAAGAATCACGTATAAATGAACTTTGATTTTGGTTCTATTTATTGATCATAGATTATGATATAAAGATATGTAGCACAATACCACGTTGAGAAAAGTGAGGATTGTCTCCACATGTATGGGCGAGTGCCAATGTTGCGCCGTAGCAAGCGCCCCGAAGTTATTCTCAGGGTATTAACTATAAAAAGCAAAGAGGAAAAAAAAGAGAGGAAAAAAACTCACGTATAAATGCATTGTCTCCAAGGTACGAACACATGCTGAGGTCAAAATAACTTCGTAGCGACCGAAACCTACAACCGAAACGTACGACGTACCATGTCGATAAGAGAAATTATATAGTAGAGATGACACCGCCAAGTAAAGCAACCGTTCGTTAAAAAAAAAGTCATCGCCGCTCAGCTTCCTCCGTCGCTTGGTCGGTCCCAACCATGGTTCTGCGGGAGAAGATCTGGACATTGTCCGCTGCGGCACGGCCACCACCTCCTCCTCTACTACGCCTTTCCTGCCACTGCACCACCCGTACCCAGCCCATGGAGGCCGACCAGTTCATGAGGGACGCAGGTGGTCGTCCATCCACAGGGGAGGAGCAGCGCACCGCGCCTGCAGCAGCTCTAAGAGGCCGGAGGAGCCAGCCCCGTTTGGACGGCGCGGTGGTGGAGTACAAGGGAGAAGGGGGCACCCCCGAGATGGGAGATATCGGTGCGTCCTCTCTCCACTCCATGGCTGCCCGACGGCGAGACAACAACGAGGAGGCCCGTCCTAGGTAGATGTGCTTCGTGCTCCTCGACGAGATGTTGCTCTGTAGGCTAATCTTCGAGGAGGTAGCCGCCGAAGCCGGCCTCTGCTCCTGTCGAGCGCCTGCAGGTAGATTGGACCGGTAGTTGGGGTCGGGCTCTATTGCAGGGGATGGAGGAGGTAGGGGGATGTGAGGAGGGAGGTGAGGATTGTCCAGCCTCCGATGAAGATCTGCGGAACGAGAAGGAGCGTCCGCCTGGCGACCAGGGCCTGCAGTCACGCCTTCGCGTTTGAACTTTGAAGACATGCTTGATGTATCCCACTCCACTCCTCATCTGAACCCCACACTACCGCCCGATCGCCGTCGGACTCCACCGCACTCGTCTGGGGAAGTGAACCGTGCGCCTGGTGCTCCCCGATAGCTCTCCCCTACCCCCCCTTCCTCGCGGTTTCTACTGCAGCGGGAACGACAGTGGCGGCGTCACCGCCGTCAAAGATTTTTCTTGACTGTCAGCTATCAGCAATGTACCAATGTTCCGCCATCAAAATATACCTTCTCTTGCGTTGCACCAAATACATGTAGATATCGGCCATGTATCATAGAACCAAGGTTGTCGTGCAGAAATATTGTTGCTGGCTCCACTCAGTGCATGAGATCTTTGGAAAGAGCCTCTGAGTTGAAAGTAGAAACGATTTTTGATTGACCGAATCTTGATACAAAGGATGGACAGAGATCCCTGGAATTTAAGGCCAAGGAGGTCGAAATAAAGCTCTCAGAACGCAGGGAGTAGGAAAGGAAGGAGCATGTTGGAAGTTGCTATAGCTGAGAAGTAAGCGGGGGATAATATCCTTTGTATACGTACCGAAGGGAAATGTTGATCATAGAAGAAGTGCAATTCTGCAGATTGCTGAGAATGGATTGCAGAAGGTTGTGGCTTTGGCTTCACCATGGAGGTGATAAGTGGTTAATTGGAAATAGATGAGATGAGTAGCTCTGGTGCTAGTGCAACATTGTGTGTAAGAGAAATTAAACATGATGTTCACAATCTGGTAAATAGTTCGAAATCAGTCCTTATATTTGCAATATTTCTGTTGGTTATATAATAATCCACTGCACTACAAAATATAATAACATGTTATTTGTGACGTAATTCTCATGTTCATTTTATGATGATATGAACCTGTATGAAATGCAAGGACAAACCATTGATTATGTCATGTTTATAAGTTGTTGACTGAAATCATTGCCCACTGGAAATCTGCAGCTAATTAACCCCTTCAAGATGTTTCCTTTCAGGCTTCAATAGTTGGCAAGACACTCAAATACCTTCATCATGACATCAACAATCCTCATACAAGCCTTAGTTGAGTCCGGCTAAACTAAGAAGTTATTGACTCCTTGATAAACTTATTTATGGAGGACTTGAGGGCCTCCCTGTAACTTGGGTTACTGATAAATTGTCACTATGAAATTGCTCTAATAAGCCAGGTTGTGATCATTTGCATCTCAGCGCTGCTGAACAGGCTCACAAGATAACCAAACAGGAGTCGTGGATACAGAATGTGAGAGAACATGAAATTCCGTACTTCACGGCGTATAAACACATATTTTTTTGGGTGCAGTTTATTTTATTTGTTAGCAATGTATTTGACACTGGTATAAAGTATGCCAGTGATCTCCCCATCGACTTTGCAGGTTATTCCTCCAACCCTTGGTGGCAGCGGTAAAATTTCTTCTCTTCTCCAGCAACCACTTTTCCAAGTGAGCATATAATTTAAGATGGTGGTTGCAAACTAATCTTATAATGTGTTTATTTAGTCAAGCTTCTGCTGTTAGACTCGCTTGTTATTGTATCTGTACATTGGGATGTTTTCTAATCAAGCAACATAGAGTTCGCTACATGTTACTATTGTTCAGATTTTTTTTAGTTTATCCTTGATGAAAACTACTATTGTTTTTTGACCGTATCAACATCAATCTGAGATATTATCGTAAAGTATATAAGTGAAGCTACTTCTAAATTTGAAGCAGACATCTCAGCTCTAATGCTACTAGATAGCTGCATTAACGATGAATTATATTTTCAATACTGAATTTGTTTAACAGGAATTCGAGAAATTACAAGAGTTATCCTCCCCATGGTTGCACTATACCTCTTACCATTATGTGTTGGACATGACGGGTTGTGTTGCTTAAATATATCTACTGATGGAAACAAGATGAGGTTCGGTTTCACTTTCTACAAAAGTTTTGTGTTATATTGTTAACAGTATTACACAGATGGCCTTCAAAAAATAAATATGATACTTGAGTGAAAATTAAATACTCGAACTAAGAAGTTTTTACATGTTAATGAAACGCTAAGAGTTTTGCAGCTCAATTTTTTTTGTCAATTTCCATTTATGTATTTCTCATACTAGATATGTCCTCTTCTTTGCAGGTATAGATAAATGGTTTCTGTCCTCATATTCTAATTGTACAAATTGGATGGAAAGTAAATCTGCTGCTACTTCTTGAATTTATTACATTAATATGTGTGAAATCTTGATGCACTGCTTCATATAATGTTCATTTTGGAGTCCTGAATACTTGTATGTATCTTCAATCATGGTTGATTGGTGGCCTGGCATGCAACTACATTTGACATTATTTGACAAGACTTATCTCCTTAAGAATTATCATATGATTGAAAATTTTGCGCAGTGCGAAAAATAGAGAATATATCTCCCGATGTACTACTCAGCATGGAGAGCAAGTGGTTTTGTAGGCGACTATGATGTTTGGTTCATGTGATTTTAGGAAATTAAATGATACTGGTTAAATTAATATGTCTATTCTTGGAACTACTTGGAGGTATATTTTTTCTGTAAAAATAAGAATTCATACTCGACACTCTGCCGCTGGATGAGTACAACACGGCTGCCAGCAGCTACAAGCGGACGTTGCTGATTGAGAGGGAGGGCGATGATGAGGGGTTGTGACAGTATCGGAGGCTCAATCACTCCTCGTGGACACGGTGGAGACGCTACGGATGTTATGTAGATGAAATTTTTCAAGAAAATTCAATTATGTTGATAATTTATCAGACATATTGCTTCTTGAACTGCAGTCATGCATGCTATATGTATATTCAGATTTAATGGTAGATAAAGAGAAACAATCTAATTTCTTACTGCACCAAGATATTGTACTGGTGTGGGGATTATGTAGTAGAGGAATAGAAGAGATGATGAAAATCAAATATTAAATAATTGAAAATTAATATGAAAGGATGAACCGAGTCTAGGTTATGTCGTCATATTGATTTTTCTCACCCCCGTTGCAACACACGGACATTATTACTAGTTAAAACTTATGAATTTTGCTTTGGCAATACTGTGAATGCCCTAAGTTGATGATAGAGCCATGTAATTTTTCTTTTTATACCGAACTAGTTGGATTGGTGCTTGGGCGCTGGTGGGCTAGAGAGATTGCGGCTCAAGAGCGTGGGCATACTGCGGCGGTGTCTTATCGCGTGGAGACGCAGACAATGGCAATATCCATACCTACTTGGACGATAAATTTCGATATAGGAACCATGATCTCTGCAACACAAACTGGAATTAACAAGGTCGGCTTCACTGTATTAACGAATCTTGCATATATGAGACCAAATTCATTAACAACACCGTAGAATAAGCAAACTTTATAATCTGCAACTTATCAGCTCGCTAAGTTCCCTAGAAAAAGCACGTGTAGCTAACAAGCCCTACTTGAGGGACGGAAACTGAGCAATGTCATCTATGCTCGGCGGTGGTGCCGGCGGCAGCACTACAGGAACCACCACAGGTTCCTCCACAGCCGGCGCCTCCTTCACCACGGCGATCTTCTCCTGCTTCGCTCCGTTGCCGTTATACCCGCCGCCACCCGGCTGCGCCCTCACCCCGTGGGTCTTGCCCTTGCGTTTCCCTTCGGCTGCATCCTTGCCGTCCTCGCTTGGGACGCCGACGTTCTCCGCCGCCTTGGCCTGCTTCCTCTCGAACTCCTCCTGCCTCTGCTTGAAGATGCGCTCCCTGGCCGACGGGTACGCATCGCCGAAGAGCACGGCGGTAAGATTGGTGCCACGGGCAAGTGGCGGCGCACTAGGCGTGGTGGTCTGCTTGTCCGTCGTCGCCCTTGCCGTGGAGAACGCTGGGGCAGCCGATCGGAAACTGCCTGCAACTGGCGGTGCTGGGCTCTTCCTGGGCGCCTTGGACGCCGACGCGGCAGCAGCCGATCGGAAACCAGCCGCGACCGCCGGTTTCGCGTTCTTCGTTGGCGCCTTGGACCCGGCAGCCGGAGCCGACTGTTTCTTCTTGGGCTTGGCCGCCGACGCTGCCTTCTTCTTTGCCAACGCGGAAGCTTCCTTGTGCTGCAAGTCCAAGTCGGCGAGGCGCTTGTCGCCGGAGTCGTCCCCGTCGAGGAGCGCGAAAAGGTTGACGCTCGCTTTGATTGCCGCCATGACGCCTGTTGGATCGTTGGTCTTGGTTTGCGGGAGCTGCGTATATATACACGCACGCTCGCTCCGTGCCGAGTAGGAATCATAATACTACTCAAGTCCGAGTCGACTATGGATCAAAGGCGGAAACGAAACCCCTCCGAGTTCCAACTTCTCCAATTATTTCCCTGTAATAATATGGTTGGGCTTTCCCGCTGCAAGGCCCACAAAGCTAGCAGCAAAAGCCCATTAGATCTACCGTGCTCCAAAGTCAGGGGCGTGTTTGGTAGGCCGGTTTGACGAGCTGGGCACTGCCCACCTCACCCAGGAAAGGCTCCTCAGCCAGGCTGAGAAGAGAAGCCACAATCGAGCTTCGCTCCTCAGCCAGACTGGGTTCGACCGAGCAAGCGACCCCGCGCGACCCCCAGACCCTGACCCCAATCGCTCTTTCCCTCTCATTCTTTCCAGCTTCTTCCTCTTCCTCCCTTTCTCGAGCTCCTCCAAACCCAACGCTGTCCTCATGCCTTGTACCGACGCCGGCGCTAGCCTCCACCGACCGGCGCACTTCGCCGCGCCCGACAGCGCCCATCCCGCCCCGACGACGCCCATCACCGCGGCCCCCCCGAACGCCTCCCGTCGCCGCACGACATCCAGAGCACGGAGCTCCGCGTCGCAGCGCCTATGGTCATCACCGCGCGCCCAACACCACCCATCACCACGGCCCTGACACCGCCCAACACCGCGCCGCAGATGGCACCCGTCTCCGCGGCCCCGAACCGCCGGCAGCAACGCCGGAGCTTGAGGAGAGAATGCGAGGGACTTGATTGCTTTTTGCAGGGACCCGATTGCTTTTTTATTTTGTTTTCAGGACCCAGTTGCTATTTATTTTTGTAGAGCCTGGCTATAGTTGAGCAACCTACCAAACAGGCTCTCTACCGAGCTGAGCTCGTTTCACACTACCTACCAAACACAGTTAAAAAACTACGCATGTATATGGTCAGCACGGGTGGGCTCAGCCTGTATGAGGTGAGAAAGCCCACCCGGGCTACCAAACACGCCCTTATGCTTCGCTCTTAGCCAGCCGTACGCGGGATCGCCCGGATGTAAGCGACGAAGGTCAGGCGTACGTTCTACTGGGTCTAACCCATCAGGCGTCTCCACCAATCTCCCTCAATTATATACGATGTTTTTTTTTTAATATGAACGATTTCTCATTTTGAACAAAATTTTAAATTTAAACGATTTTAAATAAATAAACGATTTCGAACATAATCAAATGTTTCAGATGAACAATTCTCAAATTTAAACAAATTTTAATATGAATATTTTTTTATTTGAACAAACTTTTTATTTGAACATTTTTTATCCGATAAAATTTCAAAATAAAAAATATAAATTTGAATATTTTAAAGTTTGAAAATTTTCAGTTTCAACAAAAAATAATTCTAAACAAAAAAATCCGGTGATAAAAAAGGACTTAAACAAAAAAGAAAATGGGAAACAAAAAAAGAATAAAACAAAATTAAAAGGAAAAAATAAACAATAAAACAGAACAAATAGGGAAGAAAAGAATAAAACGGAAATAAAACAGAAACAGAAGAAAAAACGGAGATGAAAAACAGAAACAGAAAAAGATGGGACAAAGAATGAAAACAGAAGAACTAACATAAAAGAAATCCCGAAAGAAAGATATATGTACACTAGCCTGTTATAGCCCAGTGGGTTCGAGCCCTCCTTTTCAACTTATTTTCTCTTTAATCACTAGTTAATGGGCCGGCCAACCAAATAATTTACACGGGCGAGTCCGACTGCGGACCCAAGAAAATGCAGAGTGAACAAAGTAATATTATTTTTACAAGTTACGGTACAAAACAATTTTAAACAAATTAAATTTGGTCTTCTTCCCCACTTCCACATATAGAGACATTGGCGATCATTTTTTTCTACGCCTGAGAAACACCAAAATAAATCCACTTACCTTATCCCAATTATAATCAAATACAAATACAACGAAATTTGTGCCAATCAAAATACATATTACGTATGGGTCCATTAATTCGAACAGTTCTGAATACACCTCCTTTGAATCAAAGAGGCGCCAATGGCATTGCACCAAATAGACCAATGAAGTAGGTCGCGCCGGATTGTGTCGCCTATCACTCATTTCCTCCCCATGGT
Organism: Alopecurus myosuroides; assembly: GCA_028641055.1. Classification (NCBI taxonomy): domain Eukaryota; kingdom Viridiplantae; phylum Streptophyta; class Magnoliopsida; order Poales; family Poaceae; genus Alopecurus; species Alopecurus myosuroides. Next base: position 2,541,125 of record CM054058.1, read on the forward strand.
CTATCACATGTCCCCCTATTTACTCCACCCTTCACTCTTCTAGAATTGTCGATAACCACAAAATATATATCATTAATTGATCGAACTTGTTTAGCGTCGACTATATGCTTAAGGATATTTCAAGTCCACACACATTTCGATAGCCATGAACAAGGTGTGTTAAACCAAATTAATAGAAGAGTGAACCGTTAAGAGGGTTCCTAACATATAACAAGGTGTGAATGGAGCATGGTCATGATTTATTAGGGATAAGGTAAGGAAAATGAACTAGCTCCCGCACCACAGTCCAATGCCGCCATCTTTCTCTTAAAACTGGCATTCGCCCCGTTTTATAAATAAACCCAAATGGCCGAACTGATACAACATGATAAGAAGAATCTATTACAAGTGGATCAAAGATAGAAAAAAAGAAGAGTACACCGGGACGCAAACTTGCCACCGAAGAAGTTGTAGCATTCCCGAAGGAAGCCGAGACCCCCCAAGTGGGTAACGACGTGGTGCGTCGCCGTCCTCAAAACCAAGATGGTCGAGGGTTTTCACCTGGAGTCACAACACGACTAAGGAAACCACAACAGCGCCCCCAAGATGGAAAACGGTACCCGCGGGCATCGCCACCATTGGCGCAAGAGCGCAGAGTTTTCGCTTGAAAAACCTTCACACCACGCCCAACAATCCCCGAGCCTAGCCACCGGAAGATGATCTGGGGGCTGACATAAACAAAGGTACTCCAACACCACGAAACCCCTGCCCCTGCTCCTCGCCACCTCCACGACACTCGCCGTAGAGACCCCGCACAGTCCACCTTCCAGGGCCGCCACCCCGGCATGCCTGAACTCAAGCCCAAAGGGCAACACAAGCGCACCGCAAGCCCAATGTATCAGACGAGATAGATTCGCGACCAGTCCAAGCTTGCGTGGGCGGCACACCCGTTGCAGCCAATCGGAGGAGATCTGCTGTCCTCCATCGCAAAGGCGACCGGCAACCGGATGTAGCAGGCATGGCCTGTCAGGACCAAATCTGGTCCAGATCTATCCGAGATCTGGTATATATCAGCCCAATTAGCCCCGCCACCGCGCTTTAGCGCCAAGGCCGCCGTTGTCGCCATCGACAAGCAGAAATGGCACCATTCCTATTAGCTCCTACACCGTCGGGACCCGCCAACCCGCTGTCCACTAACCCAAGCCGAGCTCCGCTTCGGACCGATGCCACAAGCAGGCGCAAGGGGGGGCACATCCATCGCCAACCAAGTCGGCCCTCGAGTACCGCCGTCGAGCGACATCCACCGCCATCCAACCAGGTGCTGCAGCCGCGCGAAACAGTTCCATCTAGCTGACCAACCAGCACCGGAGAAGCGGCCCGCACGGACCGAAATGAGGAAGCACAAGCTGGGCCGCCGCCACCCGAACACGCGCTCCGCCACGAAGTCGCGACACCACCGCCACCGGCTGGCACCAGAGCGATGCCGCTGCCTGATCGCGCTGCCGTGCCCTCCGCTAGCACCGCACCACCATTGCCTACCGCGCGCGTCCGCGCCGCCGCCGACGCTGACCGGGGTTCTCCCGGCGGTGCCCTCCAGTTGCGGCGAGGGGAGGGGAGGAAGAAGACGGGGTGGGTTAGGGTTTCGCCCTGCCGCTCGCAGGAGCGGACAAGACGAAGGGGAGCTTTTTCAAAAGATCCCACATCTTAATTCAAAAGAGCATATGAGTTTTTTTTTTTTATCGAGCAAGGACACGGCGAGAATCATAGAGAGCAGCCATCTTGACAGTTGTTCACAACATGAAACAAACATAGTGAGTTAGTGACCAAACACATTTCTTGCATGCGTTTGGAACGCACGGCCGGGTACTTGGGCAAAAGTAGCATTATTCGACTTTGAAATTAATAAGGCCTCGACAAAAAAGGTGGATAGAGCTGAAACATATAACTCCAAGGAACATACAGTGTCACACACTGACACGGTAGCTACGGAGTAGTACAACAAGAAAAAGTATAGATTTGACGTACGCAGTGGCCTTGTTTGCCAGATCAGCTAAAAGAGCTCTAGGTAGTTAAGGGTGGTATGCTCCACCGTTGCTGTTCCCGGCTCCAGCTCCAAAACCACGACCAAACCCGCCGTACTCACCGCCGGCGTCGGCAGCTCCAGCGCCTTCGCTGCGCGCATAGGTGGAGCTGTCCGGCCCCTGGTTATTGCCTGCCGCATATCCGTTACCAGCACCATTGCCCTGGCCGGTGCCCTCTCCGACGCTACCGCCAGCGCCGGCGGCGAGACCTTTCGCTCTGGTGTTTGCGGAGCCGTCGGTGGCGTCAGCGTGTCCCCTGCCGGCCGCACCGCCAGCTCCGTAACCAGCCGCATCGTCGCTGCTGCCTTCATAACGGCCGCTGCCGCCGCCGTATCCAAGGGTCGAGGCTGAGGAGTTGGGATCGTAAGCTTCGGCTGACCCGGAACCGAAGCCGTCCCCGGAGCCATAGCTATTGCCTTGGCCACTGGCTAGGCCAACTCCCCCGCCTTCTCCATCGGCGTTCACGGCGTGGTTTACTACCCTGATGGCGCTGGACAAACCTACTACGCTTAGGAGGAGGACGAGGGCAAAGGAGAAGATGAGCTTGTTGGTAGTAGCCATGCCGAGCGATCTGATGGATCAAGCGAGATGGCTACACTTTGAGGGTGAGGGATGCGATGGTCCGATCGGAAGCTCCCTATTTATAGCGGCTCGTCCTTGTTAAAAATTACCTCGCCTGTTGAGCCTGTGCGATTGTTATTAACCTCGGGAAAATTTTTGTCAATGGGTCTCTTAATTACTGCAGGTTTACATTGATTGCCTATTTGTAACTTTCGAGGGAGAGATTCGGTTTTTGCTGTATCTGTTTGTTATCTACTCCCTCCAGTACGATACTTGCACGGTAGCGATCAGCCGAGGCAGTACTGCGCTGGTTGACTTGATATATCTGTTTGTGTTACAGCTAGTCGCCTCGCGATGAGCGTCTGCTGCTCGTGTTCCATCACATGTCCACACCGCTACAAGGGCACCCGAAGTCAACGGTGTTTCAGTGACATGGTACATGTCCATCGCTACTTGGGCATTCAAGGCAAGTGAAGTGAAGACGAAGTCGATCGTGAGGAAGGCACCTCACATAACTCACGCGCGCCGGTCATTTTCTTTGCCTAATAAAAACTTAGCACGTCCCAATGCACCGTCTCTTAGGCTGGCCACAATGGGAGTAACTAAGGTAGTAACATCACATATTTCAAGGCAATTTTGCTTAGGCTGGTCACAATGGGGAGTAACATAAGGTAGGAACCTACACACTTTTCTAGACTATGTTCCTACCTCCACAATGGGGAGTAACATGTATGTAGTGTCATGCAACAATGCATTTATTAGGCTATAGACTCATTGTTTCTTGGAGTGTGTGATGTTCCGGTAACTTAGCTAGTTACCACAAGCACCTCTCTCTTCATTAAATACGTGCCACATAAGCAAAGTTGTATTGGAGTGTGTGATGTTACTCCTAAGTTCCTCCCCATTGTGACCAGCCTTATATGGCACATATTTAACGAAGAGAGAAGTGTTTGTGGTAACTAGCTATGTTACTAGTAACATCACACATACCAAGGAAGCTTTTTGACCGATTTTATAGGAAAATATAACAACATTTATGATATTAAATTGGTCTCGTTAGATCCGTTTTGAAATGTAGTTTCATAATATATATATCTTATATCACATATATTAATCATATTTTCTACAAAATTGGTCAAATTTTAAAAAGTTTGACCGAAATCAATTCTAGAAGTACACTTCTTTTAGGACGGAGGGAGTATGTTACTACCCACTGTGTAGGTAGTAACTTAGACTAGTAACATCACGATGTTACCACTCTTAGTTACTCCCTGTTGTGACCAGCCTAGCACGTTATCATATGTCTAATAAAAATTTAAGAGACAACATGTACAATGCATTATATCTTAGATGTTGTATCTTAATGATTTTGGGCTCATGCATGCATTTGATTGGACTAGAGCCTTTTTTTTCCTATGGCCATGTGCCAAAGTTGTATCTTAACTAAGACTAGCCATAGTGGTGGTAACATAGGTGGTATCATAAGTGCCACATAGGCAAAAAAGATGATGTGTCACACATTTAATGAGGAGAGAGGTGTTAGTGGTATCATAGGTAGATACCGTAACATAACGCTTCCCAAGACAAGATGAGTCTATAAGCTAATAAATATACTAGTACATGATACCACAAATATGTTACTATGCATTGTGGAAGTGGTAACATAGACTAGTATCATATGCATGATACTAGTATATGATACTCCCCATTGTGACTAGTCTAAAGATACAACTTTACTATATCTCTTCATTAACTATAGTGCCATATAAGTAAAATGCCTATGAAACCGTGCTAAGAGACTTGCATTGGGGGCCTTACTCACGCGGTGATAATATAAATAAATATAAGTTTTCTCCAAATCATACTTTTCTTTTGTGAGAAAACTTCTGATCTATTCATCAATTATCATGATAGTACAAAGTAAGCCAGAAGTAAAGAAAATTACATCCAATATACCACCTAGCGATGACTACAAGCAATGGAGCGAGACAAAGGCGCACCGCTGTCATCGCCCCTCATCACCGAAGCCGGGCTAAACTTGTTGTAGTAGACAGTCAGGAAGATGTCATGCTAAGGCCACACAGGTCCATCGCAGCAGAACAGCAACCGTCGTCGATGAAGAGAATCGTAGATCAGAAGGATTCCACCTCCAGACACACGCGGACATAGAAACGAAAACCGGATCCGAAGACAAACACCGACTGAATCCTGCGAGATCCCCCAGAGATACACCTCTACATGCCCTCCAATGATGCTAGATGCACCATTGGAACGGGGGCTGGGTGGGGAGAATCTTATTCCATCTTCAGAGAGTCGCCGTCTCGCCATCCTAAATAGAACACAAATCCTAACAAAACGAGAAAACAACTAAGAACAAAGCCCTTCCACCGACGTCAATCGAGATCCATCGCGCCACCATGGCTAAGGCCAAGGGGACGGGGCAGATTGGAATAATTCAAACAATTATTTAGTTAAAAAAAGTAATATTAATGTTGAATTTAAATATATTTTTTACCCTTTTCCATTTAATATGGAATAATTCATATCTATCAATCCGTACATCGAAAATTGACAAATAATATGTCTAAATCGATTAAAAAATGAGAGAAATTCAAATATGACTTGCATATCATATTTTCTGTCATGTATAGGACTTTACTAAGTGGGGGTATATATAGGGTCACCCCAAGAAAATTAGGTTTAGAAACTAGGATTTCTAGGGGAAACATGCCAAACTTGGGCGTCAAATGATCAAACCATGTTAAATTACCCGAAGGGTCGTATGTTTGATATCTGATTATAAAATGTCCACAAACAGAGTTTGGACAAAGGTCATTTACTACATTTAATAATTAAGGTAGTTACTTAATTCATAACTAGTGATTCTAATTCAATTTCACAGTTTTTGAAATAAAAGCACATAAACAAGTTGGGCTCTTGTCTCTATGGTCAAAGGTTGCCATTTGGAGCTATTTTCCTGAAGAAAACATATTAAAGTTATTTATAGAATTTACTATATGTTAAATTACTCCAATGGGTATTATAATTTAAAATGAGCTCAAAAATTAATTTGGGATAGTAGCTATGAGAGTACACCTATTTTACTGGTCAATCTAAAATTAGACGGCGCAACACATAATATATTCTACTGGTCAAGGGCTTGTCAACAAGTTCTAGTTTGCTAAATTTGAACTTAGGAAGCAAAAGTTATTAAGATGCTACTGCATCCAAAACAAAGGCATCTCTTCAAATGGAGATATCAACAAGGGCACATAAGTTCCTTTATCAAATACAAGTGTAAATCTAGTGATATCAATTATAAGGGGAAACAAGCGCTAAACATCAAAACTTCACGTAACTTTTTATTCATCCAAACATCACATGACAATTGAAAGACCACTCTAGACATGCATTGAGACGAGTACACACGCCACCACTACTCTAAACAACACACCTCCTAGCAATATCATAACCTAGGCGAGCATACAGAGCGACATACGTGATTCGATAAAAACTCAATAGAACGTGGCTCCAACCAACTGTTAGGTCTTCTTCTTTGTCATCGACGGTTCTCTTCTTCTTCATGTCCTTCTCCTTGGTCATATTCTCGTCCTTCTTCTTGTCCTTCTTCTTTTTCTTAAGTTTTGTCCCAAGAGTAGACAGAGACTCTCGAGATTATTGCTTGGGCTCGGGATAACCTCCTGGAGGTTGACCGCCGACGATATTTTTAATTCCATGATGACTCCCAAGTGCAGGAGATCAATTGTAGTACCTTTCGATAAGTATTTGAGTGTCGAACCCACGAGGAGCTGAAGGTAAGCTATCTATTCTCTAAAGCCCTATAACCCTCTTATATGGCTGTTTATGCAAAGCAATAAGTTTGACTAAAAGGAACTAACTAATTAAAAGCAAGTGACGTGGAGTGTGGTTTGTCTAGTAACTAGTGAAGCAAGTTTAAAATGCAAGTTTCTAAGCAAGTTTCACAAGTAGCAACCATCAAATATCTCAAGTATCTCAAGGGAGCAAGTGTTCTAGCAATAGGTGTTTCGTTCGTGTGGTTGTCACAATTAGTGAAGCACATGTTTTAGTCTTAGTTGTTTCTTCTAGGAAGGAGCCATGAATAGGTATAGTCATGTAAATGATCTACAACCCCTTATGATGGATCATGTGGCCAAGTAAATGACTGCACAAGATTGATTAAGACATGAAGTCCCACCATAGCCTTACGTTCTAAGATCCCCTATATATATCCCCCAATAACTTAACTTTGTGGCTCGGTCTCAGGTTACTGTCACTCCCAAGTCACCACCACTCCATTATGCTACCGGTGATCACCTTACATGCATTCCCCAACATATGCGTGCACTCATATATTGTACATAAAGACAATCATAGAAGATAACAAACTTGTATGCAACCAATCAACGAACTATTTCACCATTGCCAAGAACAATTCACTACTCAAACATAGACGGGGAGACACAATACATCAAGGGAATATAGTATTGCATCATACATCGTGTTTGCCAAGAGATTACAGTGGAGAGATGGAGTTGATCTTGCTGTAGATGTTGATGATGAACACGCCGTAGGGGGGTGGAGCCCTCCGGGGGTGATCCCGGCGGCGTTTCCCCCCTCTGATCTTCTCCGGCGGCAGCCTTCTGTCTCTCTGTTTTGTGGTTTCGTCTCTCGGCGCCGCCCCCTCCTCGAAAAGGCCAGGGGACCCTTTATATAGTTGTTTTTAGGTCACGAGACACTCGGGAGAAAAAAGATCGACGACATCGGAGCCACGGGGGCAAAAAGGGGGCCTCTCACGCGGCCAAGGAATCTGGCCGCATGGAGGGTCCTCTTTGCCACCTGGTTGGCCTTTTGGCCCTCTACTTTGGCCCATGGTCTTCGTCTCGAAAATTCTGAACTGTGCTCTTTGACCTTGCCCTTTTTGGAGTCCCGAAGCTCCCGGAAAGTCTGAAACACTAAAAAGTACGTTTTCTGGAAAAACATGGTTAGAACCAAAAGAAGGGGGATTGTTTAGAAAATCCCCCAAATCATTATAAAACATGAATATAAGTTGCTAATATGTAGGAAAAACAAGTAATAACATGCAAAGTTCATGTATGCATTTTACATGCATCAACATCCCCAAGCTTAACCCATGCTCGTCCTCGAGTATGAAGGTGATAAAGCTAACATAGACTTTGCATATTGAAACAATCATGGGATATCAAGGAGGATTATTCATTCTACATATACTCAAATGATTAATACTAGAAATGAGTAGCAATATACAATTCATGTTGTAAGAAATATCAAATATGCAAGCAAAGATGCTTCATGAAAGTTCACAAAGTGTATAATGAAATACAAGCACTATGGACCAAATGCATACACAAAATGAAAAATAAAATCCTATATTAGTCAAAGAATAGAATAATGGAAAATAGAAAATACGGTGGACACTTTGGAGAAAATTGAGTAGAGGTAAAACATGATCAAGTCTTATTTAGCCTCTAAATTATTCAACTAAAATTACTAATTGAAATGTGGTATCCATTAATCTAGGACTCTCATTGCCCCTTTATCACTAGCATCTTAAATGGTGAATGTTGAAGTAATGTGAATGACAAGGTGGTTGAAAGCCTCATGCCCCGTGAGTGTGAAAACCTCACTACAAGAAATATGTTGATACGTGACCCTCAATTTTTGTCACTAGAAGGTCACGTAGGTTGATTCATGACCCCTTTTTGACCAAAAATGGAAAGTCACATACCGAACGTCTTATTTGATCGTCAATGACTAATTGAATGGAATTGTCATAGACTCTATGACTCAATCAGAGGGGTCATAACGCTATGACCAACTGATTTGGTCATGTGATATCCTGCCATAGCCACGTCAGATCCTACGTGGCCAATCCTACGTGGCAAAATTATGACCAACTGAGTAGGTCATGGAAGAGATTCAGCCCATTCCATAGCTGCACCTCAATATGGGCCAGGCCCAACAATTAAGCCTTTTTGCGATTTTTTCCTGCCTTATTTTTTTTGCCGAAACGGACCAAGCCGAATCTTTGTGAGCCTTTTTCTATCCCAGGCCTTTTTTCTTATCACGATATTAGTTCTGGTTTTTGTTTGTTTGGGCCGTTACATTCTCAGCCTAGTACATTTTGGGCCATGGCCTTTTAATAGTCCAATAGATGGGCCAACTTTTGGAGTAGAAACATTTCTAGATATTGAGCAGTTATTAAATCAACATATACACATCAAACAACACGTGACAGAAACACATACAACATCACTTCCATTCAAGATCATCTCATTTCATCATACAGTAGATGGCACTTCATCATAAATAGTAAATATCACTTACTACTACATTACAGATACAACACACTGGCAAAAACAAGACTGATACATCACAATGGCAAAAACAAGACTGACTAAGGAGAACATAATGAACTCTTAATGAAGAGATGGCGACTCAGCACATCTAGCTCCGCAGCATCCGATTGCAGAACATGGCTTCCAGGGACTCCGGATGAGACACCAGAGTTGGGAACTTTCCTGCAGTTGATAATATAATGTAAGAACACAAGCAGGCAAATAAAGTGTCAAACTGAATTTCAGTCTAGTACTAGTGCAGCAGAAATGGTTATGAACAAGAACAATAGCATGCCAAAAATCCTAGTCAGATTGTTAATCATCCTCAATTTGTAACTTGGTAAATAACCCAAGAAGAAATAGGTTGCCCAATATCTCAAGAATTGAGTATGTGCAGAGAACAAACAGCATACGTTTTGCCAATTCTTCTTGAACAGAGAGACCAGAAAATTCACGCTCATCTGCACATTCTGGAAGATCTGCTTCTCGTCCATACCTATGTGGCCAACGGCAACACCCATGCAGAGCACCTTTTTCAGCTCGAACTTCACATTAGCCTTGGTCTCGTTAACCATAAATTGGCAAACTGTCAAAGAACAAAGAAAGCTTTATTACAAAACGATTATCTATGATGTTGAAATGGACCAGTGAAATGCTTCTGCAACAACCTGAGACCACGCTCTCTGGAGGTTTTGCTCAATCTGCTGGAGCCTGACCCTGCTAGTTTCGAGGTTCTGCACATAAGCCTGTGAAAAAAAAGGACATACATGTAGCATGGTACAGCAGCAAGCAAACTGCAATGGTAATACACAAATCATATGATTTACTACTACACAGCTGTAGATTTCAATCAATAGACACCAATGCCACCGCCAAGTATCTTCAACTACTTTGATAAGGTTCTGTATAGCTTTTTAGGAGAAGTAAACACAAGACGCGCCACATCTCAACATATAAATTCAGAAATTGGATAGCATAAGTCCTTGTCTTATGCATACAGTAGTAACACAAATGATCATATGTAATATAACTCTCAGGATGAAATGGGCAGTCGTACAAATAGTAACACCATAATGTCTTTCACTAAATAACATGGTTCCCTGAGCTTCTATGCAGTTTTATAAGCAAGTACAACAATCCCTAATAAACACAGCCACAGCAGGTGGAATTTTGGAAGTAACCAGGTGATTATTAACCATACCATTATAGGATTAAGCCCAGTGCACAGCCTTGTCCTTGGTAGCTGCAGAGTAGGAGTAACCAATAGTCATACCTGACTGACCCTAAATAGAGCATTCAAGTTAGGACCTGTAAATAACAAACAACTTTCATAATCAACTTCACGAATCTACTAGCATATGCTCATGTATCCATGGTAAGACAGAATATAGACGAGATTGCATCCTAAGCGGACCATAAATTCAACACATCAACTATATGCATTTCTCAACATCTAACTTTGTTCCAGTTCTGCAATTTGCACAATATAGCAGTCTAAAAGGAGATAAATATGTTCATTTCCAGATTACACATTTAATTAGAACAGGAATGAGACACCAACATAAGCAAGAATTGACAACAAAACATACGTTAATTATATTACATCATCTCTATCTCTGTTGTTGTTCTACCACTACAGCATTCAAACTCATGTCTGGGATCAACAGTACCAATAACATACATGTAGCATGGTACAGCAGCAAGCAAACTGCAATGGTAATACACAAATCATATGATTTACTACTACACAGCTGCAGATTTCAATCGATAGACACCAATGCCCACACGAAATATGGTAACTTTCAGCAAAACATGAATAGCAGAGCTCAATACACAATCTGCTATGTAGTAAAGTATTTCTAGATGCTATGATTGTGTAGCTTAATAAACAATCGAATGTTGTAGCAAATCATGTGTGCACTAAAGTGATTCCATCACTAAACCTAGTACGAAATTTCTGCCTACTAATTGAACCAGCTAATGCTAGTATAGGATCTGCAGCAGGTGAAGAATCTACCTTTGATGCCCATGTCGACGAGCTACTGGATGGTGACGTCGAGGTCGCTTGACCTAGCGCACGACATGGACTCTGTCAGTGGGAGGCCTTCAGATCCGGCGGCTCTACGACCTCCCTTCCGCCGGGCTCCCTCATGAAGACATCGGCCACAACATCCCCAATGGAGGAGGCCAACGAACAGCGGCAGCAGGGATCAACGGAGAAAGCCCCCACCTCTGTCTCTGAGGAGGCATCCCCTCCTTGCACCGGAGGTTCCCATCGCCACAGAGCAGGAAGGTGAGGTCAGGACGGCGGATCTGGCACGTCGGCCGCAGATCGATGGGATGATAGGCGGCGGCGCCTCTCTCTCCGATGAGGCTTAGGCGAGATGGCGAGGGAGGCGGCGGTCTTCAGCGTTGTCGATGTGGGGGGAGGGGGGTGGCTCGTCGTAAGAGGAGAGCTTGTACCCTGGCGCGCGCTGCGCCTGGAGCTGACTGGTGATGGTGACGGCCTCCACACGAGGCGCTCCGGCGCGATGAATTCCCACGAAAGGGATCCAGAAGAAAGGGGATTGGGAAGAATCCCGTCGAGGCTGTAGTTCCCCGGGACGAATGACATGTCGGCGGTGGCCGGGAAGAGGTGGGGTTTATGACGAAGGAGAGGCAATGTAGAGAAAGCAGCATGGTGGTTGTGGCGTAGGAGAGAAGAAGAGAGAGGGCGTCGTCGAGCTCAGATCTACGGAAGGGGGTGGTGGCGGCGCCAGGGAGAAAAGATAGGGTTTCGAGTTTCGACTTTGGGTTTCAGGATAACGAAGGCGGGATAAGGTCGCGGCTTCGCGGGCCTGTTCCGAAATTTTTCCTACGGACAACAACGCTCACTTTCCCACCTGATCGTTCACTGGCTGCAGCTAGGACCTGGCACTTATTAGCCCCACTGTACCGTCTCTAGGGTAGATAGTTTAGTAGTAACACTAAACTAGTTTCAGTGATATTATATCCGCTAAAACTAGTTTATTTTGTCTATGTCAAATATAAAAACTTCAAGACCTATAATTAATATTTTCAATTTAAAATATATTTTTAATTGTCACATGCTTTGTAATACTATAAAGAATTAAAGGTACTCCCTCTGGTCCGAATTAAGTGTCGGCAGTTGTGCTAAAAACTCGTACATGATTAGTACTACTCCCCGACACTTATATGGGATCGGAGGGAGTAGTAAAAATAAATATGCATAATTTATGTTTAAGTAGTAAACAACACAAAATTGTACCAAAGGTGAGTTTCCAAAAAGAATTTTTTATTTGGAACTAATTTCATAGTTGGCCTTAAGATGGAATGTATTGTGTGCCTTTGAATTTCCATGAATAAGTACATCACACTTTGTCCATCGTAAATATTGAAAATATCACGGTACACCAAGAGTTCATCAAGATTCAACACCTAGGTACGAACGGTCATGTCCCCCGTTTTGACGGTTTTCCGAAACCGGCTTTGAAAATTACAGAAAATTCAAAAAAAATCGAAATGATGCAAGATCTTCGCGTGGTGTTGTTATATATGCCCTAGTATCCACCAAAAATAATAAACTTGGAATACGACAATTTGGTGGAAAATGTGTTCACAGAAATGAGCTATCTCCTACGAAGATTCATGGTTTTCGGGTGAAATGACGGATGTTTTGGCCACATCCATGGCATAGTTTGTTTAAATGTGCCCATATTACACACAAAGGTGCATATTGGAACAACTAACAATGTTCACGAAGAAGGTTTTATTTTTCGTTGAATAAAAATACCATTTTCCCTTTCCGGAGTGTCGAAACTACCTATTTCTGTGAAGCACATACACAAAATATGACACAAAATTGTACAAACTAAAATTCTAAATATATTATGTCATATTTTATGTACAAATAACAAACTTACTACCTCTCAATAGCTCAAAATACACCTAATTTGAAAAAGACAAATTTCTGCCGATTCAGCTGAAACCGGGCCAAATTTGAACTACAGGTGCCTCGTAGTTTGCTCGTGATTTTTTGCAAAAATCATTTTTAGGTGCCCAAGTACCTATTTCAACATAGATACACCAAGAGTTCATCAAGATTCAACACCTAGGTACGAACGGTCATGTCCCCCGTTTTGACGGTTTTCCGAAACCGGCTTTGAAAATTACAGAAAATTCAAAAAAAAAATCGAAATGATGCAAGATCTTCGCGTGGTGTTGTTATATATGCCCTAGTATCCACCAAAAATAATAAACTTGGAATACGATAATTTGGTGGAAAATGTGTTCACAGAAATGAGCTATCTCGTACGAAGATTCATGGCTTTCGGGTGAAATGACGGATGTTTTGGCCACATCCATGGCATAGTTTGTTTAAATGTGCCCATATTACACACAAAGGTGCATATTGGAACAACTAACAATGTTCACGAAGAAGGTTTTATTTTTCATTGAATAAAAATACCATTTTCCCTTTTCGGAGTGTTGAAACTGGCTATTTTTGTGAAGCACATACACAAAATATGACACAAAATTGTACAAACTAAAATTCTAAATATATTATGTCATATTTTATGTACAAATAACAAATTTACTACCTCTCAATAGCTCAAAATACACCTAATTTGAAAAAGACAAATTTCTGCCGATTCAGCTGAAACCGGGCCAAATTTGAACTACAGGTGCCTCGTAGTTTGCTCGTGATTTTTTGCAAAAATCATTTCTAGGTACCCAAGTACCTATTTCAACATAGATACACCAAGAGTTCATCAAGATTCAACACCTAGGTACGAACGGTCATGTCCCCCGTTTTGACGGTTTTTCGAAACCGGCTTCGAAAATTACAGAAAATTCAAAAAAAATCGAAACAATGCAAGATCTTAGCGGGGTGTTGTTATATATGCCCTAGTATCCACCAAAAATAATAAACTTGGAATACGACAATTTGGTGGAAAATGTGTTCACAGAAATGAGCTATCTCCTACGAAGATTCATGGCTTTCGGGTGAAATGACGGATGTTTTGGCCACATCCATGGCATAGTTTGTTTAAATGTGCCCATATTACACACAAAGGTGCATATTGGAACAACTAACAATGTTCACGAAGAAGGTTTTATTTTTCGTTGAATAAAAATACCATTTTCCCTTTCCGGAGTGTCGAAACTGGCTATTTCTGTGAAGCACATACACAAAATATGACACAAAATTGTACAAACTAAAATTCTAAATATATTATGTCATATTTTGTGTACAAATAACAAACTTACTACCTCTCAATAGCTCAAAATACACCTAATTTGAAAAAGACAAATTTCTGCCGATTCAGCTGAAACCGGGCCAAATTTGAACTACAGGTGCCTCGTAGTTTGCTCGTGATTTTTTGCAAAAATCATTTCTAGGTCCCCAAGTACCTATTTCAACATAGATACACCAAGAGTTCATCAAGATTCAACACCTAGGTACGAACGGTCATCTCCCCCGTTTTGACGGTTTTTCGAAACCGGCTTCGAAAATTACAGAAAATTCAAACAAAATCGAAACGATGCAAGATCTTCGCGTGGTGTTGTTATATATGCCCTAGTATCCACCAAAAATAATAAACTTGGAATACGACAATTTGGTGGAAAATGTGTTCACAGAAATGAGCTATCTCCTACGAAGATTCATGGTTTTCGGGTGAAATGACGGATGATTTGGCCACATCCATGGCATAGTTTGTTTAAATGTGCACATATTACACACAAAGGTGCATATTGGAACAACTAACAATGTTCATGAAGAAGGTTTTATTTTTCGTTGAATAAAAATACCATTTTCCCTTTCCGGAGTGTCGAAACTGCCTATTTCTGTGAAGCACATACACAAAATATGACACAAAATTGTACAAACTAAAATTCTAAATATATTATGTCATATTTTATGTACAAATAACAAACTTACTACCTCTCAATAGCTCAAAATACACCTAATTTGAAAAAGACAAATTTCTGCCGATTCAGTTGAAACCGGGCCAAATTTGAACTACAGGTGCCTCGTAGTTTGCTCGTGATTTTTTGCAAAAATCATTTTTAGGTGCCCAAGTACCTGTTTCAACATAGATACACCAAGAGTTCATCAAGATTCAACACCTAGGTACGAACGGTCATGTCCCCCGTTTTGACCGTTTCCCGAAACCGGCTTTGAAAATTACAGAAAATTCAAAAAAACTCGAAACGATGCAAGATCTTTGTGTGGTGCTGTTATATATGCCCTAGTATCCACCAAAAATAATAAACTTGGAATACGACAATTTGGTGGAAAATGTGTTCACAGAAATGAGCTATCTCTTACGAAGATTCATGGCTTTCGGGTGAAATGACGGATGTTTTGGCCACATCCATGGAATAGTTTGTTTAAATGTGCCCATATTCCACAAAAAGGTGAATATTGGAACAACTAACAATGTTCACGAAGAAGGTTTTATTTTTCGTTGAATAAAAATACCATTTTCCCTTTCCGGAGTGTCGAAACTGGCTATTTTTGTGAAGCACATACACAAAATATGTTGCAAAAATGTACAAATTCAAATTCTAAATATATTATGTCATGTTTGATCTAGAAATAACAAACTTACTACCTCTAAATACACCTCCTTTGAAAAAGACAAATTTCTGCCGATTCAGCTGAAACCGGGCCAAATTTGAACTACAGGTGACTTCTAGTTTTCTCTTTATTTTTTGAAAAAATCATTTCTAGGTAGCCAAGTACCTATTTCAACATAGATACACCAAGATTTCATCAAGATTCAACACCTAGGTATGAACGGTCATGTCCCCCGTTTTGACGGTTTTCCGAAACCGGCTTTGAAAATTACAGAAAATTCAAAAAAAATCGAAACGATGCAAGATCTTCGCGTGGTGTTATTATATATGTCCTAGTATACACCAAAAATAATAAACTTGGAATACGACAATTGGGTTGAAAAGATGTTCACATAAATGAGCTATCTCCTACGAAGATTCATGGCTTTTGGGCCAAATGACGGATGTTATGGCCACATCCATGGTATACTTTGTTTAAATGTGACCATATTCCACACAAAGATGCATATTGGAACAAATAACAATATTCACGAAGAAACTTTTATTTTTCTTTGAATAAAAACACCATTTTCCATTTTCTGGGTGTCAAAAATGGTTTTTTTGTGAAGCACCTACCGAAAATATGTTACAGAATAGTACAAAGTAAAATTCTAAATATATTATGTCATATTTGATCTACAAATAACAAGTTTCTGCCGATTCCGCTGAAACCGGGCTAAATTTGAACTACAGGTGCCTCGTAGTTCTCTCTTTATTTTTTGAAAAAATAATTTTTAGGTACCCAAGTACCTATTTCAACATAGATACACCAAGAGTAATATAAAATTTTAAAACCCCGCATTTGATCTTGCATTTGAATATAAATGAGTAATACAAAATTTTAATTAAGAATATTCACAACCCTTTATGAATCGGTATGTAATGCTTAGGCGTATTTTATTTTATTTTTGAGTAAAAATGGTCCCTAATAGTCTATAAAATCACAAGAACTATTTTGAAATAAATTCAAAATTTATTTGGTTTAATTTGGAGTTGAAAACCAAAAGTTATAGAAGAAGAAAAAAAAGTGAAATGTTAAAGGAGAAAAATATAGCCACCCAACCCGGCCAGCCCAACCCATCAGCGCGGCTGGCCAAGCTATGCAGCACACTCGGGCTCTCCCAGCGCGCGGTCGGCCCATCTATGCAGCACACCCGGCCCGTCCCAGCGTGTGGTCGATCGCGCGGCCCAGTCCGACGAGGAAGTATGGATAAAAGGCTTCAGTTTGAATCCTAGCATCAAATCGTTGATAGATTAGTGGTCTGTGTCCTCTTTGGCGCACAGGAGGTCGCGGGATCGAGTCCCTCCTGCGCTCTTTTTATCGTGTATTATCGGTCGGTGCGTTTTCTTTCAATGTAAGCGTTTACTAACTGTACAAATACAGTTGGGCTTCGAATTTTTCACTAAAGGATCGGGTGTTGTAGTGGTTATGTGGGTTGTAGAGCTCCTGGGAGGGTGCAGGTTCAAGCCCCCATTTTGCCAATTTTATTTATTTTCGTGGATGATTAAAAATTGACACGTGGACATGACACATAGGTAAAAAGTGACACATGGACATGACACATAGGTAAAAATTGACACGTGGACATGACACATAGACAAAATTTGACATGTGGACATGATACATAGGCAAAAATTAGTGCCAACATTTTCTTTGTTTTCTGTGGATGATTAAAAATTGAGACATGGACATGACACAAAGGCAAAAATTGACGCGTGGACATGACACATGGGCAAAAATTGACACGTGGACATGACACATAGGCAAAAATTGACACGTGGACATGACACATAGGCAAAAATTACTGCCAACAAACTCATGACAAATTCAATTGGTCTTAGTTAAGCAAAAAAAAGTCATACACCAGGTATCATGTGCCATGACCATCTTGTTAAAGAAAATCATGACTTTTTAGCCAAAAAAGTCATGGGTTTCGTCCCTCCCAAACATGTCATGACCAAAAGATTAAACATGGTCATGGATCTATGACCAGTTCATCCACGGTCATTAAAAAAGGGTCAAGTATCAACATATTTCTTGTAGTGCCTACTCCATGATTACTCAACTTAAGATTCCTAATAAGCTTTGTACAAGCATAATAAGTATTAATGACATCATAGAGAACCGCAAAGAGGTACCTCTTGCCCCATGACATGGAAACGCAAAACTTGTGGCTCCCATTATTAGGTCATGTTTATTAGATGCATAAAAAGTAAAGTGTGCCTTCAAAAGTTCGTGAGAGTCCTATCCCAAGTTCAACCCATGACAATTAATAAAGTGAATATCTTAATTTAGAACATAAATAACACAATAACATGGTGAACATACTCGGAATAGCAATAAAGCTAATGGGAAGATATGGTGGACTCACTCGAAATACTTGGCTAAGGAGTGTTGGAAACAAGTTTTTACTTGTTGGAATTTTTAAATTTTTGGCTAGCAAGAGGGAGATAGTTGACCAGCTACTATGCATGCATATGTCCATAGAACTACTCATTTCATGACAAACTAAATAAACCATCAATTAACATCAAGGACATGAATAAGAGATAGCTCAAGACAACATTATTGCAAATTTCTACACATAAAAAGGCTATAAATCATGCAAACATATGTAGCTCTTCAAATCAACCATGGCATCCCTATTCCAAGTCATAATACTAGCATACAATACATTCCAACCCCAAACTCCAGTAGCTCAATCTCATATAAAATGATGGGTGTGGTCTTATCAAAACAAAAATAAAAACAAAAACTAGACGCTTCAAGTCTCTACGATAAATGGTTTGCTTAGAAAAACAGAAAGTATACGTGTGCTAACCAAAAGAGTGTAGCTCCAGTGGGGTGTTCATCACATCCCCAAGCTTATGGCTTTCACCATTCTTGGATGTCTTGAGGCGCAGCTCCTCTATTCCCTGTGAAAAAACTTCACAAAACATGTTTCTCCCATTCTTTTTCTGTGGGGTGAGATTAGCAAGGACAAACAAATCACATGCTTGCTGTGCAAAATTCCAAATCAAATGCTCCAGTAGATATACAATAAGGTTCATTATGTTTTATGTTCACTCTCTTGCTTGAAAGAATCGTGGAAATTCGATTCCCAAGCCCGAAGAGTGCATAAAACAAAAGAAGGCAGAATCTGTCCAGAAAAGCAACAGCAACAAAACGAACGTTTTTCCCTAAGCTAGACTCGTCAAAAAATTAAGCCAATTTTTGCTTACAGAGGACGAAAAGTTACAGAACATACTAAAAAATTAGCTCAATCCGACATACCAATAAAAAACGTAAAATCATACGGTGAGCAGACTCGTGGTGAAACAGAAATTTCATGCACTAGGATAGCAACTTATAAGTCCAAATGGGTTTGACTTGACTCTTTATTGAAAACTCAAGAATTAAAACAAAAAAAAACTAATCTCTTGAGACAGCAAGAGTACACTAGGAAAATCCAAACAAAAACAACCGGGTTGCCTCCCGTAGAGCGCTTTCTTTATAGCCATATAGCTAGGCTATACTTACTTAACATCATGATGGTTGGAGTGAGGTGGCTCGGCATCCCCAAGTTTGGATTCTTGTACTTATTTGATACATGTAGGGTGAGCCCAGGGGTACATCCCCAAGCTTGATTGGTTGTCCCTCTTGATCTTTGTTCATCTCACTCAACTCTTCCTCCTGAAAAATTCTTCTTACACAAATCTCAACATAAAACTTGATTAGAGGGGTTAGTGCCTCCATAAATAAAATCCACATAGGTACATCAAAGACACATCATGAGTTGATTCTAAAATTAACTACTGTTACTACAGTTGTGCATTGTTCCTTGATCAAAAGAACCACACAAAACACAAGTAATCAGAGCAATGCAAAATAAAGACATAATCTGCCAAAAACTGAACAACCCGTAAAGAGTGAATTTTTAGAGGCACTTAAGTTGCTCAAATCAGAAAACTTAAAACTAATGAAATATGTAGTGATAACTAAATATTGCTGTCGTAAATTACCAGGTCAAAATTCCACTTATGTGATTTTAAACATTTTTCGCAGTGAAGTTCAGGAATCTGTTTTCTTGACAGCTAATTACTATTGTTTAATCCTATCTCTCATATAAGATTATTCTTGCCATTTAAGATGAGAAATAAGACAGAAATGTGATGTTACAGTAGTGAACTAATATTTTTATTGTTTTTATCTTTGGAAAAAGTTTTAATGATAGAGACTTTGCAATGGTTTCATTGGCATGAACAACACATGTTCAAGGTCGACCCCAACTTCTCCATTACTCATCCTTCTCATTTACTTTCCCAAATTTTTTATAAAATGAAAATTTTAAACTAAATGATACATAACAGTAGGTAAAGGCATTTTACATGTTGTAAAGACATAAATGTGTGCTCAAACCGAATATGAAATTAAAGCATAAGGAACACACCAAAAAAATATTAAACAATTTATTTTTAAATCTAACCCATTTCCTATGCATTGGCATTTTGCAATGAAACAAATAAAGAAGCACATAATAGCAAGCATAGAAAGGTAGATCAAGTGCAACTTCAATACTTTCAGCATATAGAGGGGAAACTTAATATTGTTGAAATATGTGTAACCATGTTTCCCACTCTCATAATAATTTTCAGTGGCATCATGAATAGATTCAACAATATGAATATCACATAAAACATTCTTATCATGAGACACATGCATAAAAGAATCACTACTCTCCACATAAGTAAAATCCTCATTAGTGATAGTGGGAGTTAAACATTCATAATTTTCATTGCAATCATCATATATAGGAGGCATAACATCATCAAAGTGAATTTTCTCCTCCAAGCTTGGGGAACTAGAAATATCATGCTCATCAAAACCAACTTCCCCAAGGTTACAACTTTCCATAGAATCAGCAAGTTTATCATTTTTATCCTCAATAGTAGGGGGACTAAAAATATCACATTCATCAAGACAAACTTCCCCAAGCTCAAGGTTTTCCTTAGCAATAAAGGTGTTCAAAGAATTAGTACTACCACAAATATGATTGTTGTGCAAATAATTTTTCAATTTCTCCTCAAACACTTCATGTCCTAATTCAAGGTAGATATTATACAGTTCTAAAATTGTTTGGTTGTTTTCCATTTTATAATTTTTTTTGTGTTTTAGGTTTATATGTTAGTATGCAATGCAAACAAGAATAAAAGCTTAGCACAACTCTCCCCGGCAACGGCGCCAGAAAAGTGCTTGATGACTCCCAAGTGTAGGAGAAAAATTGTAGTACCTTTCGATAAGTATTTGAGTGTCGAACCCACGAGGAGCTGAAGGTAAGCTATCTATTCTCTAACGCCCTATATCCCTCGTATATGGCTGTTTATGCAAAGCAATAAGTTCGACTAAAAGGAACTAACTAATTAAAAGCGAGTGACGTGGAGTGTGGTTTGTCTAGTAACTAGTGAAACAAGTTTAAAATGCAAGTTTCTAAGCAACTTTCACAAGTAGCAAGCAACAAATATCTCAAGTATCTCAAGGGAGCAAGTGTTCTAGCAATAGGTGTTTTGTTCGTGTGGTTGTCACAATTAGTGAAGCACATGTTTTAGTCTTAGTTGTTTCTTCTAAGAAGGAGCCATGAATAGTTATAGTCAAGTAAATGATCTACAACCTCTTATGATGGATCATGTGGCCAAGTAAATGACTGCACAAGATTGATTAAGACATAAAGTCCCACCATAGCCTTACGTTCTAAGGTCCCCTATATATATCCCCCAATAACTTAACTTTGTGGCTCGGTCTCAGGTTACTGTCACTCCCAAGTCACCACCACTCCATTATGCTACCGGTGATCACCTTACATGCATTTCCCAACATATGCATGCACTCATATATTGTACATAAAGACAATCATAGAAGATAAAAAACTTGTATGCAACCAATCAACGAACTATTTCACTATTGCCAAGAACAATTCACTACTCAAACATAGACGGGGAGACACAGTACATCCAGGGAATATAGTATTGCATCATACATCGTGTTTGCCAAGAGATTACAGTGGAGAGATGGAGCTGATCTTGCTATAGATGTTGATGATGAACACGCCGGAGGGGGGTGGAGCCCTCCGGGGGTGATCCCGGCGGTGTTTCGCCCCTCCGATCTTCTCCGGCGGCAGCCTTCTGTCTCTCTGTTTTGTGGTTTCGTCTCTCGGCGTCGCCCCCTCCTCGAAAAGGCCAGGGGACCCTTTATATAGTCGTTTTTAGGTCACGAGACACTCAGGAGAAGAAAGATCGACGGCATCGGAGCCACGGGAGCAAAAAGGGGGCCTCTCACGCGGCCAAGGAATCTGGCCGCGTGGAGGGTCCTTTTTGCCACCTGGTTGGCCTTTTGGCCCTCTACTTTGGCCCATGGTCTTCGTCTCGAAAATTCTGAACCTTGCTCTTTGGCCTTGCCCTTTTTGGAGTCCTGAAGCTCCCGGAAAGTCTGAAACACTAAAAAGTACGTTTTCTAGAAAAACAGGGTTAGAACCAAAAGATAGGGGATTGTTTAGAAAATCCCCCAAATCATTATAAAACATGAATATAAGTTGCTAATATGTAGGAAAAACAAGTAATAACATGCAAAGTTCATGTATGCATTTTACATGCATCATTCCGTAATGACTCAGCATGCGCCAATCATTGTTGATAGCCGCGCCGCAGAATTTTATGCTACCGTCCCTCAAGAAATACTTGAGGATCTCCGACACGCGATCAACACGGCAAGTGGAACACGAAGGCGTCGGTTGCCACAGAGAGTTGTAGGACATCGGCGTGCTTCATCTTCTTTGGGTGTAGGATGATGTCTACACACGCTTCAATTCTCATAGACAGTGTTGGGCCTCCAAGTGCAGAGGTTTGTAGAACAGCAGCAAATTTCTCTTATGTGGATCACCCAAGGTTTATCGAACTCGGGGAGGAAGAGGTCAAAGGTATCCCTCTAAAGCAACCCTCCAATTACGATACAAGAAGTATATTGTGTCCCCAACACACCTAATACAATTGTCAGTTGTATAGGTGCACTAGTTGGGCGAAGATAGATTAAAATACAAGTAGTATGGTTTATTATAAGTGATAATAGCAATCTGAAATAAAAATGGCAGCAAACAAACACGTAGCAGAACTGATTGTAAACGGTGTTTCAATGTTTAGAAACAAGGCCTAGGGATCCTACTTTCACTAGTGGACGCTCTCAACAATGATAACATAATTGAATGCATAAATATATCTCTTCACTACGCTACTCCGAACCAAACTCTAGTTGAATAACAAACACCAATTCATTGCATAGGGCTACAAATCACACCTTAAATTCGCATTCCCATGTCTAGTTAGCCCCACACTGTCAACTTGAGCGCCCTAGAAGGTACTAGACAAACACTACAATTTCATAGGGTCATCCAACACAAGATATAAATATCATGCCAAACCACACTGTGCACACACTGTCACCTTTACACCATGATCAAAGTGTTTACGGAGATCTCAAAACAAAACCACTTGAGTAGCATAACAGATGAAGAGTAACATCTACTTATTAAACTAGATTACAAAGCTCATGATCACATAAAGATCACACCATGGGAGAGAGATGAAACACATAGCTACCGGTAGACCCCTCAGCCTCGGGGAAGAACTACTCCCTCCTCATCATAGGAGACAGCAACGATGATGAAGATGGAAGTGGAGCCGATGGATATGGCTCCGGGGGCACTTCCCCGTCCCGGCAGGGTGCCGGAACAGAGAATTATGTCCCCCGAAACTTGTCGTCGGCGGCGGCGGAGTTACGGAACTTTTCATGGAAAAAAGGCTGATTTTTTTAGGGTTTATGCCCTGGGGAGACTATATAGGCGAAAGGGCTATGGCGGTGGGCGCCCGAGGGGCCCACCCGCGCCCAGGAATGGTGTGGGGGCTCCGGGGGCCACCTCCTAGTCTCCTTTGGACTTTCTTGACCCTCCGGGAATTCTACTTCTGCCTTTTGAATAGTCCAATTCCGAGAATATTTCCAGAAAGACTTTTATGAAACTAAAAAAATAGAAAACATGAACTGGTTTTGTGGCATCTTGTCAATAGGTTAGTCCCGGAAAAGCCATAAAAAGGGCATAAAGTGTAAGGAAAACATGTAGCAAATGGCATTAAAAAATCATGGAACATCAGAAGTTAAGGATACGTTTATGACGTATCAACATCCCCAAGCTTAGTTCCTACTCGTCCTCGAGTAGGTAAATGATAAAAACAAATAATTTCTGAGGTGAAATGCTACCAACATAAACTTGATCATCTAAATTGTAAAAGCATAAGCATAGCTGAGATCATAGAACTTTAACACAAGAATGATAAATATAATTCTAACAATGAAACTTAGCAATCACTTTGCATCATGAAAAGTAACACAAATAAAAGATCATGAATAATAATGCACTCGAAAGCTATACGTTTGTTTCAAGCATAGAGATAACATAACAAAGTGATATTTCGCTTGTCCCTAAGAGTGGGGAAATACATAAATGCCTAGAAACCTTCAAAGTTTAAGAGGAAGACTAGAACAAATAATAACACATCATGAATTAATTAATAATGTTTCTGGGACAAATGCACACTAAACTCAGAATGGCAACCATGCTCTTCAACTGTGCATAAAGTTAGAAGATGGAGATTCAACATAAAAGTAAAAGAAAGGCCCTTCGTAGAGGGAAGCAGGGATCACTCATGTGCAGAGGGAAACAGAGGTATTGAAAACATTTTTATAGAGAGGTGTATGCTTATGTCAACGAATAGTAAACAAAAAATATAGTACGTTGATGCATGTAAAATGCATAGATGAATTTTGCATATTTTCACATGGTTTTCTATTACATATTGCATCATATAAGGGTATAATTCAATGTTTTATAGTATTTTGGGGTTAAATTACAAAGTCCCCCAACTTTTATGGAATTAACCCTGCCTGTCAGAAACCCCGTTTTCTATATTTTTGACGTTTCAGGGGGCAAACTTCCGCGAAATCACCTGAAAATCTGTGGGGGGTCATTTTCTTGGAAGGAGAAGACTTGCAGGCAAAGGATCCACGAGAATTGGGCAAGGAGGCCCAAAAGAGGACCCTGCACGCGGCCAGATTCCTTGGACGCATGAGAGGCCCCCTTTTGGCCCCAATTCCTTCCATGTTCGACTTACCGACTCCGTCTTGACCTAAAACCGACTATAAAAAGGGTCCCCCGTACCCTTATGGAGGGGTGCGCCGCCAAAACACCAAAACACCGAAACAGAGACCTGGAGTTCCAGATTGGAGGGGGAAAACTCCGGCGGGGCGCCGCCGGTGTGATCTCCTACCCCTCCAACGTCATCTCCATCGACATCTCCATGAAGAGGGAGTAGTCCACCCCAGGGGTATGGGTTTGTGGAAATAGAACTTGTATCTCTCTCTCTCTATGTGCTTCACTAATTAGATCCGTATGAGCTTCCTCACATGATTACGGGCACCGTTGTAATTCCTATGTGGTGGATCTTTTCTATGAGTTATTGAATCTGAGATTGCAATTGTTTCTCTTGAGTTATTTGAGTAGATGTATCTTATGTACCCCGTTCTTATTTGCTAGCTTTGATCAATCTAGTTCTTGAGAGCGTGTGTGGGGTGATGGGTGCATTAGTTGGAGTAACGGGGTGTGGCTAGTGCTGTGAAAGTAACAGAAGTTCAGCGATCCACTTAGGTTTCTTAGTTACCTCACTAGGGATAAAAAGGAGTACCTTGTTACCGGGGATTTGAAGTGACAGTAATCAATCTCCATGACTAGATCTAGCAAGTTCTTACTTCAACTTCATGTCACATTGCTTAAAGCTATACTCTGGTTTTTCCTTAATTATCGAGGTGTTATGATTTATTTCGCATCTTGGTGGAGTATAAGAGGGATCAATATGACCGTAGAGATCTCTATGCTAGGCCGTGATGCCCATATGAAAGTACTCAATGTTAAACATGTTATTGTAATCTCACATGTAATTCTTTATGTCCACCGTCTACCACTTTATTTGAGAGAATGCAAGTGTGAAACCATGAACCCCGGTCCTATTTTAAATATATGAAAACACTCTATTTACTTTACTTGCACTTTACTTTACTTGCATCTCCAATTCGAATTTCGATTATCTCCATCACCACTTGCATCACAAAAATACAAAAACAATCCATTGCATATTTATTTTCTCATTTACATTTAGTAGTAGATTTAATTATTGCACATTTACTTTCAGTTTTGCATTGCAATTTAGAAGTCTCACACCTTGTGCTTGACAACCACTTGGTGAGGTTGAGGGCACAAAACTCTCTATTTATTTGCAGGATCCTGGAGGAAGCTTGGAAGACAACTGCTGAAATACTGGCTCCCCAAGAGTTCGATATAAACCGTCGAGTCACCCTCGTGGGGAAGAAGGCTTGCTACTAGCTACACACTCTGCACTTGGAGTCTCAGCCTAGCTATCAAGCGTTTTTCTGGCGCCGTTGCCGGGGAGCCATAGGTGAAGGAGTTGTACAAGGGAGCTCACAAGAAGTCTTGATCACCAACAAGGTGTGCAAACACCTAAGCTTGGGGAGGTTGCACCTACGTGAGTACCGTCCTTTCTATCTCCACCTTCTTTCAAGTAGATTGTTTTGTTTCTTGTCTTGTTTTTGTTTTTGTTCTTGTTTTTGTTTTGTCTTGCATATTTTATTTTAATTTGCATTTTAATTTTGCATTTAGTTATCTAGTTTATTTTAGTATTTCGAATTTGCCTAGTTACATTACATTTTTCAGTTTTGCATAAAAAATTAAAAACTACATAAAAACTGTTAAAATGGGTGATAGAACTAAATTAAGTAACTACACAAATACACCCAATGACCAGTTCATTGCTATACCAATTACTACACCTGAAATACAAGCTGAAGGCTATGAAGTAAGTCCTAGTTTATTGAATTTAATTACTAGAGAGCAATTTGGTGGTAGTGCTATGGAGGATGCCTCTATGCATCTTCATGATTTCATGGAAATATGTGATATGCAAAAATTTAAAAATTTGGAAAGTAGTGTTTTAAAACTGAAATTATTTCCTTTTTCACTTAGAGGAAAGGCTAAAGAATGGTTACTTTCACTACCTACAGCTAGTATAAAGTCTTGGGATGATTTAAAAGAATCTTTCATTAAGAAATATTATCCTCCCGTTAAAATTTTGCAAAATAGGAATAATATCCTCTGATTTAGGCAAAATGATAATGAACATGTAGCCATGGCATGGGATAGAATTAAATTAATGCTTAGAACATGCCCATCACATGGAGTAAATGAATGGACCATACTACACTCTTTTTATAATGGTCTAAACTACATGTCTAGAAATATACTTGATTCTGCTGAATATACTTGATTCTGCTGCTGGAGGTGCCTTTATGAGTAAAACTGTAGGAGAGCCTAAGAGCATATTAGAAAGCATATTGCAAAATTATAGTCAATGGAATACTGAAAGAGCACCCAATCCCACTAAGAAAATAAACTCAATTTAAGAAACCAATGATTTGTCTTCTAAAATGGACACTATTCTTGCCTTTATTAATAAACAAAATATGGAGAATGTGCCTTTGCATGAGCTAGTTGGTAGTAATTCTGAAAGTGTGGATGTTAATTTTGTTAGGAATTATGGTAGCAATGGTTTTGGTAATGCTTACAATTCATATAGTAAACCTCCTTATGTGCCAAATAAACCTTTTGTTCCATATCCTAATGCTAATGAAAATAAGTGGAAGCCTTCTAGTGAAATTTCTGAATTTAATAAATTGCATATGGAACAAGTTGCTAGTCACAATGCTATGATACCTGAGTTAAATAAGTCTATTGCATCCATTATAGTGATATT
The DNA here is from genome assembly GCA_028641055.1 of Alopecurus myosuroides. Classification (NCBI taxonomy): domain Eukaryota; kingdom Viridiplantae; phylum Streptophyta; class Magnoliopsida; order Poales; family Poaceae; genus Alopecurus; species Alopecurus myosuroides. Next base: position 2,568,648 of record CM054058.1, read on the forward strand.
AAAGGATTGCAACTTCAATCTTCGAATTTAGATAAAGCATTGTCAAAATTAGCTGATAATCAAGCAACTCTATTAAGCATGTCAGCAGGAAAGCCACATGCACTACCTAGTGTAGGAATGAATTCTATTACTATTGCTGCTCCGATTATTGAAAATATTGATCATATTGCTGAGAATACAAGTGAGCATGTCCCTACTAGCTTAGAAGAAACTTTGAATGAAATAGTGAAGTACCCTGAATATTTACTTCCATATATGTCTTATCTTGCTAGCAAAGATGAAATTAGTCCTCATGAATCAAGCATGCTAGCTAAATTAGAGAGTAAAGTATAGGAAATTATGATGCTTACTGAAATTAAGGATCCATTGCTTGATTTAGAAAAAAGTAGCTTGCAAGAACTTATTGCTACTCTACAAAAATTTGCTAGTGATCCCAATCAACCTGGCTTTGGATCTTATATTGCTAATCATGTCTTGCAAGACAAAATTGCTAGGTACAAGAATGAGGCCATGATACCTCCTATGCTTGGGGATGCATGGATCCCCAAGGTGCTAGTTTCAATTGAAAAATAAATTCACCATGCTATGTTAGATCTAGGTTCTAGTGTATCGGTACTCTCTAAAGAATTATATGAATTGCTAGAACTAGAAAATTTAGAAAAGTGCTCAAGTGAATTTGTCCTTGATGATAACTCTACTAAACATTCTGTAGGACAAGTAAAATATGTTATGATTGAATTGTACATGACTTTCGTACCCGTTGATTTCATTATTATGGATATGGGGGATAAATCCCCTAGTCCTATTATTTTGGGTAGACCTTTTCTTCGTACTACAGGTGCAATCATAGACTCCAAGGAAGGGAATGTCAAGTTTCAGTTCCCTCACAAGAAAAGCATGGAGAACTTCCCAAGGAAGAGGGGAACGCTGAAGAACAAGCTCCCTCATGAGCTTTATCCCTCTTGATTATAAAGTAAGCAAAGCCTAGCTATATGGCTATAAAGAAAGCGCTTTACGGGAGGCAACCCGGTTGTTTTTGTTTGGATTTTCCTAGTGTCCTGTTGCTCTCTCAAGATATTAGTTTTTTGTTTTAATTCTAGAGTTTTCAATAAAGAGTCAAGTCAAACCCATTTGGACTTATAAGTTGATATCCTAGTGCATGAAATTTCTGTTTCAGCACGAGTCTGCTCACCGTATGATTTTATTTTTTTATTGGTATGTCGGCTTGAGCTAATTTTTTTAGTATGTTCTGCAACTTTTCGTCCTCTGTAAGCACAAAAATTGGCTTAATTTTTTGACGAGTCTAGCTTAGGGAAAAACGTTCGTTTTGCTGCTGCTGCTTTTCTGGACAGATTCTGCCTTCTTTAGTTTTATGCACTCTTTGGGCTTGGGAATCGAATTTCCATGATTCTTTCAAGCAAGAGAGTGAACATACAACATAATGAACCTTATTGTCTATCTACTGGAGCATTGGATTTGGAATTTTGCACAGCAAGCATGTGATTTGTTTGTCCTTGCTAATCTCACTCCACAGAAAAAGAATGGGAGAAACATGTTTTGTGAAGTTTTTTTCACAGGGAATAGAGGAGCTGCGCCTCAAGACATCCAAGAATGGTGAAAGCCATAAGCTTGGGGATGTGATGAGCACCCCACTGGAGCTACACTCTTTTGGTTAGCACACGTCTACTTTCTGTTTTTCTAAGCAAAGAATTTATCGTAGAGACTTGAAGCGTCTAGTTTTTGTTTTTATTTTTGTTTTGATAAGACCACCACCATCATTTTATATGAGATTGAACTACTGGAGTTTGGTGTTGGAATGTATTGGATGCTAGTATTATGACTTGGAATAGGGATGCCATGGTTGATTTGAAGAGCTACATATGTTTGCATGATTTATAGGCTTTTTATGTGTAGAAATTTGCAATAATGTTGTCTTGAGCTATCTCTTATTCATGTCCTTGATGTTAATTGCTGGTTTATTTAGTTTGTCATGAAATGAGTAGTTCTATGGACATATGCATGCATAGTAGCTGGTCAACTATCTCCCTCTTGCTAGCCCAAAAATTTAAAAATTCCAACAAGTAAAAACTTGTTTCCAACACTCCTTAGCCAAGTATTTCGAGTGAGTCCACCATATCTTCCCATTAGCTTCATTGCTATTCCGAGTATGTTCACCATGTTATTGTGTTATTTATGTTCTAAATTAAGATATTCACTTTATTAATTGTCATGGGTTGAACTTGGGATAGGACTCTCACGAACTTTTGAAGGCACACTTTACTTTTTATGCATCTAATAAACATGACCCAATAATGGGAGCCACAAGTTTTGCGTTTGACAAGTGTGTGGTTGGGAGCTAGCTATAAACGTGTATCACCGGAAAGCTTTCAACATTGCACAAAAAATTTACATATGGTTGATATCATGTACTTTTGGTTTTGGACTCCTGCCATGCCGAAATGAAATAGAGGAATAGTAAGTTTTGATGAGTAAGTATCTATATGACTAGAGAAATGCATTGGGCCGCTAACCCAAGCCATGCTTTATCATGGTGGAAATTTACTTACAGCTTGAGTGACTCTACAACACATCCTATAATAAAATAAGAAGCTATGCATAATAGTGAATGAAAATAAAAAGGATGATGAGTCTATGCCGTTTGTTCATCTTGTCATTGTAACATGGGCTTGTTTCCATGTCATGGGGCAAGAGGTACCTCTTTGCGGTTCTCTATGATGTCATTAATACTTATTATGATTGTACAAAGCTTATTAGGAATCTTATGTTGAGTAATCATGGAGTAGGTTTTCACACTCACGGGGCATGAGGCTTTCAACCACCTTGTCATTCTCATTACTTCAATACTCACAATTTTAAGATGCTAGCGATAAAGGGGCAATGAGAGTCCTAGATCAATGGATACCACATTTCAATTAGTAATTTTTAGTTGAATAATTTAGAGGCTAAATAAGGACTTGATCTTGTTTTACCTCTACTCAATTTTCCTCCAAAGTGTCCACCATATTTTTTTATTCTCCATTATGCTATTCTTTGACCAATATAGGATTTTATTTTTCATTTTGTGTATGCATTTGGTCCATAGTGCTTTTATTTCATTATACACTTTGTGAACTTTCATGAAGCATCTTTGCTTGCATATTTGATATTTCTTACAACATGAATTGTATATTGCTACTCATTTCTAGTATTAATCATTTGATTAATATGTAGCATGAATTATCCTCCTTGATATCCCATGATTGTTTCAATATGCAAAACCCATCTTAGTTTTATCACCTTCATACTCGAGGACGAGCATGGGTTAAGCTTGGGGATGTTGATGCATGTAAAATGCATAGATGAATTTTGCATATTTTCACATGGTTTTCTATTACATATTGCATCATATAAGGGTATAATTCAATGTTTTATAGTATTTTGGGGTTTAATTACAAAGTCCCCCCAACTTTTATGGAATTAACCCGGCCTGTCAGAAACCCCGTTTTCTATATTTTTGACGTTTCAGGGGGCAAACTTCCGCGAAATCACCTGAAAATCTGCGGGGGTCATTTTCTTGGAAGGAGAAGACTTGCGGGCGACGGATCCACGAGAATTGGGCAAGGAGGCCCAAAAGAGGGACCCTCCACGCGGCCAGATTCCTTGGTCGCGTTGAGAGGCCCCCTTTGGCCCCCGTGGCCCCAATTCCTTCCATCTTCGACTTACCGACTCCGTCTTGACCTAAAACCGACTATAAAAAGGGTCCCCCGTATCCTTACGGAGGGGAGCGCCGCCGAAACACCAAAACAGAGACCTGGAGTTCCAGATTGGAGGGGGAAAACTCCGGCGGGGCGCCGCCGGTGTGATCTCCTACCCCTCTAACGTCATCTCCATCGACATCTCCATGAAGAGGGAGTAGTCCACCCCAGGGCTATGGGTTTGTGGAAGTAGAACTTGTATCTCTCTCTATGTGCTTGACTAATTATATCCGTATGAGCTGCCTCACATGATTACGGGCACCGTTGTAATTCCTATGTGGTGGATCTTTTCTATGAGTTATTGAATCTGAGATTGCAATTGTTTCTCTTGAGTTATTTGAGTAGATGTATCTTATGTACCCTGTTCTTATTTGCTAGCTTTGATTCAATCTAGTTCTTGAGAGCATGTGTGGGGTGATGGGGTGCATTAGTTGGAGTAACGGGGGTGGCTAGTGCTGTGAAAGTGACAGAAGTTCAGCGATCCACTTAGGTTTTGTTAAACCTTTCTTAGTTACCTCATAGGGATAAAAAGGAGTACCTTGTTACCGGGGATTTGAAGTGACACTAATCAATCTCCATGACTAGATCTAGCAAGTTCTTACTTCAACTTCATGTCACATTGCTTAAAGCTATACTCTGGTTTTTCCTTAATTATCGAGGTGTTATGATTTATTTCGCATCTTGGTGGAGTATAAGAGGGATCAATATGACCGTAGAGATCTCTATGCTAGGACGTGATGCCCATATGAAAGTACTCAATGTTAAACATGTTATTGTAATCTCACATGTAATTCTTTATGTCCATCGTCTACCACTTTATTTGAGAGAATGCAAGTGTGAAACCATGAACCCCGGTCCTATTTTAAATATAAGAAAACACTCTATTTACTTTAAGAGATGCTAACAGCTCTCAATAAGAGTGGAGAAAAAAGGAGCTAAACAGTAATTTTGCAGCAGCTAGAAGAAAAACTAAGAGTGCGAGCATAGCGAGTATTCAAACGAAAAAGCGGAGCGTGTCTCTCTCCCACACAAATAATGCTAGGTTACAACTATATTTTTTCAGCAAGGAAAACAAAATAAAAACAAAGAGATGCACCAAGTAAACTTCATATGATGTGACCGAATAAAAATATAGTTTCACTAAAAGGGACCTGATAAATTCCTGATGATGAAGCGGATGCCTTGGGCATCCCCAAGCTTAGACGCTTGAGTCTTCTTGGAATTTGCTGGGATGAACCACGGGGGCCCCCCTTTAGTCGCCCCCTCTTACGAACCGCGGGTAAAGGCCCGTCCACGTGGGCGGGTGGCGTGCGCCGGGGGCGGAGGACCTTTAGTCCCGGTTGGCCACACGAACCGGGACTACATGCTTTTTCGTTATTTTTTTAATTCATTTTGGTTTATAATTATTTTTCACTCCCTTTTTTTCACTCCCATTTTTTCACTCCAATTTTTCACTCCCTTTTTTTTCAGAATTTTTATTATTTGCTTAGTGTCTAACTACAATTATCTATAGTCAAATTTCTTACTCGTGGTCAAACTTCCCGCTCGGTCACCCATCCTCCCACTACTCTAGAACTAGCACGCTTAACTTCCGAGTTCCATCCCGTCCCGCATCCAAGTGTTTCGCACGCATGTATGTGATACTAATATCATATAAATCCTATTAACATGTTGGTCGATGCCACATTTCTTTACTGTCTGAATTTCAAATAATCTTTTAATAAACAAAAGTAATGATGTAATAGATAATTTTGAATAAATAAATAAACATTAACTTTTTAATTTGTATTATTTCTAAAAAATATTCAGAAAAATAAAACTAATTCATTTTAAAATCTTAAAAATACTATTAATATATCAAAATATTCAGAAAAATAAAACAAATTCATTTTAAAATCTTAAGAATACAAATAATATATCAAAATATTCAGAAAAATAAAACTAATACATTTTAAAATCTTAAAAATAGAAATAATATATCAAAAAATTCAGGAAAATAAAACTAATTCATTTTCCTCTTTCCTAAATGCAAAATAAAACCATATAAAATTCATGAATCAAACCATATGAAATCTAAACCATATAAAATTTACACAAGAACTGTTTTGGCAATGACTATCTGTGAGAATGATTTGAACCTAACTTTTAAAATACATAACCAAAATGGACAAACTAAAATGTTCTGGATAGATATTGAAAAGATCTATCCATAGCACTTAGCCTCACATCATGGTCAACAACCAAATGAAAATACCATCCTTTTTTAATAAAAGACCAGTAGGCTCTTCTATTATTTTTAGAATGAGTTCAAAAATGTATTTTGAAATAAATCCAACTGGATGAGTTTGGTATTGACTAGATCTATGTTTTCCTGGCTTAGATTAATTTAGAAACGGTAGTTTTTCTGTTTTGTTTTCTTGATGTGTTTTTGTTTGTTTTCTTGATGTGTTTTTGTTTGTTTGTTTTGAAATGTGTGTTTGACATAATATAGAAATAATATCCATTACATAATAATATATCCATTACATACTAATATATCCATTACATGCATATATCGAACGCAAGATGCGGTACACAAACACTCCGTCGAGTAGATGCGGAACAACTCGTCGGCAACGTATGCATCTATGGCTGCATAGTCGAGGCTGATACGGTCCAGTGGGTTCTTCCCCCAATGCATGTGATTCTTGGAGGGGAAACCAGACTTCATGGTTTTGTAGTCGGCGTGGATGAAGGCAGTTTCCATCGGAGCCATCCCGGTCTTGTGACCGTACAACTCATCAAAATGGATAAGGTCCTGAAGATCAATGTAGTGATCTTCGGGTATCACAATACCCAAGCGCATCAACTTCTGCCGGTCTTGAGTGATGTCGACGCTGCAGAAGTCGTATCCCTTGTTGACAAGAAAATCAAGAAGGGCCGGAGAATGCTTTGAACTACTGCAACAACAAAAATAGAACACGTGTTAGATATGTTGCAACACATGTATTCTTCCAGTGCAACAAACAAATCGAAAATGCAACACTATCCTACAAGAGAGATTGTACGTGTGCATTACCTTGCCCATTGGAAGACCAACACGATCTCCTTGAAGGCAATCTGGATGAAGGCAACATACCGTTGATTCGCCGTATACTCTAGATCAAGCCCGGCGAACTTAAGTTGTTCATCGGCTTGTTCATAGAGATTGCTCAAATGCTTAAGAAGACCGGGGAGCCTCTCGCACATATTGGTGTAGGCCACGTCGAGACTCTTGCGGCATGGTGTGGCCACACGGAGAGTGTTCCAAACTTGAGAACCCATGGGTGCTTGGTGGAGGAAGAAGAGAGGAAGAAGAGAAGAGAGAAGAAGAAACATAGACTCTCGGGTGCACTGTAGCAATGGCTTTCTACCTCTCACTCGCGAAATAAAACTGCCGTGCGGGAGGCGAGCAGTTTGTATCTTTAGTCGCGGGTGGCCAGGCCAACCGGGACTAAAGACAGGGAGGCCAGCAGACTGGATCATTAGTCGCGGGTGGCCAGGCCAACCGGAATTAAAGCCCTCCACGCGCCTCCACGCGCTTCCCAACCCACGACGCATGACCTTCAGTCGCGGGTCTCCTCCCGAACCGGGACTAAAACCCCTTTAGTCACGGTGCGCAAAGTTTGGGGACTGATGGGGGCGTATGGAAGGCCTTTTTTCTACCAGTGAAGATTACTAAAGCACAACCATGTAAAAAACAAACTCCACCTTCTCGAAAGGACAGCGGATAATCACCTTAGGGAACAAAAGAGATATGAAGTCACCTTTAAATGAATGATTTATTTGAGCACTTTATCATATTTCCATGTCAATGTATTTCACTTCTTACATTAAATTGGCAGTTGACACCAACAAGCATAGTGGTATTTTAATAATGAAGCAATATTAATTAACCTCAACTGAGCTGCAGCGACCTTTGTGGCGTGAGTCATGCTTATTTTGATTATAGAATTATTATTTTGTTCGTTGTAGCGCTGCCATGTGGTTATTGATCTAATAGTGTTAACGCATCCTAATTTTCTCTACATATGCATACCATTTTGAAGTAAAGCTATGAGAAGTTTTTTTTAACTAGGATGTCACACGTAGCACATCTTATTTCGTCTAATTGCTAAAAATACTATCTCGGTTCCAAATTTGAAGACATTTGGGTCGGTCTTATTAAAATATTTATATTTTGGTACGCAGTAGTATGTTAACTAATATTTAAGAATTTCTCGAAGAAGCATTTTGTGAAGCACCAATTTTTTTGTCAAGTGAAATTAGACTAATATATGCATATTATCTATATACACATACACATAGTCTTAAGGGCTAATATAATCTATAACATACAGCCATCCCTGCCTAGACACCCAAACTCATTCCTGCGATTTTTGCAAGAAAAATACAGATGATGATCATCCTCAGTAACCAACCAACCATCCACACAAAATTGCTACATGCAAGCTAGAGTGTGCAAATTCAGGCAGAACGGTGGTGTGTTGTCTAGTGCAAGCAGGTAAATACATGCACACAAATTTGATTAATTTATATCCTAGCGAAACTTTCTGTCTTAAAGACCTATTAACTCATGTGGTTTGGATCGGACAAATAGAATATGAGCATCTACCCGCTGGAACCAATCAACCATACACCAAACCGAAGCATCAGGCAAGAAGGGAGGGTTGGAGAGAGTTTATACCTCGACGTCGTGGCTGACCGAGATGCAACGCGGTGTTGTATAGCCTCTCCTACGACACTGGAAGCAGCAGCACCACCACCAAGGAGTAGGTCGAGACCTCCAGATCCTTGCCGAGGTCGAAGGTGGCGTCCTGGTAGTTGACCATCCGCCACCTTGGCGCAGCTGCAGATGGGTCGGAGCAGTGGAAGGGAACCTCCATCTCCAGAGCTAGCTTCAGCCACAGTGGTCCGGGACATGGAGATAGGAAGCGACAACAGCGGCAGGTAGGTCATGCGTGGAGGCCTGCCGTGTGGTAGGACGTCCATGGCGGATCTCGATCTGCTGCAGGCGATCGAGTCCCAAGAGAAAAAATCAGCGAAGCAAGATGGGATGCACGGGCAGGAGAGTAGATCGAGGCTGGAGAGAAACGTACCTGCTACGTTAGGGGTCGCCGTCATTGCATCCCAGTCCGGTGCACCGCGTCGCAGATGAGGAATCGAACACGGTTGTGTTTTTGATCGGGGAAGATATCGGTCGCCACCGACACACGGCCCCGCCGTCGTCACCTCCATCTGCAGATAGACTCATCGATCGCCGGCTCAATTGCAGATGAGGAATCGAACACGGTTGCCAGGGGCTGCTGCTCGCTCGCCAGGGGACGCGCGCCCAGAAACCAGCGCCGAAGGTGCTCTGTCTGCCAACTGGCCAGAAGAACACGCGCGTGAGGAGGCAGAGGATTTGCCGGAAGACTCACACGCAGAAGACGCTTCGTTGGATGCAGAACCAACAGCAGCACGCACGCGACGCGTGTTGGATTGCTATCCGAAGAAGGCACTTCGGGAGATAAATAATCCGGTGAAGATGAAGCACAAAAAGAAATGTTTGCTCACCGAGGAACCGACGAAATTCGAGGACGCAAACACGGAGGAGTGTTGGCGTCGTGCTATGGAAGAAGAGTTGGGATCGATCCGTGAGAACAACACATGGAAGCTTGTGGATCTTCCCAACAATCATAAAGCCATAGGGCTCAAGTGGGTGTACAAAATCAAGAAAGATGCCGAAGGGAACTTGGTGAAACATAAAGCTAGGCTTGTGGCTAAAGGATACGTGCAAGAGCAAGGTGTGGATTTCGAAGAAGTGTTCGCTCCCGTTGCAAGGATGGAATCGGTGAGACTTCTTATAGCTCTCGCGGCTCAAGAATCATGGAGGCTACATCACATGGATGTGAAATCTGCGTTTTTGAACGAGGAGTTAGAAGAAGAGGTATATGTCAAGCAACCACCGGGATTCATCAAGGAAGGAGAAGAACACAAGGTATTGAAGCTACACAAGGCATTGTACGGGCTACGGCAAGCCCCTCGGGCGTGGAACATCAAGCTTGATCGTACACTGATCTCTCTCGGATTTGAGAAGAGTCCACTGGAGCATGCCATGTATAAGCGAGGTAAAGGAAAGGATCATCTCTTAGTTGGCATCTATGTTGATGATCTGTTGATAACCGGAGCAGGTGAAGAAGGGATTGCAAAGTTCAAGCTACAAATGAAGGAGCTATTCAAGATGAGTGATTTAGGGCTACTGAGTTACTACCTTGGGATCGAGGTACAGTAGAAGCCGGAAGGAATCACACTATGCCAGGAGGCATATGCAAAGAAGGTACTTGAAAGCTGTGGCATGGAAGATTGCAATCCATCACAAGTTCCAATGGAACCTCGTCTTAAACTGAGCAAGAAAAGTGAGGCACCCGCGGTTGATGCAACGGAGTATAGAAGTGTGGTCGGGAGTTTGAGGTATCTAGTCAACACAAGACCGGACTTAGCCTATTCCGTTGGCATTGTGAGTCGCTACATGCAAGCGCCCACTACGGAACATTGGGCAGCGGTGAAACATATACTCAGGTACATCAAAGGGACAACAAACTTCGGTTGTGTCTATTTGAAGGAGAAGAAGATGGTGAAGCTACATGGCTATAGTGATAGTGACATGGCAGGAGATATTGATGACCGTAAGAGTACCTCGGGCATGGCATATTTCTTGGGAAAAAGCATTGTGAGTTGGCTATCACAAAAGCAAAGGGTGGTCGCACAATCATCTTGTGAAGCAGAGTATATCGCAGCTGCAACCGCGGCGTCTCAAGGCGTGTGGCTAGCAAGGCTACTTGGTGATCTCACCAACCAAGAGCCAGAAGGAGTGGTGCTAAATATTGACAACAAGTCTGCTATTTCTCTATGCAAGAATCCGGTGCATCATGACAGGAGTAAGCACATTGATACGAGGTATCACTACATAAGGCAATGCGTGGAGGAAGGCACGATTGAAGTCAATTACGTGTGCACCGATGATCAGCTTGCAGATATTCTGACCAAGTCTTTGGGGCGACTGAAGTTCTTGGAGATGCGCGAGAGGATCGGCGTCCAAGCTGTGAAGTGAGCACGTCATGCTTAGGGGGTGAATGTTAGGATTAAACACGACGGCTCGTTTCGTGTCCGACCCAGAGTAGTGTAGGACTACCGTACCGAGTCGGTTTCCTAGATTGCTTGTATATATACGTACCCAAGCCCCCTGTAATCGATCAAGTTTTTCAAAGTAAAGAAAACAACACGCGCGACAAGCTCGTGTAGCAATCCCAATCTCGTTTGTCCCTGTGATTGCTGTGTACGTACAAGACTAGCTAGAGGCTAGCTAGAGGCATTGATTGATCGATCAGTTGAGCTCTCTGCTTGCTTGCTTGTTGCTTAGCTTATACGTGCACGTTGCCGGAAAGTCCACCGAGGAGCTTTGCTACGTTCGTGTATCGTCGGAAAGCACACGACGACCGCGACGTAAGGATCGGGCCAGTTCCAACAAGATGGGGATGCGAGGCATCCATATGATAGAGAGCGGGCGGCGTGATGTGCGTGCGGTGCGCGGAGAGAGAGAGATGGCGGCGAATCGATCTGGAGAGATGGCATGCATGTATTTACCCTGCTTGTGGTAGGATCTGGGGAGATGCACAAGTGTTGGTGGAGATCGTGGGCAGGGGCGTGATAGGGATGTGGTCAAGGTAGTACGTGAAAAAGATTAGGAGATAAGTATTGTTTTTTGGAAGTAGATTAGGAGATTAGGAGATAAGTTTAGAAAACGATGGGCATGTGTTGTTATTCCGTAACGTGTATCATATGGTTTCTGGTGACATGCATTCATAGATGCCCGTCACTAAATATTTTTTCTATTCCGCCATCTTTCATAAAATATACTACTGACAGACATTTTTATGACCCGGTCACTGGTATTTCGTACTAGTGACAGGCTAATTCTTACCTGTCGCTGGTACAAGTTACTAGTGACTGGCACAATTTTGCCCGTCACTAACCACTAGGAGGCTATAAGCCTTTTTGCAGTAGTGTTAAGTCTAACCCACTAATACGTCCAAAACGTATCTCCTTTTCCGAACACATTTCTTATTGTTTCCCTCTAAACTTGTGAGTATATTTACATATAGTGAGTATATTTACATCATATGAAACAAATGTATTCGTAAAAGTCTTTATCGCACTCAGTTTTCACTGAATTCCTTAAGGACAAGCAATAAGCTAAGCTTGGGGGAGTTGATACGTCCAAAACGTATCTCCTTTTCTGAACACTTTTCTTATTGTTTCACTCTAAACTTGTTAGTTTTCGATACCACTAACACGGACTAACGCTGTTTTCAGCAGAATTACCTTGGTGTCTCGGTTTTGTGCAGAAAAACCAACTTTCGGAAAAATGCCCAGAAAAGATCCCAAAGATCTGAAAACACCCGAAGACCCCCAAAGCCAGAAGGAGTCCCGAAGAGGGGCTAGGAGGGGGCCACACGACCCTTGGGCGCTCCCCCCATGACCGCGCTGCCTGGTGTTGTGGGGATCCTAGGTACCCCCTCGGGCTCACCTTTCGACTACATATCCCCTGTAGACCTAAAACGCAAGGGGCTTTGTCATATTCTACAGAAACACAACAGAGCGCCGTCACCACCTCGAAAGTCAATTCGGGGATCAGAAGTTCCTGTTCTGGCGCCCTGCCGGAACAGGGCTTCGAAGGAGATCATCGCCATCGACACCGCCACCTCTTCTCCGTCAACCATCCATGATTCCCCCGTCCATGTGTGAGTAAACACCGCTGCATGCTGAGAGGGATGGAAGGGATTGGATGAGATTGATCATGTAATAATGCCAAATTGTTAGGGCATAGTGCCTAGTATCCATTGTTAGTGTTTTCTACCGTTGTTGCAACTTGTTATGCTTAATGCTTGTCACAAGGGCCCGAGTGCCATGATCTCAGATCTGAACATGTTATTGTTTCATGAGTATAATTATGTTTCTTGATCATATCTACAAGTTGTTTACACATGTCATTGTCCGGAACCCGAGGCTCCAAAGTGACAAAATTTGGGACAACCGAAGGAGATGGTTGTGATGTGAGGATCATGTGTGTCCACGGAGTTTTAATGCTTTGCTATGGTGCTTTATTAAAAGGAGAACCTTAAGTACTGGTAATTTCCCTAGAAGCCCTGCTGCCACGTATGACTATATTGGAACACATGCCTATGGTTTGCCTAAAAGTTGGATGATTTATTATTATTATCTGCAATGCCCACGTTATTATTATTAGTTGACCTATGTTATCCATGCAACGCGCGTTCATCCATTCACTCTATGCCTACGATACTCCCATCTGCTCTTTCCCGCAATTGCTACTGCTGTTACTATTTTATTCCTGCTGTAATTACATCATTACTGCTGCTATAAAAATGTTACCATTGATAACTTTTTGCGGGCAAGTCTACTTTCAGGTGCGGCTGAAGTGACAACTCATTTGTTAAGGCCTATAAATATTCTTTGGCTCCCCTTGTGTGGATTCAATAAATTTGGGTTTTACTTCCCTCGAAGACTGTTGCGATCCCCTATACTTGTGGGCCATCAAGACTATTTTCTGGCGCCGTTGCCGGGGAGCATAGCTTTATTTATTTGCTCACTTGATCGTGATATTGTTCGCTACAAGACTTTCATGATGGGCAAGACTCGTGATGGAAAAGTTCCTATATTACCATCCACTACAAGGAGAGGTACAACTCTGAACACCTCAGTTGCTCTTGATTCACCGCCTGTTATGAGTAAACTTCTTACTCCACCACATGCTACATGTAATGTTACTTCTGCTGAGTCTGAAAATGTTTTTGATACTTTTGATGATGCTTCTACGGTGCTAGATGATACTGGCTCTCTAGGTCCTTTCCTAGATGCTACTATTGCTAAATCCAAATAAATTGAAAGTGCTAGAATTTTTGTTGAAAATATTGGTACACCTGTTAATTCACCTGAGTTTATTGATGATCTATATGAAACCTATATTGAACTTAATGCTGACTTTATTGAAGAATCTCGGGCTAATTCTAGTGCAAGTGATCTTAAGAGTCTTCTTGCAAGACATGGTGTGAAATATAAATCTTCTCTTGATGCTAAGTTTGCCACATCTCCCATACACATTAGAGTCAAGGATTATGATTTATCTTTAGATTTATCTTACGTATCTATTGTTGAGAAGGAACATTTTTGTGGAACTGAAAGTAAAAGTGCTATGGAACACATGAATGAACTTCTTTGAGTAGTTTATTTTCTGATGATACTAAATTGTGTACTTATTTTGTTACCAAGATCTTCCCTTTCTCATTGAAAGATGAAGCTAAAACTTGGTTTAACAATATGTCACCATGATCTATTACTATCCCTATGGATTTGGTTAATGCTTTCTTTCAAAAATATTTTCCTGCTAGTGCTCAACATGCTGCTGTGCAGGACATCTTTAACTTTGAGAAAATTGAAGGAGTGAAATTGCCTAAATCTCGGACAAGGTTCTTTGATAAGAGCTAGCCTTGGATACCCATTACCTAAAAATGAGCTCCTAGATATATTTTATAATGGACTAACTGTTGAATCTAGGACATACCTGGATAGTCGTGTTGTTTGTGTTTTTAGAAAAAGAACTCCAGAAGAAGCTGATGAATTACTGGCTAAAATAGCCAAAAATAATGAGTCTACACCTACACCAGAGCCAACACCAATACCAACACCCAAGAAGAGAGGGATGGTTGAACTAAATGATGAAGTGATGAAGGAAGCCAACAAATCTCTTAAAGAGAGGGGTATTAAATCTGAAGATGTGAATAATTTACCTCCTATAGAAGAATTATGTAAGCCTATTCCTCATCCTTGAACTGTTGAGGTACACTCTCTCCAATAATTTGATAAAAGAGATATTCCCTATTCTAAACCACCTGATCAATGCTTAAATGAATTTGATAATTATGTTTTTAAGTGATACGTCTCCAACTTATCTATAATTTCTGATGCTCCATGATCATATTTTGCCAATTGCTACTTGTTTTCTCCCTTATTTATAGCATTTTTATACGTTTTTCTGGACTAACCTATTAACAAGATGCCAACTGCTAGTTCCCTGTTTTCTGCTGTTTTTGGTTTCAGAAAAGTTGTTCTGCAAACATTCTCGGAATTGGACCCCACAAAGCCCGAAGTTACTATTTTCCCCGGAAGCATCCAGAACACCGAAGAGGAGTCAAAGACGAGTAACAGGGGGGCCACACCATAGGGTGGCGCGGGTCCCCCTGGCCGCGCCACCTATGGGTGTGGGGCCCCTGGAGCTCCACCGCCTTTTCCCTTTCGCCTTTTTAAGACCCCCGGATGGAAAACCCTAAATACCTGATAAAAAATACCCGAAAAGTTTAGCAGCCTCCGTCATCGTCAACCCCAGATCAGGGGGGTTCTGAAGCTGTTTCCGGCACACTGCCGGAGAGGAGATCATCACCAGAGGCTTCTACATCACCATGCTTGCCTCCAGAGTGATGAGTGAGTAGTTCATCCTTGCACTACGGGTTTGTAGCTGTAGCTAGATGGTTGTCTTCTCCTCATATGCCTCCATGTTTAGATCTCGTGAGCTTCCTATCATGATCGAGATTGATCTTATGTAATTCTATATGTTGTGTTTGCTGCGATCCGATGAATATTGACCTTACGCCAAGTTGATTATAGTCTTTATTTGCATATGCTCTTTGTGATCTTGCATGCTTTCCGTTCCTAGTGGTTATTCTTGCCAAGTAGTTGCCAGTGACTCCAAGAGGGAGTATTTATGCTCGATAGTGGATTCATGCCTCCTTTTCGCCTTGGTCGAGTGACGGAAACGTGAAGAGGGAGGATGTGCTGTTGCCATTAAGGAGAAAACAGCGGTGAGAGTGTCCACGTGCATAATCATTGCTTACATTACACACTTTGTTTAATGCAATTATCTATTGCTTGCAACTTAATACCCAAGGGGGTTCGGATGATAACCTGAGAGTGGATTATTAGTCATAGATGCAGATGGATATCCGTCTATGTATCTTGTTGTAATGCCCGCACTAAATATCATAGTAATGTTCATGTCATATTGTGCACTACGGTGCAACCTCTATTTGTCAATTGCCCAGCTGTAATTTGTTCACCCAGCATGCTATCTTTTATGGAGAGACAGCACTAGTGAAACTTTGAACCCCGGTCCATTTTCAACACTATTAAACAAACCACAACAATTTTCCTGCTTTCTTTACTTGCTGCAAGCATACACTGTTTTCCACCTATACGTCTAATCTTTGTTTTCAGCAAGACCGGTGAGATTCACAACCTCACTGTACCGATGGGGAAAATTATTTTGGTTGTGTTGTGTGCAGGTTCCATGTTGGTGCTGACACCGTTGAAGCGCCAGCACCACCGTTAGTGGCATCAACCTTCTAAAGGTCCTCTTTCTCCTACTGGATTGATAATCCTAGTTCTTAACTACGGGGAAAATTCCTACCGCTGTGCTCATCATACTCTCCTCTTGGGGTTCCCAACAAAGTGCATCATTAAGCAAGACAACTTTAATATGAGAGTGCAAAATCATCTTATGGAAAACTCTAGAGCTATTGAAAATTTGCATGGTATTATTGAAAGAACCTCTAATAATGTTAAAAAAATGCTTGTTAAACATTTTCATATGGTTCAAACTCAAATTGATCAACTCACTAAAGTGCAAAAAGATATGCTAGCTAATGCTTCTAGAGACAAACATGTTCGTGAAATAATTACTAGAAGTGGTGTTTCTACTCAGGACCCCTCGTATCGTGAAGGACATCCTAAAAGAATTGAACAAGATTCTCAGCAACCTAAAAAGTGATGCTTCTGATAAGGAAGAAACTGTAGCTGAACCTGAAAATCAAACTAAAACTGCAAACTATACTAAGGAGGATTTCATTGCTAATAAATATGGTAATGAAAGAGAGCCTTGGGTACAAAAAGCAATGCCTTTTCCCAATAAGAAACACAAATCGAAGGAAGAAGAACATTTTAACAATTTTTGTGAGTGGATGAAACCTCTGTTTTTGCAAATCCCTTTGACTGATGCTATTAACATGCCTCCTTGTTCTAAATATATGAAAGATATTGTCTCTAACAAGAGGAAGATTCCTAATAAGGAAATTTCCACTATGCTTGCTAATTACTCTTTCAATGGCAAGGTTCCAAAGAAGCTTGGAGATCCTGGTATTCCTACTATCCCTTGTTCTATTAAAAATAATTATGTTAGAACTGATTGATTTGACTTGGGAGCTGGAGTTAGTGTTATGACTTTCTCTCTTTATAAGAGACTCTCTCTTGAAAAATTGATACATACTGATATATCTTTGAAAATGGCTAATAAATCTACTGCTATTCCTGTTGGTATATGTGAGAATGTTCCTATTCAAGTTGCTACTAATTGTTTGATATTAACTGACTTTGTTATGTTGGAAATGCCTGAAGATGATAATATGTCTATTATTCTTGGGAGAACTTTTCTTAATACTGCAGGGGTTGTTATTGATTGCAATCAAGGAAAAGTAACTTTTAATGTTAATGATAAAGAGCATAATGTTTATTTTCCCAAGAGGATTGACAGTAGATATGGTTTAAATTCAATAGAAATTATTGAGACCATCAAGATTGGAGAATTTTATTGTCCCATTCCAATGCCACAAAAAGAATATGAAATTATTATGATTGGGACTATGTCTATCAATGTTGAGGTAACGTAATTATTTAGTGATTAGCAAAGTTTTTCTTCATATAAAAATTGTTCTGGTAACAAGACTTGATCACCCTTGTTAACAAAATGATTTTGAATGAAGAGGACAATGTTTTCACCTTCCCATTATGTGTTCACCCTGTTTACTTCTGTTACCACCTGCTACTTTAGCATAATCATGTTTTCCATCATCCATAGTCATGTTTTCCTCATTTTTCCATCCCGATTACTGTGGTTATGCATGTTTTCACCATCCATACTTTTGTTTTTACCACTTCCACCTTTGTTTTCTTTGGTTATTTTTCCATTGGAGTGTCATAGAACCTCTATAGTACTGGTTTTGTTTTCCACCTTTTCGCTTCTGTTTTTCTGGGTTTTAATTAATTATTAAATTATGGAAATACCTAAAAAATAAAGTTTCTCGAAAAATTCCAGAAAAAATATTATAAATTTTCACGCCAAAAAATGAGGCAGAGAACCACCTTGGAGACCCAGGGGGCCCACCGGTTAGGCACACCATAAGGGGGCGCAGCCTGCCCCTAGTGGCGCCAGCAAATGGTGTTCTCTGCCTCCCCTGCCAAAGATTCCTTTCTCACCCCACAAACTCAAAAAAGTCCTGGAACCCGAGTTCTTGTTGTTTTTCCTCGAGATTTTTCGATCTCTTTGCTCAGCCCACCAGTTGTGCTGAAATTTGGTGCATTTTCTCTCCGGTATGTGACACCTCCGATTATCCAAGTAGAATTTTGTTTGGTGGAGTATTTCTTGAGTATTTTGGTACTGTAGGTGACAGCTTATGTGAGTTTTCATGCTTTATTTTAGTAGAAATAATATAGTTTTGATCCATTTTTTGCTCTCCTATAAGTCTCTATGGTAGTTTCCACCTTGTAGTTGCTTGAAATCAATTTTTGTGATGATTGTTGAAAAATATCAGAGATGTAGCACAATGTACATCAACTAAACCAACATGAGTTGGAGTTATATGAGGTCATGAATGTGCACTGTGAAGAAAGATTGTTTCCATCGATCTATCCATGCCAGTAATTCATGCGGATTACGGGAATCATGCAGGATTTCTATACCCTTGTGCATAATGCAGGATTGGGCCGTTTCATATAGGATGAACCTATCCAACATGTTAAGCTAACTATGTGTGTGGTGCATGACTTTTGCTTTAGATGGTCTTCCACTAACCCTTATGTCCATTATAAAATTTACAATAAAGCTGTAGACGTTCCTTTTAGTGATTTTGGTGCAGCTATCAAGGTACCAAAGTGGGGTTCATGTGAGAAAATAAGAGGGCAACCTAAACCACTGCTGGATTTATATGAGGATATTTGCCAAGGCAGAAGCTTCACAGGGGAGAGTGCTAAAATACAAGAAATTCAACTCCCTAGCATTCGATACTTTGCTTATTTTATTTCTAAATGTGTGTTAGCTAGAAAAACTGCCACCAAGTTGTATGTTTATGATTTGGCTTTTTATCTCAGCTACCTTAAGACGTGATAGGTCTTACAACTTTGGTGCTTTAATTTATTATCGTCTCTCACTTAACCGTGAGAAGGGCAGAATTTGTGGAGGTCTTATTGCCTCACGCTTGCTAGCTTTGCATGGTGTGGAGCCACACCCTCTAAACCTGCTGTTTCCTTTAGAGAGGTCGGACCTTGTTTCCACGCTTGAACATAAGTTTCTCTCTACCCATGCTCACCTGAACAATTTATCTTATGGAATAACTCTCTCCAAACAATCCGGGTGGAGAGTGACTAAATCTGATATAGTAGTGCTTTTGCCTGCACCTCTTTTGTTTAATTTTAATGACATGCAAGGATGGATGATTTCTGAGAGTGAGCTGGACGCATACATTGAGAACCACCCCCAATATGGAAGGATGCCAGAGAGGGGGACGATAGTGATTTCGTCCAGACTTCCGACACCGCGGGGATCCCGTACCAGCACTCTGGATATGAGTATGCGCATGCTGCTTCATCTTCTTCTTGGGCGCCCGAGTACGACCATGAGAGGGACGACCCACCACAGTGGGGCTACTTCCTGCGCCGTGATTGACCTCCACTTAGGCCAAAAGCCGAAGCTTGGGGGGGTTATACTGAAACCACACTCGTCCTTATATTATGTTTAGTCGGTTCTTTGTATATCCATGTTCTCGTTTCTTTCATTTGTTTTTGTTTTCTTTCGCTTCTTTCGTTTCTTTTTGTTTCTTATCGTTTTTTATTGCTTTCCAAAACACAAAAATACCAAAATTATTTATATTTTTTCTCTTTTTTGCTTCTTTAGTTTCTTTTGTCGGTTTGCTTTCTTTTCTCGTTTCGGTTTAGTATTCAAAAATCCAAAAATATTTTGCTTGTTTCTTTCTGTTCTTGTTTTAATTTGAAAACCCAAAAATATTTATTGTACTTCTTTTGTAAAGTTGTTGAAGAGTTCACCGGACTTCAGTCTCTCCGTTGGAGCTTGATTATCATTCTATATTATTCGACCCACACAAGTGAAGAGTAGTAATGACGATTTACGACAATCCAAGTTGTGGTGAGAGGCTGGTATGAACTCTATTTGTTTTATTTTTCTACATATACTCGTCCATGTGAACATGCTTAGTTCGTTCATTTAAGGTGTATGTTATTTAATTGATGCTTAGAAGTTCGTGCTCTCACGTGTTTAGTTCCAACTTATTAATATAAGATAGCATGTCGTATGAATGTTTGCTTGCTTTGTTTTATTCATAGAAGGGTATGACATTGTGGTATCTCCCTCAGATTATTTTGCTTGAATCGACTTTGCACTTGCTCACGCATGTTATGACTGAAAACAAAAAGTCAATTAAGCCTCGATGATTTATTTTTCCTCAGAATATTTGTATCATTTTTATGGCCCTGTTAATTTTGTTTTGTTGCAAGCATGATTATGACAGTTGTTGCTCTCTTGATTGTCACTCCCCGTCTATTGGTAGTCTTCACCTGTACTGAGTATGAGCTCTACTCGTGCATCCAACTCCCAAAAACCAAAGTTTTCCAAATGTGTCCAACATACCGACCTATATATGTGCTATTTAACCGCAACTCCAAGTAAATTTCTCGTGTGCTACTTTAAAACCTTCAAAAAATTATTCATATTTTGTGCCCCTGTTTTAGCTCATGAAGATGTAATTGGAGAATTTTTATCTCACTCGTTGATTGGATTTCACACCCTGGACTAGTGGCTTCATCCGCTTATCCGAATGATAGAAGAGCCGACAGCGGGGTGCCCAGCCCCAAATTAATACAACAAATTCTCTTCACTATTTTGCCCCTGATTTATCAGTCAAAGCATAATATTGTAAACAAAAGAGAAAGAGGGATGGCCTTCTACCCAGATGCGTACTTCTATGGGAGCCGCTCTTGTGAAGTCTAGTTGGCTTGTGACGTACTATAGTCTGTTTACAATTCGTTGACATAAGCATACACATCTCTAAAAATGTTTTCAATACCTCTGTTTAATAAAATAAAAATCTCTAGCACATGAGTTAATCCCTGCTTCTCTCTTCGAAGGGCCTTTTTTTATTTTATGTTGAGTGTCGGATATATACCAAATAGGGGTATAGAAGATGGTAGATAAAGTGCCGGATTACCAGGGTGGCCTAAGTGGTAGTGGGCTCAGGTCCATTAGGCGGCCCAGTAACCCGATGCACAGAAGCTGGATTCTAGAAGAACCCGGATCACGGCCCAGGTGATCTGGCTTGGAGGAGAAGACGGATTCCTTGCTTTCCAAGTTACAAGTTACCGTAGTCCTCTAGGTTTCCTATTCTGTAAGCCCTAATCCGGCTATTATATAAAGCCGGACGGGAGATAGATTAAACAAGGAACGAATAACAGAGAAGCTCTACGCCAACTCGCCGAGAAGCTCATCCTCGTCGAATAGCTTAGATCTAAACCCTCACATTGTAACCCTGTTTACAGGCTTTAGTCCTGATTAGTGAGAAGTGCAGGAGTAGGCACGTCGTACTGTCGCGACGTACCGAACCTGGGTAAATCCTGTGTTCTGTATTCATTACGCGATCCCGTTACCCCACGTCTCTACCGTAGTCTCATGGCACCCCCGTCTATGAAAACTACTACGATGTCTCGACAGTTGGCGCCCACCGTGGGGCAAACGACGTCAGGCGTGAAGTTCCGATCTGGGATACTGGGCGGAATTGGAAGATCAATCACTGTCGGAAGCCTGGAGTTCGACGACGACGTCGGACGCTTCCGCGACAACGGATCCTACATACCAGCGCAAAACCACCTGGTAAGTGCCTGCGTGTTACCGATAGGATCTGCTAACATCTTTATCGGACTAACTGCAGAAGCAATGGGGTTTTGCGGTGGAAGCAAATTTATCCCACCCGCCCTATACCCAGTCGAAGATGACTATGATACCGGATTCTGCTCAGATCGCCGACAAAAAAGTGACTTACACTTCATCGGCATGGTGCAGTCCGCAGTCGCCGAAAACACGGATGACGGAAATCCCGTGCAAGAGGCAGACAACAATACACCCGTCGCAGAGACGGAAGATCCGATACCCGTCACAGAGACGGAAGACCCCACACCCACGGATGTGGAAGATCCGACATCCGTCAACAAGACGACGAACTCGGAAGCTGACTCAGTTTTAGCCGCTATCGAGGCAAGATTAGAGTCGGAAACCGGATCGGACGATTTCGATTTCGAAGATGAGGACGACTTCGAAAAGAAAGTTAAGTCCTTTCAAGAGGGATTCCATGAAGTTCTAATGGCGAAACCGGCTGATACCACGGACGCCGGCAGCCAAGAAAGCCCTAAAACCCCTCCGCCAGAGGAAGAGAGAGAAGACGGAGAAACTTCTCCGGTATTCCCCAACGTCAAGGAGATGACAGAAGATGAACCTGTCAAAAAACCTCCCTCTTCCAAGAAAAAGCACCATGCTGCTAAGAAACTCCAATACAAAATCCGGAAGAAAAAATCAGCTGATCTCGCTGATGAAAACCTGGAAGTGGGAGATGCTAGCAGAACGAAGCCTGCGGAGAAGAAATCACTGCTCCGCTAATGACGGAACAGGAAGAGCAAGAGATATTGCAAACACCAGTGGGACCATATGAACCCCCTGAGATGCTGGAAGCCAGGAGAAAAGCTTTCCAACGGCAACAACAACATCTACTCAGATCTCGGCAACATCTCCAACAAACCCATAATGACATCAAGGTCATGAAGGAAGAAATAGAGGAGTACGAGAGAAAGAATAGATCCGCGTTAAAACCTACTAGGTTACCCGGAATCGCAAGACCGGAAGAACTGCTGCCAAAAGAAAGGTTCCATAACCCATCTTGGCAAAAGCAGGTAAACGGCAAAGATGCCAGGGGCGAACCAATATACAAGACCGCAGCAGAAAACGCGGAAGCAGCGTTCGCCATCCATAAAACGATCTGTACTCCAACGGGGAAAAACTCCAAGGGGTGTATGCTTTCCTAGGAAAAGCATTGCAACAACAACAGCGCGCCCAAGAGCGATCAGGGAGGTTGCACGATAACTCCGCCCTATGCAAAACAGCTACTTGCGCTGCTGGAGCACCTGGACCGGAAGAACCCGGGGATTCAAACAATTCAAAGGATAAAAAAGAGGATCCGAGAAAAGACAAGAAAAACCCCGACAACCGGGATGGAGCGTCTAGGACCGGATCCCATCTCCCGAATGATGGACATAAACCCCATGATCGGGAAAACAAACACCGGGACGACGACAAAATAATGCCACCTCCGAGAAACCCGGCTGAGAAAGTTGGAAGATATGATATACCTCACAGGCGTGAGAGATCACGGACACCTCCTAAGGATAAAGAAAGGCACAGGAGTAGAACTCCGCCTAATCTAAAAGGGCGTGACCATGGAAGAGATAGAAATAATCCCGGAAAAGCGCGTCCGCGCAACAATGGAAGAGAAAGGAGCAGATCCCCTTCTGTCCATTCAGCCGGAAGATATTCTACACACATTGATAGAGCAGAAAAGGATGATCTATACTTTGGTCCTAAGTGTTTTACTGACAGGATCCGAAGAATAACCCTGCATTCTGGCTTTGCCAAGGTCGGTCCAACGTACCAGAAATACACCGGCAGCACAAACCCGGATACCTGGCTCTCGGATTACTATACAGCCGTCCAGATCAACAATGGGACAGACCTGGAAGCTGTCAAGTTTCTTCCCCTAATGTTGCTGGACGGAGCCAGAGATTGGATCAATGGATTACCATCAAGAACAGTCGACAGCTAGGATGATATGGCTAGAGTATTCACTCAGCATTTCCGTGGAACGTACAAACGCCCGAACAGCATCAACCAGCTAAACCGTTGCACCCAATTTGAGGATGAACCATACGTGGATTTCATCTCCAGATGGACAGCAATGAAGAATAGTTGTTCTGGAGTAACTGACGTACAAGCAATGCATGCTTTCGTCAATGGCCTAAAACCCGGACTCGTACCGTTCATGGTTGGTTCCAAAAAGCACAAAGATCTCGGATCTATGCTTACAACCGCCAATGAGCACGCCGCAGCCGAAGACGACATCAGAGCAAGAGGAGGCAATATCGAATCACTGATACTTGCCAAGAAGACGACTCGTTCTGACAAAAAAGGAACTCCAGAAACAATGACGAAACCCAAAGAGGTCAACATAGCCTTTGGGGGAGAAAAGGGGAATAAGTGGAAAGGACGCAACCCAGATCCAATCAACTACACTCCAGAGGAGTGGGAGAGGATTAAGTCGGAACCTTGTGTCCACCACTCGCAATTTGGGAAACCCACCCATACAAACGCGCAATGCCGGCTGAATAAGCACATGAAAGGTAGTGCAGGATCCAGAAATAAAGGGAAGGGTTCCAAAAAGAAACCCGCCAAACAAAAGCCAGAAGCTGACAAAGAAGACAAGAAATCGGACACTGACGAAAAAATCCAAGAACAACAGTGAAAGGGCGAACCCAAATTTCCGAGAGTTGATGGAGAAGCAATGCTAACTTTCTTAGCAACTCCGTCAGCAAAGGTGGCCAAAAGAACACTTCGAGAAATAAACGCGGTTGTTCCGGCAACCCCGAAATTCTTGAAGTACTCCAACACACCGATAATCTGGGATCAGTCTGATCATCCCGGAAATATCCCTGAACCCGGCACACAAGCTCTTGTTGTAAGCCCTATTGTTCAAAACACTAGGCTAAGAAGAGTGCTGATGGATGGAGGATCCAGCATTAATATAATGTACCTGGATACACTGAAGCATCTGAAGATTTCCGAGTCTCAGCTCAACTAGAGCAACATACGCTTCCATGGCATTGTTCCTGGCAGGCAAGCACGATCCCTAGGAGAAATTTCCCTAGATGTCACCTTCGGAGATAAAGATCACTTCCGGCAGGAAAAAGTATCCTTCGAAGTAGTGCCGTTCGAAAGCGTGTATCACGCAATACTCGGACGTCCAGCTTTCGCCAAATTCATGGCAAGATCTTGTTATATCTATAACAAGCTGAAGATGCCAGGACATAAAGGAGGAGTAATCACCATTGTCGGTGATTTCAAGCTGGCGAATGAGTTGGAGAAAGAAAACGCCCTTTGCGCTCAGAGAGTCATAGCAAAGGAAGAACTGAAGGAATTAGCCAAAGAGGTATCGCCGACAGAAATGCCGGCAGGAAAAGAAACCCGGAAGCCAACAGACAGCTTCAAGGCGTCCGAGAATACAAAACAGGTAATCCTAGATCCCAAAGATCCGACAAAATTTGTCGTCGTAGGGACTGGGATGACTGACAAATAGGAAGGCGAGCTCATCAAGTTCCTCCGTGAGAACTGGGATATTTTTGCCTGGTGTCCAGCTGACATGCCAGGTGTACCCAGGGAACTTGCCGAGCACCAACTCAAGGTTATTCCTGGATCAAAACCCGTCAAACAAGGTCTCCGTCGATTTGACGGAAGGAGACGGAAGGCTATTGGCAAGGAAATTATCCGGCTTTTAGCAGCGGATTTCATCAAGGAAGTAATCCATACTGACTGGTCCGCAAATCCGGTATTAGTACCGAAGAAAGACACTACTGCTCTTAGAATGTGTATAGATTACACAGGTTTGAACAAGCTGTGTCCGAAAGATAGGTTCGCGCTACCGCGAATCGATCAAATAATAGACGCCACTGCAGGCTCCGAACTTTTATGCTTTTTGGATGCATACTCCGGGTACCACCAAATACGCATGAAAAAGGAAGATCAAATCAAGACTTCTTTCATAACCCCGTACGGGACGTACTATTATGTAACCATGCCATTTGGCTTGAAGAACGCAGGTGCAACCTACCAGCGTTGCATGCAACGTTGTCTGCATAGCCAGATTGGCAAAAATGTCCATGTTTACGTGGACGATATGGCTGTCGTAACCAAGGAAAAAGATACAATCCTTGAGGATCTCATCGTTTCTCACAGAGGAATAGAAGTTAATCCGGAATAGATCAAGGCAATCTTGAACATCACGAAACCTACGTGCGTCAAAGATGTCCAAAGACTGACGGGTTCTGCCGCAGCCGTCAGCAGATTTATTAGTCGGCTAGGGGATAAAGCCTTACCACTCTACAAGCTGCTGAAGAAATCCGACAAAGTCAAGTGGATTGCGAAAGCCTGGAAACGTCTAGCAAGTTATGTCCCTTTCCGTACTAAGTTCAATTCTATGTAAACATCTTTTGAGATCATGAAATAAAGTTGTCGGAATTCTGGTATCCATGTTTTTACAAGTTTATTACAGTACAAAGCATGGTTCCACCTTCTCTATTTCCCAATGATCTTGCAAAACATTCAATGTTAACCCGAATTGTGCCTGCGTACTCGGAGTTAAAAAAACTGAATGATTTTTCAGCCTGTTAACGGCTAAAGGAAACTTGAATTGCCTGCGTGCCCAGGTTTCGTTCAAAAAATTCCTTGTTTCTCTAAGTATTATCTGATCGCATATGTGTTAGGTTACTGGAGCTAGTTAGTAAAAATGCCTTTAGCATGATCCATGTTTCCGAGTCTAAACTGATTGGTTACACCCAGTTACTCGGCATGATGATTCATATTGCTATTTGAGCCATTTCAAACACTAAGGACAGTTAAAACATATAAGCCAAAGAACTTAGAAGATAAAGGAATAATAAAATCCGAAAATCTTGCAAAGAATTTTATAATTAAGACTGCAAAAGGCGGAGTTTTTATTAATACAAATAGAAGCATTACAATTCGAATTACATTATAAAAGCGTAGTAATGCTCCTATTGTCTATTTTTGCTATCCAGGTTTAAGGAAACCCTTCAAGCATCCAATTCCTCCTCGCTGCTGTCGTCCTGGGGGGCTTCAGGAACTTCTTCCTCCGGGTAATTAATGGAGAGATTCACCATGGAAGCAACCTGGGTAGCGTGGCCTTTGATTGCATCAAAAATCGCATTTCGTTGGGCTTCCGTGTATCCTTGAGGGACACCGGTGGCCACGCGCCAGGATTTTGCACCAGGGTAGTGCATACGCATTAAGCCAAGTGCCATGCGTGCACCACCCCGTGCAGCGGAGCGAAGGAAGGATTCCCTGGACTCCGCCACCTCCATGATAGAACCCGGAAGTTTTTCAACTTCCGAGAACTCCCCAGTCTTGGAGGGAAGAAACTTGTTGATCAGTTGCATGCAAGCAACCCTGATCGAAGTCCAGGTCTTTTCGAAAACTCGGATTCTTTCAATCCGAGAAAGATCTGCATTATCTCCTGTTTGGTAGCAAAAACCAACCAAAAAGGTTAAGTACCAAAAAGGAAGAAAAAATACAAACTGAATGGTAAACGTATAATTAAACTTACCAACAAGTTTGTCGATCTCGGAAGTTTCCTCCTCACGCAGGCTCAGAGCAGCTTCCAGGCGTTCAATGGTGGCCCGGTCTTTCTCCGCTTGGGCGGAAGCCTGGATTGAGAAACCCCAAGTGCTAAGTTGTTGGCTTCCAGATTTTCTTGTGCTTTCACAAGATCCTTGTGAAGCTCAACATTCTCCTTGCGGAGATATTCGGCATTGCCAGAATCTTCAGCTGCTTGCTTAGCCTGAGCCAAAGCAGCTGAAAAGAAAGGAAAAATCCGAGTTAATAATATTCCCGGAAAAAGTACTTAGACAAATGCCTGAATCGGAGATTTCAGAGGAAAAATGATTACCTGTTGCTTCCGACAGTGCGAGCTGAGATGAAGCCAGCTCCGCCTCTCTCTCCTCAAGAATGGAAAGAAGATTCCTAACTTCCTTGTTCTTGATCGAGAGCTTGTTGAAAACCGCCACGTTAATGGCTTCGGCAGTTTGCTAGAACACGGCAAGGAAAAGAATAATTAGAAAGCATTAAGGTAAAAAGCATGCATTTTATTTAATGCTTGGGGGCTAGAGATACATACCTGGCTCATGCGTTGCAAACCTGCCAAGTTCTCAGTGAACTCCTTTGCGTACTCCGCAAAGAGAGTTCCGGCCATGCTTAGACCATCATTGATATGCTTGAAGTCCTTGTCGAATTTGGGAATTTCTTCCTCAAAAGACCGAGAAGATTTTCCCGCATCCGGAGCCGCCCTTTCCCTCGTGTCAGATTCCGACACAACGGGCTGGCTGGTCTCCAGTGGTTCGGTGGGGGGGGGGGTGGCAGCGCGCTCTTCCGCCATTGAGGATGATGAGTCCAGAGGAATGGCAGAAGAAGGATAGGCGCCTCGGCTGGACACGGCCTTGTGTCTTTTCAGCTTCTTCGGCTTCAGGCTGGAAGGAGCTAGGCTAAAAAACCAGAAGCCCGGAAAATGTTAACTTTCTGAAGTCGAAAGAAAAACTTCGACAAGTAACAAAATAACTCGGATGAACTAACCTGGAAGTGGCGACGGGAACTCCGTCAAGGTTGATAACTTCCTCAGAGGAAGGAATCTTCTTTCCCTTACGCCCACCTGTAGCAGCGGTGCGAAGCGCGTCCAGCTCAGCCTCGGAGGCCAACTCCGAGTCTGGAAGTTCAATAATCTATTAAAAAGAAAAATCAGAGTTATGAGCGAGAAAATTCGAGGAAGAATGATAAAATTCTACCCAAATGACGGAAACATACCTTGGGAGCCGGATTGTCGGCCGTATACATTGGCCGACTCGCTTCGTATTGATCGCGGGATGCGACCAACTGATTGATGCGCCGTCGAAGCTCCTTTGCGGGCCAATCTTTGATGGTTGTCCGCATTGGGTCCTTGGCTCCCGTGTAGTCGCAAAGAAGGCGACCATCGTGGTTGGCCAACGGCTGAATCCGTCTATTCAACCAGCAAAAGACCGTGTCCATGCCGGTCAAAGGTGGAGTGGAGGAGGTGAGCTTAGCGATGCGCCGCTTGATCCTTAGAAGATCAGGCGGCAGAACCTGGACGGCTTCCGTTCCCCAGTTATCTTGGGGAATAGCCGCAGAGTTCGAGAAAGGAGGAACCCCGATGGCCTTCGTTGGAAAGGACACATCGGGGTGGTAAAAGAAGGAACCCGTCCAAAATTTGACGGATTCCGACGTCTTGATCTTGGGGAACCAATCTTCTCTGAATCTCCGAAGAGTAAAAGAGATGGTTCCGCAAGTCGGGAGTGCGCCCTCCGAAGAGTTCCGCTTAACCCCGAAACAATACGTCCAAAAGTCTAACCTAGGTTCTAAGCCTAAGTAACCTTCGAACAAAGCCTGGAAGCCGGCCATGTAGAGGATGGAATTGGGTGGTAGGTTGTGGGGTTGGATGTTGTAATGGGAAAGAATTTGGAGGAAGAAGGCGGAAGGTGGAAGGCCCATACCTCGAAGAAGATGGGAGGAGAGGAGAACTCTTTCGCCGTCTTTCGGCGTTGGTTCGTTCTCGTCCTCAAGAACACGCCATTTCCCCTTAAGGACCAGGCCCTCCTTTTCCATGTTTGGAAGGAGAGCCGGAGGAATGCTGCAGGCAATCCAATTGCCTGCAGATTCCGCCTCTTCATCCGCTCCGGCGGTGGCGGAGGCGGCAGCTTCCGCGGTGGCGAGCTCGTCGCCGAGGAGCTGGATCTTTTCCTCCGCCGTTTCAGGAGCAAACGGCGGGGAAGCTGCGGAGCTCGCGCCCGCAACGTCCGCGGCGGCGGAAAGGTTCTCTCCGCCCGCCGCGAAGGCCGCGGTTTTCTCCGGCCCGTCGCCGGCGTGCTTGGGTGACCCTAGCTGTGGATCTAGGTCTCCGATGAGGTCGTCGATGGCGGCGCGAGTGGGCGAGGATGGTGAGGATGCCATTTCCTGGTGGCGCGTTGCGTTCCGGTGTGCTTTGGAGGCTAGGTGCGCTCGGGGCAGTGCTTCGCTCGAAGAGCTCGTTCGCGTCAATGGCGTGGACAGTGAGGAGTGCGGAAGATTTTCGATGAGGACGAGGGTGGCTATTTATAGCTAGAAATCCGTCAAGATACGTGCCAACGGCTATTTGACCGTTGGATGTTTAACGCGTGTCACTCGCCGGAAAATCCGGGAAATAAAACGACAGGGAAATAATGACTATCTCCTCGTTTCCCGTGAGAATCTGTCAGATATACGTTGCAGGGTTTCCCGCGTGAAACCCAAACGTCCCTTGCGTCAGCATGATTCAGGCGCTGACGTAAGGAGTTCCTTTTACGCGAAGGATCGTGAGAGAACAGCCGGATTTTCAGGATTCCAAGTTTCATGTTACCATCTCTTTCAAAAGAAGAATAAGAAGAATCAAGACTGCTGAATCAATATTTCTCGGACAAAGTATATTTGGCGAAAGACGGAGAATCAGAGTTTTAATCCTTCTTGGGGGCTACTGTCGGATATATACCAAATAGGGGTATAGAAGATGGTAGATAAAGTGCCGGATTACCAGGGTGGCCTAAGTGGTAGTGGGCTCAGGTCCATTAGGCGGCCCAGTAACCCGACGCACAGAAGCTGGATTCTAGAAGAACCCGGATCACGGCCCAGGTGATCTGGCTTGGAGGAGAAGACGGATTCCTTGCTTTCCAAGTTACAAGTTACCGTAGTCCTCTAGGTTTCCTATTCTGTAAGCCCTAATCCGAATATTATATAAAGCCGGACGGGAGATAGATTAAACAAGGAATGAATAACAGAGAAGCTCTACGCCAACTCGCCGAGAAGCTCATCCTCGTCGAACAGCTCAGATCTAAACCCTCACATTGTAACGCTGTTTACAGGCTTTAGTCCTGATTAGTGAGAAGTGCAGGAGTAGGCACGTCGTACTGTCGCGACGTACCGAACCTGGGTAAATCCTGTGTTCTGTATTCATTACGCGATCCCGTTACCCCACGTCTCTACCGTAGTCTCATGGCACCCCCGTCTATGAAAATTACTACGATGTCTCGACATTGAGTCTTCACCTTCTCACTTTATGCACCTTCTTGAGACCATGGCTGTCATTCTTAGTGTAATGCGCTTGTCCCAAAACACGGTTGATCGTGGTATAACTTTGATGCTTGTATCTTTGATATCTTTATTTCTAGTCTTCATTTGAACTTCAGAGGTGCCCTAGCATTTATATTTTTCTCCACTATTAAGGGAAAGCAAGTGCACTTTATCATACCCTATTATGAGCATTGCAATCCTGCAGATTGATATACTTCATGTTGTTTATTATTAGTTTGTTGGCATCTCTTCATGGTTTGCATAACCGCTAGGTGACTTTTATCTTGTATACATATTATTATGAATTTCCTCATCACTAGATCATATAGTGAGTATATTTACATCATATGAAACAAATTTGTTTGTAAAAGTCTTTTATCGCACTCAGTTGTCACTAAATTGCTTGAGGACAAGAAATAATCTAAGCCTGGGGGGATTTGATACGTTCAAAACGTATCTCCTTTTCCGAACACTTTTCTGATTGTTTCCCTCTAAACTTGTGAGTTTTGGATATCACTAACACGTACTAACAATGTTTTCAGCAGAATTACCTTGGTGTCTCTGTTTTGTGCAGAGAAAACAACTTTCGGGAAAATGCCCAGAAAAAATCCCAAAGACCTTAAAACACCCAAAGACCCCCGAAGCCACAAGGAGTCCCGGAGAGGGACCAGGAGAGGGCCACACCACCCCTGGGTGCCCCCCTTGGCCATGCTGCCTGGTGGTGTGGGGCCCCCAGGCACCCCCTCGGGCTCCCCTTTTGACTACATATCCCCCTTAGATCTAAAACTCAAGGGGGTTCATCATATTCCACAGAAACACAACAGAGCGCCCCCGCCACCTCGAAACTCAATTTGGGAATCAGAAGTTCCTGTTCTGGTGCCCTGCCGGAATGGGGATTCAAAGGAGAGCATCGCATCGACACCGCCACCTCTTCTCCATCAACCATCCATGATTCCCCCGTCCATGTGTGAGTAAACACCGATGTAGTCTGAGAGGGATGGAAGGGATTGTATGAGATTGATCATGTAATAATGCCAGATTGTTCGGGCATAGTGCCTAGTATCCATTGTTAGTGTTTTGTACCGTTGTTGCAACTTGTTATGCTTAATGCTTGTCACTATATCCCGAGTGCCATGATCTCAGATCTGAACATGTTATTGTTTCATGAGTACAATTATGTTTCTTGATCATATTTGCAAGGTTTTTACACATGTCATTGTCCGAAACTCGAGGCCCCAAAGTGACAGAAATTGGGACAACCGGAGGGGATGCTTGTGATGTGAGGATCACGTGTGTCCAGGGAATGTTAATGCTTTGCTCCGGTGCTTTATTAAAAGAAGCACCTTAATTACCACTAGTTTCCCTAGAGGCCCCGCTGCCACGGGCTAGTAGGATAAAAGATGTTGTGCAAGTTTCTCATTGCGAGCACGTATGACTATATTGGAACACATGCCTATGGTTTGCCTAAAAGTTGGATGCTTTATTATTATTATTATCTACAATTCCCACGTTGTTATTATTACATGACCTATGCTATCCATCCATAGCCCATTCATCCATTCCCGAGCCTACGGTACTCCCATCTTGCTGTTTCCCGCAATTGCTACTGATGTTACTATATTATTCATGCTGTTATTTTATCACTACTGCTGTTATAAAACTGTTACCACTAATAAATTATTGCGAGAAAGTCTACTTTCCGGTGCAGCTGAATTGACAACTCAGTTGTTGAGGCCTATAAATGTTCTTTGGCTCCCCTTGTGTCGAATCAATAAATTTGGGTTTTACTTCCCTCGAAGACTGTTGCGATCCCCTATACTTGTGGGTCATCACCCACTTCCTATGAAAAAGAATCTTGTAGAAAAGTCAATAAATCACAAAGTGGCTATCATAGGAAGTCAGAATAAGTGCAACTTCAAAGTTTTGAACATAAAGAGGGGAAAATTGATATTTTTTAGATGCATAAGACTATGTTTCCCTCTCTCATAATATCTTTCAGTAGTTTCATGAATACAGTTAACAATATAACTATCACATAAAACATCCTTATCATGAGCCACATGCATAAAATAATTAATACTTTCCACATAAGTAAAATCCTCCTTAGTAATAGTGGGAGTAAAACTATCACATCCATCGTTGCAATCATCATAAATTGGAGGAATAGTATAATCATAATGAACTTTATCCTAAATAGTAGATGGACTGAAAATAGCATATTCAACATTGTAAACATCATATATAGGAGGCATATCATAATCACAATAAAATTTATCATCAATAGTAGGTGGAACTAGAATACCACAATCATTATAATATCATATATTGGAGGCAATGTGTCATCAAAGTAAATTTGTTCCTCTGTGCTTGGGGGACTAAAAAGATCATTTTCATAAAACCAGTTTCCCCAAGCTTAGACTTTTCCATAGCATTAGCAATAAGGGTGTTCGAAGAATTCATACTAATAACATTGCTACTAGCATGCAAATAAAGCTCCATAGGTTTTTTTAATTTTCTCTTCAAACACTTCATCTCCTAATTCAAGATAAAGATGTGAGTACCTAATTAAAGTTCCCTCATATTTTTGTTGTTTTCCAGTAAGCCTAACTAGTGAAAATAAAAACAAGAAACAAAAATATGTGAGTACCTTTTACCTTACCTCCCCGGCAACGGCGCTAGAAAAGAGCTTGATGTCTAAGCACGCTTGTATTCTTGTAGACAGTGTTGGGCCTCCAAGTGCATAGGTTTGTAGAACAACATCAAGTTTCCCTTAAGTGGATCATCCAAGGTTTATCGAACTCAGGGAGGAAGAGGTCAAAGGTATCCTTCTCAAGCAACCCTGCAATTACGATACAAGAAGTCTCTTGTGTCCCCAACACACCTAATACAATTTTCAGTTGTATAGGTGCACTAGTTCGACGAAGAGAGAGTAAAATACAAGTAGTATGGTTTATTATAAGTGATAATAGCAATCTGAAATAAAAATGGAAGCAAGCAAAAATGTAGCCGAACTGATTGTAAATGGTGTTTCAATCCTTAGAAACAAGGCATAGGGATCCTACTTTCAATAGTGGACACTTTCAACAATGATAACATAATTGAATGCATAAGTACCTCTCTTCACTACGCTACTCCGAACGAAACTCCGGTCGGATAACAAACACCAATTCATTGCATACGGCTACAAAGCACACCTTGAAGTCGCATTCCCATATCTCATTAACCCCATACTGTGAACTTGAGCGCCCTAGAAGGTACTAGACAAACACCACAATTTCATAGGGTCATCCAACACAAGATATAAATATCATGCCAAACCACACGGTGCACACACTGTAACCTTTACACCGCGATCAAAGTGTTTACAGAGATCTCATAACAAAACCACTTGAGTATCATAACATATGAAGAGTAACATCTACTTATTCAACTAGATTACAAAGCTCATGATCACATAAAGATCACACCGTGAAAGAGAGAGATGAAACACATAGTTGCCGGTAGAGCCCTCAGCCCCGGTGAAGAACTACTCCCTCCTCATCGTAGGAGACATACACAGCGATGAAGATGGCGGTGGAGTCAATGGAGATGGCTCCGGTGGCACTTCACCGTCCCAGTAGGGTGCCAGAAGAGAGATTTCTGTCCCCAAAAGTTGTCGGCGGCGGCGGTGGAGCTACAGAACTTTTCGTGGAAAAGGGCTGATTTTTTTAGGGTTTATGCCTCGGGGGACTATATAGGTGAAAGGGCGATGGCGGTGGGCGTCCGAGGGGCCCACACCACCCCCTACGCGGCTAGGGGCCCACCCGTGCCCAGGCATGGTGTGGGGGCTCCCGGGCCCCCCTCCGGATCTCCTTTGGACTTCCTTGACCCTCCGGGAATTCTAAGATTTCTGTCTTTTGAATCGTCAAAATCCGAGAATATTTCCAGAACAACTTTTCTGAAACAAAAAATAGCAAAAAAACAGGAACTGGCTCTGTGGCATCTTGTCAATAGGTTATTCCCAAAAAATCCATAAAAGGGCATAAAGTGTAAGGAAAACATGTAGAAAATGGCATGAAAACAACATGGAACATCAGGAATTAAGGATACGTTTATGAAGTATTAGAGGATCACGTTGTCTCTGACCCTGGACAACGTCGGTGAACTCACAGTCGAGGCCCACACACTTGATCGATGCTTTGTCGAGGTAGTGCTTCTTGAGGTCTCGGATCCAACTCTCCACGGATCTCATGTCGACAGGACCGTCCTTGTAGTGGTACCCCCGGGATGGAGGTATGCGCGCGAGGGGCTCAATTCGACATAGAGATATCCGATTCTTGGAAGGGATTAGGGAGAGGATTAGAGAGAGAGGTGCTGAATTTGGCAAAGGTCACTATAGCTCTTTATATTCCTGTTTAGCATGATTAAGCTTCATAAAATTAATAATAAAGATGAATGTAAATGAACAAGTGTCAAGTAACAAGCATCTAGAATGAGTAATGTTGAGGTAAAATTCTCAAACCGCAAAACACTGTGTTTGCTATACAATCCACTTCGGAATTAATTCATCGTTTGATCACTTTTATGTCTCTCAATGAGATTAAGTATGATTTGTTCCATGACGCACCATTATGAAAACATGCAAAACTTGTCAACAATAACTAGGCATACTAATGATCATGAATAGAAACGAAAGAGACCGTTGGAATTATATGAAATCAAAAAGGATGAGTGAAGTTATAAAAATGTTTGAGACATCCTCACAACTTGTTCGATCAAACTAAATGTGTTATCCTATCTTGAAAGAATAATCTTCACTTAAGAATCAGCAGTTTAGGAGTGTGAAAGTATCCTAAATATTTGCTAGCAGTAATACAGATATAGTAGCGTTCTTGAGCTATCTAAAATTCATTTACTGTTGTTATCATCTTACTTCAGTAACCGAATTCATTTCACCTACTTATGCTTCATGAACGCGATGATGTTGTTCTTTTTGCATAGACTTTCTCGGGGACGAGCAAGAATTTAAGCATGGGGAGGTTGATGCATGCATTTTAGAAGCTATTTTACTCAATTTTTTATTCATAAGTAGATAGGAAATTTGGTAGTTTACCGTGCCAAAGTGCACCATTTTTGTTTGTGCGTGCACATTTGAAATCCCCAAAGAGATATTTCATAGAAAGCATAAGGGAGCATAATTGGGCATGATATGAAGAGATCACAACAATTAAAGTCATTCCAAAGAAGTATAAATTTGCAGAAGTCAAACCAGAGGCAAAAGAACACTTAAAGAGCACAGTATGGTCAACTACGACCGTACAAGTGACCGTATCAGCTATGTTCTTCAAGGAATCAATACAATACCCACTTAAAGAGTCACAATACGGTAACTTCGACAGTGCTAGTGACCGTACCGGACATACGCAGCTCGGTACAAAGGGCGAAACGGAAACTTTGACTGTACCAGTTTAAGTCGGTAACAGATAATGACCGCAGTACGGTGAGTACCAGCCGTACCACTCACCGTACCGTGGTGCGTTTTAACCAGTTTTGACGGCAGAATGAGAGAGGTTCCCAAAGTAGAAATTAGAAGCAGCCAAGAGAGAAACCAGACGCAATATCACGAAAATACATCAAACCCTAGCCTCCGGAAGGTGTCCAGAGAGGGGATTCATAGAAGGGAATCCGTCTCCAACAACTACATCATCATGAAGGATTTCACATCGATCTTCATCGCCATCACCTTTATCTACACCAACGTGATAGTATCTCCATCCCATCTTGTTGTAATTCTAGAACCTCTAGTTGTGGATTTACACGTGTATTCGTTCATACATTTATCCTTCATTTGCTATACAATTCCTATTGTGTTTGTTTCCTTCATGTGTGAGTAGTTCCATTAGTTCTTTGGGAGACGGAAAAACCCTCGCACTACCATCGATTGAAATAGAGATGCTTTGTTTTCTATTGAATAGTTTGTGGTAAAAATCCTCAGGCTTGTGAATTGTGCATCTTGATACGTCCATTTTGCATCACTATTTTATATCATAATTTTCTGTTATTCATCGATATATTTCATGTTAGGATGCATCCCTTACGTTATTTTATCTTATTTTGCATGTTTTATAGTTTTTGAGAATAAACACCGGGACCAGAAAACTGATGGAAAAAAGCACCGTCGAGATACCATATTTCAGAAGATCAGAAGAAGAAGTGGGACATCCGGGGGTTACTAAAAGTTCAGAGGAGGAACTCAACCAGAAGGAGAGCCGAAGGGGGGCCTTTAGGGGCTCACACCTAGGGGTGGCGCGCCTCCCCCTGTCCGCGCCACCTAGGGGTGTGGCGACCCTGGCCCACCTTCGGGGGTCATCTTTGGCATGCCTGGCCCCGAGGGAACCCTAAGTCTCGTTCCATCCTCGAAGAATTATTGCGCCGCCGCCACGGGGTGGAAAACACCCGAGAGACAAAATTTCTCTGGCAGGGAGAAATCTGTCGGGGAAATTCCTCCCCAGAGAGGGGAAATCACCGCCATCGTCACCGTCATCACTCCGGGCATCATCAAGATCGTCATCATCATCATCAGCACCACCAGCACCATCAACCTCATCATCCACCTTCATCCCGCTGTAACAATTAGGGTCCTATATCGTTGTTTTGCATTAGATCTCTCTCCCGGTGTGGATTACTTTGTTAGTAGTTGATGCTTGTGAGATTTATCGGTGTTTGCACTTTATGAACAGATTGTTATCATCCATTATATCACCTCAGATCATGATCTATATTATGTGTTGTGAGTAGTTCGTGTTGTTCTTGAGGACATGGGAGAAGTCAAGTTGTTAGTAGTGAAGTAATGTTGAAAAATATTTAATGTTTGATATTTAAGTTGTGGTGTTATTCTTCTAGTGGTGTCATGTGAATGTCAACTACATGATACTTCACCATTTATGGGAATAGGGGAATGCATCATGTATTTGGCTACTAATTGTGGGTTTAACGGAGTGACAGAAACCTAAACCCCCTTTAGGAAACCATTACACGAGGGAGCGTAGGATCCAGGAGTTTAAAGTTGTGGTTAGATTTATTTCTTAATTACTTTCTTGTACTTGCGGATGCTTGCAAGGGGTATAATCACAAGTATGTATAGTATTGGATGGGACGGTACATTAGCATAGGTTCACCCAAACAACACTTCATCGGATTCCAGCAATGACAACACATAGCATTACATCAGATGGATCACAATCATGTAGGGTAGCTCATGACAACATTTTATTGATAATAAATGGGGAGAGAGTCCCAACTAGCTACTTCTAGGAACTCGTAGTACATGGGGTAACTACTGACGAAGTATCATGGAGGCAGAACGATCGGTGGAGATGGATCTGGGGCACCTCCCCGTCCCGGCAGAGTGCCAGAACAGAGACTTCTATCCCCTGAATTAGGGTTTTGGATGAAGGCGGAGCTCGGATGCGTTTTTGGAAAAAAAATCCTCCGTCATATGAAGTTTTTAGGTTAAAAGTTATTTTATAAGCGAAGAGGCGATATGAGGTGGTGTCTGATATGTCCCAAATGTATCTATAATTTTTGATGCTCCATGCTTGTTTTCTACATGTTTTCCCTTGTTTTCTATCATTTATTGGACTAACCTATTAACAAGATGCCCTGTGCTAGTTCCTATTTATTTGTCGGTGCATTGCAGATATAGGTAAAAAATCAAAGTGCTCGGATTGAGCTAAAAAATATGCATTTTTTACTCCCCGAAAAAATCTAGAGCCAGAACGGCAGCCCAAGATGGGGCCCACGGACACTAGGTGGGTGGTGGCTGTGGCAACCCCCTTGGCCGCGGGTAAGGCCCACCTGGTGGCGCCAGGAACCGCCTCGCGTAACCCCTTGGCTTATAAATTCATGTTTGACCTAAAAACAGAGGACTAGTCGTCGGTTTTTCCAGAAACGCATCTGAGCTCCGCCACCATCGAAAACTCTACTTCGGGAGACAGAAGTTCCTGTTCCGGCACCTTGTCGGGATGGGGAAGAGCCCCCGGTGCCATCTCCATCGATCGTTCTTCCTCTGTGATGTTTTGTGAGTAGTTCCCCCGTGGACTATGGGTTCATAATAGTAGCTAGTTGGTACTCTCTGAAAGCTCATGTCTCCTCTAATTATTTTGGTGATGATAAAAACGCGGGTATGTCTTCCAACCTTGTGGTTTAAGTGTTCACAGTTGGCCTCATTATATCCATCATTATCACCATTATTATTCTTGAGAAGA
The DNA here is from genome assembly GCA_028641055.1 of Alopecurus myosuroides. Taxonomy (NCBI): domain Eukaryota; kingdom Viridiplantae; phylum Streptophyta; class Magnoliopsida; order Poales; family Poaceae; genus Alopecurus; species Alopecurus myosuroides. The sequence goes on from CM054058.1 coordinate 2,607,818, forward strand.
TTCACAAAGGAGGTTCTGAGTTGTGCATATATCTGCACGCGGATTTTTCAGAGTTCTACCCCAGAAACTATGGTGTATATAGGGCGGAAATTTCGGCCTCAGCACCGGAATATTCCGGTCTCCTCAATGCACCGGATGGTGAAGTCTTGGCATCCAACTTCCCGCTCACAGATGCAAGGGCGGAAATTTGGCCGGAAATTTCCGCGGCAAATTTCCGGCCCCTTGGTCCTTAGCAGAAATATTGGATGAGTTGCTCCTACCCGCTCGCAGATATGGAGGCAAAAAATTGGCAAGAAATTTCCGGCCACCGGATTATTCAATAATCCCCTCCCCCCCTCGGAGTTTTCAAATTTCTGGCCCAAATACCCCGGAAATTTCCGGTACTAAGAACGGAATATTCTGGCCCTGGAGAGCAGCAACGGTATGATTTAGGAGGAGGCTATAAATAGCTGTCTTCTTAGTCTAGACAGCGAGTTCGTCCATTCCTCTCTCTCCTACATTGTTCAAGAGCTCAAAACGCCTAGATCTCTCCCTCCTCCTCCAACCAAACTCGATGCCCTTCAAGGATCTGATGGAGAAGGCCTAGACCTACACTTCTACCAAGCCATAAATCGTTGTCCCTTACCATACCTCTTGGGATCTTGTAAATCTCTTGGTTGCATTGTCATCCTAGACAAACCCTAGTGCTTGTAGCTTCCACCTTGTATCAATAAGCTTTGGATCGTTGAGAGCCTCCATCTCACTTGTGGAGTAGCCTCAACAACTTGTAAAGGTTTGGTCAACGCCTTCAAGTCGACCTCATAGTGGAAACAAGAATCTCCCTCACCGGAGAAGCTCAAGGAGAACAAGGTGTGCACAACTGTGCTATTGAGGAGCGCCTAGGTGGCTCCCCACCTCTCCAACATAGACTTACTTGTTTTAAGAAGGAACTATGGGAAACATATCCTTGTCTCCCTGTTTTCACTTGTGGTTATCTTGTGCCTTGCATATTATTTCTGTTGCGTACTTGTTTCTTATCACATATGGTGTCTACCTAGTTGCACATCTAGGTAACCAAGTTGTTTACTTGATAAAGCCCATCTAAAAGTGAAAAAGGATTAAAATTTGTAGGCACTCTCTCCCCCTTGATGTTCAATGCCACGGTCTCTTGAGCTTCCTAACATGATAGAGATGCATCTGATGTAATGCCATGGGTTGTGTTTGCTAGGATTCGATGAACCATAGAATTATGATTATTCGGTTCATGTCATTATATGAGAATCTTCCCTTATATCCTTAGAATGTTTTAATGTCTTTTTGCATGCTCTCCGATGTGTATGACTATATTGATCACATAGTTTTATGCATCTCGAAAAGGGAGTATTTATGCTAGATAGTGGGTCCATGCCTCGTTGTCGCCTGCGCTCGAGTGACAGAAACATGCGGAGGGAAGATGTGATGTTGCCACTAGGGAGAAAACAGCGATGCTCTTGTCTATGGATGAGAACCATTGCTTACATTATGTACTATTCTTAATGCAATTGACCGTTGCACCAAAGCAATCACTTCGTTGCTGCAACTTAATACCAGAGAGATTTGCTGGATATCTTTCTTGAGGTGTACTATTAGATATAGATACATGATGTATAGCGTTCTATATGCCTTGATGTAATGCCTACCATGTTAGAACCCGTGAACTATATCTCGTTATAATAGCATTGTTATGCCCCCATGATTTGTCAATTGCCTAGTTGTAGTTTGTTACCCAACACTTGTTCTATTATTTAGAGAGTTTCCACTAGTGAACCTGTGAAGCCCGGTCCATCTCTTACAATTATTGCTACTATTTTTACATGCTTTTACTACTTGTTTCCTTGCTGGTCAGTTTATTACAGATTACACATATCACTCGTTTCACTCCATATTTCACCACTTTCACTATTTCTTCGATGAACCAGTGCATCTATACAATTGCCATTGTATTAGATGTGTTGAGGACGCAAGAGAAACATCATAACACCACTACATCCACTGTTTTATTTCACCTTGTGTAACTAATATCATTTGCTAAGTGCTTCTCAGGTGTGGCTGAATTGAAAACTCAGATGCTAAGGCTTATAGGTATTCTTTGGCTCCCCTTGTGTGGAATCAATAAATTGGGTTACACTAACACTCGAAGACTGTTCGATCCCCTACACTTGTTGGTCATCAAGACTATTTTCTGGCGTCGTTGCCGGGGAGCATAGCTCTATCTATAATTTCACTTGGGAAGTACTATTTGCCTTTTACTTGCTTTATTATTATTGCTAATGGTTTATTTCTTTGAAACTAGATCTTATTGGCAATGTAGGTTCACGAAAGAACAACAGAAATATTATAAGGAACACCACTTGTCACTTATGGGAACAAATAAATAAATTGAATGATTATGCTAGAAATCTTGTTGCCGTAGGAGGTATAAAAACCTTCCTTTTCAATCTGAGTATAATGATAATGATACCATAGCTTCTTACGTTAGAGGAAGTTATGAATTTTATGATGTGGAAAAAAATGAAGAATTTATTTCTTGGAAGCGTGCATTTGAAATTGCTTATTTACTTGAAAATATTGATGAAGCTCCTTATAAATATGAGATTTATGATATACTTGAATATTGCCTTGATAGTTACAAGAATGTTAATGGCTATATAATGAAATATCTTAATAGATGCTCTCCTCCAAAGGAAGAGGCTAATGCCTTCCAGGAGCTTATGGAAGAAGACATTGCTGAAACTTAAAGCTCATTGGATAAAAAAGAGAAGGAGAATGATGATCAAGAGGAGGAAGAATGGAGTAGCTACCCATGTCTAACTTCTAATGAGAGTAAATCTTTAACTCATACTTTATTTGATTTCCCTCCATGCTTGCCAAAGGAGGATGAGTGCTATATTGATGAATGTGATATTCCTATTGATTGTTTTGAAATATCCCTTTTTGATGAAAGTGGTACTTGCTATATGATGGCTGACATTGACAAGGGAATGGTTGCTTCTTGATGACCTTGAAATCCCCGGCAACGGCGCTAGAAAACTTGATGGAGTGTAGACACTATCTCGTTGGGAGACCCCAAGTGTATGGTGTGAAGAGTGCAGCGGCAAGTTTTCCCTCGGAAAGAAACCAAGGTTGAATCAACCAGTAGGAGAAATAAATCACTTCTGAAGGTTGATGCAGCTGATGTTGGCAGGGCGCACTACCGGTTCAGCAGCAAAGTGGAATCTACACAACACAATCAAATTACTTTTCCCCAACGAAGCAGTGAGGTTGTCAATCTCACCGGTTTTGCTGAAACAAAGGATTTGACGTATAGTGTGGAAAATAGTACTTGTTTGCAGTAGATGAAAGAGAACAATAATTGCAGTACGAAAACAATGGTTGAAGTGGTTTTATATCAGTGTAAAAAAATTGACCGGGGTCCACCGTTCACCATAGGTGTCTCTCCAAAACAGATATATAACATGTTGGGTAAACACACTAGAGCTGGGAAAATGACAGGTATAAAGGCTGCATCGTAGTATATATGCATGAGATGATGATTACTATGTGATTCATGCGGGCATTACAATAAGATACATAGACCGTTATCCAACTACATCTATGACTAATAATCCACCCTTGGAGTGTCATCCGATCAAAACTTGGGTATTAAGTTGCAAGCAACAAATAATTGCATTAAGCAAAGTGTGTAATGTAAACAATAAAATTATCCTTAGACAAAGCATTGTTGTTTTCTCCCTAATGGCAATAGCACATCCCCCACCCGTTACGTTTCTGTCACTCGAGCGTAAGTGAAAGGGAGGCATGAACCCACTATCGAGCATAAATAATCCCTCTTGGAGTTACAAGCATCAACTTGGCCAGAGCATCTACTAGTAACGGAGAGCATGCAAGATCATAAATAACGTACACAAGAAAGAACATGATAGAATTATAATCACTGGACATAGCATTCAATATTCATCGGATCCCAGCGAACCCAACATGTAGCATTACAGTAAGATGATCTTGATCATGGTAGGCAGCTCACAAGATCTAAACATGAGGCATAAAGAGGAGAGAACAACCATCTAGCTACTGCTATGGACCCGTAGACCAGGGAGAACTACTCGCGCATCACTCCACAGGCAGGCATGGTGATAAAGAGCCCTCCGGTGATGATTCCCCCTCCCGACAGGGTGCTGGGGAGAGCTACAGAACCCTCCCGAACTAGGGTTGACGATAATGGTTGATACGGATCTTTTTGGTGGAAAAGCCTTAGGTGTTTAGGATTAACCCGTGGAGGAGCTTAAATAGGCGAGAGGATAACGTCGGTTGGTGGCCTTGGGGCCCACACCAACAGCTAGCGCAGCCAAGGGGGTGCGCCGCCCTATGGTGTGGGGCCCCTGAGGCCCCCCTCTGGGTCTCCTCCGGACTCTATGTACGCGACGACTTTCTAAGACTCTGGGATTTTGTTTCGTCCAATTCCCAGAATATTTCCAGAACAACTTTTCTGAAACCAAAAACAACAGAAAACATGAACTGACTCTATGGCATGTTATCAATAGGTTAGTCCCAGAAAATCCATAAAAATGACATCAAGTGTATAAGAAACATATAGCATTTGGCATGAAAATAACATGGAACAACAAAAATTATAGATACATTTGAGACATATCACTATACTTTTGACCTTGATGTTTCTATGAATGAAACTTGTGAGAATGATTTTGCTACTGTTATTTATGATAATCCTTGCTACTTTTATAAATCCTATGATAATACCCTATTTATTCCAACTATTGATATACATGATAATGAGGATGTTTGCTTAGAAAATTTATATGATAATGCTCTAGATGATGGTGCTATCTTACTTGATGCTATATATTATAATGCTACTAAAAATGGGATTGCAGATGTCTTGACTTTAGCTTGAAGGAGTCGCGTACCTTTGGAGAGTGATCAATCATCTTGCTATAATATTGCTAAAACTGGGATGGATTAGGTGATGATTTTAAATTTTGATCCCACTATTTTGGAGCTTGATATGAGTTATATGTGTTTAGATCATGACAAACATGCTTTATGTGATAGTTATATTGTTGAGTATGTTCATGATACTACTCAAATTTATTATGAGATAGGAAAATATGGCTGTAGAAATTTTCCTGTTACTAAAACATCTCTCTTTATGTTGGAAGTTTTGAAGTTGTTTTTCCCTCCTAAGCTGGTTACTTTGTGATTCTTTGATTTATTTCTTTATAAGATTCCAATGCATGGGAAGTGGCTTAGACTTAAATGTGTTTCATATTTGCTATTTGATGCTCTCTTTTGCCTCGACTTCTATTTCTTATGTGAGCATCTTTGAGAATTACTGAGCCTATCTTAATAGGTATAAAGAAAGAGCTCTTGGGAGACAACCTTTTTATTTTTTTCATTAAGTTTTAAGTTTCTTTTTCTTTGGTTTTGAGTTGTTTCTATCTCTGTAGTGACCCAGCACACCACTGCATGTTGTAGTGCGCAATTCGATGACATAACATTCACGAAAGGACCACTCCGTAAATATTACATCATTTAGAGTGGTACAACTGAAACATAGCTGGTCTAAGGTAACATTATAAGATACAATTACATACATTACAAAATCTCGAGAACACTTTTTGCTATATCAAAGAATGTCTCATGCAAATAAAACAGCTGAAGATGCAAATCGTAATCTAAGCTGGAGAATAACTCTAGGTCCAAACTTAACCACTGCGGCTGTGGTTGGAGATCTAATCTATTGCTTCTGAGGTTCTATGTCCAGAAATGGACTCCTCCTACCACTTGATATCTTCTCCTTCACTGGCATGGTTGATGTCATGGCTTCATCAACTAGAAATCATATGGCTCCTCCTAGCGTCATTAGATAGCTTTGGCTTCACATTAAAGACTTCCTCATCAACGTCTTGATGGATACAAACATCTTCCTCCTTGATGGCTCCAAAGTCTAAGTAGGGGGTTCAAAAGGGAGGGAATGAGTACAACATACTCAGCAAGTTCAGGTAAATAAGGATAAAGTGTCTTATGCTCTAGCTACTGCCATGACCATCGGTCTTAGCCAAAGATGCAAGTTTTGGAAAACATTTAATCAAATGTCAAGTTTTAGTTTCTTAAAACTATGCCCGTCAAATCTTCAGAAATCTTCACATCTGCTAGAACATCATGGAGTTCCTTTCCTATAGAGTTCGTAACTTCTTCCAGGAACAGGGGGTAACATGCTACATCTTTTTACACTTTGCAGAGGTGCGCTACTTTACTGTAACGTCCCGACCTTGGAACTATGCAAAGTTCTGGATGTCACCGGTTACGATACCCGACTGAAGGTTACCAGGGTTACCATCCCCCGGGCTGAATCACATCAGCAGGCGCGGCTCGGTCATGGACCATCGGCCCACAACCCCTCAGGCATGACATAGTGTCGGACCCAACCAAATTGCATACTAAAGAGATCATGACTCGGAACAAACGGGCACATCACAGTCTCTACGACACAAAGCATATATATATTTCAACTCTTAACAGAGAAAATATAGCAGAATACAATCAGAGGCCACGGACCCAACATTACAACAAGCGGATGCAGGTATAGTTGTTCTAAACAACAAGAACCAAAATATGGCCTAAGAGGCCTATAGATAAACAAGTCAGTGCCAGCTTGCTCCTAACCACCCCAGACTGCCACCTGGAAACCGAGACTACTCGTCGACGTCCACAAAGATACCACCTGACTTCTGGAAGTCCTCTGCTGGAATGCAATAAAATAATTCAACAAAGCAACGGTGAGTACAAGAGGCACTCGCAAGGTTACTAGAGCTATAGCTCGAATGAGGCTTTAGCAAGGCTATTTGGTAGCTGTTTTGCAGAAAGCTAGTTTTCTTTTAAAAGACACAACTTGGCAACGTCTAAAATAAGATTTTTTAAATGAGATAGAAGTTGTAACTCTCTTCTTCTTCAGCTTCTGAACAAGGCATCTACCAACCGAACATCACAATACGCCGCCTCAAGTTTTATTGTTTAAGTTCTCTATGATCTCAACTGGTGTTCCCAAGGATGTCCATAACCGTGGACACGGCTTTTCGAAAAGATTTACCCTGCAGGGGTGTACTATTTTAACCACCAGTACATTAACCTTAGCAATTCATTAATGATCTTTGGTTTCAAAACAATCTGAAATCAATTTGAATGAAGCCAGATTTGCATGCCTCTCTTTTTCTAAAACAATTGACATTTTTTATTATAGCTGCCAAACTATGAATTTAATTCTTGGAACTTCCTTGACAAGTATGGAAGATCAAGAAATGGTTTTCTTTGTGAGTGGATTTGTTTTCTTTTAAGGATTTGCAGCTTGCTTGATTTATTTTTAGCAATTTAATATGGATGCACGATGCATGAGCAAATGCAAAAGTGAAAATTTTACCCAAATTTTGTAGTAGCTTTCTGTAGCAGACTAGGGCTGTTACATTTACCCATAGGCGATCACGACCATGTTGCAGAACCAGGCTTATGTTCCTGTCCACACTGACTTAGGTGTGGGGCCCGGTTGTTGATCCAAACCAAACCATGATTCTCTGTACAACTCATGCTCACCCATTTCTGCCACACAGGTTTGACCCTTGATTCTACCCCTCACGATAGATATCTAAGCTCCCTGGGCAGACCATCATAGACCCCAGAGTCCCTGGGAATTAAGGATCCCACCCATGTGCATGTAGTCTCGCAAGACCTACAACGTACGGCTCTAGCAGTCCGTTGACATCTGAACGGGAAAAATCACAGCTGGCTTACTCGTGCCATACAGGACCTATTGTTAACGCGGTATTTACGGCGCAAGAACTCTGACGACATTTGTGAATTAATCCTAGGTTATTACTTTCCCATGCAGATGGAACCTTCCAATGACCGATTCTTCTTACCATGGTTCTATCTGCCAGCCAACATAGTATACAGTATTCATATCATTCTAAAGTATAAATTTATCTGAATGCAGGTAATGCGATATAGTAATTTGCAAGTACTTTGATAAATATACTTCAAAGTGGACATGAGCAAGAATGAACTTGCATGTGACAGAAGTCGATGTTCAAACCCTTCGGGGGTCTAGGGTTTGCGTTAAAACCCCGAGTTCTGAAAATAGCAAAGTAGTCCCGATAAGGGCTTCTAGAAAACTAGCAAGATGCTATTATGCATAGTCCTGAGATGCATCGTGCCTTACCCTGAAAATACAAAAGGCTAAATGATTAATCTCCATCTTACGATACTTTGATTTTATTAGGTATATTTAACTTAGAGTTGTTTTATTAGCTTCTAGTGATGGTTTTCATCACTTTGAAGTTGATCACAAGTTGGTTGATTGATTTATTAGAGATTTAGGGTTTTTGCTTATTTACTTGGTTATTAAACATTTCAAAATCTTATGCATTTATGGATTGAGTATTGTTCACTTTTATGCAAGTAATAAGACAATATCTTATTAAGGATTAATTCTTAAAGGAAAACAAACAAAGTTTATGATGATTTGTTAAAATTGTTCATTTAGGAATAATAGCTTAAGTGAAATTGAACTTTTGAAATACCAAACTAAATCACATAATAAGGTTTTAAGAAAATTAGTGGACATATTTTATTAAGTACATGATTTAGTTTGGTAGTTAGAATTACTTGGAATACTTATTAGAATTCAAGAAAAATAGTAGAGTATTTGTTTTAAAACATTTAAGTATTTCTCCCTAATTTATAAAATAGTTTTTATTTTATTTGAGGCAATATTGGTTTCAGAACTTTAAATTAACCATTAATGTTACTTTATTTTTAAGAAAATCATGAATAGCATTTTAAAACATTTCTAGATTTTTCTTAATTATTTCTTATTCAAAATTTCCATTACTTATTAATTCTTACCATCATTTAAAGACAAACCACTTAATGATCTATGAAAAGTTTCTTTGGGTATTATAATAAAATCATTTTAACACTTGATAATAAAATAGTTTGACTAGTGGTTTTTATTTACTCTACTATATTTTATAAGACTATATAGAATAACTCAAACCAGATTTGATAGTTCTCGTGATGTATTTTAAGGGGAAAAGAAAAATAGATTGTAATTCCATTAGGCCCAAATAATTTACAGGAATGAGCTAATGCTAAATGGGCCAATCAGGATTTGCACGCACCCTGACCCAACGAAGTGCACCACGAACTCACCGCACGCCTCTGTCTCTCGTTCCCCATTCTCTGGCTCTCTTGCGCGCGGACGCCCCCGCCGCGTCATGGAGCTGCTCCACCTCTACCGATTCCCCACAACCGTGGCTCTCCAATCGAACTCGCCATGGAACCCTAACCCTAAACAGGTCTCGATCGCCCGCGCTCCTGCTGCCCTCCCCGGCGTCCACTGTTTCCCCGCCGCCGTGAGGCCCTCCTAGATATCGAGCGCCGCCACCCGGGCTTGCTCTCCATTGCGACCGAAGCTTCCTCTCGATGCCCTTCTCGAATAGGACGCCTTGGTCCATTTCTCTTTGTCAGGTTACGGATAGGATTGACCTACTGAACATCAAGGATTCTACCAGAAATTCTTAAGCAATCAGAAAGGAGGAAGGGATCTGGATCAACATCTCTATTACTTTCAGTTACGCCTCTTTAGGTTTAGATATACAAGTATGTTTGTATGTTTGTAGTCTTGCATAAAGCAGAGCAATTTCGGAATGATCCAATTGCCAGGCGCAGCTGGACTTTACAAAGCCGAAAGGAAACAACTCCTGTTGCATGACTAGGAAAGGAAACATCTACTAAAGTAGCGACGTCCATTTGCGCTAACATGAGTAGCAGTAGCGGCGTTAGCTTGCATCTAGGGGTGGGCATTCGGTTATTTCGGCATTTTCGGTTCGGTTTTCCGGTTTTTATAATAATTCGGTTTTTAGAAAGTGACACCCGAATTAACCTATCATTTTTCAGGAACCGACAATTCGGTTCTTCAGAAATTCGGTTCGGTTTTCGGTTTAAACCGAATTACCCGAGATTGTAACATGCAAAAAATTCAAATCAAGAATTAGATAGCAAAAATGTGTGGATAGGGTTGCGGAGCCTCGCCGGTACGACATTGACGTGTGAACCTAGTGTCATGGAAGCTAATATTACACGACATATAGATGGGTATGTATTTGTTGTGAAATTTAGTTGCAGTTTCATAAGAGAAAGCAATAAATAGAATTTGGGTGGAGATTGTGTTGGCAATGATAGATATTTTTAATGGGACAAAGCATTTATTTACCTACATATAGATTGTCGCATGGTCTTGAAATATTTGATTGCATGATGAATCGGTTCTTTCGGTCAGTTCGGTTAACATGGACTAAAAACCGAACTAACCGATATAATTTCGGTTTTCTAAAGTTGGGAACCGATATATGAACCGAAAACCGAATTAACCACATAATTCGGTTTGTTCGGTTCGGTCTCGGTTCGGGTTCGGTTTTTCGGTTTTTTATGCCCACCCCTACTTGCATCACCACCTCCTTTGGTAGTCAGGTACTGACAATGCCTCCCTTTTGAACCATGCTTGTCCTCAAGCATCAGTAGTTGAATTCATCCATGCTTCAGTTGTCTGAATAAAAAATTGTGGAAAAATACGTTTAATGAAGTCTGCAAGTTGATTCTTCGGGTGAGAGACCTTCCCATTGTATCAGCGATTGGACGACAGGTTCGTTCTTCCTTGGAATCTGTCTTACTTGAAGTACCAGAGCTGGTTCTGTTTGGATTTTGCCATCCGAGGTAATCTGTGGAAGATCAGGACAAGGAACCACTATTGGTCCCAGTAGTTTCTTCAGCTGGCTAACATGAAACACCGGATGGATTTGGACACCATCAGGTAATAGCAATTTATAAGATCTTTTCCCCATCTTACTAATCACACGAAATGGGCCATAATACATGCTATGTAATTTCAGAGAACCTCTCAGGCCAAATGATTGCATCCTGTAAGGTTGCATTTTTAAGTATACCATGTCGCCAAGCTCGAGCTGGCGTACACTTCGATGCATGTCAGCGATTTTTTTCATGCGTGACTTGCTTGTTCCAGGTTTGATTTCAATTGAACTAGCATTTCTTGTTTGGCTTGAAGGAAATCACTTGCTTCGAGATCGACTGGTCCCGGGACAGCGAGCTCACTGATCTGAGCTGGTTCAAAGCCATACAATGCTTGAAACGAGGTGACTTTGAGTGTCGTGTGAAAAGAATTGTTGTACCAAAACTCTGCTAGAGACAACCAAGCTGCCCATTTCTTAGGTTCGTTGAATGTCATGCATCTTAGATAGGCTTCGAGACATTGATTAACTCGCTCTGTTTGACCATCCGACTGTGGGTGATAAGCTGAACTAAATCTGAGATCAACTTGAAAGCTTTTGAATATTGCTTTACAAAGAGTACACGTGAATATTCGATCTATGTCTGATATTATGACTGTCGTAGGGCCGTGTAGCTTCAGTACATTGTCAAAGATTGCTTGAATGACTGAAGTAACTGAGTAGGGATGTGATAATGGAACAAAGTGGGCATATTTTGTGAATTTATCCACAACCACAAGTATAACCTCTTTTCGTTAGGACTTTGGCAACCCTTCAATAAAGTCCATTGATATGTGTTGCCATGCCATGTCTAGTGTAGGGAGAGGATCTTGAAGACCAGGATATTTGCAATTTTCGTGCTCAGATCTTTGGCACACGGGACATTGAGATACAAATGATTCTACTAACTTCTTCATGCCTGGCCAATAGAATAACTTCTTGATTCTTTGATATGTTGCTTTAATTCCCGAGTGCACACCAATTGCTCAGTGATGCAAAGCTATGAGTAACTTGCATTGCAAAGATTTATCCTGCCCGAGTACCAGCCTGCCTTTAAATCTGAGGACACCAGCCTGCATAGTGTAATCTGAGTTTGGTTCTGTAGGAGAAATTAGAAACTTCTGGCTAATGCTTGAGTGTTCTCGTCAGCTGAGTAACTGTTAATAAACTCATAAATCAATGTAGGGGTCACAACAGATATGGCAAACATTGTAGAAAATTTTCTTGACAGAGCATCAGCAGCTGTGTTCTCCTTTCCTTTCTTATACTCCACTGTGAAATCAAATTCCAATAATTTCATGATTAGTTTATGTTGAATTCCCTCCGCTAGCGGCTGATCAGTCATGTACTTTAAACTTTGATGGTCTATGCGAATGACTAATTGATTTCCGAGGAAATAATGGCGCCAACGTTTCACTGTCTCTAATATTGCCAGAGCTTCTTTTTCGTAAGTTGATAAACTAGCATTTCTTGGACACAATGCAACACTGTAATAAGCAATGGCTTTACCTTCTTGCATTAGGACAACACCCAAACCACACCCTGAATCATCTGTTTCCAAGATAAAGGGTTTATTGAAATTTGGTAGAGCGAGAACAGGAGCTGACATTAATGCTTGTTTTAATGTAAGGAAGGAATTGCCATGTACTGGTAGCCAAATAAAAGGAACTTTCTTCAACAGATCATATAATTTCCGACAAATGGTTCCATAATTTTCAATAAACCTCCTATAATAGCCAGTCAAGCCAAGAAATCCCTTGAGTTTACTCACAGTTGGAGGAACCGGCTAGTCTGCCACTGCTGCTACTTTTTTTTTTTGGATGTGTGGCCACTCCCCGTCCAGAGATCACATGTCCTAAATATTCCACCTGTGTGGTCCCAAACACACATTTGCTTTTCTTCACGTACAGTTTATTTTCCTTCAACAACTATAGAGCAATTTGCAAGTGTTTTTTATGTGTGTTCATATCCGGACTGTAGACTAGTATATCGTCAAAGAAGACCAGAATAAATTTCCTTAAATATTGTGAAAATATTGCATTCATCAACGCTTGAAAAGTAGCCGGAGCATTGGACAACCAAAAGGGCATTACTAGGTACTCATAGTGGCCACTGTTCTAGAAGTTGTTTTCACTACATCATCAGGGTTCATACTTATTTGATGGTAGCTGGAACGCAAGTCCAACTTACTGAAAGTCCTTGCACCATGTAATTCATCAAGGAGATCTTCTATAACTGGAATTGGAAATTTATTCTTCACTGTCAGAGCATTTAACTTTCGGTAGTTCACACATAAGCACCAAGAGCCATCTTTTTTTGTCACTAAGATTGCCGGAGAAGCGTATGGGCTTTGACTTGGTCTGATTGTTCTGTTTTTCAATAACTCAGCAATCTGAGCCTCCATATGATCCTTTTGTTTGTGTGGGACTCGGTAGGGTCGAGTCATGGGTGGAGTGGACCCAGCCTTTAATGGTATCGAGTGGTCACATTGCCTGTGAGGAGGAAGAGTTGTTGGTTCATCAAATACATCCTGGACATCATCAAGAATTTTCTGGATAGCAGGTAATATTGCTTTTGTGTCAGCCGGGGATTCACTCATGATGTTTAACTGCAGGACTTAAGCTGTTACACTTTCTGACAATAGTTTATGCATTTGGTCCGCTTGTATTTCAGTTAACTTCTTGGTAGACTTGCAAATAGGAACAGTGGTAGTAGTCAGGCCAACTTTCTTTATTGTTAACTTAAATTCTTTGAAATCTACCGTGAGTGGGATGTGCCTTTCTAACCAGTCACATCCCAGGATCACCTCATGATCAGGCAAATGTAGTACTCGAAAAGATTCATTAAATGTGTGTTTGCTGATGTGAAAGTTACAGTCAGGTACCACTGAATTTGATACTAGCATTCCGCCTCAGGCAATTGTAACATCTCAAGCTTTTGCTTGTTGTAACACACAATGGCATTTGATAGCAAATGATAAATCCATAAAGGAATTACTACTTCCTGAATCTAGTAGTGCAATGGCTTGTTTTCCATTGATAGTGACCAGCAATATTGGTGTGCTATTAGTTGTTTTATCTCCAATGGCTTGTAAGGAAATCTGCATCAGTTGTTTCTGGTTATTTGCATCTGATGTGTTCTCCTTGGGAGTTTGTTCAGTATTATCTTGTGCTAGATGCTGCTCCATCTGTTCTTGATCAAGTGCATGTGCCAGGAAATTTAGTACAGGTACAGGTCGACATTTGTGACCCGGTTTCCAATTAGGTTCTCCACAACGCCAACAATTTCTTTTTATTATTTGTTTGATTGGATTGCTGTCTGCTACTGTACTGACCACATGAGTATAGTTGGAACCTAGTTTATAAGCATTAGTGCTGCTAAATTTTTGTAATTGTGGCACAAACGATTTTTTGACTGGTTGGCATTGTTCCATTTCACGTGCTTGCTAGTACGCAGAAGTGAGAGAGCAAGGTCGAAGTGGCCTAAGCTGAGGTTTTATTAAATCTTTCATTCCATTGACATAACATCGGATAAACCAATCTTCATGTAGGTCAGTATTCTCTTCTCTAACATCAGCATTAATTCTTCAAATATTTCTGTATATTGCTTGATGGATAGGTTGTTTTGTTTCATAGCATTGAATTTCTCAGCTAGTTTACAGGTACTATGTCCAAAGAATCTTTGCGTTCCTTCTTTCGAAAATCGAGTCGAAGAAAGTTGATGTCGATGAAGTCTGGATCTCCTTAGCCACACATTAGCCGGTCCAGTGAAGTAGAGTTGTGCTAAATGAACCTTGTATTCCTCTGGAGCTGCAGCCATTTGAAAATATTTCTCACATTGCCTAATCCATCCAACTAGGTTATCACCATCAAAGCGAGGGAAATCCATTCTTGGCTTTAGTGATTGATTTCAAAAACTGCATTCGCATTTCCTTCTCATAGTCCCTTGCATATCCTTCCCACATCTGTCTCACTTTGGGGTTGTTTCTCTGTTTAGTGTTGAATGCAAGAGTGGATTGCTGTGAATGGTTTGCAGATTCGTTTGGCTTGCTTTTGTTGAAACCTGCGAACCCTGGTGGAGCTGATCGATGCCCAGCTTTGAGCGGAGGCAATTTTTGTGATGTCACCAGATCAATATACACTAGTGGAAACAGGGGCTTTAGTCCCGGTTCGTAGGCCCCTATTTGTCCCGGTTGTGCAACCGGGACGGGGCATCCGGGACAAATACCCCTCCCCATTGGTCCCGGTTGTGGCAGGACCCGGGACAAATGGGGCTGACCACGTGGCCCGAGCGCTGGAACCTGGCCAGGGCTATTAGTCCCGGTTCTGAATACGACCCGGGATGCATGCCCCTTCTGCCGCGGCAGGGCTTTTGCCCTTTTCTCTGCCGCGGCAGAAATTTACAATTTCCGTTTTTTGGTCCCCGAGACCTCCTGGCGGCCCCTCCCCGGACCTCGAGAAGAGAGGAGCCTCGGTGGACCCTCCACGGAGCCCCCGGATCGGACGAGTGAATAAGTATATAAAGCAGAATAAGAAACAATTATATTACAGAAGCAAAGTATATCGAGCATATTACATGACCGATGGAGTGTATTACAAAATCAAACTTAGTTCCAACCGGAGGCATGGTACTCTCCATCTACGTTTATGACCTCTGCATCTAAGAAGTCCGCAATTTCCTCCTGAATTGCTCGTATGCGGTCCCTAGGTAGAAGACCGTCCCGAAGCCGTTCGATCTAATATAAAGAAGAGTGGTCACTAAAATATATGAAACTAAGTAACTAAAATAGATAGTAATAAGAAGAATTCACGACTAACGTACATGAAGTTGCTTTAAATTTCTGCCCTTAGGAGATGTGGTCTGACGAATGAACTCGCAAACGTAGTATCCACACAAGTTATTCCCGTCTCCTTGTTGCAAGCACTATACGAGAAGATTGTTTCAATCAAAATAATAATCAACCAGGCATGATAATGGTATCGACACTAGAATCAAGGAGATGGGCACGGATCTAGATAGTACTTACTTGCACAACATCAAATGTAAGCTGTTTTTCCCATTCACCAGGAGAATTCTTTATGAACCTCTTCCAAACCCTACCCGAGAAAGAAAAAGAATAAAAAGAGTTAGTAATTACTTGATATCCGAAAATGAAACAAAGTAGTCGATATATTGCAATATATAAATACTGAAATTAATAAAGATTGAAATTACCGCTGGATCATTTCCTGCCTGTCAGCCCACATTGAGAGGGGTTTACGTTTTGAGTCCATTACAATTACTTTTCCTTTGTCAATTTGGAAGATTAGCAGAATATAGTGGAAGCTGCGCACGCAGAACTCATCAATTATACAATGAACATCGAGTAAGGAAAACAGAATGTTTACAACAGAGTAACACACTTACAAAGAGTAAGTATATATTTCAGATCCAATTCATTAAAATTGCTTATACATAATAATTAACTAATGATCAATTATTTTCATCAAAATTGTTTATAGATAATACACAAAAAAAAGCAACATATATTCATGAAATATTTAAACGTACGATAACATTTCTAGCATTCTTAAATTTATAACACTATCTTAATTACATTTTCTAACATTCATAATTAATAATTCTAACATTCTTCAATTTCCTATATCAATTCTAAACGTACGAATCTAAAATTGCTAAGTCTAATAACTAATAATTCTAACATTCTTAAATTTTCTATATCAATTCTAAACGTATAAATCTAAAATTGCTAAGTCTAATCTAAAATTTCTAACATTCTTAAATTTTCTATATCAATTCTAAACAAATTTAAAGTTAATAAGTCTAATCTAAAATTTCTAACATTCATAAACTAATAATTCTAACATTTGTAACACTAATAAAAAACAGTAATTAAGTAAAAAAAAGGAAAAAAACAAAAAAGGCCCCGGGTTAGGGCGAGATGGAGGCAGGCCTTACCTCCTCTTGGGACAGCGGTGGGCCGGCGGCGCGGGGCAGCGGCGGCGCGGGGCGGTGGAGGCCGGCGCGAAACGGGATCGAGGGGCGGCGCCGCAGAGGAGGACGCCGACGGGGGCGAGGGGCGGCGCGGGTGCGACGGGACGTAGGGACGGCGCCGCAGAGGCGAGGACGCCGACGGGGCGAGGGGCGGCGCGGGGGAACGGAAAAAATGGGCAGCCTGGCGGCGTCACTTTCGTCCCTGCGCGCGGTCTGGAACTGAGGGGGCCGGTGACGTGTATATATCCTATCACCCTTTCGTCCCGGTCGGTGGCAACAACCGGGACGAAAGCCCCTTCCGTCCCGGTTGGTGGCAACAACCGGGACGGAAGGTGCTTTCGTCCCGGTTGTTTCCACCAACCGGGACGGAAGGCCCGGCTGGTCACGCACCGGGGCCAGAAGTACTTTTGGGCCGGGCGCGCCAATTGTTTTAGCGCCAAAATTTGAATATATTAAATATGCACGTGAATAACTTTTATATAGTTTCAAATTAGGAAAAAATTACAACATCAAAATTGTTTTAATTTGCATAACTAATTCAAATCCGTTTTCTGTTTAACTAAATAATTATTCTAACTATTCAAACTATTAACTATTTCACTATTTGCACTTAATTTAAATATAAATATCTTATATTGTTTTAAAATTAGTAATAATTACATCAAACAGAAAACAGACGCGCTGGACGTATCCAAGGTGGTGTAGAACAAAACAAACGGTATCGCCGTCATACGGCCCAACCGTGGGTACTGGGTGCATATATGCATACCAAATGCACGGCTGGACGTATGACGGCGAATCCGGATGTTTTGTATTTGGGAGATGAACTGACCGGTGTATGAAGCTGGGCTATATATAGGGTCCTCTCGCTCACAAAGTGTTGAGCTAGGGTTTTGATCGAACGGTTAAGAAACACCTCATCCAACGGCTCACAACAGCTCGAAAAAACACACCGTAGCCCTGATCGGACGGCTCACAACAGCTCGAAAAAAACACACCCGGATCCAACGACTCAAGAGCGCTTGAAAGAAACACACGATCCGTGTGATTCTATCTGATTGGTCCAAACGAAACCCTAATTCCCATTTAGTCCCAGTTGGTGTCCCCAACCGGGACTAAAGGGATGATCCCAATGAAACCCTAACCCATTTAGTCCCGGTTGGTGTCCCCAACCGGGACTAAAGGGATGTTTTCTTCTCGCTATATATATGTATGCATTGCCACTCCATTGCCATAAACACATACAAACTCACCACTCTCTCATGGCTTCTACCGTACCCACTCTAACAATTCATCCAGGCGGAGGCACTTTCCGCCTCGAACTACCCCTGCCCGTGCGGCTACAACGTTCCCGCCGGTTGGATGCTGAGCGCCGGAGGAGTTCCGGTCCCTCCTCTTCCTCAAGGTGTGGCGCGTCGGGCGGCCATCACGAACCACTACTACCACGAGCTCATGCCGGAGCAGCGGAGGAATCCCAGTTGGCATCCCGATAACCAGCATACTTGGGATGCCTTCTTCATCAATCGGCGTGAGAGGGCGCTCGCCAGGTATGAGGACGACGGTATGCCTCCTGGGAACTATCACGAGGCCGGTCGTCGGCTATGGTGGTCCGGCCGGACTCTACAGAGCGTCATGGACTACATCAGGGCCGGCGATATCCCTCGCCTGCGCTACCCTCAGGCCCAGCCCTGGAGTCGTGATCCTCCGAGGGAGTGCAGAGCACCGTCAGACGATAGTGACGACGACGGCGGCGGCGACTACGACGACTACGAGTACATGTACTATAGGCCTAGGCACGAGTATGACTAGTAGATCGATGCACTTTTGCCATTATGTACTGCCTTGTTTATTTAGATCTATGCTCTCCGTTTAGATTTAGATCCAATCTTGCCATTATGTGTACTGTGCCTTGTTTATCTATCGAAATGCATGTCTCCCTCTTTTTAACGTCTATCGAATGCCATTAGATCTGAATCCAACAAATCAGGAAAAATCACACGGAAAACAGAAAACAGACGAGCTAGAGGGCCACTGTTTGCCGGAATACAACAAATTATTTTATTAAACAGCCAACAGAAAACAGACATGCTAGCGCCCTACTCCTCGTCCTTGTCGTCGTCGGTGACCTCCTCGTCATCGGAGGAGGTGCATGATGGTATTTCCGAGATAGGCCCCCACCTCGGATCGTCGGAGGCCCAGACTTCGCCGGCGTGGTCGGCCCGACGGAGCTCTTGCAGCGCCTTCGTCCTCGCCTCCCGAGCGGCATCTAACTCGAGGTGGCGTTCGAGGCGCCGCTCCGCCCGCTCAGCCGCGCGGGTCTGCCATAGCTCCCCGTCGGCGCTCTCCTCACCCGGATTGTTCCGGTAATACTCGCGGACCACGCGGTCGTCCCTGGCGTCGACTAGGCCCTGAAACGCGCGGTGCCTGAGGTGGCGGTGGTCGGCGGCAGTGACGATCTGCGGCGTCGGCGCCCTGGCCTCCGCTTCCCAGAGGGTGTGGCAGTCGTTGAAATTCATCAACGACCGCGGGCGGCTGAGGCGCCAGGCCGCCGCGTCCCAAGCGCGGGCGGCCTCCGAGGCCGTCGCAAAGGAGCCAAGGGGGATGCGGTCGTCCCCGAAGCGGATAGTCGCGGTGAACATTCCGTTCTGCCGCGATCGGACGCCGCGGAAACCGGTAGTGTTGTTCCTCCTCGGAGGCATGGTGGTGGCACGACGGTGCGTGGAGTGGAGGTGCGGCAGTTTATAACGCGCATTCATGGCCACGCGTTACAACTCCCGCGCCACGCGGCAGGACTCCCGCGCCACGAGGTACAATACACACTACCACCCACACCTCTCTCTCACTCCCCCAAGCTAAAAAAAAAGGGATGGGGGCTGTGGCCGCATTTGTAGGGGAAGGGACATTGGTCCCGGTTTGGGGGATGATCCGGGACCAATGCCCATGCACGTGCCACGTGGCCTGTGGCTAGGGATTCGTCCCGGGTCGTGCCACGAACCGGGACCATTGGCTCCCCACGAACCGGGACAGATGCCCCCAGGTGGTTTCTGCTGCCTCGGGCACACGAACCGGGACCAATGCATGGCACTTGTCCCGGATTTTGGTTCAACCAGGACAGATGCCCCCTGCCCCCCTGGACGAAAGGGGTTGTTTCCACTAGTGATACGCCGTTGTTTCCTTTTCTGGTTGCAAACGTTTCCTTAGTTCTTCCGCCAGCTCTTCATGGTGAAGTTGCGAACGCTGAAAAGCTTGAGATTTCTGATTTCCCTGCTCATTTGTGTGACCTTCAGGATTAGTGTGTTTTGATGGCTGTGAAGGAGGACGCAGGGCTGCAATTGCTTTTGTGATGTGAGTCAATTGTGATGTAATAGTTCCTACTGGCGTATGCATGTGTTCTACTGCCTCAATGACATCTGATTGTTTTTCTGACATGAGCCCCATGTCTTGCTTCATTTGGGACAGTTCCTGTCTCAGTTCATCAGTGTCCTTCCGGTTTGCCAACAACTCCTGGCGAATTACCTTGAATTCATGGCCTTCATCGCCTTCCACACTCGTCTTGGATCCACGCCCCATCCTGATTTGAAACTCCGAGAAGAGGAATTTTACACCGAAATTACTTCGGAAACCGGAATCCCAGGATCAATCCTTCCGCCGCCTCGCTCCAACGCCTCCCACAGGCACACGGACCGAGCTCTTGACCAGAAGTGTACCGCTGGAGGGGATGATTTCCAGCAACCGTCTCGAACGCCCGATCTATGCCCAAGCAGTCTACCGCCACCAAATCACCAACGAGATTGGTTCTACCTCCACCAACTCGCCACCGTCGACTTAGTTCAAAGGGAAACTACACCGGCGCCAGCGCCTTGAGTCAACACACACCCTGCCGTCGCGAATCAGGAGAGGAGGGAGGGATTTTACCGGAGAGCCGAACCACCCACTCTCGTAGATTCGACCACGCCGCCAAAGATTGATTGTCTTCTGATACCAATTGTCAGGTCCCGTATAGGATTGACCCGCTGAACATCAAGGATTCTACCAAAAATACTTAAGCAATCAGAAAGGAGGAAGGGATCTGGATCAACATCTCTGTTACTTTCATATACGCCTCTTTAGGTTTAGGTATACAAGTACGTTTGTATGTTTGTAGTCTTGCATAAAACAGAGCAATTTTGCAATGATCCAATTGCCAGGAATAGCTGGACCTTATAAAGCGAGGAAAGGCAACAATTCCTGTTGCGTGGCTAGGAAAGGAAACTTTTACTAAAGTAATGAAGTATATTTGCGCTAACAGCAGTAGCAGTAGCGACGTTAACTTGCATCATCACCTTCTTCGGTAGTCAGGTATTGACACTCTTTTGCTCACTGGGGTGGTATGGTGGTCGTCCGCAGCTGCGCGGCGAGGGTGTGGTGGTGCGGTGGCAAGGTGCTGATGGTGTGGCTCGGCGCAGTTGATGCGCCGCTGCTGGGATGCTCCTTGTGCCGTCGTCGCTGCAGTGGTGCCACTGCTGCAACCCATCGACATGGGCAGGACAGCTCTCCGCGACTGCAACCCCGGCGTCCACACTCTCATCGCCACTGCTTCGACTACAACTGCTCAAGGTGAGCAATTCTGTGACCGTCCATCGAGCCGATGAATTGCGTGGTGGACTGTGGTGGTTGTATGCTGGCACTGCACTTGTGGTAATTTGGCCTTAACAAATTGGGTAGCTGCGTGGATTGGCTCCAGTTCATCCTAGTGATGAACTGATGTGTGTGCTTATGTTGTCCTTGTGCGGTGCTTGGGGTGATGCCACAGTTTGGATGCTATGCTAGTGTAGCTTGCTCGGTTTCTCTTCCACTGTGGCTAACTGAAGAATTTCTTCAGTTTGGTCAGTTGACAGCTGCGGTTAATTCTGTCTAAATTAAGCTAATTTAACTTCCTGTTGTATGTGGTGGATAAGGTCCGCTGATACTTGTTAGCTTGTTGGCTGGCTTGTATGCATGCTATTTGTGGACTAGCTCCTGAATATAAATGATCTTAGATTTATCTGATTATTTCCTGTGTTGTATAATAGAAATTGTATGTGCATGCTACAGCTGTGAGTGAATTCCCGGTTAACCCATGGGAAAATATTCCTGACGCATTTAAATGCTTTAAATGAGAATATATTATTACACAAAATCTGAGAGCAAAATAGCTCTATAAATACAAAAATGCTAGGTTTTTGCCAGATATTGTATCCTGGGTGTGCACTCATGGCATCTTGCATTTGATGTGTTTTCATAGCATTTCATTATTGGCTTTATTTTCTGGACAGATTTGGGATGTCTAACCGATAAGAACAGATTTACCCTTGATTTCTTAGCTAGCCAATGATGCGAAGGCCGAGGAACTTGTTTTTTACAAGAACATATACTGTTGTAGCTTTCTTTAATTCTCAGTGATGATGTAGCATAGCAACTCTATGCATTTCTGACGAACTCCCTCCCCTCTCACTCCTATCTTCTCACTAGAGATGCAAACTTGATATCTAGTGGCCTAGACTTCTTAACCTGCTGTTGTAGAGATGCTTTGTCTTCGGGAATCTGAACAAAACCTGCATCTTATGGCATGCCTGCTCCTCCTAGCCACTTGATCTGTTTTCCTAGTATCTAGCGGGGTTTTGGATATGTTCTTGAGATGTGGATGGTCTGATGTGATGTGTTCTTGGTGTTTTCTGTGGTATGAACAATTATATACTGCTGGATTTACATCCTGAGGGATGTGATATGCATGTATGCGGCTGGGATGGGGTGGAATAGTGCCTGGTACTTCCATGCCCTGTTTATATAGTATTCATGTTCTGCTGTACTGTTGCTGTGAGGTCCACAACACACCATTTGCATGTGTTGTGTGAGCTGCTTGTGTGTGCCCCCTCCCCTTGTGCAGGTTGACAACTTGGCCTTTGGTTCTCTCATGAGCAAGCTACAGCTGCTCCTAGTCCTTGTCATGTTTGACTCCATTATTGGTGCTGCCAGGCCAATGTTCATTTCCCATTGTGCAAGACTCGACTGAGATGGATAATTATACATGGTTGGCTTTATTTTTGACTTGCCAAGTGGCATTTATCACAAGATGGACTTGTGGGATGTATTGTTATATGGGCTTTGCTCAACCCTGTGGACTTGAGATTAAATTCATGTGAATGTATAATTTGTTTATTTTCTTCCCTGGTAATCTATACCATTGGAGAAATATTTAATGTGGGCTTTCTTTTAATAGGAACTATACTTGATTAGAGGGATTGCCTAGTTGCTTAAGATGATACAATTAAATTAATTGCCTCGAGTCCCTTCTCTTGTGTGGATCATCACTTACTCTTGTCCCTTTGTTGTCTTGTCCCTTTGTTGCCTCGGTTGAATAATGCCTCTTTGATGCCCTTGTCGCCTAAATGATCCAATGATCCCATGTCCCTAAGGTTGCCTAAAGATCATGGTTAATCCCTCTAGTCGATAATTAGGGTGTTAAGACAAGTTCCTAAGGCCCTATAGTGTAGTTCCAATATCAATTGCCCCACCCATGCGGTGAAGGCAAACATGTTAATCATAACCCCTTCCTTTGTCTTTGATGTCTACACACGTTTCTATTCTTGTAGACAGTGTTGGGCCTCCGAGTGCAGAGGTTTGTAGAATAGCAACAAGTTTCCCTTAATTTGATTACCCAAGGTGTATCGAACTCAGGGAGGAAGAGGTTCAAAGGTATTCCTCTCAAGTAACCCTGCAATTACTATACAACAAGTCTCTTGTGTCCCCAACACTCCTAATAAAATTGTCATTTGTTTAGGTGCACTAGTTCGGCGAAGATAGAGTGAAATACAAGTAATATGGATGTGTATAAGTGATAATAGCAATCTAAAAAAAAAATGGAAGCAAGCAAACATGTAGCAGAATTTATTGTAAACGGTGTTTCAATGCTTAGAAACAAGGCCTTGCGATCCTACTTTCACTAGTGGACACTTCAACAATGATAACATAATTGAATGCATAAATATAATATCTTCACTATACTACTTTGAACCACTCCCCGGTTGAATAACAAGCACCAATTCATTGCGTAGGGCTGCAAAAAGCACTCCTCAAAGTCGTATTCCCATGTCTAGTTAATCCCACACTGTCACTATGAGCGCCCTAGAAGGCACTAGAAAAACACCACAATTTCATAGGGTCATCCAACACAAGATATAAAAATCATGCTAAACCACACGGTGCACACACTGTCACCTTTACACTGTGATTAAAGTGTTTACGAAAATCTCATAACAAAACCACTTGAGTAGCATGACAGATGAAGATTAACATATACTAATTCAACTACATTACAAAGCTCACGATGACATAAAGATCACATCATGGGAGAGAGAGATGAACAAATAGCTACCGGTACATCCCTCAGCCCCGGGGGAGAACTACTCCCGCCTCATCATAGGAGACAACAACGGCGATGAAAATGGTGGTGGAGTCGATGGAGATGGATCCGGGGGCACTTCCCCGTCCCGGCAGGGTGCCGAAACAGAGATTTCTGTCCCCGAAACTTGTCGGCGGTGGCGGTGGAGCTACGGATGTTTTTGGTGGAAAAGACAGATTTATTTACGGTTTATGCATCGGGGAGTATATATAGGCGAAAGGGCCATGCCGGGGGGGGGTGGCCAGGGGGCCCACACCACCTGGTGGCGCGGCCTGGGGACCTGCGCCACCCTATGGTGTGGCCACCCTGTGGCCCCCCTACGGGTCTCTTCGGGACTTTCTGGACCCTCCGGGAATTCTAAGACTTCTGGGCTTCAAATTTTCCAATTCCGAGAATATTTCCAGAACAACTTTTATGAAACTAAAAACAGAAGAAAATAGAGAACTTGCGCTGTGGCATCTTGTCAATAGGTTAGTCGCGGAAAATCGATAAAAAAGACATAAAGCGTAAGGAAAACATGTGGGAAACAACATGAAAACAACATGGAACATCAGAAATTAAGGATATATTTATGACGTATTAACATCCCCAAGCTTAGTTCCTACTCGTCCTCGAGTATGTAAACGACAAAACAAATAATTTCTGAGGTGACATGCTACCAACATTAACTTGATCATCATAGTAATGTAAAGCATTTAAATTAGAATCAAATGAATAAAGGCCGTGGTTTATAGTTGATATCAAGGAGTAATGTATAAACCATTAGGAATAACAAAGTAAAACCTTTCAATGAATCAATACTAAAAGACAATCCACTGTGCAAAGTATACTAGCGATGTTTTAAGCTTCAAGAACAACAATATAATCATCGAAGGCATCAAAATCTCACAACAACCTCTGTTAGGATCAAGTCAAGTGACAACAATATGCACATAGGAAAATCATTCAAATAATTGTGCACTTAAAACAAGCAAGCGTTCTGTATTGGTTACTGGCACCAAGATGTTGTGGATAAAAGAACATTGTGGGGGGTTTGGATGGTCAATGGAAGAAAGTCTTACACAACTGAAAGTGATCATTAATTAGAGGAAGTCTTATAATCAAAGTTGAGCAAGGAGAAGTGATTGCCACACAACGGATTCACATAGAGCTATAAGTGTATGAAAGCTCTCCAATGGAACTAGTGGGGGTGTATTCAACTTTGTTGCTCACGAAGACCTAGAGCTCATTTGAGGAGACTCATCATTGGAATATACAAGCCAAGTTCTATAATGTAAGTTCCTAATACGTCCATTTGCATCACCTTTTTATGTTGTTATTTTCTGTTATTCATCGATATATTTAATGTTATGATGCATCCCTTATGTTATTTTATCTTATTTTGCATCTTTCATAATTATTGGAGAATAAACACAGGGACCAGAAATCTGATGGAAAAAAGCACCGTCGAGATACCAAATTTCAGCAGATCAGAAGAAGAAGGGGGACACCCGGCGTGTCTTAGAAGTTCAGAGGAGGAGTTCAGCCAGAAGGGGAGCCAGAGGGGGGCCACCAGAGGCCCACACCATAAGGTGGTGTGCCCCCCCCCGGTCGTGCCACCAGGTGGTGTGGGCACCCTGGCCCACCTCTGGGGATATCTTTCATGTACTTGGGCCCCAGTGAACCCTAAGCCGCAGACAATCATCGAAAAATTATTCCGCCGCCGCCTCGGGGCGAAAAACACCCAAGGGAGAAAAGCTCTCTGGCAGGGAGAAATTTGCGGGGGAAATTCCTCTCCGGAGAAGGGGAAATCCCCGCCATCGTCACCGTCATCACTCCGGGCTTCGTCGGGATAATTGTCGTCAACATCCTCATCAACAGCACCATCTGTCGAATCTGCATCTCAACAAGTCCCACGGGTGCACCCATAGGGTTTCGATTAGGAGAACGTGTAGGCGCTGGTGACAATCGTCGGCTAGACAGGGGCACGATTTACCCAGGTTCGGGGCCCTCGTAGAAGTAAAACCCTTACTCATGCCTCTGTTGATCTGTATTCACGAATAGATTGGTTACAATGGGGGATTTCTCAAGTAGAGAGTACGATTTTGAGCTCAAGGCTTGGTGGTGCGGTATTGCTTGGTCCTCTCCCGGTGGTTCTCCTGGCCTTATATAGGTGGCCAGGTCTCAAACCATACCCGTGTAGGACTCGATGTCGGTTACAAGTTTCTTATCTTAACCCGCAAGGCATTGCGGGTGGGCTTCAATTGGGCCTTCTAGAATAATACGCGATGCCTCCTTTAGAGCCTGAGCCGTGGGCCTGAGACCGGGTAGGCACACCCGACAGGCCTAGGATCCATCCCTTCGTCAGTAGCCCCTGAGTGTTTAGTCGACTGAGAATTAGTCGGGTGAGCACTCAGAGTCCGTTCTTGATTTCTTCTATTGGTTATTCAATCGTCTCGTTTTGAGGGTGTATACCCTGTGCGCGATGCGCTTCTGTACTCGAGCATCGAGTGGTAAATGTGCCTTGTTTTGGCTGTTTTCGTAGAAGGATGCAGCTCAGTCGCTTGGCTCTCCCGAAAGATCAGGGCCAATTAATTGCATCTAGGGCAAAAACGGTTCTGGCCTACACAAATTCGAGACCTCCGACTCGAATCCGGTGAGGTGATCGTTGCGACTGGGCCGTTGAGGTCTTATCGAGTCGAACTTAACCTAAAGGGGTGCCCGGCGCGTCCGCTAGGATTTTTCTTCGTGTTGTTGACACGGAATTTACCGGAGGACGCAGCTTGAGTGCGATTCCAGGCCCTCAAGAGAGATCTTTTGGGTCTTACCTTCGTATTCGAAAGAAATACGGCATCCGGATGTGCCTAGTCGGCCGAACGATCCGGGAGATTGATGTGTGTACATCGTATGATCGAGTGGTAGGAGCTACGCACTAGCAGGTTTTTGTCCAGAGATATTTCGCGTGAAAATTTTCTCCCTTGATTTTGCGCACAAAGTGATTTGTGCTTTGTAATCTTCCTTCCATACGAAAGAGTTTTCGTGTTTGGAAATTTTGTCATGCCCATTCGAAAAGAAATTTCGTATCTGGGAATTTTATGCGAGAGAGTTTTCGCGTCACAGTTTGTCCATACAAAGTTATAT
This sequence comes from Alopecurus myosuroides, assembly GCA_028641055.1. Taxonomy (NCBI): domain Eukaryota; kingdom Viridiplantae; phylum Streptophyta; class Magnoliopsida; order Poales; family Poaceae; genus Alopecurus; species Alopecurus myosuroides. The sequence continues at coordinate 2,635,226 of CM054058.1, forward strand.
CGTATTTGGAGCTTCATGCGAAGGAGTTTTCACGTTTTTGATTTTCCCACACGAAGTCTATTTCGTGTTTGGGGCTTTTATAAGAAGAAATTCTGGTCTTGATGATGTGCGCTATGACGTCACGACGCACTTTATCCTCCCGATGGGACGTGACGGAGCGAGAGCAGAGGTGTTGGCCCACCTTGTCAGCTTTTTGACCGGAAACGAGACGTCATTTCCGGTTTTTACGCGAACTGCGCGCAGTAATTGCGCACGATCTACTATTGGGATCGTGGCACGAAACAACTTCCGCCGCCCATTCGTTTCAGCTTCACGTGTGGCAGCTGCGATGGGCTCAACGTTGCTCGATGAACGGCCAGGATTGGGCGGCTCCGTGTATAAATGTGGCCCTTAGGTAAACGGTGAAAATTTCCCGTCATTCATTTCCAGCCTTCGTCTTCCTCCCTCTCAACTCTTTCTCTGTGAGCTCGCACCAGCCTCCATGGCGGGAGGCAAGAAACGCAGTGCAGCTGCTTCTTCTTCGAAGGCGACGGAGGAAGTTCCCGCGCCACCTGCTCCGTGCTCAGGCGACTGGCACTCGCCCAACACGACAAACAAAAGCATCAAGGAAATGCAGAGGGAGGGGCTGCTGCCTCCGGAGATCGAGAAGCGGGTGCGCCTCGGTAAAAAAGAAGAGGTACCAAATCCCCGCGGGAACGAACGCGTGATCTTCGCGGATCACGTTTCACGCGGGCCCTCCTTCCCCCTCCATCCTTCCCTTGTGGCATTATTGTATGTCTATGACATACAGCTCCACGATCTGCCTCCAAATGTGGTGCAGCACATCTCGTGCTTCATCGTTTTTTGCGAGTGCTTCTTGGGCACCCGCCCTCATTGGGGCCTTTGGAAGGCCCTCTTCAAGGTGCGTGTCTTCCGCGAGAAATCGCGGGTAGAGACTGAGTCCGGAGAGCCGCTGCGCACCGGTGGCTTTGGAATCCAGACGAAATCGGACAACTGCTACTTCGGGATGCACTTCATCGACTCCGCGCAAGGATGGAGAAAGAAGTGGTTCTACGTCGTCGACAACAGCGCGGGTGGATCTCATGAGTTCCACCCGTTCGCTGTCCTGAAGCGGGGGAAGTCCTGGGCGCACAAGCTTTCAGCTGAAGAAAGTCGAATCGTCGCCCCGCTACTCGCCAAGGTGGCCGCCCTTCGTGACCAAACCGTAGGAGTTGTGCTGAACGGTTTGCACCTGGCGAGCGTGTTCCTCAAGCGCAGGTTCCAGCCTCTACAGGAGAGGCCCTCCACGATGTGGGAATACCAGGGTGTTGAAGATCCCAGCCGCGAAGAACTTTCGAATGTTGAATTCGAGAAGAAAATCGCGGCCATCACCAGCTTGAAAGTGGGCGAGGCCTTCCCTGACTGCTCTGTCGCAACTTTTGAGGCTTCGAGACCTCCTCCACCCGAAGTAAGTTCAAATTTTCTCTTGTCTTAGTTCTTTTTCTAGCTTGAAAGTTTGTCGACTGAATTTCTTCTTCCTTTTCTTCTTGTAGAGTTTAGCGGTGGTCACCTGCTACCCGCCAGTTTCCGGTGAAGAAGTCTCGGACTTGTTGGTGAGCAACCTGGATATCCTTGCCGACACCAGCGTCGCCGAAGCCGATTCGAGTTCTGAGCATGACTCCTCGGATGACGTGGAAGAATCGGGTAGTGATCTCCAGCACCGCAAACGCCGCCGGACGGAGGGGGACGAAGCTACTTCTAAGGACAACACCCTTGGCGGAGGGTCTGATAAGGAGCCTCTCCACGCGACCCCGCTGACTGTGCGCGCTCCTCTTTCTCTCAAGCCGACAATCCAAACCGCTTGAATGTGGATATGATGGATGATGAAGATGATGACGAGTAAGTTTTCGCTTCTTCGTTCTAGTCGAATGTTTCCTTTTTGTTTCTTCTGACACTTGTTATTTTCCTTCATGACAACCTCCAATCCATCAGCCCCTAGCCGGTTTGCTTCTTCACTTCCTCTCGAAAAAAGGAAAGAAGTTGCTGCTGCGGGTGGGACTCCAACTGCCGGCACCATCCAGAATTCGCCGAGTCCAGTCCCCACAGCTGCGGTTACGGACTATCGGCTCCCTAGATTTGCGGTTAGGGGTTCGACCTCGAAAGAAGTTTCGGGTAGCTCGGCCGATCCTCTCTGCATTGCTCAAGGCCAGGTAAACTTTGTTATCTTCCTTCGCATCCTGTACTTCGTTCGTTTTAGGATTTTTATCGGGTGCACGACAGTGCTACCGATGGGAGTTGCCCCCGACGCTGTAGTTAATCGTGTGCGATTGGCTACAGGCTCAAGAACTTAAGCTTTTTTCTTCTCTTCAATTTATCGGGTGCACAACAGTGCTCCCGATGGGAGTAGCCCCCGAGGCTATTCACGAGTGTGTACAGTCATGAATAGGCTCAAACTTTTCTATTTTTTTTATTTTATTTCTTCCTTGTTTTGCAGGCTCTCCTTGACTCCCTCGTGGCTATTGGCCGCCGCGTGATTTCGGCTGAGAGGGAGTGCGTGACCCTTCGGACAGATCGCGACCGACTCGACTCGGAAGGTCAACTCCTCCGAGGTAACTTGATCTACTTTTTCTCTTTATCTTTTCCAGTCGTGCGAATTTCTTCATCTCTGAAATCCCTTGTTTGTGCAGCTCAAGTCGAAATTCTGAATGCTGAGAAGGCCGATGCTATCACTCGGGCGAATAACTTCAATGCTGAATTGGAGACTCGAAAGGAACTTGAGTCCCTTCGCAAGCAGTCGGCTGACTACGAGGGGAATCTCACGGGTGCTGAGGATGCCTTGAAGAAATTGGAGGAAGCCGGCGTCAAACAGGACAACGATCTTGTCGACTTCCTCCGTCCTTTAGCTCAGAACTTTGCGAGTAAGTATTACTTGTCTTTGTCATTTTCTGGTTAACTTGGACCACCTTTGACACTAATACTGCTTATTATAGATATCCTTGGCGTCGCGCTAGAGCTGCATGGGGTCACTCGAGTGGATGCGGTGACGGATTCCCTCGCCCAGCTCCGGAAGCATGCGGATGGGATCGGTTCCCTCATCGGTGAAACCACCCAAGTGCTAAGGAAATTCCATGAGCACCTTCTGGTGAACATCGCAGTTCCGCCTACTTTGGGCGGTCTTCTGAAGGTTTTTCGGGAGGACGACATCCTTCAGGCCTACACAGTTGCCCAATCAGAGTGCGGAGCGAAGAACGCTATCCAGTTCGCGCTGGTGCATGGAGTTGAAGGTTTCGATGAAGCCTACTCGAGTCTCCCAATCCTTCCACGGGCAGAAAGGTAGCGCTTCGTCCTTTTGGCGAGCTAGCTGAAGCCCTGGCTCGGAAGTTGTCCGCCTTGATTGCTAGTGCCAGTCGCAAGGGGCAACCTTCTGCGAGTGGCAGCACTTCCGCGATTCCATAGGATAGGATTTATTTTAAATTATTCTTCCTGATGTAATGAACCTTTGGGATGTATTGCCGTACTTCTACCTTTAATCAGAAAGTTCTTTTGATATCCGAGCTTTGTGATTTTCTGCAATTGATTCTCGTGAAGTTCTCCCGATGGGAGTAGCCCCCGAGCACCTGTTTGATGGGTGGTTTTACTTTATCGAGTGGGGTTATTCTGAAACTTTTTTCTTTAACCTTTGTGTTTTCCTCCAGGAAATTGGTGCTGCTGCGGAGTCTTTGAGTGGATCTGCTGCACGATTGGATCCGCTCGTTGCTGCTATTAGCACTTTTGCTGGCCTCCATGACCATGTTGCGGATGGTGAGCGCAAGCTAAAAGTTCTGCGTGGGGTGGCTGATGTAGCCAAGTCCAAACAGAAACTTGCAGTTGAACGTGAGCAGTTTGTGATGGATGAATTGGCGGCCGTTGCCAAGGATTTGCTTTGTAAGTATCTCAGCCCCCTAGCTTTCCATGTCTTCTTTCTTTCTTTGACTATGTAGCTTTCTTTGCAGTTGTTCAGCCTGACGATCGGTGTGAAAAGCATTGGGTGGAAAACCATATTCTTCACGAAGCCGGTAGTTCAAAACCCCATGCAAATAACTTTTGGTCCGATCGTAGTCGAGGCTTTGTGCTTGCTACTTTGAAGTATCGAGTAGTCCAGGCGAGGATGCTCGTGAGTTCCTGCCATGAGACCTTGATTGCTGTGAACTCTGCTTTCTATCCGTTGGAAAGGGGTTCAAAAGATTTGAGCCATCTCCTCAGAACTTTCGGGCGAGAAGGAGATATTCGCGAGTGCGTCTGCAACCAGATGATCTGCGTGTCTATAGTAGCACTTTCCTTCGTCCGATTGTGGCATCCTGAGGTGAATTTCAACTCTGTAGCCATGCTCCCTGATGGTCTAGTCGACATGGCCCCTCATTATAGAGTTGTTCGGCCTGCAGCAAAGGAAATTATACGATTGACATCGGAAGAGGTGGATCGGGTATTAGCCGAGGAAAACGCTCGCCGCCGTATGTAATCGTAGGATGTATGTATCCTGTTACTTTGTATAGTCGTCTTGAAACTTTATAAGGTGTCGACCTTGTTTGTATTCCTGTCTTTGTAAATGATGATATGTTAGGCGTAGCCCCCGTGTGTTTGGGGTGTATACCTGTTATTTAGCGTGTAAAGATCAATGACTTGAGAAACTATGGTTGAGAAACCATGTAATTTATTAATATGACTGAGAAGTCATGTATTGTCTTCGAGCTACAGTATGGCTAGTATAGCCTTATTTTATCGAGTAGAATAATATAAGGATAAAATTTACGGAGGTGCGCAACATTCCATGGATTGGAGTAGATGCCACCGGTCTCGGGGTTCTTCAGTCGATAAGCGCCAATAGGGATAACTTCGTGTATTATGAAGGGTCCTTCCCACGGTGGTTCGAGCTTGTGTCCTTCCTTCTGCTTGAGTCGCAACACCAAATCTCCTGCCACGAAGGCTCTGTGGCATATACGGCGGCTATGGTAGTTGCGTAGCGACTGTTGATATACCGCGGATCTTGCGAGTGCAATGTCGCGTATTTCGTCGAGTGCATCCACGTCTTCCGCGAGTGCCCTGTTAGAGGTTTCTTCGCTGTAAGCGACGACTCGTGGGGCGCTAACTTGACGTCTTCGGGAAGGACTGATTCAGCTCCGTATACCATGAAAAATGGTGTGTCGTTTGTTGATCGATTTGGGGTCGTGCGTAGGCTCCATAGTACCGAGGGTAAATCCTCTGCCCAATGTCCTGCTGTTGGGTGCAGTCGATCTAGTAGTCGTTTCTTTATTCCAGCCGTGACCAATTCGTTGGATCGCTCGACTTGGCCATTGGTTTGCGGGTGAGACACATAGGCGAAACTGAGGGTGATGCCCTTTTCCTCGCATAACTGCTCTGTTTCCTTTGCTGTGAAATTACTTCCATTGTTGGTGATGATGTTGTGTGGTATTCCAAATCTGCACACGATGGAGTCAAGGAATTTGACTACGCATTGAGCGCTGGCTGAGGTGACTGACATGGCCTCAATCCATTTTGTAAATTTGTCGACTGCAACTAGCAAGTGCGTGTATCCTCCGGGTGTTGATTTTCTCAGAGGTCCTACCATGTCTAGCCCCCATTGCGCAAAGGGCCAAGCGATTGGAATCATGTGAAGCTCAGTGGCAGGGGCGTGCGGCTTGGGTGCATATCTTTGACATGCGTTGCATCTGTCGACTAGTTCTTTTGTATCCCTGGCTGCTGTGAGCCAATAGAACCCTGCGCGAAAAGCTTTACCCACGATTGCCTTCCAGCTAGCATGGTGTCCGCAATCTCCTTGGTGGATATCTTGTAGTAGTTCCTTGCCATCCTCAGGTGCTATGCATCTTTGTAATGTTCCTCATATGCTCTGTTTGTATAGTTCTCCATTGAGTACTCGAAAAGCTTTGCTGCGTCGCACTATCTGTCTAGCCTCGCGAATATCTGCTGGGAGCTGTTTGTTGGACAAGTAGTCGAGGTATTTCTGCGTCCAGACTGGCTCGACCAGAAAAACTTGTCTTGAGATGTTGTGGGTAAGCTCAATCATAGCAACTTGCGGGCTGATCTCTGTCTCCAATGTCTCGGGTGCTTCTGCTGCTTTTTTCACTTTGACTGATCGTTTTATCATCCTTTCAAAATATATTCCAGGCGGTATGGGTGTGTTTGTAGAACCCATGTTTGCCAATTTATCCGCTTCTTCGTTGTTGGATCGCGCAATGTGCTTTAGTTCGCACCCTTGGAAACTTCCTTCGAGTAGATTGTACATATCTTGATAGGCAACCATGTTTTCTGCAATGGCGTCACACTCTTTCATTGTCTGTTGCACTATGAGGTTTGAATCTCCATAGATCATTAGTCGGGTTGCTCCACAGGCAATCGCCATCTTCATGCCATGTAGGAGGCCTTTGTACTCTGCATCATTATTTGACGCCGGGTCGTCGGGTGGAAAGTCCAATCGGAGGACGTATTGTAACCTGTCACCTCTCGGGGATATTAGGACTACCCCAGCTCCGGCTCCTTCGTTTCTCTTTGATCCATCGAAATACATTATCCAATTGCTTGTATACTCTGGAGGGCCTGGTGTTTGTAGTTCTGTCCGCTCGCTTAGGAACTCCACGAGCACTTCTGATTTGATAGACTTGCGACCCGCGTATATGATGTCCCAGGCGCCGAGCTTGATACTCCACTTCGCAATTCTTCTAGATGCCATTGGGTTATTCATGATAGTACCCAGTGATGCATCGTCTACCATCGTGGCGGTGTGTTCCTGGAAGTAATGTTTGAGCTTTCGGGCTGTGAGCACCACACCGTACGGGAGCTTCTGGTAATGGGGATATCTCTGTTTGCAGGGCGAAAGCACTTTGCTGATGTAATATATTGGCCTTTGGATACCAAACGCCTTGCCGTCCTCCGGCCGTTCGACCACGATTGATGTGCTAATGACTTGATTTGTCGTGGCTAGGTATAGGAACAGTGGCTCCCGTTCTTGTGGCGTTGCCAGGACGCGCCTGCTCTGCAATGCTCGCTTGAGGTCTGCGAATGCTTTCTGTGCTTCGGGCGTCCACTCGAACTTATCCGTTTTCTTCAGTAGCTTGTAGAAGGGTAGCGCTTGCTCGGCTAGCCTTGCAATGAATCTGCTTAGGGCGGCTAGTCGTCCCGCGAGCTGCTGCACGCCATGGAGATTGGTTGGCTCCTTCATTGTCAAGATTGCTTGGATTTTTTCCAGGTTAGCTTCAATCCCTCGAGCGGAGACCAGGTACCCGAGAAGTTGTCCTGCAGGGATGCCAAAGACACATTTGGTCGGGTTGAGCTTGATTCGGTATGCGTTCAACGCGTCGAATGTTTCTCTGATATCATCGAGAAGCGTATCTTCCACTCGAGTCTTGATGACGATGTCGTCAACGTACACTTGCACGTTCTTGCCAATGAGCTTGGCGAGGCATTTTTACATGCAGCGCTGATATGTTGCGCCTGCGTTTTTCAGCCCTAAGGGCATTGTTGTGTAGCAGTAAACACCGTGGGGTGTTATAAATGCCGTCTTCTCCTCGTCCTCCTTCTTCATCCTGATTTGATTATAGCCTGAGTAGGCGTCCAAAAAAGAGAGGCGTTGGCAACCTGCTGTAGTGTCCACAATCTGATCGATGCGTCGCAGGGGAAACTTATCCTTTGGGCAGTGTTTATTCAACGACGTGTAGTCGATGCACACGCGAAGGATGTTGGTATTTTTCTTCGGGACCAGCACCGGGTTTGCTAACCAGGTGGAAATTTTTATCTCGCGAATAAATTTTGCTGCGAGTAGTCTGTTTACTTCTTCTCCGAGTAATTTTTGTTTGGGCTCTGAGAACCTTCGGGTAGTGTGCTTGATAGTCTTGGCGTCTTTGAAGACTTCGAGTGAGTGCTCGGCGAACTCCCTGGGTATCCCTGACATGAAGGCTGTCAGGCGAAAATTTCCCAATACTCACGGAGGAGGTCGACGAGCGCGCCTTCCTATGCCGGCGAGAGGGTGGTAGACACCATCGCCGTCTTCGCAGAATCCGTCAGGTGTAGTTGATGCTTGCGGGTACTGCTATTTCTGTTGAACTCGAGGTCTAGAGCGTTCTTCTTTGTGAGAGGCATCACAGAGTGATCCGTGGTCTTTGCTATCTCCTCTAGTTCTTCTTGCATCCCGAAGGATTGGACGATCTCGTTAAATTCGATGTCGCATTTATTGGACTTTTGAAAATCGCCGTCGATGGTGATTGTACCATATTCTCCAGTTAACTTGAGCTCCAGGTATGCGTAGTGTGGTACTGCCATGAATCTGGCGAACGCCGTTCGACCGAGAATGGCGTGGTACTGTGAGGGCCAATCGACAACTTCGAAATCGAGAAACTCTCTCCTATAATTGCTTCGGTTGCCTAGCACCACCTCTAGGTTGATCGTTCCGAGTGGACGGACTGCTTTCCCTGGAACTATCCCGTGGAAGGATGTCTCTGATTCCGCGAGTCCGTCCAAATTCTTGTTCATACGCCGGAGCGTGTTTGCGTAGATGATGTTGATGCAGCTGCCTCCGTCCATGAACACGCGAGCCAGCTCGTAATTGCCAATTTGTGCTTGTATGACAAGTGCGGCGTGTCCTGGCCAATAGACTCGCGGAGGGTGGTCTTCCTTGGAAAAGGTTATCGGTTGTTCCGCCATCTTCAGATATTCAGTTCTTGTAGGTGGAGTTTGCACAGCCATGCATAGCTGTCGCGTGTTTGTCCTCTGAGCTCTGCGTGATGGACAGACCTTTTGTATCATGCCTAAGAGTCCTGCTGGGTTCGGGTGGCGCTGGCAGCGCAGCTAGCATTGCATTTTGGTTTCCTGCTGGGGGCAGGGCTTGCGGCTGTTGAAATCCTTGAGTTCCTCCTCCAGGAAGTTGCGGGTAACCCTGATTAATTGCTGCTCTGTTTTTCTTCAAGAGGGCCTCGTGGATATCGATGAACTTTCGGCAATCCTTCAGAAGGTGTGTTGCCCTAGTTTTGCATGTGCGCTTATCTGTAAATAGATGTAGCGTGCAGTAACCGTCGAGGTCCTCCTCGTGGGTTTTGTCTTCTTGCTTTGGCTTCCACTCGCGTTTCCCACGATATATATTGTCGCGATTTTTTGTGAAGTCCGCTGCCACAAATTCTTCTCGATCATCATGGTCGTAGTTCTTTCTTCTTTTCTTTCGATTATGGTGATCGTCATCGCGTGCTGGGGATGAATCTTTCTCATTGCGGACAGCGTCTTCGCTGTTTGCCCATCTATCGGCCATGGCCATCAATTCTCCCATGCTTTTGGGTGCTAGTCGCCCCAGTTCTTCCCTGAAAGAAGTTCGTCGTGCTCCTTTGGCGAATGCTTCAACCGCGAATTCTTCTGAAATATTTCCCGCTGTATTCCTTAGTGTGGTCCATCGCTGGATATATTCGCGAGTAGACTCGCCACTTTTCTGCTTGCAAGCTCGCAGCTCCTCGATGGTCGCAGGTCTTTTGTATGTTGCCTGGAAATTTTTGCAGAAATCGAGGTTTAGGTCATCCCAAGACCCATAGCATGCCTTCGGCCTTCCTTCGAGCCAGCTGTGGGCGGCACCGACTAGGTGTAGGTTGAGGTACTACATAGCTGTGTTTTTGTTCCCACGTTGGCATTTTACTGCCGTGAGGTAATCTGACAACCAGGCCGAAGGCTCTTGCGAACCGTCGTATTTCTGTACTTCCGTGGATATCTTAAATCTTTTGGGTAGCGGCGCTTCGCGGATGCTACGGGTAAAGCATAGGGCTCCGCAGACTTCGTCATCGGAGGAGGTGGATGGGGAGCGCGCACAGTTTCTGGCCGCCCGACCTTTATCAACCTTGCGCTGGGCGATGTCCGATCGCGCGTTGTATCCGGGCTCATCGCGATTGGCGTCTCCTCTCGGTTCTTTGCCGCGGTGTCGCGAGCGGCTGCTGTCTCGATCTTTTCGCGGGCTGCGATCTCGATTTCCTCGCGGGCTGCGATCTTGATTCCTCTGCGGGCTGCGATCTCGACCTCTTCTCGGGCTGCGGCTATGGTCTCGACCCCTTGGCCTGCTATCGCTGCCACTTGGGCTATCTCCTCGTCATCGAGCTTCTTTCCCCCGTGCTCGGCGGGGTGAGTTTTCCTTGTCAGGTGATGTGCCCCTACGTCCACCGGGTGCTTCTTTGTCCTTCTGTTCGGCTGCTGTCCTGCGATCATAGGAGGCAAGTTTTGCGGCTGTCATGCCTAGTCCTTTTTGCACTTGCTTGTATTGTTCGGTGCAGGGGTCGTTTTCCCCTGGTTCATTTATCTGCATGTAGGTAGCTGCGTCTAGCACGGCGGCTGCGGGAGTTTGCGGATGGATGTTTCCATCCTCGTCCACGCGCATAAGTGATTTGCTGATTCCGCTTAAGGACTCACCGTCCATGGTCGCGGTTCTTGAGGCGCATCCCTTCTTCTGGGGCCGGTTCCCGACATAAGGTGTTAGGGATATCTCAACTCGACGTTGACTTGACTCGTCTGCCAGTCTTTTTCGTTTGGCTAAATCTTCCCGAGCGTCTTTGATCGCAGTGGCCGCTCTCACTAGACGACAGTGGTAGGCGATTAAGTCTTCGTGTGGGGCTTCAGCCGTAGGTGGTTTGCTCGTGCGGATAGCCTCCTTTGCTCGGACCCAGGCGTCTCGCAAGACGTTGATTTCAGCGCGTTCCTTCGCGCTTTGTTCAGTTTCCGTGGGTGGCTGTTCCGATCCTGCCATGCAGACCTGAGCCAGATGTGGCTTGCGAGTCCTAGGCGTAGCTTGGAAATCCTCCCTGACCCGAGACGGCTCCTCCGTAGAGAGGGTATGGAAATTGCCGGTGATGAGGCGTATGGACTCGCCACTTTTCGCCAAGTAGGGTCGTGAATCAACAGTTCCTGGGCTGGAAATTGACTCAGATCCCGATTCTTCAGGGAAGTGAAGGATCCCTTCTTTGTTTGTGTAGAACTTAAAGCTCCCGAAAGTCAAGGTGACGCTCTTCTCCAGATCGCTGAATACCGGACGTGATCCGGCGAGTGAGGGGTGACTACGACAGATCCGATCCGAATCGGGTTGGTCGGAGTCGAAGTAGAAGGTTTCCAACGTGAGGTGGTCGTCGATGAAGCCGAAGATGCCGGAGATCTAGCGCCCGCCGTTCCCACAGACGGTGCCAATTGTCGAATCTGCATCTCAACAAGTCCCTCGGGTGAACCCATAGGGTTTCGATTAGGAGAACGTGTAGGCGCTGGTGACAATCGTCGGCTAGACAGGGGACACGATTTACCCTGGTTCGGGCCCCTCATAGAGGTAAATCCCTTACTCCTGCCTCTGTTGATCTGTATTCACGAATAGATCGGTTACAATGGGGGATTGCTCAAGTTGAGAGTACGATTTCATGCTCAAGGCTTGGTGGTGCGATATTGCTTGGTCCTCTCCCGGTGGTTCTCTCCTGGCCTTATATAGGTGTCCAGGTCTCAAACCATACCCGTGTAGGACTCGAACTCTAACCCTATGTCGGTTACAAGTTTCTTATCTTAACCCGCAAGACATTGTGGGTGGGCTTCAATTGGGCCTTCTAGAATAATCCGCGACGCCTCCTTTAGAGCCTGGGCCGTGGGCCTGAGACCCGGTAGGCACACCCGACAGGCCTAGGATCCATCCCTTCGTCACCATCACCCTCATAATCCACCGTCATCACGCTGTAACAATTAGGGGGTTCTATCCTTGATTTACATTAGATCTCTCTCCCGATGTGGAATACTTGTTAGTAGTTGATGCTTGTGATATTTATCGGTGTTAACACTTTATGACCAGATTGTTATCATCGATCCATTTGATGTCTTGTGAGTAGTTCGTTTAGTTCTTGAGAACTTGGGAGAAGTCATGATGTTAGTAGTGAAGTTATATTGAAGTAATATCTCGTGGCTTGGTATTTAAGTTGTGGTGCTATTCTTCTAGTGGTGTCATGTGAACGTCGACTACATGATATGTCACCTTTATGGGCCTAGGAGGATGCATTATGTATTTGGCTACTAATTGTGGGGTTGCCGGAGTGACAGAAACCTAAACCCCCGTTAGGAAACCAATACATGAGGGAGCGTAGAATCCCTGAGTTTAAAGTTGTGGTTAGTTTTATCTTAATTACTTTCTTGTATTTGCGGATGCTTATGAGCCCTATAATCACAAGTATGTATTAGTCTTAGTTGGGCGGTGCATTAGCATAGGTTCACCCACACAACACTTCACGAACAAATGGATATTAATCAACCGTAACGAAGCGAAAGCACTTGACGAAATTCCCATGTGTCCCCGAGAACGTTTGGTAGTCATAAGTAACTCAATTGGCTTGTCCTTTTCTCTCAAAAGGATTGGGCCACTCGCTATAATATTATTTACTGAACTTTATTTACTCGCACTTTATATATTTGCTATATCCAAAACAACCAAAAACTCGCTTGCTGGTGTTTACAGTGAATCCTCTATCCAACCTGCCTGTCAACACCTTCTGCTCCTCGTTGGGTTCGAAAATCGTATTTATCAAAAGTACTACGATACACCCCCTATACTTGTGGGTCATCAAGACTATTTTCTGGCGCCGTTATCGGGGAGTGAAGCGCTACTGGTAAAAAGAAACTTTTAATGTGAGTGTTGTTTTTATTTTTGCCTGCTGTTTTATTTCATTATGGAGAATACTTTTGGTTCTCTGTTTAGGGGCACTTCTACCGTCGCTACTAGGGTAGTTGGCAACCAGTCTTCTGCTGAATTAGATCCTTATAAAGTACCTATAAAAATTTGTTGGACGTGTTATGGATAACTGGTATTACGGTGATGGAACTGTCCATCCCGGTGATCATTTGCTCTTTATACATGAAGTATGCGAGTTATTCAGGTGTGTAGGTTTACAGTGGATCAAATTAAAAGGAAATTATTATCCTTATCACTGAAAGGAAGAGCCGCTGAATGGTTCAAATTACTGAAGAATGGTGATTCTATTGGAGAGGAGGAAATTGTTCCTCTCTTTTATTCTAAATTCTATCCTCCTAGTGAGATTCATAAAGACTGAAATCAAATCTATAATTTCTGGCCTCATGAGGGAGAGAGTATTGCCCAAGCGTGGGGGAGAATGAAGTTATTAATGCTTAAATGTCCCGTTCATGAACTCCCGAGAAATATTGTTATCAATTATTTTTATGCAAGGCTTTCTCTTCATGGTAAGGATTTATTGGATGCTTCTTGTTCTGGATCATTCACACATATGAAGGAATAAGCTAAATGGGATCTTCTTGACCGTATTCGAAAACACTGAAGGATGGGAGAACGACAAAGGTAGAAATTCAGGTATAAATTGTGGTTATGAATGCATTAGATCTTTTATGGGAACCAATGATTTCTATGATGTTAGTGCTGTTTGTGTTCTTGATTCTCAAATCTTTGCAAATTGTCTTAAAGCTTTTGCCTCCTATCTTGATATTCCTAAAAAGAATTATCATAAGTACAATGCACCTTATAAAGATATTGCTCCCGCTAGTAATATAGAAGTGCATGTTGTTAATCCTGTTGTTCCTGAGCCATATGTTGAAAAAATGCCTTTCCCTACTAAGGTGAAAGAACACTCTATGGTGGCTTGTGTGGTTAATAAGAGTAATAAGAAAATTATTGAACCTGATGAACAAATAACTGTTGAACTTGATGTAGCAATAGTGAAAGATCTTGTTTGTGGAAATGTGGAGGGTGAACACATTGTCTTCTGTGAGGATGCTTCTAATATTGTTTCCCATCCTCACAGACCTAAGAAAACTAGTGTTCCTGTGCTTTCTGTTATGATTGGTGATCATTGCTATTATGGTTTGTGTGATATTGGTGCTAGTTCTAGTGCCATACCTTATAAGTTTTATAGAGAAATTATGCATGAATTTTGTTCTTGTGAGCTTTAAGATATTGATTGAGATAGCAAACATGCCCGTGCATTGCAACGACTTTAGAAGAAGACAGTTCATGATCAGAACCATGGAAAACGATATGTATTGAAACCGGAGAGAAAAAAATGTATTGGAACAGGTGGATGGTTTCGCTGACCACCATATGCATCTAGGAGGAGTAGGAGTATGGCTTCTTCCGTGTAGAAGGGGGCGGTGCTAGGCAGTGGCATCGGCACCTCGAAAGTCAAAACCCTAGCTGCGCACGCTCACTCCGCACAAGGGTGAAATATCGATGAGTTTTCTATGGCAGGTGCGATGATCTTTGCCCGTGCCCTTGAGTTGCTACGGGTTGATGAAAATATTCTTCAATTTGTTCTTCCTTCTCGTGATATCACTGTCCACCACTTCAATCAGGTCTCCTTTTAGCACTAAACATTTGGCTGATGGCCTATGCTTTTTAGGCTAAAATTTTGGCCTAAAATTGATATGACACATGTCACCCTAATCTTTTCAAAATATATGCATGATGATAATTCAGATACCGTATTAAAAATACACAAATAAAATCATTGATGATTTGAATAAGTTTTAATTTGATGTACTATTAGTTTTAATATTTAATATTTTTTATGGACGGTTTTTAATTGGTATACTTATTTACAATTGATTTAAATTGTTTCTAATCTACTATTTTAGATCTTGTTGTTAAATTTAATATAGTATTCTACCTATCTTTCTCCCTATTATCATCATAGCAAACATGCGCGTGCGTTCCTGCGGGTTGATTTTAACCATGCACATTTTATTTTTCATATACTTGAATCATCATATACATGAGCTAAACACTTGCATGCAATAGCTATAGTTCGAAATAAAACATCAAGATTCGTTTGGTGTAATATCATAAATTCCTAGAATGATGGCAGCGGTATTAGAAAGTAATATGCACGGAAATAAAAACTCCAAATTATTAGCTGTCTTGGCAAAGCAAACAAAATTGTGTTAAAACATGTTTATCCAAATAACTGATGGAAGTTTAATAATAAATTATAAGAGAAACTTGCCACATACCTAAACAAATTTTAACCGTAGATGTTGATTTTTATTGAATAGTTTTATATCATGAAGAATTTCAGTACTGGCCCGCGTGTCGCATTTGACTATGATTATACAAACCTGAATTGGCTGGGTTAATAATTACAACTTTACTTTCAGCACTAAATCCCCAATATTACTTTTTTTTTGACTGTAACTACGGCGGGGGAAAGCCCGCCTGAACTTTATATATGGACAATCAGCGTATTACAACAGGATAGAAAGGGGTGGGGGAGGAGACAAGGAGAAAGGAACTACAAGACTTCACGGCGGTTCAAAATTATTACACCAGGAGATAAGGATAAGTTTGGCATGTTGGTTCTGACAGCGGTTGGTCCAAAGTCTAATGTCGTCGACGCAGTTTCGTGCAGCCGCTCTGGGAGAGATGTCCAAGGTGTCGAAGACCAGGGAGTTTCTCCTTTTCCAGATATTCCAAAGAATAGCCGTGACGATGGTAAGCAGTGCCGGGCAGTGCCGGGCGGATCTCCAAAGGTCTTCGATGGAGCGTGGTGATGGGAGCGCGATGCATGAGGGGAGGGCGTTCCAGACCTCCCTGGCCCTTATGCATCCGAGAAGCAGGTGGTCGACGTCTTCGTCGTCGGGGCAGGAGGGGCACGCAGGCGACGTGGAGAGAGAGTGGCGGTAGCGGCGAAGGTTGGTGGAGATGCGGCGACGGTGAATCAGCCAATTGAAGATCCTGCATTTGTTAGGGGCGGCGTTGAGCCACACAGCACCTGCAAACTCATCATTGGGCAAATGCTTAAAGAAATCGGCATAGGCATCCCTGTTCGTAGCAACCTTATTCGTAGAGCGGTTTAGGCGGATGTCCAAGTTGGTTGGGTTTAGGGCGAAGCCAGCGATGGTCTGAAGGAGGGAGGAGAGTTCAGCGGTGGCGATGTGAGACAGACGAGGTGCAAGAAATGAGTGGAGGCCGGAGGAGAAGACGAGGTTAACAGCAACATGAGGGCGAGAGGCATGAGAAGCGAGAGCAGGGAATAGTTCTGCGAGAGTGGATTGACCGGCCTAGCGGTCGAACCAGAAGGAGGTAGAAGAACCCGAGCCGATGGTGACTAAAGATCGGTCTCTGAATTCAGGGAGGGTTGAGAGAATATCTTTCCAAATAGGAGTATCAAAAGTACTTTCGTTCCTATTCACGTCCCCCATACCTCGGCTGAAGCCATGGCAGCCGCTTTCGGTTGTCCCGTCGCCTCGTTCCCTCAGGTGTATCTCGGACTTCCCCTATCCACTCACAAGTTTCGGGCTGCTGACCTTGCCCCCATCATTGCTCGCTGTGATAAATACTTGGCTGGTTGGAGAGGCAGATGCACACCCATTGGTGGTCGGCTTATTCTCGTTAACTCGGTCCTCTCCGCACTCCTCTCTCATGCCATGGCTGCCGGTATCCTGCCCGCTGGCACCATCGCTGCCATTGATAAACGTCGTAGGGCGTTCCTTTGGACCGGCGAGGACTCCTGCCACGGCGGCCACTGCAAAGTTGCCTGGTCTGAAGTTTGCTCCCCTAAAGCCAAGGGCGGCCTTGGGATCCTTAGCCTTACGTCCCAAAATTCGTCGCTCCTCTCTAAGTTTCTCTCAAAAATTCATGACGGGGCCACCGCCCCCTGGGCCACTTGGTTCCGGCGTCAATACGGCTGGAACGGGAACCATGACCTCGGTCACTCACACCATCCCCAATATTACTACTGGTGTATAGTTTTAGAAAGGAGCATCTTCTAATTTTTTGACATGTAAATAAAAAATACGCGAGTCCCTGAGCCGAAAAAGAGCATGAATCATGTTGTACTACTCTGCACCATATATTATGGTTTTTCTAAAATGACTACTTTACCTTGAGTCGGGTATCTTGCTAAAGATTGATGATCTTCAGAATAAGCTGGAGCTATCTCCCTCAATAACGTCACTGCCTCCAACGTCTACAAGCTTCCGCCCACATTGCATCGACCGTGAAGGAGGAGCTTTACCCGAGTGCACTGCCAAGCCCCTATTTACTACGGGCCCGTTGTCGCGTCGTCGCTGCCGCAGAGGGGCACACTATTTGATTGTACACGTCTGGCATCGAGATGGTCATCGCTGACGACTGTACATGACGTTGATAGGGACTCGTAGCAGTTTGGCGTATGTACTGCTGCTGAATTGGCTGGCATCGCTCCCAGCAACGGGGAGAACCGAGAAGTTTCAACAATGACCGTCCTTAGGTAGGATTGGAAGGTCGCCGACCCATGCCCAATTGCCCATGTCCATGACCTGTGCAACCATATTATCCACTGTCAACAGGCTTTTGGCCGGCCATCACCGCAGCAATGCAACTCCGCCCGACTGCACATGGCGGCATGGGAGATCTCCTCATCTCCACCCAAGGCGGACCGGACTTCCGAGACGTGCTCACGTGCTAATGGGTTTGATGGCCAAGTCTGCCGTCGGCGTGGTTCCAAAACCACCGGAGCAACACTCGTTCCCCTAGGACTCGGGCGCCTGGTATACTAGCTCTACGGCGCGCACGTGTAGCACCCGCTCGAGTGGAGGTTTCCCAATGACTGCACGAGTGCTGTCGAGTAGCAGACAGAGGAGGAGATCCGCCCCTACTGCCGCAGCTTCGGATACATGCTTCGAGGTCGACCCAACCTGCAACAACGCGCCTGACCACTTCACAATCTCCGCCATCCTTCACCTCGACAACCATCAAGAGATCCCGCACGCGCTACGAATAAACTATGCCGATGGTTGTCGCGGCGTCGTCCCCGTCGGGATCCTCAAGGTCTGGACCGATACGGGTGTGGCATCTATGGTGATTGTTGTCGCAGCGTCCTCCCCGTCGAGATCCTCAGGGTCTGGACCGATACGGGTGCGGCATCTATGGTGATTATTCTCGCAGCGTCCTCCCCGTCGAGATCCTCAGGTTCTGGGCCCAATATGCGACGTGAGCTTCGGTGTGCATGTGCAGATTACCGCAGCGAAAACGGTTAAAACCATGACTCTTGTGTTCCTTTCATCGTGAACTCGGGCGTACGAGTGTCCTCTCCCGTATGTGATCTGACCTGCTCGTGGAGAGTCGTGAGATGATGAAAATGTAAAGAGGCGATGGACAAAAACGTAAAGCTGTGACGTCCCGAAAACGTACCAAAACCGGGAGAAGAAACCTTATCACTTTTATTCGGTAGAGAAGAGATAATTTCATGAAGGTGTTATGAGATGGGAAATTATGGTTATGATTTTTTTGGGGAAAGGAGATGAAAACAGTGTAACATGGTGGTTGGATTCCCGCATCTCAAATTCAATAGAACACAATAGTTTTTTTTTCTATATTATGAAACAAGGGCGCAGCGGGGATGGAAGACAGTGGACATGGCACAAATGGCTCTTAAGGATCTTGACACATGTTCATAAAACAAAACAAGCACAATGATCAACCTCACATCACATGCATGCGTTGAAGTGCACCTCGGCTACTTAGCTACTAGCACAATAAAATTATTCGATATAGAAATTAACTATAAATTAGACGGGTACAACTGAAACATAATTCGAAGAAACACATAGTGTCACACACTGACAAGCTAGCTGGATATAACAGAAAACGAAACAACCATCAAGCAGTACCCTAATGGCGCCGGCGGCATTATTTGGATTAGAAATGAGCTCCAGTTAAGGGCTTGCTCCACCGTTGCTGGTCCCCGATCCAACTCCCTGTCCACGACCAGACCCACCGTTGCGACCGCCGCCAGCGCCATATCCAGCCCCTCCGCTGTTGGCGTTGGTGGAGCTGTACGGACCCACGTTCTCAGCTACCCCTGACCCGTTCCCATCGCCACCGCCATAACCGCTACCCTTCCCTTTGCTCCCACCAGCGCCGGCACCAAGACCGTCCCCGCTGGTATTTGCAGAGCCGTCGCTGGCGTCAGCGTGGCCCTTTCCGGCCCCGACGGCAGCTGCGCCACCACGTGCAGCCTTGTTGTGGCCTTCGTAACTGGCGTCAGCGCCGCCGGATCCATCGGCAGCCGCGTAGTTGTTGTTGTCGTAGGACTCGGCGCTGCCGCCGCCGGAGCCGCCCCCGGAGGCAGTGCTTTGGCCGGTGCCACTGGCTGCTCCGGCACCACCGCCTTGGCTATTAGCAACTGCGTCGTGCTTCACTACCCTAATGGCGCTGGATAATCCTAAGCTTAGGAGGAGGACGAGGGCAAAGGACAAGATGGGCTTGGTGGTAGCCATATATGCCGAGATGATGAAGCTAGATGGCTACTTCTGTATGGAACGGAAGAAGGGAAGATGAGGTGAGTGATACCATGATCGGAAGCTCGCTATTTATAGCGCCCCCTCCTAGTTTTAAATTACTGCGCGTGCTCAGCGTGGGTGATTGTTATCAACCAGTGGAAGATTTTGTCAATGGGTGTCTTAATTACTGGGATAGCATCGCATGCAAGGTTACATTACAGCTTATCTGCAACTTGCAACGCAGATTGATACGCACTGATTCTGCACAGTGATTCTACAAGTCTCATGCTTCTTCTCTTTGCATGTTAGTGATCAGTAGTGATCAGCCGAGGCAGATCAGAATTAAGTCACTGAGTAGTGCATGAATATACTACTCTGGCGATGCGATTGCACTGTCGGCTGCATCACATGTCATTGCCTACTTGACACCAAAAGTCAAACCAGCGTTTCAATGACTGGCCAAGTAAAGATGTGTTCGATAGTGAGGAAGTAAGCTTGTACTATAATTTTACAAGTATGTTTCAACTGTGCAACATGTAATGTTGTTACTTAGTTACAAGTAAGAGGTGTTTGCTAGAATCTCTGATTATGAAGTCATAATTTTCATTTTTTATTTTATTTTAAAGGTGTTCTGCTGATTAAATTTAAACCTGTGATGATACAATCCACACCTGCTTGATGACAAATAAATGGTCATGTTGGTGACCAAATCCTCCGCTGTTGACCTATCAGCTGATGTTATTGTTATCCAGTTATGGAAAAAAAAATTAATAAACCGAGATTTTATTACTTATAGTAAGTATTACACCCAGCCCCCGCATAACTGAGATGCACACAACCGAAAAAATAGCAAACACGTTCAACGCGAACTACAAAACCAAGTTGAAAAATGCCTATGGTGGTGGATGGCCGATCCGCAAATTATGCTGCTATTCATGGTGGGATAAAAAAAGTCCTTCGTCGTATTCTCCTGTCTGATACACACCTCCAAAAATAGGTCCCGATACTCCGCACGCTGCAACGGTATGAGAGAGGATTTTATATCATTAAAAACCATGTATAGCCACAACGACCAAATAACGACTGCCATCCAAATAATTCTTTTAAACCTTTTATCCACACCGTTAAGCCAATTGCCAAAAATATTGGGAACACACGTTGGTGGATATAGAGCGGAAATAAAACTAGAAATATCATAGTCGAAAAACAAGTATTTAATTACCTCGTTTTATGACAGAAGACACACTGTCCACTACCATGCCAATTATGTTTTGAAAGGTTATCTTTTGTTACAATTACCCCTCAACGAAGATACTACGCAAAAACCTTGTTTTTTTTAGTGGAATCTTCATCTTCCAAATTTTCATCTTGTTGTCCATTGGTCTATCAGGTTGTAGCATTGCTTCATACATTGAGCTAACCGAAAATTTAAAATTTGAGTGTCAATCCCATCGGAACTCATCAGCCCCCTCTGCCAGATTCACTACCAGCAAACGCTGAAGTAGTTCATTCCAGGATAAGAAACGGGGGCCAATGAAGTCTCTCCTAAACGTCACATTCGGGGGGAAACTTTTCAACACCGTAGAAATAATATCTCTTTTGTGTCGTTCAAGGATTATATTGTATAAAGTTGGATATTGCTCTCGGAGACCTAACCACTTATCCTTCCAGAATCTTATCTCTGAACCAGCTTTAATGGAGAATGAACCCAACACTAGTAGAGAAGTGCCTTTCTATGGATAGCTTTTTGTGGCGCACCATGTAACCATGCGCCATAGAAATTTATTTTTATGGCGCACGGGGGAAATGCGCCACAGAAAAGCGGAATTCTGTGGCGCACGGGACAAGGGTGCGCCACTGAAAAGAGAAACTCTATGGCGCACGGGACAGAGGTGCGCCACAGAAATATGCTGGGGCCCACACCAATCATTGCCACACTCTTATTCTTTGGCGCATGGTTGTTAGTGCGCCACAGAAATATGACATTTCTGTGGTGCACCACTGCCACATGCGCCACAGAATTCCCATCCCAAAAATTTCTATTCCACACACGAACTCCACCCCCCCCCCCGGGAACGCCTTTTCTAGATTTTGACGGAAGAGTTGCCGGTCTAAAAAGCATCAAAAAATAAACCCCTTATAGATGCACGGAGATTTTAAGGTCTACTTTTTTTATCAAATTTTGAAATATGAATTTCGACTTTCTGACCAAAAGTTCGTTAAAAAAAGTAAAATGGGCATAACTTTTGCATACGGTGTCAAAAAAAAACGATCAAGATATAAAAAAAAACTAGAGAGAAAAAGGAACCCAAACTCACTTGCCTTTGGCCTGTGAGCTTTTTTTAGAATCGCCAAATTCCAAAAGAAAAAAAAGTTATGGCCGTTGAAGTTTTTTGACTAGAGAATAAATAAAAGTGGAAAAAAATTTCTGTGGCGCAACCCTACTTGGTGCGCCATAGAATTGTTGGGCAGAGTTCGAAATTTGAATCATGCCCACCAACCCACTTATCATCTCCTTTTCTCTCCCAACTTATCTCCTCCACCTACTACTCCACCACCACCTCTCCTTCTCCTCCTCCTCCACCACCACCACCACCACCTTTACTTCTCCTCCTCCTCCACCACCACCACCTCTCCTCCTCCTCCTCCTCCTCCTTCTCCTCCACCACCACCTCTCCTCGTCCTCCTCCCCCTCTTCCACCACCACCTCTGGCGAGCTCCTCCTGCTCCACCACCACCTCCGGCGAGCTTCTCCTCCTCCTCCTCCTACTCCTCCACCACCACCTCTCCCCACCTCCGGATAGCTCCTACTCCTCCTCCACCACCACCCCCGGCGAGCTTCTCCTCCTCCACCAACTCCGATGACCCCCATCCTCCACCCACCACAGACCAAGCCACCTAAGGCCACAGTCACAACGACATACGACGAGCTCCGGCGAAATTTCGAAATTTCGCCGAAATTCCGGCGGCCAGATCTAGGTCTAGATCTAGACCTGGCTGGCTTTTTTTTGAAATTCAAAAAAAAATATTTGGCGCACCACCCCTTGGTGCGCCACAGAATTGCAAATTTCTGTGGCGCACGGCTGAGGTGCGCTACAGAATTGACATTTATGTGGCGCACGGCCATGGTGCGCCATAGAAAAAAAATTTGTGGCGTGAATTATGTGGCGCACCCCTCCGACCCCTAGGTGCGCCACAGAATTCCAATTCGGTGCGCCACAGATAGGCCTTTTCCTACTAGTGCAATAGGAAAAAGAATTTCTTTGTTGCCATTAGTCCAGTCCAAAAGTGTGAGTCCCCTGATTTCCATGAAACTTGAGAAACCGCATTGGCGTCTATGTAGTTTCTCCTAAAAATAGTTTGCAAAATACCGTCTTTGGTAAGAAGCTTAAACAACCATTTACCAAGAAGGGATCTATTCCTGACCTCCATGTCATGAATCCCCAGACCACCATGATCCTTAGGGCGGCACACTACATCCCATTTAATCCAGGTATGGTATGACACCAGACAAAACAAAATAAAATATTTCGGCATGTAGAATCACAATATATACACTAGTGGAAACAACCCCTTTCCTCCAGGGGGCCAGGGGGCATCTGTCCCGGTTGCACAAAAATCCGGGACAGATGCTATGCATTGGTCCCGGTTTGTGTGCCCGAGGCAGCAGAACCCACCTGGGGGAATTTGTCGCGGTTCGTGGGGAGGCATTGGTCCTTGTTTGTGGCACGAACCGGGACCAATGCCTAGCCGCAGGCCACGTGGCACGCGCATGGGCACTGGTCCCGGTTCATTCCACAAACCGGGACCAATGCCCCCTTTTCTCTTTGTTTTGGCTTGGGGGAGTGAGATAGGTGGGTGTTAGCTAGCGTGTCGCGGGAGTCCTGCCACGTGGCGCGGGAGTTGTGGCACGTGGCGCGGGAGTTGTGACGCGTGGCCACGAATGCGCGGTATAAACTGCCGCGCCTCGAGCGTCTTCTCCTCTCCACGCACCGTCGCGCCGCCACCATGCCTCCGAGGAGGAACAACACCACCGGCTTCCGCGGCATCCGAGCACGGCAGAACAGAATGTTCACCGCGCATATCCGCTGCGGGGACGACCGCATCCCCCTCGGCTCCTTTGCGACGGCGGCGGAGGCCGCCCGCGCCTGGGACGCGGCGGCCTGGCGCCTCAACCGCCCGCGGTGGCTGATGAACTTCAACGACTGCCACACCCTCTTCGAAATGGAGGCAAGGGCGCCGACGCGCAGATTGTCACGACCGCCGACCACCGCCAGCTCAGGCACCACGCGTTTCAGGGCCTAGTCGACGCTAGGGACGACCGCGTGGTCCGCGAGTATTACCGGAGCAATTCTGGGGAGGAGAGCGCAGACTAGGAGCTTTGGCAGACCCGCGCGGCTGAGCAGGCGGAGCGGTGCCTCGAACGCCACCTCACGTTAGATGCCGCTCGGGAGGCGACAACGAAGGCGCTGCAAGAGCTCCGTCGGGCCGACCACGCCGGCGAAGTCTGGGCCTCCGACGATCCGAGGTGGGGGCCTATCTCGGACATTCCATCATGCACCTCCGACGATGACGAGGAGGTCACCGACGACGACGACCAGGAGGAGGCCACAGACGAGTTCCCCGACGACGAAGAGGAGTAGTGTTCGTCTGTTTACTGTTTTTAATAAAATAATTTGTTGTATTCCGGGAAACTGCGGCGCGCTAGCGCGTCTGTTTTCTGTTTTCCGTGTGATTCTTCCTGATTGGTGGGATTTAGACGCCAGAAAGAAAAACACCCCTTATCCAACGACTCACGTTAAGGAGCGGGACATGCATTTCGATAGATAAACAAGGCACAGTACACATAATGGCAAGATTGGATCTAAATCTAAACGGAGAGCATAGGTATAAATAAAAAAGTCAGTACATAATGGCAAGAGTGCATCGATCTACTAGTCATACTCCTGCCTAGGCCTATAGTACTCCGACTCATAGTCGTCGTAGTCGCCGCCGTCGTCGTCACTATCGTCGGACGGTGCTCTGGACTCCCTCGGAGGATCACGACTCCAGGACTAGGCGTGAGGGTAGCGCAGGAGGGGGTTATCGCCAACCCTGATGTAGTTAATGACGCTCTGAAGAGTCCGTCCGCCGCCCCACCACAGCCGACGACCGGCCTCGTTGAAGTTCGAAGGAGGCGGGCCGTTCTCCTCGTACCTGGCGAGCGCACTCTCACGCCGATTAATGAGAAAAGGCGTCCCAAGTAGGACGGTAGTCAGGATTCCAACTGGGATTCCTCCGCTGTTCCGGCGTGAGCTCGTGGTAGTAGTGGTTCGTGATGGCCGCCCGACGCGCCACACCTTGAGGAATAGGAGGGACCGGCACTCCTCCGGCGCTCAGCATCCAACCGGCGGGAACGCTGTAGCCGGGCGGGCATGGGTAGTTCGAGGCGGAAAGTGGCTCCGCCTGGATGAAGGTTGGAGTGGGTACGGTAGAAGCCATGAGAGAGTGGTGAGTTTATATGTGTTTATGCCAATGGTGTGGCAATGCATACATATATATAGTGAGAAGAAAACAGATCTGTTTAGTCCCGACCTGTTTTACCAACCGGGACGAAATGGTTCGGGTTTCGTTGGGAAACGG
The DNA here is from genome assembly GCA_028641055.1 of Alopecurus myosuroides. NCBI lineage: Eukaryota > Viridiplantae > Streptophyta > Magnoliopsida > Poales > Poaceae > Alopecurus > Alopecurus myosuroides. The sequence continues at coordinate 2,660,087 of CM054058.1, forward strand.
ATCATACCTTTAGTCCCGGCATGTTTTACCTACGGGGACGAAATGGTTAGGGTTTCGTTTGGACCAATCAGAAAGAATCACACGGATCGTGTGTTTCTTTCAAGCGCTTGTGAGTTGTTGGATCAGGGGTGTGTTTCTTTCGAGCTGTTGCGAGCCGTTCGATCAGTGCTATGGTGTGTTTCTTTCGAGCGGTTGTGAGCCATTGGATAAGGGTGTTTCTTAACCGTTGGATCAAAACCCTAGCACAATCCTAGATCAAGGTTTTTCTTAACCGTTGGATCAAAACCCTAGCCAGAGAACACTATATATAGCCCAGCTTCATACACCGGTCAGTTCATCGACCGAATACAAATAATCCGGATTCGCCATCATACGTCCGACCGTTCTTTTGATATGCATATATATATATATGCACTCAATAGACACGGTCGGGGAGTATGATGGCGATACCGATTGTTTTGTTCTACATCCCCCCTTTAAGGTTTGATACATCATTCAGTTCATTGACCGATACAAATCATCCGGATTCGCCATCATACGTCCGACCATTCTTTTGATATGCATATATATATGCACTCAATAGCCACGGCCGGGGAGTATGATGGCGATACCATTGTTTTTTTCTACACCCCCCTTCAAGGTTTGACAAAAGGTTTGATATATCTATAAACTGATTTGTGGTTTTGCCAGTGCGACAAGGAGTCTGTTAATTATGTTGCTATTAATGTAATTGTTACTAATTTTAAAACAATATAAGATATTTTTATTTAAATTATATGCAAATAGTAAAATAGTTAATAGTTTGAATAGTTAGAATAATTATTTAGTTAAACATAAAATGGAGTTGAATTAGTTTTGCAAATTCAAGCAATTTTCATATTGAAATTTTTGTCAAATTCGAAAGTATATAGAAGTTATTCATGTGCATATTCAAACAATTTTCAAATTTTGGCGCTAAAACAATTGGCGCGCCCGGCCCAAAAATAAGTCTCGTCCCGGCCCGTGCCACCAGCCGGGACGAAAGGGTCTTTCGTCCCGGTTATTCCCACCAACCGGGACGGAAGGGTCTTTCGCCCCGGTTGTTGCCACGAACCGGGACGGATGCCCGTGAATATATACACGTCTCCTTCCCCTCCCCAATTTCATAACCGCGCGCAGGGACGAACCGACGCCGCCAGGCTGCCCAAAATCTTCCGTCGCCGCACTCCTCCGCCACGCCGCCACTGCCCGGTGCCGCACACCTGCGCCGCGCCGCCCGCGCAGCCCTCCGTCGCGGTTCCCTCGACCCCTTCGCGCGCGCCGGCCGCAGCCCTCGATCCCGTGTGTGACACCTGGGGTGTTACCCTAAGTAGAAAGTGTTTGTTTTCTTTTTGCTTTGCATCACATGCATCATATGCATTGCACCATGTTTCTCAAAACAACTCAAAAAGTCAAACCAAATTAAACTTTCAAACATTGTCCAAATTTCCAATTTAAAAATTGCAACCAAACAACTCCAATTGTTTTCAATAGTTTGAAGTTGATTTATTTAAATTGCTTGTGAATAAAATTCCTTTTTATCAACACCCTAATGGCAAATTAAATTTCAAATCAATTCATAATGGGCATGATCAAATTGTGGTTTAGAAATTAACAACTTGCAAACTTTTAAGCTCACTAAGTTTTCTTAGTGTTTGGGCTTATTAGATAAAATTTCGCTATTTTAAAAATCAAATGAAACCCTATATGAATTTCAAATACCAAAATTCAAACTATTTGTCATCTTACAAATGGTTGAAAATAAGTGAACCTACCTTTGTCGTAGCTGTTTTGTAAGCTAAATAAAAATAGTTTATAAAAATTAAAACCCCCAAACCCTATTTGGAATTCAACTAACCAATTAAAAAAAATCAAATTAATATTTTCCCAATTTTGAAGTTATGTTAAATGGCTTGAATTGCTGTTTTGCAATTAATAAAAAAAATGTTCATCAAATAAAAGAACCCCCCAAACCCTATTTCTATCTCTCTCCCTCTTTTATCTCTTGCAAAAAAAAGAAAAAAAATGGGGAGGCAGGCCAGCCCCCCCACAGCCCTTTTTCCTCCAGCCCATCCCCCTAAGCCCACTTCCCCTTTTTCTTCCCCTCTGTGGCCCGATACCGTTTCGTCCAGGGCATCCCCTACCTCCTGCTGTCGTCATCGACAGTACGAACTGCATCGCCACCGCTTGATCATCGCCTCCCCCTCTCCGATTGCTGCCGTACCAAGCTCCAAGCCCCTTAAAACATCCCCCTTCCCTCTGCTCGCCCCTAACCCTAGGCCCTAGCCCTACCCTCTCTTCCTCCGCCGCCATCTTCTCCTTCCACCCCTTCTCTGTTGCCTCCCTGAACCTGCACGAGAGAGATACAGAGAGCAGTGAACTCGCTACCGCCCCCTCGCCACGGTCACCTCGAGGCTGCACCATTGTCGGGAATGGAACCGCGGTGACTGCCTCAGCAGCCTCGCCTCCTCGCCGGTTGCTGGGAGCCACCGTGGATGCCGCGCCGTCGCCGGAAACACCCCGTCGCTGCTGCACGTCGTCAGCAGCCTCGCGTCCTCGACACAAACCGCGGTGAGGCCACTCTGCTCCTCTGTTCCCATCGCAGCGAGCGTTCGCAAGCACCGTCCTCCCGCGCACACGCACCACCCACGAATCGTCGCCAGTCAAGGTCACCGTGGTCGCTTCTGTCCGTCGTGTCGCTGCAGTCGTTCCGGCCGTCAGTTTCGTCAGCAATCGGTTTGCCCTCGTTAGATCTGCTCAAAAGAGCATCGCAGCTCTCTGAACCACGAACACACAGCTCACCCCAGTGGCACTGACCGCAAGCGTGCGCACAGCGAGCCGCGGGTTCGATCCCCCGCGGGCGCTTAAGCCTCCTTTTTTTTGATTGGCCACGCGCGCAAGGGCAGGGCCCACTGGTCATTGACCCCTCTGCCACCTCGCCATCCACACCGCACGCGTGGCTGCCAGCGTGGCGCCTGGCCCGCGCGTCAGTGGCCCTGGGCGGCTACTGCGCGATGCAGATCAATTTCTTGCACAGTTTTTCGCACACAGGCCCAGTCCCCACCGTTTCCTCCACATTTAAGTCCCTGAAAAATCACAAAACAGTCCCTGAACTTCAAACACACATAGAAATTGCAAATAAACTCCAAATTGAAAATGTAAATTATGTTTTCCAGTCAAAATTCAATGTACTTTCTGTTTATCAACTTTGTTTTGCAATTTGGGCAATTAAAATTAAGGTTATTTAATAATCCTTAAAAATGACAAATTAAATGGCATAATTAATAACTTTCAAATGGTTGCTCCAACTTAAAAACTTAAAACATGTTTTCCAAACCAAATTCACTTCTCTACCTGTTTAAGTCAGTTGATTTCTGTTTTGAACATTTCAAATTGTTTCAAAATTCAAATTCAAAAAATTCATTTAAAATTTGATTAATTGCATAACTATTTCAAACTTAATTCAAATCACACAAATAAAATATGTTTTCCATGCCATTTTGAACCACCTTTTCAAATATAAATTTTGTTTCATGTTTCGGATAATTAAAATTGCTTGAATAATTTAAACCTTGATTAAATCATTTAAATTTGCTAAATTCATAACTTGCTCAAATTAAATTATTTTTGAACTTATAAAATATGTTTTCAAACCAGAAAAACATAACCTTTTCAAATATGAATTTGAATTTATGTTTTGAACAAATAAAATCCAAATAATATTCACACTTGAATTAAATTCAATTAAATCTTGTTGAAACTTGTTTAATTCATAATTAAATCATTGTAATTCCTTTTTCAATAATTGAAACATGTAATCCACCTAAATTTTTTTGATCTTCTCAAATATAAATTTTGTTATCTGTTTTGAACAATTAAAATGGGTGAAAACAACCAAATGCTTGTGTAACACCTTTAAGTAACCAAAATTCCCAAAACTTAATAAGTGAATTTCAAAATGGGTAAACCTTATTTCCAATTGATTCTAGTGTTGTTATTTTGTTGTTTTCCTCATACATGCATCATACTAAACCACTTTCACCTGATGATTAGTTGGAAAACAATTGTTTCAACCAAAAATTCATGGGCTTTCCATATGTAATCCAATTTACATAGGGGTCCATTTAATTATGTTATCTTATCGTGTCCACTAGTTTATTTCTATGCATCCATTAAATTGTCATGCATCCATATCTTGATCATGCTGGATCTTTTGCCGTAGTAGTAATTGTTGCATCCGGTGTTTGTTCGAGGTTCGTTGCTTCTTCCCGGATAGGAGGTTGAGATGATGTGAGCAACGACAAGTTCTGTGGATGTACCTCTACTTGCTGGATCTCAGGCAAGTATACTCACTTGCTGCCAAATGGCTGCCTTTCATCACTTGTTACCGATTCTTTCCGTTGTTCTTATTCTAGCCTGTTGATACGATGCTTGTGTCTCGGTCCTATTATGTGTTTACCTTGCAGCCATGATATAGCCTTTTCCTTCCACTTCCTATTAACTGTTGTTTGTTTACCTTGTTGGCCCTCGTGTCGTAGTGGCATGCTTAGGGTTGTTTGCTCTCAAGTCTTGTTGTTCCTTTCATATCACCTGTTTAGTTGATAGTTGGGGTTCAATTCAAATCAACCACCTGTTAATGTTTTGGGTAATAATAATTTGATGATAAGGCACCGGCAGGAGGCCCGGCGTGGTTTTGAAGCCTGCTAGTGTCGACCCTAATTAGGAAAAGGGTCTTGTCTACTGATCCATGATGAGCGCACTAACCGCATGTGGGAAGCGAGTATGGGCGCCCCCCTCAATTTGACTCGATTCGCATCTCGTCCAAATCACCACACTTAGTTCGGGCTTTCCATTTGATGCACGCATATGCAGGTACGAACCCTTGGCGCCAGGGTGGAACTTTTGTAGTCGGCATTTAGGGAGGCGTGGTTTTCCAGTGCTATGAGGGTCCCCCTTTTCTTCGTGGGGGCTCGATTAGCCGCGCACGCACAGCACGTGGTGCTTTGGGCTTGATGCGAAGAAGAGTTGAGTTGTGTTGAGTGCCTCGCTTGGTGGGTTAGCTCCCCGCCTGGCGGGTCATTCTTACGTGTACGGCCAAATTGGTGCATCCCTGCAGGGTTAAATCTTCTCGCGAAGCCGTGTTTTCCGCGGTTATGGTTGACTTGGTGAAAGTACTGGCTAACAAGTACTCAGAACAACTTACACCTAACTAATGATACTTGACTAGTAATAGCCTTATTGCCACAATAACTTGATCCATCCTTAATCCAACAGTGTGAGTTATCCTTGGGTTGCTTCCTTAGTAGGGGGTGACATTGGATGGGTTTGTTTGGTGGTTAGTTGGTTACGAAACGCTATCTTATCCCCCTCTTTTAGCCGGAAGTTGTTTCGAGTCTCTGTAGTTGGTTAGTGCAGCCCGCTGTCGCTTATTTGCAATAATCCTTTCCTTCCCGTTGAACCCAAAGTATTTGTATCTTGTGATGACTGGCTACGCCGGTATCTTGTGAGTATGGTTTATCCACTTGCCAGTACTTAACCGTACTGACCCACGAATCTCTTTGGTGGCTGCATATTCAATATTGCAGTCAACAGGTTTGAAGTCTGACGACGTTAGCTTGGGAATCCCTCCGGCTTGGCCTGGGCAGGGATTGGACGCTCTCGGTTATCTTCAGGACTCTTAGTCCAATTTGTATCTTGTCCGTAGACGGACGATATGTTGTTTCTTCCGTTGTTATTTGGATCTTTGTATTGTATCAGTTGTATCCCTGACTCGTTTGAGTCATCTTGTATATATCTTTTCTGTTGTTGTTGTGGATTATTCGTGAACTGTTGTAATGTTATCACAAGTGGCAACCTGGAATCGGGTATTATGTGGATTTTGGCGGGAATGCTGTAATCTGCATAGTGCCCGATCTCGGGGCGTCACAAATGGTATCAGAGCCTTGGTTCCGATTCCCGAGATTGTTTCGATACGAATGGTTATCGAAGCAACGGGTCCGCAAAGCCTGTAGGATAACCTCGCTAACGGTCGTTGTTTCTAGAGTGTCAAAAACTATTTCTGCTAAACTATTTTGGAAAACATCTCAATAGGATTCTTGTTTTCTCCTTATCCCTATTCTAATTCCCATCCCATCTTATTTGTTTCGGAGTCCCCCCTGTCTATCTTTCAAAGTGTTAGGATCCTACGTGGGTGGACGTTTTCTGAGCCTTTAACCTAATAGGTTCGATCATCGGAAGATTCCTGGTGGAAGAACATCGTCATCACTCCGAGCAAGAATCCCTTGTTAGTGGTGTCGAGGAAAATAAACTGGAAGCACGAAGAATCGATAGTCGAACTTCTTTCCCCTCCCGGCTTAGCAGGTGGATTGCGAGGGCGCAATCCCTTGTTAGTGGTGTCGTCTGTAACACCTGGGGTGTTACCCTAAGTTAGAGAGTTGTTTGTTTTCTTTTGCTTGCATCACATGCATCATATTGCATTGCACCATGTTTGCATCACAACTGAAAAATTCAAACAATTTAAACCTTCACACATGTCTAAAAATTTCAATTGAAAGTTGCAACTCAAATTGTTTCAATAAGTTGAAGTTGAATTTATTTAAATTGCCTGCTAAATAAAAATTTCCCTTTTGGTAAAACCCTAATGGCCAGTTAAATTTCAAACCATTTCCTCCTTAATGGGCATGAACAAATTGTGGTTTAAACATTAAAAATTCCTGCCAACTATTAAATTCCATAAGGTTTGCAAAATTGATTGAGCTTATTAAATAGAATTTGTTTATTTCCAAAATTCCCAAATCAAATTTTGAAATCAATAACTAACCTTGCTTTTAAATATTGTTTTGCAAATTAATAAAATTCAGTTATAAAATTTAAAACCCCAAACCATATTTGAAATCCAACTAACCCTTTAAATTCAAACTAATAAGTCCAATTTTGAAATCAAACCTACCTTGCTTTTACTCACTGTTTTGCAACTAATAAAATTTAATTGTAAAATAAAAAGAACCCCCCCAAAACCCTTTTTCCTTCTCTCCCTCTCTCTCTCCCTTTCATCTTTTACAAAAAAAAGGAAGAAAAGAAAAAAAGGAAAAATCCAACAGAAAAAGGAGAGAGGAGTGCTAGCCCTAGCCCATTTTCCCCTCAGCCTTACCCCCCAGCCCACCAAACCAGCGAAGGCCCAGGCTTTCATCTTCTTCGTACGGAAGATCCCCTGTCGTTGTCTGTCCTCCATGGACCCCCCCCCTTTGATCCACCTGCCCCCGGTGCCCCTACAAGACCCCAATCCGCGCCCTAACCCTAGTGCTATCCCCTCTCCTCCCCAGGCCGCCGCCACCAGCTTCCCCTCCCCCTCCTCTGTAGTTCTTCCACCAAGAACAGGTGGCCGCTACGGGATCACGGGGAAGCCATGGTCACCGCGAGGTTCCACTGTCTAGGGGAATGGAACCCCCACCCCTTCATCGCCAAGATCACCGAAGGCACCTTGGCCAGGTAACCACGCTAAGCTCGCCGTTCATCCTCTGTCGTCGACATTCTCCAGCTTCAGGTTGTGCCGTCGTCAGAGAAACCCCAATTCGCGCAGAGGAAGTGCCTGTCTCATCTTGCCGTGGTGCAGCACCGATCGGGTAGCATCCTGGTGGGTACCGTCTGGTGCTCCACCCAGCAGAGCCACGGATCGACTTCTGCCCAGGATACGACCCCATCTTTATTCTCGATCGTGTACCTGCAAGTCTGGAAGTTTTGCGTATATTTTTTTTTGTTTAGTTACCGTGACCTGTCTGGCTCTTATCCTTTCAGGTTCGTAATCAGACACCAACTCCAGCGTAGTCCATTGGCTCCTGTTCTGTTCAGCCCCTGTGAGACCTGGGATCAAATCCCCTTCGAGGCAAATAGCCTCCTTTTTTGTTTTGCTTCTGAATCAGCGGTCTTGAGTGTTTTGAACTTGTTCAGTTATCGCCGCGGCTCCTTTCATCTACTTCCAGACCGGTAGTCCTGCACCAACCAGCACACGAGCCCTTTGGCTAGCCCTCTGAATCGCACACCAGAGGTCTCTGGTTCAATCCCCACAGCAGGCAAAATTTTATTTTCGTTGCCTCTGTGTTGGTCAGCTAACACCCACCAATAGCACCTCTTCTCCAATCAGTTGCAGGTGACAACACAAACAACACAGAGACCGAATGGTTCACAGCCCCCTGTACTACCTGTGAGCCCCAAGTTCAAATCCTAGGCCACCCTTTTATTCTGTCTATTCCTTTTATTTTTTTTTTGCCAAAATGTCTTAATTTATAAATTGCAAACAAACTCCAAATTTAAAATATAAAATATGCTTTTCAGTCAAAATTCAATGTATTTTCTGTTTAACACCTTTGTTCTGCAATTTGGGCAATTGAAACTAATGTTATTTAATAATCCTTAAAAGTGACAAATTAAATGGCATAATTAATAACTTTCAAATGGTTGCTCCAAATTAAATACTCAAAACATGAATTTCATCCAAAATCACATGCCACACTTGGATATCCACTTTGTTTTCTGGTTTGCAACAATTAATTTGAATAATTGTTTCATCTCTTATTTAATGCAATTAAATTGGTAACATGCTTAATTAAATCATTTGAAATTGTTTTCCAACAGATAAAATATGTTTTCCATACCATTTTGAACCACCTTTTCAAATATGAATTTTGTTTCATGATTTGAATAATTAAAATTGCTTGAATAATTTAGACCTTGTTTAAATCATTTAAATTTGCTAAATTCATAACTTGCTCAAAATAAATTATTTTTGAACTTATAAAATATGTTTTCAAACCAGAAAAACATACCCTTTTAAAATATGAATTTGAATTTATGCTTTGAACAAATAAAATTCAAATAATATTCAAACTTGAATTAAATCCAATTAAAACTTGTTTAATCTTGATCAATTCATAATTAAATCATTGTAATTCCTTTTCCAATAATTGAAACATGTAATCCACCTAAAATTTTGTGTTCTAAGCAAATATGAACCTTGTTATCTGTTTGGAACAATTTAACCTGATGAAAACAACCAAATGCTTGTGTGACACCTTTAAGTAACCAAAATTCCCAAAACTTAATAAGTGAATTTCAAAATGGGTAAACCTTATTTCCAATTGATTCTAGTGTTGTTATTTTGTTGTTTTCCTCATCCATGCATCATACTAAACCACTTTCACCTGATGATTAGTTGGAAAACAATTATTTCAACCAAAAATTCATGGGCTTTCCATATGTAATCCAATTTACATAGGGGTCCATTTAATTATGTTATGTTATCATGTCCACTAGTTTATTTCTATGCATCCATTAAATTGTCATGCATCCATATCTTGATCATGCTGGATCTTTTGCCGTAGTAGTAATTGTTGCATCCGGTGTTTGTTCGAGGTTCGTTGCTTCTTCCCGGATAGGACGTTGAGATGATGTGAGCAACGACAAGTTCTATGGATGTACCTCTACTTGCTGGATCTCAGGCAAGTATACTCACTTGCTGCCAAATGGCTGCCTTTCATCACTTGTTACCGATTCTTTCCGTTGTTCTTATTCTAGCCTGTTGATACGATGCTTGTGTCTCGTTCCTATTATGTGTTTACCTTGCAGCCATGATATAGCCTTTTCCTTCCACTTCCTATTAACTGTTGTTTGTTTACCTTGTTGGCCCTCGTGTCGTAGTGGCATGCTTAGGGTTGTTTGCGCTCAAGTCTTGTTGTTCCTTTCATATCACCTGTTTAGTTGATAGTTGGGGTTCAATTCAAATCAACCACCTGTTAATGTTTTGGGTAATAATAATTTGATGATAAGGCACCGGCAGGAGGCCCGGCGTGGTTTTGAAGCCTGCTAGTGTCGACCCTAATTAGGAAAAGGGTCTTGTCTACTGATCCATGATGAGCGCACTAACCGCATGTGGGAAGCGAGTATGGGCGCCCTCCTCAATTTGACTCGATTCGCATCTCGTCCAAATCACCACACTTAGTTCGGGCTTTCCATTTGATGCACGCATATGCAGGTACGAACCCTTGGCGCCAGGGTGGAACTTTTGTAGTCGACATTTAGGGCGGCGTGGTCTTCCAGTGCTATGAGGGTCCCCCTTTTCTTCGTGGGGGCTCGATTAGCCGCGCACGCATAGCACGTGGTGCTTTGGGCTTGATGCGAAGAAGAGTTGAGTTGTGTTGAGTGCCTCGCTTGGTGGGTTAGCTCCCCGCCTGGCGGGTCATTCTTACGTGTACGGCCAAATTGGTGCATCCCTGCAGGGTTAAATCTTCTCGAGAAGCCGTGTTTTCCGCGGTTATGGTTGACTTGGTGAAAGTACTGGCTAACAAGTACTCAGAACAACTTACACCTAACTAATGATACTTGACTAGTAATAGCCTTATTGCCACAATAACTTGATCCATCCTTAATCCAACAGTGTGAGTTATCCTTGGTTGCTTCCTTAGTAGGGGGTGACATTGGATGGGTTTGTTTGGTGGTTAGTTGGTTACGAAACGCTATCTTATCCCCCTCTTTTAGCCGGAAGTTGTTTCGAGTCTCTGTAGTTGGTTAGTGCAGCCCGCTGTCGCTTATTTGCAATAATCCTTTCCTTCCCGTTGAACCCAAAGTATTTGTATCTTGTGATGACTGGCTACGCCGGTATCTTGTGAGTATGGTTTATCCACTTGCCAGTACTTAACCGTACTGACCCACGAATCTCTTTCGTGGCTGCATATTCAATATTGCAGTCAACAGGTTTGAAGTCTGACGACGTTAGCTTGGGAATCCCTCCGGCTTGGCCTGGGCAGGGATTGGACGCTCTCGGTTATCTTCAGGACTCTTAGTCCAATTTGTATCTTGTCCGTAGACGGACGATATGTTGTTTCTTCCGCTGTTATTTGGATCTTTGTATTGTATCAGTTGTATCCCTGACTCGTTTGAGTCATCTTGTATATATATTTTCTGTTGTTGTTGTGGATTATTCGTGAACTGTTGTAATGTTATCACAAGTGGCAACCTGGAATCGGGTATTATGTGGATTTTGGCGGGAATGCTGTAATCTGCATAGTGCCCGATCTCGGGGCGTCACATCCGCAAAGCCTGTAGGTTAACCTCGCTAACGGTCGTTGTTTCTAGAGTGTCAAAAACTATATTTGATAAACTATTTTGGGAAAAACATCTCAATAGGATTCTTATTTTTCTCCTTATCCCTATTCTATTTCCCCTCCCATCTTATTTGTTTTGGAGTCTCCCCCCTTGTCTATCTTTCAAAGTGTTAGGATCCTACGTGGGTGGACGTTTTCTGAGCCCTTAACCTAATAGGTTCGATCATCGGAAGAATCCTGGTGGGAGAACATCGTCGTCACTCCGAGCAAGAATCCCTTGTTAGTGGTGTCGAGGAGATCAACTGGAAGCACGAAGAATCGATAGTCGAACTTCTTTCCCCTCCCGGGTTAGCAGGTGGATTGCGAGGGCGCAATCCCTTGTTAGTGGTGTCGTCTGTAACACCTGGGTGTTACCCTAAGTAGAAAGTGTTTGTTTTCTTTTTGCTTTGCATCACATGCATCATATGCATTGCACCATGTTTCTCAAAACAACTCAAAAAGTCAAACCAAATTAAACTTTCAAACATTGTCCAAATTTCCAATTTAAAAATTGCAACCAAACAACTCCAATTGTTTTCTATAGTTTGAAGTTGATTTATTTAAATTGCTTGTGAATAAAATTCCTTTTTATCAACACCCTAATGGCAAATTAAATTTCAAATCAATTCATAATGGGCATGATCAAATTGTGGTTTAGAAATTAACAACTTGCAAACTTTTAAGCTCACTAAGTTTTCTTAGTGTTTGGGCTTATTAGATAAAATTTGGCTATTTTAAAAATCAAATGAAACCCTATATGAATTTCAAATACCAAAATTCAAACTATTTGTCATCTTTCATATGGTTGAAAATAAGTGAACCTACCTTTGTTGTTGTTGTTTTGTAAGCTAAATAAAAATAGTTTATAAAAATTAAAACCCCCAAACCCTATTTGGAATTCAACTAACCAATTAAAAAAAATCAAATTAATATTTTCCCAATTTTGAAGTTATGTTAAATGGCTTGAATTGTTGTTTTGCAATTAATAAAAAAAATGTTCATCAAATAAAAGAACCCCCCAAACCCTATTTCTATCTCTCTCCCTCTTTTATCTGTTGCAAAAAAAAGAAAGAAAATAAATAAATGGGGAGGCAGGCCAGCCCCCCCACAGCCCTTTTTCCTCCAGCCCATCCCCCTAAGCCCACTTCCCCTTTTTCTTCCCCTCTCTGGCCCGATACCATTTCGTCCAGGGCATCCCCTACCTCCTGCTGTCGTCATCGACAGTACGAACTGCATCGCCACCGCTTGATCATCGCCGCCCCCTCTCCGATTGCTGCCGTACCAAGCTCCAAGCCCCTTAAAACATCCCCCTTCCCTCTGCTCTCCCCTAACCCTAGGCCCTAGCCCTACCCTCTCTTCCTCGGCCGCCATCTTCTCCTTCCACCCCTTCTCTGTTGCCTCCCTGAACCTGCACGAGAGAGATACAGAGAGCAGTGAACTCGCTACCGCCCCCTCGCCATGGTCACCTCGAGGCTGCACCGTTGTCGGGAATGGAACCGCGGTGACTGCCTCAGCAGCCTCGCCTCCTCGCCGGTTGCTGGGAGCCACCGTGGATGCCGCGCCGTCGCTGGAAACACCCCGTCGCTGCAGCACGTCGTCAGCAGCCTCGCGTCCTCGACACAAACCGCGGTGAGGCCCCTCTGCTCCTCTGTTCCCATCGCAGCGAGCGCTCGCAAGCACCGTCCTCCCGCGCACACGCACCACCCACGAATCGTCGCCAGTCAAGGTCACCGTGGTCGCTTCTATCCGTCGTGTCGCTGCAGTCGTTCCGGCCGTCAGTTTCGTCAGCAATCGGTTTGCCCTCGTTAGATCTGCTCAAAAGAGCATCGCAACTCTCTGAACCACGAACACACAGCTCACCCCAGTGGCACTGACCGCAAGCGTGCGCACAGCAAGCCGCGGGTTCGATCCCCCGCGGGCGCTTAAGCCTCCTTTTTTTTGATTGGCCACGCGCGCAGGGGCAGGGCCCACTGGTCATTGACCCCTCTGCCACCTCGCCATCCACACCGCACGCGTGGCTGCCAGCGTGGCGCCTGGCCCGCGCGTCAGTGGCCCTGGGCGGCTACTGCGCGGTGCAGATCAATTTCTTGCACAGTTTTTCGCACACAGGCCCAGTCCCCACCGTTTCCTCCACATCTAAGTCCCTGAAAAATCACAAAACAGTCCCTGAACTTCAAACACACATAGAAATTGCAAATAAACTCCAAATTGAAAATGTAAATTATGTTTTCCAGTCAAAATTCAATGTACTTTCTGTTTATCAACTTTGTTTTGCAATTTGGGCAATTAAAATTAAGGTTATTTAATAATCCTTAAAAATGACAAATTAAATGGCATAATTAATAACTTTCAAATGGTTGCTCCAACTTAAAAACTTAAAACATGTTTTCCAAACCAAATTCACTTCTCTACCTGTTTAAGTCAGTTGATTTCTGTTTTGAACATTTCAAATTTTTTCAAAATTCAAATTCAAACAATTCATTTAAAATTTGATTAATTGCATAACTATTTCAAACTTAATTCAAATCACACAAATAAAATATGTTTTCCATGCCATTTTGAACCACCTTTTCAAATATAAATTTTGTTTCATGTTTCGGATAATTAAAATTGCTTGAATAATTTAAACCTTGATTAAATCATTTAAATTTGCTAAATTCATAACTTGCTCAAATTAAATTATTTTTGAACTTATAAAATATGTTTTCAAACCAGAAAAACATAACCTTTTCAAATATGAATTTGAATTTATGTTTTGAAAAAATAAAATCCAAATAATATTCACACTTGAATTAAATTCAATTAAATCTTGTTTAAACTTGTTTAATTCATAATTAGATCATTGTAATTCCTTTTTCAATAATTGAAACATGTAATCCACCTAAAATTTTGTGATCTTCTCAAATATAAATTTTGTTATCTGTTTTGAACAATTAAAATGGGTGAAAAAAACCAAATGCTTGTGTAACACCTTTAAGGAACCAAAATTTCATAACTTAATAAATAAAATTCCAAACTTGGTAAGCCTTATTTCTAATTGTTTCTATTGTTGTTATTTTTCTGTTTTCATCATCCATGCATCATGCTAATCCACTTACACCTATTGGTTAGTTGTAAAACAACTATTTCAACCTTAATTCATGGGCTTTCCATATGTAATCCAAATTGCATATGAGTCCATTTAATTATGTTATGTTATCTTGTCAACTAGTTTATCTTGATGCATCTTTAAACTTGTCATGCATCCATATCTTGATCATGCTGGATCTTTTGCCGTAGTAGTAATTGTTGCATCCGGTGTTTGTTCGAGGTTCGTTGCTTCTTCCCGGATAGGACGTTGAGATGATGTGAGCAACGACAAGTTATGTGGATGCACCTCTACTTGCTGGATCTCAGGAAAGTATACTCACTTGCTGCCAAATGGCTGCCTTTCATCACTTGTTACCGATTCTTTCCGTTGTTCTTATTCTAGCCTTATGCTTCGATGCTTGTGTCTCGATCCTATTATATGTTTACCTTGCAGCCATGATATAGCCTTCCTTCCACTTCCTATTAACTGTTGTTTGTTTACCTTGTTGGCCCTCGTGTCGTAGTTGCATGCTTAGTGTTGTTTGCGCTCAAGTCTTGTTGTTCCTTTCATATCACCTGTTTAGTTTGATAGTTGGGTTTCAATTCAATCAACAACATGTTAATGTTTTGGGTAATAATAATTTTATGATAAGGCACCGGCAGGAGGCCCGGCGTGGTTTTGAAGCCTGCTAGTGTCGACCCTAATTAGGAAAAGGGTCTTGTCTACTGATCCATGATGAGCGCACTAACCGCATGTGGGAAGCGAGTATGGGCGCCCCCCTCAATTTGATTCGATTTGCATCTCGTCCAAATCGCCACACTTAGTTCGGGCTTTCCATTTGATGCATGCATGTGCAGGTGCGAACCCTTGGCGCCAGGGTGGAACTTTTGTAGTCGGCATTTAGGGCGGCGTGGTCTTAGAGTGCTATGAGGGTCCCCTTTTCTTCGTGGGGCTCGATTAGCCGTGCACGCACAACATGTGTTTCTTTGGGCTTGATGCGAAGAAGAGTTGGGTTGTGTTGAGTACCTCGCTTGGTGGGTTGATCCCCCGTCTGGCGGGCTATTCTTACGTGTACGGCCAAATTGGTGCACCCCTGCAGGGTTAAATCTTCTCGAGAAGCCGTGTTTTCCGCGGTTATGGATGACTTGGTGAAAGTACTGGCTAACAAGTACTCAGAACAACTTACACCCAGCTAATGATAACTTGACTAGTAATAGTCTTATTGACACAACAATTTGAACATCATTAATCCAACTGTGTGAGTTATCCTCGGATTGCTTCTTTGGATAAGGGGTGAGATCCAGGATGGGTTTGTTTGATGTTAGTTGTAGTTGGTTACGATACTCTATCTTATCCCCCCTCTTTTAGCCGGATGTTGTATCGAGTCTCTGTAGTTACTTAGTGCAGCCCGCTGCCGCTACTTTGCAATAATCCCCTTCCTTCCGTTGTACCCAAAGTATTTGTATCTTGTGATGATATGGTTACGCCGGTATCTTGTGAGTATGGTTTATCCACTTGCCAGTACTTAACCGTACTGACCCACGAATCCTTTTCGTGGCTGCATATTCAACATTGCAGTCAACAGGTTTGAAGTCTGACGACGTTAGCTTGGGAATCCCTCCGGCTTGGCCTGGGCAGGGATTGGACGCTCTCGGTTATCTTCAACACTCTTAGTCCAATTTGTATCTTGTCCGTAGCCGGACGCTATGTTGTTTCTTCCGCTGTATTTGGATCTTTGTATTGTATCAGTTGTATCTTGTATATATCTTTTCTGTTGTTGTTGCGGAATATTCGTGAACTGTTGTAATGTTATCACAAGTGGCAACCTGGAATCGGTTATTATGTGGATTTTGGCGGAAATGCTGAAATCTGCATAGTGCCCGATCTCGGGGCGTCACACCGTGCGCCAGCCGCCGCCCTCGATCCCGTCGCGCCGCCACTAGCCCGCGCACTGCCCCGCGCCGGCCGCCGCCCTCGATCCCGTCGCGCCGCCACTAGCCCGCGTGCGCGGCGCCTCCACCGCCCCGCGCCGCCACTGCCCCGCGCCGGCCGCCGCCCTCCGTCGCGCGCCCGAGAGGAGGGTAAGGCCTGCCTCCATCGCGCCCTAACTAGAGGGCTTTTTTTTTGTTTTTTTTTCCTTTTTTTACTTAATTACTGTTTTTGTTTTTACTTATTTATTAGTGTTAGAAATGTTAGAATCATCAGTTATGAATTATTACAAATGTTAGAAATTTTATATTAGACTTAGGAATTTTATATTAGACCTAGGAAATGTTAGCAATGTTAGGAAATTTAAGAATGTTAGAAATGTTAGGAATGTTAGGAAATTTCACTAAGTTAGTGTCAGAAAATTTAACTAAGTTATTGTTAGAAAATTTAACTAAGTTATAATAATTTCACTAAGTTAGTATTAGAAAATTTAACTAAGTTAAAAAACACTAAGGTATTAGAGTTAAATAAAATGAAGCCGAGCTATATGTAACTCTTGGTGTGTATTATCATACGTTTAAATATTTCATGAATATGTTGCTCTTTTTGTGTATTATCTATAAGAAATTTTGATGAAAAGTGATCATTAGTTATTATCTATAAGCAATTTTGATGAAATGGATCTGGAACATATAGTTACCCTTTTTGTGTAGTATGGAGCCAAGAGACGAAGATGCGGAAAACTTGCTCGAGAGTTTCATCCGCGGGGCCGACGGAGAGACCGATGTGAGCCGGCTGATGAACAACTCGGGTGAGGGAGATCCGGAGCTCACCCGGGGAGACGTCTCTGCTAAGGGAGAAGTTGACGGCTCCGGTGAGGAAGAAACCGACGATTCCGGTGAGGGAGCAGCCGACAGCTCTGGTGGAGCCGTACAAATTACAAACACCGGCTCCGAGGTGCATATATAGATATGTTAATTAATGAAGCATCCGTTGTCTATATACATGTATTAACAGTCTTTATATTTTTAGCCATCCGGTTTAAGCATATCAACCGGAAAAAACACTAAACGAGGTGTAACAAAGAAGCTGAAAGATACAGAAAGATATAGGATCGACACGATCATAGCAGATGGCCCAAGCTTCCTGCTGATGTTGCCCAAAAATTTGTGAAGCAATGCGGAGTTCTAGTTAGGGATCACATCCCGATCACTATTCATGAGTGGAATCAGCCAAAAGATCCGCTGAGGCAAGGAATTTCATATGTCAGCAAAATAGCCAAAGATCATCTTTTCTCGAAGATCTTGTCTAATTTCAACTTAGCCTTGATGGAGGTGGACGAGAATGAGGCGGATGTGAATGAGGCCGATGTTGCTAAAATGAAAATTGAGTTACGGGAAAAGGTCAAGGCGTGGACCCTGAAAAAGATGGCCGAACAATTCAAAAACTGGAAGAAAAGATTGAACCTTGACTATGTGCAGAAGGGCAAGACTCCAGATTTCACTCCTAAGGGTATGAGAAAATAAAACCCTTATGGGCAGATTTTGTGAAGTACAAGCTGTCAGGGAATGAACAGGAAGGGACAAAAACAAATAAGAAAAACGCCGCCAAAAAGTTATATCACCATGTTATGGGGCAAGCTGGCTACAAGGGTTCCAGTCCCAAGTGAGAGAAATGGGAGAACGACCTAATTCAACTGGGGATCACTCCCGAGCCGTTCTTGTGGGTCGATCGGACAAGGTCATGGTTCTACGGGCATGGGGGCACGTTGGACGCCGAAGGAAATGCAATGTATAACCTAAGGCATAAAGAGAGTCCTCTACCCATAGAAAGTCTGAGAACCGCAATAAATGACGTTAAAGAGGGGAAGTTCGTGCCAGATAGAGAGAACGACGAGCTCACACGCGCCCTCGGGAATAAGGAACACGTAGGGCGTACACGAGCCGTAAAAGGCAATCCTCCGTGGAATACTGGGTTCGACGACACCAAAAAGAGATACCCCGATAGAAGCCGTCAACGGAAAAAGGACGCGGAGGCAGTTGAAGCAGAGATTCAGGCAAACTGGAGGCGTCAACTTGAAGATCAGATAAAGCTGACGCAGGATGTAGCAAAGAAGCAGCAGGACCAAATTAACACACTTAGCCAGCATATAGTGTCTACCGGCGTACCACACATGGTAGAAGGTGAAGTCGAGGCTACCGGCGCCGCACATTCTCATCCGAAAAGCCGCGTTGCGTCAATATAACCATCAAGGCGGCGTCAATATAACGATGATGCACCACTGATGATTCACCCGGTGGATGATATCACGGAGATGACAACCTGTGAGCTCCACGTGAAGGTCGTCAATATAACCATCAAGGCGGCGGCCGGCTATGTCTTACCAATTGGCAACAAACCAACTCCCCATAGTCTTCCGGTTCCACGGGGCTACGCTGTTGTTGGGGTCGATGAAGTTGTCAACGGATTCGAGCGGGTAAAACTTGATTTCCCTGAAGGTGAAGACGAAGAGTTAACTGAACTCGGAGAAGCCCAGAAATTAACCGTTCTATGGCTAAAGGAATGCATTGTGCTCCCAAATCAGACGGCAAGGCCATCGAATCCTCGCTATTCTCCAGCGCAACAGTCTCCAGCGCGGTCGTTTTCGCCATGCATGCCGTCTCCAGCGTGGTTGCCTACGTCGTGCACGTCTCCACCGCGGTCGCCTACGCCGCCGCGTCAGGCTTCTCCGCCACTAAGTTTCTGCGGAAAAGTAATAGATCACCCAAACGTCAACGGTCACCCCTACCGAAGGTACCAAAGGAGGTACCCAAGTTACCTTACGACTATACTCCTGAGGAAAACCAGAAAATCGCAAGGGACGAATACGCGGCGTGGAAATCGAAGCGGAAGGAGAAGAAAAAGGCAGATTTCCCCGAGACCGAAGAAGATATAGAACGAGCATGGAAAATGGTGAAGACTCTTCATCAACCCGAGTCGAGTCTGACATCTGACTATGACCGCTTTATTATGAAGTTACACCAGGAAATGGTGCGGTCGATGAAGAGCAGTAGCGCAAGCGGGAAAAGTGGGAAATCAGTTTCCCAGCTCGGAGAGCAGAAAAACAATCCATGTCCTCGCTCAAAGTTATTTCCAATTCTTAGGTGGGGCCGAGCACTAATATTGCTGACGAGCAAATTGATCCGGAGTTTATAACACTATACGCAGACATGGCAGCTGCTGCGGGTTTGTCCATTGCTGAGTATATGCAAACACTAGACTACTTCCCCGAAGCTGAATGTGCGTACAAATACCAGTACGGTAAGCCTCTCTTCAAACCCGAGGAGATAAAGGATCTACCAACGAAACTGCGAAGAGTGCATACTTGGTATATGGAAGCCGCTGAGAAATCTGAGGACTGAATATGTCTCCGCGTTAAGGACGAACACTACGGGTATGGAGATGGATTGGTTATGATTCAATTTGAAGAATTGTTTCAGTTATTCGAGCAGCAGGCCCTCGACAAATCTGTCGTTAGTGCCTATTGTCTGTAAGTAGTTATTTCTGTAGCTCACCTCGTTCATTGCATATTCATATATATATATATATATATACAGTACACTCATATATCATAATTGCAGAATGAATATTCTCGAATGCAAAAGAGGTGGAATCTATGATATTGGGTTCATTGATCCACATTTTGTTAATGCAAAGACTCTTGAGCTATCTGCCAAGGATACAGAAAATAATATTCTGAGGGCAATACTGTTTCACAAACACCGACGGGAAATACTATTTCCTTACAACTTCGGGTTAGTGTTACTGTGTTGTACACATTATGTTTTCTTTACTCGATGTTCACTGTATAATTGATGAGTTCTGCGTGCGCAGCTTCGACAATATTCTGCTAATCTTCCAAGTTGACAAAGGAAAAGTACTAGTAATGGACCGAAAACGTAAACCCCTAGCGATGTGGGCGGACATGCAGGAAATGATCTAGCGGTAATTTCAATCTTTATTAATTTCAGTCTTTATATATGGCACTATATCGACTACTTTGTTTCGTTTTCGGATATCAAGTAATTACTAACTCTTTTTTTTCTTTTTTTTTCTTGGATATCGTTTGGAAGAGGTTCACAAGAAAGTCTCCCGGTGAATGGAACTCAAAGCTTACCATTGATGTTGTGCAAGTAAGTACTATCTAGATCCGCGCGCATCTCCTTTATTCTAGTGTCGATACCATTATCATGGCTGGTTGATTATTATTTTGATTGAAACCATTTCTCGTAAAGTGTTTGCAACAAGGAGACGGAAATCACTTGTGTGGATACTACGTGTGCGAGTTTATTCGTCAGACGACATGTCCCAAGGGCAGAAATTTACAGCAGCTACATGTACGTTAGTCGTCAATTCATCTTATTACCATCTATTTTAGTTACTTACTTTCATTAATATATATTGACCACTCTTCTTTATATTAGATCGAACGGTTTCGCCGCTTCGGGACGGTCTTCTACCAAGGGACCGCATACGAGCAATTCAGGAGGAAATTGCGGGCTTCTTAGATGCAGAGGTCCTAAATGTAAATGGAGAGTACCATAGCCCCAGTTGGAAGTAAATTCGATTTTGTAGTTCATTCCATCGGTCATGTAGTATGCTCGATATACTTTGCTTCTGTAATATAAGTGTTCCTTCTTTTGCTATATATGTATTACGTATTCACTCGTGGGATCCGGGAGCTCCGGGGAGGGGCCACCGAGGCTCCTCTCTTCTCGTGGGATTTAGGAGGTCCAGGGAAGGGCCACCGGGCTAATCTCTTCTCCTGGGATCCGGGGAGGGGCCACCGGGAGGTCTAGGGATCGCAAAACATAAAAGGGAAAATAATAAACACAAAACATAAAAAAAAACTGCCGCGGCCGAAGGGGCATGCATCCCGGTTCGTGTTAAGAACCGGGACTAATAGCCCTGGCCAGGTTCGCCACATGGTACGCTCCATTTGTCCCGGGTCCTGGCACAACCGGAACCAATGGGGGAGGGGAATTCGGCCCGGCTGGCCCATCCCGGTTGCACAACTGGGACAAATGGGCCTTACCAACCGGGACTAGTTCCCTGTTTCCACTAGTGATATTCTCATGATAAACTATCCAAGAAATATGGACATGTTGGTGGGAACGGTAGAACTCATGGCGGGGTCAAAGGATAGGGAACCGAGTACCATTAGCAAATAAATCAGCGAACACCATTACAATAGTTTACAATCGGTGATGCCATCCTATCACAGAGATGTGAGGTAAAAAATATTCTCTTTGCGGGAATGGCTGAGAACTAACATGGTTCATGACATTTTGGCGCATCCTCCTCCCCGTTCTCCTCCTCGCATGTTGCATCCTCCCCCTTGTTCTCCTCCTCGCATGTCTCACCCTTCTCCTCATTCTCTTCCTCGGCCTCCTCCTCGCCCTCAGTCATGGTGCCACTGGCGAGGGCATCTTGCTAAAGGAGGCGCTGAGAGGATCTTCCCATGGGCCATCCTCCTCTAGATGTTCTTCCCCTGGCCCGTCCTCTTGTAGGTGGTCTTCCCATGATAAGCTCCTCGTGAACTAAGAAAGAGTATATTATTAAGAGAGAAAATATGAAAACTAAAAAGCATCAAGAAAGAATATACCATCACGAAGATGAGGGGGAGTACGCAAAATTTTCTTGGAATTCGCGTGTTTGCCAGATACGGCTTCGTCTTTGCATAAACTTCATCGACCTTACTAGATCGTTGGGTCATGGTTCAGTCACCTTCATTTCTATGAATTGCCTAGCTATAATTTGTTCACCACACATGGTATTTATCTTTCACGGAGAGACACCACTAGTGAACTGTGGACCCCTGCCCTTTTTCCTCATGCTGATAAAATCCTACTACTTTCATATTGCTCTCATACTTTTCCTACTGTTTTCCACACCATACGTTTAACCTCATTGTGTTCATCAAAACCGGTGAGATTGACAACCTCACTGCTTTGTTGGGGCAAAGTTATTTGATTGTGTTGTGCAGGTTCCACGTTGCTTCTGAACCGGTAGTGCGCCCTGCCAGCTCAGCCGCTTCACCTTCTGAAGTTACTCATTCCTCCTACTGGTCGATTCAACCTTGGTTTCTTTCTGAGGGAAACTTGCTAATGTGCTCTTAATACCTTCCTCTTGGGGTCACCCAACGAACGTGTCTATCACACGCATCACACCTTGATCAACAAAACATTCTTTTAAAGATAAAGTATTATGGAAGCAAGCATGACACTGGATTCTAAGATGGAATTATTTGCTATCTAGATCAATCAATCATTAATCATATGGAGCTAGGTAGTAAATAGGAAAAATCTACAATAGGACTCAATTTTAAATTTCACTAATACGGTACCAATCTTAAATGGTTTTACCAGATCATAACAGTTATATCTCAGTTAACAATCTAAGTGTAAGGTAGTTTGTGGATGCCAATAAATATTACAATTTGTGCAAATTCACTTTGATTGGTTGTTTATGATAAAATAATTTCAAGTTAATTTAAAATTACTACGTGAACTCCCACTCAAAAATTACTACGTGAACTCCCACGTGAGATTATGTAGTTGCAAAGGAGAACATCGACATCTTCATCATATCGTCCATATGACTCATGCTTTACCTTTCGGTTATGTGTTCCGAGCCCATGTCTGTATATGCTACGCTCGCCAAGTAGAACCGTAGTATTGCGTGTGTTCCGATACCATGTCTGTTTATGCTAGGCTCATCAGCACCTGTTGTATGCGAACGTTGAGTCTGCCACACCCGATCATCACGTGGTGTCTCAAAACGATGAAATTTCGTAACGGTGCATACCAAGGAAGAATACATTATTATCTTGATATTAAGTGAGATGGATCATCTTATAATGATACCATCGCGATCTAAGAAAAATAAGATGCATAAAAGTATTAACATCACATGCATGGATAATGTGATATGATATGGTACTTCTTGCACTTGATCTCCGTCTCGTTCATCATGGTATGATCTTCATCATTCCACCGGCGTGTCACCAAGGTCAGTGGCACCTCCATCTTGATTGTCCATCAAAATTACAACATATCACATTGATACGATATACATCATGCTTCCCGTAAATAAAAAGGCAACCATATGGCTCCTGCCGGTATGTCAATAATTTACAAAAGATATCATCTCATACATCAAATTTGTAACATTGACCATATCACATCACATGCCCTGCAAAAAAAAGTTAGACATCTCTAATTTATTTTTGCATATTTTACATGGCTTGGGCATTCGAGGATAGAACAGTTCATACCTACGAACACGAATCACAACGTTGATAAACATATTTTTAACAACGCTTCGTAGATTAGATCTTAACTATAGTAGGAGAAACGGACACCCCCTTAGCCACAAGTGAGATAGGTCTCGCGTACAAAGTACACGTAAAGTTTTTCTAGGACAGCTTCATCCTACTATGCCACTAAGATCATAAAATATTCAAGGATGCAATAACATGATCATAAACTCCTACATACACCTATGTGTTCTACCCGTACAAATCATCTACGCATAGATCCGGCTCTGATACCACTGAAGGGTACGTTGCATAGAAGAACAAAATTCTCACGCGAGATAAACCCGAATGGCCAAGATCTAATCTAGGAGATGTGAGCAACGAGCATAGAGAAAGTCTTAAGGAGAACATACCCTCGAAGGCACAAAGCATTACAAGATCGAATCTCGTTGGTGATGTAGTCAAACTCACATCGATCTCAACATCGCGAAAAAGAGCGCTGCAATCCGGCAGCGTTTCCGCACTCGGTCACACGTACAGCTTGATGACGACCTCCGTTCCCTCGATCCAGCGGGGCACCGGAAGTAGAGGATCCCTCAGAACTCTAGTAGCACGACAACATGGTGTGGTGGAGAAAACTTCGTTCAGGGCTTCACCAAGCGCATAAACATGAGGTGGAGCAACGGGTGGAGGGAGATGAAGATAACACCAAGTGTGTGGGGAGAGGGAAGTCCAGCCCCTCTTTATATGGGAGGGGGAGGCAGCCACGAAATTTTGGTGCCTCCACCTTTCCCCTCATCATGTGGGTGGAGTCTCCACTGAACCCACTCATTCTCTCATCAATTCCCACTCAAAATTCCAAGGTTTTCTTTAATAAATAAATAAAACAATTTCATTTCTTTATTTTAATATTTGTTAATCCTGTTAACAAACATTAACATTTACCCCTTGAACTATTTGATAATCAAACATTAACAAATACCACCTTGAACTATTTCAATTTTTGCCGAAAGAATTTTGGTGTTGTCCAAACGTTTCTCCGATGTTCCGTATCCACTCAATCGCGTCATCAAACCTTAAGTGTGTCACCCTACAGTTCGTGAATAATGTAGACATGATCGAGACACCTCTCCAATCAATAGTCAACAACGGGACCTGGAGATCCGTAATGACTCCAACGCAATCAACGATGATCGAGACACCTCTCCAATGAACGTCGTAACCAATTCCCTTTGTCTCGCGATATTTTACTTGACTGAGATTCAATCATTGGTATCAACCATACCTGGTTCAATCTCGTTACCGACAAGTACTCTTTTACTCGTTCCGTGATATGACATCCTTGTGACCTAGTCACCTGCTGGCAAGCGGTGTCGATGTGATATCACCGAGAGGGACCAGATTATATATCTCCGTCATTTGGATGGAAAAATCCCACTCTTGATCCATGATCCTCAACTAATACTTTCCAAATACCCAACAACACCTTTAGAGTCACCCTATTACGGCGTGACGTTTGATGACATCAAAGCACTCTTCTGGTGTTAGTGATTGACATGGTCTCATGGTCTAAGGATTAGAGTTACTTCGAATGTTCTATATAACAATGTAAACTTATTGACTTGAACACATTTCTATATTCACTTTTGTTCTATGTTCATCACATCATTCTACCAATGATATGACCCCGTTGTTATCAACATCCAATGTTCATGATTAGGAAACCTTGATCATCAGTTAATCAACGAGCTAGTCAAACGAGAGGCGTTACTAGGAACTCTTGTTTCTTTATTAGACACACATGTATCAATGGTTCCGGTTAATACAATTCTAGAATGAGAAATAAACATTTATCAGAAATAAGGAATAAGATAATAACCACTTTATTATTGCCTCTCGGGCATATTCCCTTCAAACCATACATCATTTTCCACATTATACATCTAATCCTTTGTGTTAGCAAAACCGGTGAGATTGACAACCTCACTGTTTCGTTGGGTCAAAGTATCTTGGTTGTGTTGTGTGCAGACTCCACATTGCTGCTGAGCCTGGTAGTGCGTTCTGCCAACATCAGTTGTCAACAACCTTCAAAAGTGGTTTCTTTCTCCTACTGGTCGATTCAACCTTGGTTTACTTCTAAGGGAAAAACTTGCTGCTCTACTCTTCATACCTTCCTTGTCGATACACTGTAGTAGGCTTCATAGACGGGGGTGCCATGAGTCCTACGGGTAAAGACGTGAGGGGGACGTGGTAGTATGACAACCAGGGACAGAAAATTTTACCCAGGTTCGGTACGTTGCAACTAGGCGGCGGTCCTACTCCTGCAATCTCACTAAATCAGGGCTGAAGCCTGAGTATACAGAGTACAATGTGAGTCTGGGTTGCTAACTGGACGAGGATCAACTTCCCGGCGAGTTGGCTTCTAGCTTGTTCTCTCGTCTTCTCTCTCGTCCGGCTTTATATAAATAGCCGGGTTAGGGCTTACAGAAAGAAAACCTAGAGGACTACGGTAAATTCTAACTTGGAAGGCAAGAATCCGCCTTCTACTCCAAGCCGCACCACGTGGGCCGTGGTCCGGGTTTTCTCGAATCCGGCTTCTGTGCGTCAGCTTACTGGGCCGCCTAATGGACCATAATCCATTACCATTCAGGCCACCCTAGTAATCCGGCTCTTTAGGACACTATCTGATATACCCCTAATCGGTATATATCTGACAATAGCCCCCAAGAAGGATTAAGACTCCAATCCGCCGTCTTTCGTCAATTTTGCAACCTTTCCGAGAAATGCTGGCTCGGTGTCTCGATTCTTCTTTTCTTCAAATCTTGCTTTAACGCGAAATTCAGATTTCGGGAAATCCGGCTTTTTTTTCCACGAACCTTCGCGGAGAAGAATCCTCATACGTCAGCGATAAAACCATGCTGAAGTTAGGGACGTTTGGGTTTCGAGTGTGAAACCCTGAAACGTATCTCTGACAGATTCTCGCGGGAAACAAGAACATAGCAGTAATGACTTGCCACCTCATTTGCCGGATTTTCAGGCGAGTGACACGCGTTGATGATCTAACGGTCCAAAGAGCCGTTGTAATGTATCTTAAAGTTTTTCCGGCTATAAATAACCTACCTCGAGCCCTTCGGCGACCCTTATGCTCTCACTCCGCCTCCCAGCCCCCAAGCGCCACTTCACCCGTGCCAAGGTTCACTTAGAGCGAGAAAAGCTCACGTACGTCCGTTCCGTTCCCGGAACTTCTCCGTCGAGAGCTCGCAAACCTCACCGCGCTGCCCGCGACTGGACTCTGGCGATTAACCACGCGCGGTGGAAAAGCTCTCGGTCTCCGTTGAGATTGACGAGATTATCAACTCCATGGATCCCATCTCGATTCCCCGAGCCGCGCCTCCGCCAATGCACCGGAGAAGAACTCTGGCGACCAGGACCGCGAGGAAACGTCTCTCGCGGCCGAGACCCTGGCTACCTCTTCCTCTGCGCCGCCTCTGCCGTTCGCTCCTGAAACGGCAGAGGAAAATCTCCTCCTCGTCGGGGAGGAGCTCGCCACCACGGCCGCCGCCACCGGAGCCAAAGACGAGGGCGAAATCTCCGACAACTGGATCTGGTGCAACATCACCCCCTCCCTTCTTCTGACAATGGATAAGGAGGGGTTGATTGTGAAAGGGAAATGGCGGCATGAGGAAGAAGAGTCTGAGCCCTCGCCCAAAGCCGGCGAACGGGTCCTCCTGACCTCGCATATCTCAAGAGGTATGGGAGTTCCGCCTTCCACCTTCTTCCTCGAAATCCTTAGCCACTATAACATCCAACCACACAACCTGCCACCGAATTCCATTCTTTATCTAGCCGGGTTCCAGGCCCTCTTCGAAGAGTATCTAGGATTAGCACCTAGGCTAGACTTTTGGCAGTATTGTTTTGGGATTAAGCGAAATCCCTCAGAGGGCGCTCTCCCAACTTGCGGAACCATATCTTTTACCCTGCGTAGATTCAGGGAAGATTGGTTCCCCAAGATAAAAACGTCGGAATCCGTCAAGTTTTGGACGGGTTCCTTTTTCTACCACCAAGCATCCCGTTTCCTGGAAAGGAAATGGGGGTTCCACCTTTCCACAACTGCGCTGCTACTCCCCAGGATAACTGGGCAGTGGAGGAAGTCCAAACTCTTCCACCAGACCTTCTCAAGATCAAGCGGCGCATCGCCAATCTTGTTTCCGCCTCTCGGCCTCTTACCGGGATGGACACAGTTCTATGCTGGTTAGAACGACGGATTCAACCTCTGGACAATCATGGTTCCCGTCTTATGTGTGAATACACAGGAACCAAAGACGCGATGCGGACATCAAGAAAATCTTTCTCGGAAAAAGATTTGAGGACGCGCGTCAATCAATTGGTCGCAACTCGCGACCAATACGAGGAAAGTCGGCCAATGTACATGGCGACAAACCCCGCCCCAAAGGTATGGCTTATTCATTTTGGGCTTTTGATTTCGTGTTTCTCCCTTGTCGGATTCTTAACTCGAACGTTGTCCTTTTTTGACAGCTTTTCGATCTTCCTGAGAAGGATCTTGCATCCGACGCCGAGTTAGACGCCATGCGTGCTAACTTCGCAGGTGGGAGGAAGCGTAAGAAGCCTTCTGCCGCTCAAGAAGTAATCGACCTTGACGGAATTCCCATCGCTACCTCCAGGTTAGACATCTGGGTTTTATTTGTTTTCTCGGAAACATTTATTCCTTTGTCTCGGAATTCTGATTTCTCGGGGATTTTTCTTTCTAGCCTGGCTCCAACAACACTGAAGCCAAAAATGCTGAGAAAACTTAAGTCTCTTGCCCAAAGAGGGTCACAGCCTTCTCCTGCAACTGGTCCCGAAACTCTAGTCACAGCTGCAGAGGAAAGTGTTGCTGCTAGGGAGGAAGAACCCTTGCAGTCAAGCCAGCCTTTTGCGCCCGAGCCGGATGCGAGGGAAAGGGCGGACCCGGAAATGCGTGGTCCTTCTTGCACAGCTGAGGAGGATCTCATTCCCACTTTCGACAACGATTTCAATGTCATCCAGGATGGCCCTAATAACGTCGGGGCTCTTTTTGCAGAATATGCAAAAGAGTTCAATGAAAACCCGTCGGGTTTGCAGCGGATGAGCCAGGTAATATCTCTAGCCCCCAAGTAATAAGTTGAATGTATGCTTTCTTCTTAATACTTTTTGCATTATTATGCTTGTTATTAACTTAAGAATTTTTGTTTCTTTTCCATGTTTCAGCAAACTGCTGAAAACATCAACATGGAGATTTTCAACAAACTTACCATCAAGAACAAGGAGGTGAAATCCCTTCTTTATATTCTTGAGGGTAAGGAGGCAGAACTTGCATCCACTCAGCAACAACTGAAGGATTCAGCGGGTAAAATATTTCTCTGCTTTCAGTTGTGAATTTTTCCTAAGTAGTTTTCCGAGTTTTAACTCTTCCTTTACTTGCTTTTCATCTTCTTTGGTGAAAGCCAAGCAAATTGTTGAAGATGCCGGCAATGCCGAAAACCTCGTCCGCGAAAAACTGGATCTTCACAAGCTTAATGTGAAGCTGCAACAGGACCTAGAGGCCAGCCAACTATCCGTTGGCATTGCCAAATCTAAGGCCTCCAGCCAGGTCGAGAAGGATAAGGCCACCATCCGAGACCTGGAGAACGCCTTGAACCAGCGCCTAGAAGAAGGCGCTGAGATGGACAAGATTCTCGGTAAGTTCTTTGTCATTTACCGGATTTTCCATGTCTCATCTTTTTCTTTTTTTTCTAACATTTGCATGTTTTACTGAAACAGGAGATAGCCCCCTTACCCGGATTGAAAAAATCCGGTCGTTCGGAAAGGTGTTCACCGCGATCAAGGCTTCGGGAATGTTGCTTGTCAACAAGTGCCTTCCCGCCAGGTCTAGGGAATTCTCAGAAGTTGAAAAGCTTTCGGAAGCTATGGTGGAGGTGACGGAATCCAGGGAGTCCCTTCTCAGTTCTGCAGCTCGTGGTGTTGTACGCATGGCTCTTGGGCTCATGCGCATGCACTACCCAACTGCCAAATCTTGGCGTGTGGCGTCCCGCATCCCTCAAGGATACACGACTGCTCAAAGGGCCAACATCTTTGATGAAATCAAAGGTCACGCCACCAAGATCGCTAACATGGTGAACATCTCCACCTTCTACCCTGAAGAGGCCATCCCGGCAACTCCAGAGGAATCCAGCAACGAGGAAGAGTCGGATGCCTGAAGAAGTTGCCTGGACCTGGGTAGAATTAGGGAAATAGAAGCATTATTGTTCTTACAATGTAAACTTATTGCAATGCTTTCTATTCTTTTGTATAAACAAGTACTCCACTTTTGCAGTTAATTATTAAGTCTTTGCAAGTTTTCCGGGTTTTTATTCCTTTATCTTCTAAGTTATCTGGTTTATATGTGTTAACTGTCCTTAGTGCTTGAAGTGGCTCGATAGTACTTTAATCTTCATGCCAAGTAACTGGGTATAACAAATCAGTCGAAACTCGGAAACATGGATCATACTAAAGACATTTTTACTTACTAGCTCCAGTGACCCAACATAAAAACAATCAGATAATACTTAGAGAAAAAGTAAAGAATTTTTTGAATGAAACTTAGGCACGCAGGCACAATCTAGGTTTCCTTAAGCCATTTTTGGCTGAAAATCATTCAGTTTTTTAACACCGAGCACGCAGGCACAATTCGGGTTAACATTGAGTATTTTGAAAGATCATTGGGAAATAGATAAGGCGGACTTATGCTTTGTACTATAATAAACATGTAAAAAACATAGATGTATGAATACCGACAACTTTATTTCATGATCTCAAAGATGTTTACATAGAAATTGAACTAAGTGTAGAAGGGACGTTACTGCTGGATGCTCCAGGGTCTTTTGGTCTCCCCTAGTTCGTCATCTATCTTTCTCTTTCTTTTGCGATTCGGTCTTTTGGGATCATCTTCCGTGTCCCAAATATCTACAAGATAGTATGCTCCATTTTTCATAGCTTTGCTGATGACAAATGGTCCTTCCCAAACTGGAGCTAGCTTGTGCTTTCTTTCTTGCACCAATGTTAGCACTAAGTCACCTTCTTTAAAAGAACGATGCCTGATTTTCCGACTATGGTAACGTCGTAATCCTTGCTGATAAATGGCGGATCTTTGAAGCACAAGTTCTCGTTCTTCTTCTAGGAGATCGACGGCATCCTGTCGTGCACTTTTGGAGTCCGAGTCATCGAAAGCTTGCACTCTTGGGCTATCATGGATCATGTCCGTTGGAAGCACTGCTTCTGCTCCATAAACCAGAAAAAACGTTGTTTGCCATGTTGACCTGTTTGGCGTAGTTCGAATACTCCAAAGCATGGAAGGTAACTCTTCCACCCATGCTCTAGCTGCTCTATGAAGAGGAGATTCGAGTCTTGGGCCTATTCCTTACATGATTGAGCTATTCATTCTTTCAAACTGCCCATTGGATTGTGGGTGAGCCGCAGACGCAAGGTCTAGGCGTATTCCCGTTTGTCGGCAATATTTTGCCAACTCTCCAATAGAGAAATTTGTCCCGTTGTCTGTGGTTATACTTTGTGGAACGCCATATTTCATGACTACGTCAATGATAAAATTTCTGGCAGTTACACCGTCAATCTTTTTGATGGGTTTTGCCTCCACCCACTTGGCATACTTGTCTACTGCAACGAGTAGATGTGTGAGCCCACCTCTTGCAGTTTTGAATGGTCCCATCATATCTAGCCCCCACACCGCAAATGGCCATGTGATAGGGATAGTTTTTAGTGCTTGGGCTAGCATATTCGTCTGCTTGGCGTAATACTGACATCCGGCACATGTGTTTACTATGTGTTCGGCATCTGTCTTGGTTGTTAGCCAAAAAAAACCCTGCATGGAATGCTTTCTTAACTATGCTTTTTGATTGAGCATGATGTCCGCAATCCCCTGCGTGGATTTCTTGCAGTATTTCTCGGCCTTCTTCTGGCGAAATACATCGCTGAAAGATTCCGGTAGTGCTGCGTTCATACAGGCAACCATTGATTACCGTGTATCCTTTGCATCGACGTCTTATTTGTCTTTGCAAGACCTCGTCTGCTCCATCCGGGTACTTCTGATCTACTAAGAAGTTTAAATATGGAATTGTCCAATCCGGGTTAACGAGCAGGACTTCAATTGACTCGGACACGAGAGGGTAATCAACGTCCCAACCTTTTATCGATGGTTTATGTAAATGTTGGACAAACACACCTGGTGGTAGGGTTTTCACTCTTTCCGATCCCATGCGGGCTAATGCATCCGCGTTCCAATTTTCCTCTCTTTTGACGTGAAGTACTTCAAATCCCAGGAAGCAAATAGCAAACTCATCCACTGTTCTCCGATATTCGGCCATGATGGGACTTTTGGCGTCCCATGTTTGGTTGAGCTGATGCTGTACCAAATTTGAGTCGCCATAGCATAATATGCGTTTGATGACTATTTCTTTTGCAATTTTCAAGCCATGAAGCAAAGCTTCGTATTCTGCCACGTTATTGCTGGCGTTGAAGTGTATTTGCAATACATACTCCATAATATCTCCCTTTGGGTATTTTAGAACTACACTAGCTCCGACACCTTCCTTCATCTTGGATCCATCAAAGTGCATAACTCAGTATTCCGAATCCGGCATTGGTGTGTTTTCCATTTCTTTTGTCGAATCAGCGACGAAATCTGCTAACACCTAGGATTTAATTGCCGTCCGAGGTTGGTACTTAATGTCGAACGCAACTAGCTCGATGCCCCATTTGGCTACTTGGCCTGTTGCGTCTGGATTGTTAATTATATCCCCTAGTGGTGCTTTACATACCACTGTTATGGAATGTCCTTGGAAATAATGGCAGAGTTTTTGAAATGCGAAAAATACGCCATATGCCAGCTTTTGATAATGTGGGTACCTTTGTTTGGACTCCGAAAAAACTTCGCTTATATAATATACCGGATGTTGATCTGGTATGCTTTGCTCTTTTTTCCTTCTTTCCACAACTATACAGCACTAATAACCCTGTTTGTTGCTATGAGATCCAGTAACATGGGTTCTTCGTCTTTTGGCGATGCCAAAATCGGAGCTTTCATCAAGATTTCCTTTAACTGGGTTAATGCTTTGTCTGCCTCTTCTGTCCACTCAAATTTGTCGAATTTCTTCAACAATTAATATGATGGCAGAGCTTTGTCTCCTAGCTAGCTTATAAACCTGCTGACGGCAGCTGCAGAACCCGTCAATCTTTGTACATCTTTTAAGCACGTAGGCTTTGTGATGTTTAGGATTTCCTTGATCTTTTCCGGATTTACTTCCATTTCTCTGTGAGAAACGATAAAACCTAAAAGTTTTCCTGAGGGAACCCCGAATACGCACTTCAATGGATTTAACTTCATTTTCTAAGTGCGCAAATTTTTGAAGGTTTCTCACAAATCTTCAAGGAGTGTGTCTTTTTCCTTGGAAACGACGGCAATGTCATCCACGTAAACATGAACATTTTTTCCAATCTGACTATGCAAACATCGTTGCATGCAACGCTGGTAAGTTGCACGTACGTTCTTCAAGCCAAAAGGCATGGTTATGTAATAGTATGTTCCATATGGGGTTATGAAGGAGGTTTTGATTTGGTCGTCTTCCTTCATACATATTGGATGGTACCCGGAATAAGCATCCAAAAAGCATAAAATCTCAGAGCCAGCAGAGGCATCTATTATTTGATCGATTGGACATCCTAAGAACAGTTTGTACACAATTTGTTCAGGCCGGTGTAATCTATACACATCCTAAGAACAGTACTATCTTTCTTCGGGACTAATACTGGGTTTGCGGACCATTCAGTATGTATAACTTCCCGGATAAAGTCAGCTGCTAATAGCCGGATGATTTCCTTGCCTATAGCCTTCCGTCTTCTTCCGTCAAATCGACGGAGACCTTGCTTGACGGGTTTGGATCCTGGGATCACCTTGAGTTGATGCTCAGCAAGTTCCCTGGGTACACCCGGCATGTCTGCAGGACACCAGGCAAAAATATCCCAGTTCTCATGGAGGAACTCGATGAGCACGCTTTCCTATTTGTTGGTCATCCCTGTCCCTACTACGACAAATTTTGTCGGATCTTTAGGGTCTAGGATAACCTGCCTTGTATTCTCGGAAGCTTTGAAACTATCTGCGGGCTTCCAGCTTTCTTTACCTTCCGGCATTTCTGTCGGCGATACTTCTTTTGCCAGCTCTTTTAATTCCTCCTTTGCAATCACTTTTTCTGCGCAAAGGGTGTTTCCTTTTTCCAGCTCGTTTGCCAATTTGAAGTCTCCTGATATGGTGATCACTCCTCCTTTTGGCCCTGGCATGTTCAGCTTGTTATAGATATAACATGATCTTGACATAAATTTCGCGAAAGCTGGACGTCCGAGAATTGCGTGGTATACACTCTCGAACGGCACGACCTCGAAACAATTTTTTTCCTAGCGGAAGTGCTATTTTTATACAAAGGTTACATCTCGGGAAATTTCTCCTAGGGATTGTGCTTGTCTAACGGGAACGAATCCGTGGAAACGTATATTGCTATGATTGAGCGGGGTCTCGGAGATTCGCAGATGCTTCAGTGTATCCAGGTACATTATGTTAATGCTGGATCCTCCATCCATCAGCACTCTTTTTAGCCTAGTGTTTTGAACAATAGGACTTGCAATTAGAACTTGTGTGTCGGGTTCTGGTATATTTCCAGGATGATCAGACTGATCCCAGATAATTGGTGTTTTCGAGTACTTCAAGAATTTGGGGGGTTGGTGGAACAACCGTGTTTATTTCTCGAAGTGTCCTCTTTGCCACCTTTGCTGAGGGATTTGCGAGAAATGTTAAATTGCATTCTCCATCAACTCTCGGGAACTTTGGTTCGCCTTTTCGCTGTTATTCTTGGATTTTTTTTGTCAGTGTCCGATTCACTGTCTTCTTTTTCAGCTTCTGGCTTTTGCTTGGAGAATTTTCTCTTGGAGTTCTTCCCCTTGTTCCCGGATCCTGCACTGCCTTTCATATGCTTATTGAGCCGGCATTGTGCGTTCGTATGGGTGGGTTTCCCAAATTGCCAATGGTGGACACAGTTCTCCGACTTAATCTTTTCCCACTCTTCCTTTGTGTAGGAGATGGGTTCTGTGTTTCTTCCTTTCCATTTGCTTCCATTATCCTTTTCAAAGGTTAGGTTAACTTCTTTGGGCTTTGCCTGTGTTTCTGGAGTAGCTTTTTTGTCAGAACGAGGCATCTTTTTGGCCTGTGCCAAAGCATCGATATTTCCACCTCTCTCTCTGATGTCATCTTTGGCCGCTGCATGCTCATTTGCGGTTGTAAGTATAGATCCGAGATCTTTGTGATGTTTTGAACCAACCATGAACGGTACGAGGCCAGGATTTAAGCCATTGACGAAAGCGTGCATTGCTTGTACGTCACTTACTCCAGAGAAGATGTTCTTCATTGCAGGTCCATCTTGAGATGAAGTCCACGTATGGCTCATCTTCAAACTGGGTGCATCGGTTGAGCTGGTTGATGCTGTTGGGGCGTTTGTAAGTTCCCTGAAAATGCTGAGTAAAGACTCTAGCCATATCATCCCAGCTATCTACGGTTCTTGACGGAAGCCCGTTAATCCAATCTCTGTCTCCGTCCAGTAACATTAGGGGGAGGAATTTTACTGCCTCTAAATCTGTCCCTTTGTTGATCTAGACGGTTGTATAATAGTCTGAGAGCCAAGTATCCGGGTTTGTACTACCGGTATATTTTTGATATGTTGGACCAACTTTGGCGAAGCCAGAATATAGAGTTATCCTTTGGATTCTGTCAATAAAACACATAGGTCCAAAGTATAGATCATCTCTTTCCGCTATGTCAGCGTGTACGGAGTATCTACCGGCTGAATGGACAGAAGGGGATATTCTCCTTTCTTTTCCATTGTTGCACGAGTGCGCTCATCCGGGATTATCCCCGTTTCCTCCGTTATCATGTTCTTTGGAATGGACAGGAGGGGTACGGGATCTCTCACGCCTGTGTCGAATATCATGTCTTCCGGCTTTTTCAGCAGGGCGTCTCGGAGGCGACATTGCTTTTCCGTCCTTCCGGTTTTGTTCTTCCAAATTACGGGGGTGAATTCCACCTTTCGGTGAATGGGATCCTGTTCTGGACGCTGCATCCTTGTTATCGGGAATTTTCTTGTCCTTTTTCGGATCTCCTTTCTTCTCTTTGGAATTGCCTGAATCTCCAGGTCCAGGTGCTCCAGCGGCGCATGTGGCTGTTTTGCATAGGGCTGACTCGTCATGCAACTTCCCTGATCTCACCTGCCCTCACTTCTGTTGTTGCAATGCTTTTCCTAAGAAAGCATACACCACTTGGAGGTTTTCATCATTAGAGTACAGATCGTCGTTGAGGATGGCGAACGCGGCTTCCACGTTTTCTACTGTGGTTTTGTATATAGGTTCGCCCCTGGCATTGATGCCGCTTACTTGCATTTGCCAGGCGGGGTTTTGGACCCGATCCTTTGGCTGCAGTACTTCCGGTCTTACGAATCCGGGTATCCTTGTAGGTTTTATGTCGGATCTATTCTTTCTCTCGTACTCCTCAATTTCTTCTTGCTTCAACTTAATGATAGCCTGGGTTTGTAGGAGACTTTCCCGAGTTCTGAATAGATGTTGTTGTTGCTTTTGAAGAGCTTGTCTCCTGGCTTCTAGCACTTCAGGGGGTTCATGGGGTCCCACTGGTGTTTGAAGTAGATCTTGTTCGTCCTATTCTGATATAGGTGGAACAGAGATTTCCTTCGTTTTCTTCTTCGCAGATTTGAATCCGCTTCCACCTCCTGCTTCTGAGTTTTCGTTGGTGGCATCCACCAGTTTTTTCTTCCGGAGTTTGTACTGGAGTTTCTTGGTAGCCTTATTTCTTTTCTTGGAAGAGGGAGGTTTTTTACTAGGTTCATCTTCTGTCAATTCCTTGACATCGGGGTAAATTGGACCGGTTTCACCGTCCTCTCTTTCCTCATCTGGCGGAGGTGTTTGAGGATCTTCCTGACTTTCGGCATCCGAGTTATCAGTAGGTTTTGCCATAAGCACTTCATGGAATCACTCTTGGAAAGATTTGACCTTTCTTTCGAAAGTGTCTTCATCTTCGTCTTCGGAATCGAGCTGGTCCGATCCGGGTTCTGATTCCAATCTCGCCTCTATGGCAGCTAGTACGGAATCAGCTTCCGAGTTCGTCGTCAGATTGACGGATGTCGGATCTTGCACCTCTATTGCGGGATTATTTTCTTCTGCCTTTTCCACGGGATTGTTTTCATCCGTGTTTTCAGCGATCTCGGTTTGCACCATACCAATAAAGTGTGATCTCATTGCAGGCATCTCCGAAGAGGTAGAGATTTGAGCAGGATATTGGCGATCTGAGCAAAATCCGGCATCATAGTTTTCTTCAAATGGGTATAGGGCGGGTGGGATAAATCTACTTCCACCACAGATCCCATTGCCTCTGCAGTTAATCCGATAAAGATATTTGCAGATCCAATCGGTAAAACGCAGGCACTTACCAGATGATTTCGTGCTGGCATGTATGATCCGTTGTTGAGGAAGCGCTCGACGTAGTTGTCGAACTCCAAACTTCCGTTAGTTATAGTACTGCTGATTCCGCCGAGTATCCCCGATCGAAACATAACGCCTGACGTCTCAGGCCCCACGGTGGGTGACAACTGTCGAGACATCGTAGTAGGGTTCATAGACGGGGGTGCCATGAGGCCTACGGGTAAAGATGTGAGGGGGACGTGGTAGTATGACAACCAGGGACACAAAAGTTTACCCAGGTTCGGTACGTCGCAACTAGGTGGCGTTCCTACTCCTGAAATCTTACTAAATCGGGGTTGAAGCCTGAAGTATACATAGTACAATGTGAGTCTTTGTTTCTAACTCGACGAGGATCAACATCCCGGTGAGTTGAAGATGGATTGAGAATGTTTGGAATTGCTTTATATAATATATAAGTATCCAGTGCTTAAAGAACCGATCCCGAGCACCATTGCATTACTTCCCCCTCCCTATCTACTGCGCACTCTAGCTTGTTCTCTCTTCTTCTCTCTCGTCCTGCTTTATATAAATAGCCGGGTTAGGCCTTACAGAAAGGAAACCTAGAAAACTACGGTAAGTTCTAACTTGCAAGGCAAGAATCCGCCTTCTATTCCAAACCGCACCACATGGGCCGTGGTCCAGGTTCTTCTAGAATCCGGCTTCCGTGCGTCAGCTTACTGGGCCGCCTAATGGACCATAATCTATTACCATTCATGCCACCCTAGTAATCCGGCTCTTTAGGACACTATCTGATATACCCCTAATCGTTATATATCCGACATTCCTCTTGTGGTCTCCCAAACAAAATGTGTCCACACGCAACAATCGTGCATATACATAACATGATGACTACTATGAGATTCATTTGGACATTACAACATGATACATAGACTGTTATCCAACTGCATCTATGACTAATAATCCACCCTCAGGATGTCATCCGAGCAAACATTGGGTATTAAGTTGCAAGTAACAGATTATTGCATTAAGTAAAGTGCGCAATGTAAACAATAGAATTATCCTTAGATATAGCATTGTTGTTTTATCCCTAGTGGCAACAACACATCTACAATCAAAGAAGTTATTGTCACTCTCCCAGTATCTAGCATAAATACTCCCTCTTGGAGCCACAAGTATCAACTTGGCCAGAGAATCTACTAGTAACGGAGAGCATGCAAAATCACAAATAACATAAATTATATATCAATAATCAACTTGACATAGGACTCAATATTCATCGGATCCCAGCAAACACAACATGTAGCATTACATGTTAGGCAACACACAAGATTTAAACGTGATGGCACAAAAGGAGGAGAAGACAACCATCTAGATATTGCTATGGACCCGTAGACCAAGGATGAACTACTCACGCATCACTCCGGAGGCACGCATGGTGATGTAGAGCCCTCCGCTGATGATTTCCCCTCCCGGCAGGCTGCCGAGGAGAGCTTCAGAACCCTCCCGAACTAGAGTTGACGATGACGGCGGCTACAGAACTTTTCATGGATGGAGGCTCGGGTGTTTAGAGTTTTCCCGAGGAAGAATTTATATTGGCGAAAAAGCGATGTCGGTGGGCACCCGAGGGGCCCACACCACATGGTGGAGCGGACAAGCGGGGGCACCTTATGGTGTGGCCGCCTCGGTGCCCCCCTATAGGTCTACTCCGGACTCTGTGGACATGACAGCAAAATAGGACTTTGGCTTTTGTTTCGTGCAATTCCGAGAATATTTTCAGAACAACTTTCCTGAAACCAAAAAAAGCAGAAAACAGGAACTCGCGCTGTGGCATCTTGTCAATAGATTAGTCTCAGAAAATGCATAAAAATGATATGAAGTTTATAGAAAATATGTAGCAATTAGCATAATATCAACATGGAACATCCGAAATTATAGGTACGTTAGAGGCATATCAACATGTTCCCACTATGCATAATAATCTATCTTGATACAATACTGATGAGGCCAACTATAAACCCGCTTGGGACCACTTCAAATTGCAAGGTGTCAAGGCGGATGGATCCCCCTCAATATCATGCCAGACACTAAGTATCATGATCTCATGTTCTATGTCTTGCACAACAATTCGCAATCAAGTGATTTAATGATTTAACTGATGAAAATATTACTTTGCAACTTGTCGCTTGTTCCGTACTATTAATAGTGCATATCTTCTTTTAGCTAACTCGTGAATGAAGAGTGGTTGATACCAATTCCTCCAAATGCCAAGCAAAAGGACAAACTTCTAACGCAGGGGTCCACTAAAAATGTTTTATGGATTGGTTCATGTAAAAAGTAATTTACGACTTGTCCATTTTACATACTTTAGCATTTCTAGTTTCACATACACCAAACAATATGCACCCAACAATTTCAATAAAATATTACGAGGTGAAAGATCCCAGTATCCATGCATGGAGAATTGAGATGGGCTTCCCTCAGTGTAGACAATTGGGTACAGTCATATGATACGCATGATGTTAATGGGAATCGCTTCCATACAGTGTCACACCAGGAGCGCACCTAATTTAAAAAATATAAATATTGGACTATTTACGAAAGGAACCAATGAAGAGTTATATGGAAGGTTACAAAAGATATACAAGATTTCAATCAATCATTGCCGGAAATAACTCACCCTAGTTGTGTTCAAGTGCCATTGGTTCCACCCAAGAGCCGGCCTAAAGAAAATCTCTGACATTGGCTGAGTCGAAGTTAATTAATCCATTAGACGTCTATCCCTCGGCCGACAAGTTTATGTTGGCTAACCAGGCCTTCC
Source organism: Alopecurus myosuroides (assembly GCA_028641055.1). Taxonomy (NCBI): domain Eukaryota; kingdom Viridiplantae; phylum Streptophyta; class Magnoliopsida; order Poales; family Poaceae; genus Alopecurus; species Alopecurus myosuroides. Next base: position 2,699,914 of record CM054058.1, read on the forward strand.
AAATTTATAACTTGTCAAATCCATGCCAGAAAGAGGCACTAAAGAGACAGGAAGTTGAATTCAATCTATGTTTGCTAAGCTACCCGAGCCAAACAAGGATGATTACAACAACATAAACCCCGTCACATACGGAAGCCATTTCTATCAATAGAAACAAGCAGTTGGGCACTTTGATATACTTTTGTATTGTCTTGATAGCCTGTATGGACGATGGTTATGGTTGATCCAGCCTGTATGGACTATGGTTATGGTTCATATACTTTGATAGTTATGGTTGACCCAGCCTATATGGACGATAATGAGCGACCGCCTACGGAGACCCAACTTGTACATGCGTGATAGTGATGATGATGCCCAACCATATGTAAATTACGATACTGATGATTCATATGTGTTCTAGAAAAAAAATACTATGTGATGAATTATGACATTCGGTCATGTAATGATTCATATGGCTTGTAATGAACTTTATTCACATGGTTTGTAATGAAATTTGTTCGTATTGTTTGTAGTGAACTTTATTTGTATGGATTGTAATGACCTTGGTCCGTATGTTGTGTAATAAACTTGGTTTTTATATTGTTTCATGTTTTTAATAATCAATATGATTCATTTTTTTACTATGCTATTAATCTTTTTTCATTAATATCCTATGATTTCATTTAGCTTTCTACTTTTTATTCATCCTTACTAATAGTTTACTCTTTCTCAATGTAGGTGACTGAACCATGACCCAACGATCTAGTAAGGTCGATGAAGTTTATGCAAAGACGAAGCCGTATCTGGCAAACACGCGAAGTCCAAGAAAATTTTGCGTACTCCCTCTCATCTTCGTGATGGTATACTCTTTCTTGATGCTTTTTAGTTTTCAAATATTCTCTCTTAATAATAATATACTCTTTCTTAGTTCACGAGAAGCTTATCATGGGAAGACCACTTACAAGAGGACAGGCCAGGGGAAGAGCATCTAGAGGAGGATGGCCCATGGCAAGATCCTCTTAGGGCCTTCTTTAGCGAGATGCCCTAGCCAGTGGCACCATGACTGAGGGCAAGGAGGAGGCCGAGGAAGAGAATGAGGAGAAGGGTGAGACATGCGAGGAGGAGAACAAGGGAGAGGATGCAACATGCGAGGAGGAGAACGGGTCGGAGGATGCGCCAAAATGTCATGAACCATGTTAGTTCTCAGCCATTCACGCAAAGAGAAGATTTTTTACCTCACATCTCTGTGATAGGATGGCATCACCGATTGTAAACTATTGTAAATGCGTTCGCTGATTTATATGCTAATGGTACTCGGTTCCCTATCCTTGGACCCCGCCATGAGTTCTACCGTTCCCACCAACATGTCCATATTTCTTGGATAGTTTATCATGAGAATATATATTGTAATTCTACATGCCGAAATATTTTCTTTTGTTTTGTCTGGTGTCATACCATACCATTCATGACCTGGAGGTCAGGAATAGATCCCTTCTCGGTAAATGGTTGTTTAAGCTTCTTACCAAAGACGGGATTTCGCAAACTGTTTTTAGGAGAAACTACATAGACTCCAATGCGGTTTCTCAAGTTTCATGGAAATCAGGGGACTCACACTTTTGGACTGGACTAATGGCAGCAAAGAAATTCTTCTTCCCATTGGGTTCATTCTCCATTAAAGATGGTTCAGAGATAAGGTTCTGGAAGGATAAGTGGTTAGGTCTCCGAGAGCAATATCCAACTTTATACAATATAATCCTGGAACGACACAAAAGCGATACTATTGCTACGGTGTTGGAAAGTTTCCCACCGAATGTGACGTTTAGGAGAGACCTCATTGGCCCCCGTCTCTTATCCTGGAATGAACTACTTCAGCGTTTGCTGGTAGTGAATCCGACAGAGGGGGCTGATGAGTTCCGATGGGATTGACACTCAAATTTTAAATTTTCGGTTAGCTCAATGTATGAAGCATTGCTACAACCTGATAGGCCAATGGACAACAAGAAGAAAATTTGGTAGATGAAGATTCCACTAAAAAAACAAGGTTTTTGCGTAGTATCTTCATTGAGGGGTAATTGTAACAAAAGATAACCTTTCAAAACGGAATTGGCATGGTAGTGGACAGTGTGTCTTCTGTCATAAAACGAGGTAATTAAATACTTATATTTCGACTATGATATTTCTAGTTTTATTTCCGCTCTATATCCACCAACATGTGTTCCCAATATTTTTGGCAATTGGCTTAACGGTGTGGATAAAAGGTTTAAAAGACTTATTTGGATGGCATCGCTTGTCGTTATTTGGTCGTTGTGGTTATACATGGTTTTTAATGATATAAAATCCACTCTCATACCGCTGCAGCGTGCGGAGTATCGGGACCTATTTTTGGAGGTGTGTATCAGACAGGAGAATACGACGAAGGACTTTTTTTATCCCACCATGAATAGCAGCATAATTTGCGGATCGGCCATCCACCACCATAGGCATTTTTCAACTTGGTTTTGTAGTTCGCGTTGAACGTGTTTGCTATTTTTTCGGTTGTGTGCATCTCAGTTATGCGGGGGCTGGGTGTAATACTTACTATAAGTAATAAAATCTCGGTTTATTAATTTTTTTCCATAACTGGATAACAATAACATCAGCTGATAGGTCAACAGCGGAGGATTTGGTCACCAACATGACCATTTATTTGCCATCAAGCAGGTGTGGATTGTATCATCACAGGTTTAAATTTAATTAGCAGAGATTGAGATCGCCGGAGGGAGGGCCCTCCGGGCGGATCTCAGGACCAGTCCAATCGAGGGCGGCAGTCCGGCCGCGGCGGACCCAGGTTCTTCGACAGGAGCTCTTCGCAGCACCAGAGAAAAGAACAGGGGGCGTCCACCGCGGGGGTGGGCTCCTCCCTGGAAGCCGGCGAGGTCGCCCCTGCTGCGGACTCCACCAACCTCACCTGCTATAACTGCGGGAGGGTGGGCCACCTGCAGGCAGAGTGCAAGGACGAACCCTTTTTCGTGAAGTGCAACGAGAAGGGCCACCCTTCCGCCATGTGCCGTGTCTCGGAGGAGCGCGGAGAACCCTACTGGGCTGGGTTTGGCGCCGATGGTATCGGGTTCATGTGCCTGGAGGTTGCGGAGGATGATCTCGTCCAGTCTGCTCCCAACTCGGCCACCGTCTTTATCGAAGCCACCCGTCTCACAGCCAAGCAAGTAGAAGGTGAATTCAAAGAACTTGTCGATGAATGCTGGAACTGGCAGGTTCGCCAGTTGAGTGATGCGGACTTCGCCTTGGTATTCCCCTCCGCTGGTAGTCTGCGCATGGCCATCCGGGGTGGAGGGCTGCGCCTACCTATCTCCAAGGCGCGTGCTATCGTCTTGGAAGGCTCCATGGATGAACACGCCACTGAAGTCCTTGCTCCGACATGGGTTCTCCTCCACGGCGTCCCGCCCCCTTACTGCAACACCGGCAAACTCCGTATCGCCGCGCGCCCGGTGGGTCGCCCTATGGCCGTGGATGAAGCATCCTTCGACGACCCACTACTCCCGGTCCGCATGCAGTTCGGGTGCCGCGCCGGACACAAGATTGTGGATGCTTTCATGGTGTGTGTGAATGATCAAGGCTACAAAATCCGGGTGGAGGTGGAGAAGACTGCAAACCCGAATGCCCCTCCACCTCCTCCACCTGCCCCGAGACACGACAAAGACGACGAAGAAGATGACGCGGCCGAGAAGTCCTCTGAAGACGATGAGGCGTGGGCGGCCAAGAGGGGCCGCCATGAAGACCCCAAGCTGGGCAAGGGTGCCTCGGCTAGTAAGGATGGGAAGGTGTCGGGGGGCCCCAAAGCGGCTAACCTTGCCGGGGGATCTGTCTCTTCGAGGGTGCTGCCTCCTCCCATCGACCAGTACGGGTCGTTCCTCTCCCGCAAGTCTCCGCCTACCCGCCCGTGTGAGCCCTCCAATCTCCCGCCCTCGCCGGCCGCAATGTCGATCAGTGACCACGCCCCGGCTTCTCCCACGGCGACTCTCGATTCCTCGCAGGGTGGTCCTGACGCGCCCCCGAATGGGAAGGCTCCTGCGGCGACGCCTTCTAGCTGGCTCTCCGACCCCGACTCCATGCGCGCTCGAGAGCGGCGCAGCAAGTCTAACGCGGATCGCCCAGCGAAGGCGATGGTGGCTGCGCTACTCAACTTCCCCCAGCCGGACTTCTCAGGTGATTTTGTTCCGGCTGGGAGCGTGGTCCAGGCGTTGGAGGCACCTGTGTGTAACATCCCAAGTATGAAAAACCACCCCTAGCATGTTTGTTTCTTGTTTAATTAAAGTTTTGCATCATGTCATCATATTCATTGAATTGTTTGCATTTGTTTTACCTTGTTTTCCATTTGTGGCTTCTGTTTTACTCTGTTTTCACAATTCAAATTCAAACATTATTCAAACATTTATTTCATACTTGCTCTGTTACAACCTTTTAAATAAAAATTTCAAATAAAAACAACCAATTTGTTTTCATGATGCTCAACTATTAAAATGATGGTTTTAATCAATCAATTAATTCCAAATCACATTCAAAATTCAAATACATTTTACAAACAGCACCCAAGTTGAAAATATGAAAATTACCAAACAATTATAAGCATTTAATCTAATTAAACATAGGGTTCACCCTATTAAAAAGTTTGGTTTCATTAATAGTCACTTAATAAGCAATTTCTCCCAAGTTTGAATTAAATACAAACAGCAAATTAAATTTGAAAATTTTGGAAAATAAAAGTTAGCATTCAGTTGCTATTGTAAAAACTAACCTAACCATAATTTTTTCCAAATTTTCCTAGCCCTAAAAACTACCTTTTTCTTCCTATTCTATTTTCTGCAAAAAAAAAAATAGAAGGAGGAAATTTTTAAAAATAAAAAACGGGTGCAGGGGCAGTGGGCTGCGCCAGCCCACCCTTTTCCTTTCTCTCCCTTGCGGCCCAGCCTTTTCCTCCCCCGCGCTGGCCCGGTACCGGTTCGCGTCGCCACCCCTCTTCTGTTTCGCGTACGGCAGCGATCGCAGTGGTGCCACGCCGCCGCCGCTGCGAGCAGACGGCCGTCCTCGCTCCCGAGCCCCTATAAAGCTAGCCCTAGGCCGCGCCGCAGCCCTAGCCTAGCTATTCCCTCTTCCCTCGAGCTCCCGCCGCCGTTTTCCCCTCTCGCTGCCACCTCCCTTCCCTCTGCAACCTCACCGGAGCGCCGCCGCCTGAAACTACGATGGCAGCCGCCGCAGCAGCCCTCCATCGTCCACGCTAACCACGGGGATCGAGCCGCCGCTTCTCCCTCGAGCCCCTTGACACCACCGCAGCCGTAGAGGAGGTCCAGGTTGCCGCTGCTGTCCACGTCGTCGCTGGAATCCTCGACGACATTCGCTGGTGAGCAGTCGTTGGCCTCCACCTCCTCCCTCTCTGCTTGCGCAACACGAGCACGCACGCATCACGCACATGATCTGCACCCCAGCAGCAGCACGAGCACAACAGCAACGGCGATCGCCGCCGGTGTTTCCCTCTCCGACGAAGTTGAGTTGCTTTCGTCGTCAGATAAAAGTTCAGATACGTGAACTGAACCTTAACCTGTCATCGACGCGTATACTGACAACAAACGAAACACAGCGCACTGGTTACAGCGACAGCGCGCGCACCCCGGAGCCCAGGGTTCGATCCCTGGCTCGCGCACGGGAGAAAATCCCATCTTTTTTCCGCGCAGCGCTGACAGGGTGGCCCCCCCTGTCAGCCACTGCGTTGCCACGCAAGCACGCGCTGGCCCAGGGCCCATCTGGCAGTGCCTTGGGCTAGCTATATGTGCGGTAACAAATGTTTTTCCAGCTTTTCTGTTTTAAATCAAAGTCCTTTTAAATTGCAGATTGGTCCCTAAAACTAAAACCCTAATAACTTTTATTTTATAACTCCAATTAATAAAAATAAAATATGTGCACTGCCCCAAATTCAATTATCTACCTATTGGTAACATTTGTTTTCTGTTTTGAATTTTCCCAATGCATTCGAAATTTGAATTCAAACAATTCAATTGTAATTTGCTAAAACCCATAACTAATTCATACTTAATCCAAATAATGCAAATAAAATATGTTTTCCATGTTATTTCAAACCACCTATTCAAATATAAATTTTGTTTCATGGTTTGAATAATCAAAATTGCTTAAATAATTTAAACCTTGTTTAAATCATTTAAATTTGATAAAATCATAACTTGCTCAAATTAAATTATTTTTGAACATGCAAAATATGTTTTCAAACTAGAAAAGTATAAACTTTTCAAATGTGAGTTTGAATTTATGTACTGACCCCTTTGGGGCTTTGGTTTAAATTCAACTAATATTCAAACATGTTTTAAATTCATTTAAAACTTGTTTAATTTTCTTTAAGTCATAATAAATTCATCCTAATTCCTTTTTCAATATTTGAAACATGTAATCCAACTAAAATTTTGTGTTCTTTTCAAATATGAATTTTGTTATTTATTTTTGCACAATTTAAATTGGTGAAAACAACAACTATTTGTGTACTCCCTTTAAGGAACCAAAAATTCCCTAAATTAGTAAATAAATTTCTAAATTGGTAAACCTCATTTCCATTTGGTTCTATTGTTGTTATTTTGTTGTTTTTCCTCATCCATGCATTATACTAATCCACTTTCACCTGTTGGTTAATTGGAAAACAATTGTTTCAACCATAATTCATGGGCTTTTCATATGCAACTCAAAATTGCATATGTGTCCATTTAAATTGTGTTACCATGTCAACTAGTTTATTTTGATGCATCCATTAAATTGTCATGCATCATCCCATGATTGTGCATTATGCCATGTTATTGATTGTTTATCTTTCTGTATTGTTTGTTTGCTTCTTCCCGGATAGACGACGACGTTGAGACAGACGATACTTACGACACCCCTTCTGAGGATCTAGCCCAGTACCATGCTACTGAGTTTGCAGGCAAGTTATCACTCACATGAACCATTGTGTTCCTTTCAACATTGGTTACCGATACTTTCCGTTGTCTATTTCTGCTAGCCATATGTATTGTTGCTTCTGTTACGAACCTATCACATGATACCCTGAACCCTGTTATTGCCTCACCCCCAGTCCTATAACCCCGTTGCTTGGGCCCGTGTCTTACTAGCATGCTTAGGGTTGTTTTGCTCGAGTCTGTTATCAGTTACTTTCTGTTATCATATTTGTTTATATTCGGGGGCTCGATGTTAAACCACAACCTGTTAATTTGAGGTAATAATAAATTGCTGATAAGGCACCAGCAGGAGGCCCGGCGTGGTTTTGAGGCCTGCTAGTGTCGACCCTAATTAGGAAAAGGGCCTTGTCTACTGATCCATGATGAGCGCACTATCCGCATGTGGGAAGCGTGTATGGGCGCCCCCCTCAATTTGATTCGATTCGCATCTCGTCCAAATCACCACACCTAGTTCGGGCTTTCCATTTGATGCACGCATATGCAAGTACGAACCCGAGGCCAGGGTGGAACTTTTGTAGTCGGCATTTAGGGCGGCGTGGTCTTCCAGTGCTATGAGGGTCCCCTTTTCTTCGTGGGGCTCGATTAGCGGCGCACGCACAACACGTGGTGCTTTGGGCTTGATGCAAAGAAGAGTTGAGTTGTGTTGAGTGCCCCGCTTGGTGGGAAAGGCCTTCCCATCTGGCGGGTTATTCTTACGTGTACGGCCAAATTGGTGCACCCCTGCAGGAATAAATCTTCTCGAGAAGCCGTGTTTTCCGCGGTTATGGTTGACTTGGTGAAAGTACTGGCTAACAAGTACTCAGAACAACTTACACCTAACTGATGATAACTTGACTAGTAATAGGCTTATTGACACAACAATTTGATCCATCATTAATCCAACTGTGTGAGTTATCCTCGGATTGCTTCTTTGGATAAGGGGCGAGATCCAGGATGGGTTTGTGTGGTGGATAGTTGTAGTTGGTTACGATACGCTATCTTATCCCCCTTTCTGATAGCCGGAAGTTGTAGTATGTTCTGTAGTTGGTTAGTGCAGCCAGTTGCAGCATCTTTTATATCCCTTCATTCCGTTGAACCCAAGGCATCTGTGCTTGGTGTTGACGGGTTACACTTTGGTGAACTGTGAGTCTTGCTTGCCAGTACGTTTATGTACTGACCCCTTTGGGGCTGTGGTTTCGGCAGACTACGCTTACGAGGATCCCCGTGACGGCTACTACGTGGAGTTTGACGAGGCTACTGACGAGTAGGTAGCGGACCCGGGCAGGATCCGAGAGATCGTGGATGGGCTCCGTTTTCTTTTCATTCCCGGCTTCTTAAGCCTATTTGGATTTGTCTGTACACAGACCCTTTGAATGCTTCCGCTGAGATGTAATGATGTTATGTTGGGACATGTGTCCTCTGGATGATTGTATTTGCTATCTCTGCTCTAGTGAGAGCTATTTGCAACTTATTGCCATCTTTTGTGTCTTAGAGATCTGGTGTGCTATCATTTTGTTCAACACCGTTGACGTACCATGTGTGTATGGTATGAAGTACGTCAATGGTAGTATCCTGATTTCTATGGGATGGTTTACGTAGACGGTGAACAGATAGGGGTTGGTTGTCACACATACGTGTGTTGGCCTACTCGTAAGAGATGCGGGTGCCGGTAAGCCCCGTAATCCAACCAACTACTGTTCGACGGAACTGCGAGTATCCTCTAGAAGTCCGGGTGCGACAAATGGTATCAGAGCCTGTCTGCCTATAGGATCCCTTTTACTGGTCGCAGTTGAGTCTAGAAACTATTTTGTAGCTATATAGGAAAAATGAAACGTGAGAGTAGGAATTCTGCCATTTTTCTTCTTTCCCCACCCACCCACCCTTTTCTGGTAAGGAAGTGCAACGTTGTTTTTCCTTCTCACCTAAACTTTCAAGTTAGGATTTCACGAATCCTGGTTTCTCTGGGATAGTTATATCTACTAGACCATAGGAATGGAGGTAGTTGTGACATGATTTATCATGTTGCCTACTCATGATTGAGAACGGAGGCGTGTAAGCCCCGAAAGCAAATCCTCTATCCCTTAAACAGTTGATATTGATCCTTTAGAAGCCCGGATGGGGTTTTCCGTAGTACCTCAGGAGTTTTGGTCTCGTGTTTCCCGTTGTTGCTTCGATATCCTGTTCTTCTCAACATCCTTTTCGTCCGTTGAAACCTTGTTGTTGCTTTCCACTTCAGTTCTCTACCGGCGTCTAATCAAAACTTCCCCAATCATCTACAGATGGATCTCAGGTTCTACCCGCAGGTGGTTCGGATGACTCGTTGTGAGAGCACCGCCGGTTATCCGGAGATGCTGAGAGACATGGTCACTTATCTGGGGTTCCGTTGGGCACCAGAGTACCAGGTCTACGAGCAGCAGCGAGAGTTTGACCAGACCTACTACCAGGCTATCGTCTACATTCTGTCAGATGATGGCATGAGCGTTGTCCACTGCTACGAGGCAGTAGGTTCCACAGTGGATATGGCCGTGCAGCAGGCAGCTTATGTGAGTCTCACCGTCCTTCGTGCTGACTACTGGCGATTTGACGATTCTATCTATCGCCACATCCCCCGTGGTTACATCACTTCGGAGGGAGCTCACTTCACTCTCTACGACAACCTGGATGTCTATGAGCATGATAACACCAGGCTGCACACCACTGCTCAGTTTGTGAGGCACAGTGACGCAGTTGCCACCACACTATCTCAGGAATTGGCCTCAGTCAGAGAGCAGCTCTACCTTGCTTTGACTCGTCTGGCGACGTACACCACAGACTTTGTTGGAGATGAGCGCTTTGCACGTTTCGATCAGCCAGTTGGTCGTCGTCTGCTAGATGCTGGAGGTTACGAGCCGATCAGAGGTCCACTCCTCAACCTCGGTGCTGGTTACACTGGGATTCCACGCTTTGGAGCGCAGGGAGTCGACGCTATGTACTTCACCACACCTAGAGTCGCTCTCAGACCACGTCAGATCTATGTGGATCGTCGTTCTACCTACTTTCGTGGGCGTGCTCCTCACCGTACCTCTCGTCGTACTACTCACCGCCGTCCTGCGTGATGAGCATGGGAGTACCGATGTATCCATTCCTAGCTATGTTTAGTTATCCTTTGGCTTTCGAACCATGTATTTGTGTGTTGGATATTCTGATGTATTTGAACATGTGATGATGTACCTGTTGGTTATCTATTCATGCGTCGGAATAATCTCTCTTTCGGTTTCCAAGTCTATCTATTTCTGTGGTTGTGCTAAAATGCATGTCTATTCAGGATGCCGCCAACAAGGAACAACCCGCCTGAGCCACCGCCAATCACGGAGCTATTGACTCAGATGACTCAGGTCGTGACGCAGATGGCCTAGATCCAGGCTAACCAGCACAAGAACCAGAATGCTCCACGAGTCAGCATCAAGGAGTTTCTGAGTTTGGGCCCGAGAGCTTTCGTGGCAACACGAGAGCCTCTGGATGCTGATGACTGGATCAGGGAGATGGCCAGGGCTCTAGACATTGCTCACGTTGCTGAGGAAGACAAAGTCAAGTATGCCACCTACCTACTGAAGGGTCAGGAAGCTACCTGGTGGGAGAACTACCAGACCATGAGAGCTGGATACCCAATCACTTCGGGCTGTTTCAAGGATGCTTTCCTGAAGCACCACATCCCAGATGGTCTCATGGAAAGGATGCGTCAGGAGTTTTGCTCTCTCAAGCAGGGCAAGCTGGACGTCATTGGCTATCAGAATGAGTTCAATCGCCTCGCTCGTTACGCTGGTGATGAGGTGTCCACTGAGGCTAAGAAGATGGCAAGGTTCCGCCGAGGTTTTAACCCGGAACTCAAGTACGCCCTCACCAACATCAAGGCCAAAGACTTCGAGGAGCTCGTGAACACCGCGCTCAATGAAGAAAATGGGCGCAAGGCGTTCGAGGAGTCTCGTAAGCACTCGCGTGAGGGTGGTTCCTCCTCCAACATGACCACCCCTCCGCAGAAGCGCCGCATCTGGGTGCCAAATGGTGCTGTCACTCGGGCTCCATATGCCCAAGCTTCTCCAGGCTTCGCTTCCCGCCCACCCAACCCATCTCAGATGCAGGCTCAGAGGTTTTCAATGGGGCAGCCAAGGCCAGATGCACCTCGTGTCGTCACTTGCTACAAATGCAAGCAGACAGGGCACTATGCTGACAAGTGCACTCAGAGGCAGCTACCTCCACCACCACCTCGCCCCAACACCAACCAGGCAATGGTGCGTGCTCCCCCGGCTAAAGCCTTCAACTCCAACAACAGGCCTGTCGGGAGGATCGCGAGGGTGAATCATATCAAGGCCGACAAAGCTGAGGAAGCTGCTGACGTCGTTCTCGGTACATTCCCCGTAAACTCTAACCCAGCTAAAGTGTTGTTTGATACCGGAGCATCGCATTCTTTCGTGTCAAGGATCTTTGCGACAGCAGTTAAACTACCTTTTGTTGGTTTGGGTTCCCCGCTAGTAGTAAACTCCCCTGGAGCAACTATGCAAACTTCCAAGATCAGTCACGAGAATCAGATCCTAATTGGAGGTCACATATTCCTTGCTTCTCTCATTCTGCTTGGCAATTCTGACATTGATGTCATTCTTGGCATGGATTGGTTGAAGGCCAATAAAGCTACGATTGATTGTGCTCAGAAGTCAATAACTCTGTTCCACCCTTCTGGCCAGATAGTCTATTCTCCAAATGAATCAAGTTCTATTCAGCTTTACACCCTCGATGCTAAACCTCTACCTCTACTTGAAAATGTTCCGGTGGTTTGTGAATTCCCTGACGTCTTTCCTGAAGAGTTGTCAGGGATGCCTCCGGACAGAGCAGTTGAGTTCGTGATCGAGCTTGAACCAGGTACTGCTCCAATCTCTAAGCATCCATACAAGATAGCTCCTCCTGAACTGAAATTGTTGAAGGAGCAAATCGATATGTACATGGAGAAAGGTTACATTCAACCTAGTTCCTCCGCTTGGGGTTGCCCAACTCTGTTCGTTGCGAAGAAGGATCAAACAAAGAGACTCGTGGTTGACTATCGTCCTCTCAACGAGAAAACCATCAAAAACAAGTATCCAATTCCTCGTATCGATGATCTTTTTGATCAACTTGCTGGAGCCTCAATATTCTCAAAGTTGGACTTGAGGATGGGTTACCATCAAATAAAGATCAGAAAGGAAGATATTCCAAAAACAGCTTTCACCACTCGGTACGGTCTATATGAATACACCGTCATGTCCTTTGGTCTCACCAATGCACCGGCGACATTCTCAAGACTCATGAATTCTGTCTTCCATGAATACCTCGACAAGTTCGTTGTGGTATATCTCGATGACATTCTGGTCTACTCCAAATCTGAGGAAGAGCATGGAGAACATCTTCGTCTCACTCTCATGAAACTTCGCGAGCATCATTTATATGCCCAGTTCTCCAAATGTGAGTTCTGGATACCAGAAGTTGCTTACCTTGGTCATGTCATCTCCGCCAAGGGCATAGCCATTCATCCAGAAAAGGTTAAAGCAATTGTTGATTGGAAACCTCCTAAGACGGTAAAACAAGTTAGAAGCTTTCTAGGCTTGGCTAGCTATTGCCGTCGTTTCGTCCAAAACTTCTCCAAGATTGCCAAACCTCTCACTGATCTCACAAAGAAGGACAAGAAGTTCGTTTGGTATCAAAAATGTGATGAAAGTTTCAATCTCCTAAAGACTAAACTCACTTCTACTCCAGTTCTGGTTGGCCCAGATACTACCAAACCTTTCCAGATATTCTGCGACGCATCTCTCCAAGGTCTAGGTGCAGTTCTTATGCAAGAACGTCAAGTTGTGGCTTATGCTTCACGCCAGTTGAATGCACATGAGCAAAACTACCCCACACATGACCTAGAACTTGCAGAAGTTGTGTTTGCCCTCAAGAAATGGAGGCAATACTTGTTGGGTAACCACACTGAAATCTTTTCCGATCATAAAATTCTGAAATACATCTTCACTCAACCAGATCTAAACCTCAGGCAAAGGAGATGGATTGAAAAGATTAAGGACTTTGATCTCACCATTTCTTACACTCCAGGCAAGGCTAATGTTATGGCCGATGCTCTCAGTCGCAAGTCATATTGCAATAATCTCATGATCATCGAAAGCCAACCTCCACTTCATGAAGAATTCCTGAAGCTGAACCTTGGTCTTGTTCCTCAAGGTTATCTTGCGATCTTGACAGCCAGTCCAACTCTAGAGGACAAGATTCGTTCTGAACAACTTCGTGATGCTGAAATCAAGAAGATGGTAGAACACATCAAAGAAAGCAAGGAGAAATTTAAGTCCTTCTCAATTGACGACAAAGGAACTGTGTTCTTCGAAGGACGCATTGCAGTTCCTCAAGTTCAAAGTCTCAAAGATGTTATTCTCAAGGAGGCTCATGAAACAACTCTTTCCATTCACCCTGGAAGTACAAAGATGTACCAGGATCTTAAGACACTGTATTGGTGGCCTGGCATGAAACGTGAAATTGCTCAATACGTTTCTGAATGCGACGTTTGTCAACGTGTTAAGGCAGTCCATCAGAAAACAGCCGGTCTACTCCAACCTCTGAAAATTCCTGAGTGGAAGTGGTACATGATTGAAATGGACTTCGTAACTGGTTTTCCAAAGTCCAAGAAGGGCAACGATGCAATCTTCGTTGTTATTGATCGTCTCACTAAAGTAGCTCACTTCTTTGCTGTCAAAGAAACAATCTCAGCTAGCCAGTTAGCAGAACTCTACACGGCAAAGATTGTTCCTCTTCATGGTGTTCCATTGGAAATAAGCTCAGACCGTGGAAGCATATTCACTTCTCATTTCTGGAAAAGCTTTAAAGAAGCATTGGGCACCAAACTTCTGTTCAGCACAGCTTATCACCCTCAGTCTCAAGGGCAAGTCGAAAGAGTCAATCAGATTCTCGAGGATATGCTCAGAGCATGTGGTCTCTCCTTTGGCATGAAATGGGAGGATTGCCTTCCATATGATGAATTCTCCTACAACAACAGCTACCAGGCAAGCCTAGGCATGGCACCATTTGAAGCACTCTATGGCCGCAGATGCAGGAGTCCAATCAATTGGTCTGGAGCTGGTGAACGTTCACTCTTAGGCCCTGACATTGTTAAGGAAGCCGAGGAGAAAGTTCGCATCATTCGTGACAATCTCAAGATTGCTCAGTCTCGTCAGAAAAGCTACTATGACAGCAAGCACAGGGATATGATCTACGCACCTGGCGACAAGGCATATCTCCGTGTAACTCCCCTCAGAGGCACTCATCGTTTCGGTGTGAAAGGAAAGCTTGCACCAAGATACATTGGTCCTTTCAACATTCTCTCAAGGCGTGCGGAAAATGCCTATCGTCTTGAACTTCCAGAAAAACTATCCAAGGTGCACGATGTGTTCCACGTGTCACAGCTCAAGAAGTGTTTCAAAGATCCAGATCGTGCAGTTGATCATGATTCCATTGAACTGCAAGATGATCTATCTTATGAGGAGCACCCTATTCAAATTCTCGATGAGACCGAGCGTAAGACTCGCAACAAGAGCACCAAGTTCTTGAAAGTGCAGTGGTCGCATCATTCCGATAAAGAGGCAACGTGGGAGACCGAAGAGGATCTTCGCAAGAAGTATCCGGACCTTTTCCTTTCTCAGTAGGAATCTCGGGGCGCGATTCCTTCAAGGGGGGGCGTTTTGTAACATCCCAAGTATGAAAAACCACCCCTAGCATGTTTGTTTCTTGTTTAATTAAAGTTTTGCATCATGTCATCATATTCATTGAATTGTTTGCATTTGTTTTACCTTGTTTTCCATTTGTTGCTTCTGTTTTACTCTGTTTTCACAATTCAAATTCAAACATTATTCAAACATTTATTTCATACTTGCTCTGTTACAACCTTTTAAATAAAAATTTCAAATAAAAACAACCAATTTGTTTTCATGATGCTCAACTATTAAAATGATGGTTTTAATCAATCAATTAATTCCAAATCACATTCAAAATTCAAATACATTTCACAAACAACACCCAAGTTGAAAATATGAAAATTACCAAACAATTATAAGCATTTAATCTAATTAAACAAAGGGTTCACCCTATTAAAAAGTTTGGTTTCATTAATAGTCACTTAATAAGCAATTTCTCCCAAATTTGAATTAAATACAAACAGCAAATTAAATTTGAAAATTTTGGAAAATAAAAGTTAGCATTCAGTTGCTATTGTAAAAACTAACCTAACCATAATTTTTTCCAAATTTTCCTAGCCCTAAAAACTACCTTTTTCTTCCTATTCTATTTTCTGCAAAAAAAAAACAGAAGGAGGAAATTTTTAAAAATAAAAAACGGGCGCAGGGGCAGTGGGCTGCGCCAGCCCACCCTTTTCCTTTCTCTCCCTCGCGGCCCAGCCTTTTCCTCCCCCGCGCTGGCCCGGTACCAGTTCGCGTCGCCACCCCTCTTCTGTTTCGCGTACGGCAGCGATCGCAGCGGTGCCACGTCGCCGCCGCCGCGAGCAGACGGCCGTCCTCGCTCCCGAGCCCCTATAAAGCTAGCCCTAGGCCGCGCCGCAGCCCTAGCCTAGCTACTCCCTCTTCCCTCGAGCTCCCGCCGCCGTTTTCCCCTCTCGCTACCACCTCCCTTCCCTCTGCAACCTCACCGGAGCGCCGCCGCCTGAAACCACGATGGCAGCCGCCGCAGCAGCCCTCCATCGTCCACGCTAACCACGGGGATCGAGCCGCCGCTTCTCTCTCGAGCCCCTCGACACCACCGCAGCCGCAGAGGAGGTCCAGGTTGCCGCCGCTGTCAACGTCGTCGCCGGAATCCTCCCTCGGGCCTCTGCTCGACGACATTCGCCGGTGAGCAGTCGTTGGCCTCCACCTCCTCCCTCTCTGCTTGCGCAACACGAGCACGCACGCATCACGCACACGATCTGCACCCCAGCAGCAGCACGAGCACAACAGCAACGGCGATCGCCGCCGGTGTTTCCCTCTCCGACGAAGTTGAGTTGCTTTCGTCGTCAGATAAAAGTTCAGATACGTGAACTGAACCTTAACCTGTCATCGACGCGTATACTGACAACAAACGAAACACAGCGCACTGGTTACAGCGACAGCGCGCGCACCCCGGAGCCCAGGGTTCGATCCCTGGCTCGCGCACGGGAGAAAATCCCATCTTTTTTCCGCGCAGCGCTGACAGGGTGGCCCCCTGTTAGCCACTGCGTTGCCACGCAAGCACGCGCTGGCCCAGGGCCCATCTGGCAGTGCCTTGGGCTAGCTATCTGTGCGGTAACAAATGTTTTTCCAGCTTTTCTGTTTTAAATCAAAGTCCTTTTAAATTGCATATTGGTCCCTAAAACTAAAACCCTAATAACTTTTATTTTATAACTCCAATTAATAAAAATAAAATATGTGCACTGCCCCAAATTCAATTATCTACCTATTGGTAACATTTGTTTTCTGTTTTGAATTTTCCCAATGCATTCAAAATTTGAATTCAAAAAATTCAATTGTAATTTGCTAAAACCCATAACTAATTCATACTTAATCCAAATAATGCAAATAAAATATGTTTTCCATGCTATTTCAAACCACCTATTCAAATATAAATTTTGTTTCATGGTTTGAATAATCAAAATTGCTTAAATAATTTAAACCTTGTTTAAATCATTTAAATTTGATAAAATCATAACTTGCTCAAATTAAATTATTTTTTAACATGCAAAATATGTTTTCAAACTAGAAAAGTATAAACTTTTCAAATGTGAGTTTGAATTTATGTTTTGAACAAATAAAATTCAACTAATATTCAAACATGTTTTAAATTCATTTAAAACTTGTTTAATTTTGTTTAAGTCATAATAAATTCATCCTAATTCCTTTTTCAATATTTGAAACAAGTAATCCAACTAAAATTTTGTGTTCTTTTCAAATATGAATTTTGTTATTTATTTTTGCACAATTTAAATTGGTGAAAACAACAACTATTTGTGTACTCCCATTAAGGAACCAAAAATTCCCTAAATTAAAAAATAAATTTCTAAATTGGTAAACCTCATTTCCATTTTGTTATATTCTTGTTATTTTGTTGTTTTCCTCATCCATGCATCATACTAATCCACTTTCACCTGTTGGTTAATTGGAAAACAATTGTTTCAACCATAATTCATGGGCTTTTCATATGCAACTCAAAATTGCATATGTGTCCATTTAAATTGTGTTACCATGTCAACTAGTTTATTTTGATGCATCCATTAAATTGTCATGCATCATCCCATGATTGTGCATTATGCCATGTTATTGATTGTTTATCTTTCTGTATTGTTTGTTTGCTTCTTCCCGGATAGACGACGGCGTTGAGACAGACGATACTTACGACACCCCTTCTGAGGATCTAGCCCAGTACCAGGCTACTGAGTTTGCAGGCAAGTTATCACTCACATGAACCATTGTGTTCCTTTCAACATTGGTTACCGATACTTTCCGTTGTCTATTTCTGCTAGCCATATGTATCGTTGCTTCTGTTACGAACCTATCACATGATACCCTGAACCCTGTTATTGCCTCACCCCCAGTCCTATAACCCCGTTGCTTGGGCCCGTGTCTTACTAGCATGCTTAGGGTTGTTTTGCTCGAGTCTGTTATCAGTTACTTTCTGTTATCATATTTGTTTATATTCGGGGGCTCGATGTTAAACCACAACCTGTTAATTTGAGGTAATAATAAATTGCTGATAAGGCACCGGCAGGAGGCCCGGTGTGGTTTTGAGGCCTGCTAGTGTCGACCCTAATTAGGAAAAGGGTCTTGTCTACTGATCCATGATGAGCGCACTATCCGCATGTGGGAAGCGTGTATGGGCGCCCCCCTCAATTTGATTCGATTCGCATCTCGTCCAAATCACCACACCTAGTTCGGGCTTTCCATTTGATGCACGCATATGCAGGTACGAACCCGAGGCCAGGGTGGAACTTTTGTAGTCGGCATTTAGGGTGGCGTGGTCTTCCAGTGCTATGAGGGTCCCCTTTTCTTCGTGGGGCTCGATTAGCCGCGCACGCACATCACGTGGTGCTTTGGGCTTGATGCGAAGAAGAGTTGAGTTGTGTTGAGTGCCCCGCTTGGTGGGAAAGGCCTTCCCATCTGGCGGGTTATTCTTACGTGTACGGCCAAATTGGTGCACCCCTGCAGGGATAAATCTTCTCGAGAAGCCGTGTTTTCCGCGGTTATGGTTGACTTGGTGAAAGTACTTGCTAACAAGTACTCAGAACAACTTACACCTAACTGATGATAACTTGACTAGTAATAGGCTTATTGACACAACAATTTGATCCATCATTAATCCAACTGTGTGAGTTATCCTCGGATTGCTTCTTTGGATAAGGGGCGAGATCCAGGATGGGTTTGTGTGGTGGATAGTTGTAGTTGGTTACGATACGCTATCTTATCCCCCTTTCTGATAGCCGGAAGTTGTAGTATGTTCTGTAGTTGGTTAGTGCAGCCAGTTGCAGCATCTTTTATATCCCTTCCTTCCGTTGAACCCAAGGCATCTGTGCTTGGTGTTGACGGGTTACACTTTGGTGAACTGTGAGTCTTGCTTGCCAGTACGTTTATGTACTGACCCCTTTGGGGCTGTGGTTTCCGCAGACTACGCTAACGAGGATCCCCGTGACGGCTACTACGTAGAGTTTGACGAGGCTGCTGACGAGTAGGTAGCGGACCCGGGCAGGATCCGAGACATCGTGCATGGGCTCCGTTTTCTTTTCATTCCCGGCTTCTTAAGCCTATTTGGATTTGTCTGTACTCAGACCCTTTGAATGCTTCCGCTGAGATGTAATGATGTTATGTTGGGACATGTGTCCTCTAGTTGATTGTATTTGCTATGTCTGCTCTAGTGAGAGCTATTTGCAACTTATTTCCATCTTTTGTGTCTTAGAGATCTGTTGTGCTATCATTTTGTTCAACACCGTTGACGTACCATGTGTGTATGGTATGAAGTACGTCAATGGTAGTATCCTGATTTCTATGGGATGGTTTACGTAGAGTGTGAACAGATAGGGTTTGGTTTGTCACACATGCTGTGTGTTGGCCTACTCGTAAGAGATGCGGGTGCCGGTAAGCCCCGTAATCCAACCAACTACTGTTCGACGGAACTGCGAGTATCCTCTAGAAGTCCGGGTGCGACACTGTGGCTCGGGCTCCTCGCAGCAAGGCTACTCCGGTGACTGCATCCCGCAAGAGCGCCCGTGGGGAGGGCCTTACGGAGGGTCCCGTGCTGGAACGAGCCATGCTCCGCGCCAAGGTTGTCAACGACACTTTAGGTCCGTGTCTTGTTCCCCCTTTGGCTGATTTCTCTGTGCTCCCTGCCCTTTCCGACGACCATCTCCTTAGAGTTGCCGCAGATGCTTGCATAGTGTTCAACTCCCCCGAGTCATCTCCGTTAGAATGCCTTTCGCTCTTCCGCGCCACTGAGTTGGCCCAGGCGGAACTTGCCCAAGCCAGGGAAGCTCTGGTCGTTCAGCAAGCTGCTGCTGAGCGCATCGCGCTACAGGAAGTGGGCTCTTCCGTGGCCACTGCCTCGTCCCTCTCTCCCGACAGGGGGGCGGAGAGGGCCCCTTCCCCCCAGCCTCCTTTGGCCCTGGCCAGCCCCGGTGAGTCCGGCCCGACCAAGCGTCGCCGTAGAAATGTGCCGCCTACCCCCGCTTCCAGGAAACCCTATACACGCCTAGCCAAGCGTGTTGACGCTGCTGTCCAGTCTCACACCCGCCAAGCACGGGATAAAACTCCAGTGTCTTAATGTGTTGGCTCTTTCTCAATATCCGCGGGTTCGGTGTTCTGGGGCGCCGAACCATGATCAAAGACCTACTTCGGAACCACAAGATCGATGTCATCTGCCTACAAGAGACGATCAGACAGGATTTTACTGATAGCGAGTTGCGCAGCTTAGAAGTGGACAATAAATTTTTCTGGACCTGGCTAAGCGCGTCGGGCCGTTCTGGAGGTATGCTCATAGGCGTTAAGGACGATCTCTTCGATGTAGGTTCGATAGACAAGGGCGTCTTCTACCTAAGCCTCGAAGTTCTGCACCGTCCCTCGAATTCTAAGTTCTGGTTCATCAACGTTTATGGCCCTACGGACCACTCTAGATCAGCTGAGTTCTTAGACGAACTCACTGCGAAGCTGACAGGGTGTCAGCTTCCCATTATTATGGGAGGTGATTTCAACCTCATCAGAGGTAGCCAAGATAAAAGCAATGATCTGATCAACTGGGCCAGAGTTGCGCTTTTTAATGAACATATTGCTTCCTGGGGGCTCCAAGAGGTTGAGCGCTCGGGAGCGCCATATACCTGGACAAATAAACGGATTAACCCTGTCCGATGTGTCCTGGATAGAGTTTTTATCTCAACCGAGATTGAACGCTTGTTCCCTTTGTGCTCCTTGGTGGCAGAAACATGCTTGGGATCAGACCATACCCCGCTGATCCTTGATTCAGGTGCGGGACCATCCCCTAGAAGCAATAGGTTTTTCTTCGAAACCGGGTGGTTGGCGCTGCCACAATTCCATGCACTCATGCACACAACTTGGGAATCCCTGTCTAGCCAGGTTGGCGGTAGGGACATTATTGACTGGTGGATGTTTAGGAGTGGCGGCGTTAGGAGAAAACTCCGCGGCTGGAGTAGAAACCTGGGTCTTCAATCCCGCTCTCAAAAAGATAGTCTTTTAGCCCGTATCAAGGACTTGGACCTCAAGGCAGATTCTTCAAGCCTCGATGACGAAGAGTGGGCTCTCCGTTACGAACTTGAAGACCAGCTCCTTCACCTCTTTCGGTTAGAGGAAGAGTATTGGCGCCAACGTGGACGTGTTCGCTGGGCGCTCGAGGGCGATGCCAATACAGCATACTTCCACGCGGTGGCTAACGGTAAACGTCGCAGATGTAATATCTCCTCCCTCATCTCGCACCAGGGGGTCATTTCAGAGAAAGCTGCGTTGGTTGCGCACATTTACGAGTTCTATAGGGAGCTACTTGGGTCCAATACCGCTAGGTGTTGCGGTTTTGCGCCCCATGTGTGGGGTGGGCTAGCTCAAGTGTCCGATATCGATAACGAAGCCATTTCACGTACCTTCTCGGAAGAGGAGCTTGATAGTATTGTCTCCGAGATGAAGACTGACATGGCACCTGGGCCAGACGGCTTTCCAGTAGCCTTCTTTAAGCGATTCTGGCCCTTAGTCAAACGAGGAGTCCTTCATATTCTTAACGATTTTGTCCTAGGGAGGATAGACATCTCTAGACTCAATTTTGGGGTCTTGGCACTTATTCCTAAGGTCACAGGGGCGGACCGGATCACCCAATTTCATCCCATTGCCTTGATCAATGTCATCTTCAAGATCGTTTCAAAGGCGTTCTGCTCTAGATTAGATCCTATTGCTAATAAAGTCATCAGCCCTAACCAGACGGCGTTCATCAAAGGCCGTTACATTTTGGACGGGGTGTTGGCCCTCCACGAGATAGTACATGAGCTCAAGAGTAAGAAGCTAGGGGGCATCTTACTTAAGCTCGATTTTGAAAAACCTACGACCGGGTTAATTGGGATTTCCTGCTAGAAGTGCTGCCCCGCAAAGGTTTCGACGCAGGCTTTGTCCACCGCATTTCCCAACTCATCTCCGGGGGCCAAACGGCCATCTTAATCAATGGGGAGATGGGCCCGTTCTTTCGAAACAAGCGAGGGGTCAGACAAGGGGATCCGATCTCACCCCTCCTATTTAACTTCGTAGCGGAAGCACTGTCGGCTATTCTGACTAGGGCGGCGGAGGCTGGCCACATTAGGGGTGTGGTTCCACACTTAGTCCAGGGCGGGGTGTCCCATCTCCAATACGCCGACGACACCATCATCCTCCTATAGTACTCGGAGCTTGCAGTCGCCAATCTGAAATTCCTGCTGATGTGTTTCGAGAACATGTCAGGATTGAAGATCAACTATCACAAGAGTGAGGTAGTTGTCCTGAACGAACCTAGGGAGGTTCAGATTCGGGTGGCGCGTCAACTTAACTGTGCACTTGGGAAATTCCCAATGTTGTACTTAGGTTTGCCTATTTCGGATAAAAAACTTACCAAAGAGCAATGGGCTTTTCTGGTACAGAAACTGGCAGCTAGAGTAGAACCTTGGATTGGGAAATTCCTATCCTTGGGTGGGAGGCTTGTTCTCTCGAACGCTTGCTTGGATAACATTATGACGTATGCACTTGGCCTATTCCTTTTGCAAAAAGGAGTACACGCACAATTTGATTCCCATAGGGCTCGTTTCTTTTGGGAGGGAGCTGGCCCAGACCGCAAATACCATATGGTGAACTGGGCATCCATTTGTAAGCCCAAGGAGTTTGGGGGCCTTGGTCTTATAAATTCAAGACTTATGAACGAAGCCCTCCTCATTAAGTGGATCTGGAGGTTTTACCAATCCGAAGATTCCATTTGGGCAGGAATTATCCGAAGCAAATACGCCCCCAACGGCGATCTCTTTGCAGCTATGCCTCGTGGTGGATCACAATTCTGGCAGGGGCTCCAAAAGATCAAACACCTGTTTAAGGCTGTGGCCGTATTCAAGATCAATAATGGCGGTAGGACGCGCTTCTGGACGGATTGGTGGCAGGGAGAAGGTCCTGTTTGTCGTCGTTTCCCCCGCCTCTTCCAGTCCTCTGATAACCAAACCATCACTGTGGCCCATGCTTGCCAGCAAGGTATTTCCTTCCGCAGAGCGCTGAACCAAGAGGGCTTGGCTCAATGGCATGAGATTGACCTTCTCATCTAGGGCATAGAACTCAACGACGCCCCGGACGCGGTT
This sequence comes from Alopecurus myosuroides, assembly GCA_028641055.1. NCBI lineage: Eukaryota > Viridiplantae > Streptophyta > Magnoliopsida > Poales > Poaceae > Alopecurus > Alopecurus myosuroides. The sequence goes on from CM054058.1 coordinate 2,722,744, forward strand.
AGTTGGTCCCTTGACCCCTCGCACCAGTACACAGTTCGATCCATGTATGCTAGACTTTCCCAGGGGGTGACTGTCGCCCACGCTGCGGACCTTTGGAAGGCCAAGGTCCCCCTCAAGATTACAGTTTTCGCTTGGCAACTTATCCTAGACAGATTGCCCTCGGGACTGCAGCTGGCTGTCAGGCAGGGCCCCTCAGACGGCAGGTGTGCCCTCTGCCACGCTCCCGAGGACGCCACCCATATCTTCTTCATCTGCCCTTTGGCTAGGGTAGCCTGGAGTGCGCTTAGACAGGCCCTGGGGAGGGCCTGGAACCCACCTTCCTTCGCGCACTGGCACGCAATCATTAGCTCCCTTCACGGCCAACAGCGTAGAATGGTGTGGATCCGATTCCTCGCTCAATCGTGGGCCCTTTGGACGATTAGAAACAAGCTGGCTATGGAGAAAACTCTTATTAGGCACCCAGCTGACATCATTTTCAAAACCCTGTTGTTTTTGCAGCTTTGGGTCCCCGCTCTGACTCCTGAGGATCAGGCTGCGACTAAAAGGATCATCGCCGAGCTGAAGCTACTCCACCTCTCGTGCCTCCCACCTCGCCCCTCTGGTGGTGCCGCTGCTGTTTAGTTGGTTACTTAGCTTGCTTTCCTTGGCAAAAGCTGAATGCCGCAGCATGTTATTCTTGTTCCTGCTTTGTTGCATTTTCCTTTAGCCAAGCTGTGTGCCTCAGCATGTATAACGTTATTGTGGAACTCTCTTAGCTTTGTTAATTCAAGGCTGGGCAATAAAGCGTTTTATCTAAAAAAAATAAAATAAAAAATGAAAATTATGACTTCATAATCAGAGATTCTAGCAAACACCTCTTACTTGTAACTAAGTAACAACATTACATGTTGCACAGTTGAAACATACTTGTAAAATTATAGTACAAGCTTACTTCCTCACTATCGAACACATCTTTACTTGGCCAGTCATTGAAACGCTGGTTTGACTTTTGGTGTCAAGTAGGCAATGACATGTGATGCAGCCGACAGTGCAATCGCATCGCCAGACTAGTATATTCATGCACTACTCAGCGACTTAATTCTGATCTGCCTCGGCTGATCACTACTGATCACTAACATGCAAAGAGAAGAAGCATGAGACTTGTAGAATCACTGTGCAGAATCAGTGCGTATCGATCTGCGTTGCAAGTTGCAGATAAGCTGTAATGTAACCTTGCATGCGATGCGATCCCAGTAATTAAGACACCCATTGACAAAATCTTCCACTGGTTGATAACAATCACCCACGCTGAGCACGCGCCGTAATTTAAAACTAGGACAGGGCTCTATAAATAGCGATCTTCCGATCATGGTAACACTCACCTCATCTTGCCTTGTTCCATTCCATACAAGCTCCATCAGCTCGGCATGGCTACTACCAAGCTCATCTTCTCCTTTGCCCTCGTCCTCCTCCTAAGCGTAGGATTGTCCAGTGCCATTAGGGTAGTGAAGCATGACGCGGTTGCTGACAGCCAAGGCGGTGGTGCCGGAGTAGCCAGTGGCAGCGGCCAAAGCTCTGCCTCCGGCGGCGGCTCCGGCGGCGGTAGCGCCGAGTCGTATGACAACAAGAACTACGCCGCGGCCGATGGTTCCGGCGGAGCTGACGCCAGTTACGAAGGCCGCAACAAGGCTGCACGTGGTGGCGCAGCTGCCGTTGGGGCCGGAAAGGGCCACGCTGACGCCAGCGACGGCTCTGCAAATACCAGCGGGGACGGTCTTGGTGCCGGCGCTGGTGGGAGCAAAGGGAAGGGTAGCGGTTATGGCGGTGGCGATGGGAACGGGTCAGGGGTAGCTGAGAACGTGGGTCCGTACAGCTCCACCAACGCCAATAGCGGAGGGGCTGGATATGGCGCCGGCGGCGGTCGCAACGGTGGGTCTGGTCGTGGACAGGGAGTTGGATCGGGGACCAGCAACGGTGGAGCAAGCCCTTAACTGGAGCTCATTTCTAATCCAAATAATGCCGCTGGCGCCATTAGGGTACTGCTTGATGTTTGTTTCGTTTTCTGTTATATCCAGCTTGTCAGTGTGTGACACTATGTGTTTCTTCGAATTATGTTTCAGTTGTACCCGTCTAATTTCTAGTTAATTTCTATATCGAATTATTCAATTGTTGAATAATTAGGCATAATTTCCACGATTAATTCCAGAATATAAATCATGACAAAAGCAGCTATTAACATGTGGAACCAGAACATACTAGATGCAGCAGACAACATAAATAATAGCAACACGATCTCTCTAAACATGTAACCAGTAGACATGTTAAACAGACAGACCAGGACATTGATTCCGTACCGATCGTTTGTAGTAACATTGTTGATGACAACGTTGGCGATGACGGGTCGGAGTAGACGACGCTTGAGGCGACGGTACGCAGCACCGCCTAACTTGTTAGGCATACGAGCCGTCGTGGAAGCAGCGAGCAGTCGCGCGAAGCGCTTCCCAAAAACCTAATTCGCCCTCTCCCGTACAGGATCACAAAGGCGATTGGTTCCGGAGACCTGCTCTCCTGTTCGCCGGTGGACGCCGGTGCTCGGTATGGAGTAGGCTACGGTGGCGGCGCAAGGAACGAGGTCTGGCAAAACCTAGATTGGTTTCAGTATATGTACAGCGCCCACGGTGCGCGTCTTTTATAGTGCGGTTCGGAAAACCTTGCAGCACGCGATACGGGAGCGACCCGAACCGCCTCAGCTGTGACGCGTCCGTCACGACTACGAAATCGGTTTTCGAAAACAGCAAAATAAACATAAGTATTGTCTCGGCTCGAGGCTCGATTCACGAAACACGATCGTGACGTGTCGAGACGAGCGAGCGGCGGCGGAGGAGGAGGAGTGCGCGAGAGGCTCTCTTGTTCCCACTCACATACAATCCCTATAACACTCCACCTTATAAGGTGGTGTGCAACTCCTCCAACTTCCAATGTGGAACTAAACTTCCCACTCCCACCACTCACTAGTACACATGAGCCATTTTAGGATTTCAGCATTTGCTATTGGGCTCACTTGTATTGGGCCCAAATATTTCAGCATCTATTGCGCTAGTAGCTAAGTACAAGAGGTGCTTCCAACACATGCATGTAATGTAAGTTTGATCATTGTGTTTGTTTTGTTTTATGAACATGGTTCAAGATCGTTAAGAGCCATTTGCACCATGTATACTCTCTCTTCCATCCCCGCTGCGCCCTTGTTTCATAATATAGAGAAAAAAATATTGTGTTCTTTTGAATTTGAGATGCGGGAATCCAACCACCATGTTACATTGTTTTCATCTCCTTTCCCCAAAAAAATCATGACCATAATTTCACATCTCATAATACCTTCATGAAATCATGACCATAAAATCATGACCATGTTAGCTAACCCCATTATATTGTGTTTTTATTGCACATTTTGTCGGTTCATTTGCCAACTTCTTTAATGGATCAAGGGGGCTTCTTTAAGTGGGCTTTAATAGATCTAGTGGTCTTCTTTGATATCTTGGTGAACCTTATACGAAAGCCCATAGACATAGAAAATGGGGCCAGCTAAATCGGGACGGTACTCTCAAAGAAATTTAACTCATGAGAATACTTCTTTTCTTGTATGATCCATATGGGTATTCTGACCTGTCTTACAACAACAATACAACATTCAACTATATAGCTAGCTAACAAAATTTTGAGTTGAAAATCTAAAGCGATATTGTGGTGTGGTTCGAATTTGGCAAACCCTCTCGCCTCAACGGAATTCTTTTATATCACCATGTACAAATCTTTTAGCCGTGCCAAATAAAATCTGAGAAATCATCAAATCGTATTTGATTCAATAATGTTTACCCGTGCCACCTACCAAACAAATATACTCCCTTTCTTTTACTCGGAAGTAAGATTGCCATGGACTCTATAAACCATATTCCACGGTTGGAGCGCCAGATAGGGCGTGTGTCGACCATGCAGATAGATTCTTCTACTGCATCCACAAACGTACCATGTAGATCGGACCTACACCAACACTTCGAAAAATCATGAAGGTCGACGGACAGGATGACATAAGAGTATCGTCATCCACCGTGGGTCTCGTTCCCCTTTACCGCAGTATTGAGCAACAAGTTTCCCGTAGAGAGAAATCCCAATAGGGCATGGAGCAGATATGTCCCACCTACACATTTAGTTAGTTGATTGAGTTACGTATATGGTTAAGAAAAAAATTACGAAGTTGTTTCCTAATTTGAGGATTTCCGTCAAAATATCAAGGTAACTCCTATTGCAACATTTCGGTAGATTTGCTCACCGTATGTCAATGAGATTCATGGCATGCATGGATTTATTCCAAAGAGCATTGATTCCTATTAATCTTGTGTCCATAAGAATACCCCAACTGAAGCACCATGAAGTTTCAATGTTTCAAAGTGTGACATACACTCTTTAACATAATGACGGGTGTGTATAGTATTATACACACATGCATGCAATTGAGATATATATGTCTATTAAACTGCAAGGATCTGAAAAAGTTACTTCAGATACACACAAGATATGAGATATCTCAAGAACAAGTTTGTATGCAAGAGAAACAAAGATTAAGCTGTGGATTAACGTATGGGGTACTAAGTTTGGTACATATGAGGACTGAAGACATAGAATGTCTTAGTCTCCCAGGAATTTGGGTACCACTCTTAATCCTGTTTTCTTCTCCAGTAAAAGTTATGGGAGTTTTTTCATTATTAATGACTAAGGGAGAAGATGGATTGTGAATGAATATATTCCTTGGATATTTGGCCGGTTGGCTTTATTAATTTAAAGCCGGGCTCCGCTCGAGCCTCCCGTCTAAAAAAAATGAATATATTCATTACACTTTGGAATCAGAGAGAAAATTTTATCATAAGTTAATGATAAATAAAGGGTTTGATTTAAGAAGACAAGAGTGTCATGATTGACACACTCATAAAGTATCCCAGTACAACTGGTGTCATTCTTAATGTTGAATATATTTTCTATTACAGAGCAAACACCAAAATAGAGATTACTAAAAGTTTATGGCATAAAATCTGGTAAAACCAGAATTGGATTATATATTATTGATGTTCAAAATTGTTGTTTAGTTTTGTTCTTGCGTATAGTGATTTAATCACAGGAATACTAGATCAGTTGCTCTTATGTGCAACATGATACGAGAATTACTATGGCTTAAAAAGGACTAGCAAAGGGAAAAAAGGGAATAATGGGTGATGGAGTAGGATTACTACATTCATCATATAATCCTTTGGGATTTATTGTGGGTAATGGCACTTTTTGCCTCTATGGGGACATAAGTTTGACTTATGACCTTGTGGATCGGATACAATGAATCCCGCAAGTAGACATAAATAATATTAACGCACTAAAAGATAAATGATAGAAACAATTATTTTTGTAACAAGATATATTCCTAGCCTAGTCATGGAATTGAGTTACAAGGTTTAGCGAGCATCCAGAACGTTGTGGAAATATTCGACAAATTTAATCACAAGGAAAAAATGAGTTTATTGAGTGTCTAAGTGACCTTATCCATACTTGTTGTATAAGGATGGATTAAGGATGTTAAAATTCCATTACATCTTTCATAAATCATGCTTTAGGGACTAATACTTTACACTAAAAAATAAAGCCATCTAAAATTCATATGGGATGTAAAGTATTGACAAGACACCACAAAATGAATGTTTGCTTCTATAATGGTTATCCCAATTATAGGAAATTTTTGCCATCACCAAGGAAAAAGTTTTTCCAGGGGTGTTCTCAAGAAACTTGTTCAGAAAGTTAGTGGGAGGATTGTGCAGTTTGACGATATTAGATCTTCATAATAATATAAGAGTTGCGTAGGAATGAAAGTAATTTTCGTGGTTGCCATCTTGAAATGATGTAGAAGTGGTTACATGTGATGTAAAACTTCGATCGAGCTTAGTGACCGAACCAAGTAGATAACAATATCATTGTTTCCACAATAATGAGAATTCAATCTAAGGAAGCAATCATGGACCCTAACTCCAAAGATATGGTTATACACCATGAAATCCGGATGGACAGTGTAAATGGAAGACAAGTTTGGAACTTGGTATCAGGTTTTTGTGTTCTGTAACAAGGGCATAGAGCCTACCTTTTTCTTTAATGTATCAATAAACAAAATGGATGAAAAAATACATGAAGGATTGGCTTCTTTACAAGCTAAATAGAATGACTACGATGATATTTAATCTCACGTAGCATGAGTTTTATGTTTACACAAATTATTCATGCAAGAACTACATAAATTGTCTACAAGATATTGCAAGTGAGAATATTTTATCAAGAATATGCTAGAAGAAAATTCAAGTTTTATTTACCCATTCATGGAACTAAAATAAGGCATTAAGGAGTAGAGATCTTCACCAAGATGAAATGATCAAACAGTTTCACATCATCAAGGATGGTGAAGAGGCTTAAGGACATAAGAAATTTAGTGAGAACACTAAAGAATATTTCTAATATTTTATGTGAACAACATATTGGTACTTGAAAATATTATTAACATAGTAAAATGTTTCATTGAAATAGTATTTGAGTGAAATGACTAAGAACAATGTAGTATAAGTATTTCCACTTTGGAAGTGGGTAAGTGATAACATTTGAGTCGAAAGTTCATGATAGAACTTGCCTGCATAAGACAGAGTATGGTTTGTTATTTTCCATTACATGTCTATGCTGGATCAAACGTGTTAAAATCATAGTGCTGAATTGGTGGAAACAATAAATTAGCATCTCGGTGCAAACCAAGGAAAGGGTTTCTTCTGAAATCTAATACTTATACAAAGCATATCTATTCATAAATGCAGAAGGAAACATATGATAGACGATATGGATGAATAATTGGATCAATCATGTACGCCATAATATGTACACAAAACCGGATATGTATTATGTTCTAAGTGCTATAAACATAAACCAAAATCCAGGAACATCAGCAAAAAGGCGAACCAAAATTCGCGAGAGTTGACGGAGAATGCAATTTAACTTTCCTGGCAACTCCCTTAGCAAAATAGGCAAAGAGAACACTTAGAGAAATAAACGCGGTTGTCCCACCAATGCCCAAATTCTTGAAGTATTCCAATACGCCAATTAACTGGGATCAGTCAGATCATCCCGGAAACATCCCAGAACCCGGCACACAAGCTCTAATTGTAAGCCCTATTGTTCAAAATACTAGGCTAAAAACAGTGCTGATGGATGGAGGATCCAGTATCAATATTATGTATCTGGATACACTGAAGCATTTGGGAATTTCCGAGACCCAGCTCAAACATAGCAACATACGTTTCCACGGCATCGTTCTTGGAAGGCAAGCATATTCCCTAGGAGAAATTTCCCTACATGTAACCTTTGGAGAAAGAGAACATTTCCGACAGGAAAAAAACTCTTTCGAGGTGTTGCCGTTCGAAAGTGTATACCACGCAATACTCGGACGTCCAGCTTTCGCCAAATTCATGGAAAGATTATGTTATATTTATAACAAGCTGAAAATGCCAGGGCCAAAAGGAGGAGTAATCACCATATCGGGCGGCTTCAAATTGGCGAACGAGCTGGAAAAAGGAAACACCCTTTGCGCCGAAAAAGTAATTGCTAAGGAAGAATTGAAAGAGTTGGCAAAGGAAGTATCGCCAATGGAAATGCCGGCATGAAAAGAAAGTCGGAAGCCATCAGATAGCTTCAAAGCTTCTTAGAATACAAGACAGGTTGTCCTAGACCCCAAAGATCCGAAAAAATTTGTCGTAGTGGGGACAGTGATGACCGACAAATAGGAAAGCGCGCTCATCGAGTTCCTCCGTGAGAACTGGGATATTTTTGCCTGGTGTCCTGCGGACATGCCGGGAGTACCCAGGGAACTTGATGAACATCAATTGAAGGCAATTCCAGGTTCAAAACCCGTCAAACAAGGTCTCCATCGTTTTGATGGAAGAAGACGGAAGGCTATAGGCAAGGAAATTATACGGCTTTTAGCAGCTGATTTTATCAGAGAAGTTATACATATTGATTGGTCTGTAAACCCAGTATTAGCCCCGAAGAAAGATAGTAATGTTCTTAGGATGTGTATAGATTACACCGGATTGAACAAATTGTGTCCAAAAGATAGGTTCGCATTACCGCGGATCGATCAAATAATAGATGCCACTGCTGGCTCTGAGCTTTTATGATTTTTGGATGCTTACTCCGCGTATCATCAAATACGTATGAAGGAGGAAGATCAAATCAAAACTTCCTCATAACCCCGTATGGAACATACTATTACATAACCATGCCTTTCGGCCTGATGAACGCAGGTGCTACATACTAGCATTGCATGCAACGTTGCTTGCATAGCCAAATCGTCAAAAATGTTCACTTTTACGTGGACGATATTGTCGTAGTTTCCAAGGAAAAAGACACACTCACACTCCTTGAAGATCTACGAGAAACCTTCGAAAATTTGCGCACTTACAAAATGAAGTTGAATCCATTAAAGTGCGTATTCGGGGTTGCCTCTGGAAATCTTCTGGGTTTTATCGTTTCTCACAGAGGAATATAAGTAAACCCGAAAAAGATCAAGTCAATCTTGAACATCAGAAAGCCTATGTGTTTAAAGGATGTAAAAGGATTGACGGGGTCTGTAGCCGTCGTCAGCAAGTTTATAAGCCGGGTAGGAGATAAAGCTCTACCATTATAAAAATTGTTGAAGAAATCCAACAATTTTGAATGGACAGAAAAGGCGGACAAAGCATTAACCCAGCTGAAAGAAACCTTGTTGAACGCACCAATTTTGGAGTCGGTAAAGGACGAAGAACCTATGTTGTTGTATCTAACAGCAACAAACAGGGTTATTAGAGATGTGGTAACTGTGGAAAGACGGAAAGAAGAACAAAGCATACCGGATAAACATCCAGTATACTATGTTAGCGAATTTTTCTCCGAATCAAAGCAAAGGTATCCACATTATCAAAAACTGGCATATGGCGTGTTTTCGCATCTAGAAAACTCCGCCATTATTTCCAAGGACATTCCATAACAGTGGTAAGCAAAGCACCACTAGGGGATATCATTAACAATGCAGATGCAACAGGCCGAGTAGCCAAATGGGGAGCTAGCTTCGTTCGACATTAAGTACCAACCCCGGACGGCAATTAAATCCCAGGTATTGGCAGATTTTGTCGCCGATTGGACAGAAGCAATGGAGAACACACCAATGCCGGAGTCGGAATACTGGATCATGCACTTTGATGGATCCAAGATGAAAGAAGGTGCTGGAGCTGGTGTAGTGCTAAAATCCCCAAAAGGTGACATTATGGAGTATGTATTGCAGATACACTTCAACGCCAGTAATAACATGACAGAATACGAACCATTGCTTCATGGCTTGGATATTGCAAAAGAAATAGGCGTCAAACGCATACTATGCTATGGTGACTGAGATTTGGTACAGCATCAGCTAAACCAAAAATGGGACGCCAAAAGTCCCATCATGGCCGAATATCGGAGAATGGTGGACGAGTTTGCCATTTGCTTGTTTGAATTTGAAGTACTTCACCACAAAAGGGAAGAAAATTGGATCGCGGATGCATTAGCCCCCATGGGGTCGGAAAGAGTGAGAACCCTACCACCTGGTGTGTTTGTCCAACACTTGCACGAACCATCGATCAAAGGTGGAGATGTTGATTATCCTCTCATTTCTGAATTAAGTGAAGTTCTGGTCGTTAACCCGGATTGGACAATTCCATACTTAAACTTCTTAGTCGACTAGAATTTCCCGGACGGAGCAGACGAGGTCTTGCAAAGGAAGATACAACACCGATGCAAAGGATACACGGTAATTAATGGTTGCATGTATAAGCGCAGCACTGTCGGATTTTTCAACGATGTATTTTGCCAGAGGAAGGACAAGAAATTTTGCATGAAATCCATGCAGGAGATTACGGACATCATGCTCAATCAAAAGGCGTAGTCAAAAAAGCATTCCGTGCAGGGTTTTTCTGGCTCACAGCCAAGACAGATGCCGAACACATAGTAAACACATGTGTCGGATGTCAGTTACGCCAAGCAGACGAATATGCCATCTCAAGCACTCAAAACTATACCTATAACATGGCCGTTCGCGGTCTGGGGGATAGATATGATGCGACCATTCAAAACTGCAAGAGGCGGACTTACACATCTACTCGTTGCAGTGGATAAGTACACAAGGTGGGTGGAGACGAATCCCATCAAGAAACTTGACGGTGTGACTGCCATAAACTTCATCATTGATGTAGTCATGAGATACGGCGTTCCACACAGTATAATCACCGACAATGGGACAAATTTCTCTATTGGAGAGTTGGCAAAATATTGTCGACAAATGGGAATACTCCTAGATCTTGCATCTGTGGCTCACCCACAATTCAGTGGGTAGGTTGAAAGAATGAATAGCTCAATCCTGCAAGGCATACGCCCAAGACTCGAATCTCCTCTTCATAGAGCAGCTGGAGCATGGGTAGAAGAATTACCTTCCGTGCTTTGGAGTACTCGAACGGCGACAAATAGATCAACAGGGCAAACCCCGTTCTTCTTGGTCTATGGCGCAGAAGCAATACTTCCAACGGACATGCTCCATGATAGCCCAACAGTGCAGGCTTATGATTACTCGGATGCCGAATGTGCATGACAGGATGCCGTCGATCTTTTAGAAGAAGAACGAGACCTTGTGCTTCAAATATCCTCCATTTATCAGCAAGGTCAAAGAAGGTGACCTAGTGCTAAGATTGGTGCAAGAAAGGAAGCACAAGTTAGCCCTAGTCTAGGAGGGACCATTTGTAATTAGCAAAGCTATGGATAATGGATCTTATTATCTTGTAGATATTCGGGACACGGAAGATGATCCCAAACGTCCGAATCGCAAAAGAAAGAGAAAGATAGATGTTGAATTAGGAGAGACAAAAAGGCCTTGGAGCATCCAGCAGTTACGTCCCTTCTACACTTAGTTCATTTTTATGTAAACATATTTGAGATCATGAAATAAATTTGTCGGAATTCATGCATTACTGTTTTATCTGTTTTCATACAAAGCATAAGTCTGTCTTATCTATTTCCCAATGATCTTTCAAAATACTCAATGTTAACCCGAATTGTGCCTGCGTGCTCGGAGTTATAAAACCGAATGCTTTTCGGCCTAAGGAGGCTTAAGGAAACCCAGATTGTGCCTGCGTGCCTGAGTTTCATACAATTTTAAAATTCCTTACTTTCTCTAAATTATTATTTGATTGTTTATATGATGGGTCACTGCAATTAGTAAGTAAAAATGCCTTTAGTACGATCCATGTTTCCGAGTGACTGATCGGTTATACCCAGTCACTTGGCATGAAGATTACGTACTATCGAGCCATTTCAAACACTAAGGACAGTTAAGACATACAAAACAGAGAACTTAGAAGATAAACGAATTAAAAACCTGGAAAACTTGCAAAGGCTTAATAATTTAACTGCAAAAGCGGAGTACTTGTTTATACAAAAAAATAGATAGCATTACAATAAGTGTTACATTGTAGGAACAGTAATTCTTATATTTTCCCATCTTCTACCCAGGAATTCAAGCAGCTTCTTCAGCATCCGAGTCTTCGTCTTTGCTGCTGGATTCCTCTGGAGTTGTCGGAATCTCTTCTTCGGCGTAAAAGGTGGAGATGTTCACCATATTGGAAATATTGGTGGTGTGGCCTTTGATTTCATCAAAGATGTTGGCCCGCTGAGCATCCGTGTATCCCTGAGGAATGCCGGATGCCACGCGCCAAGACTTAGCGGTGGTATAGTGCATACGCATGAGCCCAAGGGCCATGCGTGCACCACCGCGAGCCGTGGAGCGAAACCAAGACTCTTTGCGGTTCGCCACCTCCACGATCGCTTCCGGAAGTTTGCTAACTTCCGAGAACTCCCCTGATTTGTCGGGAATGTACTTATTAATAAGTAACATCCCCGCAGCTTTGATCGCGGTGAAGAACTTCTCGAAAGCCCGGATTCTTTCAATCCGGGTTAGCTGGGGGCTACCTTTTGTTTCAAATCAACAAAATAAAGTTAATGAAAGCAGAAGAAGGGAAAAGGACAAAATCTGGTAAAAGTAAAAATACTTACCGAGGATGCGGTCCATTTCCGTGCCTTCCGCCAGGCGCTGGTTCAGGGCGTTCTCCATGTCCCTGATGGTGGCTTTGTCCTTCTCGGCCTGGTTGGAAGCCTTGGACACGGCAATGCCGACAGCCAGTTGGCTGGCCTCCATGTCTTTCTGGAGCTTCATAGTGATTTTGTGAAGTTCCATGTTTTCCTTGCGGAGGTTCTCCCGATTGCCAGCATCTTCAGCAATATGTTTGGTTTTCGCCAAAGAAGCTGAAAAGCATGTAAAAAAAGAAGAGCTAGAAACTCGGAAAAATACGTAGAAAATTTTCCAAGCAAAAGCAATGAAAGAACTTACCTGCTGATTCATCCAGCTTTTGCTGAACGGAGGCCAACTCAGATTCTTTATCTTCAATAATATTAAGAAGGGTTTTCACCTCCTTATTCTTGATGCTGAGCATGTTGAAAACCTCCATGTTAATGGTTTCAGCAGTTTGCTGAAACATGGAAAAGAAACAAATTGCTTAAGTGAAAAAATCAAGCAAGGTAATGGAAAAGGCATTAAGTAAAAAATGTAAACTTTTGACAAAATACTTGGGGGCTAGAGATATTACCTGGCTCATCTGTTGCAAACCCGACAAGTTCTCGTTGAATTCTTTTGCATACTCTGCAAGAAGAATCCCAACGTGGCAAAGGCCGTCCTGGATGACCTTCCGAGGTGAAAATACGAAGTTATTCCTTACAATAAGCCCGCCTTGCGGCCAAGGAAAGATTAAGGGAGACTGTGCGAAGTGTTTTGTCGCCCACGGTTTCATAAATCCGTGTTCGTCAAAGGGCTCTTCCTTTACCTTGAACTCCTTGTCAAATGTCGGGATTGGCTCTTCCTCTGAAACTTGATAAGGGCCTCCCACCACAGGCACCGCCCTTTCCCTCGCGTCCGTTTCTGGCGCAATGGGTTGGCTGGTTTGCTGGGTTTCTTCCTCCTTTGCAGCCATGTGTTCCTCTGCAGCTGCGACCGGACTGTCGGGAGCAGCAACAGGAGAAGGTTGTGTCCCTCGCCGGGCCACATACTTAATTTTCTTCAGGCCTTTTGGCTTCAGTGTTGTTGGAGCCAGCTAGAAAGAGAAAATCCGAGAAGTTAGAATTCCGAGAAAAGAAAAGAACTCCTGCGACAAAAAGCATAGAAAAAAGAAACCCGGATGATTTACCTGGAAGTAGCGACGGGAATCCCGTCAAGTTCAACCACTTCCTGAGTGGTGGCAGACTTCTTACGTTTCCGCCCTCCAGTACATTTAGCACGCAGAGCGTCCAATTCAGCATCGGTCGCGAGCTCAGAGTCAGGAAGGGTTGTAATCTGTCAAAAAGACAAAGATCTGGGTAAGACCAAAACATCTGAGAAAGGAGAAAAGCGAGAAAATTGCCTAAAGGAGAAAAAATTACCTTTGGAGCTGGATTCCCAGCGTGATACATTTCTCGGCTTTCTTCATATTGATCTCGAGTAGAGATCAGTTGATTCAGCCATTTCTTGAAGTCCTTCTTAAAGAAACCTTTGTCCGTCATCCTCATCTTGTCGTCCGGGCCGGAGTAGGTGCACGTTAGCCGAGTTCCGCGATGGGCTAATGGCTGAATACGTCGTCCGAGCCATCACAAAACTGTGTCTATGCCGGTGAGAGGAGGAGAGGCGGATACAAGCTTGGCTAACCACAATTACCAAATGAATAGAAATTTAGAAGGCATTTTGAGTTTCTTTTTGCATGCTAGCATTGTCAGATCAAAACATATTGATTACGAAACACCGTATGTTGATAGATCACCTCACTTGCGGTTCTAGATGCACTTCAGGTTAGCCATGGTGGGAACGAACGAAAACCAATGTACATATGGATCTCTATATAAATGTATGTGAAAATTTATTTGAAGAACATGATCGTCCTGGTAGTAACCGACAGAAGGAACAGAACAAGATCCGATAAAGGTGCAACTCTTGTGGTCCCAAGTTGCCTCCGGCATGCACCACGAAACATGTAGCTCCTGGTGTAACCTGGGTAAACTAACTAGCATATGGCTGCCGTATGAAGATGGTTAAAGCAGCACCACAAATATGGATTTTTTCAATGGATTATGAAATCGACTGGAAATATGACTACGTCAAAGGCATGGCCGAACGAAACGAATTAAACCTCAGAAATATTCCCTATGAAATTGAATGCAAAATATAGCATAAGAAAATTCCTATGATTTTAAATCTATAGACTAAACAGGTTTTTTTGTGTGGGGAGCAAACCAGACAAGGCATATCGGGAAAAAAATCCTGTTTATTTAATTTTACAAACCAACCAAGGTGTTAGACAAAAGAATGGGGGCATGGTCTTAAAAAATACCAATACGTTCTAAAGCGTATACCGTTACCAATGGGTATTTATCTTCCCATCGGTGTTAATTACTAGTTTACTACACTGTCGATTTCATCCGTAGGCCCAGGAAGGCTGTTGGACCAAGTGAACTGCCTCTCTGACATATGCAGCTCTCTTAAATCCAGGTTTTTAAATAAAAAAATTGAACAAGAAGGCTAATGATGTCAAACTAGAGTTATCATTAGCTAACTTAACCAACTCACAGAGAAAAGCGGCCTTGTGCTCCTCTTAGACAGCACCGCAGACACCAACGAGGCTCCATACAGAATTATCGGCCTTGTTACGAATGTGAAGTTTCATGTGAAAGTCATATCGTGACGCTGGAGGCGGAGGTGCGCGAAGGACGGGTCGTTGGAGACCGTTGGGTGCCAGGCCATGCTGACGCGCCTAAACCGCCGAAGCGACGCGACGGTCATCTGGAGCAGGATCTTGTTGACAATCTCATGCAGCATATGCATCCTTGTGGTCCTCTTAGCTGGTGGTGGCACCAACGTCTCCATGGTCCATGGCGGGAAAGCCGGATGGATCGGTCATCTATTGCCGCCATCAACACGCATATATTTCCCAATTCGATAAATCTAGGATTTTTTTCCAAAAAAATATATATACTACTTCCGAAATCCGGATCATCTATTGCTTCATTGCCGTGTTGCTAGTCTACCATGGAAACAAGAAGGATGAGGACAGGAGATCAGTTTGTTTCCATCTCCCAAACGTTTTAGCCCCTCATCAGCCGAGTGGAATCTTCTTTCAGAATCCAGCTGCATCCTCAACATGAGTCCATGGTAGTTGATCGATCCACCCTATGTCCCATCGACCACAAGATCTCAGGTGTGCATCCTTTTGAATCAATCCCACGGTATTGCATGTCGAAGCGCGCATACCATGTGCCGCGTCGCTGACCTTCCCGTCCTCTTTTGTCCAACCGACCAAAGCCCTTTTTCCTTGTCAGGTTGCTCACAATGCAACGAACACATCACCTTTTTTATTAGAAAACCCTGTTTTTATGGACTTCACCAACGTGCAATCATCTTGGACACCATGCACGCGGTCTGGTTTGACAGCCCCACAAGGCCCACATGGTCCGGTCCGTTCCCAGATTGGAGCGTGATGCGACTAGACCTAAGAGAATCTCCAGCGCGACGACCCGGAGCTATTTTTCGCCCTGGGGGCGTCGCTACCCAGCCGCGTACACATGCGTACTGCCCCAAATGGTTTGTTTTCGCCCTGATTTCGCATAGTTTCGTCGGTTTTTGCCCAAGTTCAATGAAATTCGACAAAATTCAGCATGATTTCAGCACATATTTAACGTAAGATATATTTATCACAAAGTTTGGCACACAAATTGCCAAAAATCAAATATTTCAACATAATTTAATAAGTTTTTAGCTCAAATGAAAACACATGAATCTAGGCGTTGCCTTTGAGTCTCCAGAGATGCTCCACCAGATCATGCTGCAGCTCATGGTACACCTGGTAGTCTCGAATCTGTTGTCCCCTAGCTAGATATGCATTCCATTCTGCCGGCACCTGATGATCGACAACCGTAAGAGGACCCTGTCTGAAATATGGTTCAGTGTCAAACACTGGGTCATCACGCTCGTTCTCGATTATCATGTTGTGCAAGATCACACAACAGTTCATCACCTCCACATATTCTCTTTCGACCAAGTCAGAGCAGGGTACCGGACAACAGCAAACCAAGATTGAAGCACACCAAATGTTCGCTCGACATCCTTCCTGCAAGCCTCTTGGCGCTAAGCAAACCAAGACTGCCTGCCTTCAGGTACTGGGTTGGATATAGTCTTCACAAATGTTGACCATCTTGGATAGATACCATCCGCTAGGTAGTATCCCTTGTTGTACTGGTGGCCATTAATCTCATATTTCACCGGAGGGGCATGGCCTTCAACAAGATTGCCAAAGACCGGGGAGCACTGCAGGACGTTGATGTCATTGTGAGTACCAGGCATGCCAAAGAAAGGGTGCCAAATCCAGAGGTCCTCTGTAGCCACTGCCTCAAGTATCACACTACAAGATCCTTTAGCGCCCTTGTACATCCCCTTCCAAGCAAACGGGCAGTTCTTTCAGGCCCAATGCGAACAGTCAATGCTTTCAAGCATCATGGAAATCCTCTTGCTTAATTATGTGCTAGGATCCGAGCAGTGTCTTCAGCATTGGGTGATCTCAAATACTCTGGACCACACACTGCCATCAGTGCTTTGCAGAATTTCTTCAAACAATCAAAGGTGGTGGACTCAGCCATGCGCATGTAGTCATCTTGGGTATCCCTGGGAGCGTTTTATGCAAACATTCTCATAGACACAATGCACTTCTGTAGCTAGGTCAATCCAACCGTCCCGGTGCAATACTTCTTGCAAATGAAATAGATGTCGAACTCCCGAATGGCATGCACAATGACGAGGAAGAGCTTCTGGCTCATCTGGAATCGGTGCCAAAACACTGCCTCGCTGTGCAATGGAGCATCGGCGAAGTAGTCGGCATAGAGAGTGTCGTAGCCTCTTCTGTGTGGAACACCCGAGATCATCATATGCTTGGTTTCCTCACCAAATCAGTTTCACCGGATCTTCTTGCTCAAGTTCTTCATCTCCTGCATGTTGTGAATGTTAGGACCGCCATCACCAGTTTCTACTCCTCGCAGTCCAAAAACAGTGTCAAGGAACACCCCTCCTTCGAGAAACCTTACATTCTTAGAGTCGGTTAGAAGAACGACCAAATAATCTTATCGTAGGCTTTTTTCAATGTCTATATTGAATAGTACACCATTTTGTTTTTTTACGATGCATCTAATCTACGGTTTCGTCTGAGATAACAACACCGTTCAGGCTACTCCCGTCTTCCATAAATGCAGTCTTTTTAGGTTTGACCACGTGATCTGCCATAGTATTTAACCTGATGCTTGCAACTTTCTTAAAGATTTTGAAATTAACATTCAGAAGACATATAGCCCAATACTGTTGTATCCTTATTGATTCCTAGGTCTTAGGTAACAAGATGATTTCCCCAAAAAATTAAGAAGAAATAAATCTAGACGGCGGCATGCAAGCAACCGCATAAATAAAAATATCATCCTTAATAACCTCCCAGAAATGCTGGTAGAATTCAGCAGGACAGCCATCCAGTCCACAAGTCTTATTGTGTTCCATTTGGAAATCTGCCTTTCTAATCTTCTCTTCATTAAGGGAGCTATCAGATAGGCATTTTCCTTAGTGGTCACTTCGGAAGTATATGTTTGTGACTCATTCGGAGTATGGTTACCTTCTTGAGAGTTCCAAACCGATCTTTATAATACTTCGTGATGTAATTTTTAGTTGTCCTTATTAAGAGAATCAATATGTTTCTTACTATGTCTGTCATTAGTGCTATGGAAATATCTCGTATTCGCATATCACTCGAGGATAAATTGAGCCTTTGATCTCCCATACCATCTGATCTCTTCCTCCTGCAACATACGCGCTAGCTGCTCGTTCGATTGACTTTTCGGTTCAATCTAATAGGCAGACATAACATGTACTTCTGCAAGTTGGTCCAACTCATCAATAATGGCACATAGGCGTTCTTTTACTTCTTTAAGGACACCAGTAGAGTGTTTATCCCATCCACGAAGATATTTTACACAGGTTGCGCATTTTATTGTCCCATCCTCGTATAGGAATATTACCCACCACTGGTTTAGAAAAAAGATTGTTAACTAGTTAATCAAAAACATGTAGCAGTCACCATCCCAACTAGAATTTGAATTGGCTCTGAACAGAGGGTATCGATGTTGCAGTAGACAAAAGAATGGGGGCATGGTCTTCAAAAATCTCAATACGTTCTAAAGTGCATACCTTTACCAATGAGTATTAATCTTCCCATTCGATGTTAACTACTACACGGTCGATTTCATACGTAGGCCCAAGAAGACTGTTAGCCCAAGTGAACTGCCTCTCTGACATATGCAGCTCTCTTAAATCCAGGTTTTCAACAATAAAATTGAACGAAAAGGCTAATGATTGTCAAACCTACCACTACTCGTCTCGTGTTGGAATCTTAACATATTAAATCTCCGCCTATTAGAATATGATACGAGTTATTATTAGCTATCTTAACCAAATCACGGAGAAAAACAGCCTTGTGCTCCTCTTAGACAGCACCATACACACCAACCAGGCTCCATACAGAATTATGGGCCTTGTTACAAATGTGAAGTTTCATGTGAAAGTCATATCACGACGGTGGAGGAGGAGGTGCGCGAAGGACGGGTCGTTGGAGATCGTAGCGTGCCAGGCCTTGCTGATGCGCTTGAACCGTAGAAGCGACACGACGGACAACTGGAGAAGGAACTTGTTGACAATCGTGTAGCATATGCCTCCTTATTGTCCTCTTAGCTGGTGGCGGCACCACCGTCTCCAGGGTCCATGGCGGGAAAGCCGGATGGATCGGTCATCAACAAGCATATATTTTCCAATTCGATAAATATAGGATCTGTTGGGAAAAAATATATATATATATACTACTTCGGAAATCCGGATCATCTATTGCTTATTCGTCGTTTTGCTTGTCTACCATGGAAATGAGAAGGACGAGGACATGAGATCAGTTTATTTCCATCTCCAAACTTCGTAGCCCCTCTATCAGCCGAGTGGAATCTTCCTTCAAAATCCAGCTCTGCTAGAGATATATTCCGGTTACATGTATTTGGTAGTATAGGATTTTTAATCCATCTCCTACTCTATCACTACGAGGCTTCTTGCCCTCCAAGTTTGTACCCCAATATATACTCTCCCATGATGCCCAATAATACATCAAACGATTTCACCAATCCCTCTCTATACTCCTACATTGTATTAGAGTGGCGAGAACCTTGACCTAGCCGCCACACGCTTCCGCACTGCGACGCCCCTGGGAGGACGATATATCCATGATCTCCACCGGGGGCCATGTCGGCCGTACCTAGTGTTAGTCCGCCGGTCATGTTAATTGGATGTCCTAGAAGTCTTTTTCCCCGCCGGTCACTTGGCCGGTTTATCTTTTTTGTTTGCCGGTCATACATAGGATTGCGTCGCCCACCACCCGTCGATCCCTGCACTCCTCTACACCGACACCAGCGCGACTGTCGGTTGTACACCTTCTCCCTCACAACTTGCTTGTAATGACACTTTGTCTCTCACTAATGGTGATCTTCTTGGTTCTGATGATAGTACTCGATATAGAAGTATTGTTGGTCCTCTTCAACACTTGACATTGAAAAGACAGGATATACCTTTTTTTGTTAATAAGGTCTGCAATTTTTATATGCTCCCACAACCACTCATTCGTCATACATTCAGGGCACTCGTAGTATTGGCTTGACATTTCAGAAATCTCCTTCTATGTTACTCAGTGCTTTTTCATATGCAGACTGGACAGG
Source organism: Alopecurus myosuroides (assembly GCA_028641055.1). Taxonomy (NCBI): domain Eukaryota; kingdom Viridiplantae; phylum Streptophyta; class Magnoliopsida; order Poales; family Poaceae; genus Alopecurus; species Alopecurus myosuroides. The sequence goes on from CM054058.1 coordinate 2,742,706, forward strand.
TGACTTAGATGACAGACGCTCTACAGTTTGGCATTTTCTTTGATCCCAAACTTGTTTCTAGGAGTTCTTGCAAACAACCAACTGTTTCTCGTTCTAGAACTGAGACTGAGTATAAATCTTTAGCTAATGCCACTGCTGAGTTGATCTCGGTTGAAGCTCTGCTTAAGGAACTTGTTGTTACAATTTAGGAGAAGCCTTGCTTATGGTGTGATAATCTTGGTGCTCGCACAAAAACAATTGAGATTGATTTCTGCTTTGTACGAGAGCGCGTTGTTAACGAACAACTTGATCTTAGGTTTATTTCCGGTAAGGATCAATTAGCAGATGGTTTCACAAAAATGCTATGTACTAAGAAGCTAGAGGAAATCCGCCACAATCTAAACCTTTGCAGGGTTTAGATTAAGGATGGGTATTGGATATGCAATATCTCTATACGTATAGGATATGGAGTAGTACTCAAATCCTATACATACTCCTTGTACTTGCCTTCCTATGGCCTTTCCCCACTATATTAACACGTACCGATCAGCCCTAAGGGGTATCGATCGTTCTCCCAAACACCTTCCACACGTGTAATGTGGCTACTCAGTTTCAAGTAAGAGGTGTTTGCTAGAATCCATGATTTTTTAAAACATAATTTGCATTGTTATTTTCATAGAGGTGTTTCGCTAATTTAATCCTTTGATGATATTATTCACCACTTCTGGAAAACACGACGCTGCCAGGTATGATCCGGTTTGCCGAATGCCAACACGCGGGCTACTAGGCAACAAAGTCCGGACGCCGAGACCGGGATGGATACACTCGGCATATAGTAAAGGCTTGGAACACGTCCTTTCTACCGAGTGTGTCTTGCACGATGCACTGGGCAAACACGTCCATGTCGGCAGAGTGCCCCTCTGACGTGTATGCTCTGTAGGCAGCACACGGAAAAACATCAATGTTGGCAAAAATAGCACCATGGATCGTTCTCGAGGTGTACGAGATTTGATCACCATCTCCATTGCCTTCTTCTATCTCTAAGATACTTAACGAAAGTATGGAGCATGCATACCAAAAATAGCAATCACATGGTTTCAAACCATCATGCAATAAATTGACTCGCAAGTCAAAATAATATAGTGGGACAAGGAGGGGGACCTTCCTAGATTTTAGGTCGATTTAGGAGGGACAAGTATGGCCGCATCCCCCCACCCCTCCTCCTAGTGCAATATGAATTAGACTTAGGAGTCTCTCTCAATGCCACCAAAAACAAACCTTATTTATTTTTCTTAATTTTTCCTTTTTTGTTTATTCCCAAATTCAAATAAGGATGTGTTGGCAGTGTGTTGCACCATGTGTATTACACTTTGAGCCACATGAAAGTCACCCAATATTTTGGGTGCAACTCCCGGACATTTTTACCGACTCCGGCACTTCCCCTTTATGGAATGTCCCCCGAAACACTTCCGGAACACCGTGATCCATATAGATAAAATCATCGACCTTGTCTACTGATGTTAGAAACATATTTCTAACGGGACATCTCGTATCCTCCGTTATATCTCATTTAACATTCTACTTTACATGGGCATTATTTCTTTGTTATAGTAATTTTCCAGAAACGACTCCGAGTGACACCGGACTTTTTTCTGTGATATCGTAATGACAACGACTATTGATGTCAGAAACATATTTCCAACATCCCGGGACATCCCATGTCCTTTGTAATCTCTCTAGAATATTAATTCTAGCACCCCAGAAGTATCTGAATGATAAACTACTCTCCTCCAGACTACCCAATGCAAACAACAGACTTTGACGCCTTAAGTGTACGGCCCCTATAGATTCGATAACTAATAGATATGATTGGAAAACCATTTTCATAATCAATAATCAACATCGGGACGATGGACGTCCATATTGATTCCTACAAGTTGTACGATGAAAACGGTTGAACCTGGTTGTTTTTAAGTAAGTTTCTATTACTTCGCGATACCAATCAATATCTCTGGATGAGATAAATGAGAAAACCATGATTAAACTGTTTAAACACCTTATCACATTATTACTGATATCTGGTATGATTCCTTTTACTCATTACCGTGACATAGTATCCCCATTACTAGTGTCATGTCTTTGTGTGTGCATACTTATTACTGATACTATTTCACCGAGTGGATCCTAGATCTATCTTTCTATTAATTAGAGGAGTAATTCTCAATTTTGAACTATCACAATGAATGAATACTTTTGTGACCACTTAGTGTTAGCATTTTTATCACCAAGTTTATGTTGTGATGCGTAACTATACTAAAATGATCCTTACGGTAAACATCGTTGAATATTCTTATGCCCAAGGAATCAAACAAAACAACCATTTTGTGATGATACTATTTAGAAAAAGTAATCTTGTAGTATCTCAACCACTTGAGTCTACCCAGCCACAACGTTGACACACCATTGTGCTCCCATTAATATTGACATAACAAATCTCCATCCAGGGAAAAGTTGTCCTCTAATATTAACGAGTTTGTTAGTGAAACTTGACAGAGGGTTATAATGACGTGCTTATGTTTCTACACGTGCATAAGGGTTTTCCTCTGAATATCATATCCAGTGACCATAGCGGGTATGACATTAAAACATAATACATTAATCATGAAAGTAATGTATTTTATTGTCTACTGTTGGGAATACATCCAACAAGAGCCTCATTGCTCGCAGCCACCTGCAATGGTTGCACCACCGACTAATCTGGTGCTACATTCAATGCCACCTCTGGCATCACACCGTGAGCCTGCTGATGTTGCCCTTGACCACTAGTCTCCTTCCTTATCTGTGTTTTCTTCCTCTTCTCTCCACGCGCCACCTTCCTGAAACCTGGCTGCTCACGGCCACCGCCCACGCGCTTTGCACAGCATCCCCAATTGAACATGTAGTGAATGTGGGTGGTCTCGCCGAGGTTCTGAATGCCACCCCTGCGCCATGGCCCATGGCTGCCAAGGCAGATACCTCGGGTCGAACCAGCGGGCCACTCGACCTTGGAGGAGGCATTGTCATGGATGCAGCCCCGTAGTGACATCCGAGAAGGACCTCCAGAAAATACGATGAAGATGGAGGTCCTACACACGAGAAAGAGTAGAAGGACCGTTTGGTGAACAACTAGAGAGAGACAAGGAACACGATGATATAGAGTGATTCAAGGATGACATCATCGTTGGAATCATAGGAACCGCTGGAGAATTAGATTTGGATCACTCCGTCCTCCATATCCCATCAAACCGATGGCCTAGATGCGACAAAGGCGACGGATGGCTGACAATGACCTGCCTGTTGGCCGCACCCGACATTCACATCCAACTCTGAATCGCAGAATCCAGTCAAGCTTTCGATGATTGCACCGGTCCAACTTGTCAACGCAAAGGCTGATGGACAATGAGTCATCTTCGCCGATCTACCCGATGTCTCCATGCCGAGGTCCAACGACTCCACAATGTTTGGATGAAGAACCACGCTCCTAGAAACGCGACAACGTCGTCGGAAATCCTATCTCAGCCCAAAAATCTTGGGCCAAGGTCTGGTCGGACTTGGAATCTCCGCAGAACATTGTCGCGATGGAGACGAGCCAATCATCCGACAGGACCTCCTCCACCACCACCATGGAAATGATCCCCGCATCCGGTTCTTGATTCCGACTACGCCACCTCCGCCTTAATCTCGACATCCACCCGCATCACGGAGAAACGAGACCCGTAGGCGGCGAAGATGGGGATTGAGTGGCAGGAGCCTCGCCGGCGCGAGCTCGCCAAGCGCGAAGGTTAGCCTCCATCTCAACGGTTCGAATCATAAGCCCATATTAAATTGTGCAGGTACAAAGTGACATAAGAATAGAAAAAACTTGATCAGCCTTTTTTTCGTTTAAGCATGACGGTCGACATTTCAATATGGCGACTCATTTTAAAGCTCGTAGTAGTGGATTTGTTATTTTGTAATTTAGCTACTGGTCTTCATGGGAGCAGATTTCAAATATACTCCCTCCGTTCTAAAAAGGATGTCTCAACTTTGTCTTTACATGTATCTTGACATATTTTAGTGTATAATGACTTTATTTGAGATCCTTTTTGTGCCAGAGGGAGTACTTTGTAAGGATTTTATTTGATCAATAAAGAGCCAACATTATCTCATAAGGCAATAGTTTGACATCAGTCGTCGAACTTGATGGAGAACAACTGAATTTTACTGGCGCAATAAAATTAGTTGTGCTTGCCCAAAATAAAAAAAGAATTATAACACGCATGCACATGTATTTTCCACTTAATAAATAATTAAAAACAGGGTTAAAATTAATTTTGGGATGATGCAACTCGATCAATCAATTGTGCCCATGTATGTTTGCATATCTTTACAAATTTTAATCCCGCAGAAATTCCTGCCCTCTACTTGCTCCTCACACTAATCCAATTGGACAGTGACACCTTAGCCCACTTTATTTTTATTTTGTTTGACAATTCTTCTCTCTCACCTGGCTTAACTAGCTAGAGGAATTCCTGCACTCTTCTTGCTCCTCACAGTAATCCAATTGGACAGTGGCACCTCAGCCCCCCTCTTTTTTTTTACATTTCTTCTCTCTCGCTTAGCCTAACTAGAATTGAGGTTGTGTTATGTTTTTTGAGTCTTTCTATTTTTTGTTTGTTATCTCTTGATTGGACGGTTGGTATTGGATAAAATGGATGCAAAAGATGTATTTTTTTATTGTACAAACTGATTAGTGGGTTAGAGTTGAAGTATGTGTGTGTATATATAAGATGCTAAAACTTTTGCGGCAAGAACTTTTATTGTATGCTATGTTCTATGTATACGTTCAAAATGAGCTAATCTCATTCTATCATTTTTTAGGGGCATGTAGATGTTCTAGAGTATGTGAATTAACTCGATATTAAAATTATAAGATCAATCGTAAACTTGTTCGTTAGCACTATTCCATTAAAATATACACGTTAATAATATTTTAATATAAAGTTGTTATATACAATTATATATATAGGTAAATTAACAGATGCGCCATGGTGTCCATGCTCCTGTATGAAATACTGTTCAATTTGTATAGGTATATACTGTGGATACGTTAGATACATGTAACTTGGGTATGTACACCATATATATACTCTTAGATATACATACCTAATGTATCTACGTACCTTATATACCTACAATACATATACCTAAGTGTACATGTACCTGTCAGGTATGTATATATACATATAGATATACGTGTACTTTTAAGGTACGTATACCACATTATATGCATACCTATGGGTATATATACGTGCTACATACTCAAGGTATACATACCCGAGGTATCTATGTTGTCTACGTACCGGGCACCATGGTGCCCCATTTGAGCTTCCTATTGTTAATTACAAAAGCTAATTAACTGAATACTATATAGTTCTTTCGAAGTGGAGTCATTTCTTCTTTGCCTGGTCTCATTAGTTAAGAAGAGAACAACTTGTTCGTTAGCACTAAGTATGCACTAAAAATATACACATTAATAATATTTAAACATAATATTGTTATTACAATTATTATTACATATGAACTTAGTTACAAATTTTGATGAAACAAATACCATTTAGTTTTTTTTAAGGGGAGGCAAAAGTTTTGCCGCATCTCATTAGTTGATAATAGATGTCAAGAAAAAAGTGTATTGTCATGTTTAATAATGGAAAATCGGATAAAACCCGTCATAAACACTACCGTCGTATAGGCACACCCAACCAAACTGGCTAGCTACACAAGCCACTCACACCACTGAAATGAGGGACATGATGGAGTTTTCTCATCGATGTCCTCAACGTCATCACTCCTCCATGAGTCATTGAATGCAAAATATAGCATAAGAAAATTCCTATGATTTTAAATCTATAGACTAAACAAGTTTTTTTTGTGTGGGGAGCAAACCAGACAAGGCATATCGGGAAAAAATCCTGTTTATTTAATTTTACAAACCAACCAAGGTGTTAGACAAAAGAATGGGGGCATGGTCTTAAAAAATACCAATATGTTCTAAAGCGTATACCGTTACCAATGGGTATTTATCTTCCCATCGGTGTTAATTACTAGTTTACTACACTGTCGATTTCATCCGTAGGCCCAGGAAGGCTGTTGGACCAAGTGAACTGCCTCTCTGACATATGCAGCTCTCTTAAATCCAGGTTTTTAAATAAAAAAATTGAACAAGAAGGCTAATGATGTCAAACTAGAGTTATCATTAGCTAACTTAACCAACTCACAGAGAAAAGCGGCCTTGTGCTCCTCTTAGACAGCACCGCAGACACCAACGAGGCTCCATACAGAATTATCGGCCTTGTTACGAATGTGAAGTTCCATGTGAAAGTCATATCGTGACGCTGGAGGCGGAGGTGCGCGAAGGACGGGTCGTTGGAGACCGTTGGGTGCCAGGCCATGCTGACGCGCCTAAACCGCCGAAGCGACGCGACGGTCATCTGGAGCAGGATCTTGTTGACAATCTCATGCAGCATATGCATCCTTGTGGTCCTCTTAGCTGGTGGTGGCACCAACGTCTCCATGGTCCATGGCGGGAAAGCCGGATGGATCGGTCATCTATTGCCGCCATCAACACGCATATATTTCCCAATTCGATAAATCTAGGATTTTTTTCAAAAAAATATATATACTACTTCCGAAATCCGGATCATCTATTGCTTCATTGCCGTGTTGCTAGTCTACCATGGAAACAAGAAGGATGAGGACAGGAGATCAGTTTGTTTCCATCTCCCAAACGTTTTAGCCCCTCCATCAGCCGAGTGGAATCTTCTTTCAGAATCCAGCTGCATCCTCAACATGAGTCCATGGTAGTTGATCGATCCACCCTATGTCCCATCGACCACAAGATCTCAGGTGTGCATCCTTTTGAATCAATCCCACGGTATTGCATGTCGAAGCGCGCATACCATGTGCCGCGTCGCTGACCTTCCCGTCCTCTTTTGTCCAACCGACCAAAGCCCTTTTTCCTTGTCAGGTTGCTCACAATGCAACGAACACATCACCTTTTTTATTAGAAAACCCTGTTTTTATGGACTTCACCAACGTGCAATCATCTTGGACACCATGCACGCGGTCTGGTTTGACAGCCCCACAAGGCCCACATGGTCCGGTCCGTTCCCAGATTGGAGCGTGATGCGACTAGACCTAAGAGAATCTCCAGCGCGACGACCCGGAGCTATTTTTCGCCCTGGGGGCGTCGCTACCCAGCCGCGTACACATGCGTACTGCCCCAAATGGTTTGTTTTCGCCCTGATTTCGCATAGTTTCGTCGGTTTTTGCCCAAGTTCAATGAAATTCGACAAAATTCAGCATGATTTCAGCACATATTTAACGTAAGATATATTTATCACAAAGTTTGGCACACAAATTGCCAAAAATCAAATATTTCAACATAATTTAATAAGTTTTTAGCTCAAATGAAAACACATGAATCTAGGCGTTGCCTTTGAGTCTCCAGAGATGCTCCACCAGATCATGCTGCAGCTCATGGTACACCTGGTAGTCTCGAATCTGTTGTCCCCTAGCTAGATATGCATTCCATTCTGCCGGCACCTGATGATCGACAACCGTAAGAGGACCCTGTCTGAAATATGGTTCAGTGTCAAACACTGGGTCATCACGCTCGTTCTCGATTATCATGTTGTGCAAGATCACACAACAGTTCATCACCTCCACATATTCTCTTTCGACCAAGTCAGAGCAGGGTACCGGACAACAGCAAACCAAGATTGAAGCACACCAAATGTTCGCTCGACATCCTTCCTGCAAGCCTCTTGGCGCTAAGCAAACCAAGACTGCCTGCCTTCAGGTACTGGGTTGGATATAGTCTTCACAAATGTTGACCATCTTGGATAGATACCATCCGCTAGGTAGTATCCCTTGTTGTACTGGTGGCCATTAATCTCATATTTCACCGGAGGGGCATGGCCTTCAACAAGATTGCCAAAGACCGGGGAGCACTGCAGGACGTTGATGTCATTGTGAGTACCAGGCATGCCAAAGAAAGGGTGCCAAATCCAGAGGTCCTCTGTAGCCACTGCCTCAAGTATCACACTACAAGATCCTTTAGCGCCCTTGTACATCCCCTTCCAAGCAAACGGGCAGTTCTTTCAGGCCCAATGCGAACAGTCAATGCTTTCAAGCATCATGGAAATCCTCTTGCTTAATTATGTGCTAGGATCCGAGCAGTGTCTTCAGCATTGGGTGATCTCAAATACTCTGGACCACACACTGCCATCAGTGCTTTGCAGAATTTCTTCAAACAATCAAAGGTGGTGGACTCAGCCATGCGCATGTAGTCATCTTGGGTATCCCTGGGAGCGTTTTATGCAAACATTCTCATAGACACAATGCACTTCTGTAGCTAGGTCAATCCAACCGTCCCGGTGCAATACTTCTTGCAAATGAAATAGATGTCGAACTCCCGAATGGCATGCACAATGACGAGGAAGAGCTTCTGGCTCATCTGGAATCGGTGCCAAAACACTGCCTCGCTGTGCAATGGAGCATCGGCGAAGTAGTCGGCATAGAGAGTGTCGTAGCCTCTTCTGTGTGGAACACCCGAGATCATCATATGCTTGGTTTCCTCACCAAATCAGTTTCACCGGATCTTCTTGCTCAAGTTCTTCATCTCCTGCATGTTGTGAATGTTAGGACCGCCATCACCAGTTTCTACTCCTCGCAGTCCAAAAACAGTGTCAAGGAACACCCCTCCTTCGAGAAACCTTACATTCTTAGAGTCGGTTAGAAGAACGACCAAATAATCTTATCGTAGGCTTTTTTCAATGTCTATATTGAATAGTACACCATTTTGTTTTTTTACGATGCATCTAATCTACGGTTTCGTCTGAGATAACAACACCGTTCAGGCTACTCCCGTCTTCCATAAATGCAGTCTTTTTAGGTTTGACCACGTGATCTGCCATAGTATTTAACCTGATGCTTGCAACTTTCTTAAAGATTTTGAAATTAACATTCAGAAGACATATAGCCCAATACTGTTGTATCCTTATTGATTCCTAGGTCTTAGGTAACAAGATGATTTCCCCAAAAAATTAAGAAGAAATAAATCTAGACGGCGGCATGCAAGCAACCGCATAAATAAAAATATCATCCTTAATAACCTCCCAAAAATGCTGGTAGAATTCAGCAGGACAGCCATCCGGTCCACAAGTCTTATTGTGTTCCATTTGGAAACCTGCCTTTCTAATCTTCTCTTCATTAAGGGAGCTATCAGATAGGCATTTTCCTTAGTGGTCACTTCGGAAGTATATGTTTGTGACTCATTCGGAGTATGGTTACCTTCTTGAGAGTCCCAAACCGATCTTTATAATACTTCGTGATGTAATTTTTAGTTGTCCTTATTAAGAGAATCAATATGTTTCTTACTATGTCTGTCATTAGCGCTATGGAAATATCTCGTATTCGCATATCACTCGAGGATAAATTGAGCCTTTGATCTCCCATACCATCTGATCTCTTCCTCCTGCAACATACGCGCTAGCTGCTCGTTCGATTGACTTTTCGGTTCAATCTAATAGGCAGACATAACATGTACTTCTGCAAGTTGGTCCAACTCATCAATAATGGCACATAGGCGTTCTTTTACTTCTTTAAGGATACCAGTTGAGTGTTTATCCCATCCACGAAGATATTTTACACAGGTTGCGCATTTTATTGTCCCATCCTCGTATAGGAATATTACCCACCACTGGTTTAGAAAAAAGATTGTTAACTAGTTAATCAAAAACATGTAGCAGTCACCATCCCAACTAGAATTTGAATTAGCTCTGAACAGAGGGTATCGATGTTGCAGTAGACAAAAGAATGGGGGCATGGTCTTCAAAAATCTCAATACGTTCTAAAGTGCATACCTTTACCAATGAGTATTAATCTTCCCATTCGATGTTAACTACTACACGGTCGATTTCATACATAGGCCCAAGAAGGCTGTTAGCCCAAGTGAACTGCCTCTCTGACATATGCAGCTCTCTTAAATCCAGGTTTTCAACAATAAAATTGAACGAAAAGGCTAATGATTGTCAAACCTACCACTACTCGTCTCGTGTTGGAATCTTAACATATTAAAATCTCCGCCTATTAGAATATGATACGAGTTATTATTAGCTATCTTAACCAAATCAGGGAGAAAAACAGCCTTGTGCTCCTCTTAGACATCACCATACACACCAACCAGGCTCCATACAGAATTATGGGCCTTGTTACAAATGTGAAGTTTCATGTGAAAGTCATATCGCGACGGTGGAGGAGGAGGTGCGCGAAGGACGGGTCGTTGGAGATCGTAGCGTGCCAGGCCTTGCTGATGCGCTTGAACCGTAGAAGCGACGCGACGGACAGCTGGAGCAGGAACTTGTTGACAATCGTGTAGCATATGCCTCCTTATTGTCCTCTTAGCTGGTGGCGGCACCACCGTCTCCAGGGTCCATGGCGGGAAAGCCGGATGGATCGGTCATCAACAAGCATATATTTTCCAATTCGATAAATATAGGATCTCTTGGGAAAAAATATATATATACTACTTCGGAAATCCGGATCATCTATTGCTTATTCGTCGTTTTGCTTGTCTACCATGGAAACGAGAAGGACGAGGACATGAGATCAGTTTATTTCCATCTCCAAACTTCGTAGCCCCTCTATCAGCCGAGTGGAATCTTCCTTCAGAATCCAGCTCTGCTAGAGATATATTCCGGTTACATGTATTTGGTAGTATAGGATTTTTAATCCATCTCCTACTCTATCACTACGAGGCTTCTTGCCCTCCAAGTTTGTACCCCAATATATACTCTCCCATGATGCCCAATAATACATCAAACGATTTTACCAATCCCTCTCTATACTCCTACATTGTATTAGAGTGGCGAGAACCTTGACCTAGCCGCCACACGCTTCCGCACTACGACGCCCCCGGGAGGACGATATATCCATGATATCCACCGGGGGCCATGTCGGCCGTACCTAGTGTTAGTCCGCCGGTCATGTTAATTGGCTGTCCTAGAAGTCTTTTTCCCCGCCGGTCACTTGGCCGGTTTATCTTTTTTGTTTGCCGGTCATACATAGGATTGCGTCGCCCACCACCCGTCGATCCCCGCACTCCTCTACACCGACACCAACGCGACTGTCGGTTGTACACCTTGTCCCTCACAACTTGCTTGTAATGACACTTTGTCTCTCACTAATGGTGATCTTCTTGGTTCTGATGATAGTACTCGATACAGAAGTATTGTTGGTCCTCTTCAACACTTGACATTGAAAAGACCGGATATACCTTTTTTTGTTAATAAGGTCTGCAATTTTTATATGCTCCCACAACCACTCATTCGTCATACATTCAGGGCACTCGTAGTATTGCCTTGACATTTCAAAAATCTCCTTCTATGTTACTCAGTGCTTTTTCATATGCAGACTGGACAGGTGACTTAGATGACAGACGCTCTACAGTAGGTTTTGGCATTTTCTTTGCTCCCAAACTTGTTTCTTGGAGTTCTTGCAAACAACCAACTGTTTCTCGTTCTAGAACTGAGACTGAGTATAAATCTTTAGCTAATGCCACTGCTGAGTTGGTCTCGGTTGAAGCTCTGCTTAAGGAACTTGTTGTTACAATTTAGGAGAAGCCTTGCTTATGGTGTGATAATCTTGGTGCTCGCACAAAAACTATTGAGATTGATTTCTACTTTGTACGAGAGCGCGTTGTTAACAAACAACTTGATCTTAGGTTTATTTCCGGTAAGGATGAATTAGCAGATGGTTTCACAAAAATGCTATGTACTAAGAAGCTAGAGGAAATCCGCCACAATCTAAACCTTTGCAGGGTTTAGATTAAGGGTGGGTATTGGATGTGCAATATCTCTATACGTATAGGATATGGAGTAGTACTCAAATCCTATACATACTCCTTGTACTTGCCTTCCTAGGGCCTTTTCCCACTATATTAACACGTACCGATCAGCCCTAAGGGGTATCGATCGTTCTCCCAAACACCTTCCACACGTGTAATGTGGCTACTCATTTTCAAGTAAGAGGTGTTTGCTAGAATCCATGATTTTTTTAAACATAATTTGCATTGTTATTTTCTTAGAGGTGTTTCGCTAATTTAATCCTTTGATGATATTATTCACCACTTCTGGAAAACACGACGCTGCCAGGTATGATCCGGTTTGCCGAATGCCAACACGCGGGCTACTAGGCAACGAAGTCCGGACGCCGAGACCGGGATGGATACACTCGGCATATAGTAAAGGCTTGGAACACGTCCTTTCTACCGAGTGTGCCTTGCACGATGCACTGGGCAAACACGTCCATGTCGGCAGAGTGCCCCTCTGACGTGTATGCTCTGTAGGCAGCACACGGAAAAAACATCAATGTTGGCAAAAATAGCACCATGGATCGTTCTCGAGGTGTACGAGATTTGATCACCATCTCCATTGCCTTCTTCTATCTCTAAGATACTTAACGAAAGTATGGAGCATGCATACCAAAAATAGCAATCACATGGTTTCAAACCATCATGCAATAAATTGACTCGCAAGTCAAAATAATATAGTGGGACAAGGAGGGGGACCTTCCTAGATTTTAGGTCGATTTAGGAGGGACAAGTATGGCCGCGTCCCCCCACCCCTCCTCCTAGTGCAATATGAATTAGACTTAGGAGTCTCTCTCAATGCCACCAAAAACAAAGCTTATTTATTTTTCTTAATTTTTCCTTTTTTGTTTATTCCCAAATTCAAATAAGGATGTGCTGGGAGTGTGTTGCACCATGTGTATTACACTTTGAGCCACATGAAAGTCACCCAATATTTTGGGTGCAACTCCCGGACATTTTTACCGACTCCGGCACTTCCCCTTTATGGAATGTCCCCCGAAACACTTCCGGAACACCGTGATCCATATAGATAAAATCATCGACCTTGTCTACTGATGTTAGAAACATATTTCTAACGGTACATCTCGTATCCTCCGTTATATCTCATCTAACATTCTACTTTACATGGGCATTATTTCTTTGTTATAGTAATTTTCCAGAAACGACTCCGAGTGACACCGGACTTTTTTCTGTGATATCGTAATGACAACGACTATTGATGTCAGAAACATATTTCCAACATCCCGGGACATCCCATGTCCTTTGTAATCTCTCTAGAATATTAATTCTAGCACCCCAGAAGTATCTGAATGATAAACTACTCTCCTCCAGACTACCCAATGCAAACAACAGACTTTGACGCCTTAAGTGTACGGCCCCTATAGATTCGATAACTAATAGATATGATTGGAAAACCATTTTCATAATCAATAATCAACATCGGGACGATGGACGTCCATATTGATTCCTACAAGTTGTACGATGAAAACGGTTGAACCTGGTTGTTTTTAAGTAAGTTTCTATTACTTCGCGATACCAATCAATATCTCTGGATGAGATAAATGAGAAAACCATGATTAAATTGTTTAAACACCTTATCACATTATTACTGATATCTGGTATGATTCCTTTTACTCATTACCGTGACATAGTATCCCCATTACTAGTGTCATGTCTTTGTGTGTGCATACTTATTACTGATACTATTTCACCGAGTGGATACTAGATCTATCTTTCTATTAATTAGAGGAGTAATTCTCAATTTTGAACTATCACAATGAATGAATACTTTTGTGACCACTTAGTGTTAGCATTTTTATCACCAAGTTTATGTTGTGATGCGTAACTATACTAAAATGATCCTTACGGTAAACATCGTTGAATATTCTTATGCCCAAGGAATCAAACAAAACAACCATTTTGTGATGATACTATTTAGAAAAAGTAATCTTGTAGTATCTCAACCACTTGAGTCTACCCAGCCACAACGTTGACACACCATTGTGCTCCCATTAATATTGACATAACAAATCTCCATCCAGGGAAAAGTTGTCCTCTAATATTAACGAGTTTGTTAGTGAAACTTGACAGAGGGTTATAATGACGTGCTTATGTTTCTACACGTGCATAAGTGTTTTCCTCTGAATATCATATCCAGTGACCATAGCGGGTATGAAATTAAAACATAATACATTAATCATGGAAGTAATGTATTTTATTGTCTACTGTTGGGAATACATCCAACAAGAGCCTCATTGCTCGCAGCCACCTGCAATGGTGGCACCACCGACTAATCTGGTGCTACATTCAATGCCACCTCTGGCATCACACCGTGCGCCTGCTGATGTTGCCCTTGACCACTAGTCTCCTTCCTTATCTGTGTTTTCTTCCTCTTCTCTCCACGCGCCACCTTCCTGAAACCTGGCTGCTCACGGCCACCGCCCACGCGCTTTGCACAGCATCCCCAATTGAACATGAAGTGAAGGTGGGTGGTCTCGCCGAGGTTCTGAATGCCACCCCTGCGCCATGGCCCATGGCTGCCAAGGCAGATACCTCGGGTCGAACCAGCGGGCCACTCGACCTTGGAGGAGGCATTGTCATGGATGCAGCCCCGTAGTGACATCCGAGAAGGACCTCCAGAAATACGATGAAGATGGAGGTCCTACACACGAGAAGGAGTAGAAGGACCGTTTGGTGAACAACTAGAGAGAGACAAGGAACACGATGATATAGAGTGATTCAAGGATGACATCATCGTTGGAATCATAGGAACCGCTGGAGAATTAGATTTGGATCACTCCGTCCTCCATATCCCATCAAACCGATGGCCTAGATGCGACAAAGGCGACGGATGGCTGACAATGACCTGCATGTTGGCCGCACCCGACATTCACATCCAACTCTGAATCGCAGAATCCAGTCAAGCTTTCGATGATTGCACCGGTCCAACTTGTCAACGCAAAGGCTGATGGACAATGAGTCATCTTCGCCGACCTACCCGATGTCTCCATGCCGAGGTCCAACGAATCCACAATGTTTGGATGAAGAACCACGCTCCTAGAAACGCGACAACGTCGTCGGAAATCCTATCTCAGCCCAAAAATCTTGGGCCAAGGTCTGGTCGGACTTGGAATCTCCGCCGAACATTGTCGCGATGGAGACGAGCCAATCATCCGACAGGACCTCCTCCACCACCACCATGGAAATGATCCCCGCATCCGGTTCTTGATTCCGACTACGCCACCTCCGCCTTAATCTCGACATCCACCCGCATCACGGAGAAACGAGACCCGTAGGCGGCGAAGATGGGGATTGAGTGGCAGGAGCCTCGCCGGCGCGAGCTCGCCAAGCGCGAAGGTTAGCCTCCATCTCAACGGTTCGAATCATAAGCCCATATTAAATTGTGCAGGTACAAAGTGACATAAGAATAGAAAAAACTTGATCAGCCTTTTTTTTCGTTTAAGCATGACGGTCGACATTTCAATATGGCGACTCATTTTAAAGCTCGTAGTAGTGGATTTGTTATTTTGTAATTTAGCTACTGATCTTCATGGGAGCAGATTTCAAATATACTCCCTCCGTTCTAAAAAGGATGTCTCAACTTTGTCTTTACATGTATCTTGACATATTTTAGTGTATAATGACTTTATTTGAGATCCTTTTTGTGCCAGAGGGAGTACTTTGTAAGGATTTTATTTGATCAATAAAGAGCCAACATTATCTCATAAGGCAATAGTTTGACATCAGTCGTCGAACTTGATGGAGAACAACTGAATTTTACTGGCGCAATAAAATTAGTTGTGCTTGCCCAAAATAAAACAAGAATTATAACACGCATGCACATGTATTTTCCACTTAATAAATAATTAAAAACAGGGTTAAAATTAATTTTGGGATGATGCAACTCGATCAATCAATTGTGCCAGGTATGTTTGCATATCTTTACAAATTTTAATCCCGCAGGAATTCCTGCCCTCTACTTGCTCCTCACACTAATCTAATTGGACAGTGACACCTTAGCCCATTTTATTTTTATTTTGTTTGACATTTCTTCTCTCTCACCTGGATTAACTAGCTAGAGGAATTCCTGCACTCTTCTTGCTCCTCACAGTAATCCAATTGGACAGTGACACCTCAGCCCCCCTCTTTTTTTTTTTACATTTCTTCTCTCTCGCTTAGCCTAACTAGAATTGAGGTTGTGTTATGTTTTTTGAGTCTTTCTATTTTTTGTTTGTTATCTCTTGATTGGACGGTTGGTATTGGATAAAATGGATGCAAAAGATGTATTTTTTTATTGTACAAACTGATTAGTGGGTTAGAGTTGAAGTATGTGTGTGTATATATAAGATGCTAAAACTTTTGCGGCAAGAACTTTTATTGTATGCTATGTTCTATGTATACGTTCAAAATGAGCTAATCTCATTCTATCATTTTTGAGGGGCATGTAGATGTTCTAGAGTATGTGAATTAACTCGATATTAAAATTATAAGATCAATCGTAAACTTGTTCGTTAGCACTATTCCATTAAAATATACACGTTAATAATATTTTAATATAAAGTTGTTATATACAATTATATATATAGGTAAATTAACAGATGCGCCATTGTGTCCATGCTCCTGTATGAAATACTGTTCAATTTGTATAGGTATATACTATGGATACGTTAGATACATGTACCTTGGGTATGTACACCATATATATACTCTTAGATATACATACCTAATGTATCTACGTACCTTATATACCTACAATACATATACCTAAGTGTACGTGTACCTGTCAGGTATGTATATGTACATATAGATATACGTGTACTTTTAAGGTATATATACCATATTATATGCATACCTATGGGTATATATACGTGCTACATACTCAAGGTATACATACCCGAGGTATCTATGTTGTCTACGTACCGGGCACCATGGTGCCCCATTTGAGCTTCCTATCGTTAATTACAAAAGCTAATTAACTGAATACTATATAGTTCTTTCGAAGTGGTGTCATTTCTTCTTTGCCTGGTCTCATTAGTTAAGAAGATAACAACTTGTTCGTTAGCACTAAGTATGCACTAAAAATATACACATTAATAATATTTAAACATAATATTGTTATTACAATTATTATTACATATGAACTTAGTTACAAATTTTGATGAAACAAATACCATTTAGTTTTTTTTAAGGGGAGGCAAAAGTTTTGCCGCATCTCATTAGTTGATAATAGATGTCAAGAAAAAAGTGTATTGTCATGTTTAATAATGGAAAATCGGATAAAACCCTTCATAAACACTACCGTCGTATAGGCACACCCAACCAAACTGGCTAGCTACACAAGCCACTCACACCACTGAAATGAGGGACATGATGGAGTTTTCTCATCGATGTCCTCAACGTCATCACTCCTCCATGAGTCATTGACTTGGACTTCATTGAGGAACATCCATGTGAGAAGTGCCCGCTGCAGCGGACTCTTGAAGCCCATATTGTTGGCCCATGCTAAATAATCACCTTTTCGGGCAAAAAAGGGTACCTCTGTGATAAAGCTTCAAAGAGGAGACATGCAGGACCTGCACTGATGAACATCTTCACGAATGGACCACCCTACACAGGTCGTTGTCACTTCTCGGCACACAAGGAAGCAACTACGATTTCATAGCAAGCAAAGTTAAGAAGGAAGACAAGTTGAACACAGCAAACAAGAACCAACTAACAAGATCTTAGCACAACCACACCATCGTGATTTTCAACGCTAGTCAACACGTGGAACCCTAAGCCCACCACTTAAGACAACCAGTAGCCCCTCTGGCCGATTCATACCTCAAAAGATGATGCCCCAAAAGGGGAATAACACAAGAAAGCCGATATCATCCGATGCACGAATCTAGGGTTTCCCTTTGAGGTAGTAGAACCAACTGAGAAATCTCCATATTAGTACTGCCTTCAAGAACCAGATCATGAGACAACCATCCAACATATGGTCATATTCGTTTAAGAAGGAGACGGTGCCCAAGGCGCCACCATCACTGACTCTGGCTACTAGACGAGGGCAATTTTCACCCGGATCATCTCCCTCGGACCTACATCATAAGAGTCGGAGAAGGCACCGTCGAGGTTGTTTACACCAGGAAAACCTGACCTATGGCAGGATGGTAGGGCTCAAGAACTAGATCGGGAGACAACCATCCAACATATGGTCATTCGTTCAAGAAGGAGACGGTGCCCAAGGCGCCACCATCGCTGACTCTGGCTACTAGACAGAGATAATTTTCACCCGGATCATCTCCCTCGGACATACATCATAAGAGTCAGAGCAGAGACCGTCGAGGTTGTTTACACCATAAAAACCTGACCTATGGCAGGATGGTAGGGCTCAACAACCAGATCGGGAGACAACCATCCAACATATGGTCACTTTCGTTCCAGCCGTTGATATGCCTTTATGTCCAATATCTAGGGCAGAGCTAGGCCAACAGGAGGGACGAGCTCCCCCTCCCCCCGCAAACCCGATGACGGTGAAGAATCTAGCGGTTGCGCTTGCGCAGTATGCTGGCCATGAGTAGTCGCGATGACACCTCACCGCAAGAGTCTTCATGTATATCACAAAGGCGAACGCCGAACCGCTCGGCCGTAGGGGTGTACACACGTGCTGCTATCCAGGCGCCTTGCCTCTCCAATATATAGAATCACTAGTGGAAACAACCCCTTTCGTCCAGGGGGCCAGGGGGCATCTGTCCCGGTCGCACAAAAACCCGGGACAAATGCTATGCATTGGTCCCGGTTCGGTTGCCCGAGGCAGCAGAAACCACCTGGGGGCATCTGTCCCGGTTCGTGGGGAGGCATTGGTCCCGGTTTGTGGCACGACCCGGGACCAATACCTAGCCACAGGCCACGTGGCACGCGCATGGGCATTGGTCCCGGTTTGTGGCACGAACCGGGACCAATACCTAGCCACAGACCCACAAATAGTCTTTTTATCCACCCCATTCAGCCAATTTCCAAACGCATTTGTAATATTGGTTGAAGATATTTTCTCTCCAAAATCAGAAATACAAGCTAAACCTAAGTAGAAGACCTCTGTTGGTGGTAGAAGAAGCTGCACTTAATGTCGATAGATAAACAAGGCACAGTACACATAATGGCAAGATTGGATCTAAATCTAAACGGAGAGCATAGATCTAAATAAACAAGGCAGTACATAATGGCAAAAGTGCATCGATCTACTAGTCATACTCCTGCCTAGGCCTATAGTACATGTACTCGTAGTCGTCGTAGTCGCCGCCGCCGTCGTCGTCACTATCGTCTGACGGTGCTCTGCACTCCCTCGGAGGATCACGACTCCAGGACTGGGCCTGAGGGTAGCGCAGGCGGGGGATATCGCCGGCCCTGATGTAGTCCATGACGCTCTGTAGAGTCCGGCCGGACCACCATAGCCGACGACCGGCCTCGTGAAAGTTCCCAGGAGGCAGACCGTCCTCCTCATACCTGGCGAGCGCCCTCTCACGCCGATTGATGAAGAAGGCATCCCAAGTATGCTGGTTATCAGGATGCCAACTGGGATTCCTCCGCTGCTCCGGCGTGAGCTCGTGGTAGTAGTGGTTCGTGATGGCCGCCCGACGCGCCACACCTTGAGGAAGAGGAGGGACCGGCACTCCTCCGGCGCTCAGCATCCAACCGGCGGGAACGTTGTAGCTGCACGGGCAGGGGTAGTTCGAGGCGGAAAGTGCCTCCGCCTGGATGAATGTTAGAGTGGGTACGGTAGAAGCCATGAGAGAGTGGTGAGTTTGTATGTGTTTATGCCAATGGTGTGGCAATGCATACATATATATAGCGAGAAGAAAACATCGATCCCTTTAGTCCCGGTTGGGGACACCAACCGGGACTAAATGGGTTAGGGTTTCATTGGGAAACGGATCATCCCTTTAGTCCCGGTTGGGGAAACCAACCGGGACTAAATGGGAATTAGGGTTTCGTTTGGACCAATCAGATAGAATCACACGGATCGTGTGTTTCTTTCAAGCGCTCGTGAGTCGTTGGATCCGGGTGTGTTTTTTTCGAGCTGTTGTGAGCCGTTCGATCAGGGCTACGGTGTGTTTCTTTCGAGCTGCTGTGAGCCGTTGGATGAGGTGTTTCTTAACCGTTGGATCAAAACCCTAGCTCAACACTTTTTGAGCCAGAGGACCCTATATATAGCCCAGCTTCATACACCCCGGTCAGTTCATCTCTCAAATACAAAACATCCGGATTCGCCATCATACGTCCAACCGTGCATTTGGTATGCATATATGCACCCAGTATCCGGGTAGTAATGTGCACGGGAACATCACCACCGGCTTCCGCGGCGTCCCGCAAGATGAAAAAAAAAATTATTATTCATCTGCTAGATAAAACAACTTCCATATTTGCCAATAACCACTTTTTTTTTTTGGAGTAGACTTCTATATATACATTCAGATTTTCGTTTGATCGGACTGGTTCTCCGTCAGGTAGTGAGAAGTAATGAAGCTCGATCTTTTTCCATTGCCCATCGCCATATTTCTCAACACCCTTGGCTAGCTTAATCACTTCGTCCTATGTCCAGTGCTTGTCATCTTTCCTATATTGACCTCCCTGCCGAAGGCACATTCTGTAAGTATCGCCATGGCTTGGGCTCTTCCATGAAGTGGTAATTTTCGACCTGTAGAATACAAATGAAGTATCGGTTGATATTATGTTTCTGATGACGATTGTGCAGATGGTTGGATGGTTTATAGGAGTTTCGTGCATTACAGATCCTAATACACCGATTTGTAAATGCATGGTGGCTACCAGCATAAGAGAGATAGTTGATCAAGGAAGAAAAATGGTAATAGTTTTATATTTCTTATTATTACCTGGCTAGGAAGAGGAATAGTAGATGGAGGCCAATCAAGAGGATCAGCCAGTATGTTTGCCCAACTCTGAGCTTCATCCGCTGGCTTCATTGTATGCTTGGCTCAGTGAGGAGCTACCACCTGTTCAATGAATGTGCAAAACTGAGTGCAGGGCTAAAATAAGTGTTCCGTATTCATTCGACAATACACACGACAGTACATGGTAAATCTTAAATATATGTGCAGAACAGAATGCTTACCGCATCCCCCTCGGTATTCGTTTGTTTTCTCTTTTTAATAAAAGAATTTGTATTCCGGCGACACTGCTTTTAATGTAATTATTACTAATTTTAAAACAATATAAGATATTTATATTTAAATTAAGTGTAAATAGTGAAATAGTTAATAGTTAGAATAGTTAGAATAATTATTTAGGAAAACAGAAAACGGATTTGAATTATTTACGCAATTTCAAACAATTTTAATGTTGTAATTTTTTCGTAATTTGAAAGTATGTAGAAGTTATTCACTTACATATTTAAGATATTCAAAATTTGGCGCTAAAACAATTGGCGCGCCGGCCCACTGGTTCTGGCGCGGGCGACCAGCCGGGCCCTTCCGTCCCGGTTGTTGCCACCAACCGGGACGAAGGGTCTTTCGTCCCGGTTGGTGGCACCAACCGGGACGGAAGGGTCTTTCGTCCCGGTTGTTGCCACCAACCGGGACGAAAGGGTCATAGGATATAAACACGTCACCGCTCCTTTCAGTTCCAGACCGCGCGCAGGGACCAAATCGACGCCGCCAGGCTGCCCAATTTTTCCGTCCCCCCGCGCCGCCCCCTCGCCCCGTCGGCATCCGCGCCGCCCCCTCGCCCCGTCGGCATCCTCCTCTGTGGCGCCGCTCCCGACTCCGTCGAGCGCACCCACCCCCCCTAGCGCCCTCTCCCGTTCGCCTCGGCCGCGCGCCGCCCCTCTAGGTCCCGTCGCTGCCCCGCGCCGCTGCCCCGCGCCGCCCCTCGATCCCGTCGCTGCCCCGCGCCGCCCCTCGATCCCGTCGCTGCCTCGCGCCATCCTCCACCGCCCCCGCGCCGCCGCTGCCCCGCGCCGCCGGCCCGCCGCTGCCCCAAGAGGAGGTAAAAGGCCTGCCTCCATCTCGCCCTAATCTGGGGCCTTTTTTGTTTTTCTTCCTTTTTTTTACTTAATTACTGTTTTTTATTATTGTTAGAATTATTAGTTTACAAATGTTAGAAATTTTAGTTTATGAATGTTAGAAATTTTAGATTAGACTTATTTACTTTAAATTTGTTTAGAATTGATATAAAAAATTTAAGAATGTTAGAGCATGTCTAACAGACCCCCTATATATATGGCCCAAAACCCGTATAATAACCGCTGATATACGGGTTTGGGCTATACCCGGCCATCTAGCAGACCCCGTAAATGGACCACCCCGAACGATTTTTTACAAGTTTGGGTAGGGGACGGCCCGTCGACCCCTACATGTGCGGGTCGGGAGGGGATATAGAGGGCCAACCCTCTAGCTCGTGCGAGCTAGGGCGCGCTGAAGATCTTTTGAGAGTATGGACAGAGTTTACTTTGTCTAGAAATAACAACAACAATTAAAATTCAGATATGAAGAGGCATCCCTGATGCCCCTGTTAGAAGAGAGCAAATCAACACTAAAATGAAGAAAACAGATATTGTTGTTGTATGAATGTGTTGAAGAAGCAAAGACAGGACCAAAGGTTACCAAATTTGCTGGTAACCTTTGGTCCCGTCTTTGCTTCTTCAACACATTCATACAGCAGCAATATCTGTTTTCTTCGTTTTAGTGTTGCTTTGCTCTCCTCTAACACGGGCATTAGTCTGGTGAGTTACTAAAAAATCTTCTTTTTTGGGGTTTCCTCAAGTTTGTCCGAGTATTTTCACTGCCTCATTCTCTTTTGTTTTTCGTCTGTTCCTGCCTGCTATACAGGTCATACCAGAGTGGTTTCTGAACTAATTTGGAGGAAAGATACCAGGAACTGTCAAATTACAAGCCCCTAATGGTATTGCATTTGATGTTGGAGAGTTATGGAGAACATGAACAGAATAATCCTCAAGTATGGGTTCCGCCCACCCATACTTGAGGATTGTTCTGTTCATGTTCTCCATAACTCCAACATCAAATGCAATACCATTAGGGGCTTGTAATTTGACAGTTCCTGGTATCTTTCCTCCAAAATAGTTCAGAAACCACTCTGGTATGACCTGTAGCACGCAGGAACAGGTGAAAAACAAAAGAGAATGAGGCAGTGAAAATACTCGACAAACTTGAGGAAACCCCAAAAAAGAAGATTTTTTAGTAACTCACCAGGCTATGCATGAAAATGTCCAAAACCCTGTACACGCGTTTTAGGGGGCGAAAACATAAGGGGTCTGTTAGACATGCTCTTAGGGGGCGAAAACATATAAGGGGTCCGTTAGACATGCTCTTAGAAATTTAAGAATGCTAGAAATGTTATCGTATGTTTAAATATTATTATGCATGTGCAATTTTAATGAATTGGATCTGAAATATATACTTACTCTTTTTGTATAGTATGGAGCCAAGAGACGAAGATGCCGAAAATATGATCGAGGGTTTAATCCGCGGGCCCGACGTAGAGCCCGATGTGAGCCAGTGGATGAACGACTCCGGTGAGGGAGATCCGGTGCTCACCCAGGGAGACGACTCCGATGAGGGAGAAGCCGACGGCTCCGATATGGGAGCAGCCGACGGCTCCGGTGGAACCATACAAATTACAAACACCGGCTCCGAGGTGCATATATATATATGTTAATTAATGAAGCATCCGTTGTCTATATACATGTATTAACAGTCTTTATATTTTTAGCCATCCGGTTCAAATATATCGACCGGAAAAAAGACTAAACGAGGCGCAACAAAGAAGTTGAAAGATACAGAAAGATACAGGATCGACACGATCACAGCAGACGGCGCACCCGAGCTTCCCGCTGATGTTGCCCAAAAATTTGTGAAGCAATGCGGAGTGCTAGTTAGAGATCACATCCCGATCACTGTTAATGAGTGGAATGAGCCAAAAGATCCGCGGAAACAAGGAATTTCATATGTCGGCAAAATAGCCAAAGATCATCTTTTCTCAAAGATTTTGGCTAATTTCAACTTACCCGTGCCGGAGGTGGACGAGAATGAAGCGGATGTGACTGAGGCCGATGTTACTAAAATGAAACATGAGATACGGGAAAAGGTCAAAGCGTGGACCCTGAAAAAGATGGCCGAGCAATTCAAAAACTGGAAGAAAAGATTGAACCTTGATTATGTTAAGAAGAACAAGACTCCTGATTTCACTCAAGGGTATGAGAAAATAAAACCCGTATGGCCAGACTTCGTGAAGTACAAGCTGGCAGAGAATGAACTGGAAAGGACGAAAACAAATGAGAAAAACGCCGGCAAAAAGGTATATCACCATGTTATGGGGCAAGGTGGCTACAAGGGTTCTAGTCCCAAGTGGGAGACATGGGAGAACAACCTGATTCAGCAGGGGATCACTCCCGAGCCGTTCTTGTGGGTCGAGCGGACAAGGTCATGGTTCTACGGGCATGGGGGCAGGTTGGACGCCGAAGGAAAAGCAATATATAACCTAAGGCATAAAAAGAGTCATCCTCTACCCATAGAGAAGCTGAGAGACGCAATAAAGGACGTTAAAGATAGGAAGTTCATGCCAGATAGAGAGAACGACGAGCTCACACGAGCCCTAGGGAATAAGGAACACGGAGGGCGTACACGAGGCACAAAAGGCACTCCTCCGTGGAGTGTTGCTTTCGACTCCACCAAAAAGTTATACCCAGATAGAAGCCGTCAACGTAAAAAGGACAAGGAGGCAGCTGAAGCAGAGAATCAGGCAAACTGGAGGCGTCAACTTGAAGAAATGGTAAAGCTGACACAGGATGTAGCAAAGAAGCAGCAAGACCAAATTAACACACTTAGCCAGCAGATAGTGTCTACCGGCGCATCAGTACACATGCTAGAAGTTGAAGCTGAGGCTCCCGACGCCGCACATTCTCATCGCAAAAGCAGCGTTGCGTCCACGCAGCTACCGGATGATGATGCACCACCGATGATTTACCCGGTGGACGAGATCACGGAAATGACATCCTGTGAGCTCCACGTGAAGGTCGTCAATATAACCATCAAGGCGGCGGCCGGATATGTCTTACCGATTGGCAACGAACCAACTCACCATTGTCTCCCGGTTCCACGGGGCTACGCTGTTGTTGGGGTCGATGAAGTTGCCAACGGATTCGAACGGGTAATGCTTGATTTTCCTGAAGGTGAAGACGAAGAGTTGACTGAACTCGGTGAAGCCAAGAACTCGACCGTTCTATGGCTAAAGGAATGCATTGTGCTCACAAATCAGACGGCAAAGCCATCGAATTCTCGGCATTTCTCCAACGCAAAAGTCTCCAGCGCGGTCGTCTTCGCAACGCATGCCGTCTCCGGCGCGGGTCGCCTACGCCGTGCACGTCTCCCAGCGCGGTCGCCTACGCCGCCGCGTCAGCCCTCTTCCGCCCACTAAGTTTCTGCCGAAACGTAAAAAATCACCGAAACGTCAACGGTCACCCCTCCCGAAGGTACCAAAAGAGGTACCCAAGTTACCTTACGACTATACTCCCGAGGAAACCCAGAAAATCGCAAAGGACGAATACGATGCGTGGAAATCAAAGCGGAAGGAGAAGCAAAAAGCCCAGATTTCCCTGAGACCGAAGAAGAGATAGAACGAGCTTGGAAAATGGTGAAGACTCTTCATCAACCCGAGCCGAGTCTGTCATCTGACTATGACCGCTCTATTCTGAAGTCACACCAGGAAAATGGTGCGGTCAACGAAGAGTAGTAGCCGCAAGCGGGAAAAAGGGGAAATCAGTTGCTCAACTCGGAGAGCAGAAAAAACAATCCACGTCCCCGCTCAAAGTGATTTCCAATACCCAGGTGGGGCCGAGCACTAATATTGCTGATGAGGATATTGATCCGGAGTTTATAACACTGTACGCAGACAAGGCAGCTGATGCGGGTTTGTCCATTGCTGAGTATATGCAAACAGTGAACTACTTCCCCGCAGCTGAATGTGCGTACAAATACGAGTCCGGGTAGCCTCTTGTCAAACCCGAGGAGATAAAGAATCTACCAACGAAAATGCGAAGAGTGCATAATTGGTATATGCAAGCCGCTAATGAATCTGAGGACTGGCTATGTCTCAGCGTTAAGGACGAGCACTATGGAACTGGAAATGGAATTGTTATGATTCAATTTGAGGAATTGTTTCAGTTATACCAGCAGCAGGCCCTCGACAAATCTATCCTTAGTGCCTATTGTCTGTAAGCACTTATTTCTCTAGCTCACCTCATTCAATTGCATATATATTCATATATATATATATAGTACACTCATATATTATAATTGCAGAATGAAGATTCTCGAATGCAAAAGAGATGGAATCTATGATATTGGGTTCATTGATCCAAATATTATTTATGAAAAGATTCTTCGGCAATCTCCCCAAGGATACAGAAAATAATATTCTGAGGGCAATAATATTTAACCAACACCGACGGGAAATACTATTTCCTTACAACTTCAAGTAAGTGTGTTACTCGGTTGTAAACATTCTGTTTTCCTTACTCGATGTTCATTGTATAATTGATGAGTTCTGCGTGCGCAGCTTCCACTATATTCTGCTAATCTTCCAAATTGACAAAGGAAAAGTAATTGTAATGGACTCAAAACGTAAACCCCTCTCAATGTGGGCTGACATGCAGGAAATGATCCAGCGGTAATTTCAATCTTTATTAATTTCAGTATTTATACATTGCAATATATCGACTACTTTGTTTCATTTTCGGATATCAAGTAATTACTAACTCTTTTTATTCTTTTTCTTTCTCGGGTAGGGTTTGGAAGAGGTTCATAAGGAAGTCTCCCGGTGAATGGGAAAAACAACTTACATTTGATGTTGTGCAAGTAAGTACTATCTAGATCCGTATTATTTTGATTGAAACAATCTTCTCGTATAGTGCTTGCAACAAGGAGACGGAATAACTTGTGTGGATACTACGTTTGCGAGTTCATACGTCAGACCACATCTCCCAAGGGCAGAAATTTAAAACAACTTCATGTACGTTAATCGTCAATTCTTCTTATTACTATCTATTTTAGTTACTTAGCTTCATATATTTTAGTGACCACTCTTCTTTATATTAAATCGAACGGCTTCGGGACGGTCTTCTACCTAGGGACCGCATACGAGCAATTCAGGAGGAAATTGCGGGCTTCTTAGATGCAGAGGTCATAAACGTACATGGAGAGTACCATGCCTCCGGTTGGAACTAAGTTTGATTTTGTAATACACTCCATCGGTCATGTAATATGATCGATATACTTTGCTTCTGTAATATAAGTGTTTCTTATTCTGCTTTATATACTTATTCACTCGTGCGATCCGGGGGCTCGGTGGAGGGTACTCTTCTCGAGGTCCGGGGAGGGGCCGCCAGGAGGTCTCTGGGGACCAAAAAAAACGGAAATTGTTAAAGCCCTGCCGTGGCAGAGAAAAGGGCAAAAGCCCTGCCGCGGCAGAAGGGGCATGCATCCCGGGTCGTATTCAGAACCGGGACTAATAGCCCTGGCCAGGTTCCAGCGCTCGGGCCACGTGGTCAGCCCCATTTGTCCCGGGTCCTGCCACAACCGGGACCAATGGGGAGGGTATTTGTCCCGGATGCCCCGTCCCGGTTGCACAACCGGGACAAAAGGGGGCCTACGAACCGGGACTAAAGCCCCTGTTTCCACTAGTGAATACCCGCCACCGCCACACCGTGCGCGCTTTGCCCGCGACACATGTTGGCGGCGGAAAGGGCGGATGCACCGCCCGACGCCTCTTGGGAGCAAGATGAAACTTTTATGTCTCATACGACCATGGGAATGCAGAGTACCAGTATGCAAAGTTTAAAGTTTAAACTTCAGTATATCTTCTCATCTTTCGAAAGGTTGGTGACATAGGCAAGCCACTATCCGCCGAAGTCATGATCAGCCGTTGTGGCACGACTGACATATTGCATATTTTTCACCCCTTCTTTATGGCAAACAGTTCATGTAAAGGTATGCGAATGCCTTGCAAGACGGCATATTTTTTTTATTTCTACTTCCTAATCACCTATGGTTGATCAGATATACCTTGTATATGGAAACTCGCGTACTCTCCTCCAGTGCCTTGTATACGGAAGAAAACTCTATTAAACTGTGGTGGAAAAAAAATACTGACCCGGTACGGACCCCGGGTCGGACCAGAGCTTTTTTTTCTTAAAACCTATATACATACTTAAACGGAGCCAGCCAAGGCACGTCTACGATTCGATAGGCTTCCATCTGCTACTTTGGTTCCTTGTACAGCCGTCATGCACCCGAAGCCGTGGTCTGACCTTTCGCCAGATCTGCTCCGGGAGATCGCCGGCCGCCTACACATCGCCGCCGACTTGGTCAAGTTCCACGCCGTCTGCAAGCCATGGCGCAACTCCCCCGACCATCTATCCCGGAAGAAGACGGCGAAGCAACTCCTCCCCTGGCTCCTCCATCCCACGGAAAGTTCCTCCCTAGTGAGGCTTAGATGCATCTTCTCAAAGTCGAGCTACCACGTACAGCCGCCATGTTACCCAGGACGAACCAACTGGGTCTGCAGCGCCGACGGCACCACCATCTGGTACCTGACCATCAAAAAACTCCAACCTACACTCCATGACCCTATCACCGGAGCGGTCACCGAGCTGCCTCCCTTCCCGCATATGCACTACTTCGACGGCCATTCGACGGTGAGTCCATGCGGCGTCCTATATGGAGACGGCACCACCCTTCTCTACTCCTTCAGCGTCGCAGGAAGTATGTCCAAGTTCAACGGAGCGCTGCTGCATCCAAGCAACTTAAAGTGGACGTTCCTCAGCAGGGTCGTTGAAACCTCTGGCAGGAAACAGGGTGAGTTCTGCGTGGCGTACCACGCGGGCAGGATCCTGCTCACCATGGACTCTAGAACTTGCCACGTTATCATGCCAGACAACATTGCCGATGTGCTTGTCCGGAGGCCTCGGATGATTCGAAGCTGTCTGGAGGAGCAGTACAACTACATTCTTGAGTCCCGCGGTGAGCTCCTGTGGGCGTCGGTCCAAGTCCAGTGGTTTTTCACTTATAAGTCTGGAATTGTTGGCCCCTCTGACTACATCCTTAAAGTGTCGGTGTATGCTCTAGAAGAGACGTCGGAGCCGGAGAAGGCGCGGTGGCTGCTGACAGAAGGCCATTGCCTAGCGGATCGGCTACTGTTCCTAGGTTCTCCAAATAGCTTTTCTATTGACGCTTCGCTGGTGGGCAGCCAAGGCGGCTACGCCTACTTCGTGTACCACAACAACGAAATCTTGGATGCCTCGCCCCAACAGTTGGGCGTGTTTAGGTACAACTTTGTTGACGGCAAGGCTGAGTTCATCGAGGGACTACCTCAGGAATGGGATAATGAAAAGTGCACCTGGCTTGTCCCGCAACCAACCATGGCTCCAATTCAGGTACACTTTCCTGATCATCCCAAATTGATTTCTTCTCGCTAATATATTGTTTCACTTATTTTATCATGGCATAAATGTAACACAAATCTTCATAACCATCTCAGCGAACCAAGTCTTAACAAAATTATGTTAAATGTGCATGTTGGATCAGGAAATAATTGAGAGGAAGCAGCAGAAGACAGCTCCAATTACTAGTCCAGCAATTATGGGAGCATCATTCAGTGTAAACACGGCAAAGTGTCAACCTGAGAAATAATCTCTCTCGTGTAGTCTTGTTGATCCGGTTATTGATGGATGCAGCAACGAGATTATCTTGGTTCACATCAGCGGGTGGTGCAAAGCAGCATAGCTATCTAATGTTTTATCTTGAGATTTTTGTCTACAACCACAATTTCCAAATGAATAGAAATTTAAAAGGCATTTTGAGTTTCTTTTTGCATGCTAGCATTTTCAGAACAAAACATATTGATTACGAAACATCGTATGTTCATAGATCACCTCAGTTGCGGTTCTAGATGCAATTCAGGTTAGCCATGGTGGGAACGAACGAAAACCAATGTACATATGGATCTCTATATAAATATATGTGAAAATTTATTTGAAGAACATGATCGTCCTCGTAGTAACCGATAGAAGGAACAGAACAAGATCCGATAAAGGTGCGACTCTTGTGGTCCCAAGTTGCCGCCGGCATGCACCACAAACATGTAGCTCCGGGTGCAACCTGGGTAAACTAACTAGCATATGGCTGCCGTATGAAGATGGTTAAAGCAGCACCACAAATATGGATTTTTTAAATGGATTATGAAATCGACTGGAAATATGATTATGTCAAAGGCATGGCCAAACGAAACGAATTAAACCTCAGAAATATTCCCTATGAAATTGAATGCAAAATATAGAATAAGAAAATTCCTATGATATTAATTCTACAGACTAAACAAGTTTTTTTTGTGGGGAGCAAATAACCAGACAAGGCATATCAGGGAAAAAAATGCTGTTTATGTAATTTTACAAACCAACCAAGGTGTTAGACAAAAGAATGGGGGCATGGTCTTCAAAAATCTCAATACGTTCTAAAGCGCATACCGTTACCAATGGGTATTTATCTTCCCATCGGTTGTCGATTTCATCCGTAGGCCCATGAAGGCTGTTGGATCAAGTGAACTGCCTCTCTGACATATGCAGCTCTCTTAAATCCAGGTTATCAATAACAAAATTGAACAAGAAGGCTAATGATGTCAAACCAGAGTTATCATTAGCTAACTTAACCAACTCAGGGAGAAAAGCAGTCTTGTGATCCTCTTAGACAGCACCGTATACACAAATGAGGCTCCATACGGAATTATCGGACTTGTTACGAATGTGAAGTTCCATGTGAAAGTCATATCGTGACGGTGGAGGCGGAGGTGCGCGAAGGTCGGGTCGTTGGAGACCGTTGGGTGCCAGGCCTTGCTGACGCGCCTAAACCGCCGAAGCGACGCGACGGGCAGGAGCAGGATCTTGTTGACAATCTCATGCAGCATATGCATCCTTGTCGTCCTCTTAGCTGGTGGTGGCACCAACGTCTCCATGGTCCATGGTGGGAAAGCCGGATGGATCAGTCATCTATTGCCGCCCATCAACAAGCATATCTTTCCCAATTCGATAAATCTACGATTTCTTCCCAAAAAATATATATACTACTTACGAAATCCGGATCATCTATTGCGTCATCGCCGTGTGGCTTGTCTGCCATGGAAACAAGAAGGATGAGGACAGGAGATCAGTTTATTTCCATCTCCCAAACGTTGTAGCCTCTCTATCAGCCGAGTAGAATCTTCTTTTAGAATCCAGCTCCATCTTCAACATGACTCCATGGTAGATGATCGATTCACCCATGTCCCATCGACCTCAAGATCTCACGTGTGCATCATTTCGAATCAATCCCACGCCATTGCATGTCGAAGCGCGCATACTATGCGTCGCGTCGCTGACCTCCCCGTCATCTTCTGTCCAACCGACCAAAGCCCTTTTTCCTTGTCAATTTTCTCTCAATGCAAAGAACACACCACATATTTTTATTAGAAAATCCGTTTGTTCTGGACTTCACGAACGTGCAATCACCTTGGACACCATGCACGTGGTCTGGTTTGACAGCCCCACAAGGCCCACAAGTTCCGGTCCCTTCCCAGATGTCAGGGTGATGCGACTAGACCTAAGAAGAGCATCTCGATCCATTCGCCTCGCTCCCCCCCTCCCCCCCCCCCCCGCGGCGAAATTTCGGCACTAAATAGCGCCTCCGGGGCGCCCCGCGCTATTTTTCGCCTTGGGGGGCGTCGCTTCTCAGCCGCGTACTTAGGCGTACTGCCCCAAACGGTGAGTTTTCGCCTTGATTTGGCATAGTTTCGTCGGTTTTCGCTCAAGTTCGATGAAATTCGACCAAATTCGGCATGATTTCGGCACAGATTAAACGTAACATATATTTATCACAAAGTTTGACACACAAACTGCCGAAAATCAAATATTTCAACATAATTTAACAAATTTTTAGAAAAAATAAAAACACATGAATCTAGGCGTTGCCTTTGAGTCTCCAGAGATGCTCCACCTGATCACGCTGCAGCTCTTGGTACACCTGATAGTCTCGGATTTGTTGTCCCCTAGATCGATATGCATTCCATTCTGCCGGCACCTGATGATCGACAGCTGTAAGAAGACCATGTTTAGAATATGGTTCAGTGTCAAACACCGGGTCCTCACGCTCGTTCTCGGTGATCATGTTGTGCAAGATCACACAACAGTTCATCACCTCCCACATATGATCTTTCGACCAAGCCAGAGCAGGGTACCGGACAAAAGTAAACCGAGATTGGAGCACACGAAATTCTCGCTCGACATCCTTCCTGCAAGCCTCTTGGCGCTGAGCAAACCAAGACTGTTTGCCTCTTGGGACTGGATTGGAGATAGTCTTCAGAAATATTGACCATCTTGGATAGATACCATCAACTAGGTAGTATCCCTTGTTGTACTGGTGGCCATTGATGTCATAGTTCACCGGAGGGGCATGGCTTTCAACAAGATTGCCAAATACCGGGGAGCAATGCAGGACGTTCATGTCATTTTGAGTTGCGGGCATGCCAAAGAAAGCCTGCAAAATCCAGAGGTCCTCTGTAGCCACTGCCTCAAGTATCACACTTCAAGATCCTTTCGCGCCCTTGTACATCTCCTGCCAAGCAAACGGGCAGTTCTTTCAGGCCCAATGCATACAGTCGATGCTTCCAAGCATCCCGTAAATTCTCTTGCTTCATTATGTGCTAGGATATGAGCAGTGTCTTCAGCATTGGGTGATCTCAAATACTCTGGACCAAACACAGCCACCACTGCTTTGTAGAATTTCTTCAAACAATCGAAGGCGGTGGACTCAGACAAGCGCATGTAGTCATCTTGGGTATCGCCGGGAGCGTCGTATGCAAGCATTCTCATAAACACAGTGCACTTCTGGAGCGAGGTCAATCCAACCGTCCCGGTGTAATCCTTCTTGCAAATGAAATAGATGTCGAACTCCCGAATTGCATGCACAATGACGAGGATGAGCTTCTGGCTCATCCGGAATCGGCACCGAAACACTGCCTAGCCGTGCAATGGAGCATCGGCAAAGTAGTCGGCGAAGAAGCTTCACGGGCTCTTCTCCGGGCAGGATACGTTGTGGACCCGCTGGGCCCGCCGATGGCACCTTGGGGCGGGGTGGGCGCGGTGAACCAACCCCCATCTGGCGCCACTTCTCGTCTTAATACCGCTCTAACCGCTCCCCGGGGACGGAGCCGCTTGTCTCACTAGTAGGAAACAGGCTATAGCCACCAGGTTACCGCTGGCCAACAGGAATACCTGTGCGCCAGTGCTACTTACCGCTGGCGAACGCGCCACCCTGTTGGCCAGCGCTAAGTTAGCTACCGCAGGCGAAACATGGCACTTCGTTCGCCAGCGGTACCAGTGGGCGTCGGGGCTGCGCGCGGCAGCAAATACCGCTGGCGAACAGGGCACTTTGTTTCGCCAGCGGTATGGTTACTTAGCGCTGGCGAACAGCGAGCTGGTTCGCCAGCGGTATGGTTACTGCTGGGCAACACTTTTGTTGGCCAGCGCTAACTATAACCGCTGGCCAACCACTATTTTTGTTGGCCAGCGGTAAGTTTTGAAAAAAATTCCCTCCACACACCACCACACCCCCCCCCCCCCCGTGGACCGCCTTTTTTACCTTTCTACATCACAAACGAAAATGATAAAGCGTTCAAAAAAATAAATTCCTGGATATGTGGGTAGAGTGCACTGTCTAGTTGATATAGAAAATTTCAAAATACTCCATTTGACCTTTTATGCAAAATTCAAAAATAAATCGTAAAACGGCCATAACTTTTTGCATACGACGTCCGAAAAAACGCGTTCAATATATCAAAAGAAGCGTGAGCAAATTCCAGATCCAACGTGTGAGCTTTTTTCAGAATCGCCAAATTCCAAAAGGAAAAAAAGTTATTTGAGACAGACTAAATTTTCCTACATAAACAATTTAATTAAATAAATTCAAAATTCAAAAAAAAATAAAAAAATGTTTTTTTTCGAGAAAAGATAATAAGGATGTCATATTTGGATTCCTCGTATTCTTGTGATCAATTTAGACATATCATTTGTCGAATTTGGAATTACGGATTTGTATATATGGTGCAATAGTTAAGAGGATTGATAGTACTATACTAACAAGAAAGAATGAGTGAGTCATAGGTAGAGTAGTGGGATGGAACTAAGAAGTTAAGCGTGCTCGGGCTAGAGTAGTGGGAGGATGGGTGACCGAGCGGGAAGTGGGCATTCAAAGTTGAAAAAAAAAAGAAAAAAAAAGGAAAAAATTCTACAGTGTGGTTAAAGGTTCCCCAAATTCAATTGTTTTGAAAATTTGGAAAAAAAAATAGCGGAAAAAATTTATTTACGAAATTTCAAATTTCCAGACTTACTGCTGGCGAACAAGACTGTGTTCGCCAGCGGTAACTAGATAGCGCTGGCGAACAAGACTTGTTCGCCAGCGGTAACCCCTTACCACTGGCGGTGTACTGCTGGCGAATAGCTTGTTTTTGTTCGTCACTGGTAAGCGTTTTCCTACTAGTGTCTCGCTCTGGCACGACGCCTGGTCGCCCCTTGGGGCCCTCTCGGCTGCGCTCCCTTCCGCGTACTCCCATGTCACCCTTCCCGATGCGACCATCTTCGACTCCGTGGTCGGGGGTGTGCCCTCGTCGCCCTCACTCATCGCGTCTCTGCTCGAGCTGCCGCTGAGTTGACCCTCGTCAGCGCCCTCCTGTCAAACCTTCCCGTCCAGGGGGGTGTGACTGGCGGGAAATTGCCTTCGGTTCATCTACGTGTTTCAGGGTCGGTGCCGTATATCGCGCGCTTTGCAGCTCCGGTTGCATCATCCCCCGCCAGGTCGAGAAATTGCGGTGCTTTGCCCCTCCCCCCCCCCAAGGTCCAAGTGTTCTTCCGGATCCTCCGGCATCACAAAACCAGGACCCGGGATCACCTTCGCCACATCGGCTTCGTCTCGTCTGCGGACTGTCCCTTCTGCCCTGGCTCGCCAGAGGATGAGAGACACCTCTTCGCTAGTTGCCCCCTCGTGACCGGGGTCTGGGCGAAGGTGGCCCCCGCGATGCGCCTCCCCCCTCAGGCAGACGTCCCCGCCTTGCTGGCTTCGCTCGTGGATGCCCTTCCTCCCATGCATGACCTAGTGCGCAACACGGTTCTGTTGGCCCTTCTCTGGACTATCTGGAAGTCGCGCAATAGGATGGGTTTCGACTCTGTCTGCATGCCACCCCGGCAGATCCTGCTGTCGATTAATGAGCACCTGCGTCTCTGGGTGGTTCGCGCCCCCGCCGGGTCGTTACCGCCCCCCTCCTCGCCTGGCGTGATAGCCTCCTCCTCCCTCCTAATGCTGTGTAGCGGGGTGCTTTCGTCGCCACCCCCTCCTCCTTTGTACCCAGCTATAAATTGTAATACGGTTTTTTGAGTAATGAAATGCATTCAGGTGGGAAGTTCGCCCTCGTTGTTTCCCTTCAAAAAAAAATATTTCTGAATGGTATGAGTAGTGCAAGAGTAGCGCAACTTAGCTAGCAGAGGTGCATGTTATGATATTTGTGAATGTTATTTTTCTGATTTGTCGGACTTGATCTGCTCAAACTCGGGCTCACTATGATTGGTTGGGGCACTTTCCACTGTTGTTGTACACTGGTGCCACGTTCTGACCGCTGAGGAATTAAGACCTTCGGGACAGAAATCAATGGATTTGATGACAAAAATCAAAGGAGCAGAGATGTTGGACCGAAAAATCAAACAAAACATACATTTTTTTTTAGCGCATCAAACAAAACATACATTACAAGTGCGCTGTGTGTGCTAAGTTGTACGCACGAAGGTCAATTCATATCTTTGGAGCTTCCTGGTGCGCATATGGAGGCAGCCCAGGGCCCAAAGATATGAATTGGCGTAGAATTGAGATGCTTTCGCGTCCCATGAGCTTGCCACATATGTAAGGTTTTTGCGAGGTGTCGCCCTTCGCTACACCATTGACATAACTCTAGCCACCCGGACGACACCCTCTACGACATGCATTGCTCAAATCCTCTTCTTCACCCGGAAAGTAGCCAAAGTGTTGATACACAACAAGTGTTCTATTTTGCTGATGGGAGACTACAATATATGCAAGAAATATATTCTCGGGAAAAAATCCACATAGTGGTATCTAGGGCAGCAACCAAAGGAAAACAATGCGTTTTTGCGTTCTAAAAAAAAACAAGACCCCTTAACCCGGCCGATGCCCTGGACTTATATATCTTGCTTGCTGATTCCTCATTGATCAGCCATTATGTAAACCATAAAAATACAGTCAATAAAATAAGATTGTTCCGTATCAAACCGAAAGTACACCTTATACTTTTGAGTGTCCTGAAGAAAACTATACCTAACTAGTACTAGAACTAGGAGAAAGCCGTGATAATCATTAGAGGTCGATCTCACATGTGGTCTATTGCATGGATTACTAGGAGTAACATACTACTGTAACTACCTCCTCCTCATGCCAGTCCACCACCTATAGCTGAAGGACCTCTCCTCCCTCACCTCTTCGGGGGACGGATTGCGGTCCTCGTCGAGGCCATAGTCCATGCGCGGGAGGTAATGGTGCCTGAACATCTCGGGGTTGGCAGCGAAGCAGCCGCGCAGCGCCGCCGTGGCCTTGACGCACGCCTCCACGTCAACGACGCGGTCCTTAGGGTCATGCCGCCCATGGTCCATGGTGGCAGCGTGTGTGTGCGCGTGGAGGCACGCGTGGCAACCACTGCCTATGGCAGGTGGCCCCTGCATGCCCGCGTGGCAAATGGCAAAAATTTGGGGATTAAATCCCGCGCGGGGCAGGGATCGAACCCTGGCCTCCTGTGCGTGCGCGCAGCTGCTGTGCCACTGCGGTATGCTTGGTTCCTTGTCAGGTTAGGGAACGGTGGGAGGATAAGGTTCAGATCGTGCGCGTAACTGAAACTGTCGAACAGCCTGAACCTGACGACGATGCGGTGGCCGCCGGCGGCGAGGACCTGCTGCGGTGCTCGTGTGCGTTCAGGGACAGGTGCAGGGCACCGTGCGTGTGCAGAGAGGAGATGCAGAGAGGGAAGGGAACGAGGGAGACGGGCTGCTCACCGTCGCTGTAGCCGTGGAAGCGGCTCGACGTGGTGCAGACGACGGCGGCGTCAGTCGAGGACGGCGGCAGCGAGGCAGGCCCTCCCAGGACCTGCTGAGGTGTCGAGGAGAGAGAGAGAGGCACGGGGAGCTCGTTCCCGGTCCTAACTCGCGCGGAGGAAGCCCATGTCCCCGGTGATCGCCGGATGTTCAGAACGGTGGTGCTCGGTGGAGGTGGGGTTCAGTACAGAGAAGAGAGCGGTGGAAGGAGGAGGAGAAAATTTCGACGGCGGCGCGAGGGAGAGGAGAGGAGGTCTAGGACAGGAGGGGAGCCCTAGGTCGTGGATATACGGGGGAGGTGGAGCTGCTGCTGGCCGTCCCATCCCTCCTCTGTCGACGTGGGCATCCCCGATGGGGTGCCGTACAGAGGTAGGGGATGAACAGGTAAGTGGCCGTGGGCTGGGCCTGGGGGGAGCTGGCCTGGGCCTGCTGCCTCTCCCCTCTACGTTTTTTTTTTCCTTTTTTGTTTTGTTTTTCTGTTCTGTTTTTTTTTTGCTGAAAAATAGAAAAGGAAGAAAAAGGAGGGTTTTTAGGGGTTTAAAATTTGGAGATAATTTTTTTATATTTTGTTATGTACAAACCCAACTGTGGCAAGTGTTTGTTTTCAAATTTTTGAATTTTGGGTTGCTGTTTGTATTTCATTTGAAATTGAGTGAAATTTTGGTATTAATTGATTAAATGAAAAGAACACTTTAAAAGTTTTTTAATTTCAAGTGTAATGGTAACAAATGATTGATTTGTTTTGTAATTTTCATAAATTTCAAAATGGTTGTTGTTTGGAAATTTAATTGAATTTGAATGAATTTGACATTAATTATATTATTGAGAGAAGCAAATTAAATAGTTTGTACTTTCATGATAATTGGAAACAAAAGATTGGTTTGACTTGAATATTTCATTTGGAAAAATTGTAACATAACAAGTATGAAACAAAGATTGGAAAATTAGTTTGAAATTCATATGGAAAACAAGGAAAAACAAATGAAAACAAATGAAAACAGAAGCAACACAAATGCAATGAATATGATGTCATGATGCAAAACAGAAAATAACAAAGAGCAAACATTCTAAAGGTGGTTTTTTCATACTTGGTATGTTACACTAGCGGAGAAGGACCCAGCGTTAGGGATAATGCTTTTCCCCTGTTCCCAGCCCACCATGATTCGGTGGGAACTGAATCGGTCCGCCACACCTGATTTGGGCCCAATCAATCCAACATACACTTAAAAGAAAATCAACTAAAAAAATAGTTATAGTCATTAAAAAAAATCTCAACTATTTCTAGGGGCATTTCTTAAAATGCGTTTAAAAATGGCATTTTTAGGGGCCTTCTGAATTGCACTTAATAATTGTTAGAGACATGATTAAATTGAACACTGTTTAAAATTCCCGAAAAATGTTTACAAACACTTTGCATATTTTAAGGGGCACTTTAAAGTGCCACAAATCATATGCTCCAAATCAGAAATGCCCTAAATTTGAGAAACATGGTACTATGGCACTCGGCAAAAAGCTCGCGCCACGTGCTACCTATCGCCATAGAGAACAAAGGCACAGACGACACCTACGCCAAATATAGATTTGGCAAACCTCTCCGACCCGCGACAACTTCCTCTCAGACTCGATCAGCATGATCAGAAGTTAATTCGCCCATGTGTTGTGACCATAGACAATTCCCCTGCTCTCCTCTTGTGGTATATAGTCTGCTCAATAATTTGGCATTCAACTTGCTATAAAATGTAAAAATTCCTTTCATAACTTTTTAAAGATATCAGTGGGTTCCTGACTAAGGATCACAGGGCGGCGGATATAACAAGCGTATCTCTACAGGTGAATGACTTGGAATTATTCGGCAAAATGGACTCTGTTGACCACAACTCGAAACTAATTCACAGTCTGCACCTCCGGTGAAAAAAAATCGAAATCTAACCTCTTTCTGTAGCGCCCTACGGCTAGGCGCCACACTCTTCTGTGTAGCGCCTGGCTGGTAGGCGCTACACTTGTGCGTACGTGGCTCTGCTGGGCCAGCCGGCTGCCTGCGTGGCGTCTGGCAGGTGGGCCCAAGCCGTGCATGTGTAGCGCCTGATCTCTGGGCGCTACACATCGAGTGCACTAAGTCGCGCGCGACCCCCTCTCCCCCACACCCAAGCAGCACTTATCGTTTTTTTGGAGGAAGAGAAGGCTCCCCCAGCGGCTCCCCTCCCTCTCCTCTCAAATCCTTCCTCAAATCCTCCGATTTAAAGGTTTCTTCATCGAATCTTACCCCCAACAAATTCCTAGAGGTAATGTCCTCCATTTCCCCTTGTTTTGACCAATTAGAAACCTTTTTTTTGGTTGATTTTTGTTTCAATCTTGGAAACCCTAGAAATTCAATTTGACCCCAATGATGCATGGTGTTTGTGGTTTAATTGCCTAGTTGGTGGCTTGTATGGTCCCCTAAATGTTAGGGTTAGGGTTCTTATATGTTAGAGCTAGATATTT
Source organism: Alopecurus myosuroides (assembly GCA_028641055.1). NCBI lineage: Eukaryota > Viridiplantae > Streptophyta > Magnoliopsida > Poales > Poaceae > Alopecurus > Alopecurus myosuroides. The sequence goes on from CM054058.1 coordinate 2,782,305, forward strand.
GTGAGGGTTAGGGTTAGGGTTAGGGTTAGATATTTGCTAGGGTTAGGGTTAGATACTTGTTAGTGTTAGGGGTCTTTTGTTTGGGTAGTATGTTAGCTCAAAGATTAGGAGTATGTATATAAGTTAATATTAGCATGACTAGAAACGAAATGTTATAATTTTCCACATTATTGTCTTCATTATTTTAGGAATGTCGAGAATTGTTCATGTTCATCATGTGGACAAGGATGCATTAATGAAAGGTGATTTGGAACCGGATCCGGATGAGATATCGTTGGTCTTCGAGCGTAGTCCTACCTATGCGGAGGTTTTGGAACAAGTTAGAGTTGAGTTGAATTGGATGGAACGAACTCATGAAGTAGAGTTGGAGGGAAGACATAACGCGGGTCATGGATTGCACCTTCGTTGGAAGTTTTTGCGTATCAACTCCGAGCTACATTGGGTTGCATACAAGGAGACCGTGGCCGAGTCACTAGACAAGTCTCTCGAGTTATTTGCCACTAAAAAGGTTGATGCTCGTATGAACTTGGACTTGAACCATTGTGCCTCCTCATTTCATGGTTTGAGTCCAACACTCACGAACCTAGATGTAGTCTTTGAACCTCCTTCCACCCAACATGAAGTGAGGAAAACTTTGAGCCCCATTAGAAATAACCAAGATGATGCATTGAAGAGAAATAGTGAGTATGAGGATGATGAGTATGAGGACAATGAGAATGGAGTCGAACTCAATGACAACAATCTTGGAGATTTGGACGCATATTATGTGCAAGAGACTATGGATCATGACATACCATATTCTCGATGCTATGCATCGGGGTCGGATGACGAGGGTCCGGATGAAGAAGTTGATGAGGAGGGGTTCACGGCGAAGGAGGCGGAAGCTTTCAAGAAGGTATTGGGACGGGATCATCGGATTTCGTTGTTTCGTGATGTTAGTCTTGCGGATGAAGCCACGGTGGACGGCGGCAAGGGTATAGAGCTCGGAGCTAGACCATCTTCTTACCGGGATATGAATCATGTGGAGAGTGGGATATATCCCGGTTTGAAGTTTCCAACGTTGTTGGAATTTCAGATATGGATCAAGGAGTACTCGGTGAAGTACCATCGTCCGTTTAGAGTTGTCCATTCGGACATAACGAAGCGTTATACGGTTGCTTGCTTGGAGGATGGATGTCCATGGATTGTGCGTGCAGTACCATTCAAAAAAGGGCCCGAATGGCACATATCTAGTTGTGCGGCAACTCACATGTGCCGAGGCAAGAAGCTTGATGGCAAGAGTGCCGATGGAAAGAAAGTGAATCAGGACCACCGACAACTGAACTCCGAGTTCATCGCTTATAGGCTTTTCAACTCCATCTCATCACTTCCAACGATGAGTATTAAGAGTGTCATGGAACTTGTGGAGAACCTTTTTCACTACAAGGTGAAGTATGGAAAGGCATGGAAGGCGAAGCAAGCCGCATTCAAGATGTTGTACGGTGACTGGGAAGAAGCATACAACCGAATCCCTAGGTTGTTGGGAGCCATGGCCGCCAGTAACCCCGGGATGGTTCATGTGGTTGAGCCTTTTGGGGAGAAAACAAGGGCCCTCAACGGAAAGACTGTCCGTGTATTTGGCCGTGCATTTTGGGCATTTGAGCAATGTGTGAGTGCTTTTGAACATTGTAGACCGGTCATCTCCGTTGATGGTACGTTTTTGACAGGTCCATACATGGGCACTCTATTGGTTGCAATAGGAAATGATGCCAACAACCATTTAGTGCCATTGGCTTTTGCTTTGGTGGATGCGGAGAACAATGTTAATTGGGCATGGTTCTTTCATCTTTTGAGGACCAAGGTATTGTTGCCTCAAAGGGAAATATGTGTCATCTCGGATCGTCATCAAGGAATTCTAAATGCGGTTGATATTGATATTCCCGGCCATGCTCCTTTGCACCATAGATGGTGCATGAGGCATTTCTGTTCAAACTTCTATAGGGCATGTGGTAGCAAGGAGTTGACCGATGATTTTCAGGATTGTTGTATGGCTTTCTCAGAAAAGCGGTTTGCAAATTTGTACAATAAATTATTGGCTAATAGATCCCTCAACGCCGGTGGTCAAGAGTGGCTGAATAGGCACATTCACCTTATGAAGAAGTGGGCAAGAGCTTTTGATGAAGATGGCCGTAGGTATGGTCAAATGACAAGCAATATGGCAGAATGCTTCAACAAGGTTCTGAAGGGTGTGCGTGCTTTGCCCGTAACCGCAATAGTTGAGTATACATTCACCAAGTTGAATGAGTATTTTCTAAAGTACTCGGAAGAAACAGATAAGCAGATTATGGGAGACAACAAGCACAAGTACAAGTATGAGTTTCCTCCAAAGGTTGATAGTTTCATGCAATTTGAATCAAGGAAGGCAGACTCTCAAATAGCAACAATTTATGATAATGAGGAGTTGATTTACCAAGTTAACGAGCCTGGAGGAACCACGGCCGATGGTGTCCAACATGGAGGTCGGGCGTTTAAGGTCTCTCTCAAGAATTGTGACTGCACATGCGAAAGGCCACGGTTGCTTCATCTCGCTTGCTCTCACTTGCTAACGGTGGCTCGTACCCGAAATGTGGATATTAATCACCCACTCACAGTTAGAAATTCCGAATTCTCTATTGTGACGACCAAAAAAAACATGGGCTCCTAGATTTCATCCATACCTTGACCGATCACAATGGCCAGAGTATCATGGAATTCAACTATGGCCCGATCCGATATGGAAGGTGATCAAACGGGGAAGACGGAAGACAAAGCGTTTCAGGGGTGACATGGACGGTTGGGGCCGTGGTGGGAGAGAATGCCGCAACGACCAATTCCAAGATCCTCGTGAGAGAACACGTTGTGGGAAGTGCAATGTTGTGGGGCACAACTCAAGAAAATGCACGCAAGGAAAAAGAGCAAAAGGAAATGAAACTAGCACAAGCCAACATGTTGGTAGCCAACCAAGAAACAGCCAACATGGTACTCCTAGCCAACCAAGAAATAGCCAACATGGTACTCCTAGCCAACCTTGTGGGGGTGGTCCTAGCCAACAAGCTTCTAATAGCCAACAAGCTTCAACACAACAAAGAGTGAGCCAACAAGCTTCTACTAGCCAACAAGCTCCTAGACAACAAAGAGGGAGACAACTTGGCCTTCGGAGAGGCCAAGGTGCATTTAGAGGACGTGGTGGCTATGGAGGCCATGGCGGTGGTAGAAGAGAGAGTATAATAGGATATCTACGTGGACCATATCCGTATGTATATTATTTTTTGTTTTGCATTACTATTGTTTCTACTTTTGTCTTCTTACTATTGTTCATACTTTTGCCTTCTTACTATTGTTCATACTTTTGCCTTCTTACTATTGTTTTGAACCTTGTCGCATATCGGTCTATTGTACTTCGTGTTGTCGTGAACTATGTGCAAGTATGCTCGTGGAATATGTAGAACTATGCTATGTTAACCTCGCTGTCAACTATGTGGTAAATTTGGTGCACTTTCTGCTTTTGAATTGAACATTGCTGTTTCTTTGAATTTTACATTGCTTTTTCTGTTTAAATTGTTGTTTCAAATTTTTGCACATGTGGCGCCCCAACCCTAGGCGCTACACATGTAAATTGATAAACCAACCGGCGACAACAGACAGCAGCCACAACCAGGCGAAGCCGAAAATTTCTAAGTTAATGTGTAGCGCCTAACAGCAAGGCGCTACACATTGACATATGCACCGCCCAAATGCAGAGACTGTCTGTCCTTTGGCGGTGTAAAATTGTTCAATGTGTAGCGCCTGCTGACTAGGCGCTGCACCTTCGCACATGTAGCGCCTGAGACCTGGGCGCTACACATGCAATTTTTCTGGCTACCCGAGAGCAGCAGCGAGCAGCCACAACCAGGCGAGTTCAAAAATTGCTAAGTCAGAAACATTGCATGTGTAGCGCCCAGGCAACAGGCGCTACACATGTCAAAATTTCATTTCCTAAAACAAAAGTTGATACTCTTGTGTGCAAGTATTCCATAGCAGATACATATATAAATATTATGAACCACTCAGCATAGAATAAGTTTCATCGTAACCATAGAGGTTCAAACATCACAAGAGAGGTTCGAATAAGTGTACTAAAATAAGTTTCAACATAACAACATAGGTAGAACTTCGAATAAGTCACTACAAGTTCATTACATATCCGGGCAAGTCTTCTACTTTCGTGCCCGACCCCTCTTCGTAGGAATCTTGTCCCTCCTCACCGGTGCCGGCTGCTCTTCTTCCTCATCGTCCTCATCGTCATCATCGTCATCCTCGATAAGCCTCATCCTCCTAACCGTAGCTGACCTCCGTGGGTCCTCAACATGTGGCTCCTTTCCTTTCTTGATCCAATCATCTGGTGTGTACTGGTGAATTCCGGTCTTCTTTCTTATCATGTAAGCAGACCGTTGCTTAGCCTGCCGCAATGTCATGTTATCCGGAATTCTCGCCTTCGAAACAAGTAGGAGTATATTGTTAAGGTTACGAAAGAGAGACATGCATACAATATTGGAAAGAGGAGTATATTGTTATGGTTAAGGTCATACCCCTTCAACGGAGGTTGTCTCATCCTCAAGCTCATGGTCCGTACTATCCACGGGGTCAGAAGGAGATTTGGATCTTGATTGCGACGGTGAGCTGTACTCGGGGTCACGGCAACCAATAAGGTTGGCAAGCCGGCGTAAGCGTTGGCCGGAGCGCTGCATGATTGTGAGGGAGATGTCAAATAAAGCATTAGAAAATAAGCATTTAGGCTATCTTGTGGTAATAAAGTATGTTTTTTACCTTAACAAAGCCTCGAAATATACTTTCGCCTTTTTCTCCACCCGGCGTGGTCGCCAACAATTCTTCGCTCTCACTAGCTTGTTTCTTTATCTCCGTGCGCTAGAGGAAAAAAGAAAAAACACATTATAAATAAAGCATTACTAAAGGTGGAAAGAAAACGAGTAAGTTAAAATTACCACAAAGTTGAGCACATTAGAAAAATCTGTTTGGTGGCCCTCCCTAACCATCTTGTTGTATTGGATTTGAGCAAGTTCGTCAAACACTATGGGCTCTTCCAATATCTCCTCCTCGAAAGCCGGTGGGCATATCTCCACGCGAGTATTCTCAAGAAACCAGCGAATGTAGTTGTCGAAAGCAATGGGGCAATGTTCTTTCAAATATCTGCGGCCCCATCCATTCTTGAGAGCTTCCTCCACACACAGCTCAAATTCGGTTATATATTTCTTATGGTGTCTCTCCCAATTTGTCACCTTTCTCTGTTTCCTCCGGTCCAAACTGCATTTCAAAATACGGGAGTCATGTCAACAAATAGAAAAAAAAAAGAAGTTACGAACGAAACATATGTCATTTAATCTTACTCATGAAGCAACTTGTCTGTGTCCTTCCACTCTGGTGGGTGAGCCTGAAACAACCCAAACTGCCTCAGAACGCGGTGTGGCAAGTGAAACTCAATCGCCCAATTGCATATCAACGGGCACCGCATAAGCCATAAAGTTTGTTCCTCCATGCACTTTGGGTTCAAATCATAAGCACGCAAGACACCAAATCTGTTCCCCTTCCCATAAGGCTCCCAATCCACCTGCAGCATAGCACGTCGACATCAATTAGAAGGAAGATACAAACAATGTGAGCGAGTCATTTTAGGATAAATACTTACTTGCTCGGGAGTAAGCGCATCCAACTCGTTCATGTACTGCCTATACATGTTATCTGTATCGCTGTGAGCCTCCGATACAATGTCGTACTTGTATGCCCAAGTTGCGCGGCGTAGAGGGTGGTTCCCATATGCTTCCCAATCAACATAATTTATTTCTCTAGGACGTCCAACTGGTATACGATCCCAGCTCCACACGGAGAGTAGAAGCATAGAACCACCAACTCCGCAACTTGTCGTGGTCCTACGACAAGCATCATCCAGCTGCACATAATGGCAAGCAAAGTCAATACATGTTCAACATGGATATCAAGAAAAATTATAATTTATCAACTTATTACCTGCCGATACAAGTAGGCAAGTGCAGCACTCCCCCAGCTCCATCCATAATCAAATATGGTCAACGCTTTAAGCCATATCCATGGAGCGTTCCTCCCATTGCCGTCAGCAAACAGACACCTACTAATAACATACCACATGTACACGCGAGCGTACGTCTTCACCAAGTCGTCATCGGCTCCTTCAGGGCAAGTTTTGAACTTCTCTACTATCCATGTGTAAGGAGCGCCGGCTGAGACTCTCCCTTTACTCGGGTTCTGAGGCACCGGTGGAACATCACCAATAAGATCAAACATCTTCTGACGCCATCCTTCAGAATCGGTGTCCATAGCTACAGGCTTCCCCTCAATAGGAAGAGCAAGGATCATGGAAACATCCTGGAGTGTGACTGTCATCTCGCCGGTACGAAGGTGGAAACTGTGTGTCTCCGGCCTCCACCGGTCGATGAGAGCGGTAAGTGCAGCCGCGTTGAAGTTTGGGGTAGACCGGCTAACAAGCTGGATGAAAGGGAGGAGCCCGGCCATCTCGATGTACGGAGTGTACCGCTCATCATACGGCATTTCTTTGTCGCTGGAGACCCCATGATACCGAATCTTGAAAGGTTTAAGTTCCTGTAAACATACAAGTTAAATAGTTAGAACATATCCAACACATTTGCTAGAACACGACATTACAAACATTAAAGTCCACAAATAATCATCTTACCATCCTCTTCTCCGATATCATATAGGCCCGGTGTTTAACATCATAGAAATCATCGAGTAACCATACCATCCTACATATTTCAAATCAATGTGAGTATCCCACAATTTAATTGCACGAAAAATATCCACACATTTTCAAGCAACAACCAAATAATCTAACATACAAATTTGGTTTCTAAACTAAAATAACCTACTAGATTGTTACCAATGTAAACTATAGCTACCCTAATGCTAAAGATAATTCAAACAAGTCATTATTCCATACCAAAATCAAATCCAACTAGAAACTAGGGTTCCACCGAAATTGCTATATGGAGGCCAAATCTGAGAAAATTTGTGGATGAAAAGAGGGGATCGGAGGAGAAATACCTGGGCAAAGCACTTGAGAAGCAAACCCCTCCACTTCTCCTTCAGATGGGGATGGATTTGAGGAAGATTTACGGAGGGGGAGGAGGAAACGCTGCTGTTCTTTCTGTTCTTGGTTCGGTACTGGAAACAGAGAAGAGGGGCGCCGCGCGCGGCTTAAGTGATTCGATGTGTAGCGCCTAGGACCCGGGCGCTACACATGCACGCTCGGGCCCACCTGCCAGGCGCCACGCAGGCAGGCGGCTGGCCCCGCGGCGCCACGTATGCAGATGTGTAGCGCCTTGTGCTTGGGCGCTACATACAAGGGTGTGGCGCCTTGAGGTTGGGCGCTACAGAAAAGGGTTAGATTTCGAAAAAAATTCGCCGGAGGTGCAGTCTGTGAATTACTTTCACCACCTGGTCACCAGAATCCATTTTGCCGAATTATTCAGATAATAAGCATCCGTGTGGCGATGCCCATTGTGGATAACGGCGTGGGCACAGAGGGCATACGTGCCCTCCTCTCCTCCTCTCGTGACTAGCTAGAGTGAGTGGCAGTAGCAGTCCTGCTCAGGCCCACTTGCTCTGTCTGAATCTCTCTCGACCTCGCTGCAATCTTTATCCACAACACCAGGGCTGCTGCTGAGACTAGGAGCAACAAGTTGCGACAGGTCAAAATCATGATAAATTAGTACGAGATCACAATTAGTTCCAAGTACCCTGTTGGATCCCAAAGATTCCCTTACTGGGTTTCACCAAAATGGGTGCAGGGTGATGCGCGCTTACAAGTAATTCCAAGTTCAAGATGGAAATTCGCATATACACTCTAAGTTTCCTTGTTGGATATCAGATGCGGATAAATGCCTCTCAGTTGCGGTAACCTAGTGCAAGATCACAATTAGTTCCAAGTTGGAGTACACTTCAGAGTGACAGCACCTGTCGCTGCTGATGGAGTAGTAGTACGGAGGAACTTGAGGAGCTCAAACTCACTGCTGTCAAGAAGTAACAACAACCTGATGCTGCGTCCCGAAATTTGCATGTACGTACAAGATGGCAACTTGCTGTTCTGTAGTTTGTACTAATTATAATGGTCGAAGGCGAAAAAATAATCTTCTTTTCTCCTTGCAGGAGTATATAGCACGATAGAGACTGAAACGTTTTCCGCCCCGCTCGTCCCCGTGGGCGACGGCGGCGGAAACCCTAGCCCGCGCTCCCCTCGACCCTCCCCCTCGTCTGTCCTCTCCTCGCCGCCGCCGGACGGCGCCGCCGGCCAAAGGCCGCGCGCTGGCGGTGGCGGGGATCCCCTGCTCCCTCGCGGTGGTCTTGGCGCGGGCCGAGGTCGCCGTGGTGGGCACCGTGCTGGGCAAGGGACGCGGCGGCACGGCCGTCTCGGCGGCGGTGTGGCGACCTGCAGGGGCTCCACGTACCGGTGGAGGCGACGACGACGTCTCCAGGAGGCGGCGCAACCCTCGGGCGGCGGCGGGCGGATCTGGCGGCGTCCGGGTCGATCTCTGCGGCCGGCGGGTCCAGGCTGCAGCGGGAGGAGACAGCGGTGGCGGCCCTCGCTGGAAAGCGGCGGCGCCGTCGGGGGTGGCCTGGCCGGAAGGCTAGGCTGCTGGCCGACCGTGATCTTGTCCTGGGCCTAGGCCCGGGCAGATCTGGGCCGCTGGTGGACATCGGGCTTGTGGCCCTGTTCATCGCCTCCATGGCCGTGGTCTTCGATTCGTGGGCTGCGGGTGCTCGGCCAGCCGGAGGTGTTCGACCTTGCGTGGCGTGTGTCGACGGGTCCGGCGGCGGTTGAACGGTGGCGGTGCGGAGGCGGAGGAGCGACGGTGGTGGGAGATCTGCAGGTTGGCAACTGTGACCTCGACACTGCAGCGTGGCGGCTGTGCTCGTCGGGCCTGATCTGGGCCTGACAGGCCTTACTGGGCTAGTCGGGCTGATCCGGGCCTGACAGGCCTGCTGCTGCGTCCGGTCGGTGGCTGCCTATGGCGGCGAAGGATGTTCTCCTTCTATTGGTTGCGGATGCCGACATCGCGGGCCTGTTGGTGTCGTCGATCTATCTCACCCGACATGTTGTTCCCGCGGTGATCGGATGCCGACACTGTGGCACAAGGTTGCGGACGCCGGGGCGGCGGCCCTGGGCGGGCGCTTCTACGGCAAGCGACGTGGCGGTGGTGGTGGTCTCGATCTTCGGTCATGTGGGTGGCGTGGAGAGAGCAGCGGGGGACCTGGAGTTGGTGGCAGCTTCTCCCAGAGCGTGTTCGGGAGACCTTTCTCGAGACCAGTGGGCGGTCCGTCTGTGCGAAGTGTGGGTGAAGCAGTTCCCGGGCGAAAGCTCTGCGCCCTGGCGCAAATGGCGGCGATGCCTGCGGGTATCGTTACCCTCTTGGGGGCGCTGTTGAGGGTACCTTCGCCATGCTAGTGCTCCGGGTGAAAACCCTTGACCTTCTCGGTCTCGACGGCGGTGTCGGATTACGTCATCACCCTCTTGGGGGCGCCGTTGTGGAGCTTCGTTTGTCGGGTTCGGCCGGTTCTCGGTGGCAAGTTTGGTTCTCCTTTGTGCTTTTCTTTTTTTTCTCTCTTTGTTCTGCTTGTAAGGGGTTTCCCCACCACCTTGTATTTGTTCGGCCGTTGGGCTTTATTTATAAAGCGGGGCGAAAGCCTGTTTCGAGGAGTATATAGCAGAACACCGGCGTCACCGGAGACGAATCTATTACCTGCCCCCCCCCCCCCCCCCCCCCCCCCCCCCCCCCCCCCCCCCCCCCCCCCCGGCTCGCCGTTGTGGACGACATAGCGGAAAGATAATATGAAAACCTAAAAAAAAAAATCACTGGAGTTATCAGGCTGAATTCAAATCTCAGTTTTGTTATTAGCTCCTATTTTACCAGGGTGATTGGGCTTATCAAGAAACACACGGCGGCGGATTAAGCATGCGTGTGAAAATGTTTCAGAAAATTCAGATAAGAATTAGTATCTTTGTGGCCATGGCCATCCAGCTAAGAAAACTCTGCGTGGGCAGAGTGCGTACGTGCCCTCGTCTCCTCCTCTCGTTGGTTACCCCAGCTAGCTAGCCAACTTGCTCTCGGTCTGAATCTCTCTCGATCTCGTGGCTACCTTTATCCACGAGCTGAGACTAGGAGTGTACGTGTTTGCTACGTCTCCAACTCTCCATATATGCTAGAGCATCCATGAATGGTCCTTGAGCCATCTTCTTCTTGTTGACATTAGCAGTAGAATTCACAGTACTATGATCCATTAATGGGATTAGCAACATGTTCAGATAAGGGTATACTCTTTTTGACTGTGATAAATTAGCGCAACATCATAGTTAGTTCAAACTAAGATTACCATGTTGGATTTTATCCGGATCCAGAAATGGGTGGCATTTTATTACATTAGAACCTGAGTGTCACAACATGCTAAGTTTCATTTCAGATTAGTGAATAAATCGAGAAAAAAAGAGACCTTTCTCCCTGGTCAATTGCTCTTTTTCGGAACCTTACTTTTTGTCCCATCTGCAAGTACCCGCTGAAACACAGAAATTTCAGTAGGAATCCCATTGCATTTTTCATCTTTTTCCATTTTTTTTTCTTGTATGGCTTTTTTGGCTCGCAATAAAGCTAGTGTCCTGATCGAACAAAGACTACGTCCTATCTATCTACCTCTCCGGCTTCCCCTGGCTCTTCCACCATCCGGGCTCCCTTTGGACTGCTGCGAAAAATACCATGTGATTTCAAAGTAGCCTGATCTAATTCAAAAAATTCCGGATAGTTTTCCTGTCTATCGCCCTAATGATAATGGTATACACGGCCAATTGTTAATGGAGTAGTACACCAGAATTTGAGGTGCTCAGTCTCACCGCCAGTCAAGAACAGTGCTAACAACCTGATACTCAATGCTAAGATGTGCAAGTACAAGATGGAAATTTGCATACAGTCTAATAATTAAGGACAATATCACAATTAATTCCAACTTCCCTTGTTGGATTTCAGGATGGGATTTGCCCAGCCAGAAAATGGTGGAAGGGTAATGTGCAGTTACACCGGTATAAATGCATAACCCAGAGGGGCACACTCTCTATTCTTCTTATGGCTATTGAAGTACACTGATAGGCGAAACAGAAAAACAGAGCATTTCTTGGCTGAATGAATTTGAGGCCCATATCCACTTGCAATCTGTCTGAATCTACTGTACGCGTGGTAGCAACTAGGGTTCTACCGTGTCTAGGGCGTAGATTGTAGGGGAAGGAGGGAGTTGAGCGCGGCCGATCTCGCGGACGCCGGCGGCTGGGCGCCGTCGTGCGAGAGGGAGAGGAGGCGCAGGGAGGGGGTGCAGCTAGGGTTAGGGTTCCGGCTCCTCGGGGAGCCGGCAATAGAAATATTCTTATTGCTCGTCCGTTCAAGACCTACTACAATCTATATATAAAGGGGAAACTGAAATAGATAAATGGGCTAAATGGGCTAAGCGCCCTAGGGTGACCCACGGTTGGGCCCCCTCCTCCTATATGTGACTCCGGTCATAACATCTCTCCCCGCCTGCACAAACAGCTCGTCCTCGAGCTGGTAGTCGGGGTAGTGGAGGCTGAACTCTTCGCGCTTCTCCCAAGTGGCCTCTTCCTCCGAAAGGCCCTCCCACTGGATCAACAAGTACCAAATGTCGCGACGGAGTTGTGCTCGCAACACCTTCGCGGGACTGGGAAGTAGGCGCCCATCCGATGTAAGTGGTAGCGCCGGTGGTGCCTCCGGTGGTGCCCCACGGTAGGGCTTCAGGAGTCCCACATAAAAGACGTCATGGATGCGGGCGCCTGCTGGCAGCTGTAGGCGGTAGGCCAGTGTCCCCACGCGCTCCAAGATAACGAAGGGGCCTGCATAGCGCGGACCAAGCTTGCGCTTCGCGCGTGGGTCGAGCAACTGCGTGGATCGATGAAGAAGACGCAGCCACACCCAGTCGCCCACTGCATATTCCACCTCGCGATGGTGGCTGTCGTAGTAGTGCTTGGCCAGCTGCTGGGCTTGCACGAGGCGTTGCCGCACCTCTGCCAGCATCTCGTCGCGGGCGCGTAGGAGCTCCCCCGCGGCCTCCGTCCGAGCGGTCGCCGAGTCGACCGGAATAATGGGCGGTGGTGGGCGGCCGTAAACCACCTCAAATGGCGTGGCGCGCAAGGCGGAGTGGTAAGAGGTGTTGTAGCAGTTGTCCGCCCATGCAAGCCAATCCACCCATGCGCGAGGACGATCACCTGTAACACAACGCAAATACATAGCGATCACTTTGTTAACCACCTCTGACTGGCCGTCCGTCTGAGGATGAAACGCCGTGCTGAATCGGAGCTTCACCCCCGCCATCCTAAAGAGGTCGTGCCACACATGCCCCCTGAACACGGGATCCCGGTCACTGACGATCGACGCGGGAAAGCCGTGAAGACGAACAATGCCGTCGAAGAAGGCACGTGCCACGGACGCGGCTGTGTACGGGTGACCGAGCGCGATGAAGTGCGCGTACTTGGAGAAGCGATCGACCACCGTGAGAATGACAGACTTGCCGCCCACCTTAGGGAGGCCCTCGATGAAGTCCATGGAGATGTCGGCCCAGACCTGTGAGGACACCTCTAGCGGCTGCAACATCCCGGCGGGCCGCAGGGTCTCCGTCTTGTTGCGCTGGCATATCTCGCAAGAGCGCACCCAATCACGGACTAACGCCCGATCACTCGGAATGTAGAAGTCGGCGCGGAGACGGTGGAGGGTCTTCTGGATCCCCTCATGGCCCGACGAATGGGCAAGTAGCAACACCTGATGCCGAAGGTCGTCGTGGTCGGGAACGAAGATGCGGCGCCCATGCAAGAGGAGTCCCTCCGCAAGACACCACGGTGCGTCGAGCTCGCCCGCCTCCAGCTGCTGCCGCAGGAGCTGGGCATCCGGCGCCTCCGCCGTGGCCCGACGAATGGTGTCGAATAGGGCGAAGGAGGGCCCCGAGCGGATGCACATCAGCGTCCCCTCGGAAGCGTCGGCGTCGTCGGTAGTGTCGCGGCGCGAGAGAGCGTCGGCCACAGTGTTGAGGCGCCCCGGGCGGTACTCCACCGTGAAGTCAAATCCAAACAGCTTGCTGATCCATTGATGCTGTGGTACTGTAGATAGCCGTTGGTCCAGCAAATACTTCAGGCTGTAGTGATCCGTGCGGATCAGGAACGAGCGCCCCCAAAGGTAGGGACGCCAATGCCGCACGGCCTGCACCAAACCAATGAGCTCCTGCTCGTACGCCGCGAGCTTGAGGTGACGTGCGGCGAAAGGCCGGCTGAAGTAGGCGAGTGGCCCCTCGCCCTAATGAAGGACGGCGCCGAACCCCACCCCGGAGGCGGCGCAACCCTCGGGCGGCGGCGGGCGGATCTGGCGGCGTCCGGGTCGATCTCTGCGGCCGGCGGGTCCAGGCTGCAGCGGGAGGAGACAGCGGTGGCGGCCCTCGCTGGAAAGCGGCGGCGCCGTCGGGGGTGGCCTGGCCGGAAGGCTAGGCTGCTGGCCGACCGTGATCTTGTCCTGGGCCTAGGCCCGGGCAGATCTGGGCCGCTGGTGGACATCGGGCTTGTGGCCCTGTTCATCGCCTCCATGGCCGTGGTCTTCGATTCGTGGGCTGCGGGTGCTCGGCCAGCCGGAGGTGTTCGACCTTGCGTGGCGTGTGTCGACGGGTCCGGCGGCGGTTGAACGGTGGCGGTGCGGAGGCGGAGGAGCGACGGTGGTGGGAGATCTGCAGGTTGGCAACTGTGACCTCGACACTGCAGCGTGGCGGCTGTGCTCGTCGGGCCTGATCTGGGCCTGACAGGCCTTACTGGGCTAGTCGGGCTGATCCGGGCCTGACAGGCCTGCTGCTGCGTCCGGTCGGTGGCTGCCTATGGCGGCGAAGGATGTTCTCCTTCTATTGGTTGCGGATGCCGACATCGCGGGCCTGTTGGTGTCGTCGATCTATCTCACCCGACATGTTGTTCCCGCGGTGATCGGATGCCGACACTGTGGCACAAGGTTGCGGACGCCGGGGCGGCGGCCCTGGGCGGGCGCTTCTACGGCAAGCGACGTGGCGGTGGTGGTGGTCTCGATCTTCGGTCATGTGGGTGGCGTGGAGAGAGCAGCGGGGGACCTGGAGTTGGTGGCAGCTTCTCCCAGAGCGTGTTCGGGAGACCTTTCTCGAGACCAGTGGGCGGTCCGTCTGTGCGAAGTGTGGGTGAAGCAGTTCCCGGGCGAAAGCTCTGCGCCCTGGCGCAAATGGCGGCGATGCCTGCGGGTATCGTTACCCTCTTGGGGGCGCTGTTGAGGGTACCTTCGCCATGCTAGTGCTCCGGGTGAAAACCCTTGACCTTCTCGGTCTCGACGGCGGTGTCGGATTACGTCATCACCCTCTTGGGGGCGCCGTTGTGGAGCTTCGTTTGTCGGGTTCGGCCGGTTCTCGGTGGCAAGTTTGGTTCTCCTTTGTGCTTTTCTTTTTTTTCTCTCTTTGTTCTGCTTGTAAGGGGTTTCCCCACCACCTTGTATCTGTTCGGCCGTTGGGCTTTATTTATAAAGCGGGGCGAAAGCCTGTTTCGAGGAGTATATAGCAGAACACCGGCGTCACCGGAGACGAATCTATTACCTGCCCCCCCCCCCCCCCCCCCCCCCCCGGCTCGCCGTTGTGGACGACATAGCGGAAAGATAATATGAAAACCTAAAAAAAAAAAATCACTGGAGTTATCAGGCTGAATTCAAATCTCAGTTTTGTTATTAGCTCCTATTTTACCAGGGTGATTGGGCTTATCAAGAAACACACGGCGGCGGATTAAGCATGCGTGTGAAATTGTTTCAGAAAATTCAGATAAGAATTAGTATCTTTGTGGCCATGGCCATCCAGCTAAGAAAACTCTGCGTGGGCAGAGTGCGTACGTGCCCTCGTCTCCTCCTCTCGTTGGTTACCCCAGCTAGCTAGCCAACTTGCTCTCGGTCTGAATCTCTCTCGATCTCGTGGCTACCTTTATCCACGAGCTGAGACTAGGAGTGTACGTGTTTGCTACGTCTCCAACTCTCCATATATGCTAGAGCATCCATGAATGGTCCTTGAGCCATCTTCTTCTTGTTGACATTAGCAGTAGAATTCACAGTACTATGATCCATTAATGGGATTAGCAACATGTTCAGATAAGGGTATACTCTTTTTGACTGTGATAAATTAGCGCAACATCATAGTTAGTTCAAACTAAGATTACCATGTTGGATTTTATCCGGATCCAGAAATGGGTGGCATTTTATTACATTAGAACCTGAGTGTCACAACATGCTAAGTTTCATTTCAGATTAGTGAATAAATCGAGAAAAAAAGAGACCTTTCTCCCTGGTCAATTGCTCTTTTTCGGAACCTTACTTTTTGTCCCATCTGCAAGTACCCGCTGAAACACAGAAATTTCAGTAGGAATCCCATTGCATTTTTCATCTTTTTCCATTTTTTTTTCTTGTATGGCTTTTTTGGCTCGCAATAAAGCTAGTGTCCTGATCGAACAAAGACTACGTCCTATCTATCTACCTCTCCGGCTTCCCCTGGCTCTTCCACCATCCGGGCTCCCTTTGGACTGCTGCGAAAAATACCATGTGATTTCAAAGTAGCCTGATCTAATTCAAAAAATTCCGGATAGTTTTCCTGTCTATCGCCCTAATGATAATGGTATACACGGCCAATTGTTAATGGAGTAGTACACCAGAATTTGAGGTGCTCAGTCTCACCGCCAGTCAAGAACAGTGCTAACAACCTGATACTCAATGCTAAGATGTGCAAGTACAAGATGGAAATTTGCATACAGTCTAATAATTAAGGACAATATCACAATTAATTCCAACTTCCCTTGTTGGATTTCAGGATGGGATTTGCCCAGCCAGAAAATGGTGGAAGGGTAATGTGCAGTTACACCGGTATAAATGCATAACCCAGAGGGGCACACTCTCTATTCTTCTTATGGCTATTGAAGTACACTGATAGGCGAAACAGAAAAACAGAGCATTTCTTGGCTGAATGAATTTGAGGCCCATATCCACTTGCAATCTGTCTGAATCTACTGTACGCGTGGTAGCAACTAGGGTTCTACCGTGTCTAGGGCGTAGATTGTAGGGGAAGGAGGGAGTTGAGCGCGGCCGATCTCGCGGACGCCGGCGGCTGGGCGCCGTCGTGCGAGAGGGAGAGGAGGCGCAGGGAGGGGGTGCAGCTAGGGTTAGGGTTCCGGCTCCTCGGGGAGCCGGCAATAGAAATATTCTTATTGCTCGTCCGTTCAAGACCTACTACAATCTATATATAAAGGGGAAACTGAAATAGATAAATGGGCTAAATGGGCTAAGCGCCCTAGGGTGACCCACGGTTGGGCCCCCTCCTCCTATATGTGACTCCGGTCATAACATCTCTCCCCGCCTGCACAAACAGCTCGTCCTCGAGCTGGTAGTCGGGGTAGTGGAGGCTGAACTCTTCGCGCTTCTCCCAAGTGGCCTCTTCCTCCGAAAGGCCCTCCCACTGGATCAACAAGTACCAAATGTCGCGACGGAGTTGTGCTCGCAACACCTTCGCGGGACTGGGAAGTAGGCGCCCATCCGATGTAAGTGGTAGCGCCGGTGGTGCCTCCGGTGGTGCCCCACGGTAGGGCTTCAGGAGTCCCACATAAAAGACGTCATGGATGCGGGCGCCTGCTGGCAGCTGTAGGCGGTAGGCCAGTGTCCCCACGCGCTCCAAGATAACGAAGGGGCCTGCATAGCGCGGACCAAGCTTGCGCTTCGCGCGTGGGTCGAGCAACTGCGTGGATCGATGAAGAAGACGCAGCCACACCCAGTCGCCCACTGCATATTCCACCTCGCGATGGTGGCTGTCGTAGTAGTGCTTGGCCAGCTGCTGGGCTTGCACGAGGCGTTGCCGCACCTCTGCCAGCATCTCGTCGCGGGCGCGTAGGAGCTCCCCCGCGGCCTCCGTCCGAGCGGTCGCCGAGTCGACCGGAATAATGGGCGGTGGTGGGCGGCCGTAAACCACCTCAAATGGCGTGGCGCGCAAGGCGGAGTGGTAAGAGGTGTTGTAGCAGTTGTCCGCCCATGCAAGCCAATCCACCCATGCGCGAGGACGATCACCTGTAACACAACGCAAATACATAGCGATCACTTTGTTAACCACCTCTGACTGGCCGTCCGTCTGAGGATGAAACGCCGTGCTGAATCGGAGCTTCACCCCCGCCATCCTAAAGAGGTCGTGCCACACATGCCCCCTGAACACGGGATCCCGGTCACTGACGATCGACGCGGGAAAGCCGTGAAGACGAACAATGCCGTCGAAGAAGGCACGTGCCACGGACGCGGCTGTGTACGGGTGACCGAGCGCGATGAAGTGCGCGTACTTGGAGAAGCGATCGACCACCGTGAGAATGACAGACTTGCCGCCCACCTTAGGGAGGCCCTCGATGAAGTCCATGGAGATGTCGGCCCAGACCTGTGAGGACACCTCTAGCGGCTGCAACATCCCGGCGGGCCGCAGGGTCTCCGTCTTGTTGCGCTGGCATATCTCGCAAGAGCGCACCCAATCACGGACTAACGCCCGATCACTCGGAATGTAGAAGTCGGCGCGGAGACGGTGGAGGGTCTTCTGGATCCCCTCATGGCCCGACGAATGGGCAAGTAGCAACACCTGATGCCGAAGGTCGTCGTGGTCGGGAACGAAGATGCGGCGCCCATGCAAGAGGAGTCCCTCCGCAAGACGCCACGGTGCGTCGAGCTCGCCCGCCTCCAGCTGCTGCCGCAGGAGCTGGGCATCCGGCGCCTCCGCCGTGGCCCGACGAATGGTGTCGAATAGGGCGAAGGAGGGCCCCGAGCGGATGCACATCAGCGTCCCCTCGGAAGCGTCGGCGTCGTCGGTAGTGTCGCGGCGCGAGAGAGCGTCGGCCACAGTGTTGAGGCGCCCCGGGCGGTACTCCACCGTGAAGTCAAATCCAAACAGCTTGCTGATCCATTGATGCTGTGGTACTGTAGATAGCCGTTGGTCCAGCAAATACTTCAGGCTGTAGTGATCCGTGCGGATCAGGAACGAGCGCCCCCAAAGGTAGGGACGCCAATGCCGCACGGCCTGCACCAAACCAATGAGCTCCTGCTCGTACGCCGCGAGCTTGAGGTGACGTGCGGCGAAAGGCCGGCTGAAGTAGGCGAGTGGCCCCTCGCCCTAATGAAGGACGGCGCCGAACCCCACCCCGGAGGCGTCGCAGTCGACCATGAACGACCGCGTGAAGTCCGGCATCTCGAGAACTGGGCCCGTCGTGAGGGCCCCCTTAAGGGCCTCGAATGCCGCGGTGGCCTCGTCATCCCAGGCGAATGCATCGCGACGCAGCAGTCGCGTGAGCGGTGTCGCGATGAGGCCGAAGTCCCGGATAATTTTCCGGTAGTATCCGGCGAGACCCAGGAAGCCGTGAAGAGCGCGCGGCGAGCGAGGTAGCGGCCAAGCCGTGACGGCCGCCACCTTGTCGGTGTCCATGGCCACCCCCTCGGCGGAGATGACGTGGCCGAGGTAGGCGACCGATGTCGTCCCAAACGAGCACTTCGAGCGCTTAAGGTGTAGATGATGCGCTCGAAGCTCGTTGAAGACGATGGCGACGTGTTGTAGATGCTCCGCCCACGAGTTGCTGTAGATAAGAATATCATCAAAGAAAACGAGCACAAACCGACGTAAATAGGGGCGGAGGACGTCATTCATCAGGGCCTGAAACGTTGCTGGGGCGTTGGTGAGGCCAAAGGGCATCACCACAAACTCGAAGTGACCATGATGAGTCCGGAACGCCGTCTTGGCGATGTCGTCCGGGTGCATGCGCACCTGATGGTAGCCCGACCGGAGGTCGAGCTTGGTGAAGAAGCGCGCCCCATGGAGCTCGTCGAAGAGCTCATCCACCACCGGAATAGGGAACTTGTCCTTGAGCGTGAGTGAGTTGAGGGCGCGGAAGTCGATGCAGAAACGCCATGTGCCATCCGCCTTGCGGACGAGCAGCACCGGCGCGGAGAATGGTGATGTAGAGATCCGAATAATGCCCGCGGCGAGCATGAGGGCGCACTGTCGCTCGAGCTCGTCCTTCTGCAGCTGGGGGTAGCGGTACGGTCGTACTACAACTGGTGTCGTGTCCGGTGCGAGGTGAATCCGATGGTCATACGCCCGGACCGGCGGAAGGCCGTGCGGCTCGTCGAATAGGTCGCCGTGCTGCTGCAGGAGGTGAGTGAGCAGGGGGTGCTCAGCGTCGGGGTCGGCCGTGGCGAGCTGGAGCTGCGGTGCCGGGGTGGCGCCCCCAATGCCCTCCCAACGGACGCGACGGCCCTGACGAGACAAGGTCATTGTCAGTGCGGCAAAGTCCCACAGTATTGGACCCAGTGTCCGCAAGAAGTCCACGCCGATGATGAAGTCGAAGCAGCCCAAATCGATGCCGGCGCACGTGATGGTGAAGTGCTCGTCGCCAATGGATAGCGGCACGTTCCGCGCCATACCGTGGCAGCGAAGGCGATCGCCGTTGGCCACGGTGACAATGGACTTCCACCGGCTATCTACCTCTCCGGCTTCCCCTGGCTCTTCCACCGTCCGGGCTCCCTTTGGACTGCTGCGAAAACACCATCTGATTTCAAACTAGCCTGATCTAATTCAAAAATTTCTGGATAGTTTTCCTGTCTATCGCCCTAATGATAATGGTATACGCGGCCAATTGTTAACGGAGTAGTACACCAGAATTTGAGGTGCTCAATCTCACCGCCAGTCAAGAATAGTGCTAACAACCTGATACTCAATGCTAAGATGTGCAAGTACAAGATGGAAATTTGCATACAGTCTAATAATTAAGGACAATATCACAATTAACTCCAACTTCCCTTGTTGGATTTCAGGATGGGATTTGCCCAGCCCAAAAATGGTGGCAGGGTAATGTGCAGTTACACCGGTATAAATGCATAACCCAGAGGGGCACACTCTCTGTTCTTCTTATGGCTATTGAAGTACACTGATAGGCGAAACAGAAAAACAGAGCATTTCTTGGCTGAATGAATTTGACGCCCATATCCACTTGCAATCTGTCTGAATCTACTGTACGCGTTTCCTGCTAGCATTGATGCGTGGTCCTGGGAGCCAAAGCTGGAGTGATCTGCTTTATTTTGAGAAAGGAGCAACAATTTCGATTGGGATATACTCTCAACCTCACTGCCTGTAAAGAATGCAGCAGTAACAAGTAACAACCTTGATGCTTCAACTTTCAAAATGGATCTTGGAATTCATCCAAAAATTGATGTGATTTCGTTGTTACAGTACAGCATCAGTATATTTCAGAGTGAGAGAGCTTATGCAGCTCAACCTCACTGTCTGTCAAGAATGTAGAATAGACAAGAGCTTGAGCAGCTCAACCTCAGATGCAGCACTAACCAACCTTGATGCTCTGTGCTAACAACATGAAGATTCTCACAGAGTTAAGACAATATCACAATTATTTCTATTTCCCCTTGTTGGATTTTCACTGCCCTAAATGGGGGCAGATGGTGATGTGCAGTTACAGCAGTATACATGAGCCAGAGTGAGACACACACACACTCTGGTTCTTCTTATCACTAATTGAGTACAAGAGAGCTTCAGCTCCCCATGTTAACCTCTCTCCTTAACAGATTATACGCCCAGCGTTGCAGCCACAGACACCTAGACTACACTGATGGATAGACTGATTACATGTTACAATTACAGCATGAGCATGGACAGAAGATAAATAACAGAGCATTTCTTGACTGAATGAACCTCAAGGAGTCTTGTTGCTCCACCTCAGGCAGTCTTCGTTACCGGTCGCCGTGGTGGTACTGATGGTACATGCCGTGCGCGTGCCCGCCGCCATACCCGTTATACACGGCATGCCCGCCATGCTGCTGGTAGTACCCGCCGCCGCTGCCGGTCATGCCGCCCATGGTCATGGGCGCCGGGTGGTGGTACACTGCGGGCGGCATGGGCGCGGCGACCTGCACCTGCGGCGGCTCGCGGAGGCTGCGGGGCACCGGGGTGGAGGCGAAGACGCGGTCGTCGGACTCGCTGTTGGCGGCGGAGGAGGAGCCGTGCATCCGGGACACGTACTGCCGGTACTTCTGCAGGTGGCTGGCGACGTTCTCCCTCGTCAGTCCCTCCACGTTCATCAGCTGCATGATGGTCTTGGGCACGGCGGCCTTGATGCCCAGGTGCGCCACCACGTCCACGAACCGCTTGTGCAGCTGCGGCGTCCACACCAGCCGCGCCCGCTTCGCCCCCGCCTTCTCGCCGGCCGACTCCGCAGAGTTGTTGGTGTTGTTGTCCTGCTCGCCGCCGCCGCCTCCCTTGGACGGGAACGAGGGGAAGGACCCGCCGGTGGCGCTGGGGCCCCCGGAGGGCGAGGAGGATTTGGAGGAGCGGAGGCGGGATAAGGTGGCGGTTGAGGCGCGGTGTACGTCGAGCAGCGTGCGCCCGGGCTCCGGCGGGATGCGGAACGCCGCGGCGAGCCCCGGCGGGACGAGCGGCTGCGAGAGCGGGATCAGGTCGTCGCAGTCCGGCAGCCCGGCCTCCCACTCCGCCACCGCCCCGTCGTACTCGTCGCCGCCCCCGCCGAGGAAGTCAAAATCGTACCCGCCCGCTTCCGACCCCATGGATGGATCGGTGAATCGATCCCCAATCAATCACAAGACAGGAACAAAAAAAAACGATTCAACTTTTTCCCCGCCGATCCAATCACCCGATCAGCAGGCCGTGCCGCGCCACCTCAACACCATCTAGCAAACTTACTCCGGCGTGCGGCCGGCGGCGGCGGTGGGTGGATGAGGACCGGGGAGAGATAGCAGGCTGTGAGATGGAAGAAAGATATTTTGGTGTGGTGAGGTGGGGGGAGCGGGGGATAATTTAATGGCTGGAAAAGGGAATAAAGCGCAGATCGGGACAGCCACGTGGACCGCTCACCACGATATTTTCGATACGCTTTTCCTGATCCGGCCGTCCGTCGACACCGCTTTCCGTGGCACGATCGTGATTCTGGCCTACTTTCCGGGGCGGTCTCGTGGGTGATGTGGACTGGGAGATATTTCTTTGAGATTCGGGATTGGCATGACTGAGTAGCCACGTCAGTGTAAAAGAACGCCTTTTTTATGTCTGCGATTCCGCGGTGGTGCCGCGTCGCTCTCTGGCGGCCACAAGACCACAAACCAAATGCGTATTCTTTTATTTTCTATCTTTAATTAATAATGTGATACTCCATACAAAAGGTGTTTTCCTTTTGCTAGGATTCCTTTTCTTGGATCAAAACCCATTTATGTGTGTAGGTAGGTTTTGATTACAGTGATAGCCAATGCTCTCCAAGATTTTTATGTGGTGACTGTACATCTACAAAGTTTGTTCTAAGATGGTTACTAGAAAAGGGCCCGTAATAGAATCCAACGTCTCGTTTTCGGATACGTTCCCTCGGAATAAACTTTTATAGTGGGCACACAATGTTTCATGGAATATGCATCCATGCCCACTTTTTCCTAAGGCGTTGCCCGATATTTTTGTATTTTGGGAAAAACGCAAGTGGTGCTTGAAACCCGACTTTTACATATAAATTTGGCTTTTTTTTCAGCTTTATGCTAGATCTTTTATTGCATATGGTTCTTTCTTATTTGCCGTTATGCATTTTGTTAATATTTTACTTATTTTGTTTTTATTATAATTTGCCCTTTATCATCAAAGTGACTAAAAATTCGAAACTTTTTTAGATGGGCCCTTGACAAATCCATTGTTAATTAGAGTAATTTTTGGAACTTGTAGCTAGTTAATTATATACTCACGTGGGGACTCTGACATGTGAATAAAAGACTGTGCAAAAGTCAGATGTAATTGGTATCTCTGATATTAATATATTCTCTTTGAGATCGTAATAGTATTGGTAGGGGAACACACACCTCACGTACAGGGGTGGCTTTGTATTATATAGTAGGGTAACATACAGAGGTGTATTCGGTATAGACAGACCTATACCGATACATATACAATGACTATACAATACACAGTTTATCACCCTCCCTTAATCTCGACCGGTTGACAAAGGTTGAGATTGCGTATGCAAGCTTGAAACAATGGCAGGGATAGAGGTTTAGTGGATACATCTGCCAATTGATCCTTGGAAGAGATAATCCGCATTTGAAGCAATTTCTGAGCACCCTCTCACGAACAAAATGAAAATCAACCTCAATATGTTTGGTCTGTGCGTGGAAAACTGGATTAGATGATAGGAAGGTTGCTCCAATGTTGTCACACCATAGAATTGGTGGATTTTTCTGAGAAACACCAAGCTCACGAAGTAAGGCTTGAATCCATATAAGCTTTGTTGTAGCATTTGCAAGAGCTTTGTATTCAGCTTCGGTACTCGAACGGGAGACAGTAACTTGTTTGCGGGCACTCCACGCAACTAAGTTGCCACCATAGAAAATAGCATGCCCCCCAGTGGAACGACGATCATCAGCATCAACAGCCCAATCAGCATCAGAGAAGGCAGACAAAAGCTCAGGGGATTTAGAAGGTCGCTGCAACATCAGACCGTGAGACAATGTGCCTTGAACATACCGAAGAATTCGTTTGACAGCCGACCAATGTGTATACCTAGGAGTATGAAGGTATTGACACACTTTGTTAACAGCAAAGGACAAGTCAGGCCTGGTCATAGTAAGATACTGAAGACCACCAACAACACTACGATATCGAGTAGACTCCTCGGCAGATAGAAGAGTGCCATCAGTAGCTGTCAGCTTATCAGAATATTTCATGGGTGTAGGAGCAGGTGTACACTTCAGTAAGCCAGCTCGGCGTAATAATTCAGACGCATACTTGCGCTGACTAAGCAGGATAGAACCACAAGACTGCTTAACCTCGATACCCAAGAAATAACTCAGAGTGCCAAGATCCTTGAGAGCAAAAACATCACGAAGCTAATGAATAAGATGATCAACCGCACTGGTAGATGAACAAACCAGAATAATATCATCAACGTAGACCAATAAATAAAGAGTCACAGAAGGTCGACGAAGTATGAAAAGTGAGGTATCGGCGGTAGATGGATTGAAACCAAGACCAACAAGAAAAGTACTGAGACGGGCATGCCATGCACTTGGAGCCTGTTTCAGACCATATAACGCATTGTCAAGACGACATAGATAACCTGGCTGACGAGGATCCTCAAAACCAGGAGGTTGACGCATGAACACTTCTTCCTCAAGTACCCCATGCAGAAATGCGTTCTGTATGTCAAGTTGGCGGAGATACAAACCTTTAGTAACAGCCATGGATAATAACAGACGAATAGTAGTGGGTTTGACAACCGGACAAATTGGTCAGGGTGCAATGGAAAAGTGGAGGAGGATGGTTGTGTAGAATCCGATGGCATGGAAGAAAAAGGAAACACATTCTCATCAAATATGACATCACAAGATATGTACATACGATTTGTAGGAACATGTAGACATTTATATCCTTTGTTAATAGAGCCGTTGCCAAGGAAAACACTTTTTTAGAGTGAAATTCAAGCTTTCACTTGTTGTAGGGTCGAAGATGAGGCCAACATGCACACCCAAAGACTTTAAAGAAAGTATAGTCGGGTATTTCACCTAAGAGACACTCAACACGAGTTTGCATAGATATGACACGGCTAGGTATCCTATTAATGAGAAAACAGGCAGTTGAGAACGCATCACTCCAAAATCGGAAAGGCATAGAAGCATGCGCTAGGAGAGTAAGGCATGTCTCGACAATATGACGGTGTTTGCGTTCAGCAGTACCATTTTGTTGATGTGTGTGAGGACAAGACACACGATGAGAAACACCAACATCCGAAAATAATTTATTTAACTTGTGATACTCGCCACCCCAATCAGTTTGAATATGAATTATTTTTCTATTGAGGAGACGCTCAACATGCTTTTGGAATTGAAGAAAAATTTGGAACACATCAGATTTATGCTTAAGGAGGTAAAGCCATGTAAAGCGACTATAAGCATGAACAAAACTAACATAGAACTGATGTCCACTAACAGAATTTTGGGCAGGACCCCAAACATCAGAATAAATAATCTCAAGTGGTTCTGTAGTAACTCGAGTAGACAAAGAAAAGGGCAACTGATGACTCTTTCCCTGTTGACAAGCATCACAAATCTCACTAATTTTATTTGACACAGATGGAAGTACATGACGGTGTAAAACATGCTGAACAATCTGAGTAGCTGGATGACCTAAGCGTGAATGCCATCTTTCAGGCGAGACTTTTATACTGCTGAAGACTTGCTTGACAATGGAAACATCAAGGTTATAGAGACCACCACGACATCCCCCTCTAAGAAGAACCTCTCTCGTATCCCGATCCTTAACAAAAAAAATGCGAGGGGTGAAATTCAAATAACACATTATTATGTAAGGTGAAATTTTTAACAGACAACAAGTTACGTGTGACAGAACGGACATGGAGAATATTTTTCAAGTGTAGTGAATGTGACGAAGTGGGAATAGTGGAATGACCAATATGAGTAATGCGCATACCTCGACCATTGGCGGTGTGAACATGGTCATTGCCGTTGTAGTGCTCCTTAGTAGTGAGCTTGTTTATCTCATTGGTAAGATGATCCGTAGCTCCGGTGTCAGCATACCAAGAAGGATCAACGGGGTATGATGAAGTAGCCCCCTGTGATCCATGCGTGGCAGAGAAGGCAACCACTTGAGGATCCATGTATCGTCTATCATTGCCAGCACCAAGAAATTTGCGATCATAGCGCTTAAAGCAACAGAAAGCAACATGTCCAACCTTCTCACAAATCTAGCAAATAGGACAATTACCAGTAAGGGGAGCGCTAGAAGGAGGACGTCGCCCATCACCACGAGTGTCAACCCGGTTATTGGAGGAGTATGACGTTTTGTTGTGAGATTTCTGCTCGGGCTGCTGATCCGAGCGGTGCTGGTATGCTGGCTGGTACTATGCCGACTTGATCCCACTTGATCTTGAGTTGTAATGGGCAGAGTGCTGCATGTATGCACCCAGTTTAGCGCGTCGTGCATCCACGCGCTGTTCAGTACTAGGAATCCGAGCATAGATGTCTTGAACATACATAGGATCTATAGCAGTCCGGGCGCCAACAAGAGCCACAAGAGCGTCATAGTCACCATCAAGTCCGGCCATCAAGTATGCCGAAAAATCAGACGGTCGAAGGGGCTCACCAATGGACATGAGGATGTCCGACAGAGATTTCACCTCATTAAAGTAGGTAGTGATGCTCTTATAAAGTTTCCTTGCATCATGTGGGCTGTCGATTGTGACGAGAAACTTTCCGCCAGTATCTCCCATGCTTCCTTGGATGTGGTGACGAGCATAACCATGCCGAGCACGTTTTCTGAGAGAGATCATACGATGGCGGTGAGAATTGCCTGATCCTGTTGGGGCCAAGCCGCATATTGCGGGTTAGCAACGAGTGGAGGAGTACGGCCTTCCGCGGTATTGGGGTTCATGGCAGAAGGACATGGAAGAGTCCCATCAACAAATCCATAGAGGAGATTGCTCCTGAGGATCGAAAGGATCTGAGCCTGCCAGTAAAGGTAGTTGTTGGGGGTGAGTCGGGTGGTGACCTTGTTGGTGATGTCGATCGGCGATGGAGGGATCACCGATGAAGCCGTCGTTGAAGCTCCTGCCATCATCGAACCAACGGAGAAGGTCGAGAGGGCACTGGAGGTAGTAGAGCCGAGGGAGGCGCTCGAGGACGACGGAGAGGTAGTCATGGAGTCGGCGATCTGTAGAGCGATCTAGAGGCGGAAGCGATCTAGGGTTGGAGCCGTCGGCTCTGATACCATGAGATCATAATAGTATTGGTAGGGGAACACACACCTCACGTACAGGGGTGGCTTTGTATTATATAGTAGGGTAACATTTTTCTTTTCTTTTTTGAACAAAGAGGGGGTCGAGGACCCCAGAAGCTGCGTGTTAATCCACGTGGTGGGAACAAATTACATCCAGGACCTTTACAACACTTGCCCTATAGACCCTAGAGTTCGAAAGAAGGGCTGGAAAATTACATCGAGGACCTTGGAACGAAAAATAAAACGCAGTCAAGTCCAAGATCACCTCCACAACCGAAACGTTGGCGTCCTCCAGGCGAGATGCGCCGAGGACGGAGCACAGTTTGCTCGATGCTCTCCCAATCCGGCGATGGAGAACAGCCGCCAGCCGCCGCTCTAAGTGCGGGGACGAACCACTTGCTCTTAGAGCGACGTCAAGCCCTGGCGACTTCTCCGGCGGGCCTCCAGCACGAAGGTTGAAGATAGGCCACCCTTCTGGCCTTGAAACGCGGAAGCAAAATATGCTTCGCGTGATGAGATCATCGTAGCAGCGAGGAACCAAGTTCCCATCGATGAAAAAAGAAGCAGCAACAGCATCCTCTGTCCGCTCCTCGCCTCCACGGCCGGCCAGTGGAAGAACAGCAGCGACTTCTTCGAAATTCGCGAAGAGGAACCGAGGGCGCTCCAGATCCATAGGCCCTCCATCGACCTTATGCGGGAAAGGGGATCCCGCCGCCATCTCCTTGGAGTCCCACTCCCACCGCGAGAGAGAGGAACCAGAGAGCAGCAGCAGCGACACCACGCAGGCGAGGGTCGGGCTCACCTGCGAAGAAATCCCGGATGGCATACCGCCAACACTCGAAAAATGAAGCAAACTACGAGGAAGAAACCCTATACTACTGCTGTACAAGCGGGGCCGACACCCTACAACATCACCGCAGCAGCCAGCGCGAGCGCTAGCGCCAGGGATGGCCGGATCTACGCTACGACGGCGGTGGACTCTCAAACGAGCACTGTAGCAGAGAGAGAGGGGAAGCCTTCCGTTACCCTCGTCGTCTCACTATAGTAGGGTAACATACAGAGGTGTATTGGGTATAGACAGACCTATACCGATACATATACAATGACTATACAATACACAGTTTATCACTCTTCATAAAAAATGTGAATAAAAGGCTAAAAATGAAAAGTTATTGGTCTTCTCGGCATATCATGTCAATGTCATTCCATTAGCAGACTAGATTTTACATGCCACACAGCAACAGAGCTTGGGCCAGCTAGGTCGGGTAGGGACGGGGCGAAATGGAGTGGGAGGAAGAAGTAACATTATGTTTCATGATGATGTATGTCGCTCATCCATCCAAACGTAAATAATAACACTCGTGAGGTTGCTTACCAGTTCTGTCATGTCGTAGAGCGAGACTGCTTGTTTCGTTTAGTTGCATGACTTTGGATGTTTGGGGCGTGAGTACTCTGTAACTCCTGGGTGCTAGTGGTTGTTTCGTTATTATTATAATAGAATGCAGGCCCTTTTCGGGGGTGCCTGTTCGTGTAAAATATTTTATTCCACCAATAGTCAACCATCATAATTTACGTTTTTTTCCTTGCCAAGGATAATTTACATTCCCTTTTCCACAAATGATAAAACACCATATTGTACATCTTCTTTTTATTGAAATGTAATTTACATTTATTTTGTCTAATAATTTTTTCTCTGTACCAACACGCGCGCTGTCCAATTCTGTAAGAATTGAAGGGTCGAACTAACATGACCTTGACAGTAATTCAAAGTGAAAAGTGGCCTGAGACAGTGAGACTTGTGCTACAGAAAGCGTATTTAAAGCATACAGAGCACTTGTCGTTTTTCATGCTCGAAACTTGCACGTATTTCTCGCTGGGCAAATTCAGTTCCGTACTCCGTGGCAACTGGCAAGAAAGGATAATTCAGTTCCGTACTCCGTGGCAACTGGCAAATACCGTTCTTGCACATAAAACATGGCGGCGGATTAAACAAGTCCATGCAGGCTATCGTGAGCACTGACTACAGTAGTACTAAACGGAAAAGGAGACTTGTCCTAGTTCAGCATCCATTCCTGTCTCAACAGCTATCGTGAGCACTGGCTATCGTCGCTCTAGATGAACATCTTGTGTCGTCGCTGGTGTGGAATTCCGGATAAAGATTGGGATAAAATTAGAGAGGAGGACACAAGGGCACGTATTACTCTGTTATCCCTGCATGCTGTAATATACTTATTTCTTCATGATACACACAGGATTTGTCCGTTTCTGTGCTGGATCCTCTTCTCTGCTTAATTCCGAGAAAAATTGTAGCGGCATATGTAGAGTACTAAGAGTATTTACAACAGAGGCGCTAGATTAGCGCTGCCCAGAAAAAACTGCAACGTTTACCGCGTGCTGCGCGGTCTAGCAGGCGTGGAAAAAAAAGGTGCGTGGTAAAAAAGGGGTGCGCGCTGTCGGGCCACATATTCGCCACGTGGTGTTACGCGCGGCAATAATACGCTGTGCGTGTCCAACTGCCCGAACTTTAATTCACCCCTTCTTCTCGTCTCCTCTACCCCGCGCCTTCTCCTCCACTCTCCTTGCCGCTTCAGCGCCGCAACCGCCAGCGCGCCACCATGGAGATGCGCCAAAGTAGAAGTAGCGGCATCCGCCCGTGCCCCGACGAATGGGAGATATTTCCGGGGCGGTCTCGTAGATGGGAGATATTTCCTCCAAATTCGGGTTGCACTCGCTATCCAGCCACGTCACATCGTTTTTTTGTCGAACGATTCCGTGACGTCGCTCCTGGCAGACTTTTTTTTTTGCCCGGTCAAACTCAAGTCCAGAAACAAAACATGTATTCTTTTTCTTTCTTGGAATTCATACAAAAGGTGTTTCCCTTTGCTATGATAATTTTTCCGGTAATCGAATTCCTTGGGAGTAGATTTCTATTACAATGATGGATCTCAAGAATTTTGTTTTATGAGCTTATGAATACACATTTGTTTTTGTTAAAAATTGGTCACGAAAATGGCCCGCGGCTAGATTCATATGTTACCCTGTCGGTTACCGTCCCTAGGAATATATTACTTTTATAGTGGAAATGTTGTGATCAATAGAATATATACTTGCCCCCTTTTTATTCTATATTCATGTAGGATATTTTGTGTTTTTGGTTAAACTTCTATGGTTCTTGAAACCAAATACGTCTTAGTGAAAGATGGTTTAAAAGCAAGACCGAAGAGTAAAATCTTGCATCCATTCTCTAGGGTAAAAATTAATTTGAATATTGAATGTATTTTGTGGAGCCTTATCTGTTATGTCTTGCATTTGAACTCTATTTATTTTGAATCACAATAATGTAGGCCCTTGATTTTGTAAATGTTTATAATTTTTGTTGTTCCATCTTAGTTTTATCCACCTATTTTCATTCGACTTGTTTTTATATAGAAAATTCGGTACCATTTTTCCCACAAAATTTACATTCCTTATTACACAAAAGATGAGTTACCATTATTTACACTCCCAAGCAACGATCATTTACAATAGCTTAAATTCATTATTTCAAAAATTATTATTTATAGCAATGTGCGTGCAATTTCCTAGTCCACTGAAAAAGAAATCCAACTTCATTTTGTAACAAAACAAATGTTGTGCAGCTTGATTTTTTTCTACAGATTTTTTATTTTAAGCTAGCTTGATTCTCATGTTTCGCTTTCAGATATCTTTCCCTCGGAATCAATTACTATTATTGAGGACAAGTTGTGTTTGATGGAATATATTGAGGACAAGTTGTGTTTGATGGACCCTTTTGTTTGAATGGTGATGTACGAGTAGGATATTTTTGTGTTTTATAGAATAATTTCAGCCTCGCATACCACACGTGAAGGACTTGCAATATCAATGTTAACTAGACGGAGTAGCGCGCTTTGCTGCGCCGTGTGTTTATCATACTTGCATGGCGCGTTTTGCGTTTCGTCGTTCTCCTTTGGTCAGAACATGTTGTTAACGGTTTATGCACAATCTGTATGGTTTGGAAACCTGGTCTAGGGATGTTGTGACCTGGTCGGTTTGTTGACGTGGTCTCTTTAGAGCAGACAAAGGAACTCTCGCATGAAACAATACATCTCCGTAAGACAAATCATATGAAAAAGTCGAGACAACAACAAATAAAAATGCATATCAAAACAAATCCACAGACATTAAAATACACCTGCAAGATAGGTATCATCACTCACACTCTCAAGCGTACTTTGGAATGATCTGATTTGTATAAATATCGAGGCAAACTTTCGGGGACGGGATTAATCTCAACTATCCCTATCCCTTTTGCCAACCAAGTTTCAAAATAGTTACCTATGGCACAAAAACACATTCCTTGGTTGCTTAATTTTCATGTAGTGCAAATAGAAAGCATGCCCTTCAAGGAGCCTTTGCACTAAACTTCTCCAAATGAGGTTTCGCTATAGAGTCTTGCATGGAACAACTCTGCAATTCAGAAAAACAAACAGATCACTAAACAACGTTACTGGACCCAAAATACAACTCATTGTAGGCACAAAATTGAACAAACTGTGCAAGTAAGCACATCCACAACTCTAGTACTTCATGAACCAGTAACATGACGCAAATCACCTCCCTACTTAGACAGAAAAAAAAATAAAAACATCTGAGTCTAAGAGATTGTCATCCAATCCTAAATCCAACACAAATAGCAACTCAATTTTTTTCCAGGCCAAGCTTGTATTAGCACTGGTTGAAGCATCACGTGAATCAATACCTATACATCCTTATTTATTTAAATATCCCAGTTCAGCTAGCAAAACATATGCATCAACTATGAAATAAAAGCTTTAAATCAAATAGTTTTATAAGCTTATATTACAGCTCAAGTAGGAGGCCTGCACCAAACAACATACCACACTCAAATCTTGTTCAGATTCATCAACCGATTTTTGTTCACACGATTTAGCAGAATAATTGGTCGGAGTTCCAGTTGTATTTTAATTGTTTAGTACACTGATCCGAAAATAGAAGGATAATATCACATTAGTTGCTCGATTGGTCCAATATAATGCTACCGCTAGATGGAGGGAATAACCTGGCACATAACTCATGTGACTAAACCAAGCATACATGTTTTACTCATCATGGTGTGATGCTAGTTTGCTATTCCAGTATTGCACAGATCAGAAAGCATGGTAATTGGTAACTTGGAGCTACCAAATCTAGCAGTGGTTATTTAAAGCCTGGAGGTTTTCGTGAATAAATAATGTTTATTTAAATATTAGAGTGAAATGCTAGATGCGAGCTACAACTACAGATTAAATTAGAAGTACACGACATGGCTAGGTACTTCCGATGCCTCTACATAAATGTACAACACCTGTGATACTTGGTCTGTGCATTAAGAAGTACTATCAACTTGGATGGCCTGAAGGTTTCATGAGCTATATATGTTCTGTTGTCGAAAACAAATTACACGCTACAGTAGCGGTTTTACTATAATGAAAACGAATACCACGGGCATAGCTGATCTTTGCTGAATAATCACTTAAATTCAGCACATGGGAGTTAGTTTTCTCATGTTCATATGTATTGTCATGCATGAGCATGCTAGCAGAACACCTAAACAGGGGATCAATACATATGCTT
Source organism: Alopecurus myosuroides (assembly GCA_028641055.1). Taxonomy (NCBI): domain Eukaryota; kingdom Viridiplantae; phylum Streptophyta; class Magnoliopsida; order Poales; family Poaceae; genus Alopecurus; species Alopecurus myosuroides. The sequence continues at coordinate 2,814,879 of CM054058.1, forward strand.
TCAGTTTTAGGACAGCTTACATTTTTTCCCAAATGTAGACATCTCAACTTCCATGATCAGTTAGATTGTTTACCACAAAATTTGTCATATTGTTTAGCTTTATATCTGATTTCACTTTTGAATTAGATATTCTAGCAAGGTGAACCAAAAAAATTCTGTTGTATCCATGGACGAACATCAATTTCAAAGTCGTGGCTCGGAGAGTCTGATGCGACAAAATAGCCCGGATCTGACGCTATGATTCACTTTAGTTGTCAAGGGTTAAATAGTGACGGTTAAGTGTTTCAAATTTATAGTAGTTAAGCAGGCTAACAAAACGCTGAATACAAATCAATATCACAACAACATCTTTCCATTTCAAAGCATGCCAGCGATCTAAGTTGTAGTTCTCAAATTTGTTAAATCCTCACTCGGATGTTTGTGTACTGTATGTCATGAGCAAGAATCCAAACCTGATTCCATTAGCATGATAAGTTGTGTATGAATATCGACATAACAATTCACTACTACTAATGAACTGATTATAACAGAAATACGTGTGTGTGTGTGTACATATAGTCAAGTATACATGCAGATCCACATAAGTGGGATTTCAAACTAACAAAACTAAACAAAATTCGTCCCAATACCTTCTCGTCAACAATCACAAGTTGCAATCGCACAAGCTCATTATCCTTCCACGCATCAAGATGCTCCCAAAAGCGGGCGATCCTCACACGCATCCGCCAGAACCACGTGTTGGGTTCCATCTACATACAGGAAAAAAAAAATAAACACGCACCCACCAAACCCGTAGCCGTAAACAGATACACTAGGGAAATTGGGGTTCTTGTATCTTTAACTCCTGTACCGCCTAACCAGAACACTTCCCTATACGCTATATTCCTGGATCGACATCCACAAGAACCGTCTCCCTCTGCTATGAGAACCTTGAGACCGCCTAGATATATAACCCGAGACACCATCTCATAAAGCCGACCATGAGTAAAAACAAGGCTCTACGGGTAGGGTCCAACCTTTCTTAGTGTCTGACCCTAAATCTTGTTGATGGTTGCATAACAAACTATGCCAGATTATAGAGATAGCTTTAGATACAACCTAATTGGTTTTCCATAGTAAAAGAGAAACAAAATGTAAATGACTCAAAAGAGCATGTTTCATGTAATTAGGACAAAGACAAGTTTCTTAAGCTAAAAATATATCCATCCGTTGTTGTAACCTGCTATAGATTCAAGATGTATACTTTACGAAAGGGCAGATTATTCTAATGGAAACATAGGTATAGCATTGCAGTTCAAAACAGTGTCTAGGGGTACATTCATAAGAGATCCATACCTTGTGATCACCACATGAATAGCCATAAGCTGCTGCTTATGACTTACGCATCCTAAAAGGATGGTCCAAAGTTGTACACCATTGACCAAGAACTATTGTTCTCCATGAGTGAGCTGTGCACGGGTTAAAGATAAATAAATAAAAAATTAAATAGAAATGAGTGAGCTGACAAAGGCGACTTCGTATGCTTGTGCTAGGAAACCATGGAGAAAAGTATTGAGAAAATAAAATTGTGCTGTAATAGATGGTTAGCATACCTTGCACGTCCTGCACTGAACTCCAGCAGATCAACATTGTCAGAACACAGGACAGATGGATACTCCTGCCACCATATGCAAATCCGGGTTATAAGTGAGAGCTTATAGACCATCCACATATATTAAATTTAAACAAATTAACCTTACATGGGTTAATGCTGCCACCATTCATACTTAATGCAAGTATGGGCGCCTGTTCGGTAAAATGAAGTACTCCTTGGTTATACTGTCAAGTGTAAAAAAATAATTAAAGAAATTGTAGGCAGAGCATGAAAAAAATACGGTTGCAATAACAAAATATTGTAAGTCTTCAAGACATTCAAAAATTCAAAATGAAGTTTGAAATTAATGGACACTGTACATCACAACTAAGCTACTGTGATCTACAACTGAGCCAACAATGTAAAAAAAAAAGTAACAAGTTCGTCAAATCTGCCACAATCATCAGCATTTGCATGGTTAGTTTCCCTCTATGATTCTTGTGGTTGAGTTCGGTTCAAATATCACAAAATATATGTAGTACGGAAAACAATTTACACAAGGTGATGGATCGTCGTTGCCATGTCCTTATCATCACATCATAACAATACCTGCGCCCTTAATTTTCTACCCGCAAAAAATTCTCTTACCTTCAAATACAGAAAAACTAAGAACCAAGTGTAACATGAATGATGAATTTGCGGGCATGAGCATGCACTTCAAAATAACGTGATTTCCTACCAAGCGGATTCAATCCTCATTCTTTCTCCTGGACAACTTTTCCCTTTCTCAAACATAGTAAACTACCGAACTAAAAATTTACAATTATTTCTCCATCAGCGAGCAGGAAATGCGGAGAGGTGGCCATGGAAGTCCCTGACGGCAGCTCCGGGCGGACGCTGTCAGCATCACCTCGAACGGGCGACCAGGAGTTCTCCATCTGTGCCTCCCGGCTGAGACTCATGCAACAGTAATAACCACCCTTCATACGAATAGTGATTAACCCGAACATCCTCTATGTGTTAGGCGTTAGTTATGCGGCACCAGCAGGTTCATCATACTTAGAACCCTACAAAAAGAGGCATATTATATATTTTGGGGAAAGAAAATAAGGGCATAATATAGAAGATAGTGTGTTCAATTGTATTTAAATATACTGGATCACACTAACAGTAGAAAACCTACTTTCTACTACTTACAAAACTACATTACTTGAGTAAACACATCAGCACTCCATGATTACTCTGATTACAGAAAAACATCTCAAGCTTTCCATAGCCGTTTCCCATGGACTACCCTAAAGGATAACAGAAAAAAAGGATTGTATGTAACCTCATTTCTCCCGCATGGGAGTTCAGGAGAATGCTACCAGTTCTGAAATACCCGTATTACCTCAACAGAATATGAGTATTTGAGTAATTTCATAGGACAGAGAATTATATTTATGAAGCATATGACCAATTATGCTTCTTTCCATACAAGATCTAAATCGGAAAATTATGAGGTGAAGATGCTGATTATAGTTTCTAGCACTAACGCATTGAAGATGCAAGGTAGCTACATCAGAAAAACATAAGTAGAACTAACTATTCAGTTTTCAAAATTAAGACTAAGAAATATGCTCCATGAATGGTTGTTAATAAATAGACACATAAATAGGAGAGACGATTCAACAACATTTGTTTCGTTTCTCCTCCATTTTCTGCTCGAATCTTCATGTAAAATTCTCTTGTCATCGGCAATTGGTTGCCACTTAGAATAACTTAACACCACAAAGCATCAACAGTGGCTTATCTCATTCCTTGATGACGGCGAGCCAAATTTTAACGGCAGCCTAAGGAGATCCAGCGGCCGGAGTGAAAGGAGTCAGATGTACCGATAGATGACCATTCACAAAGGCCTGAAACAAACAAACGTAATTTGCACACGCTAAATAGGAACAACCCAAGTTTATACACGAAGCTCTGCTAAACTGAAAGTACTAAACTCTAGCATAGCCGGATGTCGTGCAAGGGCATGGCCAGGCTGACAATGATAGTAATATGCAAAAGAGAAATGCAGAGAATAAAATTACCCAACTGCAAACTTGCAATCATTCCTTCATCGGCGGGCAGAAGACGCGGGGAGGTGGTTGGGGTCCCTAGCAGCAGCACCTCGAGCAGGCGACCAGGATTTCTTCCTCCGCGCCTCCCTGCCGCCATTCATGCACCGCGGCGAGGTCCTCCCGCCCGCGCCCCATCCAGCGGCCACGGCTGTAGCCGAGAGCCCACCGTCACGGATCTTGCTCCGTCCCTGCCGGCCTCCGGACCACGCGGTGAGCTCCGCCGCCTCCCATGCCCGAGCCCTTGGCCCGCTCGCCCCTTGCGCAAAGCTCTGCCGGCCAGGAAGACCACGAGCATGACCACCGGCCAGTGCAGATCTTGGCGCGTCTCCTTGTATGTTGAGGATCGTCCGAGAGGCGCATGAGGGGCACCAGAGCGGCGGCTGCCCGGCCGGCGACGGGAGAAAGTTGCAGGACTGAACGGTCGGCGGTGGGGTGGATTGGGATTCGAGGGCGAAGCAGGTGCGGAGGCGGTGATTGGGTTGCGCGGCCGGCGGCGGCAACCCTAGCTCGTAGACACGGAGAAAACTCGGGAGATAGGAAGACGCTCAAGGAGTACGTGGTTTGTTGCATCTCCGGTGGTAGGGCTGGGCTGGCAATACAACGCTGGCCCACACGCCAGTCTCAGAACTCGGCAAATGCCCTGAGAAGCCTCCGTGGGCACCCGGCTTAAAGCCATAGTTAATTTGCAAATTAAAACCAGTTTTCTTCATTTTTACTGGATATATAGATTTGTCCTTTCTTTATTTAGAAACACTAAACCAGAGACGACTGGGTGTTTAGAAGTTTAAACACAAAGGGCTTGGTTTTTCATCATTTTATTGTTTTTATCCAATTGAGACTCTTTTTGCACTTCTATGTAGTTTCACCCTTTTATTTTGGTATTAGATTTTGTCTACCTTTTGGGTTTTCATTTATTTTATTTTCTAACTTTTTTTATGTAATAGCATGCTTTAAGGAAATTCTTATCAATGGATGCTAGAGCTTATGGAATCATAGAAACAAAATAATTTTCGATGATCAACCACTAGACATCCATGAATGCTTTAGATTCTTTAAAGAAAACTTTGCCCTAGGTTATGCATAGAGCAAAACCAAGCCCTAAATAATGGATCCATACCTTGTAATTTCATAGGCATGAGTTGATACTTTGTAAATATGTGGTTTTATAAATGAAAATGACACAATATGGTCCTTCCATACTGTTTTTGTGTGAAAAATACTTTATTTACCATCTAGTCTATATTAGCTACTATGCATTTTGTTTTTGCAATTTCCTTTCTACTCTTAATCTCCAATTGTGCTTTATTGGCAAGAAATCAAAGTGACATAAACTTCCGAACTAGTGGTCATATGCGACCTCGATAAATCCATTATAATTTAGAATTGTCTTTGAACTAGTAGTTATATCTTCACGAGGAGAGTACTATAGGCTGGTATCGAATAGAAGGGCTAAAATGAAAAGTTAGGGCCGTCCTTCGCATACCACAAGTGTTTTTTTGTGTGTAGATGATGAATGATGATACATTTCGATGAAAGTTGTGTCATAGATACTAGATGAGTAGATTAGCTCGTATTTCATTAACGTACCAAAGTTTCATAATATATTTTTCAAAACATTAAAATATAGGCACATGTGGTTTTGCTGGAGAGGTCCATATTCGTTCAAACTTGAAAGAAAAATTATTAATTCATGTTGAAAGACACTACTTCATATCGTGCGACCAGAAGAAATTTGGTTCGATCTATCCGACGTTCTAACGACGAGTAGATGGCCCGTGAGCATGCTCCCCAGGTGTGCAATCAACCGTGTATGTTTGGCGACGTACAAGGATCAGACATATTTTTTGTGGTAAGATCGAGGAAGCAGCACTCATTTGGTATTGTGACGATGCAATTCGTCAAGAGTTGAAGACAGGAACCCCTTCTCCCCTGCCCCCCCCCCCCGTGCGCCTTCGGGCATGCGTCTTCACGCACTCCCCCGCAATGGGCGACCGAGATGGCCTTCGCGCACGCGTCTCGCGTCGCCCCCGCGACGGGCGACCGAGGCACCGTCCTGCTCGCCTCCCGACAGCCATCCCTCCGCTCCTCCCTCCTCCCGGCCGCCGCCGGCGCACGTGCCGCCGGGCTAGCCCCGTGCTGTGCCGGTGGCGGCCGGCCTTCCAGTACCTGTCGCGTGGTGCCTAGGTCGTGGCGGCGGTTCACTTCGGCCAACGCCGCTCCGGTTTCGGCTAGGGCCTGGACGACGGTGGGGTCGATGGCGCGACTACTTGGTGGCGGTGGCGACCCGTGGTAGCGCCATCTAGGCCCAGATCTGGCCCCCTTTGGGCCGTGATAAGTCATAAACGTATCCTTAATTTATGATATTTCATGTTGTTTTCATGCCATATGCCACATGTTTTTCTTACACTTTATGTCATTTTTATCGATTTCCTGGGACTAACCTATTGACAAGATGCGACATAGACAGTTCATGTTTTCTGCTATTTTTAGTTTCAGAAAAGTTGTTCTAGAAATATTCTCGGAATTGGAAAATTCGAAACCCGGAAGTCTTAGAATTCCCGAAGGTTCTACGGAGTCCCGAAGAGGCCCGTAGGGGGCCACACCATAGGGCGGCGCGTCCCCTTGGTCGCGCCATGGAGTGGTGTGGGCCCCTCAGGCGCCCACCGCCATCGCCCTTTCGGCTATTTATCTCCCCCCCCCCCCCCGATGCGTGAATCCTAAATATATACCTCTTTTCCACGAAAAACACCCGAACCCGCTGATGGTGCATGTCTTGCACTCGTTGGGAGACCTTAAGAGGAAGTTTTGATGAGCACAGCAGCAAGTTTCCCTTTGAAAAGAAACTAAGGTTGAATCGACCAGTAGGAGAAATGAGCAACTTCCGAAGGTTGATGCAGTTAAGGTGGCAGGGCGCACTACCGGTTCAGCAGCAATGTGCAACCTACACAACACAATCAATTCACTTTGCCCCAACAAAACAGTCAGGTTGTCCATCTCACCGGTTTTGCTCATAACAAAGAGGTCAAACGTATGGTGTGGAAAATAGTATGAGGAAAATATGAAAACAACAGTAGCAGTGTGTGTATTATCAGCATGAGAAAATGGACCGGGGTCCACAGTTCACTAGTGGCGTCTCTCCACAAAAGATAGCTAACATGCGTGGTGAACAAACTACAACTGGGCAATTGATAGATAATGAAACGTGCATGACACAAATATTACTATGAGATTCATGCGGGCATTACAACAAGATATATAGATCATCATCCAACTACATCTATGACTAATAATCCATCCTCCCAAAATCATCCGAACAAAATGTTGGGTATTAAGTTGCAAGCAATAGATTATCGCAGTAAGAAAAGTTTGTAATATAAACAATGTAAACGAAGTAAACATCGTTGTTTTCTCCCTAATGGAAACAACACATTATACATCCATCACGTTTCTGTCACTCGAGCACAGATGCAAAGGAGGCATGAACCCACTATCGAGCATAAATACTCCCTCTTGGAGTCACTAGAATCTACTTGGCTAGAGCATCTACTAACAATGAAGAGCATGCAATATCATAAATAACATATACATGAAGATAATATGATAGATAGATAGTCAAGAGACATAGCATTCAATAATCATTGGATCCCAGCAAACACAACAGATAACATTACAATAAGATGATCTCGATCATGTGAGGTAGCTCACGAGATCTAAACATGAGGCATAAATAGGAGAGGAAAACCATCAATCTACTGCTATGGACCCGTAGTCCAAGGATGAACTACTCACGCATCACTCTGGAGGCGGACATGGTGGTGTAGACCCCTCCGGTGATGATTTTCCCTCCCGACAGGGTGCCGGGGAGAACTCCAGAACACTCCCGATCTCGGGTTGACGATGACGGCGTCCTCGGGTGTTTTTCGTGGAAAAGTGGTATAGTTTTAGGATTCACGCATCGGGGAGAATATATAGGCGAAAGGGCGATGGCGGTGGGCGCCCGATGGGACCACACCACCCCTAGGCGCGGTCGGGGGGGCGCCCTATGGTGTGGCCCCCCTCCGGGACTCTTTGGGACTCCGTGGAACCTTCAGGAATTCTAAGACTTACGGGCTTCGAATTTTCCGATTCCGAGAATATTTCTAGAACAACTTTTCTGAAACTAAAAACAGCAAAAAAAAAACAGGAACTGGCTCTATGGCATCTTGTCAATAGGTTAGTCCCGGTAAATCGATAAAAATGACATGAAGTGTAAGGAAAACATGTTGCATATGGCATAAAAACAACATGGAACATCATAAATTAAGGATACATTTATGACGTATCAACATCCCCAAGCTTAGTTCCTACTCGTCCTCGAGTAGGCAAACAATAAAACACACATAATTTTTGAGGTGACATGCTACCAACATAAAATTTATCATCTAAATTGTAAAAGCATAAGCATAGTCGAGATCATAGTAGTTTGACACAAGCATGATAGATATAATTGTAACAATAAAACATAGCAATCACCTTGTATCATGAAAAGTAACACAAATAAAAGACCATGAATAATAATGCACTCGAAAGCTATACGTTTGTTTTAAGCAGAGAGATAACATAGCAAAGTGATATTTTGCTTGTCCTTAAGAGTGGGGAAAAACATAAATGCCAGGACACCTTCAAAGTTTAAGAGGAAGACTAGAACAAATAATTTGAGAACAAACAATAACACATCATGAATCAATTATTGATGTTTCTAGGACAAATGCACATTAAACTCAGAATGGCAACCATGCTCTCTCAACTGTGCATAAAGTTAGAAGATCGAGACTCAACATAAAAGTAAAAGAAAGGCCCTTCGCAGAGGGAAGCTGGGATCACTCATGTGCTAGAGATTTTATTTTGTTAAACAGAGGTATTGAAAACATCTTTTAGAGAGGTGTATGTTTATGTCAACGAATTGTAAACATAAAATACAGTACGTCACAAGTCAACTAGACTTCACAAGAGAGTTTCGCATAGAATGAAGCATCTGGGTAGAAGGTCATCCCTCTTTCACCTTTGTTTACACAATTATGCTTTGACTGATAAATTAGGGGCAAAAATAGTGAAGAGATTTTGTTGTATTAATTTGGGGCTAGGCACCCCGCTGCCAGCTCTTCTATCAATTGGATAAGAGGATGAAGTCACTAGTCCAAGGCGTGAAAGTCCAATCAACGAGTGAGATAAAGATTGTCTTTTTACGTCCACATGAGCTAAAACAGGAGCACAAAATATGAGTAATTTTGAAGGTTTTAAAGGTAACACATGAGCAATTTACTTTGGAGTGGCAGTTAAATACCACATGTAGGTAGGTATGATGGACACATTTGGCAAACTTTGGTTTTTGGGAGTTAGATGCATGACTAGAGCTCATACTCAGTACTGGTGAAGGAAAGAAAAATACTGCGAGCGACAAATCAAGAGAGCGAGAATGGTCATAATCATGCATAGCGACAAAAAACATCATTAATCAAAGTATAAGTGGTACTACAAGTTCAAAAACTAAATGATCATAGAGGCTATAAGTGACTGGTTGTAGTCATAAACATGGTGTGAGTATGCGCCACATCAACCAAATTAAACATTCAAAGGAGAACACCACAAATTTATGCTTCAAAATGACAAGAACAACTCATGATTCTTTGTAAGGCACATTAAACACTCTCAACTATTTGAGACAAATCATGCTACAAAATAACTAGCAGGCTCTAGAATTAAAATAATATCTAGCATAACATGAAAAAGTCTAGCCATAGTCTATACAAGCTTCTATTTGCACCGTTATAAGCACGAAAATTGTACTACTGCTTTCAACCACCAAACATTTCGTAATAAACAAAAACTCTCCAGAAGATATAGCAATGAAACAAGATAGTACTAACACAACTCGACTAAAACTAACAGTTCTAAATAAGAGATGTAAGAAAAACAGGAGCTAAACAGGAATTTTGCAGCCGCTAGAAGAAAAACTAAGAATACGAGCATAAGAGTATTCAAACGAAAAAGTGGAGCGTGTCTCTCTCCCACATAAAGAATTCTAGGTTCCAACTATATTATTGCAGCAAGAAAAACAAAAGAAAACAAAGGAAAACAAAATAAAAACAAACAGACGTTCCAAGTAAATTTCATATGATCTGACCGAATAAAAATATAGTTTCAATAGAAGTGACTTGATAAATTGTTGATGAAGAAGGGGATGCCTTGGGCATCCCCAAGCTTAGATGCTTAAGTCTTCTTGAAATTTGCTGGGATGAACCACGGGGCATTCCCAAGATTTGCCTTTGCACTCTTCTTGATCGCATTATATCACCCTCTTCTTTTGACCCTTGAAAACTTCCTTCACACCACACTCCAAGTAGTTCCCATTATAGGGTTAGTGCAACAATTAAAAATCCATGGGTTCTGCATGGGCACTAGTGCTATTGATACTTTTAAACATTAGCTACATCCACTGATGTTTCGTGAAGCAAAGAAATCCACTTGACATCGCAAAAGAGAAAATTCAAGAAAAATGGCAGAATCTGCCAAAACCAGAACAGTCTGTAAAGACGAATTTTTTCGGGGCACTTACGTTGCTCAGATCAAAAAACATAGAACGAAAAAGTTTCGTAATTAGCTGAGGAATAAGCAAAAAAAAGTTCCAGGTCATTTTGATCTTTCTGGAATTTATACGATTTTTCAACGGTGGACAGCAGAAATCTCTTTCCTGCGCAGAAATCCAAAACCAACTCCAATTTTCGCTAGAAACTTTACTTGGCATAACTAATACATGAAAATAAAGATACAAAGGAGTTCCTACAGAAGTATACAACCTCTTGACTGATGACTACATCATACCTTGCTCTTGGGGTCTCCCAACGGGTGTGTAATTTAACACCGTCAGCGGTCAAATTCAGTCAAGTGGTGATCACATCCGCCATCCACTAACAAGTGGGAGACCCTAGCTGTTGAGTCCCATCAACTAACAGATTACGGGGAACACATATTATGATGTCATGGATGACTCTATCGTCGGTAAGATTCTTGCGAGTGGGAAATTATTTTTCAATTCTCAATTCATTTTTTAAAGCTCGAGGCCGAGCTAACTCGCGAAAGGAAAACTGTTCAAGTCGAAACATTCCTCGGCGCCTAGTACCCGAGACTCGAGTCCAAGTAAACATTTGTCCCCATTTTGCATATGATGTGTTATATATCTGGATGTTGCGCTTACGGCATGAAGGTAAGACCTGCGAAACCGATTCGCCGGACTAAGAATTGCACGACTGTTGCAATACCTAGTTATTTCCGTGCCTACGACATGAAGAAAATCCCTACCGACGCGTTGGGTAAAGTAAATTGGAACTGGAATTCAAATGAGTAAGGCCTACGCGGCTCGAGTTGGATTACGCCAGGTATTTCCAAGCTAGGGCCCAGAGACCCGGGTTTGAGATGGCTAACTATGTTTTCTCCCGAGTGGGATTAATTGGCCCCGAATTTTTAGATGAGCCAAGAATGCTAAGACGCGTCCCTTGACTACCGACATAATACCTATTGTTCGCGAAATTAATAATAGACTCGAAATACTTTTGAGTCATGTGTAGACTTTCTGCAGCTGGTTTAGTGAGGTATTGGATGACGCCGGTAAATCTAAATCCTTTGTCGAGTCTTCGACTCCACCAAGCACTCGGGGGTTACTGACATGGGGATGCCCAATATGCCCCCACAATGAGGATACCGGATGCACACCAAGGACGGGAGCCTTCCAGAAGGCACACAGGAGTGTCAAGACCCAGGCCCACAAAACGATTACGCGGCGTGTGCTCCGTACTTCTAATTATCTTTACTATTAAGGTTGTTGTGGTGGTATGGTGTCACACTTCTCATTATTTACAAAGAAAATGCCACCGTTGTAAGAAACATTCTTTTAACCGTTTTGAGAGAGAAAAAATGAGAGGAGCTAGCATGCAACAGAGCTACCGTTTAACACCCACGGTCCTACCATTCTGTAGCATGCAGCGGTAGTTCCTAGATTTTCTCCACCAAAAACCACCGGACCACTCACCCATATTTATCTCTATCTTTATCTAATCTATCTCTGTCTCTAACCCAAATTGGTTCCTTAGTCTGCCAAACTCTGCATTAGGTCGTCCACTTCGTCCACCGTCCTCGTCTCGCTTGGTTATTCTCTTCGCTCGCCCCGCTGGCCGCTGCGACCAAATGGGCCAAGCTCAACAAATCTGCCGGGGACTCTCTCGGCGCCTCCTTCCTCCCTCTCTTCTGTCAGCCGCTCCCGGATTCAACCAGATGAGAGTTGCCGACCCACTAGCCTCTACGACACGATCGTCGCCGCCATGGCTTCCTCCATCGCATGCGGGAACCGCGTCTCCACCTTGCTCTGGCGCGCGCCCCCCTTCCCCAAACTCACCGCACCCGATTAGTAGGGGCGGCACGCAATGCATGAGCACGTCGGGCAGGGAGCCAAGAGATCATGCTTCTCCATGAGAGGAGCAGCGCGTCCTCTCATGCGGTAGGGCTCGAGGACGAGGAGCCGCACGTCCGCTCCCGCTGTAGGTGTCGAGTTCCGACGTATCTGGTCGTCCTCTGTACACGCCAGTCTCGCCTCCGGAACGACACTGATGGATGGTGTGCGAATGCAGGCGAGTACATCAGCGAGCGAGCGCACGCCAATTTGGGAGACGCGCGGTTATCGTTGCACATACTTCATCGGATCCTACTACTAAGGTATGGCACAATCACCCCTGATCCATAAATACCGCAGCCCCAAATCCTAAATCTGAATTGTACTACCTTCATGGTCGGTTGCTAGGCTTTTGAAACCGCATCCGAGCTTGAAGGGTGGCTGGACGCTTACAATCCTCCCCCTACTTCATTGAGCACCCCGTGTACCTCCTTGGCAGCCATAGGGGCAACGATCAGTCGTCAGCTACTGATGCACTGAACTGCTACTGCCGTTCATGACTTCTAATTATATAGTAAGCATGATTCGCATCTGATTACTGTGATAAAATTGTGCTCATGTATTCTGAATACAATTACTTATCAAGTTGTATTTGATCCACAGCGACGATTATGTGTTCACTTCTGGAATTTTGTGAATTTGTGGCCAAGCAATTGTGAACTTTTACTCCTATCCTTATGTAAGAACTTCAGTAATTTCCTTTTTAATATTACTTTCATATTTGCATTATTATATGAAGTCTTTGATATAGTTCTGTTACCAACAAATACATGTGTGGTTTGGAAAAAATTATTCAGAAATTGGTAATAATTGTACAGTATAATATTGGGGTTCATGCACGGCGACAGCCTGGGGGCAGATCGACGGGTGACGGCAGCTTCATCGAGCGGTTCTTCGGTGTCTTTCTTCTCCACAAGACGGTTGATGTGAATGTTACACAAGACCGCAGGGGTCAGAGAAGAAACCAAGATTGTCTCTACTGATCCGGCAAGCAGCAAGCTGGTGAGTTTCTTGATACTTCGATCTCTTATTTGTGTCCAACTATATATAAGCATGATCGATTCATTTCCTGCATCGTATAGCAATGCGATAATGGGTGCTTTCAGTCTATTACTCGCTGCATGAAGGTCAAGGTTTCTTCGTTATCTGGATCATTTAGCTACAAGAGGATGCTGCCATTTCTCATGAAGAATGTTGAGTCAACTGCTCTTCTCAGCATATTGTGATCTTGCACACTTTATTTATAGTTTGGGTTTCTTATAGTGTGTTATTTGTTATTTCTGATGGAAGAAGACGGGACCAAGTTTGAAGAGTGTCTGAAGAGAGACAGATAACATTAGACAGAGTGGTAGAAGAATGCAATAGAGCTGAAGTTGATTCAGTGGCTGAAGTCAATCTGGCCTCTCACACGTCCCTTTCTTCTCTGTCCTTCGAATCTCTCCATATTTCACATTGTAATCACGCTGAAATACTTTTTTTTGCATCAATTAGTGAATCTGTCCACGATTGATTATGCAGGAGTGCAGGTGTACTTAACGCCAGTTTAAAGCAGATCGGGCGGCACGGCAAGGCTGTTGACTGTAGAACTGTAGCAGATCTACACAACATCTATTCTCCTGCCTCTTAATTCATTAGAGAACCATGCAATAGGCTTGGTCTGATTAGTACCTTTTGAAGTTTTGATCAAGATAAAGTTGGCTATGAATTAGATTATTTTATTCATATAGTTTATCTGTAATACCATATCTAGGACAATGATGTTGCTTGGTTGTATTAGGTGGAGTCTGCAAGAGTTGGCTACTATGTATATGTCATGGATCAACCAATGTAGTTAACCTATACTTCTTTCCTGTCACGTTTATGCTGATCGTAGAGTTTTTCTAATTGTATCCTGCAGGTTTGCACTTGCTTACATTGATGGTCTTAGATGTACAATCATACATTTGTACAATTTATCATGTTAATCAGTAATATTAGTCATATGGTTTCTGTTCTTCCACGGTTGATACGATATATAACATTGATTATTGTGCAATTTTCTACTATGTACGATTTATTCATATATTGGAAATATCTTGCATAATATCTTATAGTTACTTGGAATCTTAAAATAATGGAAAGTGTTGTCTGCAGATATAATTATTTATTGTTACTCTCTACCTTGTCTCATATACTACCTCCGGTCCAATAAAAGTGTCGTGAGATCAGCCCTAAGTTGGTGCAAATTTCTACGGACCTCACGACAGTCTTTATGGATCGGAGGGAGTAATATTCATCCATGTAGCATCTTTTCCCTAGAGAAAATGGAGTTGATTAACTGGTTGATATTATCAAGGTGAAAACCTTTATTACATCTTTATTTATTTCCCCCCTTGAACATTATTCCATGCAGCATTGGAAGGATTGAAAAGAAGCCGTATTATTTTGCTACCTGCTAGGAGCATAGGACACCATCACTTTTAACAGTAATATTTGTAGAACGGATTATCCCTTATTATTGTTTGCTGCTATGTAACTGTAAATAACTGTTAACATACTAATGTTTCCCTGATTATGCATGCTGAATATTATCAGGTCGCGTCTACACCTACTGCTTGCATGATTGTTTCCTGTGAGACCAAGAGTACAACCCTTGTGATCTGAATATGCATGCCTATTTCATGGGCGTATATCAGGATATGTGCTTGCATCTTCCCCAGTTCCACCAAGGTTTTATGGGGGACACATGAACTGAAGTAGCAGTTCTACAACGGTTTCAAGCTGTTGTATAATGAAAACGAACGACTACGACGCGTATCGGGCCAGGATTGAGGCATGGCTGCAGGCAAGCATGACAAGCTCCTCTTGCAAGTCAAACCTTTTCTTTTTGGAGTGGCAGCCAGTTCAGGTTTATCAACAGACTGGGATGATGATACATTACATTGTGTTTGGTTGCATTAGTACTCATGAGGGTATTAACATGCAAGTTTTACAGAAGTGCATATACTATTCAGAATCTATGTACTACTTGAGGTTGTTTCAAATTTTAGGAACTTAAATATGTCAACTTTTATACTTTGTAGTTACAAACAAATGAATATTGTTTTCCATCATTGTATGCAATATAGTTCTGGAAGCTACTTGATAATTGAGTGCCTTTTTTTTGCAAATACAATTGAGTATTAGAATTTTTTGAATTTATTATGTGAACATTGGAAGAGATATTTAGAACAATAAATACATACTGTAACCGCCAATTGAGTGTCTACATGTTATATGGACAATTGGCTTTCTAATATGGATGAACCTATGTCATGGAATCCACAACGGTTACATTCCAAAGAACTGTAACCAGCAACATGTTAAGGACCGATATGCGCATATGGATAAACATAAAAAATGAGAACTATTTAAAAACGTAGTGATCCATTTACTTGCACCCCATAGCAACGCACGGGCATTTGACTAGTTATTATTATGCGCCCGCGTGTTTGTTTGCTCTTCCTCGTGCCCGTGACGAGACTTGTCCTCCTAGTTCAGCATACATTCCCATCTCAACAGCAAGATCCAGCCGGAGCAGCCGATCCTTGCTGCCGGCCAATTTGCTCTTCATTTTTACTTCTAGGACCGGCAACGCCGACCAGATTCCAGCCGTCCGATTTCCGGTGGCACCATCGTGATTCCAGCGAGCTATCCGGGGATATCTCGGGGGTGATGTGGACCGGGAGATATTTCTGTTAGGAGTTAATTAATCTTGTAATTAAGGTTAATCCACGGAATCGCTCTAGGCAACCGTCGCGTCCACTCCTCGCAACCCCTCGAACAGACGCAACTCTTCCTCGCGTCTGTTCCCCTTGTATAAATATTATGATCATCAATGGAATAGAGCAGTTGTTGGAATCATTAACTTTTCATCCTATAACAATTTCCTCAAGATTCGCGTTAGCCTCGCTACGCAGCCACGTCGGCGTAAAAGAAACCTTTTTCTAGGTGCGATTCCGTGGTGGTGCGGCGTCGCTCTCTGTCAGCCACAGCCTTTTGCCCCGTCAAAGGGTGACGATTCCTCTTTGTTATCTTATTTTTTATTCGATCACAAGCCTATTATATTTACGAGCAGGAAGACTCTGTTTTTTTTTTCTAATAATGTTCATTGAAGCTGTTGTTATTGAGCGTTTTATTACAAATATTTTGCTTTCACAAATAGTCACCAGAGGCACGTGATAGATTCTTCCGTTTCGTTTTCGGATGTTTCTTTAGATCCTTTGGAATCACTTTTCTAATTTGGAAGATAAAGTTGTGTTCTATGGAATATACTTTTGCCACCCTTTTTCTACGGTGTTATTATATGGTATTCTTGCGTTTTGGGATGGGCATCCGCAGTGTTTGAAACTGAAAGACAAGTTATCAGAACATTGTGCTGTCAGAAGGAAGTCGATCAGTTTGGGCGGAACCGGTTCCGCCCATAGTCGATTTCCCGTGAGCGAGCCAAATATACGGTTGAGGTACAAAACAAAGGTAGGTATCTTTATCCGTGTTGTACTACACCTTTCGGGAGTTTTCAAATTCCGAAAAGGAATATAAAGAATTTCGTATGCATGTAGAGTAACATCATTTACTAATTTTAGATTTCTGTCTCTAACTTGCGAATATAATTTTCCAAGTTTTTTTTGGAACTTTGTCGGTTAATATAGCCTAATGCCGTTTCCCTGTTTTGATCATCACTCTGGGACCTGAGATGAACCCAAATTGACTATTAACTTAGCATATATATTCCCGTTCCAAGTTGGCGCATGGACAAACAAGAAGGTAAGTTTGGCTTTGCTGTGTGCTCAAGTTTTACCACAAGTGGCGACGCCTGACCAAATTTTGGCTTGGAGGTAACTGACAGACTGGGACTCATGGCTGCGGCATCCCAACCTTGTGCCGCTGCAATCATTCTTTCAGGCCAAGGAGGAGCGGCCTCTGGTGTATGACTACCAGCCCAATGGAAGCCTACACTCTCTCATCCATGGTAAGCTGATGGTTTGCTTCACTGAATCTGATCAGTATTTGGCTTCCTAGTTGATAATTACGCTAGACTGGATTGCTGCAATTATGTTTGAATGTGCAACACTTGTGGAATACTATTAGAGTGGGCTAGGCTGACATTATTTTTCAGACTAGACAATGTTAAATACTAACATGGCAATCAGTTGAGCTTCAGAAGACTGGCCATGTGGAACTCTGGCAGCAGAATGATTGTACCTCGGGTGGATCTATTTAGCTCTAGCAGCAGAATGAGTGTGTTACGATAATTACGCCATGCTGGATCATAGACGACACGGAGACACGATATTTGTTAACGCAGTTCGGCGCTTAACGCCTACATCTGCGGGGCATGACTACGGGCGCACCTCCCCAAAGATACCGCAACGGCCACCCTAGGCGCCGGCACAAACCGCCGGCTCCCCCTGCGTGCCTATTGCTATCAAGTCGTCGTGGTTACATTGTGTGGCACCCCCCACATTATATGAGAGGCCAACGGGTACAAGAGTTCGACTCCAATACTACTCGTACCTAGCCACACCTAATACAACTCCAAGTCCTAACGTAACTCCTTCGTACAAATATTCGACATAAATACAACAAACTCCACCTTGGCGAATATGCTCCACCACCTTGAGTTCATTCAAGCGTCAAACTTCCATGTACTCCGGACCTGGGTTGTCTACTTTGTACCTTACTGAGAGCAACCCGACGAGTCTGCCGCAGACCGGCCGCCTCCGTGGAACACAGTTGCTATTCCCGCAACTCCAGTCTCCATGACTCCACCTGCAATAGTACTCCCTCGCAACTTGTAAAGATGCGAAGATGTCCTCTGTCCCATCATCACGGTCACCTTATCTTCCATGATTCTCATGGTCTTCTTATTCCGATCACAACGGAATATCATACCACCATCATGAAGAACTCCAAGCAAAATTAGATTCCTCTTCAGCCCTAGCACATGCCTGACTCCCCGAAGCACTCGCTCTACTCCGTCAAACATCTTGATTTTGATGTCACCTACTCCAGCAACACGGTGGCCCGTGTCATCTACCGTGTAGACTGTATCAAGCTGACCAGACTTGTACGAAGAGAACCACTCTCTATTGGGCGTCGCATGAAAAGAGCTAGCTGAATCCAACATCCACGCTTCACCTTTAGTTGACCGTCTATCTGACACTAAGAGAACATCGCTGTCCGAGTCACCACTTTGAGTTACTACATTAGCACTTGATCCACCACCGAGATCTGTACAGTCCTTCTTGATATGTCCCCACTGCTTGCACTTGTAACATTGCACCTTCTTCTTTTTCCTGTTCTTCCCCACCTCATGTCCTTTCCTGCTTGACTCACCCTTGACCAGCAAACCAACACCGTGAGAGACTTCCTCCGCGTTGTTCTTCTTCCTCATATCATAGGATAATAACGCCGCGGTGATATCCTCAAGCTGAACGGTCTCCTTGCCGTACGCCAACGTAGTGATCAAATGCTCATAGGACGGTGGCAACGAACAAAGAAGGAGAATCACCCTATCCTCGTCGTCAATCTTCACACTCAGACGTGCTAGATCCGTGACAACCTGATTAAAGGCATTCATGTGCTCCACAAGATCCGACCCTTCCTGCATCTTTAGCCTATAGAATTTCTGCTTCAAATACACCTTGGTCGTTGCAGTCTTGGACATAAACTGACTCTCCAGCTTCTCCCAAATCTTCTTCGGCGAATGCTCATCCATCACATGATACATGACCTGGTCCGACAGACACAACCGTATGGTCCCGGCTGCTTGCATCTGCAACTCCTCCCAGTCATCATTGTCCATCTTAGCCGGCTTGACATCCCGCAACACCTTCAAGCATCCCTGTTGTGCCAACATATCCTTCACCCTCGTCTGCCATAGCGCGAAGTTTCCAGTCCCATCGAACTTTTGCACTTCAAACTTGGTACCCGATGGCGCCATGATCTACAGCTGACTGGCGAAGAATAACTTCCGCTCAACCTCCAATGTCTTGCTTTGCCTTGATCGTCAATGCCTTATAATGAACTGCCGATGTATCACAGATCCAAATTCCACCGATAATTTGCCACGATCTATCAAGAAACGTCGCCCCACACTCGTCCCCCTTAAGAAAGCCGTGGAACTTTTACCGTAACAACCAGGTCCTGCTCCACCTTTGTCTTAACTCGCAGATCGTTTTTCTGTGCGCCTCTGGCCTCGGTCACCTCACCTTTTATTGCGTCAAGTATCAGCCTTTCTTTTCCTAGTCTGCCACGAAAATCGAGTCCTAGTAGTGTGCCGTATCCGAACTTGGCTCCAATTCCATCAGCCACGTTCGGCTCCAATTCCATCATCCACGAGCCCACATGCATGCGGCCGAATAAATAATTCCAAACCTTACGTACATGCACCCTGGACACACCATGGATTAGCACTAGTCCATAAATCCTGCACAAACACGCAATGATTGCCTGCATGCATCAGGAGATCTGCTGCCACACGACTTCATCCGTCCATGTCGCGGAGAGTTTCCTTACTCGATTCCGTTCACCTCGGAAATTACCGACGGCCAACCTCTCACAATTTCTTGATTCTCGCCAGCGATCCCTCACCTGCCCTGCCGCGCGTGCTTGCCACGCTGACCCTGCCGCGACAGTCACCACCTCGCGCATCATCCGTGCACGAGCCGTGTGCACCATGGCCACCCGCATCGTCGACACAACTCGTCTGCAGTGCCACGACGCCGCCTGTGTGCAACACCAAGCGCATCTTTCTGATGCTCTCTCGCTCCGATCTATTCGGTCGTCCTCCACGTCTGGTCGCCGATCTGATCGCGAGCCGAAGCGCCGCCTCCACGACGTCTTCCTCGGCCGCTATGTCGGTCCGATTGCCACGTCTAGCCGATCTCTACCGGTTTGCAGCCCATCGAACGGTCTAGGCCTCCTGCCCGAAGTGTCCGACACCACCGACCGCGTCCGCGGTTGCCGCCATGCTCCACCTTGTGCCTATCGGACGATTCCAGACGCCCGTCGAGCATGAACCTCGTACCTCCAGATGATCTTCCGCATAGCCTCGACCAGGCTCTCATATCACTTGTTACGATAATTACGCCATGCTGGATCATAGACGACACAGAGACACGATATTTGTTAACGCAGTTCGGCGCTTAACGCCTACATCTGCGGGGCATGACTACGGGCGCACCTCCCCAAAGATACCGCAACGGCCGCCCTAGGCGCCGGCACAAGCCGCCGGCTCCCCCTGCGTGCCTATTGCTATCAAGTCGTCGTGGTTACATTGTATGGCACCCCCCACATTATATAAGAGGCCAACGGGTACAAGAGTTCAACTCCAATACTACTCGTACATAGCCACACCTAATACAACTCCAAGTCCTAACGTAACTCCTTCGTACAAATATTCGACACAAATACAACAGAGTGTACTATTAGAATGAGTGTACTCTGGCAGCAAAATTTCTAGTTGTGCTAATTAGCTCAACAAATTCAAATCAATTGCAGGTTCAAGGTCATCCCGACAAAATCACTTCACTAGGCGTCATGCGTGAAGATAGCTGAAGATATAGCACAAAATCACTTCACCGACAACCATTTGTCATTCCTTTTGGAATCATCAGAAGTCAAAGACGATGATGCATATAGAGGACCGGAAAATATGAACTCCAACAGAAGGCTTTCCCCCAAATCAGATGTCTATGCTTTTGGCGTCCTGCTCCTCGAGCTCCTTAGCGGTAAGACACCACTTGAGCACTCGGTTTTGGCGGCAACAAATCTGCAGACCTAGGCTCTGTCAGCAAGGGAAGACGATAGAGTGGACAATGAGCGCATCTCGATGATTGTTGACATTGCATCGGCTTGATTTCGGTCCTCCCCGGAGAATCGGCCAAGTGCCAGACAAGAAGCACGGCCACGAAGCCAGAGCGAGGACTCGCCAACGCACTTGGAGGCGCCGAACTCGCACTCGACATGGCGCTGCTGCCGACGCGGCGCGCCTTGGAGAACGCGGAGATGCGAACGGCCACCTCCTCTTCCCCATCAAGCCCCAGGACGTTAACGGACATGCCAATCGGTCTCGCCGTCGGCAGCCGTGTCTCGCCGATTCGGCCATGCCGCGGAAGCTCTCAGACTCGAGCACCAAGACGGCGGGGCTGCGGGTCGGCGAGAGCTCGCTGGAGGCGAGCAGGCTCCTCCGGTAGAATTCCGGGGGCGAGAGCTCATCGAGGCTGCAGGCCGTCCGTCGCATTTGTCCAGGGAGAGCGCTCGCGCTCGCCACCGTCCACCACTTCACCTCTGCCTCGCGCTGGGCGCTCGCTTACTCCTGCAGTTGCAAATTCCCATGGGTTTGGGGTTTCTTTGCTAAAATACCAAGCCGGCCGCGCACATCTGCTCGGACGTGGCAGCCACGTTTCGCGTCCACAGCTAATTTGTATGAGTTTGCTCCGGTCAAACAAGTTCATGTATAATTTTATTCACTTTTGCAAGTTTGTGTATGTATTTGCTTCAACCTCGCAAATTTGTGTACCTCGGGTGCTAATACCTCTTTCTGTATTATACTATACTAGCAGTACGCCTAGTGTGCTCCATGTTAAGCTAAGTTTTTCTTTTTTGTGCTCCATGGCGATGAGGGCGTGGCGAGGAAAACGATAAGGTGGAGGAGAAGGAGAGCCGCGAGATGAGGTGAGTGTGGCCTATATGCGCCACGGTTTATGAAGCCCGGCGTGGGAGGAGGTGAGGGGTGTCTATTTACGCACTACAGAAAAACGGAGGTCGTCGGTGTAGGCCAAATTGCCGTCAGCGTATTAAAAACTGTCGGCGTAGGGCTGCAAGCCATCGGTATAACTCTCCCTATGCCGACGGCTTCGCCATCGGCATATCAATTCTAAAAAAAAAGTTATTTTCCAATTTTTTAAATATTTTTAAAAACTTGTTTAATTATTTTCCAAAATTTTCTACTTAACCACACACTTAATCTGGTCAAACTACTAAATCTAGACAAACTTTGCATTCGTTCACCCATCCTTAAATTAGTCCATCCTAAGCACGCTTAATATTTGAGTTCCTTTCAAATTAGGTTCCGAATAAGATGTTAGAACTTATTGATATTAGTATCATATCAATCATATTAACCTTTGTGGCATGATGATACACTTTTTTATTGTTAGAATTCCAAATTTTATTTGAATAAAATAACAATGATTATGTAATATTTTTTTTGAATAAATAAACATAAATGAATTTTTACTATATTTTTCTTTTTAATTTAATATGGAATAATTAATATCTTTAAATCCGTAAATCTAAATTTGAAAAATAAAATGTCTAGGTTGATTAGAAAAACGCGAGGAATTAAAATGTGACATCCATATCATAGAAACATTCATATTTTTAGAAAATTTGACCTCTTTTGATGAATAGTCATGACGACCATTTTGACCTTTTTTGTAAAAAAATAAATAAAGTGAAAAAAGCTCAAAAAGAGATTTCCTCTAGCATGGAGTCCTTTTATGTGTACTAGTTACTATAAAAAAATGATAAATTTGATTTTTAACAAATTGTTCAAAAAGATCTTCACAAAAAGTTCTATTATGTATAAACATCTATAAGTTTCAAGCCAAATGACCAAATTATGGCAATTTACATGGTATAGTTTGTGATATAACTCTCATATCTGACAAATAGGTGTATCTTGGTACAGAAAACAATCGTTCCGAAGGGATTTTTCAAATTATTTAAAAAATATCATTTTCCTTTTTCTATGTGGCAAAACTGACTTTTTTATGAACCAAGTATAACAAATATTGTGCAAAATGATAGCCATCTAATTCTAATAAAGAGTAGCCCACACTTTATGGATAATCATGAAATCTGAGTTTTTTCTTGATTTCTATCTAGTTTGATACGACATCTCCTATGAGTGCTACATATATTCTTTTCCATGCTGTTGATGCTTTCAACCCTAGTTTAGGAGGGTTCTGAAGCTCTCCTCGGCACCCTGGCGGGAGGGGAAATCATCACCGGAGGGCTCTACAGCACCATGCTTGCCTCCGGAGTCATGCGTAAGTAGTTCATCCTTAGACTAAGAGTCCATAGCAGTAGCTAGATGGTTGTCTTCTACTCTATATGCCATCATGTTTATATCTTGTGAGCTGCCTAACATGATCAAGATCATCTATCTATAATGCTACATGTTGTATTTGCTGCGATCAGATGAATATTGAATGCTATGTCAAGTTGATTATAGATCTATATTTTATATGTTATTTGTGATCTTGCATGCTCTCCGTTACTAGTAGAAGCTTTGGCCAAGTTGATGCTTGTAACTCCAAAAGGGAGTATTTATGCTCGATAGTGGGTTCATGCCTCCCTTGCATCTGTGCTCGAGTGACAGAAACGTGACGGATGGGGGGATGTGCTGTTGCCATTAGGGGGAAAACAACAATGCTTTGTCTAATGATAAATTCTATTGTTTACATTACGCACTATACTTAATGCAATAATATGTTGCTTGCAACTTAATACCCAAAGTCGGCTTGGATTACGTTCTGAGGGTGGATTATTAGTCATAGATGCAGTTGGATTACGGTCTATGTATCATGTAGTAATGCCCACATAAATATCATAGTAATAATCATGTCTTGCATATGCACTACGGTGCAGCCTTTATTTCTATCAGTTGCCCATCTGTAATTTGTTTACCCATCATGTTATCTATCTTTTATGGAGAGACACCACTAGTGAACTGTTGACCCCAGTCCATTCTTTTACACTGATAATACAACCTACTGCAAGCATCGTTCTTTTAACTGCAATCATTGTTCTCATTTCATGCACTGCAAATAAACACAATTTTCCAGACTATACGTCTAATCCTTTGTTTTGAGCAAAACCGGTGAGATTGACAACCTCACTATTTCATTGAGGCAAAGTATCTTGGTCATGTTGTGTGCAGATTCCACGTTGCTGATGAGCCTGGTAGTGTGCCCTACCAACATCAGCTGTCAACAACTTTCAAAAGTGATGCAGATTCCACGCCGCTGCTGAGCCTGGTAGTGCGTCCTGCCAACATCAGCTGTCAAATACTTTCAAAAGTGATTTATTTCTCCTACTGGCCGATTAAACCTTGGTTTCTTACTGAGAGAAAACTTACTGCTGCACTCTTCATACATTCCTCTTGGGGTCTCCCAACGAAAGTGTGTTCTCACGTCATCAAGATACTTTTTCTGGCGCCGTTGCCGGGGAGAAAGAGGATTTCTGTAAGGGGAGTCTCTCACCTCCAATATCTTTACTTTTTTTTGTTTTGCTTGGTTTACTTTATTTTTTTTGTTATATTCTTTATATCAAAAACACACACAAAATAGTTCTTATTATAGTTGTTATTTTTGCTACCCTGCTTTTAGTTCGTCATGTTACTCCCTAAGTTCACCCAGAAAGATTTATCAATAGGTAGTGGTTCTATAATTGGAAAGGATAACATTGAAGAATTCTTTAATCATGTTAGTAATTTTGAGGATAGACCCATAGTAGAACTTGCTCCAAATTATGAAACTGATGCAGCTTCCTTGGTTCACATGTTAGAGTCTAGGTTTGTTAACCTTAACCCCATAATGCATCAAATGTTTCTTAACCTAAACAATGTTGAGGACATTAAGAAGAGAGATTTTATTTTGGAAACTTTGCTTAAAGAATTTGGTATTGTTGCTATAGAATCTAGGAAAGTATTTGATCGTTTCAATATGATAGGCTCATGTGTAGATATTATTGGTGCTCTTGAAAAACTAGACAAGACCAAACCTAAAAACGGGGAGGAAATCAAAATACCAATACCTTTTAAACTCGTAGGAATGCATGAAGCCTTGGAAAATAATTTCGATTGGATTGTTCCAGGAAACCCATTTGATGAAAATAGTAAACCTAAAAGTGTTGAGAGAGGGACATCTAAAACTTATATAGATAAAATACAATGCATTGTTGAGGAGGTTTCTGGTCTCAAATTGGATGCTTCTTCATTTGAAAAGACTTGATTCTCTCTTTCTGTGACTAGCTCAAAGGCGTTAAATAAAAGCACTTCTTGGGAGATAACCCACATTTTATTTTTGCAATGTTTTATTTTGTTTTCTTTGAGTCAAGGTGTTGTTTACTTCTGTACCAACCCCTTTGTATCTCTAATTTTTTGAATTGTTGTGCCAAGTAAAGTCTCTAGTGAAAAGTTGATGCTAGATTTGGATTTCTGCGCAGAAACATATTTTTTCTGTCCAGTGTTTAATTCGTATAAATTTCGAGAAAAAATCGAAACGACCTGAAATTTTTTGTGGATGATCCTCAGCTATTTACGAATTTTTTTAGTTCTGAATTTTATGATTTGAGAAACGTAAGTGCCTCGAAAAAATTCATCTTTACAAACTGTTCTGGTTTTGACAGATGCTGCCTTTTTTTACTTTTCATTCTCTCTTTTACTATGTTGAGTGGATTTGTTTGCTCCACAAAACATTAGTGGTTGTAGCTAATGTTTATAAAGTATTGATAATGCTCGTTTCCATGCAGAACATATTTTCGATACGCTTTTCCTGATCCGGCCGTCCGTCGACACCGCTTTCCGTGGCACGATCGTGATTCCAGCCTACTTTCCGGGGCGGTCTCGTGGGTGATGTGGACTAGGAGATATTTCTTTGAGATTCGGGATTGGCATCACTGAGTAGCCACGTCAGTGTAAAAGAACGCCTTTTTTATGTCTGCGATTCCGCGGTGGTGCCGCGTCGCTCTCGGGCGGCCACAAGACCACAAACCAAATGCGTATTCTTTTATTTTCTATCTTTAATTAATGTGATACTCCATACAAAAGGTGTTTTCCTTTTGCTAGGATTCCTTTTCTTGGATCAAAACCCATTTATGTGTGTAGGTAGGTTTTGATTACAGTGATAGCCAATGCTCTCCAAGATTTTTATGTGGTGACTGTACATCTACAAAGTTTGTTCTAAGATGGTTACTAGAAAAAGGCCCGTAATAGATTCCAACGTCTCGTTTTCGGATACCTTCCCTCGGAATAAACTTTTATAGTGGGCACACAATGTTTCATGGAATATGCATCCATGCCCACTTTTTCCTAAGGCGGTGCCCGATATTTTTTGTATTTTGGGAAAAACGCAAGTGGTGCTTAAAACCCGACTTTTACATATAAATTTGGCTTTTTTTTTCAGCTTTATGCTAGATCTTTTATTGCATATGTTTCTTTCTTATTTGCCGTTATGCATTTTGTTATTATTTTACTTATTTTGTTCTTATTATAATTTGCCCTTTATCATCAAAGTGACTAAAAATTCGAAACTTTTTTAGATGGGCCCTTGACAAATCCATTGTTAATTAGAGTAATTTTTGAACTTGTAGCTAGTTAATTATATACTCACGTGGGGACTCTGACATGTGAATAAAAGACTGTGCAAAAGTCAGCTGTAATTGGTATCTCTGATATTAATATATTCTCTTTGAGATCGTAATAGTATTGGTAGGGGAACGCACACCTCACGTACATGGGTGGCTTTGTATTATATAGTAGGGTAACATACAGAGGTGTATTCGGTATAGACAGACCTATACCGATACATATACAATGACTATACAATACACAGTTTATCACCCTCCCTTAATCTCAACCTGTTGACAAAGGTTGAGATTGCGTATGCAAGCTTGAAACAATGGCAGGGATAGAGGTTTAGTGGATACATCTGCCAATTGATCCTTGGAAGAGATAATCCGCATTTGAAGCAATTTCTGAGCAACCCTCTCACGGACAAAATGAAAATCAACCTCAATATGTTTGGTCCGTGCGTGGAAAACTGGATTAGATGATAGGAAGGTTGCTCCAATGTTGTCACACCATAGAATTGGTGGATTTTTCTGAGAAACACCAAGCTCACGAAGTAAGGCTTGAATCCATATAAGCTTTGCTGTAGCATTTGTAAGAGCTTTGTATTCAGCTTCGGTACTCGAACGGGAGACAGTAACTTGTTTGCGGGCACTCCATGCAACTAAGTTGTCACCATAGAAAATAGCATGCCCCCCCAGTGGAACGACGATCATCAGCATCATCAGCCCAATCAGCATCAGAGAAGGCAGACAAAAGCTCAGGGGATTTAGAAGGTCGTCGCAGCATCAGACCGTGAGACAATGTGCCTTGAACATACCGAAGAATTCGTTTGACAGCCGACCAATGTGTATACCTAGGAGTATGAAGGTATTGACACACTTTGTTAACAGCAAAGGACAAGTCAGGCCTAGTCATAGTAAGATACTGAAGACCACCAACAACACTACGATACCGAGTAGACTCCTCGGCAGATAGAAGAGTGCCATCAGTAGCTGTCAGCTTATCAGAATATTTCATGGGTGTAGGAGCAGGTGTACACTTCAGTAAGCCAGCTCGGCGTAATAATTCAGACGCATACTTGCGCTGACTAAGCAGGATAGAACCACAAGACTGCTTAACCTCGATACCCAAGAAATAACTCAGAGTGCCAAGATCCTTGAGAGCAAAAACATCACGAAGCTAATGAATAAGATGATCAACCGCACTGGTAGATGAACTAACCAGAATAATATCATCAACGTAGACCAATAAATAAAGAGTCACAGAAGGTCGACGAAGTATGAAAAGTGAGGTATCGGCGGTAGATGGATTGAAACCAAGACCAACAAGAACAGTACTGAGACGGGCATGCCATGCTCTTGGATCCTGTTTCAGACCATATAACGCATTGTCAAGACGACATAGATAACCTGGCTGACGAGGATCCTCAAAACCAGGAGGTTGACGCATGAACACTTCTTCCTCAAGTACCCCATGCAGAAATGCGTTCTGTATGTCAAGTTGGCGGAGATACCAGCCTTTAGTAACAGCCATGGATAATAACAGACGAATAGTAGTGGGTTTGACAACCGGACTGAAAGTATCTTCGTAATCCAGGCCAAAACGCTGCTTAAATCCTTTAGCAACAAGACGGGCTTTATACCTTTCAATGGAACCATCGGATTTTTGTTTAATTTTGAACACCCACTTGGAATCAATGATGTTAACTCCTGGAACAGGTGGAACAAGATGCCTTGTCTTGTTATTCTGGAGAACGGAAAAATCAGTTTCCATTGCATTACGCTAGTGTGGACATGAAAGAGCCTCACGGTAATTACGAGGCTCAGTCCGAAGGAGATCAAACTAGAAAGCACGGTGAACAACTGGCCAGGCAATAGTGCCATCTTTTCTGTCGAGGGGTTTGCGAATTCCATGCTGAAGACGCGTCGTTACGCGAGAGATAACTGGAGGCGCTGATGTTGTATCCGGCGAAGGAGGCCCATCTGGTGAAGCAGGCCCAGTAGGCGACGCAGAATGCTGCTCAGTTGTGGAAGAGGCTGAGTCGGGCGACGCCCAGCTGAGGTCACGCGCGGGCGACAGAGAACTGCCGCGCACAGGCAAACTTGGGCCGCCACAAGGGCCAGCATGTCCAGGGGGGATGGCGCAGACGCGGCCCTGTCTGCATGGCTGTCGGATTCTCCATGCAGATCAACATGATCGACGTGAACCTCAGTATCAGGAGAAACATGTACATAATCATCAAGAATTTCCAATCGAGTACCACGTCCCGAACCTGCACCATGGTTAGTCAAAATTAGAGGCATGTGTGCAGCATCATCAAATTGGTCAGGGTGCAATGGAAAAGTGGAGGAGGATGGTTGTGTAGAATCCGATGGCATGGAAGAAAAAGGAAACACATTCTCATCAAATATGACATCACAAGATATGTACATACGATTTGTAGGAACATGTAGACATTTATATCCTTTGTGAATAGAGTTGTTGCCAAGGAAAACACATTTTTTAGAGTGAAATTCAAGCTTTCGCTTGTTGTAGGGTCGAAGATGAAGCCAACATGCACACCCAAAGACTTTAAAGAAAGTATAGTCGGGTATTTCACCTAAGAGACACTCAACAGGAGTTTGCATAGATATGACACGGCTAGGTATCCTATTAATGAGAAAACAGGCAGTTGAGAACGCATCACTCCAAAATCGGAAAGGCATAGAAGCATGCGCTAGGAGAGTAAGGCATGTCTCGACAATATGACGGTGTTTGCGTTCAGCAGTACCATTTTTTTGATGTGTGTGAGGACAAGACACACGATGAGAAACACCAACATCCGAAAATAATTTATTTAACCTGTGATACTCGCCACCCCAATCAGTTTGAACATGAATTATTTTTATATTGAGGAGACGCTCAACATGCTTTTGGAATTGAAGGAAAATTTGGAACACATCAGATTTATGCTTAAGGAGGTAAAGCCATGTAAAGCGACTATAAGCATCAACAAAAATAACATAGAACTGATGTCCACTAACAGAATTTTGGGCAGGACCCCAAACATCAGAATAAATAATCTCAAGTGGTTCTTGAAGGGGAACGTAGCATAGAAAACAAAAATTTTCCTACGCGAGAGATACCCGAAAGGCCAAGATCTAATCTAGGAGACGAAGTGCAACGGGCAACAAGAGGGTTAAGGAGAACACATACCCTCGAAGACTCAAAGTGGTACGAGATCAAATCTCGTTGTTGGCGTAGTCGTACTCACACCGATCCCGATAGCGAGAAGATGGCACCGCAATCCGGCGGTGCATCCGTGATCGGTCACACGTACGGTTGATGACGACCTCCGTTCCCTCGTTCCAGCGGGGCGCGGAAGTAGAGGATCCCTCGGAACTCCAGCATCACGACGACGTGGTGGTGGTGAAGAATCCCACGGTCAGGGCTTCGCCAAGCTGGAGACCATGAAATGGAGCAGCGGGTGGAGGGAAAGGGAAGTGGCCAAGTGTGTGAAGGAGGGAGAGCTCTCACCCTCCTTTTATAGGAGAGGGGGGAGGCAGCCCAAGGGGGGTGCGGCCAGCCCCATGGTGTGCCCCCACCTCTTCCCTCATGATGTGAGTGGACACTCCACTCACACCCACTCATTTTTCTTTAAACCCCACTTAGAAAATCCAAGAGTTTTTCTTTAATAAATCAATAAAACATTTTTATTTCTTTATTTCAGCATTTGTTAATTCTATTAACAAACATTTGCATAAAGCACCTCGAATCATTTGTTAATTCTATTAACAACCATTCGATGAAAAACCCCTTGAACTATTTCAATTTTCCCCGAAACAATTTCGGTGCTGTCCAAAATATTCTTCGATATTCCGTATCCTCTCAAACGCGTCATCGAACCTTAAGTGTGTCACCCTACGGTTCGCGAATAAGATAGACATGATCGAGACTCCTCTCCGATCAATAATCAACAGCGGGATCTGGAGATCCGTGATGACTCCTATATATTCAACGATGACTCTCGTGATCGTGTGAACCAACAACGCCGTGAACTATTCCCTTTGTCTCGCGATATTTTACTTGTCCGAGATTCGATCATTGGTATCAACCATACCTTGTTCAATCTCGTTACCGACAAGTACTCTTTTCTCGTTCCCGTGATATAACATCCTTGTGATCATATCACGTGCTTGCAAGCGGTTTCGATGTGATATCACCGAGAGGGCCCAGAGTATATCTCTCCGTCATTTGGATGGACAAATCCCACTCTTGATCCATGATCCTCAACTAATACTTTCCGAATACTTAACGACACCTTTATAGTCACCCTGTTACGGTGTGACGTTTGATGCCATCAAAGCACGCTTCCGGTATCAGTGATTGACATGATCTCATGGTCTAAGGAATAAGTTACTTCGTATGTTTGATATAACAATGTAAACTAAATGACTTGATCGCATTGCTATATTATCTTTGGGTATATGTTCATCACATCATTCTTCTAATGACATGACCCCGTTATTAATAACATCCAATGTTCATGATCAGGAAACCTTGATCATCTATTAATCAACGAGCTAGTTAAAAGAGAGGCTTTACTAGGAACCATTGTTTGTTTATTAAGCACACATGTATCAACGTTTCCGGTTAATACAATTCTAGCATGAGAAATAAACATTCATCATAAACAAGGAATAAGATAATAACCATTTTATTATTGCCTCTCGGGCATATTCCCTTCAGTCTCCCACTTGCACTAGAGTCAATAATCTAGTCTGTAAGCACTTTAACACATATGGCGTACCAGTGTTATTACCATGCTTCGCATGCGGTAAACATCATCAAAAAGATCTGAACTGTTCAGGTCCTATTGTATTTGCATGTTCTTTGCGTCTACACGCATCACTCATTCTCTAATGAGATGGCTTTGTATATATATAGTCAATTCGTGAAAACTTAATTCCTCAGCTTAAACTGATGTCACTAACATTGTGAAAATGTAGCTTCATAGTGTTAGCATTCTTGGAAACTCACCAAGTTCCGGTGATACCTTAATTCCTCAGCTTAAACTGATGTTACTAACATTGTGAAAATGTAGCTTCATAGTTTCAGCATTCTTGGAAATTCACCAAGTTCAATAAAGAACTCCTTGACACAAAATACGCTTATAATTAGTTGTCAACACAACGATATACTTTAGCCTTTGTTGTAGTATCTGTCACAATATTTTAATTTTGAAACTCTTTCAAATCCAGCATGGAACTTTCTTCCATCCTATTGTGCTACCCTTCATCACATATTTTAATTGAGATAAAATTACTTGAATAAATGACAAGACTATTAGTGTAACATATTACAACTATTATTTTGTCATTACTATATAGGAAAATATATCCTTAGCATTTCTAAAATGACACAAGGATCTCTCCCACTGTTGTCTAATCATCATATGAATTATCCTACTATAACATTTTATAGCATATGACTCATCTGGTTGTGTACATAGAATGGAAACATGACTTAGAAATCTCAATTTCAATGATTCTCATCATGTGTCAAAACACATGAATCTTGCTCAATTATTTTCCATGTGACAAGAACTCCTTCTTATCAATTTTATATTGACTTACTTCAATATTTCATCTATGTAATTTGGCTTCAATCATATCAGGCGCTTCAATCCATCTTTTATAGATATCGATGCCCAATATCTTCTAAGCCTTTCATCAATATGAAATCTTAACCGTGTTAATTTAAAATACATATTTTCCAATCAACCATATGTCATCTACATAAAGTATTGGAAATATGTCATAACGCTCCCACTTAATTTCTTGTAACTCTACAAGCATCTTTATCATTCATGATGGAATCAAACTCTTTTGATAACTTCATTAAGGTAAAGATTTCAACTTCGTTATGCTCACTTCAACCATTGAAGTGCGCATGCCTTTCTAGCAACCTTTTGAATTTTACAAAACTCTCAGACTGTGTCAAGTACACATCCTTGAACAAACTTCCTCGAGAGGAGAATTGGTTTTGTTATTCAACATCCATATCATAATATGTAACTTTGCTAGAACTATCTGCAAAGACTAAGCATCACTACGGAAGATCAAAATCTTGTAGTAGTGAACTCTTTGAACTTCGTCGAAAACAACTTTTCGATAAGTATCCATGTCTTTGTCGCTATATAGACCCTTTTGCTATCGTTAGGCATCATGCCTATTGAAAGGACTACCAAGTCACATACTTGATATTCATACAAGGATACTATGGCGGATATAATGACTCATAGTCAATTTTACGAAGTCAGTGCCCATCATTTGCTTCCTTTATAAGGTCCAGGTCCTTTTGTTGTCAAAACAACACTTTACACTTTAAACCACAAGTTGTTCTAAGTACAAAGTTTTTGGACTTTACTGGTACAGTTCGCAAACTCATTTGAAGTATCTACAACATTTGTAGTGTCTTCTACTTAGTCAAAATAGTAAACCCCGGAACAACTTCCAGTGCTGCGCTACTCTTGACATGATAACGAAGATTCTCTAACCTTATTGAGTTTGTACTGTGCTCCCACTCACTTGTTTCGCAAGAACTACTTTCTCGAGAAATCAACCCTTTCTGATAAACAACATTTGTCTTTTGGTTCGGTGATAGGAGAAATACCCAATGTTTTATTTGGGATAACCTTATAAACATATATTTATCCTATTTTGGTTGTAAACATTTTACACATGCTATGCATACCAAAACTTAAGAAAAATGACAATTCAGGTCATTACCCAAACCATATCTTATATGTTGTCAATTTCAACGGATCATGATGGTGCTCTTTTCAGTGTAAAAGCGGTTGTCCTTAATGTATAAACTACAAAAATATAATGGCAATTTTATTAATCTTACCATGTCAAACAGGGTTTGATTTTGTCTTTTGAATACTCCAATCTAATGTGGGGTATTCGAGAAGTATAAGTTGTAGAACAATTTTGCAACTTCTCAGATGTTTTGCTAAACTTGTAACTCAAACTTTATCCTTTATGATCCAATCATAAATACTTGATTATCTTGTTACATTGATTTTAACTTCATATTAACAACCTTTTGAACCAATTCAAGATGTCAAACTTTGTTCCCTTTAAATAGATGTACTCACATATCTACTTAAATCATCGACAGAATTTTATGAAGGAAAAATTAATCCACCATACATGACTACACATAATGGACTATATACATCAATATGTATAATCTCCACTAAATTAGTCGTCCATTCTACTTTGTCCTAAGAACGGAATTCTAGTCATCTTTTGGAAGAGGTCTCACAAGCGTCAATAAAATGACTCCGGAAGTCCATCAATATGGAGTTCCTTCATGTTTTCCTTTCCGATATGAACTAAAATGGTGGTGTCACAATTTAAGTGGAACTCTTCAACGTCTTGCAACGTTTAGCATTTAGTCTTATAAATGTTTACTTTACCAACATGATTTATATTAACATATCCATCAATTATGGAATATGATCATAGTTTGAACAATCTCATTTGTTCTCACAAAAGACTAGAACAAAATAACAAATTATTAAGTTCTTCAAATAAATCTTGACTGGTTGGTTCGATACGACAATGAACACAATAACACTTTATTTATGTTCTTGTCATAATCGATTCCACATCTATTACTAGTTCCTTTTAGGCCCTTGTATTTCTTTCATTGCGTTGCTTTGTATGACAACTCATACCAACCAATGTGGTATTGTTAACTAGTAATACATCTATATCTTGTATATCAAGTATATACTCCTGAGCTGGACTTTTCCAGTTATCTTCTTTTCTGCCATATATCTATTTGTAATTCTATTTTCAATATTCTATTTCCTTTATAGAAGAATCATTCAACATCAAACAATGCTAGTCTTACTAGCTCATTTTTTTGGCGTGTTAGTCATATACTATCACCCATTGAGTCATACTTTGAGTTTGATTGTTCTACTAATATCACCATATTAATAGTATTCTTCTAGATTCCACTCTTAGCAATCTCCAAGTAAGGTAAACTACTTTACCCATACTTCTAATCCATCCCCTCATAACAATTTTATGATTAAGCTACTATAGCTCGAAGGAAGGGATTTAGAGGATAATTTTTAGCGCCCAACTTCTTGGAATATTCAAACGCCTAGCGTCTTCAATCATTGCATATATTCAAATAATATAAGCATACATTTTCACGCTAAATTATACTCAGCCATGTTGCCACAAATAAGTTTCTAGATATCAATATATCTTTCACTTGATTGTTTCTGAAAACAACTCTTTTCAGTCCCTAAATCCCTTGATCAACAAAACATTCTTTTGAAGATAAAGTAATACGGAAGCAACCATGACTCTGGATTCTAAGTAGGAATTATTTGCTTCTCTAGATCAATCAATCATTAACCACATGGAGCTAGGTAGGAAATACCAAAAATCTACAATAGGACTCAATTTTAAATTTCACTAATACGGTACCAATCTTAAATGTATTTACTCAATCATAACAGTTATATCTCAATTAACAATCTAAGTGTAAGGTAGTTATGAGGATGCCAAGACTACTACAAGTTGTGCAAATTCACTTTGATTTGGTTGTTCAGATAAATAAGTTCAAGTAATTCAAATTATAGCATGAACTCCCACTCAAAAACAACAATCCCTCTTAGTCGTCTTTAGTGATTACAGCAACCAAATTCACTACACCAAAACCGATCATCACGTGAGATGATGTAGCTTCAAAGGCGAACATCGATATGTTCATCATATCATCCATATGACTCATGCTTTACCTTTCGGTTACGTGTTCCGAGGCCATGTCTGTACATGCTAGGCTCGCCAAGTAGAACCGTAGTATTGCGTGTGTTTCAAGGCCATGTCTGTACATGCTAGGCTTGAAAACACCCGTTGTATGCGAACGTTGAGTCTATCACACCCGATCATCACGTGGTGTCTCGAAACGACGAACTTTCTTAACGGTGCATACTTAAGGAAGAACACATTATTATCTTGATATTAAGTGAGAGGGATCATCTTATAATGCTACCAACGTTATCTAAGCAAAACAAGATGCATAAAAAGGATCAACATCACAGACATCACATGAAAGGATAACGTGATATGATATGGTCCTTCTTGCACTTGATCTCCATCATGTGCATTATGGTATGATCTCAATCATTCCACCGGCGTGGTACCAAGTACCACGGTACCCCAAACTTGTTTGTCCATCAATAAGAAGACAACTATATGGATACCTTACGGTATATCAATAATTTACAAAATAGATCATCTCATAATCAAATTTGTAATATTGACCATATCACATCACATGCCCAGCAAAAACTAGTTAGACGCTTCTAATTTATTTTTGCATATTTTACATGGCTTAGGCTTTCGAGGATAGAACCGTTCATACCTACGAACATCAACCACAACGTTGATAAACACATTTTTAACAACCCTTCATAGATTAGATCTTAACTATAGTAGGAGAAACAGACACCCGCAAGCCACTTATGCAATACAAGTTGCATGTCAGTTGTGGAACAAGTCTCATGTACGTGGACATGTAAGGTTAGTCCGGGCCGCTTCATCCCACTATGCCACTAAGATAATAAAATAATCAAGGAGGTAATAACATGATCATCAACGCCCACATACACCTATGTGTTCTACCCGTACAAAACATCTACGCATAGATCCGGCTCTGATACCACTGAAGGGGAACGTAGCATAGAAAACAAAAATTTTCCTACGCGAGAGATACCCGAAAGGCCAAGATCTAATCTAGGAGACGAAGTGCAACGGGCAACAAGAGGGTTAAGGAGAACACATACCCTCGAAGACTCAAAGTGGTACGAGATCAAATCTCGTTGTTGGAGTAGTCGTACTCACACCGATCCCGATAGCGAGAAGATGGCACCGCAATCCGGCGGTGCATCCGTGATCGGTCACACGTACGGTTGATGACGACCTCCGTTCCCTCGTTCCAGCGGGGCGCGGAAGTAGAGGATCCCTCGGAACTCCAGCATCACAACGACGTGGTGGTGGTGAAGAATCCCACGGTCAGGGCTTCGCCAAGCTGGAGACCATGAAATGGAGCAGCGGGTGGAGGGAAAGGGAAGTGGCCAAGTGTGTGAAGGAGGAAGAGCTCTCACCCTCCTTTTATAGGAGAGGGGGGAGGCAGCCCAAGGGGGGTGCGGCCAGCCCCATGGTGTGCCCCCACCTCTTCCCTCATGATGTGAGTGGACACTCCACTCACACCCACTCATTTTTCTTTAAACCCCACTTAGAAAATCCAAGAGTTTTTCTTTAATAAATCAATAAAACATTTTTATTTCTTTATTTCAGCATTTGTTAATTCTATTAACAAACATTTGCATAAAGCACCTCGAATCATTTGTTAATTCTATTAACAACCATTCGATGAAAAACCCCTTGAACTATTTCAATTTTCCCCGAAACAATTTCGGTGCTGTCCAAAATATTCTTCGATATTCCGTATCCTCTCAAACGCGTCATCGAACCTTAAGTGTGTCACCCTACGGTTCGCGAATAAGATAGACATGATCGAGACTCCTCTCCGATCAATAATCAACAGCGGGATCTGGAGATCCGTGATGACTCCTATATATTCAACGATGACTCTCGTGATCGTGTGAACCAACAACGCCGTGAACTATTCCCTTTGTCTCGCGATATTTTACTTGTCCGAGATTCGATCATTGGTATCAACCATACCTTGTTCAATCTCGTTACCGACAAGTACTCTTTTCTCGTTCCCGTGATATAACATCCTTGTGATCATATCACGTGCTTGCAAGCGGTTTCGATGTGATATCACCGAGAGGGCCCAGAGTATATCTCTCCGTCATTTGGATGGACAAATCCCACTCTTGATCCATGATCCTCAACTAATACTTTCCGAATACTTAACGACACCTTTATAGTCACCCTGTTACGGTGTGACGTTTGATGCCATCAAAGCACGCTTCCGGTATCAGTGATTGACATGATCTCATGGTCTAAGGAATAAGTTACTTCGTATGTTTGATATAACAATGTAAACTAAATGACTTGATCGCATTGCTATATTATCTTTGGGTATATGTTCATCACATCATTCTTCTAATGACATGACCCCGTTATTAATAACATCCAATGTTCATGATCAGGAAACCTTGATCATCTATTAATCAACGAGCTAGTTAAAAGAGAGGCTTTACTAGGAACCATTGTTTGTTTATTAAGCACACATGTATCAACGTTTCCGGTTAATACAATTCTAGCATGAGAAATAAACATTCATCATAAACAAGGAATAAGATAATAACCATTTTATTATTGCCTCTCGGGCATATTCCCTTCAGTTCTGTAGTAACTCGAGTAGACAAAGAAAAAGGCAACTGATGACTCTTTCCCTGTTGACAAGCATCACAAATCTCACTAATTTTATTTGACACAGATGGAAGTACATGACGGTGTAAAACATGATGAACAATCTGAGTAGCTGGATGACCTAAGCGTGAATGCCATCTTTCACGCGACACCTTGATACTGCTGAAGACTTGCTTGACAATGGAAACATCAAGGTTGTAGAGACCACCACGACATCCCCCTCTAAGAAGAACCTCTCTCGTATCCCGATCCTTAACAAAAAAATGCGAGGGGTGAAATTCAAAACACATTATTATGTAAGGTGAAATTTTTAACAGACAACAAGTTACGTGTGACAGAACGGACATGGAGAATATTTTTCAAGTGTAGTGAATGTGACGAAGTGGGAATAGTGGAATGACCAATATGAGTAACTAGATGATTCCCCGCACGTTGTTGCGGGAATTTGAGAAGATATATAGCTAACATGTTGTTAATGCCCCAAACAAAAATTGTTATACTGCTGATAGTTAGCATCTTAGCCGTCCAAGGTTAGTAGCAGGACCACTCTGGGTACAATTAAAATATTCTTACAATAATTTCCATACCCTAATAAAACAACGAAATTATATTTAGAATAGAGAACTATTCATATTGCTTCCTAAGAGCTAACCAAAAATATATATTTTACTCTAATACAGTGAGCACCAAGCATTACTTGGTTGGTGAAGGTGGCGCCGACCACACAAGGGCCAACGTTGAAATGGGCCATGAAAAGAGTTATTAACATTAGATCATTCCGACTTTTAATTTTATTAACCACGTTTTTTATTTGTGTATGAGGAAATAATTTTTGATGATGGATATAATGCAGTTTTCTTCTTTTGAAGATAATCAAAAGTCGCAGTTTGTGGTATCTGCAAATCGTGAATACAATTCATTCCCTTATTCATGAATACGTGCATGGCACAACTATTTCTTTTATAGTATGAAACAAAATAAAGTACTACCGGTATCTGCCAAGAAAAAAGGTGCGCACGTTCCGTTTATGGATACACATGAAGCAATACCGTTCGTCAGTAGTGATTAGAGATCTCTTTAATCATCAAGTCCTTGTAGAATCAGTTCCATACATTAGAAAATAGGGTTCAATGGACGTTTACAGGTGTATCTGATATTTTCAACCTTTCAGCATACAGCGCATGCTGTACATGTCTGTGAAGAAAAGGATGTAAAATAATGACATTGCATAAATATTAAATCATTGTATGATCGCCTCGGCAGGAGGTGCTACGGACCTATACGGTGGTGTGTCCAGATAATTCTCTGATAGATATTGTCACGATTTGCTGCAATAACATGGTGGAGCAATTTGCACAAATAAACTCCGTAGTCAGTCTCAGTGCAAAAAACGTCATACAAATGAGACTGCTAGCCACATAATCTCGTTTATTTGTACGTGTATTTATGGCATAGGAAATCAAATGTGCACCATATGTTGCAGCCGCATAATCAAAGATGAAAGAAATATAAACTGTAAAGATTTATAAAAGATTATGCATAAGAAGCAAACCAAATCAGAATTGTGGGAGGTCACCAAACGACGGTGTGCTACAGGTGAGATCGGCCGACGCAGAGGTGGTGAGGGAAGAGAAAGCAAGACACATATGCCAAATAAAGCCAATCTCATGACGTGCTAACATAAGCAGTTGCTAGACGTCCTCTGTTGAGCTCGAAATTAAATCACACTGAATGGAGTGGAGGAGGCATCAGTGCGGGATGGAGGAATGGGGATATATATAAGGTAGGAATTGAGCGGGCAGATAAAATAAATCTAAATGGGTGAATATCTGCCCGACGTCTCTTATGCCTCAATCAAGTTTTCCATGCAGTTGTTTCTCTTGGAAGGTAGCTGGATAGGACCGTCGTTTGCGTTCTCAAATTATTATGGCGAAGAAGATATTTCAATTAGTACAACCGGTGGCTGCCTCTTTGAGACTTTGAATAGAGAAGAGAAAACGGAGCATTAATTGGAGTATTGGGCCATCCTCTCTGATCGAATGAGCTTCAGAAAGTGCGATGGGAAGGGATAGCAATCAAAGAAACTCAAGGAACGGCAGCGTACATGTTTGCTAAGGTGGAAGGCTTGCTTATGACTTGGACCAATTAGATACTTGCTGATGTGTATTGCTTGCATGTTGAGAGAAATCACTTAGTGGGTTGCTCCCATTTAGATATTATAGATGCGCATACCTCCACCATTGGCGGTGTGAACATGGTAATTGCCGTTGGAGTGCTCCTTAGTAGTGAGCTTGTTTAGCTCATTGGTAAGATGATCCGTAGCTCCGGTGTCAGCATACCAAGAAGGATCAACACGGTATGATGAAGTAGCCCCCTGTGATCCATGTGTGGCAGAGAAGGCAACCACTTGAGGATCCACTTGAGGACCCTGTGGTCCATCATTGCCAGCACCAAGAAATTTGCGATCATAGCGCTTAAAGCAACAGAAAGCAACATGTCCAACCTTCTCACAAATCTAGCAAATAGGACGATTACCAGTAGGGGGAGCGCTAGAAGGAGGACGTCGCCCATCACCACGAGTGTCAACCCGGTTATTGGAGGAGTATGACGTTTTTTTGTGAGATTTCTGCTCGGGCTGCTGATCCGAGGGGTGCTAGTATGCCGGCTGGTACTGTGCCGACTTGATCCCACTTGATCTTGAGTTGTAATGGGCAGAGTGCTGCATGTATGCACCCAGTTTAGCGCGTCGTGCATCCACGCGCTGTTCAGTACTAGGAAGCCGAGCATAGATGTCTTGAACATACATAGGATCTATAGCAGTCCGGGCGCCAACAAGAGCCACAAGAGCGTCATAGTCACCATCAAGTCCGGCCATCAAGTATGCCGAAAACTCAGACGGTCGAAGGGGCTCACCAATGGACATGAGGATGTCCGACAGAGATTTCACCTCATTAAAGTAGGTAGTGATGCTCTTATAAAGTTTCTGGAATTTAGAGAGAGCATCGCGAATATGCATCATGCGGGCTGTCGATTGTGACGAGAAACTTGCCGCCAGTATCTCCCATGCTTCCTTGGATGTGGTGACGAGCATAACCATGCCGAGCACGTTTTCTGAGAGAGATCATACGATGGCGGTAAGGATTGCCTGATCCTGTTGGTGCCAAGCCGCATATTGCGGGTTAGCAACGAGTGGAGGAGTACGGCCTTCCGCGGTATTGGGGATCATGGCAGAAGGACATGGAAGAGTCCCATCAATAAATCCATAGAGGAGATTGCTCCTGAGGATCGAAAGGATCTGAGCCCGCCAGCAAAGGTAGTTGTTGGGGGTGAGTCGGGTGGTGACCTTGTTGGTGATGTCGATCGGCGATGGAGGGATCACCGATGAAGCCGTCGTTGAAGCTCCTGCCATCATCGAACCAACGGAGAAGGTCGAGAGGGCACTGGAGGTAGTAGAGCCGAGGGAGGCGCTCGAGGACGACGGAGAGGTAGTCATGGAGTCGGCGATCTGTAGAGCGATCTAGAGGCGGAAGCGATCTAGGGTTGGAGCCGTCGGCTCTGATACCATGAGATCATAATAGTATTGGTAGGGGAACGCACACCTCACATACAGGGGTGGCTTTGTATTATATAGTAGGGTAACATTTTTTTTTTGAACAGAGAGGGGGTCGAGGACCCCAGAAGCTGCGTGTTAATCCACGTGGTGGGAACAAATTACATCCAGGACCTTTACAACACTTGCCCTATAGACCCTAGAGTTCGAAAGAAGGGCTGGAAAATTACATCGAGGACCTTGGAACGAAAAATAAAATGCAGTCAAGTCCAAGATCACCTCCACCACCGAAACGCGGGCGTCCTCTAGGCGAGATGCACCGAGGACGGAGCACAGTTTGTTCGATGCTCTCCCAATCCGGCGATGGAGAACAGCCGCCAGCAGCCGCTCTAAGTGCGGGGACGAACCACTTGCTCTTAGCGCGGCGTCGAGCCCTGGCGACTTCTCCGGCAGGCCTCCAGCACGGAGGTTGAAGACAGGCCACCCTTCTGGCCTTGAAACGCGGAAGCAAAATATGCTTCGCGTGATGAGCTCGTCGTAGCAGCGAGGAACCAAGTTCCCATCGACGGAAAAAGAAGCAGCAGCAGCATCCTCTGTCCGCTCCTCGCCTCCACGCCCGGCCAGCGGAAGAACAGCAGCGACTTCTTCGAAATTCGCGAAGAGGAACCGAGGGCGCTCCAGGTCCAGAGGCCCTCCATCGAACTTATGCGGGAAAGGGGATCCCGCCGCCATCTCCTTGGAGTCCCACTCCCACCGCGAGAGAGAGGAACCAGAGAGCTGCAGCAGCGACACCACGCCGGCGAGGGTCGGGCTCACCTGTGAAGAAATCCCGGATGGCATACCGCCAACACTCGAAAAACGAAGCAAACTACGAGGAAGAAACCCTATACTACTGCTGTACAAGCGGGGCCGACACCCTACAACATCACCGCAGCAGCCAGCGCGAGCGCTAGCGCCGGGGATGGCCGGATCTACGCTACGACGGCGGTGGACACTCAAACGAGCACTGTAGCAGAGAGAGAGGGGAAGCCTTCCGTTACCCTCGTCGTCTCACTATAGTAGGGTAACATACAGAGGTGTATTGGGTATAGACAGACCTATACCGATACATATACAATGACTATACAATACACAGTTTATCACTCTTCATAAAAAATGTGAATAAAAGGCTAAAAATGAAAAGTTATTGGTCTTCTCGGCATATCATGTCAATGTCATTCCATTAGCAGACTAGATTTTACAT
Organism: Alopecurus myosuroides; assembly: GCA_028641055.1. Taxonomy (NCBI): domain Eukaryota; kingdom Viridiplantae; phylum Streptophyta; class Magnoliopsida; order Poales; family Poaceae; genus Alopecurus; species Alopecurus myosuroides. The sequence continues at coordinate 2,857,629 of CM054058.1, forward strand.
GCCACGCAGCAACAGAGCTTGGGCCAGCTAGGTCGGGTAGGGACGGGGCGAAATGGAGTGGGAGGAAGAAGTAACATTATGTTTCATGATGATGTATGTCGCTCATCCATCCAAACGTAAATAATAACACTCGTCAGGTTGCTTACCAGTTCTGTCATGTCGTAGAGCGAGACTGCTTGTTTCGTTTAGTTGCATGACTTTGGATGTTTGGGGCGTGAGTACTCTGTAACTCCTGGGTGCTAGTGGTTCTTCCGTTATTATCTATAATAACTAAATGGGAGCAACCCACTAAGTCATTTCTCTAAGAATGCAAGACATCCACATCATCAAGCCTTCCAATTCTTCCACGTCAGACCACCTAGAGTTAAATTTGAGTTTATTTTCAATCCAGCTGAGTTAAACCTGTTTATTGTTTACCGCACCTCCTCAGGCCAGTTGTGTCCGTTTCTTTTTTCCCTCTCCTGTAACTGACTATGAAAATGGATAGATCGTGTGTCTTCTCACATGCCCTCCCCACCACGTCTCTCTAGAATCTACAGTTCTAATCCTAACCATTATATATCCCTCAATCTCAGATGTAGCGCATTCCTATTTAGAAGCAATGGAAACCACCGATGTCTTCATCTGGCTGTTGCGGCCATGATGAGGCGAGACTGTGGTGGCCGGCGGACGACGCATGCCTTTTCTCACCCTCCTTGCATGCCATCTAGAACTACTATTGGATCATTAGCTGTGTCATCCGCGTGTGGCTGAGGCACCGGAATCTCTCTGGCGGACATCGACTCATCTCTTTATAACCAACTCAGCCGGGCTCAGTACTGTCTATGTAGTAAGATTATTTGTCTTATTTCGTTTAGTAAAGCTTCTCTTTGCTCCGATCTGCGCTGTTGATCTCTGATGACCCCATCTGCTTCTATTTATTTTGCTTCCCCAGGTACGGGTACTTGGTAAAATGCCGGTATGAACTACTTTTCATCGTGCATTAAAAATTTATTGCAAACTATGCATATTATTTCGTCCTCTTTTCATTGATGCAGGTTACGGTCAAAAGAAAAAATAAAACAAGCAGCACAACTGTGTCCGGCTATCTCTTGACTCTTTGACACCAGGTCTCAAGATTGGACCATTGGTGTAGGAGTTTCTTTGGTATCCATGTTCCACCTACTTGCTACAATTAGAGTATGACTTATAATGCTTATATGTCCAGTTCGTTTTGGCCAGCCTACTATTATGATTTCCGGATGAAAAATACACCCACTTCATTTGTTCAAATATCTATCGCAAAATATAAGGTCACTCCATTTTCCACTTCAAATTTACAATTCTGTCTTATTTTCCAATATATGTCAAAAAAGTACTTTATAATGTAAATTGGTCAACTGTCTATAAATATCTCTCATTTTTATAGTATCCATATTTTGTCTTTGCATATGTGTGTACTCTTCTATGGATTTTTCTATTTTTCTACTACACTCCAATTATATATAGTTATAATAGAATGCAGACCCTTTTCGGGGGTGTCCGTTCGTGTAAAATATTTTATTCCACCAATAGTCAACCATCATAATTTACGTTTTTTTCCTTGCCAAGGATAATTTACATTCCCTTTTCCACAAATGATAAAACACCATATTGTACATCTTCTTTTTATTGAAATGTAATTTACATTTATTTTGTCTAATAAATTATTCTCTGTACCAACACGCGCGCTGTCTAATTCTGTAAGAATTGAAGGGTCGAACTAACATGACCTTGAGAGTAATTCAAAGTGAAAAGTGGCCTGAGACAGTGAGACTTGTGTCGTAGCTGGTGTGGAATTCCGGATAAAGATTGGGATAAAATTAGAGAGGACAAGTTGGGTGGGTACGAGAGGAGGAGACAAGGGCACGTATTACTCTGTTATCCCTGCATGCTGTACTATACTTATTTCTTCATGATACACACAGGATTTGTCCGTTTCTGTGCTGGATCCTCTTCTCTGCTTAATCTTCTATTCGTAAATAGTTGCCTCCCACTACCTATTTTTTCTGCCCTCTCATGAAGCCACGTCACCTAAATTATTTTACTGCATAGCCCGTCTAGTGCTTAAGCACCCGCGGGATTTATGCATAGGAGGCGTGCAGAACATGTCGCACATGCTCAGCCGTAATAAACCGCTCCACTTCCAGGTACAGCCCGTTTCCGTTTCCTGCCAGACTGCTCGACTTCTCTCCCTGTTTCCATCGTCTGCAGCGGTCCGTCCTTTCATGCTTCCTCACGATCGGGGAATTTAACCGGTGATGCGTCCCGTCGATTATTTTCCTCTGTTCATCCACTTTTTTCCACCCGTTCTTCTCCCCACCCGAGCACCACCAATCCTGATAAATGAGGCTGGCGGTGGCCATGGCATCAAGCGGTGCAGCTGACAGCGACGGTGGAGGGCGTCTATAGAGATATGACTCGACAGGCAGAGAGCGCACGACGGCGTAGATGCATAGCGCGGTAAGTTGCTCTTTCTCTATTAGTGCCATAGCTTTGGCGACAAACATGCCTCAAAGAGGCATGAGGATTTAGGAGGCTGTTTTCTCAAGTATCAGATTGAAGCAGGAGCGACTAGGAGCAATTTTGATACCTTCCTCCAAATTGATCTCAACAACTGACCTGCTAAAACCTGTGTCTGTCGCACTCATGGTTCTAGGTTAGATTCAGGGTGTTTCCTGAACTATGTTGAAGAAGCAGTTTCTTTGGAATTATGATTTAAAGGTCAGAGCTTACGTACCGATCAGTTATATTTTTTTTATACTACATTTGTATAATTTGTTAATCATGCGCTGTTTTAGCGGTTCCTTCAATCCGTATGTGTGCTGCAAGGTAGCTATTTGATGAAATGAACGAGTAAAATCTGGACTTCATTATTGACGTACCTTACAGAACAGTTACACTCAGAAACTGAAACACGCATGCCTCTTCATTTACATTTGATCTGCAAAGCTGGGTACCGGTACTTTCAGCTCAATCTTTGGAGGAAATAGAAACAGGTCAATGTCCGCAAACGAGCTGCCGCTATTGGTAATCGGCAACCAGAACTATCTTTATATTCCCCTTTTTTGTCAAAAGTGCTTCCCCTGCAACTGCAAATAGTGTTGTAGAACTCTCTTGGAGTGGTTTTTGTGCTGCTTCTTCTTAAGTCTCAACAAACCTCGGCGGTAAAAAAGCTAAATTTTACTTCACCTTATCATGCGTTGTACCTCTAGGTTGACCATATTTGTATTTCCTGCATTTGGAGGTAAACTTTCTTTCCATTATTTTCAGAATAACCAAGCTGTTGTCGTATAAAAAACATCTCACCATGTATGTTACCTATCAAGCATTGAAGCAACATTTCCCCCTATATTTGTATTAAAGATGCTCAAGCTGGAGACTACATACCATTTTTTTTCATGTTTCTTTTGTGCTATTGTATATATCTATATGTGTGCAAGCCATACATGTTTGTGCAAACTGTTGTCTCACTATTGTACATATCCTATATGGAAATTAGCGCAGTATCACCATACAAAAAGAAACTATTTTTGATGCACTTTTTAATTTCTCCTGGCCAAGCAAACATGTTGATAAACTGTCCCGCGGCAACGCGCGGGGTATTTTCTAGTTCCGAGAAAAATTGTAGCGGCATGTAGAGTACTAAGAGTATTTACAACAGAGGCGCTAAATTAGCGCTGCCCAGAAAAAAACTGCAACGTTTACCGCGTGCTGCGCGGTCTAGCAGGCGTGGAAAAAAAAGGTGCGTGGTAAAAAAGGGGTTGCATGCTGTCGGGCCACATATTCGCCTCGTGGCGTTACGCGCGGCAAAAAAACGCTGTGCGCGTCGCGTGTCCAACTGCCAGAACTTTAATTCACGCCTTCTTCTCGTCTCCTCTACCCCGCGCCTTCTCTTCCACTCTCCTCGCCGCTTCAGCGCCGCAACCGCCAGCGCGCCACCATGCAGATGCGCCAAAGTAGAAGTAGCGGCTACCGCGGCATCCGCCCGTGCCCCGATGAATGGGAGATATTTCCGGAGCGGTCTTGTAGATGGGAGATATTTCCTCCAAATTCGGGTTCCACTCGCTATCCAGCCACGTCAAATCGATTTTTTTGTCGAACGATTCCATGACGTCGCTCCTGGCAGACTTCTTTTTTGCCCGGTCAAACTCAAGTCCAGAAACGAAACATGTATTCTTTTTCTTTCTTGGAATTCATACAAAAGGTGTTTCCCTTTGCTATGATAAATTTTCCTGGAATCGAATTCCTTGGGAGTAGATTTCTATTACAATGATGGACCTCAAGAATTTTGTTTTATGAGTTTATGAATACACATTTGTTTTTGTTAGAAATTGGTCACGAAAATGGCCCGCGGCTAGATTCCTATGTTACCCTGTCGGTTACCGTCCCTGGGAATATATTACTTTTATAGTGGAAATATTGTGATCAATAGATTATATACTTGCCCCCTTTTTATTCTATATTCATGTAGGATATTTTGTGTTTTTGGTTAAACTTCTGTGGTGCTTGAAACCAAATACGTCTTAGTGAAAGATGGTTTAAATGCAAGACCGAAGAGTAAAATCTTGCATCCATTCTCTAGGGTAAGAATTAATTTGAATATTGAATGTATTTTGTGGAGTCCTTATCTGTTATGTCTTTCATTTGAACTCTATTTAATTTTGAATCACAATAATGTAGGCCCTTGATTTTTTAAATGTTTATAATTTTTGTTGTTCCATCTTAGTTTTATCCACCTATTTTCATTCGACTTGTTTTTATATAGAAAATTCGGTACCATTTTTCCCACAAAATTTACATTCCTTATTACACAAAAGATGAATTACCATTATTTACACTCCCAAGCAACGATCATTTACAATAGCTTAAATTCATTATTTCGAAAATTATTATTTATAGCAATGTGCGTGCAATTGCCTAGTCCACTGAAAAAGAAATCCAACTTCATTTTGTAACAAAAAAAATGTTCTGCAGCTTGATTTTTTTCTACAGATTTTTTATTTTAAGCTAGCTTGATTCTCATGTTTCGCTTTCAGATATCTTTCCCTCGGAATCAATTACTATTATTGAGGACAAGTTGTGTTTGATGGAATATATTGAGGACAAGTTGTGTTTGATGGACCCTTTTGTTTGAATGGTGATGTACGAGTAGGATATTTTTGTGTTTTATAGAATAATTTCAGCCTCGCATACCACACGTGAGGGACTTGCAATATCAATGTTAATTTGCAAATTAAAACCAGTTTTCTTCATTTTTACAGGATATATAGATTTTTCGTTTCTTTATTTAGAAACACTAAACCAGAGACGACTGGGTTTTTAGAAGTTTAAACACAAAGGGCTTGGTTTTTCATCATTTTATTGTTTTTACCCAATTGAGACTCTTTTTGCACTTCTATGTAGTTTCACCCTTTTATTTTGGTATTAGATTTTGTCTACCTTTTGGGTTTCATGTATTTTATTTTCTAACTTTTATTATGTAATAGCATGCTTTAAGGAAATTCTTATCAATGGATGCTAGAGCTTATGGAATCATAGAAACAAAATAATTTTCGATGATCAACCACTAGACATCCATGAATGCTTTAGATTCTTTAAAGAAAACTTTGCCCTAGGTTATGCATAGAGCAAAACCAAGCCCTAAATAATGGATCCAGACCTTGTAATTTCATAGGCATGACTTGATACTTTGTAAATATGTGGTTTTATAAATGAAAATGACACAATAGGGTCCTTCCATACTGTTTTTATGTGAAAAATCCTTTATTTACCATCTAGTGTATATTAGCTACTATGCATTTTGTTTTTGCAATTTCCTTTCTACTCTTAATCTCCAATTGTGCTTTATTGGCAAGAAATCAAAGTGACATAAACTTCCGAACTAGTGGTCATATGCGACCTCGATAAATCCATTATAATTTAGAATTGTCTTTGAACTAGTAGTTATATCTTCACGAGGAGAGTACTATAGGCTGGTATGGAATAGAAGGGCTAAAATGAAAAGTTAGGGCCGTCCTTCGCACACCACAAGTGTTTTTTTTTGTGTGTAGATGATGAATGATGATACATTTCGACGAAAGTTGTGTCATAGATACTAGATGAGTAGATTAGCTCGTATTTCAATAACGTACCAAAGTTTCATAATATGTTTTTCAAAATATTAAAATATAGGCACATGTGGTTTTGCTGGAGAGGTCCATATTCGTTCAAACTTGAAAGAAAAATTCTTAATTCATGTCCAAAGACGCTACTTCATATCGTGCGACCAGAAGAAATTTGGTTCGATCTATCCGACGTTCGAACGACGAGTAGATGACCCGTGAGCATGCTCCCCAGGTGTGCAATCAAGTGAGCATGCTCCCCAGGTGTGCAATCAACCGTGTATGTTCGGTGACGTACAAGGATCAGACATATTTTTTGTGGTAAGATCGAGGAAGCAACACTCATTTGGTATTGTGACTGATGCAATTCGTTAGGAGTTGAAGACAGGAACCCCCTCTCCCATGCCCCCCCCCCCCCCGCGCGCCTGCGGGCATGCGTCTTCACGCACTCCCCCGCGACGGGCGACCGAGATGGCCTTCGTGCACGCGTCTCGCGTTGCCCCCGCGACGGACGACCGAGGCACCGTCCTGCTCGCCTCCCGACAGCCATCCCTCCGCTCCTCCCTCCTCCCGGACGCCTCTGGCGCATGTGCCACCGGGCTAGCCCCGTGCTGTGCTGGTGGCGGCCGGCCTTCCAGTACCCGTCGCGTGGTTCCTAGGTCGTGGCGGCGGTTCACTTCGGCCAACGCCGCTCCGGTTTCGGCCAGGGCCTGGACGACGGTGGGGTCGATGGCGCGACTACTTGGTGGCGGTGGCGACCCGTGGCAGCGCCTTCTAGGCCCAGATCTGGGACCCTTTGGGCCGTGATAAGTCATAAACGTATACTTAATTTATGATATTCTATGTTGTTTTCATGCCATATGCTACATGTTTTCCTTACACTTTATGTCATTTTTATCGATTTCCTGGGACTAACCTATTAACAAGATGCCACATAGCGAGTTCCTGTTTTCTGGTGTTTTTAGTTTCAGAAAAGTTGTTCTAGAAATATTCTCGGAATTGTAAAATTCGAAACCCGGAAGTCTTAGACTTCCCGAAGGTTCTACGGAGTCCCGAAGAGGACCGCAGGGGCCACACCATAGGGCGGCGCGTCCCCTTGGCCGCGCCATGGAGTGGTGTGGGCCCCTCGGGCGCTCACCGCCATCGCCCTTTCGCCTATTTATTCCCCCCCCCCCCGATGCGTGAATCCTAAATATATACCTCTTTTCCACGAAAAAACCACCGAACCCGCTGATGGTGCATGTCTTGCACTCGTTGGGAGACCTTAAGAGGAAGGTTTGATGAGCACAGCAGCAAGTTTCCCTTAGAAAAGAAACTAAGGTTGAATCGACCAGTAGGAGAAATGAGCAACATCCGAAGGTTGATGCAGCTAAGGTGGCAGGGCGCACTACCGGTTCAGCAGCAATGTGCAACCTACACAACACAATCGGTTCACTTTTCCCCAACAAAGCAGTCAGGTTGTCCATCTCACCGGTTTTGCTCATAACAAAGAGGTCAAACGTATTGTGTGGAAAATAGTATGAGGACAATATGAAAACAACAGTAGCAGTGTGAAAACAGTGGAAGCAGTGTGTGTATTATCAGTATGAGAAAATAGACCGGGGTCCACAGTTCACTAGTGGTGTCTCTCCATAAAAGATAGCTAACATGCGTGGTGAACAAATTACAGCTGGGCAATTGATAGATAATGAAACATGCATGACACAAAGATTACTATGAGATTCATGCGGGCATTATAACAAGATACATAGATCATCATCCAACTACAAATATGACTAATAATCCACCCTCCCAAAATCATCCGAACAAATGTTGGGTATTAACTTGCAAGCAACAAATTATCGCAGTAAGAAAAGTGTGAAATATAAACAATGTAAACGAAGTAAACATCGTTGTTTTATCCCTAATGGAAACAACACATCCTACATCCATCACGTTTTTGTCACTCGAGCACAGATGCAAAGGAGGCATGAACCCACTATCGAGCATAAATACTCCCTCTTGGAGTCACTAGAATCTACTTGGCCAGAGCATCTATTAACAATGAAGAGCATGCAATATCATAAATAACATATACATGAAGATAATATGATAGATAGATAATCAAGAGACATAGCATTCAATAATCATCGGATCCCAGCAAACACAATAGGTAGCATTACAATAAGATGATCTCGATGATGTGAGGTAGCTCACGAGATCTAAACATGAGGCATAAATAAGAGAGGACAACCATCAATCTACTGCTATGGACCCATAGTCCAAGGATGAACTACTCACGCATCACTCTAGAGGCGGGCATGGTGGTGTAGATCCCTCCGGTGATGATTTTCCCTCCCGGCAGGGTGCCGGGGAGAACTCCAGAACACTCCCGATCTCGGGTTGACGATGACGGCGGCCTCGGGTGTTTTTCGTGGAGAAGTGGTATATTTTTAGGATTCACGCATCGGGGAGAATATATAGGCGAAAGGGCGACGACGGTGGGCGCCCGAGGGCCCACACCACCCCTAGGCGTGGCGGGGGGGGGGGGGGGCCTATGGTGTGGCCCCCCTCCGGGCCTCTTTGGGACTCCGTGGAACCTTCGAGAATTCTAAGACTTCCGGGCTTCAAATTTTCCAATTCCGAGAATATTTCTAGAACAACTTTTCTGAAACTAAAAACAACAAAAAAACAGTAACTGGCTATGTGGCATCTTGTCAATAGGTTAGTTCCGGGAAATCGATAAAAATGACATGAAGTGTAAGGAAAACATGTTGCATATGGCATGAAAACAACAAGGAACATCAGAAAATTAAGGATACATTTATGACGTATCAACATCCCCAAGCTTAGTTCCTACTCGTCCTCGAGTAGGCAAACAATAAAACACACATAATTTTTGAGGTGATATGCTACCAACATAAAATTGATCATCTAAATTGTAAAAGCATAAGCATAGCTGAGATCATAGTAGTTTGACACAAGCATGATAGATATAATTCTAACAATAAAACATAGCAATCACCTTGCATCATGAAAAGTAACACAAATAAAAGACCCAGAATAATAATGCACTCGAAATCTATACGTTTGTTTTAAGCAGAGAGATAACATAGCAAAGTGATATTTTGCTTGTCCTTAAGAGTGGGGCAAAACATAAATGCCAGGACACCTTAAAAGTTTAAGAGGAAGACTAGAACAAATAATTTGAGAACAAACAATAACACATCATGAATCAATTATTGATGTTTCTAGGACAAATGCACATTAAACTCAGAATGGCAACCATGCTCTCTCAACTGTGCATAAAGTTAGAAGATCGAGACTCAACATAAAAGTAAAAGAAAGGCCCTTCGCAGAGGGAAGCTGGGATCACTCATGTGTTAGAGATTTTATTTTGTTAAACATAGGTATTGAAAAACATCTTTTAGAGAGGTGTATGTTTATGTCAACGAATTGTAAACATAAAATACAGTACGTCACAAGCCAACTAGACTTCACAAGAGCGGCTCTCATAGAATGACGCATCTGGGTAGAAGGTCATCCCTCTTTCACCTTTGTTTACACAATTATGCTTTGACTGATAAATTGCGGGCAAAAATAGTGAAGAGATTTTGTTGTATTAATTTGGGGCTAGGCACCCCGCTGCCAGCTCTTCTATCAGTTGGATGCACGACTAGAGCTCATACTCAGTACTGGTGGAGGCAAAAAAATACTGGGAGCGACAAATCAAGAGAGGGAGAATGGTCATAATCATGCATAGCGACAAAAAACATCATTAATCAAAGCATAAGTGGTACTACAAGTTCAAAAACTAAATGATCATAGAGGCTATAAGTGAATGGTTGTGGTCATAAACATGGTGTGAGCATGCGCCACGTCAACCAAATTAAACATTCAAAAGAGAACACCACAAATTTATGCTTCAAAATGACAAGAACAACTCATGATTCTTTGTAAGACACATTAAACACTCTCAACTATTTGAGACAAATGCTACAAAATAACTACTAGGCTTTAGAATTAAAATAATATCTAGCATGACATGAAAAAGTCTAGCCACAGTCTATACAAGCTTCTATTTGCACCGTTATAAGCACGAAAATTGTACTACTACTTTCAACCACCAAATATTTCATACTAAACAAAAACTCTCCAGGAGATATAGCAATGAAACAATATAGTACTAACACAACTCGACTAAAACTAACAGTTCTAAATAAGAGATGTAAGAAAAACAGGAGCTAAACAGGAATTTTGCAGCCGCTAGAAGAAAAACTAAGAATATGAGCATAAACGAGTATTCAAACGAAAAAGTGGAGCGTTGTCTCTCTCCCACATAAAGAATTCTAGGTTCCAACTATATTATTGCAAAAAGACAAACAAAAGAAAACAAAATAAAAACAAACAGAAGTTCCAAGTAAATTTCATATGATCTAACCGAATAAAAAATATAGTTTCAATAGAAGTGACTTGATAAATTGTTGATGAAGAAGGGATGCCCAAGCATCCCCAAGCTTAGATGCTTAAGTCTTCTTGGAATTTGTTGGGATGAACCACAGGGCATCCCCAAGCTTTGCCTTTGCACTATTCTTAATCGCATTATATCACCCTCTTCTTTTGACTCTTGAAAACTTCCTTCACACCACACTCCAAGTAGTTCGCATTATAGGGTTAGTGCAACAATAAAAAATCCATGGGTTCTGCATGGGCACTAGTGCTATTGATACGTTTAAACATTAGCTACATCCACTGATGTTTCGTGTGAAGCAAAGAAATCCACTTGACATCGTAAAAGAGAAAATGCAAGAAAAATGGCAGAATCTGCCAAAACTAGAACAGTCTGTAAAGACGAATTTTTTCGGGGCACTTACGTTGCTCAGATCAAAAAACATAGAACGAAAAAGTTTCGGAATAAGCAAAAAAAGTTCCAGATCATTTTGATCTTTCTGGAATTTATACGATTTTTTAACGGTGGACAGCAGAAATCTCTTTACTGCGCAGAAATCCAAAATCAACTCCAACTTTCGCTATAAACTTTACTTGGCACAAATAATACATGAAAATAAAGATACAAAGGAGTTGCTACAGAAGTATACAACCTCTTGACTGATGACTACATCATACCTTGCTCTTGGGGTCTCCCAACGGGTGTGTAATTTCACACCATCAACGGTCAAATTCAGTCAAGCGGTGATCACATCCGCCATCCACTAACAAGTGGGAGACCCTAGCTGTTGAGTCCCATCAACTAACAGATTACGGGGAACACATATTATGATGTCATGGATGACTCTACCGTCGGTAAGATTCTTGCGAGTGGACAATTATTTTTCAATTCTCAATTCATTTTTTAAAGCTAGAGGCCGAGCTAACTCGCGAAAGGAAAACTATTCAAGTCGAAACATTCCTCGGCGCCTAGTACCGGAGACTCGAGTCCAAGTAAACATTTGTCCCCATTTTGCATTGGATGTGTTATATATCTGGATGTTGCACTTACGACATGAAGGTAAGACCTGCGAAACCGATTCGCCGGACTGAGAATTGCACGACTGTTGCAATACCTAGTTATTTCCGTGCCTACGACATGAAGAAAATCCCTACCGACGCGTTGGGTAACGTAAATTGGAACTGGAATTCAAATGAGTAAGGCCTCCGCGGCTCGAGTTGGATTACGCCGGGTATTTCCAAGCTAGGGCTTAGACACCCGGGTTTGAGATGGCTAACTATGTTTTCTCCCGAGTGGGATTAATTGGCCCCAAATTTTTGGATGAGCCAAGAATGTTAAGCCGCGTCCCTTGACTACGGACATAATACCTATTGTTCGCGAAATTAATAATAGACTTGAAATACTTTGGAGTCGTGTGTAGACTTTCTGCAGGTGGTTTAGTGAGGTATTGGATGACGCCGATAAATCTAAATCCTTGGTCGAGTCTTCGACTCCACCAAGCACTCGGGGGTTACTGGCGTGGGGATGCCCAATATGCCCCCACAATGAGGATACCGGATGCACATCAAGGACGGGAGCCTTCCAGAAGGCACACAGGAGTGTCAAGACCCAGGCCCACAAATCGATTACGCGGCATGTGCTCCGTACTTCTAATTATCTTTACTATTAAGTTTGTTGTGGTGGTATGGTGTCACACTTCTCATTATTTACAAAGAAAATGCCACTGTTGTAACACACATTCTTTTAACCGTTTTGAGAGAGAAAAAAATGGGAGGAGCTAGCATGCAACAGAGCTACCGTTTAACACCCACGGTCCTACCATTCTGTAGCATGAAGCGGTAGTTCCTAGACTTTCTCCACCAAAAACCACCGGACCACTCACCCATATTTATCTCTATCTTTATCTAATCTATCTCTATCTCTTGTTAGAAATAGATGTAACTGCCATAGACAGTTAGTAGTGCCCAAAGTCCGTACAGACGCCTACTGATGTACAGAGTCTATTCATCCCGAACAGTCGCACCTTTTCCACCTTTTCCTTTGTTACCGACATCCCGAACAGTCGGGAACCCTTGTATAAATACCCATGTTGATGATAGAAATCACACAGTTCATTCATTCACTTTTAGTCACAATACGTTATTAGCCACGCTAGCTCTGCCAAGAGCAATCACCGGAGAGAAGAAGGAAAGAAAGGTAAGAATGGCAAGAAACCTGCCAGCACTCGCTTCCCCTTCGGTTCGCTAGCTTCCGCCGGTCGGCTCGGCCGCGAGGCTGGCTTCCGCCGCCACGGCCACCGACGCCGTCCGCCGACCCCCCCCCCCCCCCCCCCCCCCCCGAGTATGTCTTCTCGCCGGGGTACGGTCCCATGCCGGACGCATACTTGCCTACTTGGACCTCCCGTCGCCGATGCCGGCACCAAGCGACGAGCACCCGTAGCACTACATGCCGCCAGGATATTACCCGTCCCTAGCTGCAATCGCCGCCACCGGCCGAAGAGACCGGCGCTCTCCCGCTGCCGCGCCGTTCGCCTTCGAGCACAAGGTCGAGGTCGAGCTCGAGGACGAGGAATCAATTGTTGCGGCTCCAGCCTCACCTCCGGCTCAGGCACCGCAGCTGGTTGGGCCACCAGCGCCGCCAAGTGGAGCTCCCCGCCTCCTGCGCCGATTCATGGCGGCCATGGCCGCTCGCCCCTCAAAACTCCTGAGCACGGGAGTCCAGCTCCCTGGGCTTCGGCATCCACCCCAACGCTGCGAGCAGCAGCAAGACGCCCTCCTCAGCCGAGCGGCCGTCCTCCTCCAATCACCGGTGATGTGGTCGACCGGCCATGGGAACCTCCGCCTGTGTTGGTCAATGGATTGGAGATTGAGATTCTATTCTTATCCTTTGGCAGCACAACTTGGTCGTACGTGGTTGCTAATCAACTAGCTAGTACTACTACTAGCTAGGCCCACGGCCACGTGCACACATCTGGCCACCAGCACTTGTGTAGCTGGGCTATCTCGTATACATAAGCATCGTAAATGGGTCAAAATTAATACTAGCAATATTACATGTTTTAGACCTACGGTAATTACATTATGTACACATTTATGTGTAGACCATACCGTGTCTACAAAAATGATTATATGTTCAATGTGTTTGCAATTGCTTTTGCAATCCCTATAACATATATAAATGGTACAATAATATTATTTTTGCAATTGAGATTTATTTTCTTGCAAATACATAAATATCAACTCACCATCAATAAAGTCTAAAAATGCCGAAATGGCACATAATGACTTAATTCGAATTGAATTGATATACACAAATTGTGAAGTGACTACCCTCAAAACGAGACGGACCTCATTTGTTGATATCTCAAATCGAGACGGACTCCAACTGTTGATATCTCGAAATAAGACGGACCTCATTTGTTGATATCTCAAAACGAGACGGACTCCAAATGTTGATATCTCGAAACGAGACGGACCTCATTTGTTGATATCTCGAAACGAGACGGACTCCAAATGTTGATATCTCGAAACGAGACAGACCGCATTTGTTGATATCTCATAACGAGATGGACATCATTTGTTGATATCTCGAAACGCGACAGACTCCATTAAAATGGTCATATCGCGAATTTCAAGTCTTCACTTGAACTCACAATTTTGCAAACTTTATTACATCACACCATGATGATTTAATTTACATACAAGTAAATTTACAAATCTCTGGTTCTCATTCATGTAGGACAAAATGACCGTCAAAGAATTTGAGGAGCTTGCGCTCGACGGACATAACTATCCTACATGGGCTATGGATGTTAAAGTTAGTCTTTCATCCCGTGGAATTGCAGCTGCACTCATACCACCTGAGGATCCTCCTCAGCAGGGAGTTGCACCATTAAATGAGCAACAAAAATATGGTGCCTTATACATTATAAGAAACCATATTCATCCAGATCTGAAGTCTGAATATTTAATGGAGGAATCTCCAAGCAATATGTGGCAAGAACTCAAAACTAGATATGAAAGGCAAAAGGCAGTTATACTACCTGAAGCTACTCATGAGTGGACCCATTTAAGACTCCAGGACTTCAAATCCGTCGGAGTTTATAATCATGAGGTTCACAAGATTTGTTCAAAGTTGCGCTTTTGCAAGAAGGAACCATCAGAAGTGGAGAAGATAGAAAAGACTCTATCAACTATGCTCCCCGCTGATAGGATCCTACAGCAACAATATCGTGCCAGGGATTACCAAGTTTATTCTGAACTTATACATGTGCTCCTCCAGGCAGAAAAACATGATGAGCTTCTTTTAAAGAATAGTCATCAACGCCCAGTTGAGGCTGCCCCTCTACCTGAGGTACATGTAAATTTTCAGAAGAACACGAAGTTCAATGGTTCTTTCAAAGGCCATAACAAGAACTTTAAGGGTAAACATAACGGCAACCGCAACAAGAACAACAAGCCACATAATTTAGACAAGGGAAAGGGCATAGCAAAGAACAAGTTTGATAAAACTACTCTTTGCGAGAAATGTGGATGCTACAAGCATGCCACCAAAAAATGTCGCACCCCAAAACATCTAGTAAACCTCTACCTGCAATCCATGTGACGTAACAGGCCAGCTCAAGGAGCAAGATATGAAGCACACTTCAATCTTCAACCTGGTAATAACATGGAAGCCAGATGTTCGCGAGATGTTCAAGTAACACAAAGCAACACCGAAGGACTCCATTTACCACAGGACTCCAAGGACACGGAGGATATGATGATCGAATACGCCTCCAACGACGTGTTCGGAGACTTTGACTAGTCAATCAACTCCATTAGATAATATTACATCCATCAGATTGTTGTAATAGAAATATATTATTGTTGTTGTTGTCGTCACCCTATATTGTAAAGCACAATATATTGTATCAGCACTTTGATATCAATAAATTTGTATGTATTCTATATATCTTGGAAAGGTTTTTATTACTGAAAATTCTACATTTCAATATATAGATTTCTACGGGAGTCAATCCAAATGGAAGAGGAAATGTGCCTTGTGGATAGTGGCACCACAAACTCTATACTTAGGGAAATAAAGTATTTCCAAACTTTAAAAAAGTTAAATGGAGATATTTTAACTATCGCCGGACGCGATGCGGTAATTGTTGGCACTGGACGTGCCATATTTACCCTCCCCATGGGTACACAAATTATAATTGAGGATGCTTTATTGTATCCCGATTCAACTCGTACCCTCATAGGTTATAGAGATATCCGCAAAAATGGTTTTCACATTGAAACCCATGAAGACAACAAGGAGGAATTTCTCCCCTTTACCAAAGACAACGGATATGGCAAACAAATATTTGAGAAAATTCACTCTTTATCATCTGGATTGTACTACACATACATAAAACCCGTAGCACACGTTGCATATAAGGTAATTTTTCAGAATGTCAATGCATTCCAAACTTGGCATGATCGCCTTGGTCATCCCGGTATCGGGATGATGAGAAAAATTATCTGCAATTCCAATGGTCATGACTTAAATGAAGCTAAATTCCCACAATCTTCGGATTTTATGTGCACCGCATGTGCTACTGGGAAACTCATTTTAAGACCCTCCTATCTTAAAATTCAAGCGGAACCACTACAATTCCTTGAACGCATTCAAGGTGATATTTGTGGTCCTATCCAACCATTATCTGGACCTTTTAGGTATTTCATGGTTCTAATTGACGCATCTACACGATGGTCTCATGTGTGCTTATTATCCACACGAAACCATACATTTGCCAAAATAATGAGACAAGTTATTAAATTACAAGCTCATCATCCTGAGAATCGAATTAAATCAATTCGAATGGACAACGCTGCTGAATTTTCCTCGCGTGCCTTCAATGATTATTACATGGCCCTAGGAATTGAAGTTCAACACTCGGTCCTATATGTCCACACACAAAATGGATTGGCAGAATCTCTAATTAAGAGAATTAAACTCATTGCACGACCCTTGCTAATGAATTGCAACTTACCAACTTCATGTTGGGGTCACGCAGTTTTACACGCTGCTGACTTAATTCAATTGCGACCAACTGCATATCACAGCACTTCCCCTCTGCAATTAGTACGTGGAAATCTACCAAATATTTCCCACCTGCGTAAATTCGGATGCGCCACTTATGTGCCGATCTCACCACCGCAGCGTACATCCATGGGCCCACATAGGAAATTGGGGATCTATGTGGGGTACAAATCACCGTCGATAATCAAGTACCTTGAACCCCTCACAGGGGATTTATTCACAGCCCGTCACGCTGATTGCATCTTCAATGAGGACCATTTCCCGACATTAGGGGGAGACATCAAGTACCAAAAAGAATGCCCGGAAATCGATTGGAATGCCCAAGGCATTTCCTCCTCTGATCCACGTACTCAAGAAACTGAACTTCAAGTTCGGAAAATAATTGATTTGCAACACATTGCAAATAACCTGCCAGATTCATTTACTGACTATAAAGGTGTTACAAAATCCTATAATCCTGCCAAGAATGCGCCTGAAAGAGTGGAGGTACCAACAAAAACCACTCAACCCCCTGTTCAAAGGAAGAGGGGGAGAAGTACGACTATAGAACAGGATTCAACTTCTCGCAAGCAACAAAGGAAACAGAGGAAGAAACCCTCTGAACCAGTAAATGTAAATCAACCTAGCGTTGATAATCATCAAATGGGTAATGAACACCCAGTGGAAGGACAACCTCCACAACCCAGCTCAGTTGTGCACTCAATGACTGGGACATCGGAAAACCCTGGCTCAATCGTATTGGGAAATCACGAACAGTCAACAAGGGTAAATGAAATTTCCACAAACTATATAGATTCTGGAGAATCTTACAATCGTAAGTCTACAATTGTCGACATATATTTCTCAACTACAGTTGCAAACAACCTTCTAAATGATCATGATCCAAAGACCATGGCAGAGTGTGAGAAACGCTCCGACTGGCCTAAATGGAAGGATGCAATCCAAGTAGAATTAGCCTCGCTCAACAAACGAAAGGTATTCACTGAAGCAATACCTACACCTCCCAAAGTTTTTCCTGTGGGATTCAAATGGGTTTTCATCCGTAAGAGGAACGAAAACAGTGAGGTGGTGAGATATAAAGCAAGGCTTGTAGCCCAAGGTTTCACGCAGAGACCAGGCATTGATTTCAATGAAACATATTCTCCAGTAATGAGTGGTATTACTTTCCGATATCTTATTTCAATGGCAGTACAAAATCGTCTATCTATGCAGTTGATGGACGTAGTGACCGCTTACCTTTACGGATCACTTGATTCGGACATATACATGAAGGTTCCTGATGGAGTCTCAGTCCCGAATCCAAACGCAAAACGCAACACATATTGTGTAAAACTAAATAAGTCTTTATACGGCTTAAAACAGCCGGGACGCATGTGGTACAACCGACTTAGTGAGTTCCTTTTGAAAAAGGGATACTCCAATAATAATGATTGTCCATGTGTTTTCATCAAAAAGTCCGCGACCGGATTTTGCATTATTTCAGTGTACGTTGATGATCTAAACATCATAGGCAACACACATGATATTGATGAAGCACGCAATCATCTAAAGACGGAATTTGAGATGAAGGATTTGGGTAAAACCAAATTTTGCTTGGGATTGCAACTCGAGGACCTTGCCTCAGGTATTTTGGTTCATCAAACCGCCTATATCCAGAAAATATTGGAGAAATTCAATATGGACAAATCCTATCCATCAAAAACTCCCATGGTTGTTCGATCTCTAGACGTAGAGAAAGATCAATTTAGACCAAGGGATGATGGAGAAGAGATACTGGGATCAGAAGTTCCATATCTCAGTGTTGTTGGAGCGCTCATGTATCTTGCAAATTGCACCAGGCCTGATATTGCATTTGCAGTGAATTTACTAGCTAGACATAGCGCAGCTCCTACTAAACGCCATTGGGCAGGAGTTAAGAATATCTTTCGATATCTCCAAGGCACAAAGGATCTTGGCCTATTCTTTCAATTTCATAAAAATCTAGACATTGATATGATTGGGTATACTGATGCTGGCTATTTATCAGACCCCCATAATGCCAGATCACAAACCGATTTTGTGTTCCTACACGGTGGGACAGCCATCTCATGGAAGACTTCCAAACAGACTCTAGTGGCTACATCCACCAATCATTCTGAAATAATTTCATTATATGAGGCATCACGCGAATGCGTGTGGCTTCGCAGAATGATAAACCACATACAACAATCGTGTGGTAAAGGTTCAATCGAATCTCCAACCATTATCTATGAAGATAATGCTGCTTGTGTTGCTCAGATGCAAACGGGTTACATAAAGAGCAATATCACTAAACATATTGCACCTAAATTGTTTTATCCTCATGAATTACAAAAGAATGGGGATATAAACATCTTGCAAGTTAAATCATGCGATAATCTCGCTGACCTATTCACCAAGTCTCTACCAGCTTCAACATTTGAAAAATTTGTTCATGGAATTGGTATGCGACGACTTCGTGATCTGCAAGGATCAGGAGTATCTCTCTAAACTATATAACCCATTCAAACATTATATTACACTCTTTTTCCCTTTTATGAGTTTACTCACATGGTTCTCATCAAGGTTTTTTATGAGGTAATATCAACACAAGAATATATGTCATACCTCCTATTTTCCCCACCGGGGTTTTTAACGGACGTATATAAGACATATTAATTGTCATCTAAACTTAACAATGAGTTTTATCCTTTCGAGGTTTTATCATATAAGTTATAAAAGAGACAATGATCATTATATGTTGTATCATTTCTCCTTAATTTTCCCACTGGGTTTTTAAAGGGAGTTTTCACAACATATCAAATACTATTCTCCTCATATTTTCCCCATAGGGTTTTTGGAGGAGTAATTATCAATATCAAAGATCATCAAGACTACATGGAATATTCTCAAGATTATACAAGGAATACAAGACATACAAGACCTACGTAGCTTTGTGCAAGGGGGAGTGTTAGAAATAGATGTAACTGCCATAGGCAGTTAGTAGTGCCCAAAGTCCGTACGGACGCCTATTGATGTACAAACGTCTATTCATCCCGAACAGACGCACCTCTTCCTTTGTTACCGACATCCCGAACAGTCGGAAACCCTTGTATAAATACCCATGTTGATGATCAATGAAATCACACAGTTCATTCATTCACTTTTACTCACAATATCTCTAACCCAAATTGGTTCCTTATTCTGCCAAACTCTGCATTAGGTCGTCCACTTCGTCCACCGTCCTCATCGCGCTTGGTTATTCTCTTCGCTCGCCCCGCTGGCCGCTGCGACCAAATGGGCCAAGCTCAACAAATCTGCCAGGGACTCTCTCGGCGCCTCCTTCCTCCCTCTCTCCTGTCAACCGCTCCCGGATTCAACCAGATGAGAGTTGCCGACCCCCTGGCCTCTACGACACGATCGTCGCCGCCATGGCTTCCTCCATCGCATGCGGGAACCGCATCTCCACCTCGCTCTGGCGCGCGCCCCCTTCCCCAAACTCACCGCACCCGATTAGTAGGGGCGGCGCGCAACGCATGAGCACGTCGGGCAGGGAGCCAAGAGATCATGCTTCTCCATGAGAGGAGCAGCGTGTCCTCTCATGCGGTAGGGCTCGAGGATGAGGAGCCGCACGTACGCTCCCGCTGTAGGTGTCGAGGTCCGACGTATCTGGTCGTCCTCTGTACACGCCAGTCTCGCCTCCGGAACGACACTGATGGATGGTGTGCGAATGCAGGCGAGTACATCACCGAGCGAGCGCACGCCAATTTGGGAGACGCGTGATTATCCTTGCACATACTTCATCGGATCCTACTACTAAGGTATGGCACAATCACCCCTGATCCATAAATACCGCAGCCCCAAATCCTAAATCTGAATTGTACTACCTTCATGGTCGGTTGCTAGGCTTTTGAAACCGCATCCGAGTTTGAAGGGTGGCTGGACGCTTACAAGCCTCCCCCTACTTCATTGAGCACCCCGTGTACCTCCTTGGTAGCCATAGGGGCAAGGATCAGTCGCCAGCTACTGATGCACTAAACTGCTTCTGCTGTTCATGACTTCTAATTATATAGTAAGCATGATTCACATCTGTTTACTGTGATAAAATTGTGCTCATGTATTCTGAATACAATTACTTATCAAGTTGTATTTGATCCACAACGACGATTATGTGTTTACTTCTGGAATTTTGTGAATTTGTGGCCAAGCAATTGTGAACTTTTACTCCTATCCTTATTTAAGAACTTCAATAATTTCCTTTTTAATATTACTTTCATATTTGCATTATTATATAAAGTCTTTGGTATAGTTCTGTACACCAACAAATACATGTGTGGTTTGGAAAATTTTATTCAGAAATTAGTAATAATTGTACAGTATAATTTTGGGGTTCTGCACGGCGACAGCCTGGGGGCCATATCGACGGGTGACGGCAGCTTCATCGAGCGGTACTTCAGTGTCTTTCTTCTCCACAAGACGGTTGCTGTGAATGTTACACAAGACGGGAGGGGTCAGAGAAGAAACCAAGATTGTCTCTACTGATCCGGCAAGCAGCAAGCTGGTGAGTTTCTTGATACTTCGACCTCTTATTTGTGTCCAACTATATATAAGCATGATTGATTCATTTCCTGCATCGTATATCAATGCGATAATGGGTGCTTTCAGTCTATTACTCGCTGCATGAAGGTCAAGGTTTCTTCGTTATCTGGATCATTTAGCTACAAGAGGATGCTGCCATTTCTCATGAAGAATGTTGAGTCAACTGCTCTGCTCAGCATATTGTGATCTTGCACACTTTATTTAGAGTTTGGTTTTCTTAAAGTGTGTTATTTGTTATTTCAGATGGAAGAAGACGGGACCAAGTTTGAAGAGTGTCTGAAGAGAGACAGATAAGATTAGACAGAGTGGTAGAAGAATGCAATAGAGCTGAAGTTGATTCAGTGGCTGAAGTCAATCTGGCCTCTCACACGTCCCTTTCTTCTCTGTCCTTCGAATCTCTCCATATTTCACATTCTAATCACGCTGAAATACTTTTTTTTTCATCAATTAGTGAATCTGTCCACGATTGATTATGCAGGAGTGCAGGTGTACTTAACGCCAATTTGAAGCAGATCGGGCGGCACGGCAAGGCTGTTGACTGTAGAACTGTAGCAGATCTACACAACATCTATTCTCCTACCTCTTAATTCATTAGAGAACCATGTAACAGGCTTGGTCTGATTACTACATTTTGAAGTTTTGATCAAGATAAAGTTGGCTATGAATTAGATTATTTTACTCATATCGTTTATCTGTAATACCATATCTAGGACAATGATGTTACTTGGTTGTATTAGGTGGAGTCTGCAAGAGTTGGCTACTATGTATATGTCATGGATCAACCAATGTAGTTAACCTATACTTCTTTCCTGTCACGTTTATGCTGATCGTAGAGTTTTTCGAATTGTATCCTGCAGGTTTGCACTTGCTTATATTGATGGTCTTAGATGTACAATCATACATCTGTACAATTTATCATGTTAATCAGTAATATTAGTCATATGGTTTATGTTCTTCCACGGTCGAGACGGTATATAACATTGATTATTGTGCAATTTTCTACTATGTACGATTTATTCATATATGGGAAATATCTTGCATAATATCTTATAGTTACTTGGAATCTTAAAATAATGGAAAGTGTTGTCCGCAGATATAATTATTTATTGTTACTCTCTACCTTGTCTCATATACTACCTCCGGTCCAATAAAAGTGTCGTGAGATCACCCCTAAGCTGGTGCAAATTTCTACAGACCTCACGACAGTCTTTATGGATCGGAGGGAGTAATATTCATCCATGTAGCATCTTTTCCCTGGAGAAAATGGAGTTGATTAACTGGTTGAGATTATCAAGGTGAAAACCTTTATTACATCTTTATTTATTTCCCCCCTTGAACATTATTCCATGCAGCATTCGAAGGATTGAAAAGAAGCCGTATTAATTTGCTACCTCCTAGGAGCATAGGACACCATCACTTTTAACAGTAATATTTGTAGAACGGATTATCCCTTTTTATTGTTTGCTGCTATGTAACTTTAAATAACTGTAAACATACTAATGTTTCCCTGATTGTGCATGCTGAATATTACCAGGTCGCGTCTACACCCACTGCTTGCATGATTGTTTCCTGTGAGAGCAAGAGTACAACCCTTGTGATCTGAATATGCATGCCTATTTCATGGGCGTATATCAGAATATGTGCTTGCATCTTCCCAAGTTCCACCAAGGTTTTATGGGGGACACATGAACTGAAGGAGCAGTTCTACAACGGTTTCATGCTGTTGTATAATGAAAACGAACGACTAAGACGCGTCTTGGGCCAGGATTGAGGCATGGCTGCAGGCAAGCATGACAAGCTCCTCTTCCAAGTCAAACCTTTTCTTTTTGGAGTGGCAGCCAGTTCAGGTTTATCAACAGACTGGGATGATGATACATTACATTGTGTTTGGTTGCATTAGTACTCATGAGGGTGTTAACATGCAAGTTTTACAGAAGTGCATATACTATTCAGAATCTATGTACTACTTGAGGTTGTTTTAAATTTTAGGAACTTAAATATGTCAACTTTTATACTTTGAAGTTACAAACAAATGAATATTGTTTTCCGTCATTGTTTGCAATATAGTTCTGGAAGCACTTGATAATTGAGTGCCTTTTTCTTGCAAATACAATTGAGTGTTAGAATTTTTCTAATTTATTATGTGAACATTGGAAGAGATATTTAGAACAATAAATACATATTGTAACCGCCAATTGAGTGTCTACATGTTATATGGACAATTGGCTTTCTAATATGGATGAACCTATGTCATGGAATCCACAACGGTTACATTCCAAAGAACTGTAACCAGAAACATGTTAAGGACCGATATGCGCATATGGATAAACATAAAAAATGAGAACTATTTAAAAGTAGTGATTCATTTACTTGCACCCCATAGCAACGCACGGGAATTTAACTAGTTATTATTATGCGCCCGCGTGTTTGTTTGCTCTTCCTCGTGCCGTGACGAGGCTTGTCCTCCTAGTTCTAAAACTGTAGCCTCTATTCTTAAACGGAAAAGACGAGAGGTGTCCTCCTAGTTCAGCATACATTCCCATCTCAACAGCAAGATCCAGTCGGAGCAGCCGATCCTTGCTGCCGGCCAATTTGCTCTTCATTTTTACTTCTAGGACCGGCAACGCCGACCAGATTCTAGCCGTCCGATTTCCGGTTGCACCATCGTGATTCCAGCGAGCTATCCGGGGATATCTCGGGGGTGATGTGGACCGGGAGATATTTCTGTTAGGAGTTAATTAATCTTGTAATTAAGGTTAATCCTTGTTGTAAACCGAACGTACGGAATCGCTCTAGGCAACCATCGCGTCCACTCCTCGCAACCCCTCGAACAGACGCAACTCTTCCTCGCGTCTGTTCCCCTTGTATAAATATTGTGATCATCAATGGAATAGAGCAGTTGTTGGAATCATTAACTTTTCATCCTATAACAATTTCCTCAAGATTCGCGTTAGCCTCGCTACGCAGCCACGTCGCGTAAAAGAAAGCTTTTTCTAGGTGCGATTCCGTGGTGGTGCGGCGTCGCTCTCTGGCAGCCACAGCCTTTTGCCCCGTCAAAGGGTGACGATTCCTCTTTGTTATCTTATTTTTATTCGATCACAAGCCTTTTATTATACGAGCAGGAAGACTCTGTTTTTTAATAGGCGAAGTATCCAGTGAAAACTTCAATTCAGTGCAAATCTGAAAACTTCCTGCGTTAGTCGTCGGATCGTGAACAAACGTTTCAGATCACAGGTGGGAAGCACCCCGGCCACTTAAACGTAATTTCTAGGAACCCCCTACATTTCTAACCAAGCACTTGTCCCTATTTTGCATTTAACCCCCTATATGTCACCCACCATCGACTCATCTTCCATCTTCCGTGTGTGTAGACACCGGCCGTGAGCACGGGATCTTTGCGGGCCTTCGGCCGGACACCATGGAGACTCTCCGTTGAGTCCATTAAGATCAAACGCCGCCACCGGCCCTCATCTAGACGCCCTTGCCGCTCCATCTCCGCCCATGGCTTCTCCCTCCACACTGTCTGCCGTCCTTGGCGACATCTGTGTTGGACGTCCTTGCCGCTCTATATCCTCGCATTCGCTGCCTGCTAAAGAATTTCATGTGTTGTATGATTTTGAAGTCGGATTTGTGCCAATATTTTGCTTGGATTGCTGTCATCTGCATTCTGAATATCATAGCTATAGAAACTGTAATTGTGGAGAAGCCCAGATTGCAGTTAGTAGGTAACCTGAATTGTATCTTTGAAAGATGAAGTATTTAGCTTCCTGTGTATTTGTGATCAACTCCAACATTCTATACAACAACAAAACTGCAACATTCATGTACAACCTACAACTTCACAAAGGAGGAGGTACAGGTAAAACTGTGTCGCAGTCTGCAGTACTTTGATGCCAGGAGAGGAAGCGGCGCGTCCCCTTGGCCGCGCCATGGAGTGGTGTGGGCCCCTCGGGCGCTCACCGCCATCGCCCTTTCGCCTATTTATTCCCCCCCCCCCCCGATGCGTGAATCCTAAATATATACCTCTTTTCCACGAAAAAACCACCGAACCCGCTGATGGTGCATGTCTTGCACTCGTTGGGAGACCTTAAGAGGAAGGTTTGATGAGCACAGCAGCAAGTTTCCCTTAGAAAAGAAACTAAGGTTGAATCGACCAGTAGGAGAAATGAGCAACATCCGAAGGTTGATGCAGCTAAGGTGGCAGGGCGCACTACCGGTTCAGCAGCAATGTGCAACCTACACAACACAATCGGTTCACTTTTCCCCAACAAAGCAGTCAGGTTGTCCATCTCACCGGTTTTGCTCATAACAAAGAGGTCAAACGTATTGTGTGGAAAATAGTATGAGGACAATATGAAAACAACAGTAGCAGTGTGAAAACAGTGGAAGCAGTGTGTGTATTATCAGTATGAGAAAATAGACCGGGGTCCACAGTTCACTAGTGGTGTCTCTCCATAAAAGATAGCTAACATGCGTGGTGAACAAATTACAGCTGGGCAATTGATAGATAATGAAACATGCATGACACAAAGATTACTATGAGATTCATGCGGGCATTATAACAAGATACATAGATCATCATCCAACTACAGATATGACTAATAATCCACCCTCCCAAAATCATCCGAACAAATGTTGGGTATTAACTTGCAAGCAACAAATTATCGCAGTAAGAAAAGTGTGAAATATAAACAATGTAAACGAAGTAAACATCGTTGTTTTATCCCTAATGGAAACAACACATCCTACATCCATCACGTTTTTGTCACTCGAGCACAGATGCAAAGGAGGCATGAACCCACTATCGAGCATAAATACTCCCTCTTGGAGTCACTAGAATCTACTTGGCCAGAGCATCTATTAACAATGAAGAGCATGCAATATCATAAATAACATATACATGAAGATAATATGATAGATAGATAATCAAGAGACATAGCATTCAATAATCATCGGATCCCAGCAAACACAATAGGTAGCATTACAATAAGATGATCTCGATGATGTGAGGTAGCTCACGAGATCTAAACATGAGGCATAAATAAGAGAGGACAACCATCAATCTACTGCTATGGACCCATAGTCCAAGGATGAACTACTCACGCATCACTCTAGAGGCGGGCATGGTGGTGTAGATCCCTCCGGTGATGATTTTCCCTCCCGGCAGGGTGCCGGGGAGAACTCCAGAACACTCCCGATCTCGGGTTGACGATGACGGCGGCCTCGGGTGTTTTTCGTGGAGAAGTGGTATATTTTTAGGATTCACGCATCGGGGAGAATATATAGGCGAAAGGGCGACGACGGTGGGCGCCCGAGGGCCCACACCACCCCTAGGCGTGGCGGGGGGGGGGGGCCTATGGTGTGGCCCCCCTCCGGGCCTCTTTGGGACTCCGTGGAACCTTCGAGAATTCTAAGACTTCCGGGCTTCAAATTTTCCAATTCCGAGAATATTTCTAGAACAACTTTTCTGAAACTAAAAACAACAAAAAAACAGTAACTGGCTATGTGGCATCTTGTCAATAGGTTAGTTCCGGGAAATCGATAAAAATGACATGAAGTGTAAGGAAAACATGTTGCATATGGCATGAAAACAACAAGGAACATCAGAAAATTAAGGATACATTTATGACGTATCAACATCCCCAAGCTTAGTTCCTACTCGTCCTCGAGTAGGCAAACAATAAAACACACATAATTTTGAGGTGATATGCTACCAACATAAAATTGATCATCTAAATTGTAAAAGCATAAGCATAGCTGAGATCATAGTAGTTTGACACAAGCATGATAGATATAATTCTAACAATAAAACATAGCAATCACCTTGCATCATGAAAAGTAACACAAATAAAAGACCCAGAATAATAATGCACTCGAAATCTATACGTTTGTTTTAAGCAGAGAGATAACATAGCAAAGTGATATTTTGCTTGTCCTTAAGAGTGGGGCAAAACATAAATGCCAGGACACCTTAAAAGTTTAAGAGGAAGACTAGAACAAATAATTTGAGAACAAACAATAACACATCATGAATCAATTATTGATGTTTCTAGGACAAATGCACATTAAACTCAGAATGGCAACCATGCTCTCTCAACTGTGCATAAAGTTAGAAGATCGAGACTCAACATAAAAGTAAAAGAAAGGCCCTTCGCAGAGGGAAGCTGGGATCACTCATGTGTTAGAGATTTTATTTTGTTAAACATAGGTATTGAAAACATCTTTTAGAGAGGTGTATGTTTATGTCAACGAATTGTAAACATAAAATACAGTACGTCACAAGCCAACTAGACTTCACAAGAGCGGCTCTCATAGAATGACGCATCTGGGTAGAAGGTCATCCCTCTTTCACCTTTGTTTACACAATTATGCTTTGACTGATAAATTGCGGGCAAAAATAGTGAAGAGATTTTGTTGTATTAATTTGGGGCTAGGCACCCCGCTGCCAGCTCTTCTATCAGTTGGATGCACGACTAGAGCTCATACTCAGTACTGGTGGAGGCAAAAAAATACTGGGAGCGACAAATCAAGAGAGGGAGAATGGTCATAATCATGCATAGCGACAAAAAACATCATTAATCAAAGCATAAGTGGTACTACAAGTTCAAAAACTAAATGATCATAGAGGCTATAAGTGAATGGTTGTGGTCATAAACATGGTGTGAGCATGCGCCACGTCAACCAAATTAAACATTCAAAAGAGAACACCACAAATTTATGCTTCAAAATGACAAGAACAACTCATGATTCTTTGTAAGACACATTAAACACTCTCAACTATTTGAGACAAATCATGCTACAAAATAACTACTAGGCTTTAGAATTAAAATAATATCTAGCATGACATGAAAAAGTCTAGCCACAGTCTATACAAGCTTCTATTTGCACCGTTATAAGCACGAAAATTGTACTACTACTTTCAACCACCAAATATTTCATACTAAACAAAAACTCTCCAGGAGATATAGCAATGAAACAATATAGTACTAACACAACTCGACTAAAACTAACAGTTCTAAATAAGAGATGTAAGAAAAACAGGAGCTAAACAGGAATTTTGCAGCCGCTAGAAGAAAAACTAAGAATATGAGCATAACGAGTATTCAAACGAAAAAGTGGAGCGTGTCTCTCTCCCACATAAAGAATTCTAGGTTCCAACTATATTATTGCAAAAAGACAAACAAAAGAAAACAAAATAAAAACAAACAGAAGTTCCAAGTAAATTTCATATGATCTAACCGAATAAAAATATAGTTTCAATAGAAGTGACTTGATAAATTGTTGATGAAGAAGGGATGCCCAAGCATCCCCAAGCTTAGATGCTTAAGTCTTCTTGGAATTTGTTGGGATGAACCACAGGGCATCCCCAAGCTTTGCCTTTGCACTATTCTTAATCGCATTATATCACCCTCTTCTTTTGACTCTTGAAAACTTCCTTCACACCACACTCCAAGTAGTTCGCATTATAGGGTTAGTGCAACAATAAAAAATCCATGGGTTCTGCATGGGCACTAGTGCTATTGATACGTTTAAACATTAGCTACATCCACTGATGTTTCGTGAAGCAAAGAAATCCACTTGACATCGTAAAAGAGAAAATGCAAGAAAAATGGCAGAATCTGCCAAAACTAGAACAGTCTGTAAAGACGAATTTTTTCGGGGCACTTACGTTGCTCAGATCAAAAAACATAGAACGAAAAAGTTTCGGAATAAGCAAAAAAAGTTCCAGATCATTTTGATCTTTCTGGAATTTATACGATTTTTTAACGGTGGACAGCAGAAATCTCTTTACTGCGCAGAAATCCAAAATCAACTCCAACTTTCGCTATAAACTTTACTTGGCACAAATAATACATGAAAATAAAGATACAAAGGAGTTGCTACAGAAGTATACAACCTCTTGACTGATGACTACATCATACCTTGCTCTTGGGGTCTCCCAACGGGTGTGTAATTTCACACCATCAACGGTCAAATTCAGTCAAGCGGTGATCACATCCGCCATCCACTAACAAGTGGGAGACCCTAGCTGTTGAGTCCCATCAACTAACAGATTACGGGGAACACATATTATGATGTCATGGATGACTCTACCGTCGGTAAGATTCTTGCGAGTGGACAATTATTTTTCAATTCTCAATTCATTTTTTAAAGCTAGAGGCCGAGCTAACTCGCGAAAGGAAAACTATTCAAGTCGAAACATTCCTCGGCGCCTAGTACCGGAGACTCGAGTCCAAGTAAACATTTGTCCCCATTTTGCATTGGATGTGTTATATATCTGGATGTTGCACTTACGACATGAAGGTAAGACCTGCGAAACCGATTCGCCGGACTGAGAATTGCACGACTGTTGCAATACCTAGTTATTTCCGTGCCTACGACATGAAGAAAATCCCTACCGACGCGTTGGGTAACGTAAATTGGAACTGGAATTCAAATGAGTAAGGCCTCCGCGGCTCGAGTTGGATTACGCCGGGTATTTCCAAGCTAGGGCTTAGACACCCGGGTTTGAGATGGCTAACTATGTTTTCTCCCGAGTGGGATTAATTGGCCCCAAATTTTTGGATGAGCCAAGAATGTTAAGCCGCGTCCCTTGACTACGGACATAATACCTATTGTTCGCGAAATTAATAATAGACTTGAAATACTTTGGAGTCGTGTGTAGACTTTCTGCAGGTGGTTTAGTGAGGTATTGGATGACGCCGATAAATCTAAATCCTTGGTCGAGTCTTCGACTCCACCAAGCACTCGGGGGTTACTGGCGTGGGGATGCCCAATATGCCCCCACAATGAGGATACCGGATGCACATCAAGGACGGGAGCCTTCCAGAAGGCACACAGGAGTGTCAAGACCCAGGCCCACAAATCGATTACGCGGCGTGTGCTCCGTACTTCTAATTATCTTTACTATTAAGTTTGTTGTGGTGGTATGGTGTCACACTTCTCATTATTTACAAAGAAAATGCCACTGTTGTAACACACATTCTTTTAACCGTTTTGAGAGAGAAAAAATGGGAGGAGCTAGCATGCAACAGAGCTACCGTTTAACACCCACGGTCCTACCATTCTGTAGCATGAAGCGGTAGTTCCTAGACTTTCTCCACCAAAAACCACCGGACCACTCACCCATATTTATCTCTATCTTTATCTAATCTATCTCTATCTCTTGTTAGAAATAGATGTAACTGCCATAGACAGTTAGTAGTGCCCAAAGTCCGTACAGACGCCTACTGATGTACAGAGTCTATTCATCCCGAACAGTCGCACCTTTTCCACCTTTTCCTTTGTTACCGACATCCCGAACAGTCGGGAACCCTTGTATAAATACCCATGTTGATGATAGAAATCACACAGTTCATTCATTCACTTTTAGTCACAATACGTTATTAGCCACGCTAGCTCTGCCAAGAGCAATCACCGGAGAGAAGAAGGAAAGAAAGGTAAGAATGGCAAGAAACCTGCCAGCACTCGCTTCCCCTTCGGTTCGCTAGCTTCCGCCGGTCGGCTCGGCCGCGAGGCTGGCTTCCGCCGCCACGGCCACCGACGCCGTCCGCCGACCCCCCCCCCCCCCCCCCCCCCCGAGTATGTCTTCTCGCCGGGGTACGGTCCCATGCCGGACGCATACTTGCCTACTTGGACCTCCCGTCGCCGATGCCGGCACCAAGCGACGAGCACCCGTAGCACTACATGCCGCCAGGATATTACCCGTCCCTAGCTGCAATCGCCGCCACCGGCCGAAGAGACCGGCGCTCTCCCGCTGCCGCGCCGTTCGCCTTCGAGCACAAGGTCGAGGTCGAGCTCGAGGACGAGGAATCAATTGTTGCGGCTCCAGCCTCACCTCCGGCTCAGGCACCGCAGCTGGTTGGGCCACCAGCGCCGCCAAGTGGAGCTCCCCGCCTCCTGCGCCGATTCATGGCGGCCATGGCCGCTCGCCCCTCAAAACTCCTGAGCACGGGAGTCCAGCTCCCTGGGCTTCGGCATCCACCCCAACGCTGCGAGCAGCAGCAAGACGCCCTCCTCAGCCGAGCGGCCGTCCTCCTCCAATCACCGGTGATGTGGTCGACCGGCCATGGGAACCTCCGCCTGTGTTGGTCAATGGATTGGAGATTGAGATTCTATTCTTATCCTTTGGCAGCACAACTTGGTCGTACGTGGTTGCTAATCAACTAGCTAGTACTACTACTAGCTAGGCCCACGGCCACGTGCACACATCTGGCCACCAGCACTTGTGTAGCTGGGCTATCTCGTATACATAAGCATCGTAAATGGGTCAAAATTAATACTAGCAATATTACATGTTTTAGACCTACGGTAATTACATTATGTACACATTTATGTGTAGACCATACCGTGTCTACAAAAATGATTATATGTTCAATGTGTTTGCAATTGCTTTTGCAATCCCTATAACATATATAAATGGTACAATAATATTATTTTTGCAATTGAGATTTATTTTCTTGCAAATACATAAATATCAACTCACCATCAATAAAGTCTAAAAATGCCGAAATGGCACATAATGACTTAATTCGAATTGAATTGATATACACAAATTGTGAAGTGACTACCCTCAAAACGAGACGGACCTCATTTGTTGATATCTCAAATCGAGACGGACTCCAACTGTTGATATCTCGAAATAAGACGGACCTCATTTGTTGATATCTCAAAACGAGACGGACTCCAAATGTTGATATCTCGAAACGAGACGGACCTCATTTGTTGATATCTCGAAACGAGACGGACTCCAAATGTTGATATCTCGAAACGAGACAGACCGCATTTGTTGATATCTCATAACGAGATGGACATCATTTGTTGATATCTCGAAACGCGACAGACTCCATTAAAATGGTCATATCGCGAATTTCAAGTCTTCACTTGAACTCACAATTTTGCAAACTTTATTACATCACACCATGATGATTTAATTTACATACAAGTAAATTTACAAATCTCTGGTTCTCATTCATGTAGGACAAAATGACCGTCAAAGAATTTGAGGAGCTTGCGCTCGACGGACATAACTATCCTACATGGGCTATGGATGTTAAAGTTAGTCTTTCATCCCGTGGAATTGCAGCTGCACTCATACCACCTGAGGATCCTCCTCAGCAGGGAGTTGCACCATTAAATGAGCAACAAAAATATGGTGCCTTATACATTATAAGAAACCATATTCATCCAGATCTGAAGTCTGAATATTTAATGGAGGAATCTCCAAGCAATATGTGGCAAGAACTCAAAACTAGATATGAAAGGCAAAAGGCAGTTATACTACCTGAAGCTACTCATGAGTGGACCCATTTAAGACTCCAGGACTTCAAATCCGTCGGAGTTTATAATCATGAGGTTCACAAGATTTGTTCAAAGTTGCGCTTTTGCAAGAAGGAACCATCAAAAGTGGAGAAGATAGAAAAGACTCTATCAACTATGCTCCCCGCTGATAGGATCCTACAGCAACAATATCGTGCCAGGGATTACCAAGTTTATTCTGAACTTATACATGTGCTCCTCCAGGCAGAAAAACATGATGAGCTTCTTTTAAAGAATAGTCATCAACGCCCAGTTGAGGCTGCCCCTCTACCTGAGGTACATGTAAATTTTCAGAAGAACACGAAGTTCAATGGTTCTTTCAAAGGCCATAACAAGAACTTTAAGGGTAAACATAACGGCAACCGCAACAAGAACAACAAGCCACATAATTTAGACAAGGGAAAGGGCATAGCAAAGAACAAGTTTGATAAAACTACTCTTTGCGAGAAATGTGGATGCTACAAGCATGCCACCAAAAAATGTCGCACCCCAAAACATCTAGTAAACCTCTACCTGCAATCCATGTGACGTAACAGGCCAGCTCAAGGAGCAAGATATGAAGCACACTTCAATCTTCAACCTGGTAATAACATGGAAGCCAGATGTTCGCGAGATGTTCAAGTAACACAAAGCAACACCGAAGGACTCCATTTACCACAGGACTCCAAGGACACGGAGGATATGATGATCGAATACGCCTCCAACGACGTGTTCGGAGACTTTGACTAGTCAATCAACTCCATTAGATAATATTACATCCATCAGATTGTTGTAATAGAAATATATTATTGTTGTTGTTGTCGTCACCCTATATTGTAAAGCACAATATATTGTATCAGCACTTTGATATCAATAAATTTGTATGTATTCTATATATCTTGGAAAGGTTTTTATTACTGAAAATTCTACATTTCAATATATAGATTTCTACGGGAGTCAATCCAAATGGAAGAGGAAATGTGCCTTGTGGATAGTGGCACCACAAACTCTATACTTAGGGAAATAAAGTATTTCCAAACTTTAAAAAAGTTAAATGGAGATATTTTAACTATCGCCGGACGCGATGCGGTAATTGTTGGCACTGGACGTGCCATATTTACCCTCCCCATGGGTACACAAATTATAATTGAGGATGCTTTATTGTATCCCGATTCAACTCGTACCCTCATAGGTTATAGAGATATCCGCAAAAATGGTTTTCACATTGAAACCCATGAAGACAACAAGGAGGAATTTCTCCCCTTTACCAAAGACAACGGATATGGCAAACAAATATTTGAGAAAATTCACTCTTTATCATCTGGATTGTACTACACATACATAAAACCCGTAGCACACGTTGCATATAAGGTA
Organism: Alopecurus myosuroides; assembly: GCA_028641055.1. Lineage (NCBI taxonomy): Eukaryota > Viridiplantae > Streptophyta > Magnoliopsida > Poales > Poaceae > Alopecurus > Alopecurus myosuroides. The sequence continues at coordinate 2,891,520 of CM054058.1, forward strand.
ATTTTTCAGAATGTCAATGCATTCCAAACTTGGCATGATCGCCTTGGTCATCCCGGTATCGGGATGATGAGAAAAATTATCTGCAATTCCAATGGTCATGACTTAAATGAAGCTAAATTCCCACAATCTTCGGATTTTATGTGCACCGCATGTGCTACTGGGAAACTCATTTTAAGACCCTCCTATCTTAAAATTCAAGCGGAACCACTACAATTCCTTGAACGCATTCAAGGTGATATTTGTGGTCCTATCCAACCATTATCTGGACCTTTTAGGTATTTCATGGTTCTAATTGACGCATCTACACGATGGTCTCATGTGTGCTTATTATCCACACGAAACCATACATTTGCCAAAATAATGAGACAAGTTATTAAATTACAAGCTCATCATCCTGAGAATCGAATTAAATCAATTCGAATGGACAACGCTGCTGAATTTTCCTCGCGTGCCTTCAATGATTATTACATGGCCCTAGGAATTGAAGTTCAACACTCGGTCCTATATGTCCACACACAAAATGGATTGGCAGAATCTCTAATTAAGAGAATTAAACTCATTGCACGACCCTTGCTAATGAATTGCAACTTACCAACTTCATGTTGGGGTCACGCAGTTTTACACGCTGCTGACTTAATTCAATTGCGACCAACTGCATATCACAGCACTTCCCCTCTGCAATTAGTACGTGGAAATCTACCAAATATTTCCCACCTGCGTAAATTCGGATGCGCCACTTATGTGCCGATCTCACCACCGCAGCGTACATCCATGGGCCCACATAGGAAATTGGGGATCTATGTGGGGTACAAATCACCGTCGATAATCAAGTACCTTGAACCCCTCACAGGGGATTTATTCACAGCCCGTCACGCTGATTGCATCTTCAATGAGGACCATTTCCCGACATTAGGGGGAGACATCAAGTACCAAAAAGAATGCCCGGAAATCGATTGGAATGCCCAAGGCATTTCCTCCTCTGATCCACGTACTCAAGAAACTGAACTTCAAGTTCGGAAAATAATTGATTTGCAACACATTGCAAATAACCTGCCAGATTCATTTACTGACTATAAAGGTGTTACAAAATCCTATAATCCTGCCAAGAATGCGCCTGAAAGAGTGGAGGTACCAACAAAAACCACTCAACCCCCTGTTCAAAGGAAGAGGGGGAGAAGTACGACTATAGAACAGGATTCAACTTCTCGCAAGCAACAAAGGAAACAGAGGAAGAAACCCTCTGAACCAGTAAATGTAAATCAACCTAGCGTTGATAATCATCAAATGGGTAATGAACACCCAGTGGAAGGACAACCTCCACAACCCAGCTCAGTTGTGCACTCAATGACTGGGACATCGGAAAACCCTGGCTCAATCGTATTGGGAAATCACGAACAGTCAACAAGGGTAAATGAAATTTCCACAAACTATATAGATTCTGGAGAATCTTACAATCGTAAGTCTACAATTGTCGACATATATTTCTCAACTACAGTTGCAAACAACCTTCTAAATGATCATGATCCAAAGACCATGGCAGAGTGTGAGAAACGCTCCGACTGGCCTAAATGGAAGGATGCAATCCAAGTAGAATTAGCCTCGCTCAACAAACGAAAGGTATTCACTGAAGCAATACCTACACCTCCCAAAGTTTTTCCTGTGGGATTCAAATGGGTTTTCATCCGTAAGAGGAACGAAAACAGTGAGGTGGTGAGATATAAAGCAAGGCTTGTAGCCCAAGGTTTCACGCAGAGACCAGGCATTGATTTCAATGAAACATATTCTCCAGTAATGAGTGGTATTACTTTCCGATATCTTATTTCAATGGCAGTACAAAATCGTCTATCTATGCAGTTGATGGACGTAGTGACCGCTTACCTTTACGGATCACTTGATTCGGACATATACATGAAGGTTCCTGATGGAGTCTCAGTCCCGAATCCAAACGCAAAACGCAACACATATTGTGTAAAACTAAATAAGTCTTTATACGGCTTAAAACAGTCGGGACGCATGTGGTACAACCGACTTAGTGAGTTCCTTTTGAAAAAGGGATACTCCAATAATAATGATTGTCCATGTGTTTTCATCAAAAAGTCCGCGACCGGATTTTGCATTATTTCAGTGTACGTTGATGATCTAAACATCATAGGCAACACACATGATATTGATGAAGCACGCAATCATCTAAAGACGGAATTTGAGATGAAGGATTTGGGTAAAACCAAATTTTGCTTGGGATTGCAACTCGAGGACCTTGCCTCAGGTATTTTGGTTCATCAAACCGCCTATATCCAGAAAATATTGGAGAAATTCAATATGGACAAATCCTATCCATCAAAAACTCCCATGGTTGTTCGATCTCTAGACGTAGAGAAAGATCAATTTAGACCAAGGGATGATGGAGAAGAGATACTGGGATCAGAAGTTCCATATCTCAGTGTTGTTGGAGCGCTCATGTATCTTGCAAATTGCACCAGGCCTGATATTGCATTTGCAGTGAATTTACTAGCTAGACATAGCGCAGCTCCTACTAAACGCCATTGGGCAGGAGTTAAGAATATCTTTCGATATCTCCAAGGCACAAAGGATCTTGGCCTATTCTTTCAATTTCATAAAAATCTAGACATTGATATGATTGGGTATACTGATGCTGGCTATTTATCAGACCCCCATAATGCCAGATCACAAACCGATTTTGTGTTCCTACACGGTGGGACAGCCATCTCATGGAAGACTTCCAAACAGACTCTAGTGGCTACATCCACCAATCATTCTGAAATAATTTCATTATATGAGGCATCACGCGAATGCGTGTGGCTTCGCAGAATGATAAACCACATACAACAATCGTGTGGTAAAGGTTCAATCGAATCTCCAACCATTATCTATGAAGATAATGCTGCTTGTGTTGCTCAGATGCAAACGGGTTACATAAAGAGCAATATCACTAAACATATTGCACCTAAATTGTTTTATCCTCATGAATTACAAAAGAATGGGGATATAAACATCTTGCAAGTTAAATCATGCGATAATCTCGCTGACCTATTCACCAAGTCTCTACCAGCTTCAACATTTGAAAAATTTGTTCATGGAATTGGTATGCGACGACTTCGTGATCTGCAAGGATCAGGAGTATCTCTCTAAACTATATAACCCATTCAAACATTATATTACACTCTTTTTCCCTTTTATGAGTTTACTCACATGGTTCTCATCAAGGTTTTTTATGAGGTAATATCAACACAAGAATATATGTCATACCTCCTATTTTCCCCACCGGGGTTTTTAACGGACGTATATAAGACATATTAATTGTCATCTAAACTTAACAATGAGTTTTATCCTTTCGAGGTTTTATCATATAAGTTATAAAAGAGACAATGATCATTATATGTTGTATCATTTCTCCTTAATTTTCCCACTGGGTTTTTAAAGGGAGTTTTCACAACATATCAAATACTATTCTCCTCATATTTTCCCCATAGGGTTTTTGGAGGAGTAATTATCAATATCAAAGATCATCAAGACTACATGGAATATTCTCAAGATTATACAAGGAATACAAGACATACAAGACCTACGTAGCTTTGTGCAAGGGGGAGTGTTAGAAATAGATGTAACTGCCATAGGCAGTTAGTAGTGCCCAAAGTCCGTACGGACGCCTATTGATGTACAAACGTCTATTCATCCCGAACAGACGCACCTCTTCCTTTGTTACCGACATCCCGAACAGTCGGAAACCCTTGTATAAATACCCATGTTGATGATCAATGAAATCACACAGTTCATTCATTCACTTTTACTCACAATATCTCTAACCCAAATTGGTTCCTTATTCTGCCAAACTCTGCATTAGGTCGTCCACTTCGTCCACCGTCCTCATCGCGCTTGGTTATTCTCTTCGCTCGCCCCGCTGGCCGCTGCGACCAAATGGGCCAAGCTCAACAAATCTGCCAGGGACTCTCTCGGCGCCTCCTTCCTCCCTCTCTCCTGTCAACCGCTCCCGGATTCAACCAGATGAGAGTTGCCGACCCCCTGGCCTCTACGACACGATCGTCGCCGCCATGGCTTCCTCCATCGCATGCGGGAACCGCATCTCCACCTCGCTCTGGCGCGCGCCCCCTTCCCCAAACTCACCGCACCCGATTAGTAGGGGCGGCGCGCAACGCATGAGCACGTCGGGCAGGGAGCCAAGAGATCATGCTTCTCCATGAGAGGAGCAGCGTGTCCTCTCATGCGGTAGGGCTCGAGGATGAGGAGCCGCACGTACGCTCCCGCTGTAGGTGTCGAGGTCCGACGTATCTGGTCGTCCTCTGTACACGCCAGTCTCGCCTCCGGAACGACACTGATGGATGGTGTGCGAATGCAGGCGAGTACATCACCGAGCGAGCGCACGCCAATTTGGGAGACGCGTGATTATCCTTGCACATACTTCATCGGATCCTACTACTAAGGTATGGCACAATCACCCCTGATCCATAAATACCGCAGCCCCAAATCCTAAATCTGAATTGTACTACCTTCATGGTCGGTTGCTAGGCTTTTGAAACCGCATCCGAGTTTGAAGGGTGGCTGGACGCTTACAAGCCTCCCCCTACTTCATTGAGCACCCCGTGTACCTCCTTGGTAGCCATAGGGGCAAGGATCAGTCGCCAGCTACTGATGCACTAAACTGCTTCTGCTGTTCATGACTTCTAATTATATAGTAAGCATGATTCACATCTGTTTACTGTGATAAAATTGTGCTCATGTATTCTGAATACAATTACTTATCAAGTTGTATTTGATCCACAACGACGATTATGTGTTTACTTCTGGAATTTTGTGAATTTGTGGCCAAGCAATTGTGAACTTTTACTCCTATCCTTATTTAAGAACTTCAATAATTTCCTTTTTAATATTACTTTCATATTTGCATTATTATATAAAGTCTTTGGTATAGTTCTGTACACCAACAAATACATGTGTGGTTTGGAAAATTTTATTCAGAAATTAGTAATAATTGTACAGTATAATTTTGGGGTTCTGCACGGCGACAGCCTGGGGGCCATATCGACGGGTGACGGCAGCTTCATCGAGCGGTACTTCAGTGTCTTTCTTCTCCACAAGACGGTTGCTGTGAATGTTACACAAGACGGGAGGGGTCAGAGAAGAAACCAAGATTGTCTCTACTGATCCGGCAAGCAGCAAGCTGGTGAGTTTCTTGATACTTCGACCTCTTATTTGTGTCCAACTATATATAAGCATGATTGATTCATTTCCTGCATCGTATATCAATGCGATAATGGGTGCTTTCAGTCTATTACTCGCTGCATGAAGGTCAAGGTTTCTTCGTTATCTGGATCATTTAGCTACAAGAGGATGCTGCCATTTCTCATGAAGAATGTTGAGTCAACTGCTCTGCTCAGCATATTGTGATCTTGCACACTTTATTTAGAGTTTGGTTTTCTTAAAGTGTGTTATTTGTTATTTCAGATGGAAGAAGACGGGACCAAGTTTGAAGAGTGTCTGAAGAGAGACAGATAACATTAGACAGAGTGGTAGAAGAATGCAATAGAGCTGAAGTTGATTCAGTGGCTGAAGTCAATCTGGCCTCTCACACGTCCCTTTCTTCTCTGTCCTTCGAATCTCTCCATATTTCACATTCTAATCACGCTGAAATACTTTTTTTTTCATCAATTAGTGAATCTGTCCACGATTGATTATGCAGGAGTGCAGGTGTACTTAACGCCAATTTGAAGCAGATCGGGCGGCACGGCAAGGCTGTTGACTGTAGAACTGTAGCAGATCTACACAACATCTATTCTCCTACCTCTTAATTCATTAGAGAACCATGTAACAGGCTTGGTCTGATTACTACATTTTGAAGTTTTGATCAAGATAAAGTTGGCTATGAATTAGATTATTTTACTCATATCGTTTATCTGTAATACCATATCTAGGACAATGATGTTACTTGGTTGTATTAGGTGGAGTCTGCAAGAGTTGGCTACTATGTATATGTCATGGATCAACCAATGTAGTTAACCTATACTTCTTTCCTGTCACGTTTATGCTGATCGTAGAGTTTTTCGAATTGTATCCTGCAGGTTTGCACTTGCTTATATTGATGGTCTTAGATGTACAATCATACATCTGTACAATTTATCATGTTAATCAGTAATATTAGTCATATGGTTTATGTTCTTCCACGGTCGAGACGGTATATAACATTGATTATTGTGCAATTTTCTACTATGTACGATTTATTCATATATGGGAAATATCTTGCATAATATCTTATAGTTACTTGGAATCTTAAAATAATGGAAAGTGTTGTCCGCAGATATAATTATTTATTGTTACTCTCTACCTTGTCTCATATACTACCTCCGGTCCAATAAAAGTGTCGTGAGATCACCCCTAAGCTGGTGCAAATTTCTACAGACCTCACGACAGTCTTTATGGATCGGAGGGAGTAATATTCATCCATGTAGCATCTTTTCCCTGGAGAAAATGGAGTTGATTAACTGGTTGAGATTATCAAGGTGAAAACCTTTATTACATCTTTATTTATTTCCCCCCTTGAACATTATTCCATGCAGCATTCGAAGGATTGAAAAGAAGCCGTATTAATTTGCTACCTCCTAGGAGCATAGGACACCATCACTTTTAACAGTAATATTTGTAGAACGGATTATCCCTTTTTATTGTTTGCTGCTATGTAACTTTAAATAACTGTAAACATACTAATGTTTCCCTGATTGTGCATGCTGAATATTACCAGGTCGCGTCTACACCCACTGCTTGCATGATTGTTTCCTGTGAGAGCAAGAGTACAACCCTTGTGATCTGAATATGCATGCCTATTTCATGGGCGTATATCAGAATATGTGCTTGCATCTTCCCAAGTTCCACCAAGGTTTTATGGGGGACACATGAACTGAAGGAGCAGTTCTACAACGGTTTCATGCTGTTGTATAATGAAAACGAACGACTAAGACGCGTCTTGGGCCAGGATTGAGGCATGGCTGCAGGCAAGCATGACAAGCTCCTCTTCCAAGTCAAACCTTTTCTTTTTGGAGTGGCAGCCAGTTCAGGTTTATCAACAGACTGGGATGATGATACATTACATTGTGTTTGGTTGCATTAGTACTCATGAGGGTGTTAACATGCAAGTTTTACAGAAGTGCATATACTATTCAGAATCTATGTACTACTTGAGGTTGTTTTAAATTTTAGGAACTTAAATATGTCAACTTTTATACTTTGAAGTTACAAACAAATGAATATTGTTTTCCGTCATTGTTTGCAATATAGTTCTGGAAGCACTTGATTAATTGAGTGCCTTTTTCTTGCCAAATACAATTGAGTGTTAGAATTTTTCTAATTTATTATGTGAACATTGGAAGAGATATTTAGAACAATAAATACATATTGTAACCGCCAATTGAGTGTCCTACATGTTATATGGACAATTGGCTTTCTAATATGGATGAACCTATGTCATGGAATCCACAACGGTTACATTCCAAAGAACTGTAACCAGAAACATGTTAAGGACCGATATGCGCATATGGATAAACATAAAAAATGAGAACTATTTAAAAGTAGTGATTCATTTACTTGCACCCCATAGCAACGCACGGGAATTTAACTAGTGATTATTATGCGCACCGCGTGTTTGTTTGCTCTTCCTCGTGCCGTGACGAGGCTTGTCCTCCTAGTTCTAAAACTGTAGCCTCTATTCTTAAACGGAAAAGACGAGAGGTGTCCTCCTAGTTCAGCAACATTCCCATCTCAACAGCAAGATCCAGTCGAGCAGCCGATCCTTGCTGCCGGCCAATTTGCTCTTCATTTTTACTTCTAGGACCGGCAACGCCGACCAGATTCTAGCCGTCCGATTTCCGGTTGCACCATCGTGATTCCAGCGAGCTATCCGGGATATCTCGGGGGTGATGTGGACCGGGAGATATTTCTGTTAGGAGTTAATTAATCTTGTAATTAAGGTTAATCCTTGTTGTAAACCGAACGTACGGAATCGCTCTAGGCAACCATCGCGTCCACTCCTCGCAACCCCTCGAACAGACGCAACTCTTCCTCGCGTCTGTTCCCCTTGTATTAATATTGTGATCATCAATGGAATAGAGCAGTTGTTGGAATCATTAACTTTTCATCCTATAACAATTTCCTCAAGATTCGCGTTAGCCTCGCTACGCAGCCACGTCGCGTAAAAGAAAGCTTTTTCTAGGTGCGATTCCGTGGTGGTGCGGCGTCGCTCTCTGGCAGCCACAGCCTTTTGCCCCGTCAAAGGGTGACGATTCCTCTTTGTTATCTTATTTTTATTCGATCACAAGCCTTTTATTATACGAGCAGGAAGACTCTGTTTTTAATAGGCGAAGTATCCAGTGAAAACTTCAATTCAGTGCAAATCTGAAAACTTCCTGCGTTAGTCGTCGGATCGTGAACAAACGTTTCAGATCACAGGTGGGAAGCACCCCGGCCACTTAAACGTAATTTCTAGGAACCCCCTACATTTCTAACCAAGCACTTGTCCCTATTTTGCATTTAACCCCCTATATGTCACCCACCATCGACTCATCTTCCATCTTCCGTGTGTGTAGACACCGGCCGTGAGCACGGGATCTTTGCGGGCCTTCGGCCGGACACCATGGAGACTCTCCGTTGAGTCCATTAAGATCAAACGCCGCCACCGGCCCTCATCTAGACGCCCTTGCCGCTCCATCTCCGCCCATGGCTTCTCCCTCCACACTGTCTGCCGTCCTTGGCGACATCTGTGTTGGACGTCCTTGCCGCTCTATATCCTCGCATTCGCTGCCTGCTAAAGAATTTCATGTGTTGTATGATTTTGAAGTCGGATTTGTGCCAATATTTTGCTTGGATTGCTGTCATCTGCATTCTGAATATCATAGCTATAGAAACTGTAATTGTGGAGAAGCCCAGATTGCAGTTAGTAGGTAACCTGAATTGTATCTTTGAAAGATGAAGTATTTAGCTTCCTGTGTATTTGTGATCAACTCCAACATTCTATACAACAACAAAACTGCAACATTCATGTACAACCTACAACTTCACAAAGGAGGAGGTACAGGTAAAACTGTGTCGCAGTCTGCAGTACTTTGATGCCAGGAGAGGAAGCGGCCAGCGCGCCGATTCGCCGTCGCCAGGGGAAGCAAAGCCGCTGCTGAATCTTCGACGGGCAGGGGTAGCCCCGGGGTCACCGTTCCACGTTGCAGTGCAGCAATCGCCAAATCGTCGTCGCGCGGGGGCGGCGCACATACCGCCGAGTCGCTACGGCACTGGGACAGCGCCATGGCAGAGGATTTGGTGTCGGGTGGGGATAACGATGCAGTTCGCCGTCGACTTGCCGCAGAGGTCGCCGGCGGGGCAGTTGCATCTCCGTTCAGATGGGCGGCGCTGGAACATAATCCCAAAGTAAATGGATTGATAGGAGGGGTTACGTGTAAGATAGGATTAAGTGGCCGGTTAGTAAACCCACGTCAGATCTGTGCCGTGCGTTCTTAATCGGACGATTCAGGAAGAAAGTTTCCAGATTTGCACCGAATTGGAGTTTTCACCGGATACTTCGCCTTTTTAATATAATAATGTTCATTGAAGCTGTTGTTATTGAGCGTTTTATTACAAATATTTTGCTTTCACAAATAGTCACCAGAGGCACGTGATAGATTCTGCCGTTTCGTTTTCGGATGTTTCTTTGGATCCTTTGGAATCACTTTTCTAATTTGGAAGATAAAGTTGTGTTCTATGGAATATACTTTTGCCACCCTTTTTCTACGGTGTTATTATATGGTATGCTTGCGTTTTGGGATGGGCATCCGCAGTGTTTGAAACTGAAAGACAAGTTATCAGAACATTGTGCTGCCAGAAGGAAGTAAATCAGTTTGGGCGGAACCGGTTCCGCCCATAGTCGATTTCCCGTGAGCGAGCCAAATATACGGTTGAGGAAAAAAACAAAGGTAGGTATCTTTATCCGTGTTGTACTACACCTTTCGGGAGTTTTCAAATTCCGAAAAGGAATATAAAGAATTTCGTATGCATGTAGAGTAACATCATTTACTAATTTTAGATTTCTGTCTCTAACTTGCGAATATAATTTTCCAAGTTTTTTTTGGAACTTTGTCGGTTAATATAGCCTAATGCCGTTTCCCTGTTTTGATCATCACTCTGGGACCTGAGATGAACCCAAATTGACTATTAACTTAGCATATATATTCCCGTTCCAAGTTGGCGCATGGACAAACAAGAAGGTAAGTTTGGCTTTGCTGTGTGCTCAAGTTTTACCACAAGTGGCGACGCCTGACCAAATTTTGGCTTGGAGGTAACTGACAGACTGGGACTCATGGCTGCGGCATCCCAACCTTGTGCCGCTGCAATCATTCTTTCAGGCCAAGGAGGAGCGGCCTCTGGTGTATGACTACCAGCCCAATGGAAGCCTACACTCTCTCATCCATGGTAAGCTGATGGTTTGCTTCACTGAATCTGATCAGTATTTGGCTTCCTAGTTGATAATTACGCTAGACTGGATTGCTGCAATTATGTTTGAATGTGCAACACTTGTGGAATACTATTAGAGTGGGCTAGGCTGACATTATTTTTCAGACTAGACAATGTTAAATACTAACATGGCAATCAGTTGAGCTTCAGAAGACTGGCCATGTGGAACTCTGGCAGCAGAATGATTGTACCTCGGGTGGATCTATTTAGCTCTAGCAGCAGAATGAGTGTGTTACGATAATTACGCCATGCTGGATCATAGACGACACGGAGACACGATATTTGTTAACGCAGTTCGGCGCTTAACGCCTACATCTGCGGGGCATGACTACGGGCGCACCTCCCCAAAGATACCGCAACGGCCACCCTAGGCGCCGGCACAAACCGCCGGCTCCCCCTGCGTGCCTATTGCTATCAAGTCGTCGTGGTTACATTGTGTGGCACCCCCCCACATTATATGAGAGGCCAACGGGTACAAGAGTTCGACTCCAATACTACTCGTACCTAGCCACACCTAATACAACTCCAAGTCCTAACGTAACTCCTTCGTACAAATATTCGACATAAATACAACAAACTCCACCTTGGCGAATATGCTCCACCACCTTGAGTTCATTCAAGCGTCAAACTTCCATGTACTCCGGACCTGGGTTGTCTACTTTGTACCTTACTGAGAGCAACCCGACGAGTCTGCCGCAGACCGGCCGCCTCCGTGGAACACGGTTGCTATTCCCGCAACTCCAGTCTCCATGACTCCACCTGCAATAGTACTCCCTCGCAACTTGTAAAGATGCGAAGATGTCCTCTGTCCCATCATCACGGTCACCTTATCTTCCATGATTCTCATGGTCTTCTTATTCCGATCACAACGGAATATCATACCACCATCATGAAGAACTCCAAGCAAAATTAGATTCCTCTTCAGCCCTAGCACATGCCTGACTCCCCGAAGCACTCGCTCTACTCCGTCAAACATCTTGATTTTGATGTCACCTACTCCAGCAACACGGTGGCCCGTGTCATCTACCGTGTAGACTGTATCAAGCTGACCAGACTTGTACGAAGAGAACCACTCTCTATTGGGCGTCGCATGAAAAGAGCTAGCTGAATCCAACATCCACGCTTCACCTTTAGTTGACCGTCTATCTGACACTAAGAGAACATCGCTGTCCGAGTCACCACTTTGAGTTACTACATTAGCACTTGATCCACCACCGAGATCTGTACAGTCCTTCTTGATATGTCCCCACTGCTTGCACTTGTAACATTGCACCTTCTTCTTTTTCCTGTTCTTCCCCACCTCATGTCCTTTCCTGCTTGACTCACCCTTGACCAGCAAACCAACACCGTGAGAGACTTCCTCCGCGTTGTTCTTCTTCCTCATATCATAGGATAATAACGCCGCGGTGATATCCTCAAGCTGAACGGTCTCCTTGCCGTACGCCAACGTAGTGATCAAATGCTCATAGGACGGTGGCAACGAACAAAGAAGGAGAATCACCCTATCCTCGTCGTCAATCTTCACACTCAGACGTGCTAGATCCGTGACAACCTGATTAAAGGCATTCATGTGCTCCACAAGATCCGACCCTTCCTGCATCTTTAGCCTATAGAATTTCTGCTTCAAATACACCTTGGTCGTTGCAGTCTTGGACATAAACTGACTCTCCAGCTTCTCCCAAATCTTCTTCGGCGAATGCTCATCCATCACATGATACATGACCTGGTCCGACAGACACAACCGTATGGTCCCGGCTGCTTGCATCTGCAACTCCTCCCAGTCATCATTGTCCATCTTAGCCGGCTTGACATCCCGCAACACCTTCAAGCATCCCTGTTGTGCCAACATATCCTTCACCCTCGTCTGCCATAGCGCGAAGTTTCCAGTCCCATCGAACTTTTGCACTTCAAACTTGGTACCCGATGGCGCCATGATCTACAGCTGACTGGCGAAGAATAACTTCCGCTCAACCTCCAATGTCTTGCTTTGCCTTGATCGTCAATGCCTTATAATGAACTGCCGATGTATCACAGATCCAAATTCCACCGATAATTTGCCACGATCTATCAAGAAACGTCGCCCCACACTCGTCCCCCTTAAGAAAGCCGTGGAACTTTTACCGTAACAACCAGGTCCTGCTCCACCTTTGTCTTAACTCGCAGATCGTTTTTCTGTGCGCCTCTGGCCTCGGTCACCTCACCTTTTATTGCGTCAAGTATCAGCCTTTCTTTTCCTAGTCTGCCACGAAAATCGAGTCCTAGTAGTGTGCCGTATCCGAACTTGGCTCCAATTCCATCAGCCACGTTCGGCTCCAATTCCATCATCCACGAGCCCACATGCATGCGGCCGAATAAATAATTCCAAACCTTACGTACATGCACCCTGGACACACCATGGATTAGCACTAGTCCATAAATCCTGCACAAACACGCAATGATTGCCTGCATGCATCAGGAGATCTGCTGCCACACGACTTCATCCGTCCATGTCGCGGAGAGTTTCCTTACTCGATTCCGTTCACCTCGGAAAATACCGACGGCCAACCTCTCACAATTTCTTGATTCTCGCCAGCGATCCCTCACCTGCCCTGCCGCGCGTGCTTGCCACGCTGACCCTGCCGCGACAGTCACCACCTCGCGCATCATCCGTGCACGAGCCGTGTGCACCATGGCCACCCGCATCGTCGACACAACTCGTCTGCAGTGCCACGACGCCGCCTGTGTGCAACACCAAGCGCATCTTTCTGATGCTCTCTCGCTCCGATCTATTCGGTCGTCCTCCACGTCTGGTCGCCGATCTGATCGCGAGCCGAAGCGCCGCCTCCACGACGTCTTCCTCGGCCGCTATGTCGGTCCGATTGCCACGTCTAGCCGATCTCTACCGGTTTGCAGCCCATCGAACGGTCCAGGCCTCCTGCCCGAAGTGTCCGACACCACCGACCGCGTCCGCGGTTGCCGCCATGCTCCACCTTGTGCCTATCGGACGTTTCCAGACGCCCGTCGAGCATGAACCTCGTACCTCCAGATGATCTTCCGCATAGCCTCGACCAGGCTCTCATATCACTTGTTACGATAATTACGCCATGCTGGATCATAGACGACACGGAGACACGATATTTGTTAACGCAGTTCGGCGCTTAACGCCTACATTTGCGGGGCATGACTACGGGCGCACCTCCCCAAAGATACCGCAACGGCCGCGCTAGGCGCCGGCACAAGCCGCCGGCTCCCCCTGCGTGCCTATTGCTATCAAGTCGTCGTGGTTACATTGTATGGCACCCCCCACATTATATAAGAGGCCAACGGGTACAAGAGTTCGACTCCAATACTACTCGTACATAGCCACACGTAATACAACTCCAAGTCCTAACGTAACTCCTTCGTACAAATATTCGACACAAATACAACAGAGTGTACTATTAGAATGAGTGTACTCTGGCAGCAAAATTTCTAGTTGTGCTAATTAGCTCAACAAATTCAAATCAATTGCAGGTTCAAGGTCATCCCGACAAAATCACTTCACTAGGCGTCATGCGTGAAGATAGCTGAAGATATAGCACAAAATCACTTCACCGACAACCATTTGTCATTCCTTTTGGAATCATCAGAAGTCAAAGACGATGATGCATATAGAGGACCGGAAAATATGAACTCCAACAGAAGGCTTTCCCCCAAATCAGATGTCTATGCTTTTGGCGTCCTGCTCCTCGAGCTCCTTAGCGGTAAGACACCACTTGAGCACTCGGTTTTGGCGGCAACAAATCTGCAGACCTAGGCTCTGTCAGCAAGGGAAGACGATAGAGTGGACAATGAGCGCATCTCGATGATTGTTGACATTGCATCGGCTTGATTTCGGTCCTCCCCGGAGAATCGGCCAAGTGCCAGACAAGAAGCACGGCCACGAAGCCAGAGCGAGGACTCGCCAACGCACTTGGAGGCGCCGAACTCGCACTCGACATGGCGCTGCTGCCGCCGCGGCGCGCCTTGGAGAACGCGGAGATGCGAACGGCCACCTCCTCTTCCCCATCAAGCCCCAGGACGTTAACGGACATGCCAATCGGTCTCGCCGTCGGCAGCCGTGTCTCGCCGATTCGGCCATGCCGCGGAAGCTCTCAGACTCGAGCACCAAGACGGCGGGGCTGCGGGTCGGCGAGAGCTCGCTGGAGGCGAGCAGGCTCCTCCGGTAGAATTCCGGGGGCGAGAGCTCATCGAGGCTGCAGGCCGTCCGTCGCATTTGTCCAGGGAGAGCGCTCGCGCTCGCCACCGTCCACCACTTCACCTCTGCCTCGCGCTGGGCGCTCGCTTACTCCTGCAGTTGCAAATTCCCATGGGTTTGGGGTTTCTTTGCTAAAATACCAAGCCGGCCGCGCACATCTGCTCGGACGTGGCAGCCACGTTTCGCGTCCACAGCTAATTTGTATGAGTTTGCTCCGGTCAAACAAGTTCATGTATAATTTTATTCACTTTTGCAAGTTTGTGTATGTATTTGCTTCAACCTCGCAAATTTGTGTACCTCGGGTGCTAATACCTCTTTCTGTATTATACTATACTAGCAGTACGCCTAGTGTGCTCCATGTTAAGCTAAGTTTTTCTTTTTTGTGCTCCATGGCGATGAGGGCGTGGCGAGGAAAACGATAAGGTGGAGGAGAAGGAGAGCCGCGAGATGAGGTGAGTGTGGCCTATATGCGCCACGGTTTATGAAGCCCGGCGTGGGAGGAGGTGAGGGGTGTCTATTTACGCACTACAGAAAAACGGAGGTCGTCGGTGTAGGCCAAATTGCCGTCAGCGTATTAAAAACTGTCGGCGTAGGGCTGCAAGCCATCGGTATAACTCTCCCTATGCCGACGGCTTCGCCATCGGCATATCAATTCTAAAAAAAAAGTTATTTTCCAATTTTTTAAATATTTTTAAAAACTTGTTTAATTATTTTCCAAAATTTTCTACTTAACCACACACTTAATCTGGTCAAACTACTAAATCTAGACAAACTTTGCATTCGTTCACCCATCCTTAAATTAGTCCATCCTAAGCACGCTTAATATTTGAGTTCCTTTCAAATTAGGTTCCGAATAAGATGTTAGAACTTATTGATATTAGTATCATATCAATCATATTAACCTTTGTGGCATGATGATACACTTTTTTATTGTTAGAATTCCAAATTTTATTGGAATAAAATAACAATGATTATGTAATATTTTTTTTGAATAAATAAACATAAATGAATTTTTACTATATTTTTCTTTTTAATTTAATATGGAATAATTAATATCTTTAAATCCGTAAATCTAAATTTGAAAAATAAAATGTCTAGGTTGATTAGAAAAACGCGAGGAATTAAAATGTGACATCCATATCATAGAAACATTCATATTTTTAGAAAATTTGACCTCTTTTGATGAATAGTCATGACGACCATTTTGACCTTTTTTGTAAAAAAATAAATAAAGTGAAAAAAGCTCAAAAAGAGATTTCCTCTAGCATGGAGTCCTTTTATGTGTACTAGTTACTATAAAAAAAATGATAAATTTGATTTTTAACAAATTGTTCAAAAAGATCTTCACAAAAAGTTCTATTATGTATAAACATCTATAAGTTTCAAGCCAAATGACCAAATTATGGCAATTTACATGGTATAGTTTGTGATATAACTCTCATATCTGACAAATAGGTGTATCTTGGTACAGAAAACAATCGTTCCGAAGGGATTTTTCAAATTATTTAAAAAATATCATTTTCCTTTTTCTATGTGGCAAAACTGACTTTTTTATGAACCAAGTATAACAAATATTGTGCAAAATGATAGCCATCTAATTCTAATAAAGAGTAGTCCACACTTTATGGATAATCACGAAATCTGAGTTTTTTCTTGATTTCTATCTAGTTTGATACGACATCTCCTATGAGTGCTACATATATTCTTTTCCATGCTGCTGATGCTTTCAACCCTAGTTTAGGAGGGTTCTGAAGCTCTCCTCGGCACCCTGGCGGGAGGGGAAATCATCACCGGAGGGCTCTACAGCACCATGCTTGCCTCCGGAGTCATGCGTAAGTAGTTCATCCTTAGACTAAGAGTCCATAGCAGTAGCTAGATGGTTGTCTTCTACTCTATATGCCATCATGTTTATATCTTGTGAGCTGCCTAACATGATCAAGATCATCTATCTATAATGCTACATGTTGTATTTGCTGCGATCAGATGAATATTGAATGCTATGTCAAGTTGATTATAGATCTATATTTTATATGTTATTTGTGATCTTGCATGCTCTCCGTTACTAGTAGAAGCTTTGGCCAAGTTGATGCTTGTAACTCCAAAAGGGAGTATTTATGCTCGATAGTGGGTTCATGCCTCCCTTGCATCTGTGCTCGAGTGACAGAAACGTGACGGATGGGGGGATGTGCTGTTGCCATTAGGGGGAAAACAACAATGCTTTGTCTAATGATAAATTCTATTGTTTACATTACGCACTTTACTTAATGCAATAATATGTTGCTTGCAACTTAATACCCAAAGTCGGCTTGGATTACGTTCTGAGGGTGGATTATTAGTCATAGATGCAGTTGGATTACGGTCTATGTATCATGTAGTAATGCCCACATAAATATCATAGTAATAATCATGTCTTGCATATGCACTACGGTGCAGCCTTTATTTCTATCAGTTGCCCATCTGTAATTTGTTTACCCATCATGTTATCTATCTTTTATGGAGAGACACCACTAGTGAACTGTTGACCCCAGTCCATTCTTTTACACTGATAATACAACCTACTGCAAGCATCGTTCTTTTAACTGCAATCATTGTTCTCATTTCATGCACTGCAAATAAACACAATTTTCCAGACTATACGTCTAATCCTTTGTTTTGAGCAAAACCGGTGAGATTGACAACCTCACTATTTCATTGAGGCAAAGTATCTTGGTCATGTTGTGTGCAGATTCCACGTTGCTGATGAGCCTGGTAGTGTGCCCTACCAACATCAGCTGTCAACAACTTTCAAAAGTGATGCAGATTCCACGCCGCTGCTGAGCCTGGTAGTGCGTCCTGCCAACATCAGCTGTCAAATACTTTCAAAAGTGATTTATTTCTCCTACTGGCCGATTAAACCTTGGTTTCTTACTGAGAGAAAACTTACTGCTGCACTCTTCATACATTCCTCTTGGGGTCTCCCAACGAAAGTGTGTTCTCACGTCATCAAGATACTTTTTCTGGCGCCGTTGCCGGGGAGAAAGAGGATTTCTGTAAGGGGAGTCTCTCACCTCCAATATCTTTACTTTTTTTTGTTTTGCTTGGTTTACTTTATTTTTTTTGTTATATTCTTTATATCAAAAACACACACAAAATAGTTCTTATTATAGTTGTTATTTTTGCTACCCTGCTTTTAGTTCGTCATGTTACTCCCTAAGTTCACCCAGAAAGATTTATCAATAGGTAGTGGTTCTATAATTGGAAAGGATAACATTGAAGAATTCTTTAATCATGTTAGTAATTTTGAGGATAGACCCATAGTAGAACTTGCTCCAAATTATGAAACTGATGCAGCTTCCTTGGTTCACATGTTAGAGTCTAGGTTTGTTAACCTTAACCCCATAATGCATCAAATGTTTCTTAACCTAAACAATGTTGAGGACATTAAGAAGAGAGATTTTATTTTGGAAACTTTGCTTAAAGAATTTGGTATTGTTGCTATAGAATCTAGGAAAGTATTTGATCGTTTCAATATGATAGGCTCATGTGTAGATATTATTGGTGCTCTTGAAAAACTAGACAAGACCAAACCTAAAAACGGGGAGGAAATCAAAATACCAATACCTTTTAAACTCGTAGGAATGCATGAAGCCTTGGAAAATAATTTCGATTGGATTGTTCCAGGAAACCCATTTGATGAAAATAGTAAACCTAAAAGTGTTGAGAGAGGGACATCTAAAACTTATATAGATAAAATACAATGCATTGTTGAGGAGGTTTCTGGTCTCAAATTGGATGCTTCTTCATTTGAAAAGACTTGATTCTCTCTTTCTGTGACTAGCTCAAAGGCGTTAAATAAAAGCACTTCTTGGGAGATAACCCACATTTTATTTTTGCAATGTTTTATTTTGTTTTCTTTGAGTCAAGGTGTTGTTTACTTCTGTACCAACCCCTTTGTATCTCTAATTTTTTGAATTGTTGTGCCAAGTAAAGTCTCTAGTGAAAAGTTGATGCTAGATTTGGATTTCTGCGCAGAAACATATTTTTTCTGTCCAGTGTTTAATTCGTATAAATTTCGAGAAAAAATCGAAACGACCTGAAATTTTTTGTGCATGATCCTCAGCTATTTACGAATTTTTTTAGTTCTGAATTTTATGATTTGAGAAACGTAAGTGCCTCGAAAAAATTCATCTTTACAAACTGTTCTGGTTTTGACAGATGCTGCCTTTTTTTACTTTTCATTCTCTCTTTTACTATGTTGAGTGGATTTGTTTGCTCCACAAAACATTAGTGGTTGTAGCTAATGTTTATAAAGTATTGATAATGCTCGTTTCCATGCAGAACATGTGAGTTTTTTTATTGTGCACTAACCCTCTAATAATAATTACTTCGAGTTTGGTGTGAAGAATGTTTTCAAGGGTCAAGAGAAGATGATGATATAATGTGCTCAAGAAGAGTGAAAAGCCTGAGCTTGGGGATGCCCCCTTGGTTCATCCCAGTAAATAACAAGAAGACTCAAGTGTCTAATCTTGGGGATTCCCAAGGCATCCCCTTCTTCATCAGCAACTTATCCTGTCACTTCTAGTGAAACTATGTTTTTATTCGGTCACATAATATGCACTTTACTTGGAGCGTCCATTTTATTTTTTTTTATTTTTTTTTCTTTGCTGCAATAAATTTGGTTGGATCCTAGCATTCTTGTGTGGGAGAGAGACACGCTCCGCTTTTTCATATGAACACTCGTATTCTTAATATATTTTCTTGCTAATGCAATCCTTTTAGCTCATGTTTTTCATGCATCTCTTATTCAGAGCTGTTAGTTTGTGTAGAGTAGTAGTACTCTCTTGTTTCATTGATATATTTTATGGAGAGTTTTTGTTGAAATAAAGTGATGGTGATGGAAAGAAATAAAATAATTCGTGCTTATAAAGGTGCAAAAAGAAGCTTGTTTAGAATGTGGCTTAGACTTTATCATGTCATGATAGATATTATTTTAATCCTTAGTAGTTGTTGATGTATCATGACTTGTCTCAAATATCTGACAGTGCTTAATGTTCCATTGAAAGAAATCATGAGTTGTTTTTAGCATATCGAAGCATAATATTTTGGTATTCTCATTCGAATGCTTTATTTGGTTGACTTGGCGCATTCTTACACCATGTTATGACTACAAACCAGTCACCTCTAGCCTCTATGATCATTTAGTTTTTGACTTGTAATATCATGTATGCTTTTATTAATAAGGTTTTGTCGCTATGCATGATTATGGCCATTATTGCTCTCTTAGTTTGTTGCTCCCAGTATTTTGCTAGCCTTCACGTGTACTGAGTATGAGCTCCACTCGTGCATCCAACTCCCAGAAACCAAAATTTTGCCAAATGTGTCCACCATACCTAACTACACGTGGTATTTAACAGCCACTCCAAAGTAAATTTCTCATGTGCTACCTTTAAAAACTTCAAAATTATACCAGTTTTGTGCCCCTATTTTAGCTCACGAGAACACATGTAGACGATCTTTATCTCACTTGTTGATTGGACATTACACACCCGGACTATTGGCACATCTCCTAATCCAAATTGATAGAAGAGCTGGCAACGGGTTGCCGAGTCCCAAACTTGGTTACTATAAATTCTCTTTGCTCTTTTTTCCCGTGATTTACCAGTTAAGAAAAGTTCATAAGTGTGTAAAAAAATAGAAGAGGTATGATCTACTGACCCCAGTAGAAAGAACGTCCTTCAGTGGGAGCCGCTCTTGTAAAGTCTAGTTAACCTGTGACTTAGTGTATTGTCTTTTTGCTATTTGTTGACATAGACATACACCTCTCTCAAAATTGTTTTCAATACCTATGTTTATAAAATAAAAATCTCTAACACATGAGTTAATCCCTGCTTCCCTTTGCGAAGGGTATTTCTTTTACTTTTATGTTGGGTCTTCATCCTCTAACTTTATGCACTAATTAAGAGAGCATAGTTGTCATTATGAGTATAATGTGCATCAGTCCCAAAATTTATTATTGATTGATTCATGATATGTTATTACTTGTTATCAAATTACTTGTTTCTAGTCACCTCTTGAACTTTGAAGGTGTGCTGGCATTTATGTTTTGCTCTACTTTTAAGGACAAACGGAACACCACTTTGCTTTGTTTTCTTTAAGCTCGAAACAAACATATATCTTTCAGTGAATCATTATTGATGATATTTTGTTTGTGTTACTTTTCATGTTGCAACATGGTTGCTAAGTTAGATTGTTGAAATTATATCTATCATGCCTATGTTTAGAGTACTTTGATCTCAGCTTACAAATGGTGTTACAAATATGATGATCAAGATTGTGTTGGTAGCATGTCACCTCAGAAATTATTTTGTTTTTATCGTTTTACCTACTCGAGGACGAGTAGAACTAAGCTTGGGGATGCTTGATACATATCAAATGTATCTATAATTTCTGATGTTCCATGTTGTTTTCATGCCAACTACTACATGTTTCTTGGGACTAACCTATTAACAAGATGCCACCGGGCCAGTTCTTGTTTTCTCCTGTTTTTGGTTTCAGAAATGTTGTTCTGGAAATATTCTCGGAATTGGATGAAACAAAATCCAATCTGGAGGAGACCCGAAGGGGGGCCACCAGGTGGCCACACCATAGGCCGCCCCCCCCCCCCGCCGGTCATGCCGCCACATGGTGTTGGCCCCTTGGGCGCCCACCGACATCGCCCTTTCGCCTATATATACTCTTCCTTGGGAAAACCATAAAGACTCGAGCCTCCATCGATGAAAAGTTTCGTAGTCGTCAAACCTAGTTTAGGAGGGTTTTGAAGCTCTCCCCGGCACCCTGCCGGGAGGGGAAATCGTCATCGGAGGGATCTACATCACCATGCCTGCCTCCGGAGTGATGCGTATGTAGTTCATCCTTGGACTACAGGTCCATAGTAGTAGCTAGATGGTTGTCTTCTCCTCTTTATGCCATCATGTTTAGATCTTGTGAGCTGCCTAACATGATCAAGATCATCTATCTGTAATGCTACATGTTGTGTTTGCTAGGATCCGATGAATATTGAATTCTATGCAAAATTGATTATAGATATATCTTTGATATGTTATTTGTGATCTTGCATGCTCTCTGTTACTAGTAGATTCTATGGCCAAGTTGATGCTTGTAACACCAAGAGGGAGTATTTATGCTTGATAGTGGGTTCATGCCTCCCTTGCATCTATGCTCGAGTGACAGAAATGTGATGGATGTGGGATGTGATGTTGCCATTTGAGAGAAAACAACAATGCTTTGTCTAAGGATAAATTCTATTGTTTACATTACGCAATTTACTTAATGCAATAATCTATTGCTTCCAACTTAATACCCAAAGTCTGCTTGGATTGTGTTTTGAGGGTGGATTCTTAGTCATAGATGCAGTTGCATTACGGTCTATGTATCATATTGTAATGACCACATAAATATCGCAGTAATCATCATGTCTTGGATATGCACTACGGTGCAGCCTTTAAATCTGTCAATTGCCGAGCTGTAATTTGTTTACCCAACATGTTATTTACCCTTTATGGACAGACACCACTAGTGAACTATGGAACACTGATAATACAACCTACTGCAAGAACTTTTCTTTTTACTGCAATCATTGTTCTCATTTCATTCACTGCAAACAAACACCATTTTCCACACTATACGTCTAATCCATTGTTTTCGGCAAAACCGGTGAGATTGACAACCTCACTATTTCGTTGGGGCAAAGTATATTTTTTGTGTTGTGTGCATATTCCACGTTGCCGTTGAGCCTGATACGTCCAAAACGTATCTATAATTTTTGATGGTTTCATGCTAATTTTATACTTTTGATAATTGTTTTTATACTAAGTTTATGATTTATTTGGAATAACCTACTAATAGTTGCAAAAGTGCAAAATGTTCTTGTTTACACTTTGATGTGTAGGAATTATAAAAAATAAAAGAGGAAACCTTATTGGAGTCGAATTGGGACTTTCCTGAAATCTGTCTGAAAAGTCCTTTTAAAGATTGTCACGACAACATCATCAAATGGAAAAAGTACGGCCGTGAAAGTTGTGGGGAATTTTGTGAGGAACGTCGTAGACATAAACTTCTCCCAATCCGAGTCCGGACGGCCGAGAAAACCCCGATTTACCACAGCTCTAGATGGAATGATGGAAATCCGCGAGGCTATATAAAGAGAGGAAACCTAGGTCACGAAAGACACCCCATACCACGAATTTCTAGACACCAAAGCCACGTTTTTGCCTCCCTATGGATCCCATCTTCATGGGTGAGGGATCCCAAGAAAGCCATGAAGGAAGAGGGCTAAGGGGCGGCGCTCCCCCATGATGTCGGCGGCGCGGGGAAGGAGTCTCTACGCCACCGCCGGCGCCGCCCTGCACCCCCCACTGTCCTCTCCACCGTCTTCACCGCCATCTCCATCGCCAATTCCTCCTTTTATACAGTGTTTCATCCTCCCACACACCTCTGTACCGCCCTATGTAAACATGGTGTTTGACGTTATAAATTATTTGCTGATGATCTATTACATCTATGTCATGTTTGTGTAGTTCCCTTTTATCATATGATTGATTGTTGAATCTCTATGAATGGTTTGAGCTATATATTGAATTTGTTACAGTCCTATGGTTCCAATCATATGTTTATGCGCGAATGGATCACATCATAGAGTTTGTAGTATGTGGAGAAAGCTAGAGGGAGGGCTGCTTGAGTGACAGAAACATGAGACATTTTGATATTTATGCTATGGTTGGGTATTTTTACCTTAATGTATCTTCTAATAGTTACGGATGTTTGCTAAAGTTCCTATCATAAGTACTTACAATTATTGAATAGTGAGAGCTTGTGAGCTTTGCCTCTCCCACATAAAAGATGAATATCAACCTTGTATTTGACATTTTATCATGGAAAAATCCATCACAATTACCACCACTTTTCCACACTCATGTACTATTAGTTTATGGTTACTTAGTATATTTTATTGCTGCAAAGTTATCTCTCATACCCGTATTATTGCTATAGTATTATTTCCTCGATAAAGTAAACATTTAGTGTGCGTAGAGTTGTATTAGTAGATGATAGAACTTGAGAGAACATTTATCGTACCTTTAACTCCTCGTTGGGTTCAATGCTCTTACTTATCGAAAAGGCTACACACGATCCTCTATACTTGTGGGATATCAAGCCTGGTAAGGCGTCTTGCCAACATCAGCTATCAACAACCTTCATAAATGATTTCTTTCTCCTACTGGTCGATTAAACATTGGTTTCTTACTGATGGAAAACTTGCCGTTGCACTCTTCATACCTTCCTCTTGGGGTCTCCCAACGAACGTGTGTTCTCACGTCATCAATATGCAAGAATCATGGGAGGAAATGAGAGAAGGGAAAACTTTGCAAGATCAACAGTGGTGAAGAGAGAGGGGAAATTTTTTTCTTGGAAAAACCTAGCTCTTTGGGGAAGAAGGGGGCTTTTTATAGGTCCCCACAAAAAAGAGCCATTACGGGAAAAAGTCACAACGGAAACTCCGGACACGCTCCGGACACTCTATGAATCCTATACAGTGGGTGACACCATTGGAGAAATCCCTGGGGGTTTCCTGGGACCGGAGAATCCGGACCTAAGGCCAGAGACTCCGGGGGGCCAGAGACTCCAGCCCTAAGGCTGGAGACTCCGACCTACCCAAAAACTGCAGAAACACGCATACGAAAAACACCATAACTTTTGCATACAAACTCTGTTTTCAATGTTCTTGGGCTCGTTGGAATCAAAACGAAAAGAAATACAAGAATATGTAGATAAACTTCATTTTACAACAATGTAAATTAAAACCAAATGTATAAAGGTTTAACCTCTCTAAAAAGAGCAACCGGTAAAGCCTCCAACACCGAAAACGCACAACTTTTGTGAATGAACTCCAAATGAGGTGAATCCAATTGGGTTGGAAAGATAAAAACAAGGAATATCCAAGAAAAAATGAACTGAGAAGTTACCACACATTTAAGCTGTGGGAACATTCTCAAATATGAAACGGATATTTTTACCACCGAAAACGCAACAAGTTTTTCTTACCAAAACCGTTTTCGATAAACCTCGTCTTGTCATGAAGATCACGAAAATCACCAAAATCCCATGGAGATAAAAGCCAAATAAGAACCAAGAAAGATGATATGCAAGTATGCAAAGGTTTGAGCTCTCCATAACGATTTGATCAAGTTACTCACTTGAGAGCCCCTCTTGATAGTACGACTATCTATCCTATAACCCGGCCTCTCAAAGACACGAGACCGGTAAAATAGAAAACCTATAAAGATCATACCTTTTCCTTGATAATTCCACTTGAGCTAGATGATGAAGACCTTGACTTTCTCAAGTTGTATCCTCTTTCTTGATCGTGCTTGCTAGCACAAGCTCCGCTTGATCAAGACTTGCAAGTTGCTCCCACATACATCATTATGCGAGGGAATCGCTCTCCCATACACCTTTATGGGAGAGACCCTTCTCGGCAAACTTCACAAGGTCACAATCTCCAAATGGGTGGCAAGCATCAGGCATAGGATTTCTTCTAGATGCTTCCTTGAGCTTCCGCGTCAATCTTGATGACGAACACCGCTTGAAGACATATACCATTGGATATATGAAATCTTTCTTTTGGTGCATGCCCATGGAAAGATATCTAACCACACATAGAGATGTCACACACATATATCATGGGTTAGTTCACAAAGCTATATGGACCAATTCTTAACATACCACGAGATACATAACCCACTTGGTACATCTTGTAGTTTTGTGTGTTGATCAAAAGAATGATAAACCTTGTATATTTTCTTCTTTCTTCATTTGATGATGTCTTGAAGATAATCATGAGATACCACCTAATACTTTTCTTCAAGACATACTTGCGACATGCACAACTCTATACATGACCATTCTTCATATAAATCTTTAAATATAGCAATGACCATCATGGAAGCCAATAGAGTTCAACACATGAACTCCAATATTTTCCATGAACAATATCTATAAAAATATCTCAATGCAAATATTAGTCCATAATGATTGTCATTAATTACCAAAACCACATATGGGGGCACCATGCGCTTTCAATCGGTTCCGTCTATTTTTGCTGCGTGGATTGCTGTTTGTGGAAGTAATCTTCTTATTTTTGCTACCTGCTGCTTGCTGGACATGATCTTCGTGGTAGATTGGGATCCAGGAGCGAAGGATCCCTAAGTTGTCGTCCTGACCGTATCGCTACGAGGAAAGTACTAGTTTACTGTTTCACGCTTCGAAGCAATTCCATATATTTTTCACGTTGGAGGAGTCCATCTCATTCACGTTTGGCAGATTAGATCTAATCATTGGGTCGTTTCTGCTACGAGCTAAGATCTAGTTGTTGCCAATTCATCACCAGAGCTTCGTCAACGTTGTCAGCCTCGAGATGGTGGAGAACCTAGTGTTGCCAAGAAAACCACATCTGCGGCCATCTTTTCTATATTTCGGTAACCATCAGCTCGACATCACACACCAAGCATAGGTAC
The DNA here is from genome assembly GCA_028641055.1 of Alopecurus myosuroides. Lineage (NCBI taxonomy): Eukaryota > Viridiplantae > Streptophyta > Magnoliopsida > Poales > Poaceae > Alopecurus > Alopecurus myosuroides. Next base: position 2,917,806 of record CM054058.1, read on the forward strand.
ACTTTCAATTGGGTCTGTTGTCTTTTGTGGTGTGTTGTGACGTGATCCCACTTCACATGGTTTTGTGTCATCTACTGTTGGGAAAACCATGGACCGATGAGTACGGAGCAATATTATATCAGTGTATCCCACCGGAGTATGTCGTGCCTTCTCGTACCAAAGAGTGTATTCTAAAATCTAAGGATGCCCACATATACAAAGTTTGCAGAGTTGAGAGATTGCATACAAAGAAGGAGGCCCATGAGAAGTGTGGAGAGCTCCAAGAGGCAAAGAAAAGGGAAGACGCAACTGCTGCAATTTCTGTGGTGGCCGACATTCCTGCACCTATTTTGGAGCCTGACCAGCCTTCACTTGGGTCCGATAATGCTACAATTGTTGTTGTTTCTGCATATCATGTTGTTGACGCCCCTGTGGTCCATGTTCAGCCTGTTCATGACGATGTTGCTGCAAAAGATGACTTGAAGCCCAGGACGGTTTCTCCTGAAGGTGGGGAGGGGGTGATACGACATCTCCTATGAGTGCTATGTATATTCTTTCCCTGCTGCTAATGTTGTCACGAGATGACTACTATTTATGTTCCTTCCACGCAAGGGGAAGCTCAAAGGCGTGACAGACAGATTTCTATCTTCATGGTGTGTCATGTGCCTCAAGGAGTCCGGATGGGGGCCACCTGTAGTCAAGATACACTTGAAGACGGTGCGACTAGAGGGGGTTGACATGATTAGGACAATTAGCACGATGCGTATACGTCTAAGGTTTTTGTCAACTAGGCATGCGTGCTAATTGTGTTTTGACCGAGCCTTCTACATAGGCCGGTTTGTATCGTGTCCGAGTCCAAAGTCATTTAGGTTTGAGTCCGTTCGGTTTTGGGTCTGTTTAAACCGACTAGAGTTTGGCCTTATATATAAAGGAGCCAGCGGCTAGGTTTTTTTTGGAGGGGGGGGGGTTCAAGTTATGTTCCAGAATTGAATTATGTCGTGGGGTTCACCAAAGATGGGGCTCCGATATCGATTTATTGCTGGTTTTGCTTGCTATTTGTCGCACCCGGACTTCTATAGGATACTCACCATACGAACTGAACAGTATTCTGATGGGATTACAGGGTGTTCCGGCACCCGCGTCCTCTTACGAGTAGGCCAACACTTATGTGTGACAACCCATCGCTACTGTTCACCGTCGATGTAAACTATCCTGTAGAAATCAGGACACTACCATTGACGTACTTCATACCATACACACATGGTACGTCAACGGCTTTGAACAAAAGGATAACACAACATGCCTCTACGACACAAAAGATTGAAATAAGTTGCAAATGGCCCTCACTAGGGCAGAGATAGCAAATACAATCATCCAGAGGACACATGTCCCAACATAGCATCATTACATCTCAGCGGAAGCATTCAAAGGGGGTCTGAGTACAGACAAATCCAAATAGGCTTAAGAAGCCGGAAACTGAAATAAAAACGGAGCCCATCCACGATGTCTCGGATCCTGCCCGGGTCCGCTAACTACTCGTCAGCAGCCTCGTCAAACTCCACGTAGTAGCCGTCACCTGGATCCTCGTAAGCGTAGTCTGCGGAAACCACAGCCCCAAAGGGGTCAGTACATAGACGTACTGGCAAGTAAGACTCACAGTTCACCAAAGTATAGCCCGTCAACACAAGCACAGATGACTTGGGTTCAACGGAAAGAAGGGGATATATAAGATGCTGCAACTGGCTGCGCTAACCATCTACAGAGATTCTATCACTTCCAACTATCAGAAAGGGGATAAGATCGAGTGTTGTAACCAACTGAAAGATAACTTCAAACAAACCCATCCTGGATCTCGCCCCTTATCCAAAGAAGCAATCCGAGGATAACTCACACAGTTGGATTAAAGATGAATCAAGTTATTGTGACAACAATCCTATTACTAGTCAAGTTGTTAATCATGGGGTGTGAGATTGTGAATCATTAGGTTTAAGTTGTCCTGAGTACTTGTTAGCCAGTACTTTCACCAAGTTAACCATAACCGCGGAAAACACGGCTTCTCGAGAAGATTATCCCTGCAGGGTTGCACCAATTTGGCCGTACACATATGAATAACCCGCCAGATGGGATGCCTCCCACCAAGCGGGGCACTCAACACAACTCAACTCTTCTTCGCATCAAGCCCAAAGCACCTTGGGCGCACGGCTAATCGAGCCCAGAAGAAAATGGACCCTCATAGCACTCTAAGAACGTGTCCCCCTATATGCCGACTACAAAAGTTCCACCCTGCGCTGGGCTCGCAAAAACATGCATGCGGCAAATAGAAAGCACGAACTAAATGAGATGATTTGGACGAGATGCGAATCGAATCAAATTGAGGGGGGCGCCCATACTCGCTTCCCACATGCGGGTAGTGCGCTCATCATGGATCAGTAGACAAGACCCTTTTCCTATTAGGGTCGACACTAGCAGGCCTCAAAACCACACAGGGCCTCCTGCCGGTGCCTTATCATCAAATTATTATTAAGTAATAACATTAGCATGATTGATTGATTGATTAAACATCGAGCCCCCAGAACATAATGAACTATCGTAACTGAAAGTAACGGGTAACAGACTCGAGCAAAACAACCTAAGCATACTAGTAAGACACTGGCTCAAACAATAGGGTTGTAGGAGGGGTGGTGAGGCAATATCAGGGTTAAAGGATTCATGTGATAGGTTCGTAACAGCAACAACTACCACTAAGGCTAGCAGAAATAGACAACGGAAAGTATCGGTAACCAGGGTTGAAAGGAACACAATGGTTCATGTGAGTGATAACTTGCCTGCAAACTCAGCAGCCTGGTACTGAGCTAGATCCTCAGAAGGGGTGCTGTAAAGATCGTCGGTATCAACGTCGTCGTCTATCCGAGAAGAAGCAAACAAACAAAACAGAAATGAACAATCATTATCATGGCATAGTGCACAAGCAAAGATGATGCATGACAAGTTAATGGTTGCATCAAAATAAACTAGCTAACATGATAACACAATTTAAATGGACCCCTAGGCTAATTTGAGTTGCATATGGGAAAGGGTCCATGAATTAAGGGGAACAAATGATTTACAATTAATTATTATGTGAAAGTTGTTAGCATGATGCATGCATGATGGTAACAACAAAATAACAACAAATAACAATAATAGATGCAAGTGATAAAAGGATTTAACAAGTTTTGGAAAATCATTTATTAAGTTTGGAAAGTTTGGTTACTTAAACATGTCACACAAACAATTATTGTTTTCATCAATTTAAAGTGTGCAAAACAATTAACAAAATTTATATTTGAAAAGAACATCAAATTTTAGTTGGATTACATGTTTCAAATATTGAAATTTGAATTAGGATGAATTTATTATGAATTAAACAATATTAAACAAGTTTTAATTGAATTTAAAACAAGTTTGAATATTATTTGAATTTTATTTGTTCAGATCATAAATTCAAATTCACATTTGAAAAGTTCACACTTTGATGGTTTGAAAAACATATTTTGCATGTTCAAAAATATTTTATTTTGAGTAAGTTATGATTTTATCAAATTTAAATGAATTAAACAAATATTAAATTATTTAGGCAATTTAAATTATTCAAACAAGGAAACAAATTTTATATTTGAATAGGATATTCAAAATGGTATGAAAAACATATTTTATTTGCCTTATTTGGAATTAGTATGAATTATTTATGAATTATTGCAAATTACATTTGAATTATTCAAATTTGAATTCTAAATGTATTTGGAAAATTCAAAACAGAACACAAATGGATTATTTGGATAGATGATCAAATTTGGAACAACAAACATATACAACTTTTATTAATTGGACTTATAGTTTAAAAGTTATTAAAGGTTTAAGTTTAGTGTTTTATTCTGCCATTTAAATGATTTAGGAATTAAACAGAAAACGTGTTAAACACTTTTACACCGTGCAGCAGCTAGCCACAGCCACTGCAGGGTGGGCCACGGGGCCAGCGTGGCCACTGCGCGCGATGGCGTGGCAGCCAGGGTCGCTGCCGTGTGGCCCCTGCCTGTCAGCTAGAGGAGCAAAAGGTTGGGTTTTTAATCGCTTCCGAGAGGATTCGAACCCGCGCTCTCGCTTGCGCGCACGTTGGACTGAACCACTGCGCTGCTGCGCTGCGTTTGACAGTAACGGGGGCGAGAACAGGTTGAAGTTCAGATCCAGGCACTAACTGAAACCTGACGACCAAAACCTTCCGCGTTTCGTCAGAGAAAAAGCACCGGCGGCGATCGCCGTGCTACCGCGCTCGATCTGGAGGGGCTGGGTGCGTGCAGAGGTGATGGTTGCGTGTGCGTTTGCGAGGCGGAGCGTACCGAGTGAGAGGAGGAGCAGGACGTGGTTGCTCACCGGAGTTTGGCGCGGATGCAGCTGCTCGGGTGGCGCGGCCGGCGACGATGGCGTTGACGGCGGTGCGGATCCAGCCACTCCCCGTGCTCCCGCATGTGTCCAAAAGGGAGAGTAGTTGGTGGCGAGTCGGTTCCCGGGCTTAGCGACGGGAGGTTGTGGTTACGGTGGTGGCGATCGACGGGGATTCAGAGAGCTGTCGCCGGCGAGGTGGATACAGAGAGGTGAGCGGCGACAGAGAGAAGGGATGGCGGCGGCTCGAGGGGGGACAGGGGACCTAGGGACTAGGGTTAGGTCTGCGGGGTGCCCTAGGGTACTTATAGGGCCCAGACGTCGAGGGGAGCCGTCGGCTGTGCGCTGTGCCGCCGTGGCATGCTTCAGATGCTCGCCGTACACGGGAGAGAAGGGGGCACGAATTTTGAAGCGGTACGCGGGGGAGTAACGGGCTGGGCCGCGCACTGGTTAGTGGCTAGGTGGGTTTGGGCTGGTTAGCTGCCGCGCGCGCAGCTGGCTTGCTCCTTTTATTTTTTCTGCTTTCTGTTTTTTTTTGTAGCAATTAGAAAAGGAAGAAAAACATGAGGTTTTGGTTAGTAAAAATTCTAGGAAAAATTTGGTGTGCTTGTTATGTTAATTTCAAACAGTTAACAAGTTTGGAGTTCAAAATGTTTCAATTTTTGTGCTGTTTGTTGAATAAACCAAATGTGAGTGATTTTTGAATATTAAAAGGATTATTAAAACCAACACTTTCATAAGGTGACCCAAAAGAATTAATTGGAAACAAAGAATAAAAGAATGTTTTGGGTTATTATTTTTATAGTTTCAAATTGGTTCTGTTTGAAAATATTTGATTTGAATTGGAATATTTTGTTAATTAATATAGAAACAACAACTTAATAGGGTGAACCCTATTATTAGTTGGATTAGAATTATTGGAATGGTTTGGTATTTATATAATTTCCAGATGAGGTGTTGTTGAATTTGAGTTTGAGTTTGAAAACAATTTGGGAATTATTTATTTGAAATAAAAGCACCATTTTATTAATTGATCCATATTGAGAATTATGACAACAAATAGATGGTTTTTATTTGTGATTTTTATTTCAAATGTTGTAACAGAGCAAGTATGAAATAACCATTTGAAATTGTTTGAGTTTCATTATGAAAACAAGATAAAACAGATGCAAAACAAATAGTAACAAATGCAAACAAATAATTAAACATGATGACATGATGCAATACTTGAATTAAAACAAGAAACAAAACATTCTAAGGGATATTTTCATACTTGGGATGTTACAAAACGCCCCCCCTTGAAGGAATCGCGCCCCGAGATTCCTTACTGAGAAGTGAAAAGGTCCGGATACTTCTTGCGAAGATCCTCTTCGGTCTCCCACGTTGCCTCTTTATCGGAATGATGCGACCACTGCACTTTCAAGAACTTTGTGCTCTTGTTGCGAGTCTTACGCTCGGTCTCATCGAGAATACGAACAGGGTGCTCCTCATAAGATAGATCATCTTGCAGTTCAATGGAATCATGATCAACTGCACGATCTGGATCTTTGAAACACTTCTTGAGTTGTGACACGTGGAACACATCGTGCACCTTGGATAGTTTTTCTGGAAGCTCAAGACGATAAGCATTCTCTGCCCGCCTTGAGAGAATGTTGAAAGGACCAATGTATCTTGGTGCAAGCTTTCCTTTCACACCAAAACGATGAGTGCCTCTGAGGGGAGTTACACGGAGATATGCCTTATCACCAGGTGCATAGATCATATCCCTGTGCTTGCTATCATAATAGCTCTTCTGACAAGACTGATCAATCTTGAGATTGTCACGAATGATACGAACTTTCTCCTCGGCTTCCTTAACAATGTCAGGGCCTAAGAGTGATCGTTCACCAGCTCCAGACCAATTGATTGGACTCCTGCATCTGCGACCATACAGTGCCTCAAATGGTGCCATGCCTAGGCTTGCCTGGTAGCTGTTGTTGTAGGAGAATTCAGCATATGGAAGGCAATCCTCCCATTTCATGCCAAAGGAGAGACCACATGCTCTGAGCATATCCTCGAGAATCTGATTGACTCTTTCGACTTGCCCCTGAGACTGAGGGTGATAAGCTGTGCTGAACAGAAGTTTGGTGTCCAATGCTTCTTGAAAGCTTTTCCAGAAATGAGAAGTGAATATGCTTCCACGGTCTGAGCTTATTTCTAATGGAACACCATGAAGAGGAACAACCTTTGCTGTGTAGAGCTCTGCTAACTGGCTAGCTGAGATAGTTTCCTTGACAGCAAAGAAGTGAGCTACCTTAGTGAGACGATCAATAACAACGAAGATTGCATCGTTGCCCTTTTTGGACTTTGGAAACCCAGTAACGAAGTCCATTTCAATCATGTCCCACTTCCACTCAGGAATTTTCAGAGGTTGGAGTAGACCTGCTGTTTTCTGATGGACTGCCTTAACACGTTGACAAACGTCGCATTCAGAAACATATTGAGCAATTTCACGTTTCATGCCAGGCCACCAATACAGAGTCTTGAGATCCTGGTACATCTTTGTACTTCCAGGGTGGATGGAAAGAGGAGTTTCATGAGCCTCCTTGAGAATGATATCCTTGAGACTTTGAATCTGAGGAACTGCAATGCGTCCTTCGAAGAACACAGTTCCCTTGTCATCAATTGAGAAGGACTTGAATTTATCATTGCCTTCCTTGATGTGCTCTACAATCTTCTTGATTTCAGTATCACGAAGTTGTTCAGAACGAATCTTGTCCTCGAGAGTTGGACTGGCTGTCAAGCTAGCAAGATAACCTTGTGGGACAAGACCAAGATTCAGCTTCTGGAATTCTTCATGAAGTGGAGGTTGGCTTTCCATGATCATGAGATTATTGCAATAGGATTTGCGACTGAGAGCGTCGGCCATAACATTAGCCTTGCCTGGAGTGTAAGAAATGGTGAGATCAAAGTCTTTAATCTTTTCAATCCATCTCCTTTGCCTGAGGTTCAGATCTGGCTGAGTGAAGATGTATTTCAGACTCTTATGATCGGAAAAGATTTCAGTTTTGTTACCCAACAAGTATTGTCTCCATTTCTTGAGGGCAAACACGACTGCTGCAAGTTCTAGATCATGAGTGGGATAGTTTTGCTCATGTGGGTTCAACTGACGTGAAGCATAAGCCACAACTTGACGTTCTTGCATAAGAACTGCTCCTAGGCCTTGGAGAGATGCATCACAGAATATCTGGAAAGGTTTGGTAGTATCTGGGCCAACTAGAACAGGTGTGGAAGTTAGTTTAGCCTTCAAGAGATTGAAACTTGCATCACACCGTGGAGTCCAAACTAACTTCTTGTCCTTCTTTGTGAGATCAGTGAGAGGTTTGGCAATCTTGGAAAAGTTTTGGACGAAACGACGACAATAGCTAGCCAAGCCAAGAAAACTTCTGACTTGCTTCACCGTCTTAGGGGGTTTCCAATCAACAATTGCCTTAACCTTTTCAGGATCAATGGCTATGCCTTTGGCAGAGATGATATGACCAAGGTAAGCAACTTCTGGAATCCAGAACTCACATTTGGAGAACTTGGCATACAGACGATGCTCGCGAAGTTTCATGAGAGTGAGACGAAGGTGTTCTCCATGCTCTTCCTCGGATTTTGAGTAGACCAGAATGTCATCGAGATATACCACCACGAACTTGTCGAGGTATTCATGGAAGACAGAATTCATGAGTCTTGAGAACGTTGCCGGTGCATTGGTGAGACCAAAGGACATGACGGTGTATTCATATAGACCGTACCGTGTGGTGAAAGCTGTCTTAGGAATATCTTCCTTTCTGATCTTTATTTGATGGTACCCCATCCTCAAGTCCAACTTGGAGAATATTGAGGCTCCAGCAAGTTGATCAAAAAGATCATCGATACGAGGAATTGGATACTTGTTCTTGATGGTTTTCTCGTTGAGAGGACGATAGTCAACCACGAGTCTTTTTGTTTGATCCTTCTTGGAAACAAACAGAGTTGGGCAACCCCAAGCGGAGGAACTAGGCTGAATGTAACCTTTCTCCATGTACATATCGATTTGCTCCTTCATCAATTTCAGTTCAGGAGGAGCTATCTTGTATGGATGCTTAGAGATTGGAGCAGTACCTGGCTCAAGCTCGATCACGAACTCAACTGCTCTGTCCGGAGGCATCCCTGGCAACTCTTCTGGAAAGACGTCAGGGAATTCACAAACCACTGGAACATTTTCAATTGTAGGAAGGGGTTTGGCATCGAGGTTGAACAGCTGAACAGAACTTGATCCATATGGAGAATAGACTATCTGGCCTGAAGTGTGGGAGAGAGTTATTGACTTTTGAGCACAGTCAATTTTAGCTTTGTGGGTCTTCAACCAATCCATACCCAGAATGACATCAATGTCAGAATTTCCCAGCAACATGAGTGAAGCAAGGAATATGCGACCTCCAATTAGGATCTGATTGTCCATGCTTATCTTGGAAGTCAACATTTGCGGTCCCGGAGAGTGAACAGTCATTTGATTGCTTAGCGGAACCAGAACTAGGTTGTATGCTTTTGCAAAAATCTTTGACACAAAAGAATGCGATGCTCCGGTATCAAACAACACTTTAGCTGGAATAGAGTTTACGGGTAATATACCGAGAACGACGTCAGCAGCTTCCTCAGCTTTGTCGGCCTTGATATGGTTCACCCTCGCGGTCCTCCCGACAGGCCTGTTGTTGGAGTTGAAGGCTTTAGCCGGGGGAGCACGAACCATTGCCTGGTTGGTGTTGGGGCGAGGAGGTGGTGGAGGTAGTTGCCTCTGAGTGCACTTATCAGCGTAGTGTCCAGTCTCCTTGCACTTGTAGCAAGTGACGACACGAGGAGGACCTGGCCTTGGCTGCCCCATTGGAACCCTCTGACCCTGCATCTGAGATGGGTTGGGTGGGCGGGGACCAAAGCCTGGAGAAGCTTGGGCATTTGGAGCCCGAGTGACAGCACCATTTGGCACCCAGATGCGGCGCTTCTGCGGAGGGGTGGTCATGTTGGAGGAGGAACCACCCTCACGCGAGTGCTTACGGGACTCCTCGAACGCCTTGCGCCCATTCTCCTCATTGAGCGCGGTGTTCACGAGCTCCACGAAGTCCTTGCACTTGATGTTGGTGAGAGCGTACTTCAGTTCCGGGTTAAAACCTCGGCGGAACCTTGCCATCTTCTTGGCTTCAGTGGACACCTCGTCACCAGCGTATCGAGCGAGACGATTGAACTCGTTCTGGTAGCCGAGGACGTCCAGCTTGCCCTGTTTGAGAGAGCAGAATTCCTCACGCATCCTTTCCATGAGACCATCTGGGATGTGGTGCTTCAGGAAGGCATCCTTGAAACATCCCCAGGTGATAGGATAGCCAGCTCTCATGGTCTGGTAGTTCTCCCACCAGGTAGCTGCCTGACCCTTCAGTAGATAGGTGGCATACTTGACTTTATCTTCCTCAGCAACATGAGCTATGTCCAGAGCCCTGTTCATCTCCCTGATCCAGTCATCAACATCCAGAGGCTCACGTGTTGCCACGAAAGCTCTCGGCCCCATGCTCAGAAACTCCTTGATGCTGACTCGCGGAGCATTCTGGTTGTTGTGCTGGTTAGCCTGGATCTGGGCCATCTGAGCCACGACCTGAGTCATCTGAGTCAACAGCTCCGTGAGCGGAGGTGGTTCAGGCGGGTTGCTCCTTGTTGGCGGCATCCTGAATAGACATTCATTTTAGCACACAACAGAAAAAGGATAGACTTGGTAACCGAAAGATAGATTATTCCGACGCATGAATAGATAACCAACAGGTAGATCATCACATGTTCAAATACATCAGAATATCCAACACACCAATACATGGTTCGAAAGACAAAGGATAACTAAACATAGCCAGGAATGAATACATCGGTACTCCCATGCTCATCACGCAGGACGGCGGTGAGTAGTACGACGAGAGATACGGTGAGGAGGAATCCCCCGGAAGTAGGTATGACGACGATCCACGTAGAGCGGGACTGCTCTGAGAGGGACTCTAGGTGTGGTGAAGTAGAAAGCGTCGTCTCCCTGTGCTCCAAAGCGGGGAATCCCAGTGTAACCAGCTCCGAGGTCGAGGAGTGGACCTCTGATCGGCTCGTAACCTCCAGCATCTGGCAGCGGAAACCCAGCTGTCTGAACGAATCGTGCAAAGCGCTCGTCTCCAACAAAGTCTGTGGTGTACGTAGCCAGACGAGTCAAAGCAAGATAGAGCTGCTCCCTGACTGAGGCCAACTCCCGAGACAGTGCGGAAGCAACTGCGTCACTGTGCCTCACAAACTGAACAGTGGTGTGCAGCCTGGAGCTATCAGACTCGTAGGTATCCAGGTTGCCGTGGAGAGTGAAGTGAACTCCCGCTGACGTGATGTAACCACGGGGAATGTGGCGATAGATGGAATCGTCAAATCCCCAGTAGTCAGCACGGAGGACGGTGAGACTGACGTAAGCTGCCTGCTGCACGGCCATATCCACTGTGGAACCTACTGCCTCGTAGCGGTGGACAACGCTCATGCCATCATCTGACAGAATGTAGACGATAGCCTGGTAGTAGGTCTGGTCAAACTCTCGCTGCTGCTCGTAGACCTGGTACTCTGGTGCCCAATGGAACCCCAGATAGGTAACCATGTCTCTCAGCATCTCCGGATAACCGGCGGTGCTCTCACAGCGAGTCATCCGAACCACCTGCGGGAAGAACCTGAGATCCATCTGCAGATGATCGGGGAAGTTTTGATTAGACGCCGGTAGAGAACTGATGTGGAAAGCAACAACAAGGTTCAACGGACGAAAAGGATGTTGAAAAGAACAGGATATTGAAGCAACATCGGGAAACACGAGACCAAAAACTCCTGAGGTACTACGGAGAACCCAAAACACGTGAAATCCTAACTTGAAAGTTTAGGTGAGAACAGAAAACAACGTTGCACTTCCTTACCAGAAAAGGGTGGGTGGGTGGGGAAAGAAGAAAAATGGCAGAATTCCTACTCTCACGTTTCATTTTTCCTATATAGCTACAAAATAGTTTCTAGACTCAACTGCGACCAGTAAAAAGGGATCCTACAGGCAGACAGGCTCTGATACCATTTGTCGCACCCGGACTTCTATAGGATACTCACCGTACGAACTGAACAGTATTCTGATGGGATTACGGGGCGTTCCGGCACCCGCGTCCTCTTACGAGTAGGCCAACACTTATGTGTGACAACCCATCGCTACTGTTCACCGTCGATGTAAACTATCCTATAGAAATCAGGACACTACCATTGACGTAGTTCATACCATACACACATGGTACGTCAACGGCTTTGAACAAAAGGATAACACAACATGCCTCTACGACACAAAAGATTGAAATAAGTTGCAAATGGCCCTCACTAGGGTAGAGATAGCAAATACAATCATCCAGAGGACACATGTCCCAACATAGCATCATTACATCTCAGCGGAAGCATTCAAAGGGGGTCTGAGTACAGACAAATCCAAATAGGCTTAAGAAGCCGGAAACTGAAATAAAAATGGAGCCCATCCACGATGTCTCGGATCCTGCCCGGGTCCGCTAACTACTCGTCAGCAGCCTCGTCAAACTCCACGTAGTAGCCGTCACCTGGATCCTCGTAAGCGTAGTCTGCGGAAACCACAGCCCCAAAGGGGTAAGTACATAGACGTACTGGCAAGCAAGACTCACAGTTCACCAAAGTATAGCCCGTCAACACAAGCACAGATGACTTGGGTTCAACGGAAAGAAGGGGATATATAAGATGCTGCAACTGGCTGCGCTAACCATCTACAGAGATTCTATCACTTCCAACTATCAGAAAGGGGATAAGATCGAGTGTTGTAACCAACTGAAAGATAACTTCAAACAAACCCATCCTGGATCTCGCCCCTTATCCAAAGAAGCAATCCGAGGATAACTCACACAGTTGGATTAAAGATGAATCAAGTTATTGTGACAACAATCCTATTACTAGTCAAGTTGTTAATCATGGGGTGTGAGATTGTGAATCATTAGGTTTAAGTTGTCCTGAGTACTTGTTAGCCAGTACTTTCACCAAGTTAACCATAACCGCGGAAAACACGGCTTCTCGAGAAGATTATCCCTGCAGGGTTGCACCAATTTGGCCGTACACGTATGAATAACCCGCCAGATGGGATGCCTCCCACCAAGCGGGGCACTCAACACAACTCAACTCTTCTTCGCATCAAGCCCAAAGCACCTTGGGCGCACGGCTAATCGAGCCCAGAAGAAAATGGACCCTCATAGCACTCTAAGAACGTGTCCCCCTATATGCCGACTACAAAAGTTCCACCCTGCGCTGGGCTCGCAAAAACATGCATGCGGCAAATAGAAAGCACGAACTAAATGAGATGATTTGGACGAGATGCGAATCGAATCAAATTGAGGGGGGCACCCATACTCGCTTCCCACATGCGGGTAGTGCGCTCATCATGGATCAGTAGACAAGACCCTTTTCCTATTAGGGTCGACACTAGCAGGCCTCAAAACCACACAGGGCCTCCTGCCGGTGCCTTATCATCAAATTATTATTAAGTAATAACATTAGCATGATTGATTGATTGATTAAACATCGAGCCCCCAGAACATAATGAACTATCGTAACTGAAAGTAACGGGTAACAGACTCGAGCAAAACAACCTAAGCATACTAGTAAGACACTGGCTCAAACAATAGGGTGGTAGGAGGGGTGGTGAGGCAATATCAGGGTTAAAGGATTCATGTGATAGGTTCGTAACAGCAACAACTACCACTAAGGCTAGCAGAAATAGACAACGGAAAGTATCGGTAACCAGGGTTGAAAGGAACACAATGGTTCATGTGAGTGATAACTTGCCTGCAAACTCAGCAGCCTGGTACTGAGCTAGATCCTCAGAAGGGGTGCTGTAAAGATCGTCGGTATCAACGTCGTCGTCTATCCGAGAAGAAGCAAACAAACAAAACAGAAATGAACAATCATTATCATGGCATAGTGCGCACGCAAAGATGATGCATGACAAGTTAATGGTTGCATCAAAATAAACTAGCTAACATGATAACACAATTTAAATGGACCCCTAGGCTAATTTGAGTTGCATATGGGAAAGGGTCCATGAATTAAGGGGAACAAATGATTTACAATTAATTATTATGTGAAAGTTGTTAGCATGATGCATGCATGATGGTAACAACAAAATAACAACAAATAACGATAATAGATGCAAGTGATAAAAGGATTTAACAAGTTTTGGAAAATCATTTATTAAGTTTGGAAAGTTTGGTTACTTAAACATGTCACACAAACAATTATTGTTTTCATCAATTTAAAGTGTGCAAAACAATTAACAAAATTTATATTTGAAAAGAACATCAAATTTTAGTTGGATTACATGTTTCAAATATTGAAATTTGAATTAGGATGAATTTATTATGAATTAAACAATATTAAACAAGTTTTAATTGAATTTAAAACAAGTTTGAATATTATTTGAATTTTATTTGTTCAGATCATAAATTCAAATTCACATTTGAAAAGTTCACACTTTGATGGTTTGAAAAACATATTTTGCATGTTCAAAAATATTTTATTTTGAGTAAGTTATGATTTTATCAAATTTAAATGAATTAAACAAATATTAAATTATTTAGGCAATTTAATTATTCAAACAAGGAAACAAATTTTATATTTGAATAGGATATTCAAAATGGTATGAAAAACATATTTTATTTGCCTTATTTGGAATTAGTATGAATTATTTATGAATTATTGCAAATTACATTTGAATTATTCAAATTTGAATTCTAAATGTATTTGGAAAAGTCAAAACAGAACACAAATGGATTATTTGGATAGATGATCAAATTTGGAACAACAAACATATACAACTTTTATTAATTGGACTTATAGTTTAAAAGTTATTAAAGGTTTAAGTTTAGTGTTTTATTCTGCCATTTAAAAGATTTAGGAATTAAACAGAAAACGTGTTAAACACTTTTACACCATGCAGCAGCTAGCCACAGCCACTGCAGGGTGGGCCACGGGGCCAGCGTGGCCACTGCGCGCGATGGCGTGGCAGCCAGGGTCGCTGCCGTGTGGCCCCTGCCTGTCAGCCAGAGGAGCAAAAGGTTGGGTTTTTAATCGCTTCCGAGAGGATTCGAACCCGCGCTCTCGCTTGCGCGCACGTTGGACTGAACCACTGCGCTACTGCGCTGCGTTTGACAGTAACGGGGGCGAGAACAGGTTGAAGTTCAGATCCAGGCACTAACTGAAACCTGACGACCAAAACCTTCCGCGTTTCATCAGAGAAAAAGCACCGGCGGCGATCGCCGTGCTACCGCGCTCGATCTGGAGGGGCTGGGTGCGTGCAGAGGTGATGGTTGCGTGTGCGTTTGCGAGGCAGAGCGTACCGAGTGAGAGGAGGAGCAGGATGTGGTTGCTCACCGGAGTTTGGCGCGGATGAAGCTGCTCGGGTGGTGCGGCCGGCGACGATGGCGTTGACGGCGGTGCGGATCCAGCCACTCCCCGTGCTCCCGCAGGTGTCCAAAAGGGAGAGTAGTTGGTGGCGAGTCGGTTCCCGGGCTTAGCGAGGGGAGGTTGTGGTTACGGTGGTGGCGATCGACGGGGATTCAGAGAGCTGTCGCCGGCGAGGTGGATACAGAGAGGTGAGCGACGACAGAGAGAAGGGATGGCGGCGGCTCGAGGGGGGACAGGGGACCTAGGGACTAGGGTTAGGTCTGCGGGGTGCCCTAGGGTACTTATAGGGCCCAGACGTCGAGGGGAGCCGTCGGCTGCGCGCTGTGCCGCCGTGGCATGCTTCAGATGCTCGCCGTACACGGGAGAGAAGGGGGCACGAATTTTGAAGCGGTACGCGGGGGAGTAACGGGCTGGGCCGCGCGCTGGTTAGTGGCTAGGTGGGTTTGGGCTGGTTAGCTGCCGCGCGCGCAGCTGGCTTGCTCCTTTTATTTTTTCTGCTATCTGTTTTTTTTTGTAGCAATTAGAAAAGGAAGAAAAACATGAGGTTTTGGTTATTAAAAATTCTAGGAAAAATTGGGTGTGCTTGTTATGTTAATTTCAAACAGTTAACAAGTTTGGAGTTCAAAATGTTTAAATTTTTGTGCTGTTTGTTGAATAAACCAAATGTGAGTGATTTTTGAATATTAAAAGGATTATTAAAACCAACACTTTCATAAGGTGACCCAAAAGAATTAATTGGAAACAAAGAATAAAAGAATGTTTTGGGTTATTATTTTTATAGTTTCAAATTGGTTCTGTTTGAAAATATTTGATTTGAATTGGAATATTTTGTTAATTAATATAGAAACAACAACTTAATAGGGTGAACCCTATTATTAGTTGGATTAGAATTATTGGAATGGTTTGGTATTTATATAATTTCCAGATGAGGTGCTGTTGAATTTGAGTTTGAGTTTGAAAACAATTTGGGAATTATTTATTTGAAATAAAAGCAACATTTTATTAATTGATCCATATTGAGAATTATGACAACAAATAGATGGTTTTTATTTGTGATTTTTATTTCAAATGTTGTAACAGAGCAAGTATGAAATAACCATTTGAAATTGTTTGAGTTTCATTATGAAAACAAGATAAAACAGATGCAAAACAAATAGTAACAAATGCAAACAAATAATTAAACATGATGACATGATGCAATACTTGAATTAAAACAAGAAACAAAACATTCTAAGGGATATTTTCATACTTGGGATGTTACACTATTCGTTGAATCTGTGTTTGCGTATTGTGGAGTATATTCATCTATTCACCAATTGAAGTTATCTAGCTGGTTCACCGTGAAAGATTGGGCCACAAACCAGTCGGATCACGTTGATCCATATCATAATTTCTCCTAGTTAAGTGAGTTTATGTTGATTTTTCGAAAGCAATCCAAATTTGAACTACAAGTGTTCGATAATTTGGTCTAATTTTTCTTAGAAAATTATTTTAAGATACACAACTATAGTTTATATCACAGAAACGTCGATAGTTTTAGAAATTATGATCTTTTTCGATGAATAGTCGTGCTAGCCATTTTGACAGTTCTTTTAAAACAAAATGAAATAAAGTGGAAAAAAAACCTTAAAAAATATTTCCTCTGGCATGAAGTCCTTTTATGTGTACTTTGCTATGAAAAATTATAAACTTGATTTTTGACAAATTGTTCAAAGAAATATTAAAAAAAGTCTATCATATATAAACATGTATAAGTTTCAAGATTAATGACCAAGTTATGACAATTTCCACGACATAGTTCATGATAAGATTCTTATATTCGAAAAATAGGCGTATCTTGAATTCTTGATATAGAAAACGATGGTTAACCATCTGAAGGGAGTTTATAAATAGCAGTTTCTTTTATTTAAGTGCTAAAAATGATTTTTGTGGTGTGAACCAAGTACGAAAAAATACATGCAAAATGATACCCATCTAATTCTCGCAAATAATAGTCCATATTTGATGGATAATCCACAAGTATTTGGAATTTTCTTAATTTCTATCTTTTTTTTCTAAACGACAATCGTCGCTCCACCCGTTATCCACTACTTCATGCATGCTCTGTATACCGGAAGGGATGTAGTTGGAAGTTGAACATGTGAAATTGAAAAATATTACCAGTACTAGTTATTTTCTTTCATAGCACAGATTTACGTTTTGCGGACGATTGGAATTTTCTTTTCTGTTCAATTCCAGACTGAATCGCGAAAGATTCAGACACGCAAAGTCGAGTGGGGTAACGGGCAGCACATAGGTCGTGTGCCCAGGTGGTTAGTTTTTTTTGCATATTGAAAACCTGGCCAGGCCGTTTGTTATCCTCTGGCCGTTGTTGCTGGTTCGCACAATGGGCTGACGCTAGCTGGCCAAACGGGCCGTATTTCGCGGTCTAACCAACAATTAAACTTGGCTGGGCCATTTCTGGGTCCTCCTACGCATCGCTCTGAGGGAGATCCATCCTCAACTCGTCTACTCCTAGCCAGCGTCGACCAGCTTAATACGTGGCACACTGTGTGGCGCGTTGGGTCCTTCCTAACTCTCCAAAAAAAAAAAAAAAACGTGCAATGCTATATGCCACCTTTATAGCGGCAGTGTCCCAATTGTCGGAATACATAGCTGTGTCACCCTGTAACGTTTTATCCTCAACTGTATTTGCCTAGTCATAGGGTGATTCCGGGTCTCTAGGATCCGATGCACTTCGTGCGTGCGCTGCATGCACCACCTCTTGTATATGTATTGTCTCTCTCGATCAATACAGACACAGTGAATCAATCTATCTGTCTTGTTGGTATTCCAGCGAACTCGCTCCTCCATGGCCGACTCGGCGCCGCCAATCCCCTAGATGCCGATCTCTACACCTCTAGCCTCTACCTCTCGTTTTCCCCCAATGCCAAGAGGCCCCGACAAAATTGCTCCCTCCCTATCTGCCATCGTGTCATCCCCCTCCTCAACGGCCATAGCCCTCGCCGGATCCGGCGTCCCTCACCATATCCCCTCCCTCCATGACGACAATATCCAAAAATTTATAAAGTTCACCTTAGATGCCTCCGCCGCCGATCTCACCAAGTGGCGACACTTCATCCTCTTCTTGCTGGATCGTCACCATGCACAGGATTACATCGAACCCAACAACGAGCATCACCACACCGACGAGGAGTGGCACCAGACCGATGTTGACATTGTGCTCTAGATCATCACCACCATCTCCGACACCCTTCAAAAAGTGGCCATGTCTGGCAACATGACGACGTACTCGGCGTGGACACGGCTGCACTCCTTCTTCGACAACTAGGAGGCAGTCGTCATGATGATGTCTCGGGAATTCCGGCTGACCAAGTGAAACGACCTCTCCATTGATAAGTACGGTCGCCGCCTCAAGCAGATCGCCGCCGCTCTGGGGGATGTCGGCGCACCGCTCTCCGATTGTGAGCTCACAATGTAGATGGTCGATGGCCTTGGAAAGAAATTCTCCGTAAAGCCCGAACTCATCGAGGGCACGCGGCCGTTCCACTCATTCACCGAGGCCCACTCCCTCCTCCGTCTCGCCGAGATGAAGAACGACGCCGCCGCCAAGGAAGAGACAGTCGGCGCACAGGCTCTCGCCGTCCAGCATGGTGACCGGGACGCGCGATCTGATGATCGAGGGCGCGGCGGTGATCGCGGCTTCCTGTGTGGTCACCGCGGTGGAGGATGTGGCGCTGGCGTGCCCCAAGGCTACCAGGGCGGTGGCTGCGGTCATCAGGGCGGCTACCACGGCAACCAGGGCGTCTACCAGGGTGGCGGCCGCGACAATACCGGCGGCTACCAGTAGCACTACCAGGGCGGCTACTGTGGTGACCCAGCACACCACTGCATGTGTAGTGCGCAAGTCGATGACATAATACTCACAGAAGGACTTATCTGTGAATATTACATCCCTCAGAGTAGTAGAACGGAAACATATAGTAGGACCAGGTAAAACAATAGGATACAAACTTCATTACAAAATCTAGAAAATCTCTTTGAGGAATCAAAGAATATCTCATACAAATGAAACATCAGAAAAAACAATGCGAAGCTCTAAGCTGGAGAATAACTCTAGCTCAGAACTAAACCACTACGGCTGATGTCAGCACTAAACTATGGCTTGCAATGGCTAAGTCCAATAATGCTCTCCACCTACACCTTGGTAGCTTCTCCTCCTCCAGCGTTGTTGATGACGATGATTTCCTGGCTAAGTAAGAGATGACTCCACCTAGCTTCCTTAGACAACGATGGCTTCTCGATGACGAGTTCCATAAGGCTTCAAATCTAAGCAGGGGTTCAACCGGGAACAAATGAGTAACGAGCGTTACTCAGCAAGTTCATGATATATAGTGGGTACTTTGATGCACTAACTACAACTTTAGACTCAAAAGAGTCATAAGCTAATGCAAGGTTTTGTAAATCTTTCTTCCAGAGGTTGCTTTTAATTCCGAAAACT
Organism: Alopecurus myosuroides; assembly: GCA_028641055.1. Taxonomy (NCBI): domain Eukaryota; kingdom Viridiplantae; phylum Streptophyta; class Magnoliopsida; order Poales; family Poaceae; genus Alopecurus; species Alopecurus myosuroides. Next base: position 2,937,208 of record CM054058.1, read on the forward strand.
ATGCCCTCCAGACCATTACAGGACTAGAACTTCATGGAGTTGGCTTTCCTGTAGCGTTCGCAGTTCCTTCCCGGAATAGGGGTAACATGTCACATCCTTTTACACTCTGCAGAGGTGCGTTACTTTACCCCTGGGCGACCAAGACCATGTTGCACAACCAGGTGTACATTCCTGTCCACTCCCACTCAGGTGTGGGGCCTGGTTGTTGGTCCAAGCCAAACCGTGCTTCTCCGCACAACGCATGCCCACCCGTTTCTGCCAGCAGGTTGAACCCCTGATTCCACCCCTCACGATGGATATCTAGGCGCCCCTGGTAAACCATCATAGACCCTAGAGTCTGTGGGAATTAAGAGATCCCACCCATGTGCATGTAGTCTTGCAAGACCTACAGCGTACCTCTCTGGCAGTCCGTTGACATGCGAACGAGAGAACATCACAGCTGACTTACTTCCCTGTAACACCCGGGGGATTTCCCCCAATTAGTTTTTGGTTGTTGTTTTTTTTTTGCATGGCATTGCATCACATGCATCATTTGCACCTTGTTTGCAAACCAATTCAAACACCAAAACAAAAATTCAAATCAATTTAAAATCTTCAAACAATGCACCTGTGTTTTTCAAACTCAAATTGTTTTTCAATAAAAGTGGATTTGGAATTAATCCACTTTGAATTAATCCACTCAAATATTTGCTTGGTTAAATAAATCATCTTTTATTAAAACCCTAATTTGAATTTCAAATTCAAATTCCAAACACCACCAACAATTTGAAATTTTCGAAACCAAATATCATGCAACTGGGCATTTGCAATAATAAAACCATAAAAATTAATCCCATAATTTTGGAACCCCAAAACCCTTCTATCTCTCCCTTATTCATTTTCTACAAAAAAAAGAAAGAAAACAAAACAAAGGGGGAGGCAGACCAGCCCAAAAAGGGCCAGCCCACCTACCACCCCTTTTCCCACAGCCACAGCAGCCCACCCACCTAGCCCACACCGAACCAAACCCCCCAGCCCACCTAGCCCTCGTCCTTCTTCTCCGTACGAACAGAAGGAGAACGTGATCCCCCCTCCTGTCCCTGTCTACTCCATGGCCCCCACCTCTCACCTCCTCCTCTCTCCCATAAATCTGCCCCCTCCTTTCCAAACCCTAGAACCTCTCCTCTCCATCTCCTCCATCCGCCGCCACCCTTTCTCCCTTCTTCCTCTGCCCCAAATTCCTTTGCCTCTGTACTTTCTGAACTCGGACGGGAGCCTCCATGGCCGGAAGTTGAGGCTCGCACCGCCGACGATCGAGTCGTCCTCGAGGCCGTCCCAGCACAAAAATGGAACCCCGGGGGCACCTTCTTCCTCTACGCGCAGCGGGAGCAGCCCGAGATCGACTACAACGCCGCCGCCGTCCTTCTTCCCCTCCTCCGTTCGTCAGGTGCAGAAACCTGAAGGTCGACGCCTTGAACCGCACCACGACGCCCTCGCCTTCTCCTTCGTCGCCTACACGCCCGAGGTGAGGACCCATCCAGGCTTCGGCCCTTCCTTCCCCTTGCTCTAGCGTGCTGCCCTCGCGCGGCCGCGGATGTCGCCGGCGATCACCTGTCCGACACCAAGTTCAGTTAGCTGAATTCGTTCAGTTTCAGTTAACTGACGAGTTGAACCTCAAACACCCACGCGCCCCTGATCTGTCACCAAGCGAGCACCAGCCCAGTGGCCAGAGCCCGTTCCGCGCGCACCCACGGTCTCGGGATCGAATCCCAGTCGAGGCAGAAAGCCACCCCTTTTTTTCCTCCTTTTTCTTTTATTTCCCGAAATCCAGAAAAACAGATCCGAGGCTTTAATTTTAAAATCCATAACAAATTGAAAAATGATCCAATTTCAATGATTCAAGTTTCTGTGGATTCAGAATCTTGTACTCTTTCTGTTAATGTAAAAGTTGCAATATGTTTCTGTTAACAATTTTGCACTAAATAATTAAATACAGAAAATGCAATAAAAATTGGAAACTTTGGGAATTCATAACTTGAGTTTTGTTCATCCAAATTGAGCAAACATGGGCTCTAAAAATTTGTCTTAACAAACTCTACACATTGGTATTTTATTTGGTCACAATTGAATTAAATTTGAACATGTTTCCCTCTGTTTACTAAAAAGGGCAGAATAAAATACTTATGAAGAATTGCATAATAAATTCAATAATAATCCAAAAATTATGTTTAATAGCTCAAATTGTTCATTGAAACATTTTATACATGTTTTCAACCTTTTCAATACATTTTGTTTACTGTTTTTCCTAATTAAAATTGGTGCAATAATTCAATGCTTTAATTAAACCTATTAAATTGCAAAATTCATAACTTGGGCAACTCAAATCCAATTCCAACATGTAAAATATGTTTTCCATCCCATTTTTCATGAACTTTGCAAATATCAACTTTGTTTTCTGTTTTGAACAATTTAAATTGCTGAAAACAACTATTTCTTAATTAATGCATTTAAAATTGTCAATTTAATAACTTGCTCATAAAAAATCCAAATTCAACAAATGAAATATGTATTCCATCTAAAATTTTGTGTTATTTCCAAATATAAATTTTGTTATCTGTTTTGAACATTTAAAATTGGTGAAAACAACAAATGTTTGTTTAAATCATTTAAAATGCCAAAGTTCATAACTTAGTAAATAAAATTCCAAACTTGGTAAACAACATATCAAACTGAAGCTAGTGTTGTTTTCTTATTGTTTTCATCATCCATGCATCATTCTAATCAACTTTCACATGATGGTTATTTGTAGATCATTTAATTCAACACTAATTCATGGGCTTTTCCATATGCAATCCAAATTGCATATGGGCCCATTTAAATATGTTTACCATGTCAACTGGTTTACTTTGATGCATCAATTAATTGTCATGCATATAAAATAGGATCATGCTGGATATTTTGCCGTAGTAGTAATTGTTGCATCCGGTGTTTGTTCTAGTTCGTTGCTTCTTCGCGGATAGGACGCTGAGATGATGTGAGCATCGACAAGTTCTGCGGATGTACCTCTACTTGCTGGATTCCAGGCAAGTATACTCACTTGCTACCTATGGCTGCCTTTCATCACTTGTTACCGATTCTTTCCGTTGCCTTTATTCTAGCCTTATGATTCGATGCTTGTGTCTCGATCCTATTATATGTTTACCTTGCAGCCATGATATAGCCTTCCTTTCACTTCCTATTACCTGTAGCTTGTTTACCTTGTTGGCCCTCGTGTCGTAGTTGCATGCTTAGATTTGTTTCTGCTCGAGTCTTGTTGTCCGTCTTATCACCTGTTTAGTTTGATAGTTGGGTTTCAACTTAATCAACAACATGTTAATGTTTTGGGTAATAATAATTTGATGATAAGGCACCGGCAGGAGGCCCGGCGTGGTTTTGAGGCCTGCTAGTGTCGACCTTAATTAGGAAAAGGGTCTTGTCCTCCGATCCATGATGAGCGCACTAACCGCATGTGGGAAGCGAGTATGGGCGCCCCCGCAATTCTGATTCTATTCGCATCTCGTCCAAATCGCCTCATTTAGTTCGGCTTTTCCATTTGCCGCATGCATATGCAGGTGCGAACCCTTGGCGCCAGGGTGGAACTTTTGTAGTCGGCATTTAGGGAGACACGTTGTTAGAGTGCTATGAGGGTCCCCTTTTCTTCGTGGGGCTTGATTAGCCGTGCGCTCAATTGCACGGGGTTCTTTGGGCTTGATGCGAAGAAGAGTTGGGTTGTGTTGAGTGGCCTGCTTGGTGGGTTTGCTCCCCGCATGGCGGGTCATTCTTACGTGTACGGCCAAATTGGTGCATCCCTGCAGGGTTCAATCTTCTCGAGGAGCCGTGTTGTCCGCGGTTATGGATGACTTGGTGAAAGTGCTGCCTAACAAGTACTCAGACAACTTACACTTAACGATAATAACTTGACTAGTAATATAGATTACCTCCACCATAAAACTGAATGTCACCTTAATCAACCGTGTGAGTTTCCTTGGGTTGCTTCCTTAGTAGGGGGTAACATTGGATGGGTATTGTTTGGTGAGTAGTTGTAGTTGGTTCTGATACGCTATCTTATCCCTTTCTTTTAGCCGGATGTTGTAGCGCGTCTCTGTAGTTAGTTAGTGCAGCCCGCTGCCGCTTCTTTGCAATAATCCCTTCCTTTCCGTTGTACCCAAAGTATTTGTATCTTGTGATGATTGGTTACGCTGGTATCTTGTGAGTATGGTTTATCCACTTGCCAGTACTAAACCGTACTGACCCACGAATCCCTTTCGTGGCTGCATATTCCACATTGCAGTCAACAGGTTTGAAGTATGACGACGTTAGCTTGGGAATCCCTCCGGCTTGGCCTGGGCAGGGATTGGACGCCATCGGTTATCTTCAGGACTCTTAGTACAATTTGTATCTTATCCGTAGTCGGACGCTATGTTGTTTCTTCCGCTGTTATTTGGATCTTTGTATTGTATCAGTTGTATCCTTGACTCATTTGAGTCGTCTTGTATATACCTCCTCTGTTGTTGTTGTGGATTATTCGTGAACTGTTGTAATGCTATCACAAGTGGCAACCTGGAATCGGTTATTATGCGGATTTTGGCGGGAATGCTGAAATCTGCATAGTGCCCGATCTCGGGGCGTCACAAATGGTATCAGAGCATGGTTTCCGATTCCCGATATTGTTTCGTTACGAATGGTTATCGAAGCAACGGGTCCGCAAAGCCTGTAGGATAACCTCGCTAACGGTCGTGTTTCTAGAGTGTAAAAAACTATTGGTGCAACACCTGTTTTTGGAAACATCTCAATAGGATTCTTGTTTTCTCCTTATCTCTATTCTATTTCCCCTCCCATCTTATTTGTTTTGGAGTCTCCCCCCCTTGTCTATCTTTCAAAGTGTTAGGATCCTACGTGGGTGGACGTTTTCTGAGCCTTTAACCTAATAGGTTCGATCGTCGGAAGATTCCTGGTGGAAGAACATCATGATCAACCCGAGCAAGAATCTCTTGTTGGTGGTGTCGAGAAGCCCTTGTCAGTGGTGTCGAGGAGATCAACTGGAAGCATGAAGAATCGATAGTCGAACTTCTTTCCCCTCCCGGGTTAGTGGGTGGATTGCGAGGGCGCAATCCCTTGTTACTGGTGTCGTCTGTAACACCCGAGGGATTTCCCCCAATTAGTTTTTGGTTGTTGTTTTTTTTTGCATGGCATTGCATCACATGCATCATTTGCACCTTGTTTGCAAACCAATTCAAACACCAAAACAAAAATTCAAATCAATTTAAAATCTTCAAACAATGCACCTGTGTTTTTCAAACTCAAATTGTTTTTCAATAAAAGTTGATTTGGAATTAATATTTGCTTGGTTAAATAAATCATCTTTTATTAAAACCCTAATTTGAATTTCAAATTCAAATTCCAAACACCACCAACAATTTGAAATTTTCGAAACCAAATATCATGCAACTGGGCATTTGCAATAATGAAACCATAAAAATTAATCCCATAATTTTGGAACCCCAAAACCCTTCTATCTCTCTCTTATTCATTTTCTACAAAAAAAGAAAGAAAAGAGAACAAAGGGGGAGGCAGACCAGCCCAAAAAGGGCCAGCCCACCTACCACCCCTTTTCCCACAGCCACAGCAGCCCACCCACCTAGCCCACACCGAACCAAACCCTCCCAGCCCACCTAGCCCTCGTCCTTCTTCTCCGTACGAACAGAAGGAGAACGTGATCCCCCCTTCTGTCCCTGTCTACTCCATGGCCCCCACCTCTCACCTCCTCCTCTCTCCCATAAATCTGCCCCCTCCTTTCCAAACCCTAGAACCTCTCCTCTCCATCTCCTCCATCCGCCGCCACACTTTCTCCCTTCTTCCTCTGCCCCAAATTCCTTTGCCTCGGTACTTTCTGAACTCGGACGGGAGCCTCCATGGCCGGAAGTTGAGGCTTGCACCGCCGACGATCGAGTCGTCCTCGAGGCCGTCCCAGCACAAAAATGGAACCCCGGGGGCACCTTCTTCCTCTACGCGCAGCGGGAGCAGCCCGAGATCGACTACAACGCCGCCGCCGTCCTTCTTCCCCTCCTGTCGCACCCAAGGTTTCTAGAGGATACTCATCGCACAAACTGGAAGTCAGGTGCTTGGATTATGGGGCATACATGCTCCCACGTCCCAGCTTCCTGGTAGGCCTGCGCTTATGCGCGACAACACAAGCCCTGCTTCCACCGTCGAAGTAAACTATCCGCTAGGAACCTAAAGGCACTACTGTCGACGTACTTTATAATCAAACACGCACGGTACGTCAACAGTTTGGTATGAATGATAACACAGAATGTCTCTAAGACACAAAAGAATGAAATAAGTGCAACTGGCCTTCACTAAGGCAGAAATATCGAATACAGTCATCCAGAGGACACATGTCCCAACATATCAACCATTACAACAGCGGAAGCAATCAAAGGGGTCTGATGTACAGACAAATCCATGGCTTAAGAAGCCGGAGAAAATAAATAAGACGAAGCCCATCCACGTAGGTTCTGGATCCTGCCCTGGTCCAGCTAACTACTCGTCTGCAGTCTCGTCGAACTCCACAAAGTAGCCATCCTGGGAAGCATCGTAGTCGTAGTCGTACTCTGCGTAAACCACAGCCCCAACGGGGTCAGTACATCCAAGTACTGGCAAGCAAGACTCACAGTTCATCAAGGAGTTACCCGTCAACACAAGCATTGATGCTTGGGATCAACGGAAGAAAGGGGTGATATGAAAGTTGCTGCTGGCTGCTCTAAACAACTACAGGAGATAACTACAATTTCCGGCTAACAGAAAAGATAAGATCGAGGATTGTAACCAACTGAAAGATAACTTCAACCAAACCCATCCTGGATCTCGCCCCTTATCCAAAGAAGCAATCCGAGGATAACTCACACAGTTGGATTAAGATGAATCAAGTTATTTGTGTGAATAACCTATTACTAGTCAAATTATTAATCATTGGGTGAAACATGATTGATCATTATGTTGAAGTTGTCCTGAGTACTTGTTAGCCAGTACTTTCACCAAGTAATCCATAACCGCGGAAAACACGGCTTCTCGAGAAGATTATCCCTGCAGGGTTGCACCAATTTGGCCGTACACTCATGAATATCCCGCCAGATGGGATGCCTCCCACCAAGCGGGGCACTCAACACAACCAACCATTCTTCGCATCAAGCCCAAAGAACCTTGGGCGCACGGCTAATCAAGCCCAGAAGAAAATGGACCATCATAGCACTCTAAGACCGTGTCCCCCTATATGCCGACTACGAAAGTTCCACCCTGCGCTGGGCTCGCAAAAACATGCATGCGGCAAATGGAAAACACGAACTAAATGAGGCGATTTGGACGAGATGCGAATCAGGTCAAGTTGAGGGGGGCGCCCATACTCGCTTCCCAAATGCGGGTAGTGCGCTCATCATGGATCAGTAGACAAGACCCTTTTCCTATTAGGGTCGACACTAGCAGGCTCCAAAACCTCTCATGGGCCTCCTGCCGGTGCCTTATCATCAAATTATTATTACCATTAACAATTAACAAGATTGATTGATTAACATCGAGCCCCCGGTACAAAATAATAAGATAGTAAAAGTAGTAACCGACAACAGACTCGAGTAAAAGCAACCCTAAGCATGCTAGATAGTACTAAGGCACAAACAAAGGCTGTAGGTATGGAGGTGAGGCAATATCATTGGCTCAGGAATCATGTGATAGGTTCGGAGACAAGCAACGATACATAGGGCTAGCAATAGTAGACCAAAGGATATTATCGACAACAAGTGTGGAAAGGAACTCGATGATTCATGTGAGTGATAACTTGCCTGGCAGCTCAGTCTCGTACTGGGCTAGGTCCTGAGTAGTGGTGTCGTAAGGCTCGTCGGTACCAACGTCGTCGTCTAATCGAGAAGAAGCAAAAACAACAACGAAGGAAGACGGGCAATCAATACATGGCATAGGTGCACAAACATTGGATGATGCATGTCACGTTTAACAGATGCACCAAACTAGACTAGCTGATATGAGACACAAGTTTAAATGGATTCCATATGCAAAGGTTGCATATGGAAGCCCATGCTTTAGAGTTGAATTAATTGTTCTATCACTAAGCATCATGTGTAAGTGACTTAGTATGATGCATGCATGATGAGGAACAATAAGATAACAAAATTAAATGCAATTGGAATGATAGTTAACAATTTAGAAAAGCATTTATTAAGTTTGGAATTTTGTTACTTAAACATGGTACACAAACAATTATTGTTTTCATCAAGTTAGGGTGTGCAAAACAATTTACAAATTTTATATTTGAAAGGTTTATCAAATTTTAGTTGGATTACATGTTTCACATTTTGAAATTGGACTTCAGATTATTTAGTTATGAATTAAACAATATTAAACAATTTTTAATTGAATTAAACAAGAATTAAATTGCTTAGGCAATTTAAATTATTCAAACAATGAAACAAATTTTATATTTGAATAGAGTATTCAAAAAGGTGTGAAAAACATATTTTATTTGAATTATTTGAAAACAGAATGAATTAGTTATGAATTATTTCAATTTGCATTTGAATTATTCAAATTTGAAATTTAAAAGTATTTTGAAAATTCAAAACAGAACACAAGTTGAATATTTGGAAAGTTTATAAAATTTGGATCAGAATAGACATCAAGTTTGTGTTTGTTGGATTTATAAAACAAAAGATATTGAATTTCCAAGTTTCTATTCAAATCTGTTATTTAAAAGGAATTTATAAATTTTTGAATTGCGCAGAAACTTTTGTTACACAGCTCCACGCTACACGCAGTCACTGCGCAGCGGGCCAGCTGCCAACGTGGCTCTGCGCAACGCCGCGTGGCCACAGAGGTCACTGACAGTGGGCCTCGCTGCGGAAGGAAAGAAACAAAAAGTTTTGCGGGCGCTGCGGCTCGAACCCGCGCCCTGCTCAAGTTCAGAAAGGAACGCAACCAGTGCGCTGCGCTGCGGTGTGTTGACAGTAAACGCTACGCGTGCAGGTTGAGGTTCAGTCCAAAAACCTGAACTTTTAACTGACGAAACTGAACTGCGTGTGCTTGCTCGACAGACGAAACCTCGCCGGCCTCGTTTGGCACGGTGGCGCTCGCAACAGATGGATGCGTGGGCGTGCAAGAGTGCAAGGGGATGCATCAGCAGAGGGAGGGCGGAAGTGGAGGCTCACCACCGTGTAGAACGAAGCAGAGGCTCGACGTTGGCTGACGGCGGCGTGACGGAGGCAGCGTCGGAGGAGAAGAGGACGGCGGCGAGATCCTGCTGGCTTCCTGCGGCTGCTACGGTGTTCAAAACGTCGAGGAGACCATGGCGACTCGATCCCAGGGAGCAGACGGCTCCGTGCGGTTCTGCAACGAGGAGGAGAACCTCGGGTTCAGTCCATGTCGACACGGTGGCCGGAAAAGGATCGATGACCGCGACGGCAAATTAGGAGCTTACCAGCCACGATCTGGTGTCCAGGAGCGAGAGGAGAGGGAGGCGGACTGATTCCCGTGCAGAGGTGGCTAGGTGGGTACGGAACGCGGCGGCGCCATCGAGTTCTTCAGAGGACTGTCGTCGGCGAGAGGTTCAGAGGAGGACAAACGCGTCGGGGAAGAAACAGATGGAGGCGGCGGCGAGGCGTAGCTAGCACCTAGGGTTAGGGTTAGGGCAGCAGGGGCCCTAGGGCATGCTTTATAGGGTGGAGGCGCAGCGGGGCCGCCGTGGTCGCGTCGGGGTCGCCGTGGAGGCCTCCGATGGCGCGCCGTACAGGAGGGAGAAGGAGGATTAGAAGGGGAGCACGAATCTTGGCGCGCGAACCGGTAAGTTGCGCTGGGCTGCTGCGCTGTTAGTTGTTAGGTGGGCTTGGGCCAAGTTAGCTGTCGCGCGCGCAGAGGGTTAGCTGCTTTTTATTCTTTTTCTGTTTTTTTTTTTTTGCAGTTTGCTTTTGGAAGAAAAAGGTAGGGTTTTGCTTATAGAAAAATTTGAAAAAATTTGGTTAAGCCTTTTAGGTAATTAGAAACCACCCTGCAAGCTTGGATTTCAAAAATTGAAATTTAAAATTATAGTTTGTGTTTGAATCCAAAATAGAGGGATTTGAGTTTAATAAAACCTTAATAAAAACATGTATAAGAATAGGGTTACCCCTAGGGTTTTAGAATGATTTAGAGGGGGAAGAAATGTTTGGTGAGTTTTATGGTTTCCAAAAGGTACTGATTTGAGAATTTGGAAATGATTTGAATTTAATTGGTGGAATTAAAGGAATGATTTGAGGCAACAATTTAATAGTTGAACATCAATGAATTATTTGAAAAACAATGAAAGGTTTTGTTTTGCAATTCTTTGTTTGAAAGATTGTAACAGACAAGTGTGAAAACAAGGTTTGATTCATTATGAAAACAATGCAAACAGACATAAAAAATGAGAATGATGCCATGATGCATTGCATAAATTAAACAAATAAGTAAAACAACTAAGGGTTTTCATACTTGGATGTTACAAAACGCCCCCCCCTGAAGGAATCGCGCCCCGAGATTCCCTACTGAGATGTGAAAAGGTCCGGATACTTCTTGCGAAGATCCTCTTCGGTCTCCCACGTTGCCTCTTTATCAGAATGATGCGACCATTGGACTTTCAAGAACTTGGTGCTCTTGTTGCGAGTCTTACGCTCGGTCTCATCGAGAATACGAATAGGGTGCTCCTCATAAGATAGATCATCTTGCAGCTCAATGGAATCATGATCAACTGCACGATCTGGATCTTTGAAACACTTCTTGAGTTGTGACACGTGGAACACATCGTGCACTTGGGAAAGTTTTTCTGGAAGTTCAAGACGATAAGCATTCAACACATCGTGCACTTGGGCCAATGTATCTTGGTGCAAGCTTTCCTTTTACACCGAAACGATGAGTGCCTCTGAGGGGAGTTACACGGAGGTATGCCTTATCACCAGGTGCATAGACCATATCCCTGTGCTTGCTATCATAATAGCTCTTCTGACGAGACTGAGCAATCCTGAGATTGTCACGAATGATACGAACTTTCTCCTCGGCTTCCTTAACAATGTCAGGGCCTAAAAGTGAACGTTCACCAGCTCCAGACCAATTGATTGGACTCCTGCACCTGCGACCATACAGTGCCTCAAACGGTGCCATGCCTAGGCTTGCCTGGTAGCTGTTGTTGTAGGAGAATTCAGCATATGGAAGGCAATCCTCCCATTTCATGCCAAAGGAGAGACCACATGCTCTGAGCATATCCTCGAGAATCTGATTGACTCTTTCGACTTGCCCCTGAGACTGAGGGTGATAAGCTGTGCTGAACAGAAGTTTGGTGCCCAATGCTTCTTGAAAGCTTTTCCAGAAATGAGAAGTGAAAATACTTCCACGGTCTGAGCTTATTTCCAATGGAACACCATGAAGGGGAACAACCTTTGCTGTGTAGAGCTCTGCTAACTGGCTAGCTGAGATAGTTTCCTTTACAGCATAGAAGTGAGCAACCTTAGTGAGACGATCAATAACAACGAAGATTGCATCGTTGCCCTTTCTGGACTTTGGAAACCCAGTAACGAAGTCCATTTCAATCATGTCCCACTTCCACTCAGGAATTTTCAGAGGTTGGAGTAGACCTGCTGTCTTCTGATGGACTGCCTTAACACGTTGACAAACGTCGCATTCAGAAACGTATTGAGCAATTTAACGTTTCATGCCAGGCCACCAATACAGAGTCTTGAGATCCTGGTACATCTTTGTACTTCCAGGGTGAATGGATAGAGGAGTTTCATGAGCCTCCTTGAGAATGATATCCTTGAGACTTTGAATCTGAGGGACTGCAATGCGTCCTTCGAAGAACACAGTTCCCTTGTCATCAATTGAGAAGGACTTGAACTTATCATTGCCCTCCTTGATGTGATCCACAATCTTCTTGATTTCATTATCACGAAGTTGTTCAGAACGAATCTTGTCCTCGAGAGTTGGGCTGGCTGTCAAGCTAGCAAGGTATCCTTCAGGAACAAGACCAAGGTTCAGCTTCTGGAATTCTTCATGAAGTGGAGGTTGGCTCTCCATGATCATGAGATTATTGCAATAGGATTTGCGACTGAGGGCATCGGCCATAACATTAGCCTTGCCTGGAGTGTAAGAAATGGTGAGATCAAAGTCTTTAATCTTCTCAATCCATCTTCTTTGCCTGAGGTTCAGATCTGGCTGAGTGAAGATGTATTTCAGACTCTTATGATCGGAAAAGATTTCAGTTTTGTTACCCAACAAGTATTGTCTCCATTTCTTGAGGGCAAACACAACTGCTGCAAGTTCAAGATCATGAGTGGGATAGTTTTGCTCATGTGGGTTCAACTGACGTGAAGCATAGGCCACAACTTGACGTTCTTGCATAAGAACTGCTCCTAGGCCTTGGAGAGATGCATCACAGAATATCTGGAAAGGTTTGGTAGTGTCTGGGCCAACTAGAACAGGTGTGGAAGTGAGTTTAGTCTTCAGGAGGTTGAAACTCTCATCACATTGTGGAGTCCAAACGAACTTTTTGTCCTTCTTTGTGAGATCAGTGAGAGGTTTAGCAATCTTGGAAAAGTTTTGGACGAAACGACGGCAATAGCTAGCCAAGCCAAGAAAGCTTCTAACTTGTTTCACCGTCTTAGGGGGTTTCCAGTCAACAATTGCCTTAACCTTTTCAGGATCAATGGCAATGCCTTTGGCAGAGATGATATGACCAAGATATGCAACTTCTGGAATCCAGAACTCACATTTGGAAAACTTGGCATACAGACGATGCTCGCGAAGTTTCATGAGAGTGAGACGAAGGTGTTCTCCATGCTCTTCCTCGGATTTTGAGTAGACGAGAATGTCATCGAGATATACCACAACGAACTTGTCGAGGTATTCATGGAAGACAGAATTCATGAGTCTTGAGAACGTTGCCGGTGCATTGGTGAGACCAAAGGACATGACGGTGTATTCATATAGACCGTACCAAGTGGTGAAAGCTGTCTTAGGAATATCTTCCTTTCTGATCTTTATCTGATGGTAACCCATCCTCAAGTCCAACTTTGAGAATATTGAGGCTCCAGCAAGTTGATCAAAAAGATCATCGATACGAGGAAGTGGATACTTGTTCTTGATGGTTTTCTCGTTGAGAGGACGATAGTCAACCACGAGTCTTTTTGTTTGATCCTTCTTGGCAACAAACAGAGTTGGGCAACCCCAAGCGGAGGAACTAGGCTGAATGAAACCTTTGTCCATATACATATCGATTTGCTCCTTCAACAATTTCAGTTCAGGAGGAGCTATCTTATATGGATGCTTAGAGATTGGAGCAGTACCTGGCTCAAGCTCGATCACGAACTCAACTGCTCTGTCCGGAGGCATCCCTGGCAACTCTTCTGGAAAGACGTCAGGGAATTCACAAACCACCGGAACATTTTCAATTGCAGGAAGGGGTTTGGCATCGAGGCTGAACAGCTGAACAGGACTTGATCCATATGGAGAATAGACTATCTGGCCTGAAGTGTGGGAGAGAGTTATTGACTTTTGAGCACAGTCAATTTTAGCTTTGTGGGTCTTCAACCAATCCATACCCAGAATGACATCAATGTCAGAATTTCCCAGCAACATGAGTGAAGCAAGGAATATGCGACCTCCAATTAGGATCTGATTGTCCATGCTTATCTTGGAAGTAATCATTTTAGTTCCCGGAGAGTGCACATAGATTTGATTGCTTAGCGGAACCAGAGCTAAATTGTACGTTGTAGCAAAGATCTTTGACACAAACGAATGCGATGCTCCAGTATCAAACAACACTTTAGCTGGAATAGAGTTTACGGGTAATATACCGAGAACGACGTCAGCAGCCTCCTCAGCTTTGTCGGCCTTGATATGGTTCACCCTCGCGTTCCTCCCGACAGGCCTATTGTTGGAGTTGAAGGCTTTAGCCGGGGGAGCACGAACCATAGCCTGGTTGGTGTTGGGGCGAGGAGGTAGGGGTAGCTGCTTCTGAGTGCACTTATCAGCATAATGTCCAGTATCCTTGCACTTGTAGCAAGTGACGACACGAGAAGGACCTGGCCTTGGCTGCCCCATCGGAAACCTCTGACCCTGCATCTGAGATGGGTTGGGTGGGCGGGGACCAAATCCTGGAGAAGCTTGGGCATTTGGAGCCCGAGTGACAGCACCATTTGGCACCCAGATGCGGCGCTTCTGCGGAGGGGTGGTCATGTTGGAGGAGGAACCACCCTCACGCGAGTGCTTGCGGGACTCTTCGAACGCCTTGCGCCCATTCTCCTCATTGAGTGCGGTGTTCACGAGCTCCACGAAGTCCTTGCACTTGATGTTGGTGAGAGCGTACTTCAGTTCCGGGTTAAAACCTCGGCGGAACCTTGCCATCTTCTTGGCTTCGGTGGACACTTCGTCACCAGCGTACCGAGCGAGACGATTGAACTCGTTCTGGTAGCCGAGAACGTCCAGCTTGCCCTGTCTGAGAGAGCAGAATTCCTCACGCATCTTTTCCATGAGACCATCCGGGATGTGGTGCTTCAGGAAGGCATCCTTGAAACATCCCCAGTTGATAGGAAAGCCAGCCCTCATGGCCTGGTAGTTCTCCCACCAAGTAGCTGTCTGACCCTTCAGTAGGTAGGTGGCGTACTTGACCTTATCCTCTTCTGCAACATGAGCAATCTCCAGAGCTCTTGCTACGTCACGGATCCAGTCATCAGCATCCAGGGGCTCACGTGTTGTCACGAAAGCTTTTGGGCCCAAGCTGAGGAAGTCCTTGATGGTGACCCTTGGAGCATTCTGGTTGTGTTGCTGGTTAGCCTGGATCTGGGCCATCTGTGTCACCACTTGGGTCATCTGAGCCAACAGTTCCCCCATTGGTGGTGGCGGAGGCGGGTTGTTCCTGGTTGGAGGCATCCTGAACAGAAATTCATTTTAGCACAACAACAGAAAAGGATAGACTTGGTAACCGAAAGATAGATTATTCCGACGCATGAATAGATAACCAACAGGTACATCATCACATGTTCACATACATCAGAATATCCAAGAGACCAATACATGGTTCGAAAACGAAAGGATAAACTAGACACAGCTAGTAATGGATACAACGGTACTCCCATGCTCCTCACGCAGGACGGCGGTGAGTAGTACGACGAGAGATACGGTGAGGAGGAACCCCACGGAAGTAGGTATCACGACGATCCATGTAGATAGGAACTGCTCTGAGAGCAACTCTCGGTGTGGTGAAGTAGAAAGCGTCCTCTCCCTGTGCTCCATAGCGGGGAATCCCTGTGTAACCAGCTCCGAGGTCGAGAAGTGGGCCTCTGATCGGCTCGTAACCTCCAGCATCTGGCAACGGAAGACCAGCTGGCTGAACGACACGTGCGAAGCGCTCGTCTCCAACAAAGTCTGTGGTGTACGTCGCCAGACGAGTGAGAGCAAGGTGGAGCTGCTCCCTGACTGAGGCTAACTCCTGAGAAAGTGCGGAAGCAACGGCATCACTGTGACTAGCGAACTGGGCAGTGATCTGGAGCCTGGAGCTATCAGTCTCGTAGGTATCCATGTCGCGGTGGACAGTGAAGTGAACTCCCGCTGCCGTGATGTAACCACGGGGGATGTGACGAAAACTGGACTTATCAAACCCCCAGTAGTCAGCACGGAGAACGGTGATACTCACGTACGCTGCCTGCTGCACTGCCATATCCACTGTGGACCCTACTGCCTCGTACTGGTGTGCAATGCTCCTGCCATCATCCGACAGAATGTAGACGATAGCCCGGTAGCAAGTCTGGTCAAACTCTCGCTGGTGCTCGTAGACCTGGTACTCTGGTGCCCAACGGAACCCCAGATAGGTAACCATGTCTCTCAGCAACTCCGGAAAACCGGCGGTGCTCTCACAGCGAGTCATGCGAACCACCTGCGGGTAGTAGCTGAGACCCATCTGCAGATGATTTGGAAGGTTTTGATTAGACTCCGGTAGATGAAAAAGGATGTGGAAAACAACAACAAGGTTCAACGGACGAAAAGGATGTTGAAAAGAACATGATATCGAAGCAACATCGGGAAAACGAGACCAAAAGTCCTGAGGTACTATGGAGAACCCAAAACACGTGAAATCCTAACTTGAAAGTTTAGGTGAGAACAGAAAACAACGTTGCACTTCCTTACCAGAAAAGGGTGGGTGGGTGGGGAAAGAAGAAAAATGGCAGAATTCCTACTCTCACGTTTCATTTTTCCTATATAGCTACAAAATAGTTTCTAGACTCAACTGCGACCAGTAAAAAGGGATCCTACAGGCAGACAGGCTCTGATACCATTTGTCGCACCCAAGGTTTCTAGAGGATACTCATCGCACGAACTGGAAGTCAGGTGCTTGGATTATGGGGCATACATGCTCCCACGTCCCAGCTTCCAGGTAGGCCTGCGCTTATGCGCGACAACACAAGCCCTGCTTCCACCGTCGAAGTAAACTATCCGCTAGGAACCTAAAGGCACTACTGTCGACGTACTTTATAATCAAACACGCACGGTACGTCAACAGTTTGGTACGAATGATAACACAGAATGTCTCTAAGACACAAAAGAATGAAATAAGTGCAACTGGCCTTCACTAAGGCAGAAATATCGAATACAGTCATCCAGAGGACACATGTCCCAACATATCAACCATTACAACAGCGGAAGCAATCAAAGGGGTCTGATGTACAGACAAATCCATGGCTTAAGAAGCCGGAGAAAATAAATAAGACGAAGCCCATCCACGTAGGTTCTGGATCCTGCCCTGGTCCAGCTAACTACTCGTCTGCAGTCTCGTCGAACTCCACAAAGTAGCCATCCTGGGAAGCATCGTAGTCGTAGTCGTACTCTGCGTAAACCACAGCCCCAACGGGGTCAGTACATCCAAGTACTGGCAAGCAAGACTCACAGTTCATCAAGGAGTTACCCGTCAACACAAGCATTGATGCTTGGGATCAACGGAAGAAAGGGGTGATATGAAAGTTGCTGCTGGCTGCTCTAAACAACTACAGGAGATAACTACAATTTCCGGCTAACAGAAAAGATAAGATCGAGGATTGTAACCAACTGAAAGATAACTTCAACCAAACCCATCCTGGATCTCGCCCCTTATCCAAAGAAGCAATCCGAGGATAACTCACACAGTTGGATTAAGATGAATCAAGTTATTTGTGTGAATAACCTATTAATAGTCAAATTATTAATCATTGGGTGAAACATGATTGATCATTATGTTGAAGTTGTCCTGAGTACTTGTTAGCCAGTACTTTCACCAAGTAATCCATAACCGCGGAAAACACGGCTTCTCGAGAAGATTATCCCTGCAGGGTTGCACCAATTTGGCCGTACACTCATGAATATCCCGCCAGATGGGATGCCTCCCACCAAGCGGGGCACTCAACACAACCAACCATTCTTCGCATCAAGCCCAAAGAACCTTGGGCGCACGGCTAATCAAGCCCAGAAGAAAATGGACCATCATAGCACTCTAAGACCGTGTCCCCCTATATGCCGACTACGAAAGTTCCACCCTGCGCTGGGCTCGCAAAAACATGCATGCGGCAAATGGAAAACACGAACTAAATGAGGCGATTTGGACGAGATGCGAATCAGGTCAAGTTGAGGGGGGCGCCCATACTCGCTTCCCAAATGCGGGTAGTGCGCTCATCATGGATCAGTAGACAAGACCCTTTTCCTATTAGGGTCGACACTAGCAGGCTCCAAAACCTCTCATGGGCCTCCTGCCGGTGCCTTATCATCAAATTATTATTACCATTAACAATTAACAGGATTGATTGATTAACATCGAGCCCCCGGTACAAAATAATAAGATAGTAAAAGTAGTAACCGACAACAGACTCGAGTAAAAGCAACCCTAAGCATGCTAGATAGTACTAAGGCACAAACAAAGGCTGTAGGTATGGAGGTGAGGCAATATCATTGGCTCAGGAATCATGTGATAGGTTCGGAGACAAGCAACGATACATAGGGCTAGCAATAGTAGACCAAAGGATATTATCGACAACAAGTGTGGAAAGGAACTCGATGATTCATGTGAGTGATAACTTGCCTGGCAGCTCAGTCTCGTACTGGGCTAGGTCCTGAGTAGTGGTGTCGTAAGGCTCGTCGGTACCAACGTCGTCGTCTAATCGAGAAGAAGCAAAAACAACAACGAAGGAAGACGGGCAATCAATACATGGCATAGGTGCACAAACATTGGATGATGCATGTCACGTTTAACAGATGCACCAAACTAGACTAGCTGATATGAGACACAAGTTTAAATGGATTCCATATGCAAAGGTTGCATATGGAAGCCCATGCTTTAGAGTTGAATTAATTGTTCTATCACTAAGCATCATGTGTAAGTGACTTAGTATGATGCATGCATGATGAGGAACAATAAGATAACAAAATTAAATGCAATTGGAATGATAGTTAACAATTTAGAAAAGCATTTATTAAGTTTGGAATTTTGTTACTTAAACATGGTACACAAACAATTATTGTTTTCATCAAGTTAGGGTGTGCAAAACAATTTACAAATTTTATATTTGAAAGGTTTATCAAATTTTAGTTGGATTACATGTTTCACATTTTGAAATTGGACTTCAGATTATTTAGTTATGAATTAAACAATATTAAACAATTTTTAATTGAATTAAACAAGAATTAAATTGCTTAGGCAATTTAAATTATTCAAACAATGAAACAAATTTTATATTTGAATAGAGTATTCAAAAAGGTGTGAAAAACATATTTTATTTGAATTATTTGAAAACAGAATGAATTAGTTATGAATTATTTCAATTTGCATTTGAATTATTCAAATTTGAAATTTAAAAGTATTTTGAAAATTCAAAACAGAACACAAGTTGAATATTTGGAAAGTTTATAAAATTTGGATCAGAATAGACATCAAGTTTGTGTTTGTTGGATTTATAAAACAAAAGATATTGAATTTCCAAGTTTCTATTCAAATCTGTTATTTAAAAGGAATTTATAAATTTTTGAATTGCGCAGAAACTTTTGTTACACAGCTCCACGCTACACGCAGTCACTGCGCAGCGGGCCAGCTGCCAACGTGGCTCTGCGCAACGCCGCGTGGCCACAGAGGTCACTGACAGTGGGCCTCGCTGCGGAAGGAAAGAAACAAAAAGTTTTGCGGGCGCTGCGGCTCGAACCCGCGCCCTGCTCAAGTTCAGAAAGGAACGCAACCAGTGCGCTGCGCTGCGGTGTGTTGACAGTAAACGCTACGCGTGCAGGTTGAGGTTCAGTCCAAAAACCTGAACTTTTAACTGACGAAACTGAACTGCGTGTGCTTGCTCGACAGACGAAACCTCGCCGGCGGCGTTTGGCACGGTGGCGCTCGCAACAGATGGATGCGTGGGCGTGCAAGAGTGCAAGGGGATGCAGCAGCAGAGGGAGGGCGGAAGTGGAGGCTCACCACCGTGCAGAACGAAGCAGAGGCTCGACGTTGGCTGACGGCGGCGTGACGGAGGCAGCGTCGGAGGAGAAGAGGACGGCGGCGAGATCCTGCTGGCTTCCTGCGGCTGCTACGGTGTTCAAAACGTCGAGGAGACCATGGCGACTCGATCCCAGGGAGCAGACGGCTCCGTGCGGTTCTGCAACGAGGAGGAGAACCTCGGGTTCAGTCCATGTCGACACGGTGGCCGGAAAAGGATCGATGACCGCGACGGCAAATTAGGAGCTTACCAGCCACGATCTGGTGTCCAGGAGCGAGAGGAGAGGGAGGCGGACTGATTCCCGTGCAGAGGTGGCTAGGTGGGTACGGAACGCGGCGGCGCCATCGAGTTCTTCAGAGGACTGTCGCCGGCGAGAGGTTCAGAGGAGGACAAACGCGTCGGGGAAGAAACAGATGGAGGCGGCGGCGAGGCGTAGCTAGCACCTAGGGTTAGGGTTAGGGCAGCAGGGGCCCTAGGGCATGCTTTATAGGGTGGAGGCGCAGCGGGGCCGCCGTGGTCGCGTCGGGGTCGCCGTGGAGGCCTCCGATGGCGCGCCGTACAGGAGGGAGAAGGAGGATTAGAAGGGGAGCACGAATCTTGGCGCGCGAACCGGTAAGTTGCGCTGGGCTGCTGCGCTGTTAGTTGTTAGGTGGGCTTGGGCCAAGTTAGCTGTCGCGCGCGCAGAGGGTTAGCTGCTTTTTATTCTTTTTCTGTTTTTTTTTTTTTTGCAGTTTGCTTTTGGAAGAAAAAGGTAGGGTTTTGCTTATAGAAAAATTTGAAAAAATTTGGTTAAGCCTTTTAGGTAATTAGAAACCACCCTGCAAGCTTGGATTTCAAAAATTGAAATTTAAAATTATAGTTTGTGTTTGAATCCAAAATAGAGGGATTTGAGTTTAATAAAACCTTAATAAAAACATGTATAAGAATAGGGTTACCCCTAGGGTTTTAGAATGATTTAGAGGGGGAAGAAATGTTTGGTGAGTTTTATGGTTTCCAAAAGGTACTGATTTGAGAATTTGGAAATGATTTGAATTTAATTGGTGGAATTAAAGGAATGATTTGAGGCAACAATTTAATAGTTGAACATCAATGAATTATTTGAAAAACAATGAAAGGTTTTGTTTTGCAATTCTTTGTTTGAAAGATTGTAACAGACAAGTGTGAAAACAAGGTTTGATTCATTATGAAAACAATGCAAACAGACATAAAAAATGAGAATGATGCCATGATGCATTGCATAAATTAAACAAATAAGTAAAACAACTAAGGGTTTTCATACTTGGATGTTACACCTCCTCCGTTCGTCAGGTGCAGAAACCTGCAGGTCGACGCCTTGAACCGCACCACGACGCCCTCGCCTTCTCCTTCGTCGCCTACACGCCCGAGGTGAGGACCCATCCAGGCTTCGGCCCTTCCTTCCCCTTGCTCTGGCGTGCTGCCCTCGTACGGCCACGGATGTTGCCGGCGATCACCTGTCCGACACCAAGTTCAGTTAGCTGAATTCGTTCAGTTTCAGTTAACTGACGAGTTGAACCTCAAACACCCACGCGCCCCTAATCTGTCACCAAGCGAGCACCAGCCCAGGGCCAGAGCCCTTTCCGCGCGCACCCACGGTGTCGGGATCGAATCCCAGTCGAGGCAGAAAGCCACCCCTTTTTTTTCTCCTTTTTCTTTTATTTCCCGAAATCCAGAAAAACAGATCTGAGGCTTTAATTGTAAAATCCATAACAAATTGAAAAATGATCCAATTTCAATCATTCAAGTTTCTGTGGATTCAGAATCTTGTGCTCTTTCTGTTAATGTCAAAGTTGCAATATGTTTCTGTTAACAATTTTGCACTAAATAATTAAATACAGAAAATGCAATAAAAATTGGAAACTTTGGGAATTCATAACTTGAGTTTTGTTCATCCAAATTGAGCAAACTTGGGCTCTAAAAATTTGTCTTAACAAACTCTACACATTGGTATTTTATTTGGTCACAATTGAATTAAATTTGAACATGTTTCCCTCTGTTTACTAAAAAGGGCAGAATAAAATACTTATGAAGAATTGCATAATAAATTCAATAATAATCCAAAAATTATGTTTAATAGCTCAAATTGTTCATTGAAACATTTTATACATGTTTTCAACCTTTTCAATACATTTTGTTTACTGTTTTTCCTAATTAAAATTGGTGCAATAATTCAATGCTTTAATTAAACCTATTAAATTGCAAAATTCATAACTTGGGCAATTCAAATCCAATTCCAACATGTAAAACATATTTTCCATCCCATTTTTCATGAACTTTGCAAATATCAACTTTGTTTTCTATTTTGAACAATTTAAATTGCTGAAAACAACTATTTCTTAATTAATGCATTTAAAATTGTCAATTTAATAACTTGCTCATCAAAAATCCAAATTCAACAAATGAAATATGTATTCCATCTAAAATTTTGTGTTATTTCCAAATATAAATTTTGTTATCTGTTTTGAACATTTAAAATTGGTGAAAACAAGAAATGTTTGTTTAAATCATTTAAAATGCCAAAGTTCATAACTTAATAAATAAAATTCCAAACTTGGTAAACAACATATCAAACTGAAGCTAGTGGTGTTGTCTTATTGTTTTCATCATCCATGCATCATTCTAATCAACTTTCACATGATGGTTATTTGTAGATCATTTAATTCAACATTAATTCATGGGCTTTTCCATATGCAATCCAAATTGCATATGGGCCCATTTAAATATGTTTACCATGTCAACTGGTTTACTTTGATGCATCAATTAATTGTCATGCATATAAAATAGGATCATGCTGGATCTTTTGCCGTAGTAGTAATTGTTGCATCCGGTGTTTGTTCTAGTTCGTTGCTTCTTCGCGGATAGGACGCTGTGATGATGTGAGCATCGACAAGTTCTGCGGATGTACCTCTACTTGCTGGATTCCAGGCAAGTATACTCACTTGCTACCTATGGCTGCCTTTCATCACTTGTTACCGATTCTTTCCATTGCCTTTATTCTAGCCTTATGATTCGATGCTTGTGTCTCGATCCTATCATATGTTTACCTTGCAGCCATGATATAGCCTTCCTTCCACTTCCTATTACCTGTTGCTTGTTTACCTTGTTGGCCCTCGTGTCGTAGTTGCATGCTTAGATTTGTTTGTGCTCGAGTCCTGTTGTCCGTCTTATGACCGGTTTAGTTTGATAGTTGGGTTTCAACTTAATCAACAACATGTTAATGTTTTGGGTAATAATAATTTGATGATAAGGCACCGGCAGGAGGCCCGGCGTGGTTTTGAGGCCTGCTAGTGTCGACCTTAATTAGGAAAAGGGTCTTGTCCTCCGATCCATGATGAGCGCACTAACCGCATGTGGGAAGCGAGTATGGGCGCCCCCTGCAATTCTGATTCTATTCGCATCTCGTCCAAATCGCCTCATTTAGTTCGGGTTTTCCATTTGCCGCATGCATATGCAGGTGCGAACCCTTGGCGCCAGGGTGGAACTTTTGTAGTCGGCATTTAGGGAGACACGTTCTTAGAGTGCTATGAGGGTCCCCTTTTCTTCGTGGGGCTTGATAAGCCGTGCGCTCAATTGCACGGGGTTCTTTGGGCTTGATGCGAAGAAGAGTTGGGTTGTGTTGAGTGGCTTGCTTGGTGGGTTTGCTCCCCGCCTGGCGGGTCATTCTTACGTGTATAGCCAAATTGGTTCATCCCTGCAGGGTTAAATCTTCTCGAGAAGCCGTGTTGTCCGCGGTTATGGATGACTTGGTGAAAGTGCTGGCTAACAAGTACTCAGACAACTTACACTTAATGATAATAACTTGACTAGTAATATAGATTACCTCCACCATAAAACTGAATGTCACCTTAATCAACCGTGTGAGTTTCCTTGGGTTGCTTCCTTAATAGGGGTTAACATTGGATGGGTATTGTTTGGTGAGTAGTTGTAGTTGGTTCTGATACGCTATCTTATCCCTTTCTTTTAGCCGGATGTTGTAGCGCGTCTCTATAGTTAGTTAGTGCAGCCCGCTGCCGCTTCTTTGCAATAATCCCTTCCTTTCCGTTGTACCCAAAGTATTTGTATCTTGTGATGATTGGTTACGCTGGTATCTTGTGAGTATGGTTTATCCACTTGCCAGTACTTAACCGTACTGACCCACGAATCCCTTTCGTGGCTGCATATTCCACATTGCAGTCAACAGGTTTGAAGTATGACGACGTTAGCTTGGGAATCCCTCCGGCTTGGCCTGGGCAGGGATTGGACGCCATCGGTTATCTTCAGGACTCTTAGTCCAATTTGTATCTTGTCCGTAGTCGGACGCTATGTTGTTTCTTCCGCTCTTATTTGGATCTTTGTATTGTATCAGTTGTATCCTTGACTCGTTTGAGTCGTCTTGTATATACCTCCTCTGTTGTTGTTGTGGATTATTCGTGAACTGTTGTAATGTTATCACAAGTGGCAACCTGGAATCGGTTATTATGCGGATTTTGGCGGGAATGCTGAAATCTGCATAGTGCCCGGTCTCGGGGCGTCACATTCCCCCATAGAAGACCCATGGTTAACGGGGTACTTACGGCGCACCGAGTTCTGACGGCATTTGTGATTAATTCCTAGGTAATACTTTCCTATAAAGATGGAACCTTCCTTTGACCTATTCATCTTACCATGGTCCCATCCACTCACCAAACAGAACACTACCACTTGGGTACTCATTCAATTAGTCATATTATTATAAAAATAGGATCATGCATTCTTTTGAGACTAGGTGGTAATACAATAGAGTTTTTGCAATTAGTTTGGTATGAAGTACTGCAAAGGATATGAGCAAGTGATGAACTTGCCTGAGATTGAAATAACCATAATAATCAATGTCTTCGAGTTCGAGGGTCGCATAGAGAATTCCAACATCTGAAAGATCGCAAAGTAGTCTCGGTAAGGACTACAGAAAACACTAGCAAGATGATACATGTATAGTAATGAGATGCATCGCGAAATACCCTGAAAAAACACCCCGACTTACATGTGTAAGCCACGTTTGACACAATAACTTACTGACATTGGTTTTAAGTGAAATGTTTCATTACTTGTGGTGATGTGGTTATTACTTCTTTTAGACTGACATGTGTTTCACTTTTACTTAGCAAACAATTGTTATTATGTTTAAGTAATAGTGTTATAACCGAGATAGGCAATAAGACATGAGTACATGGGAAACAATTATTGAGATGATAACAGACACATTTTATTTTATGTTCAAACGTGTAGAGCTAATGAGATCTAGTTTATTCAAAAATGATGAACTAATAAAACCACTATATCATCACAAAACTTGCTAGTGACTTGTGATGATAGGTTTAGTAGGTGTGAAAAACATAAAGGGTTTTATTAATAAGGAAAACAATGTTGTGGCAGCTATTTCTGTTTATAAAGGAATATTATAGAATTCCATGATACCATAAGAAATAAGTTTATAAATTAAACAAACTGTTTTATATTTGACATATTTGAGTTGGAAATGCTTTTCTCTTTAATTTGGTATATCATTTGTAGTAATCTGAAAATATTTGAATAGGTTATTAAATTATTAATTTTAAATGCATTAAGTGACCAGTCAAAATATTGCACACATAAAAACTTATTCAAATGACTATGAAAACATCATATATTAGTTTCATTTTCCATTTGTAGCATTTTGGTATATAACTTGTATTTTTCTGATTTTATGAATTATTTATTATCTTTCTCAATTTTAAATGATTTAATTTAATTAAAGAAATATTTAATTTTAAACTTTATCAAACATTTTTGAAAAGTTCATAAACATTTAGATTTTATTTTTCTAATCATTTTCAAATTTTATTTGTAATTTTCTGATTATTGGATTAAAAGTTATCGATTTAATAAGATTTATTCATTTTCAGCCAAAATTCAAATTGACAGGTGGGTCGCACCTGTCATATCCGGTTTTAATAAAACGAAAAAGAAAAGGAAAACCCATTATGACGTCATGCTGATGTCAGGGATGCGTCAGCATAGAGGAATTCCTCACTGTTGATCCCCAGTCTGTGGATTCGCCACGAATTAGAACAAATTGATGGAGGTCATGGCGAACCACACGGTAGCGGCGCGGTGACCAAATGGTCACCAGCGTGCAAGAACGCGGCGGCGCTCACGGGAGTTCGTCGACGGCGGCGAATTAGCGCGCGAAGAACCCAATTAAGAGCATCCGAATGCTCACCAGTGCTAGGAGAACACGATGGCAAGGTTAGGAAGACTCGGTGTGGTCGAGGTCGCCGGCGGCGTGCTATTTTCTGCGGTGACGGGAGATAAAAGGAAAGGCCAAATTTGTGGGGCTCCGGCCATCTCCGCCCGTGCGCCAACTCGAGTAGGTAGAGGAAGACACGGCGCACCAGGTGATGCTCTCGGTTCCTTGCAAGGTGGCCGGAATCATCGGCAATGGCCAGCGGCCGTACGGGCTAGGGTTAGCTATTTCCGCACCCAGAGCAACCGAGAGAGAGAGAGAGAGACCAAATCGAGGATGGGGAGGTAGAGCTCGATACGTACGCCTCTGTGGTCTTATCCCCGAGGGCAGGGAGGCACACAGGAGGTGGCACAGCGACGTCTACGGCGATGACACACACAACGTCCTACTGTCAAAGGTTGAAGATGGTGATTTTTCACATAACCCCCTACAATTTTCTATAATTTACAGTTTAGCCCTTCTGTCTTAAAAACTGTAAAGAAACCCCTGTTTTCAGGGCCTATTTGCAAACATAAAAATTAATAAAAATCATATTTGGAAACTTTATCAAATTTCCAATCTCACCATGGTTTTCCTTTTCACTTTTGAGCAAGATTTAATTTTTATACTTAGGGTTCTCCATTGAGGGGTTTTGTTATTTTAAATCCATTTCAACTTCAAATGGGTTTTAAACTTCTTTATAAATCCTAACATATGAATATGGCACAACCATCATGTTATTGAGACATAATGGTGAAAATTTTTAGATATTAATCTTTCATAAAATCATTTGGTAAAGCTAGTTAAAAATATTTCTATGCACTGTCATGAAAATCACCCAGTATGGACTTTTATTCCATTTCAAACCAAATGATTTTAATGGGTGAAGAGACTTGTTTTCTTGTATGATACTATGTAATTTTCATAATTGAAACTCTTCACAATTTTGATTGACATTTTACTTAGGTGAGTGCAAGTCATGTTGGTTGTTTTTTAGTACTTGACCAAGTGGAAAACATGAGTGGTTTAAGCTCACATTGATTTCTAATATCCAGAGACTATATGTTTGTTTTCCAACCTTGTTTATAAGTATGGATATTGGTCAGTGGTGTTTTCAGAACATGTTCATTTACATGTTGGTGTATGGATGTATTCTTGTTATTAACCATTTGTTTTATGGATGAGAAGGATATGCAAAACAAGGTATTAAGCTTGTTACCATTGACCTCGACATATCACAAGGCATGTGGATGTACTGGCTTGTTATCATTTCATACTTGACACTTGATTCCATTAAACATATTATTACGAGTTCCTCCTCTTTCATGAGAGGTTATAGTTTCTCTAAAATTTTCCTAATGATTAACTGGATAATTTATTATGCTCCCTTACTGAGGCAGTGTTGCTTCTTGTGGTTTTTAGTTGCCTTGAATATCTTTGTCTCTAGTTTCTGCTAGTCTTCTGTTATCACATGTTGTCACTTGCAAGTAATATCTGCTCTAGGATTCTATCTTCAACTATCTCACCCTTGTGGTGAAAACAACAAGTTGTTCCAAGCAAAGATTTTACTTAGATGATTATATTGTGGTTTCTTATTTCCTTAGTGTTATTATTTCTATTGGTTGATTGCAAAAAGAATGTAGATGTATTTTATGACATCAAGTTTCCATATGCATATAAGAATAATTTGTTCACAAGTGGGCCAGACTTGCCTCAAAATTACTAATCATATACAATCGGATGAGATGTACTAGGTTATATGATCTTATGTTTGCTTGTGTATGACACTCAATTGTTTGAGTATACAAAAGGGATTTGCTAACAAGGTAGCTAGTCTTGTTATCAAACTACTTTTATATAACACTAACATTGGAATATCACACTATTTCTAGAGAGTTAATAAGATCATATCAAGATATAAGAGTTTCCAAATAAACTTATGATAGATTGCAATAGCTCTTCTAGAATATTCTAGAGAATCTTCCTGAAGATCTTCTGGTGATAGTTCCTCTTTTCTTGTGGGTGCTTCTCTTGCCGAATGGCTTTGAGAAAATTGGGAACAAGATAGAATGGTCTAGCCAAAATAACAAGATCTAGATTAAGAGTTAGTTCATGCTTTTATTATCCTTCCATATACTTCTTATTTTATTTCCCAAAAGGTAGATTCTTGTTCAAACATGATTGGTTTTCCTTATCTTTGACTTTAATTCCTTAATAGAGGTTATATTTGTTGTTAACCATTAGTTGTATCTGGAGATACCTTAGTTGTTGAATATTAATGTGGATAGAAATATGGGGTGTTTGTGGAATGAGGACTTGAGATAATAAGTTGATCAAATGGTTCATCGACATGTTGATAATTGATATGCTCACTTATATAAGATGAATGAGACAATGAGCATGTGAATGTTATTAGGGTTCAGTGACTTATGTAATAGTTGTTAGTTGGTTACTCGGAGTGTCATGTTGTTATTTTATATTATTCATTTGTATTCATGATGCCGACATAGAGGTTTAGGAATATCATATGTAATGATCAAGGTTTAATAGTAGTTTAAGATGATTTATCTCTTCTTTTAGATACTTCTTTTATGGTTGATGAGATATGTACATATTCGATAAATATGTTAATACAATTATTATATCATTTCCCACTTGTGAGTTTTGAGTTTATACTTGTTTGTATCTGTTGTGTTCAATTGAACCTTTGTTATTTACATGTGAAGGTTAACTTAGTAGTTACTAAATAATTTGGAAAGATGTTGTGTGAATGGTTGATCACTTAAAGAGATATTGTTTGAGAGGACATAACATCTCTGTTGATGAGATGGTTAAATTGTGTATTACACATTGGTGGAATTATGATTATCAGTTGTGTGATTTGGGTACTCACCCCTCTTTGGGTTTTAGATACGTAATGAATTATCCCAAGTCACTTAAAGACTTTTGGTTAAGGTTGTTGAGAGTTTGTGTTGGTCAAAACCAATTTATGGTTTATGTAACCAGATGATTTGGTTTCTTAAAATACTTGTTATAAAGATCATTCCAAATGTACTCTTGACTAGATGAACTAGACCTATTTCATCATGTCAAGTGAAACTTTGGTCACTTTGATTCGTTTAAACTTTCGCGCCAAAATTTCCCGTACTTTTAGATGCATGCTTTTCAAATGCACATATTAAATTTAGATCCTTATAACTTCCCAAACACTGGGATGTTAGAGTATCTCACCCTTAACAAGAACTTCGTCCCGAAGTTCAACCTCTCTCACGTAAAGATAGGCAGAGAGAACTTTTGTAGACCGTTGAATCTTCACATCTGTTTCTTGTGTTGACCATGGCATGTGTAGCCTCTTGTCTTGAGTGTTCACCTACCACTTTCTTGCATGATGACCTAATACTATGCCAGTTGTTATCACAACTCTGTTTCGTTACTAGGCCTTCCTAATGGAAGAACACATGGTATTTCCACCATATAGTGGATACCAAGTTTCATTCTCCGATGAATAGATATGGTTTCCTACCTATCACAACTTTCTGAAGAACATTTGGTATATCCACCAGGCGATGAATAACCAATAAGATTCTTCCAGTACACTGGATATTGTCTATGTTTAGGACTCCATTTAGTTGAATCTAGTGGTCTCAAGAGAAATCTTGCTCAAAGAAACTTGTACAACGTAGTGTACATTGACATAGACTCAACTATTAGTGATAATATCTTCGAGTTTCCTCGAGTTTTAACTATTCCCTACAGATGACTACAACCCATTCCACTGGTTACTTTCTATTGTCCTTCTACATCTTTGGGTTTTGACTTCTACGGAACAACTCTATAAGTTTATTTATTGAACTCCTACAGGTTTCCTTGTAGGATATAACTACTCATGTTATCATATGGCATCACTTGTGGTAGCTCACCATGTGTTTATGAAGTATCTCACCAGATCCAAGCAAGATGTGAATGTGGTCCATTCCCATCAGTGGCTTCATTGTGTTCTGCCTTCTTGACTTCCTGGTCTTCCAGATCGTTTGTGGTTGTTTCCAACTGCTGATTACTCAGACCGCTTTCTGTCTAATCCTATACCATCTAGACCAGTAACATCAAGATAGAACTCAGTGTTTGCACATGCATTTGCACATCAAGTTCAATCTTCATGTACAGATCTAGTCAAGCAAAGATCCAAATAAGATCCAATAAATTCGAAATGCAGTTATAACTCATGCATCAAAAGCCCGTAAAATAATAGTACTTAGAGTAAAACATCTCAAGTACCAAGGCTCTTAAATGCTATACACTACAAGTAGGTATATAGTACCTTATAATCCTAATCTACACAACCACTCTTTGCCTAGGTAATTACTCCAACTGCATGCCTTACTGCAATGGAATAAACCAAGACAAAATGATCCTATAGTACTTGTGGTCTAACTTGATTCCATATAAGACTAAGTACCATGTCAATTGAATTACTTGATCTTGATTACGATAAACTTCTCATGTGATCTGTTGATCCTTCATGGTGTTGATCATGCCTTAGGAGTAGTAATGTAGCTTCCATCAGTGCTTATGCCTTCTCCTGATTCTATAATATACTATAGTGATCACCTCTAGACTTGATAACTAAGGATGTGATGTATAGCCCATAGTTACCATGGTCTAATGCCTCTTCATGATTCTCAAACATCCCTAATTGTGGGATTCTATACTTATTCTATACCATGTTCTACTCCATCCTATACATTCATAGAATGGGGTAGTCATTACTTTGACTTAATCATCTCTGACTATGTCAGAACTTTCTTCTTCTCAATACACTGACACATGTTAGACTTCTAACTATTCATCCTAGGTATGAAGAAAATAGATAAGTATATTTACTCAAGTTGAGTAAGAAATTCTATACAAATATGAATGTATCATTCTCAAGTGAATGGTCATCATAGTTGTAGGAAATGTGGTTTAGATAAGATGGCTTCCTATAGTTTTTACCAACCTACAGTTCTCCTAAAAGGTTTTAAACCTAAGGTCACTTCGCTCTGGTACCATCCGTGGTGACCCAGCGCACCCCTACATGTCTAGTGCGCAAGTGGATGACATAATACTCACAGAAGGACTTATCGGTGAATATTACATCCCTCAGTGTAGTACACCAGAAACATAGCAGGACAAGGCAAAACTATAGGATACAAACTTCATTACAAAATCTGGAGAATCTCTTTGAGGAATTAAAGAAGATCTCATCCAAATGAAACATCAGAAGAAGCAATGCGAAGCTCTAAGCTGGAGAATAACTCTAGCTCAGAACTAAACCACTACGGCTGATGTCAGCCCTAATCTATGGCTTGCAATAGCTAAGTCCAAGAATGCTCTCCACCTACACCTTGGTAGCTTCTCCTCCTCCAGCGTTGTTGATGAGATGATTTCCTGGCTAAGTAAGAGATGACTCCACCTAGCTTCCTTAGACAGCGATGGCTTCTCGATGACGACTTCCATAAGGCTTCAACTCTAAGCAGAGGGTCAAACGTGAACGAATGAGTAACGAGCATTACTCAGCAAGTTCATGATATATAGTGGGTAGTTTGATGCACTAACTATAGCTTTAGACTCGAAAGAGTCATAAGCTAATGCAAGGTTTTGAAATCCTTCTTCAAGAGGTTGCTTTTAATTCCGAAAACTATGCCCGCCAGACCATCAGAGGACTAGAACTTCATGGTGTTGCCTTTCCTGTAGCGTTCGAAGTTCCTTCCCAGAACAGGGGGTAACATGCCACATCCTTTTACACTCTGCAGAGGTGCGTTACTTTACCCATGGGCGACCAAGACCATGTTGCACAACCATGAGTACATTCTTGTCCACTCCCACTCAGGTCTAGGGCCCGGTTGTTGGTCCAAGCCAAACCGTGCTTCTCCGCACAACACATGCCCACCCGTTTCTGCCAGCGGGTTGAACCCCTGATTCCACCCCTCACGATGGATATCTGGGCGCCCCTGGCAGACCATCAGAGACCCCAGAGTCCGCGGGAATTAAGGGATCCCACCCATGTGCATGTAGTCTCGCAAGACCTACAACGTATGTCTCTGGCAGCCCATTGACATGCGAACGAGAGAAGATCACAGCTGACTTACTTCCCCCATAGAAGACCCATGGTTAACGCGGTATTTACGGCGCACCGAGTTCTGACGACATTTGTGATTAATTCCTAGGTTATACTTTCCCATGCAGATGGAACCTTCCTTTGACCTATTCATCTTACCATGGTCTCATCCGCCCACCAAACAGAACACTACCACTTGGGTAGTCATTCAATTAGTCATATTATTATAAAAATAGGATCATGCATTCTTTTGAGACTAGGTGGTAATACGATAGAGTTTTTGCAATTAGTTTGTTAGGAAGTACTGCAAAGGATATGAGCAAGTGATGAACTTGCCTGAGATTGAAATAACCATAATAATCAATGTCTTCGGGTTCGAGGGTCGCATAGAGAATTCCGACATCTGAAATATAGCAAAGTAGTCTCGGTAAGGACTATAGAAAACACTGGCAAGATGATACATTTATAGTAATGAGATTCATCGCGAAATACCCTGAAAAACACCCCGACTTACATGTGTAAGCCACGTTTGACACAATAACTTACTGACATAGGTTTTAAGTGAAATGTTGCATTACTTGTGGTGATGTGGTTATTACTTATTTTAGAATTACATGTGTTTCACTTTTACTTAGCAAACAATTGTTATTATATTTAAGTAATAGTGTTATAATCGGGTTAGGCAATAAGACATGAGTACATGGGAAACAATTATTTAGATGATAACAGACACATTTTATTTTATGTTCAAAAGTGTAGAGCTAATGAGATCTAGTTTATTTGAAAATTATGAACTAATAAAACCACTCTATGATCACAGAACTTGCTAGTGACTTGTGATGATAGGTTTAGTAGGTGTGAAAAACATGAGGGTTTTATTAATAAGGAAAACAATGTTGTGGCAGCTACTTCTGTTTATAAAGGAATATTATAGAATTCCATGATACCATAAGAAATAAGTTTATAAATTAAACAAAATTTTTATGTTTGACATAATTGAGTTGGAAATGCTTTTCTCTTTAATTTGGTATATCATTTGTCGTTTCTGAAAAGATTTGAATACGTTATTAAATTATTAATTTTAAATGGATTAACTGACCAGTCAAAATATTGCACACATAAAAACTTAGTCAAATGACTTTGAAAGCATCATAGATGAGTTGCATTATCTATTTGGAGCATTTTGGTATATAACTTGTATTTTTCTAATTTTATGAATTATTTATTATCTTTCTCAATTTTTAAATGATTTAATTTAATTAAAGAAAATATTTAATTTTAAACTTTATCAATTTTTTTTGAAAAGTTCATAAAAAATCAGATTTTATTTTTCTAATCATTTTCATATTTTATTTGTAATTTCCTGATTATTGGATTAAAAGTTATTGATTTAATAAGATTTATTCATGTTCAGCCAAAATTCAAATTGACAGGTGGGTCCCAACTGTCATATACGATTTTAATAAAACGAAAAGAAAAGGAAACCCTTTATGACGTCATGCTAACGTGAGGGACGCGTCAGCATCGAGGAACTCCTCACTGTTAATCCCCAATCCGTGGATTCGCCACGAATTGGAACAAATTGATGGACTCAATCCTTCGAGGAGGTCACGGCGAACCACACGGTAGCGGCGCGGTGACCAAATGGTCACCGACGTGCAAGAACGTGGTGGCAATCAGGGAGTTCATCGACGGCGGCGAATTAGCGAGGGAAGAACCCAATTAAGAGCATGCGAATGCTCCCCCGTGCTAGGAGAACGCGATGGCGAGGTCAGGGAGACTCGGTGAGGTCGAGGTCGCCGGCGGCGTGCTATTTTTGGCGGCGACCGGAGATAAAAGGAAAGGCCAAATTCGTGGGCCTCCGGCCATCTCCGCCCGTGCGCCAACTCGAGTAGGTAGAGGAAGACACGTCGCACCAGGTGATGCTCTCGGTTCCTTGCGAGGTGGCCGGAATCATCGGCAATGGCCGGCGGCCGTACGGGCTAGGGTTAGCTATTTCCACGCACAGAGCAACAGATAGAGAGAGAGAAAATCAAGGATGGGGAGGTAGAGCTTGATGCGTACGCCTCTGTGGCCTTATTCCCGAGGGCAGGGAGGCACACAGGAGGTGGCATGGCGACATCTACAGCGACGACACGCACAACGTCCTACTGTCAAAGGTTGAAAATGATGATTTTCACATAACCCCCTACAATTTTCTATAATTTACAGTTTAGCCCTTCTGTCTTAAAAACTGTAATGAAACCCCTGTTTTCAGGGCCTATTTGCAAACATAAAATTTAATAAAAATCATATTTGGAAACTTTATCAAATTTCCAATCTCACCATGTTTTTCTTTTTCACTTTTGAGCAAGATTTATTTTCATACTTAGGGTGCTCCATTGAAGGGTTTTTGTTATTTTAAATCCATTTCAACTTCAAATGGGTTTTAAACTTCTTTCATAAATCCGAACATATGAATATGGCACAACCATCATGTTATTGAAATAATGGTGAACAATTTTAGATATTAATCTTTCATAAAATCATTTGGCAAAGCTAGTTAATAATATTTCTATGCACTGTCATGAAAATCACACATTATGGAATTTTATTCCATTTCAAACCAAATGATTTTAATGGGTGAAGAGACTTGTTTTCTTGTATGATACTACGTAATTTTCATAATTGAAACTCTTCACAAGTTTGATTGACATTTTACTTAGGTGAGTGCAAGTCATGTTGGTTGTTTTTTAGTACTTGACCAAGTGGAAAACATGCGTGGTTCAAGCTCACGTTGATTTCTAATATCCAGAGACTATATGTTTGTTTTCCAACCTTGTTTATAAGTATAGATATTATTCAGTGGTGTTTTCAGAACATGTATTCATTTACATGTTGGTGTAGGGATGTATTCTTGTTATTAACCATTTGTTTTATTGATGAGAAGGATATGAAAAACAAGGTATTAAGCTTGTTACCATTGACCTCCACATATCAGAAGGCATGTGGATGTACTGGCTTGTTATCATTTCCTACTTGACACTTGATTCCATTAAACATATTATTACGAGTTCCTCCTCTCTCATGAGCTTGACAGAGGTTATAGTTTCTCTAAAATTTTCCTAATGATTAACTGGATAATTTCTTATGCTCCCTTAGTGAGACATTATTGCTTCTTGTGGTCTTCTCTTGCTTTCAATATATTTGTCTCTAGTTGCTTCTAGTCTTCTGTTATCACCTTTTGTCACTTACAAGTAATTTCTTCTCTAGGATTCTATCTTCAACTATCTCACCCTTGTGGTCCAAACAACGAGTTATTCCAAGCAAAGATTTTACTTAGATGATTATATTGCGGTTTCTTGTTTCCTTAGTGTTATTCTTTCTATTGGTTGATTCCAAAAAGAATGTAGATGTATTTTATGACATCAAGTTTCCACATGCATATAAGAAGAATTTGTTAACAAGTGGGCCAGACTTGCCTCCAAATTACTAATCATATACAATTGGATGAGATGTACTAGGTTATATGGTCTGATGTTTTCTTGTGTATGACACTCAATTGTATGAGTATAAAAAAGGGATTTGCTAACGAGGTAGCTAGTCTTGTTATCAAACTACTTTTATATAACACTAACATTGGAATATCACACTATTTCTAGAGGGTTAATAAGATCAGATCAAGATATAAGAGTTTCCAAATAAACTTATGATAGATTGGAATAGCTCTTCTAGAACATTCTAGGGAATCTTCCTGAAGATCTTATGGTGAGAGTTCCTCTTTTCTTGTGGGTGCTTCTCTTGCTGAATGGCTTTGAGAAAATTGGGAACAAGATAGAATGGTCTAGCCAAAATAACAAGATCTAGATTAAGAGTTAGTTCATGCTTTTATTATCCTTCCATATACTTCTTATTTTATTTCTCAAAAGTTAGATTCTTGTTGAAACATGATTGGTTCTCCTTAGCTTTGACTTTAATTCCTCAATAGAGGTTATATTTGTTTGTAACACCCGAGGATTTTACCCCAATTAGGTTGTGTGTTTTTCTTTTTGCATCATCATGGCCTCCTGCATGCATTGCATTTTATTTTTGTTGAGCCTTAAAATTATTTTTTCTCTCAAACCTTTTTTTTTAATTGTCAACTCAAAATATTTTTGGTGCTTTCAAAATGTTCAAAAGACTTAAAAGTAATTCACTGTTTTATCTAAATAATTTTACACATTGTTTTCCCTATTTAAAACCCCTCCTATCTCTCTGAAAATAATAACAACAAAAGGAAAGATAAAAAAAAGTTTTAGAGGGAGAGAGAAGCCTAGCTGGCCCAGCCCAACAAACCGACCCAGCCCACTCTCCCCTTCTTCTCCGTACGATCACACGCAGCACACGTGAACCCCTCCCATGTCGTTGTCCATCCACCTCCATGGTCCCCTCTCCCCACCTGCTCCTTCCCTTTCCCCTCCTCTTAAAGCCAAACTTGGATCTCCCTCCGAACCCTAGCTCTCCCCCTCCTCTCCATCTCGCGCCGCCACCTTCTCCTCTCCTCCCTCCTTTCTGAATTTCCTTGCTGTTCTGAACCGAGAGGAAGAGCCCTCCATGGCCGGACTTGGAGCTCCAGGAGCCGTGGCCATGGTCATCGAGAAGGATGCACGAGGTCGGGAATCGAACCGCCTCACCATCCTCTTCATCTTCGCAGAAGCACAAGGTCCCGAGCTGCCTCGATCGACGACGCCGTCAAGATCTTCACGTTGATAACAACAATTTCTTCATCGTCTGCCTCCTCGACAACAAGTTGTCATGCGTCATTCCCGAGCCCGTCCACTCCACCGGCGAGTCCAAGGTGAGCCTCCGCCTCTGGGACTCGTTCCCCTACCCTCCCTTGCTCTGGGAGCCGCGCCATCGTGCGCCGCCCGCGTCAGGTCGCTGTTGTTCGCGTTGCAATTCTGTCCGGCTGCAGCCTCACGTTCCTTCAGTTTCGTCAGAATCAATCCGCGCCTCAACACTTCATCTCAGTTTGGATGGGTATCCATACACAAGCACCCAACCAGCCCAGTGGCAGCGCACCTTATCCGCACCCAGGAGATCCCTGGTTCGAGTCCCTTTGGAGGCAATTATGCCCAACCTTTTTTGTGGATTTGTCCCCGCGAGCCTAGCCCCACCTGTCATTGGTCCTAGGTGCCTACGTGGCCCTGGCCCCGTGGGTCAGTAGCACGGGCTTGGCCAGCCCCGAGTAGAAAACGTTTTGGCTGTTTTCTGCAAAATAAAAGAAATGGAAGAAAACAGATTCAAATGTTTAATTGTAAAATCAATAACTAATTCATACATGCTCCAAATGTGGTGATTCAAATTTCTACAAACTCACAGTGAGGAGCACTTTCTGTTAATGTCAAAGTTGAAATATGTTTCTGTTAACAATTTTGCACTAAATAATTAAATACAGAAAATGGAATAAAAACTAAAATCTTGCAAAATTCATAACTTGAGTTCTGTTCACCCAAATTGAGCAAACTTGAGCTCTAAAATTTTTTCTTAACAAACTCTACACAGTGGTATTTTATTTGGTCACAATTGAATTAAATTTGAACATGTTTCCATCTGTTTACTAAAAGGGGCAGAATAAAAATGCTTATGGAAAATTTATAATAAATTCAATAATGATCCAAAAATTATGTTTAATAGCTCAAAATGTTCAGTGAAATATTTTATACATGTTTTCAACCTTTTCAATACAATTTGTGCCCCATTCCATTTAAATTTGGTTAGCCCACCTACTAATTGTTATCCATGCTAATCAACATTTAAATTGATGGTTAGATAAATAACTTAAACCTTCCTAATTAAATGTTGGGCTTTTGTCTCAACTTAAATTGGTTAAGTTGCATCCCCGCATGTCATGCATCCATATCTTGATCATGCTGGATCTTTTGCCGTAGTAGTAATTGTTGCATCCGGTGTTTGTTCTAGTTCGTTGCTTCTTCGCGGATAGGACGTTGAGATGATGTGAGCAACGACAAGTTCTGCGGATGTACCTCTACTTGCTGGATTCCAGGCAAGTATACTCACTTGCTACTTATGGCTGCCTTTCATCACCTTTTACTGATTCTTTCCGTTGTACTTATGCTAGCCTTATGATTCGATGCTTGTGTCTCGATCCTATCATATGTTTACCTTGCAGCCATGATATAGCCTTCCTTTCACTTCCTATTACATGTTTCTTGTTTACCTTGTTGGCCCTCGTGTCGTAGTTGCATGCTTAGATTTGTTTGTGCTCGAGTCTTGTTGTCCTTTGTCGTATCACCTGTTTAGTTTGATAGTTGGGTTTCAATTTAATCAACAACATGTTAATGTTTGGGGTAATGCTAATTTGATGATAAGGCACCGGCAGGAGGCCCGGCGTGGTTTTGGAGCCTGCTAGTGTCGAAACTAGGAAAAGGGTCTTGTCCATTGATCCATGATGAGCGCGCTAACCGCATCCGGGAGGTAGTATGGGACCCCCCTCGACTTAGACCTGATTTGCAGCTTGTCCGAAGAGCCACACTTAGTTCGGGTGTTCCATTTGCTCATACGCATGAATGGGTTGGCCCCCCATGGTTACTGTTGATGATGATGATGATGCATATAGGGCGAGGCCTGTATTGCCGGGGTGTTGCGTCCTGCGGGAGTTTTGCACACTTGCGCTGAGTATTCGGCTGCGTGGCTGGGACCTTATAGCTCCGTGGCTCCTAGGACAGGTTGTAGAGACGGTTTGGGTCGTGTCGAGCCAACCTGAGTTTTAGTTGGTGGCTTGAGTGTGTACGGGTACTGTAGCGCACCCTGCAGGGATGAATCTTCTAGAGAAGCCGTGTTGTCCGCGGTTATGTGACGACTTGGTGAAAGTGTTGGCTAACAAGTACTCAGACAAGTTACACCTAATGAATAATAACTTGACTAGTAATATAGTATTACCTTCACCATAAAAATGAATATCACCTTAATTAACAGCGTGAGTTTCCTTGGGTTGCTTCCTTAGTAGGGGGTAACACTGGATGGGTATTGTTTGGTGAGTAGTTGTGGTTGGTTCCGATACGCTCTCTTATCCCTCTCTAATAGCCGGAAAGTTGTAGCGCGTCTCTTTAGTTGTTAGTGCTGCCCGCTGCCGCTTCTTTGCAATAATCCCTTCCTTCCGTTGTACCCAAAGTATTTGTATCTTGTGATGATTGGTTACGCTAGTATCTTGTGAGTATGGTTTATCCACTTGCCAGTACTTAATAGTACTGACCCACGAATCCATTTCGTGGCTGCATATTCCACATTGCATTCAACAGGTTTGAAGTCTGACGACGTTAGCTTGGGAATCCCTCCGGCTTGGCCTGGGCAGGGATTGGACGCCATCGGTTATCTTCAAGACTCTTAGTCCAATTTGTATCTTGTCCGTAGTCGGACACTATGTTGTTTCTTCCGCTGTCTTTTGGATCTTTGTATTGTATCAGTTGTATCCTTGACTCGTTTGAGTCGTCTTGTATATACCTCCTCTGTTCTTGTTGTGGATTATTCGTGAACTGTTGTAATGTTATCACAAGTGGCAACCTAAAATCGGTTATTATGCGGATTTGGGTGGAAATGCCGAAATCTGCATAGTGCCCGATCTCGGGGCATCACAAATGGTATCAGAGCATGGTTCCGATTCCCAATGTTGTTTCGATACGAATGGTTATCAAAGAAACGGGTCCGCAAAGCCTGTAGGATAACCTCGCTAACGGTCGTTGTTTCTAGAGTGTCAAAAAACTATTTCTGCTAAACTATTTTGGAAACATCTCAATAGGATTATTGTTTTCTCCTTATCTCTATTCTACTTCTCCTTCTACCTCATTTGTTTTGGAGTCTACTCTCGTACCTATCTTTCAAAGTTTTAGGATCCTACGTGGGTGGACGTTTTCTGAGCCGTTAACCTAATAGGTTCGATCATCGGAAGATTCCTGGTGGGAGAAGATCGTCATCAATCCGAGCAAGAAACTTTTGTTAGTGGTGTCGAGAAGAAGAGATCCGCCCACTGACCGCAACACGAAGACTCCGTAGTTGACACCTCTCTTCCCCTTGCCTTGGGTGGATTACGAGGGTGCAATCCCTTGTTAGTGGTGTCGGCTGTAACACCCGGGGATTTTACCCCAATCAGGTTGTGTGTTTTTCTTTTTGCATCATCATGGCCTCCTGCATGCATTGCATTTTATTTTTGTTGAGCTTTAAAATTATTTTTTCTCTCAAACCTTTTTTTTTAATTGTCAACTCAAAATATTTTTGGTGCTTTCAAAATGTTCAAAAGACTTAAAAGTAATTCACTGTTTTATCTAAATAATTTTACACATTGTTTTCCCTATTTAAAACCCATCCTATCTCTCTGAAAATAATAAAAACAAAAGGAAAGATAAAAAAAGGTTTTAGAGGGAGAGAGAAGCCTAGCTGGCCCAGCCCAACAAACCGACCCAGCCCACTCTCCCCTTCTTCTCCGTACGATCACACGCAGCACACGTGAACCCCTCCCCTGTCATTGTCCATCCACCTCCATGGTCCCCTCTCCCCACCTGCTCCTTCCCTTTCCCCTCCTCTTAAAGCCAAACTTGGATCTCCCTCCGAACCCTAGCTCTCCCCCTCCTCTCCATCTCGCGCCGCCACCTTCTCCTCTCCTCCCTCCTTTCTCAATTTGCTTGCTGTTCTGAACCGAGAGGAAGAGCCCTCCATGGCCGGACTTGGAGCTCCAGGAGCCGTGGCCATGGTCATCGAGAAGGATGCACGAGGTTGGTAATCGAACCGCCTCACCATCCTCTTCATCTTCGCAGAAGCACAAGGTCCCGAGCTGCCTCGATCGGCGGCGCCGTCAAGATCTTCACGATGACAACAACAACTTCTTCATCGTCTACCTCCTCGACAACAAGTTGTCGTGCGTCATTCCCGAGCCCGTCCACTCCACCGGCGAGTCCAAGGTGAGCCTCCGCCTCTGGGACTTGTTCCCCTACCCTCCCTTGCTCTGGGAGCCGCGCCATCGTGCGCCGCCCGCGTCAGGTCGCTGCTGTTCGTGTTGCAATCTTGTCCGGCTGCAGCCTCACGTTCCTTCAGTTTCGTCAGAATCAATCCGCGCCTCAACACTTCATCTCAGTTTGGATGGGTATCCATACACAAGCACCCAACCAGCCCAGTGGCAGCGCACCTTATCCGCACCCAGGAGATCCCTGGTTCGAGTCCCTTTGGAGGCAATTATGCCCAACCTTTTTTTGGATTTGTCCCCGCGAGCCTAGCCCCACCTGTCATTGGTCCTAGGTGCCTACGTGGCCCTGGCCCCGCGGGTCAGTAGCACGGGCTTGGCCAGCCCCGAGTAGAAAACGTTTTGGCTGTTTTCTGCAAAATAAAAGAAATGGAAGAAAACAGATTCAAATGTTTAATTGTAAAATCAATAACTAATTCATACATGCTCCAAATGTGGTGATTCAAATTTCTACAAACTCACAGTGAGGAGCACTTTCTGTTAATGTCAAAGTTGAAATATGTTTCTGTTAACAATTTTGCACTAAATAATTAAATACAGAAAATGGAATAAAAACTAAAATTTTGCAAAATTCATAACTTGAGTTCTGTTCACCCAAATTGAGCAAACTTGAGCTCTAAAATTTTGTCTTAACAAACTCTACACAGTGGTATTTTATTTGGTCACAATTGAATTAAATTTGAACATGTTCCCTTCTGTTTACTAAAAGGGGCAGAATAAAAATGCTTATGGAAAATGCATAATAAATTCAATAATGATCCAAAAATTATGTTTAATAGCTCAAAATGTTCAGTGAAATATTTTATACATGTTTTCAACCTTTTCAATACAATTTGTGCCCCCATTCCATTTAAATTTGGTTAGCCCACCTACTAATTGTTATCCATGCTAATCAACATTTAAATTGATGGTTAGATAAATAATTTAAACCTTCCTAATTAAATGTTGGGCTTTTGTCTCAACTTAAATTAGTTAAGTTGCATCCCCGCATGTCATGCATCCATATCTTGATCATGCTGGATCTTTTGCCGTAGTAGTAATTGTTGCATCCGGTGTTTGTTCTAGTTCGTTGCTTCTTCGCGGATAGGACATTGAGATGATGTGAGCAACGACAAGTTCTGCGGATGTACCTCTACTTGCTGGATTCCAGGCAAGTATACTCACTTGCTACCTATGGCTGTCTTTCATCACTTGTTACCGATTCTTTCCGTTGTAGTTATGCTAGCCTTATGATTCGATGCTTGTGTCTCGATCCTATCATATGTTTACCTTGCAGCCATGATATAGCCTTCCTTCCACTTCCTATTACATGTTGCTTGTTTACCTTGTTGGCCCTCGTGTCGTAGTTGCATGCTTAGATTTGTTTGTGCTCGAGTCTTGTTGTCCTTTGTCGTATCACCTGTTTAGTTTGATAGTTGGGTTTCAGTTTAATCAACAACATGTTAATGTTTGGGGTAATGATAATTTGATGATAAGGCACCGGCAGGAGGCCCGGCGTGGTTTTGGAGCCTGCTAGTATCGAAACTAGGAAAAGGGTCTTGTCCATTGATCCATGATGAGCGCGCTAACCGCATCCGGGAGGTAGTATGGGACCCCCCTCGACTTAGACCTGATTTGCAGCTTGTCCGAAGAGCCACACTTAGTTCGGGTGTTCCATTTGCTCATACGCATGAATAGGTTGGCCCCCCATGGTTACTGTTGATGATGATGATGATGCATATAGGGCGAGGCCTGTATTGCCGGGGTGTTGCGTCCTGCGGGAGTTTTGCACACTTGCGCTGAGTATTCGGCTGCGTGGCTGGGACCTTATAGCTCCGTGGCTCCTAGGACAGGTTGTAGAGACGGTTTGGGTCGTGTCGAGCCAACCTGAGTTTTAGTTGGTGGCTTGAGTGTGTACGGGTACTGTAGCGCACCCTGCCGGGATGAATCTTCTCGAGAAGCCGTGTTGTCCGCGGTTATCTGACGACTTGGTGAAAGTGCTGGCTAACAAGTACTCAGACAACTTACACCTAATGAATAATAACTTGACTAGTAATATAGTATTACCTTCACCATAAAAATGAATGTCACCTTAATGAACAGCGTGAGTTTCCTTGGGTTGCTTCCTTAGTAGGGGGTAACACTGGATGGGTATTGTTTGGTGAGTAGTTGTAGTTGGTTCCGATACGCTCTCTTATCCCTCTCTAATAGCCGGAAGTTGTAGCGCGTCTCTTTAGTTGTTAGTGCTGCCCGCTGCCGCTTCTTTGCAATAATACCTTCCTTCCGTTGTACCCAAAGTATTTGTATCTTGTGATGATTGGTTACGTTGGTATCTTGTGAGTATGGTTTATCCACTTGCCAGTACTTAATAGTACTGACCCACGAATCCATTTCGTGGCTGCATATTCCACATTGCACTCAACAGGTTTGAAGTCTGACGACGTTAGCTTGGGAATCCCTCCGGCTTGGCCTGGGAAGGGATTGGACGCCATCGGTTATCTTCAGGACTCTTAGTCCAATTTGTATCTTGTCCGTAGTCGGACACTATGTTGTTTCTTCCGCTGTCTTTTGGATCTTTGTATTGTATCAGTTGTATCCTTGACTCGTTTGAGTCGTCTTGTATATACCTCCTCTGTTGTTGTTGTGGATTATTCGTGAACTGTTGTAATGTTATCACAAGTGGCAACC
The DNA here is from genome assembly GCA_028641055.1 of Alopecurus myosuroides. Classification (NCBI taxonomy): domain Eukaryota; kingdom Viridiplantae; phylum Streptophyta; class Magnoliopsida; order Poales; family Poaceae; genus Alopecurus; species Alopecurus myosuroides. The sequence goes on from CM054058.1 coordinate 2,980,725, forward strand.
TGAAATCGGTTATTATGCGGATTTGGGTGGAAATGCCGAAATCTGCATAGTGCCCGATCTCGGGGCGTCACAAATGGTATCAGAGCATGGTTCCGATTCCCAATGTTGTTTCGATACGAATGGTTATCGAAGCAACGGGTCCGCAAAGCCTGTAGGATAACCTCGCTGACGTTCGTTGTTTCTAGAGTGTCAAAAAACTATTTCTGCTAAACTATTTTGGAAACATCTCAATAGGATTCTTGTTTTCTCCTTATCTCTATTCTACTTCTCCTTCTACCTCATTTGTTTTGGAGTCTACTCTCGTACCTATATTTCAAAGTTTTAGGATCCTACGTGGGTGGACGTTTTCTGAGCCGTTAACCTAATAGGTTCGATCATCGGAAGATTCCTGGTGCGAGAAGATCGTCATCAATCCGAGCAAGAAACTTTTGTTAGTGGTGTCGAGAAGAAGAGATCCGCCCACTGACTGCAGCACGAAGACTCCGTAGTTGACACTTCTCTTCCCCTTGCCTTGGGTGGATTGCAAGGGCGCAATCCCTTGTTAGTGGTGTCGGCTGTAACACCCGGGGATTTTACCCCAATTAGGTTGTGTGATTTTCTTTTTCCATCATCATGGCCTCCTGCATGCATTGCATTTTATTTTTGTTGAGCCTTAAAATTAGTTTTTCTCTCAAACCTTTTTATTTAATTGTCAACTCAAAATATTTTTGGTGCTTTCAAAATGTTCAAAAGACTTAAAAGTAATTTACTGTTTTATCTAAATAATTTTACACATTGTTTTCCCTATTTAAAACCCCTCCTATCTCTCTGAAAATAATAAAAACAAAAGGAAAGATAAAAAAAAAGGTTTTAGAGGGAGAGAGAAGCCTAGCTGGCCTAGCACAACAAACCGACCCAGCCCACTCTCCCCTTCTTCTCCGTACGATCACACGCAGCACACGTAAACCCCTCCCCTGTCGTTGTCCATCCACCTCCATGGTCCCCTCTCCCCACCTACTCCTTCCCTTTCCCCTCCTCTTAAAGCCAAACTTGGATCTCCCTCCGAAACCTAGCTCTCCCCCTCCTCTCCATCTCGCGCCGCCACCTTCTCATCTCCTCCCTCCTTTCTGAATTTCCTTGCTGTTCTGAACCGAGAGGAAGAGACCTCCATGGCCGGACTTGGAGCTCCAGGAGCCGTGGCCATGGTCATCGAGAAGGATGCACGAGGTCGGGAATCGAACCGCCTCACCATCCTCTTCATCTTCGCAGAAGCACAAGGTCCCGAGCTGCCTCGATCGACGGCGCCGTCAAGATCTTCACGATGACAACAACAACTTCTTCGTCGTCTACCTCCTCGACAACAAGTTGTCGTGCGTCATTCCCGAGCTCGTTCACTCCACCGGCGAGTCCAAGGTGAGTCTCCGCCTCTAGGACTCGTTCCCCTACCCTCCCTTGCTCTGGGAGCAGCGCCATCGTGCGTCGCCCGCGTCAGGTCGCTGTTGTTCGCGTTGCAATTCCGTCCGGCTGCAGCCTCACGTTCCTTCAGTTTCGTCAGAGTCAATCCGCGCCTCAACACTTCATCTCAGTCTGGATGGGTATCCATACACAAGCACCCAACCAGCCCAGTGGCAGCGCACCTTATCCGCACCCAGGAGATCCCTGGTTCGAGTCCCTTTGAAGGCAATTATGCCCAACCGTTTTTGTGGATTTGTCCCCGCGAGCCTAGCCCCACCTGTCCTTGGTCCTAGGTGCCTACGTGGCCCTGGCCCCACGGGTCAGTAGCACGGGCGTGGCCAGCCCCGAGTAGAAAACGTTTTGGCTGTTTTCTGCAAAATAAAAGAAATGGAAGAAAACAGATTCAAATGTTTAATTGTAAAATCAATAACTAATTCATACATGCTCCAAATGTGGTGATTCAAATTTCTACAAACTCACAGTGAGGAGAACTTTCTGTTAATGTCAAATATGCAATATGTTTCTGTTAACAATTTTGCACTAAATAATTAAATACAGAAAATGGAATAAAAACTGAAATCTTGCAAAATTCATAACTTGAGTTATGTTCACCCAAATTGAGCAAACTTGAGCTCTAAATTTTTTTCTTAACAAACTCTACGCAGTGGTATTTTATTTGGTCACAATTGAATTAAATTTGAACATGTTTCCTTCTGTTTACTAAAAGGGGCAAAATAAAAATGCTTATGGAAAATGCATAATAAATTCAATAATGATCCAAAAATTATGTTTAATAGCTCAAAATGTTCAGTGAAACATTTTATACATGTTTTCAACCTTTTCAATACGATTTGTGCCCCATTCCATTTAAATTTGGTTAGCCCACCTACTAATTGTTATCCATGCTAATCAACATTTAAATTGATGGTAAGATAAATAACTTAAACCTTCCTAATTAAATGTTGGGCTTTTGTCTCAACTTAAATTGGTTAAGTTGCATCCCCGCATGTCATGCATCCATATCTTGATCATGCTGGATCTTTTGCCATAGTAGTAATTGTTGCATCCGGTGTTTGTTCTAGTTCGTTGCTTCTTCGCGGATAGGACGTTGAGATGATGTGAGCAACGACAAGTTCTGTGGATGTACCTCTACTTGCTGGATTCCAGGCAAGTATACTCACTTGCTACCTATGGCTGCCTTTCATCACTTGTTACCGATTCTTTCCGTTGTACTTATGCTAGCCTTATGATTCGATGCTTGTGTCTCGATCCTATCATATGTTTACCTTGCAGCCATGATATAGCCTTCCTTCCACTTCCTATTACATGTTGCTTGTTTACCTTGTTGGCCCTCGTGTCATAGTTGCATGCTTAGATTTGTTTGTGCTCGAGTCTTGTTGTCCTTTGTCGTATCACCTGTTTAGTTTGATAGTTGGGTTTCAATTTAATCAACAACATGTTAATGTTTGGGGTAATGATAATTTGATGATAAGGCACCGGCAGGAGGCCCGGCGTGGTTTTGGAGCCTGCTAGTGTCGAAACTAGGAAAAGGGTCTTGTCCATTGATCCATGATGAGCGCGCTAACCTCATCCGGGAGGTAGTATGGGACCCCCCTCGACTTAGACCTGATTTGCAGCTTGTCCGAAGAGCCACACTTAGTTCGGGTGTTCCATTTGCTCATACACATGAATGGGTTGGCCCCCCATGGTTACTGTTGATGATGATGATGATGATGTATATAGGGCGAGGCATGTATTGCCGGGGTGTTGCGTCCTGCGGGAGTTTTGCACACTTGCGCTGAGTATTCGGCTGCGTGGCTGGGACCTTATAGCTCCGTGGCTCCTAGGACAGGTTGTAGAGATGGTTTGGGTCGTGTCGAGCCAACCTGAGTTTTAGTTGGTGGTTTGAGTGTGTACGGGTACTGTAGCGCAGCCTGCAGGGATGAATCTTCTCGAGAAGCCGTGTTGTCCGCGGTTATGTGACGACTTGGTGAAAGTGCTGGCTAACAAGTACTCAGACAACTTACACCTAATGAATAGTAATTTGACTAGTAATATAGTATTACCTTCACCATAAAAATGAATGTCACCTTAATCAACAGCGTGAGTTTCCTTGGGTTGCTTCCTTAGTAGGGGGTAACACTGGATGGGTATTGTTTGGTGAGTAGTTGTAGTTGGTTCCGATACACTCTCTTATCCCTCTCTAATAGCCGGAAGTTGTAGCGCGTCTCTTTAGTTGTTAGTGCTACCCGTTGCAGCTTTTTGCAATAATCCCTTCCTTCCATTGTACCCAAAGTATTTGTATCTTGTGATGATTGGTTACGCTGGTATCTTGTGAGTATGGTTTATCCACTTGCCAGTACTTAATAGTACTGACCCACGAATCCATTTCGTGGCTGCATATTCCACATTGCAGTCAACAGGTTTGAAGTCTGACGACGTTAGCTTGGGAATCCCTCCGGCTTGGCCTGGGCAGGGATTGGACGCCATCGGTTATCTTCAGGACTCTTAGTCTAATTTGTATCTTGTCCGTAGTCGGACACTATGTTGTTTCTTCCGCTGTCTTTTGGATCTTTGTATTGTATCACTTATATCCTTGACTCGTTTGAGTCGTCTTTTATATACCTCCTCTGTTGTTGTTGTGGATTATTCGTGAACTGTTGTAATGTTATCACAAGTGGCAACCTGGAATCGGTTATTATGCGGATTTGGGTGGAAATGCCGAAATCTGCATAGTGCCCGATCTCGGGGCGTCACAAATGGTATCAGAGCATGGTTCCGATTCCCAATGTTGTTTCGATACGAATGGTTATCGAAGCAACGGGTCCGCAAAGCCTGTAGGATAACCTCGCTAACGGTCGTTGTTTCTAGAGTGTCAAAAAACTATTTCTGCTAAACTATTTTGGAAACATCTCAATAGGATTCTTGTTTTCTCCTTATCTCTATTCTACTTCTCCTTCTACCTCATTTGTTTTGGAGTCTACTCTCGTACCTATATTTCAAAGTTTTAGGATCCTACGTGGGTGGACGTTTTCTGAGCCGTTAACCTAATAGGTTCGATCATCGGAAGATTCCTGGTGGGAGAAGATCGTCGTCAATCCGAGCAAGAAACTTTTGTTAGTGGTGTCGAGAAGAAGAGATCCGCCCACTGACCGTAGCACGAAGACTCCGTAGTTGACACCTCTCTTCCTCTTGCCTTGGGTGGATTGCGAGGGTGCAATCCCTTGTTAGTGGTGTCGGCTGTAACACCCGGGGATTTTACCCCAATTAGGTTGTGTGTTTTTCTTTTTGCATCATCATGGCCTCCTGCATGCATTGCATTTTATTTTTGTTGAGCCTTAAAATTATTTTTTCTCTCAAACCTTTTTTTTAATTGTCAACTCAAAATATTTTTGGTGCTTTCAAAATGTTCAAAAGACTTAAAAGTAATTCACTGTTTTATCTAAATAATTTTACATATTGTTTTCCCTATTTAAAACCCCTCCTATCTCTCTGAAAATAATAAAAACAAAAGGAAAGATAAAAGAAAGGTTTTAGAGGGAGAGAGAAGCGTAGCTGGCCCAGCCCAACAAACCGACCCAGCCCACTCTCCCCTTCTTCTCCGTACGATCACACGCAGCACACGTGAACCCCTCCCCTGTCGTTGTCCATCCACCTCCATGGTCCCCTCTCCCCACCTGATCCTTCCCTTTCCCCTCCTCTTAAAGCCAAACTTGGATCTCCCTCCGAACCCTAGCTCTCCCCCTCCTCTCCATCTCGCGCCGCCACCTTCTCCTCTCCTCCCTCCTTTCTGAATTTGCTTGCTGTTCTGAACCGAGAGGAAGAGCCCTCCATGGCCGGACTTGCAGCTCCAGGAGCCGTGGCCATGGTCATTGAGAAGGATGCACGAGGTCGGGAATCGAACCGCCTCACCATCCTCTTCATCTTCGCAGAAGCACAAGGTCCCGAGCTGCCTCGATCGGCGGCGCCGTCAAGATCTTCACGATGACAACAACAACTTCTTCATCGTCTACCTCCTCGACAACAAGTTGTCGTGCGTCATTCCCGAGCCCGTCCACTCCACCGACGAGTCAAAGGTGAGCCTCCGCCTCTGGGACTTGTTCCCCTACCCTCCCTTGCTCTGGGAGCCGCGCCATCGTGCGCCGCCCGCGTCAGGTCGCTGTTGTTCGCGTTGCAATTCTGTCCGGCTGCAGCCTCACGTTCCTTCAGTTTCGTCAGAATCAATCCGCACCTCAACACTTCATCTCAGTTTGGATGGGTATCCATACACAAGCACCCAACCAGCCCAGTGGCAGCGCACCTTATCCGCACCCAGGAGATCCCTGGTTCGAGTCCCTTTGGAGGCAATTATGCCCAACCTTTTTTGTGGATTTGTCCCCGCGAGCCTAGCCCCACCTGTCATTGGTCCTAGGTGCCTACGTGGCCCTGGCCCCGCGGGTCAGTAGCACGGGCTTGGCCAGCCCCGAGTAGAAAACGTTTTGGCTGTTTTCTGCAAAACAAAAGAAATGGAAGAAAACAGATTCAAATGTTTAATTGTAAAATCAATAACTAATTCATACATGCTCCAAATGTGGTGATTCAAATTTCTAAAAACTCACAGTGAGGAGCACTTTCTGTTAATGTCAAAGTAGTAATATGTTTCTGTTAACAATTTTGCACTAAATAATTAAATACAGAAAATGGAATAAAAACTGAAATCTTGCAAAATTCATAACTTGAGTTCTGTTCACCCAAATCTAGCAAACTTGAGCTCTAAAATTTTGTCTTAACAAACTCTGCACAGTGGTATTTTATTTGGCCACAATTGAATTAAATTTGAACATGTTTCCTTCTGTTTACTAAAAGGGGCAGAATAAAAATGCTTATGGAAAATGCATAATAAACTCAATAATGATCCAAAAATTATGTTTAATAGCTCAAAATGTTTAGTGAAACATTTTATACATGTTTTCAACCTTTCCAATACAATTTGTGCCCCCATTCCATTTAAATTTGGTTATCCCACCTACTAATTGTTATCCATGCTAATCAACATTTAAATTGATGGTTAGATAAATAACTTAAACCTTCCTAATTAAATGGTTGGCTTTTGTCTCAACTTAAATTGGTTAAGTTGCATCCCCGCATGTCATGCATCCATATCTTGATCATGCTGGATCTTTTGCCGTAGTAGTAATTGTTGCATCCGGTGTTTGTTCTAGTTCGTTGCTTCTTCGCGGATAGGACGTTGAGATGATGTGAGCAACGACAAGTTCTGCGGATGTACCTCTACTTGCTGGATTCCAGGCAAGTATACTCACTTGCTACCTATGGCTGCCTTTCATCACTTGTTAACGATTCTTTCCGTTGTACTTATGCTAGCCTTATGATTCGATGCTTGTGTCTCGATCCTATCATATGTTTACCTTGCAGCCATGATATAGCCTTCCTTCCACTTCCTATTACATGTTGCTTGTTTACCTTGTTGGCCCTCGTGTCGTAGTTGCATGCTTAGATTTGTTTGTGCTCGAGTCTTGTTGTCCTTTGTCGTATCACATGTTTAGTTTGATAGTTGGGTTTCAATTTAATCAACAACATGTTAATGTTTGGGGTAATGATAATTTGATGATAAGGCACCAGCAGGAGGCCCGGCGTGGTTTTGGAGCCTGCTAGTGTCGAAACTAGGAAAAGGGTCTTGTCCATTGATCCATGATGAGCGCGCTAACCTCATCCGGGAGGTAGTATGGGACCCCCCTCGACTTAGACCTGATTTGCAGCTTGTCCGAAGAGCCACACTTTGTTCGGGTGTTCCATTTTCTCATACGCATGAATGGGTTGGCCCCCCATGGTTACTGTTGATGATGATGATGATGCATATAGGACGAGGCCTGTATTGCCGGGGTGTTGCGTCCTGCGGGAGTTTTGCACACTTGCGCTGAGTATTCGGCTGCGTGGCTGGGACCTTATAGCTCCGTGGCTCCTAGGACATGTTGTAGAGACGGTTTGGGTCGTGTCGAGCCAACCTGAGTTTTAGTTGGTGGCTTGAGTGTGTACGGGTACTGTAGCGCACCCTGTAGGGATGAATCTTCTCGAGAAGCCGTGTTGTCCGCGGTTATGTGACGACTTGGTGAAAGTGCTGGCTAACAAGTACTCAGACAACTTACACCTAATGAATAATAACTTGACTAGTAATACAGTATTACCTTCACCATAAAAATGAATGTCACCTTAATCAATAGCGTGAGTTTCCTTGGGTTGCTTCCATAGTAGGGGGTAACACTGGATGGGTATTGTTTGGTGAGTAGTTGTAGTTGGTTCCGATACGCTCTCTTATCCCTCTCTAATAGCCGGAAATTGTAGCGCGTCTCTTTAGTTGTTAGTGTTGCCCGCTGCCGCTTCTTTGCAATAATCCCTTCCTTCCGTTGTACCCAAAGTATTTGTATCTTGTGATGATTGGTTACTCTGGTATCTTGTGAGTATGGTTTATACACTTGCCAGTACTTAATAGTACTGACCCACGAATCCATTTCGTGGCTGCATATTCCACATTGCACTCAACAGGTTTGAAGTCTGACGACGTTAGCTTGGGAATCCCTCCGGCTTGGCCTGGGCAGGGATTGGACGCCATCGGTTATCTTCAGGACTCTTAGTCCAATTTGTATCTTGTCCGTAGTCAGACACTATGTTGTTTCTTCTGCTGTCTTTTGGATCTTTGTATTGTATCAGTTGTATCCTTGACTCGTTTGAGTCGTCTTGTATATACCTCCTATGTTGTTGTTGTGGATTATTCGTGAACTGTTGTAATGATATCACAAGTGGTAACCTGAAATCGGTTATTATGCGGATTTGGGTGGAAATGCCGAAATCTGCATAGTGCCCGATCTCGGGGCGTCACATTGTTGTTAACCATTAGTTGTATCTGGAGATACCTTAGTTGTTGAATATTAATGTGGATAGAAATATGGGGTGTTTGTGGAATGAGGACTTAAGATAATAAGTTGATCAAATGGTTCATCGAGGTGTTGATAATTGATATGCTCACCTGTATAAGATGAATGAGACAATGAGCATGTGAATGTTATTAGGGTTTAGTGACTTATGTAATAGTTGTTAGTTGGTTACTCGGAGTGTCATGTTGTTATTTTATATTATTCATTTGTATTCATGATGCAGACATAGAGGTTTAGGAATATCATATGTAATGATCAAGGTTTAACAATAGTTTAAGAAGTTTTATCTCTTCTTTTAGATACTTCTTTTATGGTTGATGACATATGTACATATTCGATAAATATGTTAATACAATTATTATATCATTTCCCAATTGTGAGTTTTGAGTTAACACTTGTTTGTATCTGTTGTGTTCAATTGAACCTTTGTTATTTACATGTGAAAGATGTTGTGTGAATGGTTGATCACTTAAAGAGTTATTGTTTGAGAGGACATAACATCTCTGTTGATGAGATGGTTCAATTGTGTATTACACATTGGTGGAAGTATGATTATCAGTTGTGTGATTTGGCACTGGTAGAAAATAGGCCTTCCATACGCCCCCATTAGTCCCCAAAATAATCGAACCGCGACCAAAGGGGTCTTTAGTGGCGGTTCGGGAGGAGACCCGCGACCTACTGTGTGGGCCCAGCGCGCTCGGTCCACAGCTGGCGGAAGGGAGGGGCTTTAGTCGCGGTTGGCCAGGACAACCGGGACTAAAGGTCCTCAGGCTGGCCCGAAGGCCTTTAGTCGCGGTTGGCCAGGCCAACCGGGACTAAAGGACCATCCCTATATAGGACTCACCTCGCTGCACTTAGCCACATTTGGTGTCACTTCTATTCACAATATTCACAAGGGGTTGGTGGGTTTTCTTTTGGTTTCTCCTATGCACACAAGGTGTTCGATGAAATGCCCGAGAGCATGAAACACACATGATATGAAGTGTCCGAGCCACACTTGAGCTCTGTCATTTATTTTTCCTCCGCGATCGCGGTTAGCAACTTGAACTTTTCATGATTTGTATTATTTCTAGCTAGTTAGTTTAACAAATTCATGATGGTTAATTATATACTTTATATGATAATAATGCAGATGAATCGGCAATGGATGTACGGTAACCGACTCTCCGGCGAGTTCACTACGGGTTTGAAAGATTTCCTCGCAGTGGCAAATGCGAACAAGCAGCGAGGTTTTATTATCTGTCCATGTGCCATCTGTAACAATCAAAAGGGTTACTCCTCCTCAAGAGACGTTCACATGCACCTGCTTCGGCACGGTTTCATGCCAAGCTATAATTGTTGGACCAAGCATGGAGAAAGAGGGGTTAGAATGGAAGAAGATGAAGAAGGGGATGATATCGATGACAACTATCATGAGGCTTTCGGTGATACTTTCATGGAGGATGATGCTGAAGGTGGGGAAGGGGAAGGTGAAGGTGAAGAAGAGGCACATGATGAGCCCGCTGATGATCTTGGTCGGACCATTGCTGATGCACGGAGACGCTGCAAAACTGACAAGGAGAGGGAGAATTTGGATCGCATGTTAGAGGATCACACGAAGTCGCTGTACCCAGGATGCGATAATAGTCTGAAAAAGCTGGGCTGCACACGGGATTTGCTGAAATGGAAGGCACGGGAAGGTGTAGCTGACTCATCATTTGAAAATTTGCTGAAAATGTTGAAGAATATGTTTCCGAAGAATAACGAGTTTCCCGCCAGTACGTATGAAGCAAAGAAGGTTGTCTGCCCTCTAGGTTTAGAGGTTCTGAAGATACATGCATGCATTAACGACTGGATCCTCTACCGCGGTGAATACGAGAATTTGAATGAATGCCCTGTATGCACTGCATTGCGTTATAAGATCAGAGGCGATGACCCTGGTGACGATGTTGAGGGCGAGAAACCCAGGAAGAGGGTTCCCGCCAAGGTGATGTGGTATGCTCCTATAATACCACGGTTGAAACGTCTGTTCAGGAACAAAGAGCATGCCAAGTTGTTGCGATGGCACAAAGAGGCCCGTAAGTCCGACGGGGAGTTGAGACACCCCGCTGATGGAACGCAATGGAGAAAGATCGATAGAGAGTTCAAAGATTTTGCAGCTGACGCAAGGAACATAAGATTTGGTCTAAGTACTGATGGCATGAATCCTTTTGGCGAGCAGAGCTCCAGCCCTAGCACCTGGCCCGTGACTCTATGCATCTACAACCTTCCTCCTTGGTTGTGCATGAAGCGGAAGTTCATTATGATGCCAGTGCTCATCCAAGGTCCGAAGCAACCCGGCAACGACATTGATGCGTACCTAAGGCCATTAGTTGATGAACTTTTGCAGTTGTGGGGCAGACCTGGTGTACGTGTGTGGGATGAGCACAAAGAAGAGGAATTTGACCTACGAGCGTTGCTTTTTGTAACCATCAACGATTGCCCTGCTCTCAGTAACCTGTCGGGACAGACAAATAAGGGATACAAATCATGCACGCACTGCTTACATGAGACTGAAAGTGTATTTTTGGCTAATTGTAGGAAGAACGTGTACCTGGGTCATCGTCGATTTCTTCCCCGAAATCATAACGTAAGAAAGAAAGGCAAGCATTTCACCGGCAAGGCAGATCACCGGCCGAAGCCTGCGGAATATACTGGTGCTGAGATATTTGATATGGTCAAGGATTTGAAAGTCATATTTGGAAAGGGTCCTAGCGGACAATCAGTTCCGCTGGAAGTTGACGGGCACGCACCCATGTGGAAGAAGAAATCTATATTTTGGGAGCTACAGTATTGGAAAGTCCTAGATGTCCGCTCTGCAATCAACGTGATGCATGTTACGAAGAATATTTGCGTGAACCTGCAAAGCTTCTTGGGCGTGTATGGGAAGACAAATGATACAAAGGAAGCACGGCAGGACCAGCAACTTTTGAAAGATCCAGATGACCGGCATCCGGAATAGTTTCGAGGTCGTGCCAGCTATGCTCTTACCAAAGAAGAGAAGGTCATTTTTTTTGAATGCCTTAGAAGTATGAAGGTCCCGTCTGGCTTCTCGTAGAATATAAAGGGAATAATGAACATGGCGGACAAAAAGTTCCAAAACCTGAAGTCTCACGGCTGCCACGTGATTATGACGCAATTGCTTCCGATTGCTTTGAGGGGCTCCTACCGGAAAATGTTCGAGTAGCCATTGTGAAGCTATGTGCATTCCTCAATGCAATCTCTCAGAAGGTAATCAGTCCAGAAGATCTACCACGGTTACAGAACGATGTGGTCCAATGTCTTGTCAGTTTCGAGTTGGTGTTCCCACCATCCTTCTTCAATATTATGATGCACCTCCTGCTCCACCTGCTCGAAGAGATTTCCATTCTCGGTCCTGTATTTCTACACAATATGTTCCCCTTTGAGAGGTTTATGGGACTATTAAAGAAATATGTTCGTAACCGTGCTAGGCCAGAAGGAAGCATCGTAAAGGGCTATGGAAATGAGGAGGTAATTGAGTTCTGTATTGACTATGTTCCTGACCTTAAGCCGATTGGTATTCCTCAATCGCGGCACGAGGGGAGACTAAGTGGAAAAGGCACGATCGGAAGGAAATCAACGATATGTATGGACGGTCATTCTATGACTGAAGCACACCACACAGTTTTGATAAATTCGAGCTTGGTGGCTCCGTACTTCGAGCAACACAAGAATATTTTACGCTCGGACAACCCGGGGAAGCCTGAATCATGGATTAGAAAGGCCCACATGGAGACTTTCGGCAGTTGGTTGCGAAAACATTTAATGAATGACAATGATGTTGGAGATCAGCTGTACATGTTGGCCAAGACACCATCTTCGACTATACCGACTTTCAAAGGGTACGAGATTAATGGGAATACATTTTACACGATCTCCCAAGATAAAAAGAGCACCAACCAAAACAGTGGTGTCCGCTTTGATGCAGCAACCGAGAATGGGCAAAAGGTCACATATTATGGTTACATAGAGGAGATATGGGAACTTGACTATGGACCCTCCTTTAAGGTCCCTTTGTTCGGGTGCAAATGGTTCAAGCTAACAGGAGGTGGGGTAAAGGTGGACGAGCAATACGCAATGACAATGGTGGATTTCAACAATCTTGGTTACCTTGACGAACCATTCGTCCTAGCCAAAGATGTCGTTCAGGTTTTCTATTTGAAGGACATGAGTAGCAAACCGAGGAAACGGAAAGATAAGAAAACGATCAGTACATCATGCGATGATCCAAAGCTCCACATTGTTCTTTCAGGGAAAAGAAACATCGTGGGAGTGGAGGACAAGACAGACATGTCAGAAGATTATAATATGTTTGGTGAAATTCCGCCCTTCAAAGTGAACACTGACCCAAGCATTAAGTTAAATGATGAGGATGCCCCATGGATACGTCACAATCGTAAGAAAGCAGGGACACAAGGGAAGAATTGATGTGTAATAATTTATTGTACCAAACTTTGTTGAATGGATCATGTGAATTATATTATCTCCGCTGTGTTTAAGACTAACTCCTTTGCAAAATATTTGAGAAAACGAGTGGAAAACATGGAAAACAGAAGGTTACTTAAATGTCTCAAAACCTTGTGAGAGAAGAAGACTAATGAAAACAATGAGATAAAATATATAATTTCATAACTATTATTAAAAATAGAAAACAGACGCGCTAGCACGCCGCAGTGTTGCCGGAATACAAATTCTTTTATTAAAAACAGAAAACAGACGAACACTACTCCTCGTCGTCGTCGTCGGGGAACTCGTCGGTGACCTCCTACGGGTCATCGTTGTCGTCGAACTCGTCGGTGACCTCCTCGTCGTCGTCGGAGGTGCATGATGGTATGTCCGAGATAGGCCCCCACCTCGGATCGTCGGAGGCCCAGACTTCGCCGGCGTGGTCGGCCCGACGAAGCTCTTGGAGCGCCTTCGTCATCGCCTCCCGAGCGGCATCTAACGCGAGGTGGCGTTCGAGGCGGCGCTCCGCCCGCTCAGTCGCGCGGGTCTGCCAGAGCTCCTCGTCGGCGCTCTCCTCCCCCGGGTTGGTCCGGTAATACTCGCGGACGAAGCGGTCGTCCCTGGTGTCGACTAGGCCCTGAAACGCGCGGTGGCGGAGGTGGAGGTGGTCGGCGGCAGTGACGATCTGCGGCTTCGGCACCCTGGTCTCCGCTTCCCAGAAGGTGTGGCAGTCGTTGAAGTTCATCAGCGACCGCGGGCGGTTGAGGCGCCAGGCCGCCGCGTCCCAGGCGCGGGCGGCCTCCGCCGCCGTCGCAAAGGAGCCGAGGGGGATGCGGTCGTCCCACCAGCGGATATCTGCGCTGAACATTCCGTTCTGCCGTGCTCGGACGCCGCGGAAGCCGGTGGTGTTGTTCCTCCTCGGAGGCATGGTGGAAGCGCGACGGTGCGTGGAGAGGAGTGGGCGCATGGAGAGGAGAAGACGGGCTCGAGACGCGGCAGTTTATACCGCGCCCTCCTGGCCACGCGTCACAACTCCCGCGCCACGCGTCACAACTTCCGCGCCACGCGCCACCCTAACACAACCAAGCAAATAGTTGCACATTACTACCCACTCCGAGCTCAAAGTGAACACTGACCCAAGCATTAAGTGAACACTGACACAAGCATTAAGTTAAATGATGAGGATGCTCCATGGATTGATGTGTTAAAGGGGGGGTGTAGAACAAAACAATCGGTATCACCATCATGCAGCCCTACCGTGGCTACTAGGTGCAATATGCATACCAAATGCATGGCAGGACATATGATGGCGAATCTAGATGTTTTGTATTTGCTCGATGAACTGAATATATGATGTATCAAACCTTAAAGGGGGATGTAGAACAAAACAATCGGTATCGCCATCATACAGCCCCACCGTGGCTACTGGGTGCGCATATGCATACCAAATGCACGGCAGGACGTCTGATGGCGAATCTGGATGTTTTGTATTTGGTCGATGAACTGACCGGTGTATGAAGGTGGGCTATATATAGGGTCCTCTGGCTCATAAAGTGTTGTGCTAGGGTTTTGATCCAACGGTTAAGAAACACCCTGATCCAACGGCTCACAACAGCTCGAAAGAAACACACCGTAGCCCTGATCGAACGGCTCACAACAGCTCGAAAGAAACACACCCCGGATCCAACGACTCACAAGCGCTTGAAAGAAACACACGATCTGTGTGATTCTATCTGATTGGTCCAAATGAAACCCTAACCATTTCGTCCCGGTTGGTAAAACAAGCCGGGACTAAAGGGATGATCCGTTTCCCAACGAAACACGAACCATATAGTCCCGGTTGGTGTCCCCAACCGGGACTAAAGGGATATATTGTCGGGGGGTTACCCCCGAGTAGGGTAAAGGCAAGTGCTAAAGGCAAGATCAGAAGGGATGTTTGGCCGAGTAGCCGGCTACCCGGTACTCGCTACCCGGTCTTACACCTAGACGGCCAGAAGGAAAAATCAAGAGAGTTATGTTCCTCCGAATAGAAGAGCTGGTCCGAGTAGAAATGGCGGGAACCTACTCTGGCCAGAAGTCAAAGGAGCCGTTCTGACACCGAATCCCGCGTATCCCGGGTCCGTACTTGGCACTGTTCACGGCACTGTTCATCTGAGGACGGCGTGCCTGACAGCGACAGTGTGTCAGCAGGGCGTCGCAGGATAGGGGGGACCTACTCTGTGTTCGCCGCAGTGATAACAGACTGGTTACTTGGTTTTGCCCAACGACTTTCCGCACCAGGACAAACCTAGAAGCCAAAGCTGTAAGCAGGAACTCGGAAGAAGGACGGTGTGCACACAATGTCGACATTTGTTTGTATTTGGCTGTATCCGGCTGGGCACCGAGTATATAAGGTGCCCTGCCCCCTCCTGCGCGAGGGATCCTGGGACTGGTTCACATTTCTTGACCTAGTTCCGCACGTAGAGAGAAGGGTGGCTACTCGGTAGCAAGAACAGTTGTACTGTGGCTACTCGGTGAGACATCAAAATACAGAGAGAAAGGCAGGAGTAGGGGTTTTACCTCCTCACGAGGGCCCTGAACCTGGGTAGATCGTGTTGTTTGCAGTGCTTGTTTCATCCCTCACGCGTCTACTCGTCGCGTGATCCCTCCCCGAGCGCCTCCAGCGTCCTTCGTCCCCACATCTTTAGCCATCCTATGGCATCTGCCGTGACACCACCACGACAGTTGGCGCCCACCGTGGGGCAACCAGCGACGCTGGCTGGAGTTTCCGTTCGGACGGGATCGATTTCCGCTACCGGAGAGCGCGTGGTCTGCGGCCTCGTCCACAGATTCGGCTCCTTCGACTTCGTCACCGACAACGCCGGCGATTTCGGCGGCAGGGCCATGCCGGAGGGCGGCACTGTGATTTCTTTCGGTGCGCACCTTGTCTACGTCGTCACCGTCATCGACCGCGAGTACCCCGAGCTAGTGCATGACGCGGAGGATCCACCTGCCGTTATCGCCGCACGCGGGAGGCCGTCGAGCCGCTCTGCGAGCGTCGCGGAGGTGATGATGACCGGCCCTGCTGCTGACGCCGGGAAGGGCGCGGCTGCTACCGCTGCAGCCGTCGTCGAGGATCTCGCTGGCTCAAGTGCTGGCAGGAAGACGCACAAGCCTTACGAGAAGGACTGCAAGCTTCCGCTCTCCACTACTCCGACAATCCCTGCGTCTGCTGCGCGGACGGGTATGCCGCCTCCCACTGATCTCGAGCTCTTGACCATGAAGGCGCAGCTCGACCGGCAGCGCCAGGAGTTGCTCGCTGAGCAGGCGGAGTTGGAGAAGATTAGGCTAGAGCTTAGCTTAGATCAGCTTGAGTACAACAAGGCTCACGGCTTCACATTGGTTGTTAGGAGAGCTAGCAAAGTAGGTGCTACGCGTCGCAACCTGGGTGCCGAGATGGCAACGGTTGTAGAGGCTCCCAGTCAGTCCGCCACCGCAAACACCTCCACTAGACCCAGATACAGCACACCCGCCAAGACACTTAGAGCTGCTGAGGCTGTAGCTGCCGAGTTGCCGCATTTAGCTGGTGACGCGCGCGTTAGGCAGCAGGAGAGGCTGAACGAGTTGGTGCTAGAGGCTGCTAGGCAGAACGAGGAGTTCCGGAAAGCCAACCCGGGTTGGCTGGAGATTCTCAGGTGGTGCACGTCGCACGTGGCAGATCTAACGATCAGGCTTCATCTCCGCTCCCTAGCCGTGAGAGAAGCCGGAGTTGCCATTCCGGGCAAGGGTAGGTAGGACAGAACTTTGCAGGTGGGGGGGTACGACCCGGCGTGCGCCTCGCGAAACAGCTCGCTGTGCCGCGACAGTTCAGTCAGAAACACAAAACGCTGCAGGAGCAGGCTTTCAAGCCTCATTAAAGCTCAAAGCCAGGCCGAGATGGAGAGCGCCCAGGCCCTTCTCAGCATCCCGTTGCTCAGCCTACTCGGCAGAGGCAGCAGCCGCGTGCAGTGGCGCCAGCCGCCAACCCGGTGGAGCAGCCTGCAGCTGTGCAGGTGGACATGTATGATGATGGCTACTCGGCCATGGGGATGGCTGGCTATGACATTCTGGATCGTGTGGGCGAGCGCGTGTTGGCGCCTGGAGATGCAAGGCACCAGCTGGACCGGATCAGCTTGTCGGCGCGGCTGGAGAACACGGGTCCTCCTGGCCCCGAGTGCTTAGGCCCGAGCATCATGAACGAGCCATCCGTGAAGAACTTCCAGCTGGCAAGGGGCACCAAGAGCTACAATGGTAGCACCAAGCCGGAGGATTGGCTCAATGACTATGTCACCGCGGTTCATATCGCGAACGACAACCGGAGATGGGCAGTGCGGTACGTTCCACAGATGCTAGAGGGTCCAGCTCGCACTTGGCTCAACAACTTGCCCAAGAACAACATCAATTGTTGGCTGGATTTCTCGGAGGCCTTCATCAGCAACTTCACCAGCACGTACAAGAGGCCGAATCACTACTAGAGATTTGCTTATAGCAGCATATCCTACCACTGGCGAACAAGAATACCTGTGCGCCTGGGTTAATTAGCGCCGGCGAAGCGTAGATATGTGCGCCTGGGGTAAGTCAGTTACCCCAGGCGAACAGAAAACTGAAGCGCCTGGGGTAAAGTGTGGCAGGGCCAAGCACGGCCGACCCTGGCCCGCTCCCTTTACCGCAGGCGAACAGCCCACCGGTTCGCCTGCGGTGTAACAGATACCACAGGCGAATATATATAGAAGCGCCTGGGGTAAAAAGTGGACTGCGGTAGCTCCCTTTAGCGCAGGCGCACCGAGGAGCTGTTCGCCTGGGATAAAGAAATGCCTGGGGTAGCACCACTTAGCGCAGGCGCATCTATTACCATATTCGCCTGGGGTAATATTTGTCCCCAATATAAGTGCGGCCAGCCACCCACCACCACCCCTATCCACCCCACTCACTCATTCACTAGTCCAAACTCGAGCCATTAGTGCTCCTAGCTCAATCCCCCACACCCCTCCACCATTTTTAGCTAATTTAACCAATCATGTTTGTTATATTTTAGCTAGTATGCTACCCCACTTTCCCTCTTCCAAATCTCTCCACTAGATCTACTAACCGGACACTAGATCTCACCACAAATGCACCATTAGCTACTACTAGATCTATCACTCTCTTATCGGTCGTCTCTTCGGTGATCTTCGACGTCGTCATCGCGTCTATATATTTTGCATTGTGTGTCATCTTAATAGGTGCGTGGGATTGGTCGGTGGATGAGAATTCCTTCTCTTTTTCATTTTATTGTGTTGCCATGAGGATGAGTTGCCAATGTTTTGCCGAAATGTTGATTCATTTCCTTTTCGGCAAATTTCTGGCGCTCCGCGTTACACCTTTTGTAGGAAGGTCATGCCGAAATTTTCCGTGAAAACCGGATCTAGTTAATGAAACCTCTCTCTCTTGCATGAGGACAAGCGTGGTGCATAGGTACGTGCGACGCGCGACGGCCGAGATGCATCGAAACAACCGCACCGAGATAGAGTGTCCGTGTCGGAAATGCAAGCTGGGGTCTTTGTTCAAACCAGATTCTGGTAATGTGGAGAAGCACCTGCTCAGGTATAGTTTCATGGAGGGCCACACTAAGTGGATGGATGATGATGAAGACGATGATCACGTCGAGACCAATTGGGCGGCGACATGTGAAGATGATCAGGAGGAGTCTGAACATGGCAATGGAGAGGACGAAGAGGCTGTCGACGGAGACGACTATAATGAAGAAGAAGGGAGTCATGGTGATCAACAACATGAAGACGAGGACATGAACACTCCGCTAACTTCAGTCGTGCGGGACCCTCATGTTCAAGATCTTCTTCTCAAGAACATGTCGACCGACTTTAACATCCCAAGTATGAAAATACCCCCTAGAATGTTTGATTCTTGTTTAATTAAAGTTTTGCATCATGTCATCATGCTCATTGCCTTGTTTGCATTTGTTTTGCATTGTTATTTCTGTTGTTATGCATCTGTTTCAAATTGCTATCTATTTCAAATTCAAACTTTATTCAAACATTTATTTCATACTTGCTCTGTTACAATCTTTTTCAAATAAAAGTTCAACTCAAACAACATTTGTTTCCAATTATTTCCATAATGATTCAACTATTAAAATGGTGGTTTTTAATCAATCCATTAATTCCAAATTGCATTTAAAAGTCAAATCAAAAACATCAAACATCACCCAATTTCAAATTATGAAAAATACCAAAACAAATATACTCATTTGTTTCCAATTAAAGTTATGTGATAACCCTATTTAAAATCTTGTTGCAATAATCAATTTTAATCCCAAAATTCATCCAATTTCAAACAATTATAAAACAGCAAAACAATTTGAACTTTTGTAAAACTAAAGTGGGCATTTGGTTGCTGTTGCAATTACTAGCTCACACCAATTTTTATAGAATTTTTACTAACTTAAAAACCACATTTCTCTTCCTACTCTTTTCTGCAAAAAAAAGTAACAAAAGCATAAAAAAGGAAAAGAAAACGGACAGAGGGGGAGGCCAGTGCGCGGCCCAGCCCACTTACCATTTTTTCCTGGCCCGGTACCGGTTCACCCCCGCGCCTCCTTTCTCTCTCGTGTACGACAGAGATCCTAGCGGTGCCACGGCGGCACTGTCGCACGCCGACGGCCACCCGCTCCCCCTAGCCCCTATTTAAGCAACCCTAGGCCCCCGCGCCGCTGCCCTAGCCTACCTCCCACCTACCTACCTCGCGCCGCCGCCGTTTCCCCTCTCCCCACCGCAATTCCCTCACCTCTGCACCTCACCGGCGAGTTTTTCTCTGAATCTCCAATGGCCGCCGTCGCTCCCGTGCACCTCTGTCCACGCTGACCACGGGAACCGCACGGCCTCACCTTCCTCGTCATCGTCGACATCCCCGTTGAGCACCAGGGGGACGGGATCATCGCCGCCATCCTCACCACTGCCCGCGGCGTCCACCTCGCCGTCGACCACCAGCTGCCCTCACGGTGAGCTCCACCGTGCTCTCTCCCCCTCCTGCTCCCTCTCTTTCGCTAGCACACGCATCACGCACGCGATTCTGCACCCTAGCACGCGCAAGCAGCACAGCGTCGTTGATCGCCGCCGTTGAGCCACCGTGGGCACCTGTCAAGATTCAGAAACGTTCGTCGTCAGTTAAATTTCAGAATCACTCGCTAACTGAACCTTACCTTGTGTGCGCGCGGTATACTGACAAGCAACGATCACCACCGCAGTGGTAGCACTGCCTCCCTCGCTCGCGCACGGCCGCGGGTTCGATCCCTGGCTCTCTCACGGGAGAAAAACCCATCTTTTTTTCCGCGCAGTGCTGACAGGGTGGCCCCCCCTGTCAGCCACTCTGTTGCCACGCGAGCACACGCTGGCCCAGGGCCCATTTGGCAGTGCCCTGGGTAGCTCTCTGTGCGGTACAAAATGTTTCCAACCTTTTCTGTTTTAAATCTAAGCCCTTTTGAATTACAGATTGGTCCCTAAAAACTAAAACCCTAATAACTTTTATTTTATAATTCCAAATAACAAAAATAAAATATGTGCACTGCCCCAAATTCAATTATCTACCTATTGGTAACATTTGTTTCCTATTTTGAATTTTCCAAATGCAATCAAAATTTGAATTCAAACAATTCATTTGTAATTTGCTAAAATCCATAACTAATTCATACTAAATCCGAATAATGCAAATAAAATATGTTTTCCATGCTATTTCAAACCACCTATTCAAATATAAATTTTGTTTCATGGTTTGAATAATTAAAATTGCTTAAATAATTTAAACCTTGTTTAAATCATTTAAATTTGATAAAATCATAACTTGCTCAAATTAAATTATTTTTGAACATGCAAAATATGTTTTCAAACTAGAAAAGTATAAACTTTTCAAATCTTAGTTTGAATTTATGTTTTGAACAAATAAAATTCAACTAATATTCAAACTTGTTCTAAATTCATTTAAAACTTGTTTAATCTTGTTTAATTCATAATTAAATCATTGTAATTCCTTTTTCAATATTTGAAACATGTAATCCAACTAAAATTTTGTATTATTTTCAAATATGAATTTTGTTATTTATTTTGCGCAATTTAAATTGGTGAAAACAACAACTATTTGTGTAATTCCTTTAAGGAACCAAAAATTCCCTAACATAATAAATAAATTTCTAAATTGGTAAACCTTAATTCCAATTGGTTCTATTGTTGTTATGTTGTTGTTTTATTCATCCATGCATCATACTAATCCACTTTCACTTGTTGGTTAATTGGAAAAAAATTATTTCAACCAAAATCCATGGGCTTTTCATATGCAACTCAAAATTGCATATGGGTCCATTTAAATTGTGTTACCATGTCAACTAGTTTAATTTGATGCATCCATTAACTTGACATGCATCATCCCATGATTGTGCACTATGCCATGATATTGATTGTTTATCTCTCTGTGTTGTTTGTTTGCTTCTTCCCGTATAGACGACGACGTTGAGACAGACGATACTTACGACACCCCTTCTGAGGATCTAGCTCAGTACCAGGCTGCTGAGTTTGCAGGCAAGTCATCACTCACATGAACCAATGTGTTCCTTTCAACATTGGTAACCGATACTTTCCGTTGTCTATTTTGCTAGCCCTATGTATAGTTGTTCTGTTACGAACCTATCACATGAATCCCTTAACCCTGATACTGCATCACCTCCACTCCTACAGCCCCATTGTTTGAGCCAGTGTATTACTAGCATGCTTAGGTTGTTTTGCTCGAGTCTGTTACCCGTTACTTTCTGATTACTATATTCTATTATGCTCTGGGGGCTCGATGTTAATCAATCAACCTATTAATAATAATATGCTGATAAGGCACCGGCAGGAGGCCCTATGTGGTTTTGAGGCCTGCTAGTGTCGACCCTAATAGGAAAAGGGTCTTGTCTACTGATCCATGATGAGCGCACTATCCGCATGTGGGAAGCGTGTATGGGTGCCCCCCTCAATTTGATTCGATTCGCATCTCGTCCAAATCGCCTCATTTAGTTCGTGTTTTCTATTTGCCGCATGCATGTTTTTTTTTGCGAGCCCAGCGCAGGGTGGAACTTTTGTAGTCGGCATATAGGGGGACACGTTCTTAGAGTGCTATGAGGGTCCCCTTTCTTCGGGGCTCCATTAGCCGTGCGCCCAAGGTGATTTGGGCTTGATGCGAAGAAGAGTTGAGTTGTGTTGAGTGCCCCGCTTGGTGGGAGGCATCCCATCTGGCGGGTTATTCTTACGTGTACGGCCAAATTGGTGCACCCCTGCAGGGATAAATCTTCTCGAGAAGCCGTGTTTTCCGCGGTTATGGTTGACTTGGTGAAAGTACTGGCTAACAAGTACTCAGAATAACTTACACCTACTTAATGTTACCTGACTAGTAATAGGCTGATTGACACAATAATTTGATCCATTATTCATTAATCCAACTGTGTGAGTTATCCTCGGATTGCTTCTTTGGATAAGGGGCGAGATCCAGGATGGGTTTGTTTGGTGGTTAGTTATAGTTGGTTACGATACGATATCTTATCTTCTTTCTGTTAGCCGGAAGTGGTAGATCTCTGTAGTTGGTTAGCGCAGCCAGTTGCAGCATCTTTTATATCCCCTTTCTTCTGTTGAACCCAAGGCATCTGTGCTTGGTGTCGACGGGCTACACTTTGGTGAACTGTGAGTCTTGCTTGCCAGTACGTTTATGTACTGACCCCTTTGGGGCTGTGGTTTCCGCAGACTACGCTTACGAGGATCCCAGTGACGGCTACTACGTGGAGTTTGACGAGGCTTCTGACGAGTAGGTAGCGGACCCGGGCAGGATCCGAGACATCGTGGATGGGCTCCGTTTTCTTTTCATTCCCGGCTTCTTAAGCCTATTTGGACTTGTCTGTACTCAGACCCTTTGAATGCTTCCGCTGAGATGTAATGATGTTATGTTGGGACATGTGTCCTCTGGATGATTGTATTTGCTATCTCTGCTCTAGTGAGAGCCATTTGCAACTTATTTCAATCTTTTGTGTCTTAGAGATATGTTGTGCTATCATTCTGTTACAATCCGTTGACGTACCATGTGTGTATGGTATGAAGTACGTCAATGGTAGTATCCTGATTTCTATAGGATAGGTTACGTCGACGTTGAACAGATAGGGGTTGGTTGTCACACATACGTGTGTTGGCCTACTCGTAAGAGGACGCGGGTGCCGGTAAGCCCCATAATCCAATCTACTATTGTTCAACGGAACGGCGAGTATCCTTTAGAAGTCCGGGTGCGACAAATGGTATCAGAGCCTGTCTGCCTGTAGGATCCCTTTTACTGGTCGCAGTTGAGTCTAGAAACTATTTTGTAGCTATATAGGAAAAATGAAACGTGAGAGTAGGAATTCTGCCATTTTTCTTCTTTCCCCACCCACCCACCCTTTTCTGGTAAGGAAGCGCAACGTTGTTTTCTCTTCTCACGCAAACTTTCAAGTTAGGTTTTCACGTGTTTTGGGTTCTCCGTAGTACCTCAGGATTTTTGGGTCTCGTGTTTCCCGATGTTGCTTCGATATCCTGTTCTTCTCAACATCCTTTTCGTCCGTTGAAACCTTGTTGTTGCTTTCCACTTCAATTCTTCTACCGGCGTCTAATCAAAACTTCCCCGATCATCTGCAGATGGATCTCAGGTTCTTGCCGTAGGTGGTTCGGATGACTCGTTGTGAGAGCACTGCCGGTTATCCGGAGATGCTGAGAGACATGGTCACTTATCTGGGGTTCCGTTGGGCACCAGAGTACCAGGTCTACGAGCAGCAGCGAGAGTTTGACCAGACCTACTACCAGGCTATCGTCTACATTCTGTCAGATGATGGCATGAGCGTTGTCCACCGCTACGAGGCAGTAGGTTCCACAGTGGATATGGCTGTGCAGCAGGTAGCTGATGTGAGTCTCACCGTCCTTCCTGCTGACTACTGGGGATTTGACGATTCCATCTATCGCCACATCCCCCGTGGTTACATCACTTCAGAGGGAGCTCACTTCACTCTCTACGACAACTTGGATGTCTACGAGCATGATAACACCAGGCTGCACACCACCGCTCAGTTCGTGAGGCACAGTGACGCTGTTGCCACCACACTTTCTCAGGAGTTGGCCTCAGTCAGGGAGCAGCTCTACCTTGCTTTGACTCGTCTGGCGACGTACACCACAGACTTTGTTGGAGATGAGCGCTTTGCACGTTTCGATCAGCCAGTTGGTCGTCGTCTGCCAGATGCTGGAGGTTACGAGCCGATCAGAGGTCCACTCCTCAACCTCGGTGCTGGTTACACTGGGATTCCACGCTTTGGAGCACAGGGAGTCGACGCTATGTACTTCACCACACCTAGAGTCGCTCTCAGGCCACGTCAGATCTATGTGGATCGTCGTTCTACCTACTTTCGTGGGCGTGCTCCTCACCGTACCTCTCGTCGTACTACTCACCGCCGTCCTGCGTGATGAGCATGGGAGTACCGATGTATACATTCTTAGCTATGTTTAGTTATCCTTTGGCTTTCGAACCATTTGTGGTGTGTTGGATATTCTGATGTATTTGAACATGTGATGATGTACCTGTTGGTTATCTATTCATGCGTCGGAATAATCTCGCTTTCGGTTACCAAGTCTACCCTTTTCTGTTGTTGTGCTAAAATGCATGTCTATTCAGGATGCCGCCAACAAGGAACAACCCGCCTGAGCCACCGCCAATCACGGAGCTGTTGACTCAGATGACTCAGGTCGTGACGCAGATGTCCCAGTTCCAGGCAAACCAGCACAACAACCAGAATGCTCCACGAGTCAGCATCAAGGAGTTTCTGAGTCTGGGGCCGAGAGCTTTCGTGGCAACACGCGAGCCTCTGGATGCTGATGACTGGATCCGGGAGATGGCCAGGGCTCTGGACATTGCTCACGTTGCTGAGGAAGACAAAGTCAAGTATGCCACCTACCTACTGAAGGGTCAGGAAGCTACCTGGTGGGAGAATTACCAGACCATGAGAGCTGGATACCCAATCACCTGGGGCTGTTTCAAGGATGCCTTCCTGAAGCACCACATCCCAGATGGTCTCATGGAAAGGATGCGTCAAGAGTTTTGCTCTCTCAAGCAGGGCAAGCTGGACGTCATTGGCTATAAGAATGAGTTCAATCGCCTCGCTCGATATGCTGGTGACGAGGTGTCCACTGAGGCCAAGAAGATGGCAAGCTTCCGCCGAGGTTTTAACCCGGAACTCAAGTACGCACTCACCAACATCAAGTGCAAAGACTTCGAGGAGCTCGTGAACACCGCGCTCAATGAAGAAAATGGGCGCAAGGCGTTCGAGGAGTCTCGTAAGCACTCGCGCGAGGGTGGTTCTTCCTCCAACATGACCACCCCTCCGCAGAAGCGCCGCATCTGGGTGCCAAATGGTGCTGTCACTCGGGCCCCATATGCCCAAGCTTCTCCAGGCTTTGCTCCCCGCCCACCCAACCCATCTCAGATGCATGGTCAGAGGGTTCCAATGGGGCAGCCAAGGCCAGGTCCTCCTCGTGTCGTCACTTGCTTCAAGTGCAAGGAGACGGGGCACTACGATGACAAGTGCACTCAGAGGCAGCTACCTCCACCTCCTCGCCCCAACACCAACCAGGCAATGGTGCGTGCTCCCCCGGCTAAAGCCTTCAACTCCAACAACAGGCCTGTCGGGAGGACCGCGAGGGTGAATCATATCAAGGCCGACAAAGCTGAGGAAGCTGCTGACGTCGTTCTCGGTATATTACCCGTAAACTCTTTTCCAGCTAAAGTGTTGTTTGATCCTGGAGCATCGCATTCTTTTGTGTCAAAGATCTTTGCTACAACGTACAACCTTGTTCTGGTTCCACTAAGCAATCAAATCACTGTTCACTCTCCAGGATCTCAAATGTTGACTTCCAAGATAAGTAAGGAATATCAAATCCTAATTGGAGGTCGCATATTCCTTGCTTCACTCATGTTGCTGGGAAATTCTGACATTGATGTCATTCTGGGCATGGATTGGTTGAAGACCAATGAAGCTAAAATTGACTGTGCTCAAAAGTCAATAACTCTATCCCACCCTTCTGGCCAGATAGTCTATTCTCCATATGGATCAAGGTCTTTTCAGCTATGCACCCTGGATGCAAAACCTCTTCCTGCAATTGAAAATGTTCCGGTGGTTTGTGAATTCCCTGACGTCTTCCCAGAAGAATTGCCAGGAATGCCTCCGGACAGAGCAGTTGAGTTCGTGATCGAGCTTGAACCAGGTACTGCTCCAATCTCTAAGCATCCATACAAGATAGCTCCTCCTGAACTGAAATTGTTGAAGGAGCAAATCGATATGTACATGGAGAAAGGTTACATTCAACCTAGTTCCTCCGCTTGGGGTTGCCCGACCCTGTTCGTTGCGAAGAAGGATCAAACAAAGAGACTCGTGGTTGACTATCGTCCTCTCAACGAGAAAACCATCAAAAACAAGTATCCAATTCCTCATATCGATGATCTTTTTGATCAACTTGCTGGAGCCTCAATATTCTCAAAGTTGGACTTGAGGATGGGTTACCATCAAATAAAGATCAGAAAGGAAGATATTCCAAAAACAGCTTTCACAACTCGGTACGGTCTATATGAATACACCGTCATGTCTTTTGGTCTAACCAATGCACCGGCGACATTCTCTAGACTCATGAATTCTGTCTTCCATGAATACCTCGACAAGTTCGTTGTGGTATATCTCGATGACATTCTGGTCTACTCAAAATCCGAGGAAGAGCATGGAGAACATCTTCGTCTCACTCTCATGAAACGTCGCGAGCATCGTCTATATGCCAAGTTCTCCAAATGTGAGTTCTGGATTCCAGAAGTTGCTTACCTTGGTCATGTCATCTCAGCCAAGGGCATAGCCATTGATCCGGAAAAGGTTAAGGCAATTGTTGATTGGAAACCTCCTAAGACGGTGAAGCAAGTCAGAAGTTTTCTTGGCTTGGCAAGCTATTGCCGTCGTTTCGTCCAAAACTTCTCCAAGATTGCCAAACCTCTCACTGATCTCACAAAGAAGGACAAGAAGTTCGTTTGGTCTCCACAATGTGATGAAAGTTTCAATCTCCTGAAGACTAAACTCACTTCTACCCCAGTTTTGGTTGGCCCAGATACTACCAAACCTTTCCAGATATTCTGCGATGCATCTCTCCAAGGTCTAGGTGCAGTTCTTATGCAAGAACGTCAAGTTGTGGCTTATGCTTCACGTCAGTTGAACCCACATGAGCAAAACTATCCCACACATGATCTTGAACTTGCAGCAGTTGTGTTTGCCCTCAAGAAATGGAGACAATACTTGTTGGGTAACCGCACTGAAATCTTTTCCGATCATAAGAGTCTGAAATACATCTTCACTCAACCAGATCTAAACCTCAGGCAAAGGAGATGGATTGAAAAGATTAAAGACTTTGATCTCACCATTTCTTACACTCCAGGCAAGGCTAATGTTATGGCCGATGCTCTCAGTCGCAAGTCCTATTGCAATAATCTCATGATCATGGAAAGCCAACCTCCACTTCATGAAGAATTCCAGAAGCTGAACCTTGGTCTTGTTCCTCAAGGATATCTTGCAAGCTTGACAGCTAGTCCAACTCTCGAGGACAAGATTCGTTCTGAACAACTTCGTGATGCTGAAATCAAGAAGATTGTAGAGCAGATCAAAGAAGGCAATGATAAATTCAAGTCCTTCTCAATTGATGACAAGGGAACTGTGTTCTTCGAAGGACGCATTGCAGTTCCTCAGATTCAAAGTCTCAAAGATGTCATTCTCAAGGAGGCTCATGAAACTCCTCTCTCCATCCACCCTGGAAGTACAAAGATGTACCAGGATCTCAAGACTCTGTATTGGTGGCCTGGCATGAAACGTGAAATTGCTCAATACGTTTCTGAATGCGACGTTTGTTAACGTGTTAAGGCAGTCCATCAGAAAACAGCAGGTCTACTCCAACCTCTGAAAATTCCTGAGTGGAAGTGGGACATGATTGAAATGGACTTCGTCACTGGTTTTCGAAAGTCCAAGAAGGGCAACGAGGCAATCTTCGTTGTCATTGATCGTCTCACTAAAGTAGCTCACTTCTTTGCTGTCAAAGAAACAATCTCAGCTAGCCAGTTAGCAGAGCTCTACACAACAAAGATTGTTCCCCTTCATGGTGTTCCATTGGAAATAAGCTCAGACCGTGGAAGCATATTCACTTCTCATTTCTGGAAGAGCTTCCAAGATGCATTGGGCACCAAACTTCTGTTCAGCACAGCTTATCACCCTTAGTCTCAGGGGCAAGTCGAAAGAGTCAATCAGATTCTCGAGGATATGCTCAGAGCATGTGGTCTCTCCTTTGGCATGAAATGGGAGGATTGCCTTCCATATGCTGAATTCTCCTACAACAACAGCTTCCAGGCAAGCCTAGGTATGGCACCATTTGAAGCACTCTATGGCCGCAGATGCAGGAGTCCAATCAATTGGTCTGCAGCTGGTGAACGTTCACTCTTAGGCCCTAACATTGTTAAGGAAGCCCAAGAGAAAGTTCGAATCATTCGTGACAATCTCAAGATTGCTCAGTCTCGTCAGAAGAGTTACTATGACAACAAGCACCGGGATATGATCTATGCACCTGGTGACAAGGCATATCTCCGTGTAACACCCCTCAGAGGCACTCATCGTTTTGGTGTAAAAGGAAAGCTTGCACCAAGATACATTGGTCCTTTCAACATCCTCTCAAGGCGTGCGGAAAATGCCTATCGTCTTGAACTTCCAGAAAAACTATCCAAGGTGCACGATGTGTTTCATGTGTCACAGCTCAAGAAGTGTTTCAAAGATCCAGATCGTGCAGTTGATCATGATTCCATTGAACTGCAAGATGATCTATCTTATGAGGAGCACCCTGTTCATATTCTCGATGAGACCGAGCGTAAGACTCGCAACAAGAGCACCAAGTTCTTGAAAGTGCAGTGGTCCCATCATTCCGATAAAGAGGCAACGTGGGAGACCGAAGAGGATCTTCGCAAGAAGTATCCGGACCTTTTCTCTTCTCCGTAAGGAATCTCGGGGCGCGATTCCTTCAAGGGGGGGCGTTTTGTAACATCCCAAGTATGAAAATACCCCGTAGAATGTTTGATTCTTGTTTAATTAAAGTTTTGCATCATGTCATCATGCTCATTGCCTTGTTTGCATTTGTTTTGCATTGTTATTTCTGTTGTTATGCATCTGTTTCAAATTGCTATCTATTTCAAATTCAAACTTTATTCAAACATTTATTTCATACTTGCTCTGTTACAATCTTTTTCAAATAAAAGTTCAACTCAAACAACATTTGTTTCCAATTATTTCCATAATGATTCAACTATTAAAATGGTGGTTTTTAATCAATCCATTAATTCCAAATTGCATTCACAAGTCAAATCAAAAACATCAAACAACACCCAATTTCAAATTATGAAAAATACCAAAACAAATATACTCATTTGTTTCCAATTAAAGTTATGTGATAACCCTATTTAAAATCTTGTTGCAATAATCAATTTTAATCCCAAAATTCATCCAATTTCAAACAATTATAAAACAGCAAAACAATTTGAACTTTTGTAAAACTAAAGTGGGCATTTGGTTGCTGTTGCAATTACTAGCTCACACCAATTTTTATAGAATTTTTACTAACTTAAAAACCACATTTCTCTTCCTATTCTTTTCTGCAAAAAAAAAGTAACAAAAGAATAAAAAAGGAAAAGAAAACGGACAGAGGGAGAGGCCAGTGCGCGGCCCAGCCCACTTACCATTTTTTCCTGGACCGGTACCGGTTCACCCCCGCGCCTCCTTTCTCTCTCGCGTACGGCAGAGATCCTAGCGGTGCCACGGCGGCACTGTCGCACGCCGACGGCCACCCGCTCCCCCTAGCCCCTATTTAAGCAACCCTAGGCCCCCGCGCCGCTGCCCTAGCCTACCTCCCACCTACCTACCTCGCGCCACCGCCGTTTCCCCTCTCCCCACCGCAATTCCCTCACCTCTGCACCTCACCGGCGAGTTTTTCTCTGAATCTCCGATGGCCGCCGTCGCTCCCGTGCACCTCTGTCCACGCTGACCACGGGAACCGCACGGCCTCACCTTCCTCGTCATCGTCGACATCCCCGTTGAGCACCAGGGGGACGGGATCATCGCCGCCATCCTCACCACTTCCCGCGGCGTCCACCTCGCCGTCGACCACCGGCTGCCCTCACGGCGAGCTCCACCGTGCTCTCTCCCCTCCTGCTCCCTCTCTTTCGCTAGCACACGCATCACGCACGCGATTCTGCACCCTAGCACGCGCAAGCAGCACAGCGTCGTTGATCGCCGCCGTTGAGCCACCGTGGGCACCTGTCAAGATTCAGAAACGTTTATCGTCAGTTAAATTTCAGAATCACCGCGGTATACTGACAAGCAACGATCACCACCGCAGTGGTAACACTGCCTCCCTCACTCGCGCATGGCCGCGGGTTCGATCCCTGGCTCTCTCACGGGAGAAAAACCCATCTTTTTTTCCGCGCAGTGCTGACAGGGTGGCCCCCTGTCAGCCACTCTGTTGCCACGCGAGCACACGCTGGCCCAGGGCCCATTTGGCAGTGCCCTGGGTAGCTCTCTGTGCGGTACAAAATGTTTCCAACCTTTTCTGTTTTAAATCTAAGCCCTTTTGAATTACAGATTGGTCCCTAAAAACTAAAACCCTAATAACTTTTATTTTATAATTCCAAATAACAAAAATAAAATATGTGCACTGCCCCAAATTCAATTATCTACCTATTGGTAACATTTGTTTCCTGTTTTGAGTTTTCCAAATGCAATCAAAATTTGAATTCAAACAATTCATTTGTAATTTGCTAAAATCCATAACTAATTCATACTAAATCCAAATAATGCAAATAAAATATGTTTTCCATGCTATTTCAAACCACCTATTCAAATATAAATTTTGTTTCATGGTTTGAATAATTAAAATTGCTTAAATAATTTAAACCTTGTTTAAATCATTTAAATTTGATAAAATCATAACTTGCTCAAATTAAATTATTTTTGAACATGCAAAATATGTTTTCAAACTAGAAAAGTATAAACTTTTCAAATGTGAGTTTGAATTTATGTTTTGAACAAATAAAATTCAACTAATATTCAAACTTGTTCTAAATTCATTTAAAACTTGTTTAATCTTGTTTAATTCATAATTAAATCATTGTAATTCCTTTTTCAATATTTGAAACATGTAATCCAACTAAAATTTTGTATTCTTTTCAAATACGAATTTTGTTATTTATTTTCCACAATTTAAATTGGTGAAAACAACAACCATTTTTGTAATTCCTTTAAGGAACCAAAAATTCCCTAACTTAATAAATAAATTTCTAAATTGGTAAACCTTAATTCCAATTGGTTCTATTGTTGTTATTTTGTTGTTTTCTTCATCCATGCATCATACTAATCCACTTTCACTTGTTGGTTAATTGGAAAACAATTATTTCAACCAAAATCCATGGGCTTTTCATATGCAACTCAAAATTGCATATGGGTCCATTTAAATTGTGTTACCATGTCAACTAGTTTAATTTGATGCATACATTAACTTGACATGCATCATCCCATGATTGTGCACTATGCCATGATATTGATTGTTTATCTCTCTGCGTTGTTTGTTTGCTTCTTCCCGTATAGACGACGACGTTGAGACAGACGATACTTACGACACCACTTCTGAGGATCTAGCTCAGTACCAGGCTGCTGAGTTTGCAGGCAAGTCATCACTCACATTAACCACTGTGTTCCTTTCAACATTGGTTACCGATACTTTCCGTTGTCTATTTTGCTAGCCCTATGTATAGTTGTTCTGTTACGAACCTATCACATGAATCCCTTAACCCTGATACTGCCTCACCTCCACTCCTACGGCCCCATTGTTTGAGCAAGTGTCTTACTAGCATGCTTAGGTTGTTTTGCTCGAGTCTGTTACCTGTTACTTTCTTATTACTATATTCTATTATGCTCTGGGGGCTCGATGTTAATTAATCAACCTGTTAATAATAATATGCTGATAAGGCACCGGCAGGAGGCCCTATGTGGTTTTGAGGCCTGCTAGTGTCGACCCTAATAGGAAAAGGGTCTTGCCTACTGATCCATGATGAGCGCACTATCCGCATGTGGGAAGCGTGTATGGGCGCCCCCCTCAATTTGATTCGATTCGCATCTCGTCCAAATCGCCTCATTTAGTTCGTGTTTTCTATTTGCCGTCTGCATGTTTTTTTTGCGAGCCCAGCGCAGGGTGGAACTTTTGTAGTCGGCATATAGGGGGACACGTTCTTAGAGTGCTATGAGGGTCCCCTTTCTTCGGGGCTCGATTAGCCGTGCGCCCAAGGTGCTTTGGGCTTGATGCGAAGAAGAGTTGAGTTGTGTTGAGTGCCCCGCTTGGTGGGAGGCATCCCATCTGGCGGGTTATTCTTACGTGTACGGCCAAATTGGTGCACCCCTGCAGGGATAAATCTTCTCGAGAAGCCGTGTTTTCCGCGGTTATGGTTGACTTGGTGAAAGTACTGGCTAACAAGTACTCAGAACAACTTACACCTACTTAATGTTACCTGACTGGATATTAGCATGGACTTTGTGTTAGGATTAACACGCACAAAAACACACATGGATGGATAGGTGATGCACTCGGGTGATGGCGACTCAGGCGACTCCACCTCCCTGACCTAGCCGCCGGTGATCTCCCATCCCCGGCGTCCACTTCCCTTCTCCAATCGGGTACTTCATTCCTCTGCCGTCCCCCTCTTGGATGGCTCCCCCACGACCCCCTGCATGGATCTGGAAGGTAACCTATTCTACCTCCAAAGATCTAGATCGGGGACGTGTCAAGTCCTATGATGGAGCACTTCACCTCTGGATCAAAGAACCCTACCGTGACTGGATCTGCCTTAAGGATGCTAAGGGCAAAGCTTTGGTTGGGAGACATGTGCTTATTGACGAAAAAATTGATCTGGGGTTTAAGGTACGATTTCCAGCTCACTGTGCCCTAGTTGGCGTATGCATGGTTTCTCCTATTACTCAGGTACCTGTTGGGATCCCTAAGTCTTTGGATATAGTCAAGGAGTCAACCACACCTGAGGTTTCGGTTACTCCAGACACTTTTACTGCTGATATTGATTACGCCGACAAGTCCATCTTGGAGAATTGTGCTTCGGCGGTTTTTGATTCTATCTCTATGGGACTGGATTTTTCCCACGGATTTAAATTTGCTAAAGAGGTTGATCGTCTATTCTCCTCAACGGTTCATCCAACTTATTATACGGGACACTTAATTATGGTGGTATCTTTTGCACGTTCTTGCTTTCGTCTTAATGAAGATTCCGTTGCTATTGCCCTAGAGGCTGTTATTGGAGGTTTTTGTGGCAGTTTAAAAGTTTCTCATCTTAAGGATAGAACCTATTCTTTCAATGTCTCCAATAAGCTGGTTGGTTTTCATATTTATAAGCTTAAGACATTTTCTTGTGATAAATTCAAGTGTGTGTTTAATCTTTGGGGTAGAGGAGGACCTCATTGGTTAAGTGAATTCAAATATTGGCAAGAAGAATGTAATAAAGAATGGACTCTTGTTAGTCTGAGCAAAAAGAAAATTCAACTTGGTTTGGACGCTCTGAAGTTGCCAACTCCTCGATCTATTATGAAGACAGGAAGTTCAATTAGCAAGAAGTTGGTTTTCTCGGAATCTCTTAGTTATGATGCTTGCAAGGGTTATTCGGACTCGTCTAATTCTTTGAGTATCACTTTTGGTTCTTTTACTTCTTTGGATTCATCTGCTCCAAATTCTTCCGAATCATCCTTTAAAGAACCTGCTGCTGTGGAAGACACTGGTCAAATTGGGTTGGCTTCTGTTATTGATGACATGGCTTTCCGATTCTGGAAATGTGCTAGATGTTTATCTATGCAACACGACAAGTCTAGCTGTCACAGTGATATCAGATGTCGTAAATGTTTCCATTATGGACACGTTGAGAAAAATTGCTTTAGTAAACGAGCCCATAGTATTTGGGTTCCAAAAAAGAAATTGCCTCCGTGTCCGTCTGAGAGTACTCAAGCGTCGCCCGTGGCCGTTACGCATTCCACTCCACCACTCCCTGACATAGCCACCACCACCTGTCGGTTAGCCGCTACCCCTGTTCTCGGCGAAAACTCCACGAAAACCCCAATGGCAAATTTCGAGCTCAATCCGGCGAGGTGGGTTCCGCAGGGATTCCAGGTCGTTGACGGTGGACCTACACGGCTGCCCTGCTCCTTCTACACGCCTGCTGTTCCCCCTTCAAGAAATCATGAAGCTTTTTGCGTCACCATTGTGGAACCAGAGCAGTTGCCAGAGGAGGAGCAGTTCTGGCGGCATCAGGTTCGTGACTACATCGAACAAACTCTCCAGAGAGTTGTTGAGGATGCACAGCCATGCCTTTTTGGTACTGGACTCTTTAAGATGCATAGCCCTGCTGCGCGTACAGCCTTGGTTCAGAATGGACCTTATGAGTTGCAGGAGAATATTTTTGTGCGGTTTGTTAACCATGACAATCGCATGCAATTGCACAGATCTGCTTTTGGTACTCGTACTGGATGGATAATGCTGTTGGGAGTTCCTTTTGACTTAATGAGAGGGATCTTGCTAATGCAGTTGCTCCCTTTGGGAGATTTCATCATTGGCATCACCTAGATGGTGTCTTGGACAGGACTCTGGTTTATGTCACCTTCATCTCGCCACAGCTTGTTCCAAGAGACATTGTCTTTGGAAATTTCAGTTCTTTGGGTGCTGCCAAGGAGTCATGGACTGCGCCTTGTTATTTACTATCTGCTGAGTTTAATGAAGTGTTGCCCCCAGATGAAGATCAGATGCCATTGGATGGGAATCCTCATCCTCTGCCTGGACACATGCAAGAAGATCATGGCAATTTTGGGTTGCCACAGTTTCCTGAACTTGGATGGAATGAACAACCGCCTCCTGCAGATTTTCCAGTGCAGCAGCCACAAGATGATGTAATGGAGGACCAAGACCCTGCTGCTGGGCAAGTTGGTGGCTGGGACCACCTCTTCCCCCAGCATGAGTCCAATTCTACAGTTAGCTCTAATTCTGACAACTCTGTCAATCAGAATGTCCTGATGGTCAATATGTTGCAGGTTCACACTGCCACTGCTGCACCCACTGCCCCTGGTCTCTTTGTCTGGCCATGGGTCCAGGCAAATGCACACATGTATGGGCCTGCATTGCCCCCTTCGATGCAGTGGGATAAGTTCCTGTCCAAATTGGTTCCTTTCTTGTGTCTGTCTTCTGCCAGGCCCAGTGGGCTCTCCCCAAGGCCTTTCTCAATGATCTCTGATGCTTCTGTTCCTTTTAAAGGAACCACTTTTCAGTTCAATGCCAAGAGAAGATTCTTTAAGGCACAGAGAACTGATAGAAGACTATGCCTGGAGGGCTCCTCTAGTTCATCTGGCCCACTGCCTTCTGCTACAATTGAGGAAATCGATTCCTCCACATCACCTACCTCTGCTGTCACTGCAAGGAAAAGGAGGAAGTGTAAATTAGGCACTCCTTCTGTGGAATCTTCTGTCAGACGTAGCACTAGACAGGCTGCTCTGAATAATGGATTTAAGTTGGTGGCCATGCAGGACAATCCACAGCCCAGAAAGAAGCCAAGGTCTGCTAGACCTCAAGATAACAGTGCCTCTGTCACCCCACACACTCCAATAGTGATTCTCCAGCAGGTGGGGAGAGCTCTTGAGATTGCAGAGGAAGAGCTCACTAAGGACAAGCTTGATGCTGCTCCTGATTCTCCAAAAGATCAAGGAAAATAATGTTAGACAAACATTTATGTAATGTCTTTTGGTCTGGATTTCTAATGTTTTTTCTGATCATCTCCTGGGCATATTATTATGTAATGGATCTATTTCCTAAATGTTTATCTGTGGACCTAAGATGTTCCTATTATTGTTATTTTACTCTGGTGCCTGGTGTCCTTTTGGTAGCTGGCTGGTCTAGCTATTTTGCTCCTTTTCTCTTCACTGTCAATGGATAGTACATCACATATATTCTTGGATTGGAGAGTGATGGATTGGAATGTCAGGGGCTTAAATGATAAAAATAAAAGAGTATTGGTTTATAACAAAATTGAGGAGAGCCAATGTGCAATTATCTGCCTACAAGAAACTAAATGTGAGAGTTTTGATCACAGTTTCATTAGATCTTTTTGTCCAAAGAGATTTGATAAATTTGTTTTCTCTCCATCTGTGGGAGCTTCTGGAGGTATTATTGTTCTATGGAACAGCTCCATTTTTTATGGAGAATTGATTGACTGCTTCAAGTCTGCTATTAAGATTAATTTTACCTCAAAGCACAATCTCTCTTCATGGACCCTGGTTACTGTTTATGGTCCTTGCAGTGGCCTTGACAGGGATTTTTTTGTTCAATGGCTTTTTGATTTAAACATTCCTACATATGAAAATTGGTTGATAGTGGGATATTTCAATTTTATTAGATCAGTGGACAACAGGAACAAACCTGGAGCTGATATGAATGATATTTTCATTTTCAATGAAATTATTAGTCATCTTGGTCTGATTGAATTGCCTTTAAAAGGGAGATCCTTTACTTGGTCTAATATGCAAGATCAACCCCTACTTGAGCAACTAGATTGGTTCTTTACTAGCACTTGGTGGACTTTGAATTATCCCAACACTTTGGTTAGGCCCCTTGCTAAATCAACATCTGATCATGTACGATGTGTTGTTTCAATCTCCACCAACATTCCTAAAGCTCAGATCTTTCGTTTTGAAAATCACTGGATACATCAACCTGGATTCATGGACCTTATTGCTAGAGTCTGGAAGTGGCCTGTTAGGAAGAATAACATGGTGGCCACTATTACTGCTAAGTTAAAAAACATCAGACATGAGCTAAAGAGGTGGGGTAGAAATCTTTCTAATCTGAAGCTATTAATTGCTAAATGCAATAAGGTGTTTTTGATCTTGGATACACTGGAGGAGGAGAGGAACCTCAGCAGACCTGAATTTAATTTCAGGAATATTGTTAAAACTCATCTGCATAAATTGCTTTTATCACAGTCTGCCTATTGGAAGAATAGATGCACTATCAGATGGGTACAGCTTGGTGGTGAAAATACTAAATTTTTCCATGCAAAAGCCACAGAGCGTTATAGATTTAACACTATTGCTGAAATTAAAAATGAGGAAGGAGTCTCTTTGATAGATCATCATCACAAAGCAGCTGCTTTTTGGAATTGTTTCAAAAACAGAATGGGAGTTTCCTGTGTCACATCACAGCTTTTAGACTTATCAAATATCCTTCATCCAACTGTTAGTTTACAGTGCTTGGTTGAGCCTTTTACTACAGAGGAGATTACATCAGTTATGAAATCCCTTAAGACTGATAGAGCACCTGGTCCTGATGGTTTCAATGGGCTCTTTGTAAAGAAATGTTGGGAGGTGTTAAAGGAAGATTTCACTCAGCTCTGCCATGATTTCCATTCAGGGTCTTTATCATTACAAAGTATTAATGATTCATATATCACTCTAATTCCAAAATCCAACTCACCTGAAACTGTCAATGATTTCAGACCTATCTCCTTGACTAATACTTGTCTCAAATTTGTCACCAAGCTTATTGCTAATAGACTGCAAAATGTGATATGTGATACAATTCATGATAATCAATATGGTTTTTATTAAGGGAAGAACTATCCAAGACTGCCTTGCTTGGTCTTTTGAGTTTCTGTATCAATGTCAGCAGTCCAAAAAGAAAATTGTGGTTCTCAAGATTGACTTTGAAAAAGCCTTTAACACTTTGGACCATGAAGCCATTATACAAGTCTTGAAATTTAAAGGGTTTCCAGATTTGTTCCTCAATTGGGTCAGAGAAATTCTAGCTTCAGGTTTCTCTTCTGTTCTGCTTAATGGAATACCTGGGAAAAAATTTCACTGCAAAAGAGGAGTTAGACAGGGAGATCCTTTGTCTCCACTTCTTTTTGTTGAAGGAGCTGATTTATTGCAGAGCTTAGTCAACAAAGCTTACTCTGATGGTCTCCTTTCCTCTCCTATCCCAGTCCGAAAAGATTTTCCTATCATTCAGTATGCTGATGATACTATTGTGGTGCTTCCAGCATGTACCAAAGACCTGGAAGTTTTCAAGGATATTCTTAATACTTATGCTGCCTTTACAGGCCTGAAAATCAACTTCCATAAATCATCTATGATTCCTATCAATTTAACTTCTGAGGAAGCTAGTACTTTGGCTGATTTTTTTCAGTGCAAAACTGGGTCTATGCCTTTCACTTATCTTGGTTTGCCTATGGGTACCACTAGACCCACTATCAAGGATTTCTCTCCTTTGATTGATAGAGTTGAAAGGAGGCTTTCTGCCACCTCCTCTTTTCTGTCCTATGGTGATAGACTGGTGCTAGTGAATTCTGTTTTGTCTTCATTGCCAACCTATTATATGCTCTCTCTTGTTATTCCTACTGGTGTCATTGAGGTTATTGACAGAGCAAGAAGACATTGCTTGTGGAGTAAAAGAGGAAAGGAAAAAGCTCAATCACTTGCAGCCTGGCATATGGTGTGCAAACCAAAGAAAAAGGGAGGGCTAGGAATAATTAACTTGAAAATCCAGAACTCTGCTCTTTTACTCAAACATCTTGATAAATTTTATAATCAGGAAGACTTGCCTTGGGTGCAACTTATTACTGATGCTTACTATTATAAGGCTGTTCCTCATGCTGTGGTTGAGTCTGGTTCTTTTTGGTGGAGAAATATATTGGCATTATTTGAGAACTACATGAATTATACTACATGCTGGGTAGGCAATGGTTTCACTGTATTGTTTTGGGAAGACAAGTGGCAGCCTCAACTTCTTAAGATAACCTTCCCAAGACTTTATTCTTTTTCCAAAGACAAATTTCAGTCTGTAAATGATTTCCTGCTTGGCACAGATTGTCTCCAGAATTTTGCTTTACCTCTGTCAGTTCAAGCAAATGAAGAGCTAAGGTTGTTAAATGGCATGATTGGTCATTTTACTTTACAACTTGATATTACAGACCAATGGAAGAGTCCACATTCTACTGGCAGATTACATCCTAGCTACTTTTATAAGCACCATTTTTCTGCTGTCCCTGATGACCCAATTTCTTTTGCAATTTGGAGGAGCAAATGCCAGTCTAAGCACAGATTCTTTGCTTGGCTTCTTCTGCATGATAGAATTAATACCAGGGATATGTTGCTTCGTAGACATTGGATCATTAATACTACTTCTGATTGTGTCTTGTGTCCTGGACATGTTCATGAGGATTGGAGGCATCTATTTTTCAATTGTACTTTCAGTACAAGGATTTGGAACTACTTGCAGATCCCTTGGAAACCTGGTTCACCATCTTATACTATCATGTATGCCAGAAAGCATTTTACTGGCCCTTGTTTTGTGGAGATTGTGATCCTGGCTTGCTGGTGCATCTGGAAGCAAAGAAATGGATGGATCTTCAAGAACATCAAGCCAACTTTTAGAGGATGGAAGGCCCTGTTTATACAGGAAGTCACTCTGCTTAAGTACAGAGTGAAGAGTTCACACTCTGTTTTTTTGACATCATGGATTAATTCACTCCCCTAATCCCCTTGTATATATTGTACATAGTTGTAAATAACCTTTTATTTATTTAATAAATGGGGGGCTGTGGGGGTTTCCCCCACAGTATTGGTGTCAAAAAAAAATGTTACCTGACTAGTAATAGGCTGATTGACACAATAATTTGATCCATTATTCATTAATCCAACTGTGTGAGTTATCCTCGGATTGCTTCTTTGGATAAGGGGCGAGATCCAGGATGGGTTTGTTTGGTGGTTAGTTATAGTTGGTTACGATACGATATCTTATCTTCTTTCTGTTAGCCGGAAGTGGTAGAATCTCTGTAGTTGGTTAGCGCAGCCAGTTGCAGCATCTTTTATATCCCCTTTCTTCCGTTGAACCCAAGGCATCTGTGCTTGGTGTTGACGGGCTACACTTTGGTGAACTGTGAGTCTTGCTTGCCAGTACGTTTATGTACTGACCCCTTTGGGGCTGTGGTTTCCGCAGACTACGCTTACGAGGATCCCAGTGACGGCTACTACGTGGAGTTTGACGAGGCTGCTGACGAGTAGGTAGCGGACCCGGGCAGGATCCAAGACATCGTGGATGGGCTCCATTTTCTTTTCATTCCCGGCTTCTTAAGCCTATTTGGACTTGTCTGTACTCAGACCCTTTGAATGCTTCCGCTGAGATGTAATGATGTTATGTTGGGACATGTGTCCTCTGGGTGATTGTATTTGCTATCTTTGCTCTAGTGAGAGCCATTTGCAACTTATTTCAATCTTTTGTGTCTTAGAGATATGTTGTGCTATCATTCTGTTACAATCCGTTGACGTACCATGTGTGTATGGTATGAAGTACGTCAATGGTAGTATCCTGATTTCTATAGGATAGTTTACGTCGACGTTGAACAGATAGGGGTTGGTTGTCACACATACGTGTGTTGGCCTACTCGTAAGAGGACGCGGGTGTCGGTAAGCCCCGTAATCCAATCTACTATTGTTCAACGGAACGGCGAGTATCCTTTAGAAGTTCGGGTGCGACACCGACGCCAGACGTAAATCTAAGATCACGCAATTAGAGATAGACTCTGCAACTCCGTTATATGACGCAAGTCGCGGGGCGGAGGAGTCACGCTTGAGAGTAGCTCTGGATCTTCTTGAGATGAAGGCAAAACACGGATGGACCGACACAAGCATGGACGATCTTCTGCGATACCTGAAGACGCACTTACCTGAAGGGAACACATGTGCTAGTAGTCTACAGGAGGCCAAGAAAATCGTGTGCCCTCTCGATTTACCGCACACAAAATACCACGCTTGCGTCCGTGACTGCATAATTTACTGTAACGAGCATGCGGACCAGATCAAATGTCCGGTGTGCGGTGCTGATCGTTACAAGAGGGGGACGAAGAAAGCTCCTAGGAAAGTTGTGTGGTACTTTCCACTCATTACCCGTCTGCAGCGGTACTTCATGGACCCCAAGGAAGCAAAGCTCATGCGCTGGCACGATGAAAGAAAGAAGGCGGTGCTGAGCGATCCAGAACATGTTGAAAAACCAATGCTAACACACCCTTCGGATGCACGTCAGTGGAAAGCATTAGACGCATTCGATGAAGAATTCGGGAACGACCCAAGGAACATCAGGCTTGGTGCGAGCACCGACGGTCTCAATCCGTTTGGCAATCAGAGCAGCAAACATAGCACCTGGCCCGTGTTTGTATGGATGTACAACCTCCCCCCGTGGCTGTGTCTGAAGAGGAAGTACATGCACATGAGTATGCTGATTCAAGGGCGGACCCAGCCAGGGAGCGATATCAACCTGTATCTCGAGCTATTGAAGGAGGAGCTAGACACGTTGTGGGAGGAAGGGGTGGAAACATGGGACGCCTTCAAAGAAGAAACTTTTCCTATGAGAGCCACACTGATCACGACGGTGCAGGACTATCTCGGATACAGATATATTGCGTGTCAGGTGTGCCATGGACACAAGGCTTGTGTCAGGTGCATGGAATTTACCCCGTTTCTACAGCTACACAAGGATCCCGGATCTTCTAAAACCGTATACATGAGGCATCGAATGTGGCTACCACTGAACGACCCATGGAGAAAGCGCGGAGACCTGTTCAACGGTAAAGATGAGCTCGATCTACCTCCACGCAAGAGAAGAGGAGAAGAGATCTATACTCTATTGAAGAATTGGAAAACGTGTCCTCCGTCGGGAAAGGTACAAAAGCGGAAGCGAGGAGAGAAAATGTGTCCTCCGCCAGAAGGACCGCTCTTGGGGGTATGGAAAAGGAGGTCCGTGTTTTGGGACTTGCGGTACTGGCCAATCCTCGGAGTGCCTCACTGCCTTGATGTCATGCATATCACGAAGAATGTGTGTGAGAGCTTGCTTGGCACCCTGTTCAACATGCCAGATAGGACCAAAGACGGGCCAAAATCAAGATACGACCTGATGGTCCTGAATATCAGGAGCAAGCTTCACTTACCGCCTTCTACGCGTGAACAGACGGAGGAGGACGAGGATGAGGTGGAGGAGATGGACGACCGCAAGCGGAAAAGGGCTAAGAAACA
The DNA here is from genome assembly GCA_028641055.1 of Alopecurus myosuroides. Lineage (NCBI taxonomy): Eukaryota > Viridiplantae > Streptophyta > Magnoliopsida > Poales > Poaceae > Alopecurus > Alopecurus myosuroides. The sequence continues at coordinate 3,022,830 of CM054058.1, forward strand.
CCAAACTCACCGCCTGAAACCCTCTTGCTTCACTCTAAGCCCCGACGAGCTCGCGAAAATATTCACATGCCTCCTCGAAGTGAAATTTCCCTTAGGTTACGCGGGGCTGATAAGCAGATACCTAGACGCGGAGAAAAAAATCTTCAGCGGGATGAAGTCTCATGACTATCACGTGATGATGACGCAAATACTTCCGGTTGCAATCAGAGGGATAATGGAACCGCATGTCCGTCAAACGCTCACTGGCCTTTGTAACTTTTTCGATGTCATCACTCGGAAGTCGATAAGCGTGAAGAAACTCGGAAGGCTGCAGGAAGAGATCGTCACCATCCTATGCGAGCTTGAGATGTACTTCCCACCTGCCTTCTTTGATATTATGGTACATCTCTTGGTCCATATCGTGGACGATATCACCAATCTTGGGCCGGCATTCTTGCACAACATGATGGCGTTAGAAAGAATGAACGGGATCATCAAATCATTCGTTCGTAACAGGGCACACCCGGATGGAAGCATCGTCCAGGGATTTCTCACGGAAGAATGCATCTCTTTCTGCAAGAATTTTCTAGGCGATGAGAGGCCAGCTGTTGGTTTGCCCGCAAACAAGCACCTTGACAGGTTCATGGGGGTAGGCCACAACACTGGCAAAAGGGTAATGGACGTGGACTCCTGTGGTCGGAGAGCCGACTTTGAAAGGGCCCACCTAGTAGTGTTACAACACATCGACGATGTCGACCCTTGGATAGAAGAGCACAAAACCGCGATAAAAAACAGTGCTCGCAGGCCGATGACGGAAGATGAGATATTTAGAGCACACAACTCCTCTTTCGCGACATGGTTCAAGAAGCAGATTGATGCCGATCCCCCGCCAATGACATGTCAGAAAGATAAAATTGTATTGGCCTTGTCATATGGCCCCGCGCCCAATCTGATGACTTATCAAGCATACGACATCAATGGGTACACATTCTACACGGAGGAAAGAGACAAAACTAGCGACTATCAAAACTCGTCTATAACGATGGAATCTTACACGGGCGAAGAGATTAGAAGATACTACGGAAAGATCGAGGAAATCTGGGAGCTTGACTACGTTGGGGTAAAGCTGCCGATGTTCCATGTCAGATGGGCTACAAACGTCACGAAAGAAGACGAATATTTCACCACTATGTCGATGTCTGAAGCCAACAAACCCAAGTCCAAGAACCCCACCGCGCAAAATGAGCCCTGGGTATTGGCTAAGCACGTGGAGCAATGCTTCTTCATAACCGACCCGGCAAAGCCTAGTCGTGTTGTCGTAAGTAGAGGAAAAAGGGCCCTCATCGGAATGGATGGAGTCGCCGATGAGAAGGACTTCGACGGCTTAGTCGGAGACCCGTTGATGGAAGAACCCGGTGAAGACGATGCACCATACACCACAAGAAGAAGCAGGACCACACTACCTAGGGCAGGTCTTCCATTCACAAGAAGAAGTCACATTATGGCGGTCACGTATTCAGCATCGACCAAGAAAGGCAAGAGTAAGATTGTGACGAAAGGTTGAGAGAGGGAAATACTCGCGATATAACATGCTAATAGCTACTATGTACAATGTGTTTTCAGAGAGAAACACTTGCGGTATCTCGCTAAATCAATCTATTTACGCTCGATGCGACATATTAAATATTTTTGCACATGTTAACTTTCATATATGTATGTAATTTTTAAGTGAAAACCAACGTGGGGGAGCCCCATATAATAGCATTCGTATTGCTCGATGTGTCTCGGGCTGGGGTGGGGCTGCGTAATTTAGAAAATCTTAGCACAGGCGCATCTGCGAGAAAATGCGCCTGAAGTAAACTTTATCACAGGCGCTTTTAAAAGAACATGCGCCTGGGCTAATGCTATGTGGGCCCGCGCAAAGCAAAACCCTATGAATTTTAGCACAGGCGCATTTTCTAGGTCATGCGCCTGGGGTATGGATCTGTGGGCCCGCGCATAACAGGGCCTCGAGCCAAGCACATTAGAACCGGTTTGTATCACAAACCGGTTCTAAAGGGTGTGTCCCCTGGGCCCCCCCTACCTGCAGCAAATGGCGGCAGGCCTTTAGAACCGGTTTGTAGCATTTCTTACGTTACGCGCCTGGGGTATGGCTCTGTGGGCCCGCGCATAACGAATCGCTACGAACATTAGCGCAGGCGCATTCTGGCATGTTCGCCTGGGGTAAAGGATAGCGCAGGCGCATTTCACTCGTTGTGCGCCTGTAAGTCCTCGCTCTGCTAACGCCCAACCCGCATATCACTCTCGTTTCATATCGATCCCAAACCGCACGCCGCCATCGTCTCTAGCTCTCATCGCACGCCGCCGTCGTCTCTAGCTCTCATCGCACGCCGCCGTCGTCGTTGTCGAGCAGGAGGAGGAGGAGCGGGAGCAGCAGCAGGAGGAGGAGCAGGAGCAGCAGCGGAGGAGGAGCGGGAGCACGCCGCACGCCGTCCCTCTCATCGTCGTCGTCCACGCCGGCCGTCGTCACCCACGCCGCCGTCGCCCACGCCCACGACGAACCCAGGTCAGCCCCCCCCCCTCTTCCAACGCCCTCATACTACTGCTGCTACTCCATCATACATGCTTTAGCTAGAACTGGATCTGATCATGTACCATTATTTCTGGATTCTGGTAGTTCAGCTCATAGTGGACATCGATCTGCTAGAATTACACTAGCTGAATCACCTAATGCTATATTTCTTACACGAGCTGAATCACCTACTAATTACATGTGAATAGAACACTGAAGCTTTGGACACTGCTAGAATTCTCTGTGATTTGTTATTAATTAAGTGCAGTATTTTACTTTGATCAATATATATGGAGGTTTTTTTGGCATGATATATGAATTTCCTGGGAGTTTTTTCGAGGGTATAAAAAATGAGACCAACCAGGACTAGCCCTTGGTGGTTTATTTTTATAGAAGAATCGCTCCTTTGTAAGAATTCCAGAAATTCGCTCCCGACGGGATTCGAACTCTGGTTGCTAGGTTTAGCCACTGCTACCTTTGCCACTAGGCCTCTACCACGTTCTTAATTTCCTGGGAGTTTTTGTGCCATGTGATGACAGCAATGCAAGGAACTGTTTTTGTGGCCATGCATGTGTGCATTCAATTTATGTTGCAGGTACATTGAGTGCCAATGTTTTGTCGGAACGTTGATTCATTTCCGTTCCGGCGAATTTCTGGCACTCCGGCATGACCATTTATAGCCGAGGTCACGCCGAATTTTTCCGGTGACTAACAGTATACATTTTGTCTACTGCTAGCTAGGGCATGTCTTCTTCTACTACGGATCCGGCTTTATTGGACCACTAAATCCTTATGGCCCGAGAGTCGCAAGAGGAAGATCGAACACAAACTGACCATGATGTCGAGCCCCACAATGATGACGGGCTCACCGGTGGCGAGGAGGAAACCACTGATAGTGGCGCCAGGGGTCCCTCAGGGAGCAGCACGACGGGAAACAAGTGTCGGAAGCGAGCTCCGAACAAGGTCGGCACCGTTCGAGAGAAATTCACGGAGGTGGACCCTTCCAGTGGCACGCCTGTAATGCCATTGGACCTTGTGAAGGGGTACTTCCTCCAACTTGGCGCGATACTTCGAGATGTCGTCAATGTCAACGAGCCGACTCTCAAGAAGAAGCCAACTCTGCGCGCCCAACTCATCTCGAGGCTGCACGCGCGGTACGAGTTCCCTCCCCCGTACAACAACGAGAATCTGAAGGGCAACCTCGTGAACAAACTCGCCCTCACTAGATTCACCAAAGCCCTGAGCAATTACAAGACTATGGTGAGGGCGATGATTAGGGAATCGACACCATTCGAAGAGATCCATCGCCACTTCCCGCGGATTACGCCCGATGACTTCAACACTTTCCTAAATAACGAGTCGCTTGATGTCACTAAGAAGCAAACGGGATGGGGGAAGGATCTAGCGTCGAAGAACATCGGTCACCACAATCTCGGCTGTCGTGGCTACGACGGGAAGGAGACAGTTTGGGCGAAAGAGGACCAGGCCTACATTGAAAAAGGGATTGAGAACCCTTACGCCAAGTATGCCCATGACCCGCAATTCCAGAAATTCATGAGGTCGAGGTACAGAAAAGTAACTCCGACCGGGGAACTTGTCTCGGACCCGAAGATGGTGGAGGATGTTATTTTGGTCACGGACGATAGCGTGAAGAATGTTGAGAAGCTAGTGGTAAGAAATTTACCATTTCATGCAACTCATCATCATCAAGTCCATGATTTCATTCTAGTACGAAACCAATTCTAAACCGTTTATATGTTGCTTCTGCAGCTAGAAGAACAACAACTTGAATCTTCCTCGTCGCAGACGTCGACGGCCAAAGTCACGTGGGATAAGCCTTTCATCAGGGGGTACAACAAGGCAAAGAGCCAGGACCCCCTGAAAAGGCCGCACTTAGGCCGTATCACCGGCGGCGGACTTAATAAGAAGCACGCCAACTATGGCTTGGCTGAGCCCAGCACTAAGGAGTCGCGGGCGGCGAAGAAGAGCGAGGAGACGGAGGAGCTGAAGAAGAAGGTCCATGACTTGGAAACAAACATGGAGAAGAAGATTGAGAAAACGGTGGGGGAAAAGATGAATGCGCTCATCCCCGCCGTATTTGAAAAAATATGTGGCTACATCGCCGGGGGCTCACAGGGGCCGTTAGCGACGTTCAACGTACCGTCGATGTTGGTCGTGCCCGCTGCGGCCGCCGCCGGTGGTCCGTCGACGTCGGCCGTGCCTGTCGCCCCCGCCGTGCCCGACGCGCCTGCCCCCGATGGACCGTCGGCCGTGCCCGACGCGCCTGCCCCCGATGGACCGTCGGCCGTGTCCGGCGCGACCACCACCCCGTTGCTCGACGAGCCCACCATCACCTGTGGTCCGTCGACGTTAGCCGAGCTCAATGCCCTCACGGTAAATTATTGACCGTCTCAAGGTGTAGCTAGTTCAATATAACCCTACTCTCTGACCTATCCATGCATGTTATCGCAGGCTGACGCGACGGGATGCACCTTCCTGCTAAAAGTGGGCAGCGAGTTGAAGGATGTTGCAAAGGGGAGCATCTTGCAGCCACTATCCCGCAAGTACCACTGCAGAGATATACCGGCCAACGAGCTTCGGGTTCGCGTCGATCTGGTGCTACCGGGATTCGAGAACTTGTATCCTCCTAATCAACCCGCCGATGCCGACAGCGAGCTGAATCTCGGCCAACTGGACAATCAAATCTTGCTATGGCCGAAAGCCCTTATTCGGCTGAACACGACGTCAGGGTCGGCGCCAAGCCAAGCCATGACTGTCACCACTACACCGGTTGCGCCCGCGGCAAGCCAACAAGACAAGGTCCAACATGGCAATGTCCTCTCTCCACTTCCGGTGGATCCTCCTCCTCCCGAGCACGAGACGTCCAATGACGAGCAACATCACGAGCATGAGACCCGTGACGACTACATGGCTATTGAACTTGCTCCCATTGACGATTTCATAAATCAGTTGGATGGCGAGAAGCCGGTTCCTCCGAAGTTACCCGCCAGAACTCTTGATATCCAGAAGAAGGTAGATGGCGGAGAGGGCGGTTCTTCTGAGTTACCCACCAGAAAACCGGATATCCAGAAGAAGCTAACCTATTCCCAAGAAACTCCTGAGGAGCAGACGGCCTTTACGGCTCCACAGCCTACGCTGGTTACCCCGAATACACTCCGTGCTACGGCCGCGGAGGCGGTAAAACAAAGCGGCACTCCCATCTGCTTGAGGCCGAAGAAGAATCGGAAGAGGACGGTAGCCAAGAAGAAGAAAGGTGGTGCCTCCTCTAGTAGCCAGCCAGCGGCCGCCCGAGTCCTGGACCGTTTGCCGCCCGCCGTCCCGTGGAGGAAGGTGCATGAGATAGGTGAGCCGATGCTGCCGCCAGAGGTTGTCGCTGTCATGGGTGGTGACATGAGGACCATCCACGACGGGATTTTGTTCAAAGAGAATGAACTTCTACGTGAGAAACATCCCTCCTACCCGCTATACGTGGTCAAGGTGCCCCGATCCGTGGGCTTTGTGGATTCAAATCCCGCAGAGGTGTTCTTCATCAGATACGAAGACATATTTAGGGTCTTCCACTTGGGTAAGCTCGACCGAAGCATTGTCCGCCTGGTATCGCTCAGCATGGCGCACGATATGGTCATGGAGAATACCCCGCACATCGCGATTATGGACCCCTACTACATGAATGAGGACTACTTGCGGTCACATGAGGACCGATTTCTTATCACGACTTACATAACGGGTTTTTTGATAGATAACAAGGATAAGAACGCCATTCTCATGCCATACTTTCCCAAGTAAGTAGTCCTCTCCGCTTCACGTCGTTACATTCTTTCTAGAATCTCCTTAGTATTCCGATTGATGATATTGATGGCTTGTTCGAAATGTTCCGCGCAGAAACGGAGGATATGGAACCGCATTGGTCACAATGCACTTATTTCGATGCGGGTAGGGCGGTGCAGAAGGACTACACCGACATAAGAGTTGTTCTTAATAGTGCCCTCAACGGCTTAGCCGCCGATTTAGGCAAGCCCCTAAAAAAGGAGAAAATAGTCCGAGGCGCCTACGTGTGCACCCACGTAACAAACTTCCCCTGCCTCAAGCAATCGGAGCAAGAATCTGAGTTGGAAGCTTGGTATGTCATCTTTCAGATGAGGGAGTACTTAAAGGATGCCCAACAGGCCCATCTACCAAGTGATCTCCGAGACCTGACCACAAAGATGGCCAACACCCCCGATGAATATGTGTGGGCTGAGTTCCGTCGCATCCAGCGGAGGATCTGCACGATACTCTCGTCGGATGTCATCACTCGGGGTGTCTTGTTCTTCCACGGCCACGCACCACCGAGCAACCGTGACATAGAAGCACACCTACGAGAGCAACGTGACACCCGGACATTCAACACGCTAGAAGGCGTTCGTCCGTTCCCGCCGAGACTATAGGATTGAAAAAATGTTAGTATACACTTGCATCATATAACTTTTAGACCTTTATTTGTCGTGTTTTATTCGTAAACCTTGATGTTTCTATTTTTTGATAGTTATTTGCGGTCTATTATCACTTTCGATGCTAAACTCGTATTTTTGTCCTATGCACAGATGACATGGTAATGTTGTGTATGTCGGTAGGGTTCCCGGAGTCTACGACGACTGGGACCAATGCCATGGTGGAGGCGAAAGCTCGATACGCCACTTACCTAGCGAGAGAGAAGACGGAGAAGACGAGGGCCCGGATGACCACCTTCGCCATCGCCATGCTTATACTCCTAGTGTTGATGCTACTTGTTGTTTTGCTTGTCTAGATAACTAAACTATCGATTTGTTTGGACTATACTCCTAGTGTTTGAACTATGCTTGTAAATAAACTAGTCGCTTCGAGACTATTCGGTGATGATCGAGACTATTTGGTGATGATCGAGAATATTTCTGTTATTTTGGCGGTCATTTCGGCCATATTATTACTGTCAATTTGTTGTAAGTCTGTATGTTTCGTTCTGTTTATTTTTGACACAGCAAAACCATAACCCAGGCGAATAAGAAAATCGTACCCCAGGCGAATATGTACCCCATGCGCACATTGCCTGTTCGCCTCAGGTAAAAGGCTTACCCCAGGCGCAATGGCACGTTCGCCTGGGTATGTCAAGCTACCCCAGGCGCATTTTGCTGTTCGCCTGCGGTTAAGTCATTAACCGCTGGCGATGTGGGTCCCAGGCGAACACATATTCGCCTGCGGTAGCCTAATTTGGTTCGCCTGCGGTAGCCTTTTCCCTAGTAGTGAATAGGCCACAGCAGCTGTCCGCTTGCAGGCAGCGGGAAGACGAGACGGACTGCGAGTACCTTACTGGTGGAGCACATTGCGGAACACCTGTGAAGGTGTGAATGAAGCCCAGGCCATCACTTGGTTTGCGCAGGGTTGCAGACATGGCAGCATGCTGTGGCAAAGGTTGCAGAGGGAGATGCCAAACACACTGGCGGAGACCATCAAGATTGCAGATCAGTACGCACTCGGTGATCCTACCCAGCCCCTGATGGATTCCTCCGAGCCGAGAAGAAACTTCAACAGCAACAAGCGCAACGAGTTCCGCAACAAGCGCAGAGGTGACCGAATAGATATTCGGTACGACCCTGAGGAGGTGTATGCAGTGGTTGTTGGAGCTGGGGGTAGCCAAAGGCAGAAAACTGTTGGAGCCTACGGGCAGAACTAGAACCAGGGCCAAGGCAACAAGAAACCATTCCGCGCTCCTCAGTCGGGTAGCGGCAACTCGGAGCAGACGAGGAAGTTCGTCTTCGACGACATGAGGGATGGCCCATGCAGTTTCCATACTCAGCACCCCTCAAGGCCTGCTAACCACACTACCCGACAGTGCGAGTGGTGGGATCTGATCAGGAATGAAGGCTTGCCTCCTCCTCCTCCTCTGCCAGCTGCAAATGCCAATGTGCAGCCTGCTCGCGCACCCGCAGCTCGGCCTCCGGTGTTCCCGAGAAGAGAAAACGTGAACCAAGTGGCTTTAGGAGCCAACCGTCACTTCAACAATGAAGGCTACCGCAACAACAACAACAACTACAACCGCAACAACAACAGAGGCAACAACAACTGCCAGGGCAACAACAACGGCAACAATGATGGCGGAGGCCGCAACCAGTACCAAGAACACCATGAGAGCTACATGATCTTCACTTCCGAGCCCGTCGACAAGCAATCACAGCACAGGCGTGCCATGGAGGTTAATGTTGTGATCCCTGCTGTCCCTCACTACATGCATTGGTGCAACCAAGAGATTAAGTGGTCCCGAGTAGATCATCCCAAGGTGATGCCCAACCCGGGTAGTTACGCTTTGGTGGTGGATCCTACCTTCTTGGGTCCCGAGAAGAATGTGAGGTTCAGCAAGGTGCTGATCGACAACGGCAGCAGCATCAACATCGTGTACAAAGACACACTCGAGAAGCTTGGGCTGGCCGAGAACATGCTGCTACCTAGCAAGACCACTTTCCATGGCATTGTGCCGGGAGTCTCGTGCAACCCGATTGGCCGAGTGTGGATAGATGTGCTATTCGGCACCAGGGAGAACTGCCGCACAGAGAGCCTGCAGTTCGAAGTGGTTGATCATCAGAGCCCTTATCACGCTCTACTCGGCAGGCCTGCTCTGAGCAAGTTCATGGCCTCTACCCACACGGCATATCTGAAGATGAAGATCCCTGGTCCCAATGGCGTGATTACCATCTCTGGGGATTACAAGAAGTCCATGGAATGTGCCTTTGCTGGTTCTCAGTTGGCGGTGTCCATGGTGATTGCTGCCGAGAAGAAAAAGATGTACGAGGTGGTGGCTATGGCACAATCCGCGCAAGCTGGTGCGCAGGGCGTGCCGAGTATCCAGCACGGGACCGCGTTCCAGGCATCCCAAGAGACAAAGAAGGTCCAGGTCGACCCTGAGTTCCCCGACCGCGTAGCCATCATTGGCTCCGGGTTGGCGGAGAAATAGGAAAGCGAGCTCATCCACTTCCTCCGTGAGAATCGGGACGTGTTCGCCTGGTCCAATGAAGATTTACCAGGAGTCCCGAGGGAGTTGGTTGAGCACTCGTTACATGTGCGTCCTGACGCCAAACCAGTGAAGCAGGCTATGCGCCGTTTCGGAGATGAGAGAAGGAAGGCCATTGGTGACCAGATCACCAAGTTGCTGATAAGCAATTTCATCATGGAGGTGCTGCACCCGGATTGGCTAGCCAACCCGGTCATCGTCGAGAAGAAGAAGGAGGATCCTAAGGCTGCTACCGCATGGCGCATGTGTGTCGACTGCACCGACTTGAACAAAGCATGCCCCAAGGATCCTTTTCCGCTACCTCGCATCGATCAGGTGATCGATTCCACTGCTGGTTGTGAACTGCTGTCTTTCATAGATGCCTACTCTGGTTTCCACCAGATAGCTCTCAATCCTGCTGATCAAATAAAGACTGCCTTCATTACCCCGTACGGGGCTTATTGCTATCGTGTCATGTGTTTCGGGTTGCGGAATGCGGGAGCTACTTATCAGCGGTGCATGCAGAAATGCTTGCACGATCAGCTCGGCGAGAATGTGCAGGTGTACGTAGATGACATTGTCATAAAAACGAATAAAACACAAACTCTGCTTGCCGATCTTGAGGAAACCTTCGCTAACCTGCGCAAGTATAAGATGAAGCTGAACCCGAGTAAATGCACCTTTGGCGTCCCGGCTGGCAAGCTACTCGGCTTCCTGGTGTCTAGTCGGGGCATTGAGGCCAATCCTTCAAAGATAAAAGCTATTGAGAGCATGTCTTTGCCGAGATCCCTGAAGGATGTGCAAAAATTCACTGGTTGCTTGGCATCTCTGAGCCGTTTCCTGGGTCGAATGGGCGAGAAGGCCCTGCCTCTGTACCAGCTGATGAAGAAAAGCGACAAGTTCGTCTGGACTCCGCAAGCGGACGTGGCATTCAATGAGCTGAAGGCAATGCTGGGTAGCGCTCCCATCTTGGCTAGTCCGCTACCCAAGGAGCCAATGCTGCTGTACATTGCTGCTACCAACCGAGTAGTGAGCGTGGTAATTGTGGTGGAACGAGAAGAGGAAGGCAAAAGTGTGCAGCGCCCAGTATACTATCTTAGCGAAGTGTTGTCCAGCTCCAAGCAAAACTACCCGCATTACCAGAAGATGACCTACGGCGTGTACCTGGGCGCCAAGAAGCTGAAGCATTATTTCCAAGAGCATCCTATCATTGTTGTGAGCTCTGCTCCCATCTCGGATATCATTGGCAACAAGGAGGCGAGTGGCAGAGTATCCAAGTGGGCAATTGAGCTGGCCACGTACGTTCCCGCGTATGCGAGAAGAGAAGCCATCAAGTCTCAGATTCTGGCGGAGTTTCTGGTGGATTGGGCTGAGGTGCAGTACGAACCTACTGCTCCAGTTTCCAATTACTGGAAGATGCACTTTGATGGCTCGAAGGTGAAGGAAGGCCTTGGTGCTGGCGTAGTGCTTACGTCACCCAAACGAGATCAGCTCAAGTACGTGCTGCAGATTCATTTCAAAGCGTCCAACAACGTTGCAGAGTACGAGGCCGTGGTGCACGGCTTGCGAGTAGCCAAGGAGGTTGGCGTGCAGCGCATCATATGCTATGGCGATTCAGATCTGGTGGTGCAGCAAGTCTCTGGCACTTGGGATGCTCTGGATGCAAACATGGCATCATATCGCTTCCTAGTACAGTCTATGACTGGATTCTTCGAAGGCTGCGAGTTCCAGCATATTCACCGAGCAGAGAACGAAGCGGCAGACGAGCTGTCCAAGTTGGGATCTTCTCGGCAATCCATCCCGGCGGGGGTTGCCTTAGAGCACTTGAGGAAGCCATCCATCAAGCCATCTCCCAACTCGGAATCGATATTTGTTCCTTCTCTGCCAAATGAAGTATCCGATCCAATGGAGATTGACTAGGAGAATGCAACAGAGAACCCGGGGACTGCCGCTCCCTACTCGGGGACTGCCGCTCCTTACTCGGGGACTGTCGTCCCCTACTCGGGGACTGCCACTCCATACTCCGGGACTGCTGTCCTTAACCCGGGGACTGTCACATTCATTGAGGAGGTCCTTGCCAATCGTTCAGGGCTTCAGAGAAGTGCTCCCAACCCTAAAAAGCAGCCGGAGGTGCCTGTCCCAATGGAAGTGGACGAACCAGTGTTTCCTACACGGGAGACACCGAGTTGGGCCATGCCCATATTATCCTTTCTAAAGGACGGTACTCTGCCAGAAGATGAGGTGGTCGCAAGGCAGATTTAGAGAAGATCCAAGTGCTACACTATATTCGGAGATGCGCTGCACAAAAGAAGTGCCACCGGCGTGCTGCAACGTTGTGTGGAACCAGAAGAAGGAGGAGAAATCCTGTTGGAAATACACCAAGGAGAATGCGGGCACCACGTCTCTTCTCGGGCATTGGTCAAGAAAGCTTTTCGGCATGGCTTCTACTGGCTCACAGCTCTGCAGCAAGCTGAAGACATCGTGAGGAAGTGCAATGGCTGCCAGATGTTCGCAAGTAAGATTCACATGCCTGCTTCCGAGCTGAAAACAATTCCTATCACATGGCCGTTTGCTGTATGGTGCCTGGATATGGTTGGCCCCTTCAAGCCGGCTAAAGGCAACATGACACACATCTTAGTCATGGTGGACAAGTTCACCAAGTGGATTGAAGTGAAGCCTATTCGGAAGTGCGATGGAGCTACAGCCGTGAAATTCTTAAAGGATGTGATCCTGAGATACGGCTACCCGCACAGCATCATCACCGACAACGGCACGAATTTCGCAGAGGGGGCAATGGTGCGGTTCTGCAGGGATAAGCACATCCGACTAGATGTTGCATCTGTTGCGCATACCGCCTCCAATGGGCAAGTGGAAAGAGAAAACGGCATGGTGCTAGCAGGCATAAAGCCAAGGCTAATTGAGCCGCTGCTGAAAACACCTGGGTGTTGGCTAGACGAGTTGCCAGCGGTGTTGTGGAGTCTAAGGACTACCCCTAACCGGTCAACCGGCTACACACCATTCTTCTTGGTATACGGGGCTGAGGCCGTGTTGCCAATAGACTTAGAGCATGACTCCCCCCGAGTAACCCTCTACACTGAGGTGGAGGCGAGAGAAGCTCGAGAAGATGACGTTGACCTGCTCGAAGAAGCGAGAGAGCTTACTCTGTCACGTTCAGGTATCTATCAGCAAATCCTGCGGCGTTATCATAGCCGAAAGGTGAACCCAAGGGTTTTCCGAGAAGGGGACATGGTCCTCAGGCTTGTGCAACGCACAGCCGGGATGCACAAATTGTCTCCTCCATGGGAAGGGCCCTTCATTGTGAGCAAAGCGCTGCACAATGATGCCTATTATCTCGTGGACATGCGTCCATCACAGGAGAACAGGGCAGATAAAGCTGGAGAGGAATCTAAGCGCCCCTGGAATGTAGCCCTACTTCGTCGCTTTCATTCGTGAGCAAAGATGTGTATGTACTCTCTTATCCGAGTTAAAATTCTACTCTGCAATCTGAAATTGAGCTCGGGGACTGCCCTCGTCCAAACTTGCTCTGTATGTTTCTACCTGGCTTTAATTTTGTCCACTCGGTTGCTCTGCTTAAAGTTTCACGAGTACATATAGTATTGTGTTTAAACCTACATGCCAACTCTTCGACTCTGCTGCTGTCCGAAACCCGGCTTCATGGCAAGCAAGAGAACAAGCAAAAAGGTCAATGAGCACAAGAAAAATTACTAAGGAAAGACAAAGTGCAGGAACCGAGTAGGCTGTCCTTTACTGTTGTTTCTTGTTAACTCCTTCTCGACTAAGTGGTGGGCTGCGTTACTATGAGTGTTTCTAAGTGGCTAAGTATTTGCAACTCCAACTTTGAATTCTTGTGACTCGAATACCAAAAAAGCAACAAGTTGCGGGTAAGAGCTGAGATGAGAAGGAAGAGCGAATAAGAACTCCAACTCGGGGACTTGCATGATAACGCAACCCGGCATCAAGCCGAAGTTGCTCAAATTGACTAAGTTAAATATCAAACGTGAATAAAACTGAGTAGCAGACGACAAGCATAATTGTTTCGATACATCTGCACCCGGCATCCCGGGGATCTGATAAAAGTTTCGAGGGTAAAGTTGCAGGAAGAAATCAAGTAGAGGCAGCATTGTTCTCGGCGTTGGCCTTCGGGGCTTCAGCATCAGCGTTGGCCTTGGCAGCTTCAGCTTCAGCGCTGGCCTTAGCAGCGTCAATCTCCGAGTTGGCGGCGTCAGTCATAGCAGTTTCAGCTTCTGGATTGGTGGCAGCCTGTTCAGAGGTGGCCGTGGCCACCGAGGTGGCGTCCGTAGCCGAGGTGGAGGCCGCAGTCTGAGCGCGGAGTCGCGCCGTGTCGTCGAGAGCCGCACCTGATGAAGTGCCGAACCCGAGGGCCGCGGTGTCGATGGTCATCTCCACGCTCTCGGCCTCCTCTTCGCTGTCCGCGACGACCGCGGCCTTCCCCTTCCCGGTCTTGTAGCGTTCACTGTCGAAGCTGCTCAGGCCTTCAGACTCGGTGGCATCCTCGTCTTCGTTCTCGTCGTCATCCTCGCCCTCCACCTCCGTGTCGGGCTCAGTGACGCCGTCGATGAAGCGCGCGGTGTCCGCGTACTGGGCGATCTCGTACGCAACCGACTGGCGGCAAGCCACGCAGTCGGGATCCGTCTCCCACTTCGATTTCTGCCTCATCTCGAGAATGACGTTAAGATCAAGGTTTTCATACCAGCTACAGATGAACAGCAGCAGCATGTCAGCACCGGCCCGAGCTCCAGATGCCCGCCATTTCTTCAGCTCGGCCTTCACGCCAGTCAGCTTCTCGGCAAGCCCGCGGATGGTTGGTGGCGCAGTCTCCCGCGGCCAGAACAGGTCATGGAGTTGGAAGGCAGTGCGCACCAGATCGGTGCCCACGCTTCTTAGGCGCTGGAGCTGGACCTGCATGGTTGTGATGCTGTCTTCAATTGACGCCTTGGTATCCATAGGCTCGCCCTTCTCAGTGCGAGCAGCTTGGGCCTTTGCCAGAGCAGGCTTGCAAGACGAGTTGAGGTCGGGGAAGATTTCTGAAAGAGCTATCAAAAAGATTAGAGACAGGCGCAGAATAGAGAAATGAGTCGAGCAGAAGAGAAGCAGAAGGGAAAAGTGAAGTGCAAAGAAGTGGGCACTTACTATTCAGGTCGTAGAGTAGCGCCTGCAGCTTGTTCTTCCATGAATCTTCGTCAGCAACATGCTTTTCTTCTACCTTCCGGAACTGCGCCAGCTGGAGCATGAGATCCGAGTTGCTCTCCTTTAGTGCCTCGCATTCCAGCTCGAGAGCCCTTTGCTTGGCCTTGGCTGCTGCTTCGATCTTTTTCTTCTCGGCCACTGCTTTATCTCTATCGGTAGCTAGGTCAACGGCTTTTTGGAGAGCAGTTCGCAACTGGACCTGCAACGGTTCCATCTCGGAGAGGTGCCTCTTCTTAAATTCCACCTCAAGGCTTGCAATCTGCTGCTGCACCTCAGCAGGCTTGAGGCAGTCGAGATGTTCCTCGACAATTTTCTTATGGTCTTCTGTGAGAAGCAAAGCAAGGTCAGCAGAGTAGCCAAGATGAAAGCAAGAAAGCAAGCCGAGAAGACATCAACTAACCTTACAACTTCTTGATCGTGGCTTGGCCGCTCTCAACAAAGACGCGGCAGTTCTCATGCTCCTCAGCCAGGGCCTTGAATTTGCCTGCAGAGAACGGTCGATTAGAGCAGAAAGCAAAAGCGGGCGTAAACACCAAACGCAGGAACCGCGTAGCTAAAATCTTACTTTCGACTTCAGAGATCTTGAGGGCGCTATCCATGACCTCCTTCTCCGCCGCCTCGTCGGACTTGCGCTCCAATTCCAGGGCCTCAAGACGCCTCCTAGCGATGCTGTGGTTCCATAGCAGCCGCCGGTACAGGTTGGTTCTTTTCAGAAGGCTATTCTCAGAGGAAGAAAGAAAAAGAATCAGACAAAGTCGTGAAGATTCGACCCGAGAAGGAGGCAACTCGGTTGAGTACCCGCCTACTCGGCCAGAATCTCGGGGACTGGGTGATGGATAAGAAGAAGGAGAAGAGTAGAAGAGAAGGAAAATGCAAGTCGGGACGAATGAGCAAAGCTTACCGCGTAAGTCTGTTCAAGATCCTCTGCGGCCTTGCGATGGACGAACAGCTTGGCGGCGAGCGTGCTGGTATTGGACGAGATAGTCATGGGTTTATAACCCATGTCCGCCTTGTTCCAGTCGATGCGCATGTGATCCAAATCGCCCAAAGCCAAGCCGTGCCAGTTCTTGTTGCCGAGGATGTCGTTGTTCCACTCAGCGTCAATAAATCCAACCCGGTCGATCATCTGCTCAAGGCCCGTGGACGTCACCTCGGCTTCCTGAACCTCGCGCGAGTAGATCGAGAGGGACCTGTCCTTATTCCTGGCTGGAGGCTTGGAGTCCACTGTCGTGGCCTGTTTGCCCCTCCTGATAGCAAGTTTCTTCTCGGCGGGGGTCGTTGGGATGCTGTGCTGCTGGCTCATCTTTACCATGTAAGGTGGGAAGCTAGGTGGGTCTTGCAAGCTTGATCCAGCGGCTGCATCAGCAGTCGCGCCGGAATCACCAATGGTGAGCTGCCGGCCTTGAGGCGGCGGCATCGTGGCAGCATCCCGCGCACCGCCACGCGAGGGATTCCTGCGGACGGGGGCATCTGACTGGCCTACTTGCTTCTCGGCGACTCGCTTCTCGGCGGCCTTCTTCTCAGCAGTTATCTTTTTGGCGGCCTTCTGATCAGCGGCCTTCTTCTCGACTGCTTCCTACTTGATCTTCACAACCGGCTTGGACGGAGGGCTGGCAGCAGTTTTGGTCTTCTTCACCGGCGGGGAGTTTGGTGCGGCCGAGGGGGTGCCCTGCTGGGTAGGCGGCGCCAAGGGCGTGCTACCCGGCGCAGCGTCCGGCTGCGCGCGGCTCGGAGGGTCCTGCTCCATCTCATCAACTGTCTCAACCCGCTGCTCGGCAGCGGGATCTTGCTGTGTCTCTTCTGGTTTCTCTACTCGCGGCCGGGCCGCGAGGTCGTCTTGTTCGGCAGCCTTTGTTGCCGGCTGCTCTTGGTCTTCTTCCTGCTGCTCAAGGGCGGTGTCGTCGTGCTGCTCGGGGTTTTGTTCTAAGTTCTCCTCGACCATGGTGGCTGGAGGAGAAAGCGGCCTCTCATTGCGAGCAGCATCCTGCGCTTCTTGTTCGGCACGGGCCTGCTGTCCCTGCTCGGCATCATGGGCATCAGTGTCCATGTACGGGGCGTCGTCTGAATCTTCTCCTTTCACGGGAGAGGACGCATGCGCCCTGTCCCGTGCAGTGTCATCGTCCTCCTCAGAGAGCTCGATGAGGTTGTCAACATCAATGGCGGTCTTCTTCTTGGGTTTGGTGGATGCGACGGCAGCACTAGCATCCAAGGGGGCGCTGAAGAGAAGAAAGAAGTTTAGAAAAGGAAAAAAGGACATAAGAAATCGAGAAGCAGTCTCGGAACCAGGAGCTCAGAAAAAGCGGCAACAACAGTGCAAACTCGGAAGAGAAGTACATACCCTGCACGGGAAGGGGGTAGCCGTCTCCCCTGCTTGACCTTCTTCACGGCTCTTTTGGTCTTCTTGGCGGCGGGTTCCTGAGCACTGCTGCCCGTCCTCTTCCGAGTATTGGGAGCGGCTACGCCAACTGGTTTGACGTCGAGGACGTCCTCGTCCTCCTCCTCCTCAGCATCAGCGTCAGCATCAGCATCAGCATCCTCTATAGAATTGAGAAAGAGAAACCAGTTGAGAAACCGAAAGAGATTGGGTTGCGCTACTCGCAACCATAGAGATGAGCTCAATTACCTTCCTCGTCGTCCTCGGACCAGTCGCGGACGGACGCGTCAACATGGTGCTTATCCGTCTGGGCGGCATGAGGGATGTTGAGCTTGTCTGCGGTGTCGTAGGAGACCTCATCGTCCTCCTCTCGATCCCCTTCCCAGTTGTCCTCAAAGCGTTCCATGCTTTCTGCGAGCTGGCGAGCAAGGACCTGGAAAGTAGGCAAACATCACAGGTTAGTCGAGTAGCATGAAGGCATCCTACTCGGCAAGGCGTGCAAACGCAAAGCACAGTAAGCCTAGAAAATACTGCTAAGTGCGCTATTCGGCAAGGCGTGTAAACACATACACGTTAAGCCTAAGCAACTCTGCTAAGTGCCCTACTCGGCGCGGAATACAGATACAAGGCACAGCAAGTTAAGAAGGCTATCTACTCGGAAGCTGCATACAGGAAACATGATGAGAAGTACTAACCCGCTTGATCTGTTTTGTGCGGCTGAACGGCACGAAGCCGTACTGCCAGTTGTCGTTGAGGCCAGTGCTCATGATGGAGCGCGCCCAGGTAGCGACGTCCGCGTTGCTGAGCTCGAACGTTGTTGTCCGAGTGCAGTCGCGGGGGCCTCCCATGTAGCACATGAGATGGGCGCGGTGCTAGAGCGGCAGTACTCGCCTGGAGATCCAACAGGAGATCGGGTCGTCGCTCTTGAGCCCTCTCGATCTGCTTCAGGTCATTGTCGAGGGACGGCTTGGTCCGCCAGTTCTGCCCGGTGGGAGCTGCGTTGGTCCAGCTGGGTAGATTGATCCGGTCCTCCACCTTGGCTCCCTTCTCGGTGGGAATATTCTTCACGTAGAGGAAGGTCCTCTGCCACTTGCGGACAGAGTCCAACCCCTTGACGCGCGGGTGATTGGTTCCCCCGCGCTGCACCATCATGGCGCTGCCAGTCTCCGTCATCCCGCGGCTGGTGTCCGCGCCATCCTTCCTACCCTTACTCTGTTTCCGGAAAAAGAAGTATCTGGACCAGGTAGCCGTGGTGGGCCGCACGCCAAGGAATGCCTCGCATACCACGGCGTGGTAGGAGAGCATGACGACGGCGTTCGGCGGGAGGTGATGTGGCTGGAGGCCATAGTGGTCAAGGAACTTCCGGAAGAAATTCGAGACCGGAAGTCCGAATCCTCGCGCAAAGTGCGCGAGGAAGACGACGTGCTCGCCCTCCTGCGGAGCCGGGACGAGCTCACCGTCAGGTTGCCGGCAGCAAACACCGGGAGGAACTCTCCGGGTGTTCACGAGCCACTGGCAGTCCTCGGCGGTGACCTCAGATCCAGCCCAGCCGGCGCGAGCATCGTCGTCGCGAGCCATCGCGGCGGAGGAAAGGTTGGCGGAAAAGTTGAAGGAATTTGGGTGGAGAAGCTCGCAGCGGCGCGGTGAGATGCGCGGCGGCGAGATGCTCTGCGGCGGCGGAGAAACGAGGAGACGAGGGGAAAGTTGGAGAGGAAGAAGAAGAAGGAGTTACCGAGGGGGTATTTATACCGCTCCCCAGGTTGCCGTTACGAATTGAGGTAGTGGGATCGATCGTGGCAGAAAACGTGCGGCGTGGGATCTGCGGGCCGGTTAGAAACGCACACAGCGCGGAACGCGCGCGTAACGACCGCATTAGATCCCACGACAAGATCGTGGCCAATCACTGCCTTTGATGGGACGTAACGGGCTAGTGGGCCCACTCCGTGAAAACTGGGCGCGTGGCCTGTCAGTTCCCGGGCACCGAGGCGTCGGGGTCGTGTCCGCCTGACACGTGCCCAGTTGCAGCGCGGAAAGCCGGATTGTGCTCTGCCACGCAGAGATTCCGTTTCAAGATTTCGCCAAGTCATTTTACTCGGCTACAGAGAAGAAAAGTGGCCCTATTCGGAAGAGAAGAAACAAAGTCAAGGGCTACTCGGAGGTTTCACTCGGTATCCCAGGATTCAAGGGCAAGACTGTCAAGGTTGGTTTTTAAGCTGGCAGGGCCCAGTGAACGAATTCGCAGGACTCTACCAGCTTCGGGGACTGCTGTCGGGGGGTTACCCCCGAGTAGGGTAAAGGCAAGTGCTAAAGGCAAGATCAGAAGGGATGTTTGGCCGAGTAGCCGGCTACCCGGTACTCGCTACCCGGTCGACTGCTACCCGGTCTTACACCTAGACGGCCAGAAGGATGAATCAAGAGAGTTATGTTCCTCCGAATAGAAGAGCTGGTCCGAGTAGAAATGGCGGGAACCTACTCGGGCCAGAAGTCAAAGGAGCCGTTCTGACACCGAATCCCGCGTATCCCGGATCCGTACTTGGCACTGTTCACGGCACTGTTCATCTGAGGACGGCCTGCCTGACAGCGACAGTGTGTCAGCAGGGCGTCGCAGGATAGGAGGGACCTACTCTGTGTTCGCCGTAGTGATAACAGACTGGTTACTTGGTTTTGCCCAACGACTTTCCGCACCAGGACAAACCTAGAAGCCAAAGCTGTCAGCAGGAACTCGGAAGAAGGACGGTGTGCACACAATGTCGACATTTGTTTGTATTTGGTTGTATCCGGCTGGGCACCGAGTATATAAGGTGCCCTGCCCCCTCCTGCGCGAGGGATCCTGGGACTGGTTCACATTTCTTGACCTAGTTCCGCACGTAGAGAGAAGGGTGGCTACTCGGTAGCAAGAACAGTTGTACTTTGGCTACTCGGTGGGACATCAAAATACAGAGAGAAAGGCAGGAGTAGGGGTTTTACCTCCTCACGAGGGCCCTGAACCTGGGTAGATCGTGTTGTTTGCAGTGCTTGTTTCATCCCTCACGCGTCTACTCGTCGCTTGATCCCTCCCCGAGCGCCTCCAGCGTCCTTCGTCCCCACAACTTTAGCCATCCTATGGCATCTGCCGTGACACCACCACGACATATATTTTCTTCTCGCTATATATATGTATGCATTGCCACACAATTGGCATAAACACATACAAACTCACCACTCTCTCATGGCTTCTATCGTACCCACTCTAACATTCATCCAGGCGGAGGCACTTTCCGCCTCAAACTACCCCTGCCCGCCCGGCTACAGCGTTCCCGTCGGTTGGATGCTGAGCGCCGGAGGAGTGTCGGTACCTCCTCTTCCTCAAGGTGTGGGGCGTCGAGCGGCCATCACGAACCACTACTACCACAGCTCACGCCGGAGCAGCGGAGGAATCCCAGTTGGAATCCTGACTACCGCCCTACTTGGGACGCCTCCTTCATTAATCGGCGTGAGAGTGCGCTCGCCAGGTACGAGGAGAACGGCCCGCCTCCTTCGAACTTTAACGAGGCCGGTCGTCGGCTGTGGTGGGACGGCGGACTGACTCTTCAGAGCGTCATGAACTACATCAGGGTTGGCGATCACCCCCGCCTGCGCTACCCTAATGCCCAGTCCTGGAGTCGTGACCCTCCGAGGGATAGCACCGTCCGACGATAGTGACGACGACGGCGGCGACTACGACGACTACGAGTCAGAGTACTATAGGCCTAGGCAGGAGTATGACTAGCAGATATCAGATCCACAGTCTTGCAATTATGTAGATCATCTATGCTCTCCGTTTAGGTTTAGATCCACTCTTGCCATTATGTACTGCCTTTTTTATCACGCCATTATGTAGATTTTTAAATGAAGTAGTTTTATTTTTCTGAATTTTCTGATATATTATTTGTATTTATAAGATTTTAAAATGAATTAGTTTTATTTTTTTTGAATTTTCTGATATATTATTTGTATTTGTAAGATTTTAAAATGAATTAGTTTTATTTTTCTGAATTTTCTGATATATTAATTGTATTTGTAAGATTTTAAAATGAATTAGTTTTATTTTTCTGAAATTTCTGATATATTATTTGTATTTGTAAGATTTTAAAATGAATTAGTTTTATTTTTCTGACTTTTCTGAAATATTATTTGTATTTGTAAGATTCTAAAATGAATTAGTTTTAATTTTCCGAATTTTATGATATATTATTTGTATTTGTAAGATTTTAAAATGAATTAGTTTGATTTTTCTGAATTTTCTGATATATTATTTGTATTTGTAAGATTTTAAAATGAAAAGTATTTGAAAAAGCACCTTTAGTCGCGGTTCGTGTCACCAACCGCGACTAAAGGCTCTTTCCGCGCTGGAACGAAAAGGCCGCGAAAAAACTTTTAGTCACGGTTCGTGACACCAACCGCGACTAAAGGAACCCCTTTAGTCCCGGTTGGGGACACCAACCGCGACTAAAGGTCCCGCGGAGGGGACCTTTAGTCGCGGTTGGTGTCCCCAACCGGGACTAAACGCTGGCCCTATATATTCTCTGCCCCGAAATTTTTCTAAGGACCAACCGCATCTCCGCCCTGCTCGTCTTCCTCGCGCCGGCGCCCTGCTCGTCTTCTCCGTGCGCGTCGCCGATTCCGCCGTCGCCGTCGCCACGCCCGCGCAGAGACTCTGAGAGAGGACCACGCCGTCGTTGTCGCAGCCGTCGCCCGCGCCCTTCTCTCCACTGCGCCCGTCCTGCTCCGCCCCCGCCCCGCGCCGCCGTCTCCTGTAGGTTGCTCCGCGGGACTCGTGCCGCCCTCGAACGAACACGAACACGAACGCGCGCCGCCCTCGAACGAACACGAACACGAACACGCCGGCTGAACCACCGCGCGCCGGGGAGGACGACGGCGACCACCCGTCCAGCGACGCGAACAGAGGAAGGGTGACGTCACGCTGGCATTTTTTTTTTGACACAGGGCGGTGGCTGCTGGTGCAGAGGGGTGCGGGCTGCTGGCAGTTTTTTTGGGCAGTCGTTTTTTTCTAAGTCAAAAAAAGTCAATTTTTTTAATTAAATTCATTAAAATAATGAAAATAAGTTTTAATTCAATAAATTCAGAACATTAAGTGTAATATACCAAAATGACCAGAAAAGCAAATGCAACCTAGCTATGGGGTTCTCCAAGTCATTTGAGCAACTAATCTTGGACACACCTCTAAAGTATGGTTTTTCCCCTCCCGTGGTCATCGTTCTTCCACCCAAAACCCTAGCAACCTGTTTTCCCTCCTACGACAATATTTGCTAAGTCTCATTTCTACTAAAAAATCACCGTCACTCTTTGCTGGATGTGTTTTGAGCGTGTGATCGTAAACAAGTTGGTTGGTGCATAGTTAGATATGCGGGTTGCTAAGAATTTGTGGGAGACGCTCTGGGGTTGCTAGGGAACGTGGTTGTGCTCAGGTCATATAGGAGAAAGCCGAGGCAGACTTAGCCTTAGTGCGCCATTGTCGGGACTGGCCTCTAAACCAGCATGAAGCGACGCCGTAACAATGGACGGAGGAGCCCGTGCGGCTCTAGTTCAACGACTTGGTGCCTCCACTATCATGGTGCTCGAGGACGGGCAGTGCCACGGCCATGGAAGAGGGAAGCCTTTCGCGGCGGCTCCATTGACCAATCCTCGTTAGCGTGCTTTACATAATGTGTATCTCTATTTTCTGTCACACGCGGTTGATGCGGAGGTACATCAGCACTTGGGAGGCTCAAGGATCTGTAGTAGCAGCAGCTCGCCGAATACAGGGAGGACAAAGAGGAGCAACACACAGGCCGATTGTACCGGAACGCACACGAGGTGCTCGACACATTGCCCAGTGAAGATAGTGACATGCGGGTCCTGCCTTTAGTTTTTTTTTTTTGAAAATTAAGAACCACTATATTAAGCAAGCAAGCCGCCTCATTAAAAACCTTCCAGCCCCCTCAGGTACCCTGGAAGGAAAAGAGTGCGTAAAAAACTTGCTGCCTACCCAGATTAAAGTATGCTTACATCGGCGAGTAGTTTTTCCACCACAAAATCTGGAGGATCATCTACCCAAAAGAAATCAGAGCTAAGTCTAAAACTATAAGCAGCTATCTCATGTGCTACCGAATTAGCTGATCTAAGGCAATGAGAGAATTTCACTGAGTTTAACTTCATCTTCTCGTCCATACACGAAGCAAAGATAGCCGCAGCAGGGTCCCACCATCTATCATGTCCCAAGCAAGCATTGCAAACATCAAGGGAGTCCGTTTCAGCTTCGATATCGTGTAGCCCCAATGCAATAGCTAACCTCAGCCCCTCCAACATAGCCAGGGCTTCCATTGTCGTCACTTCCCCCGCATTTTGGACAAATTTTGAAGACGCAGCGATAAATCCTCCATGGTTATCACGGATCACAGCACCAACAGCACCATTCCCTGTGTCTCCATGGACGGAAGCATCCACATTGAGTTTCATAAACTCCCCCGAGAGGTCTCATCCACGTTGAGTTGGAGATCGAATTCTTTGTTGATATCATCAAGGAGTTCTCGCAATCCCCAGTACCGATGCCGGCCATCTGCTAGGTGGGGGATGCTTCTCACCGTGGCATATTTGGCGACGCACCCACCACAGATACCACAACCCCACCGCGATGACCTCCTGGAGCCCCACAAGAGGTAATATAGGAATTTGTTTCATCTGATTGGTTATAATATTCTGCAAGACACCAACAT
Source organism: Alopecurus myosuroides (assembly GCA_028641055.1). Classification (NCBI taxonomy): domain Eukaryota; kingdom Viridiplantae; phylum Streptophyta; class Magnoliopsida; order Poales; family Poaceae; genus Alopecurus; species Alopecurus myosuroides. The sequence continues at coordinate 3,046,739 of CM054058.1, forward strand.
CGACACGCATTAGAGGCATTAGTTTGCATAAAATCATAGATGCCTAACCTCTCCCACAATCCCTTCGCCATTGTACAGTTAACCACGAAGTGCTTAACGTCATCGCATGCATGATGGCATATGGGGCACATCTCGGAATCACCAATATGCCTTTTGAACAGTATTGATTTGAGAGGAACCATTCCCCTAATTAATCTCCACACGAATACATGTACTTTGCTTGGAACCTTCATTTTCCATAGCCTTTAGTTTATTTTTAGTTTATCGTCCAGCCAGACATGGAAGTAGACCCATGAATCGTCGTTAACTTTGCCATGTTTGGCCAGTGCTGGGGCAAATGGGCCACATTTCAATGATATAATTTTTGGCAAAATAGGCTATAATGCACTTTTTTCTTGCGAAAAAGTCTTGGGCTGGAGGCCAGCGGTCCCCGACATCAACATGCTCCGCCACTGCCTGCTGGGTTAAAAAGAATTGACGAAAAAAAGTTCGACTCTACTGACTCTTGTTTTTTTTGAGCAACTACTGACTCTTGTTGGACGCTAAGACTGAGCTTCTATGCTTGGCCCATGTTTTACCGGGCTCGCCTCGAGTCAGTCTCGGCCCGCCAGAGTTTTGGACCAACCCGAGCTAGCAAAGCTGGACCGTAACGAGCTCGGGCCGAGCCTGGATCGGCTCGGTCCGGCCCGAAAGCTGAAAGCTCGTTGTATTTAGGAAATACAGTACAAGAATTGGGGTCGGCCCAAGACATAAAGAGTAGTCACGGTCAGAAACGGGTGTGTGTGTTTCTCTTCAACTCGTTCGTATCACTAGCAGAGGCATTAGAAGCTGCCGCCACTCGCAAACCGTGATGTTGCCGCCGCCGCAGACGGCCTCACCCCATGCCCCCTACTTACGCCTCCACTCTCCGGTACCTCCACCTCGCTCTTTTCCTACTCTCTCCCATCTCACTCGACGACGGCCATGTTGCCGACGTTCATGGTTTCCGTCGAGGAAGCTCTGGTCGCCGCCCCAGCTCGCCTATGTTGCCCACTGCTGCCGCAAGGAAAGACAGCCCCACCCGTCAGTGACCTGCCAACGACAGGCTCGCGAGCTGCACCGAGTTTGTTAAAAGCTCGTGCCGACTCGGACTTGTCAACTTTGGTCCGAGCTTTTTGCGGGTTCGCCCAAAGCCGGACCGACTTACTACTAGGAATAGATGTCAAGTTTTCACGCCGTTAATTTTTTCTGGAGAACTCAGGGTATTCCCATTTCTAAACTTAGTATTGTCACTTCTCTAACAATTACTCCCTCCGTCCGGAATGAAATGTCACAATGTTTGACAAAAGTGGATGTATCGATACATGTATGTTAAATCTAAGGAAATAATGACACATGGTTAAGATAAATTTTAGGTCGTTAACTTATCATGGGCTACTGGCCATCCATTTTCTCTTATTTCTACCCATAACGACCACTTTTGTACAGTAAGTCCACTTACCGCAGATCGGTTACCATATGAGTCTCTACTACTTAAAAGAAACAATTGGTTCCGTAGTCTGCCAAAACCAGCATCCCGTCGCGTTTTCGTTCAACCCCGTCCTACGTCCTCCTCTGGCTTCATTTTTTTTCTTTTTCGGGGGTTTTCTCCCATAAGTTTCGGCATCAGTTACCAACCGGCAGCAATTAATCAGCAATCTGCAATAACTAATGCTCTGTTTCATCGCCCAAAGCCCCGATTTTATTTCCTTCGCTATATTGCGCTGAAATTCGGATGGGCTGCAGAGCCCATTAGGCAATTTCCATTTAATCCCAAAGGCCCATGCTGCCATAGCAAATGGTGGGAGTTTAGTCCCATATTGCTAGTTGGGAGAGTTTTGCACCAGTTTATAAGGTGAGCTCTCTCCTCACTAGTGTGAGTTGGTATGAAGAGAGAGGAGTAGTGGAGGTGTTCCACACGCGCGCTCCTCCTCCTCCGCCGCCCGCCTCGCCTCGTCACGACGCGCCGCGGGTTGCGGGAATGAGCCGAGTCGATGCCTTTATTTTGGCAGTCGGAAACGGGGAGTCAACAGACACGGCAATAATATGAGACGTCATAATTATTGTTGTCTAATTATGTCACATTTATACTGGTAACAGCCGTATTGATCGCGTGTGATAACTGCGCGCAGTAAAACGCCGCCTTTATCACGTGGTAACGGCTGTAGTAAACGCCAATTAAAATGACCGTTCTCCTACTCGGCCGTGCCTATAAATTGGAGGCTCAGGCGGACGCTGTATACACAACTCACACACGCCGCCTCTTTGCGCCCACTGTCGTTCCACCTCCTGTTGCTGCCGCCGGTGATCCCTACACGGCCGACGGGAGAGCAGGCCTCCGAAACCCCGCCTCTCCAGATCCTGTACGGGAGAGGGACGATTAGGTTTTTGGGGAGCGTCTACTACGCGACTGCTCGCTGCTGCTGTACATCTACTTCGTCTACTACCGCATCGCCCTCTTCGTCAACATTACATCTACTTCGACTACTACCTCATCGTCAACATGGCCACCGAAGCCGAACGAGCTGCTGCTGCCGCCGCTGCTGCCACCGAGGCCGCTGCTGCCGCTGAGGCCTCCAACACTGCTGCTACCGCCGCCGCGGCCGCCGCCTCTGCTACGGCCACTGCCAATTGGCCAACTGCAGGGTATAGCACGTTTATCCCTGTCATTATTATTTCCATGTGTGCAACGCTAGTAGCTTGCGTAGATTTATCTACTATAAATCTAGTATGCACGAACATGGTTAAATATCAGTATGTTCATGTCATGTTCATGATTTATACTTGGATTAATTTAATCTGTAAATTGCCTAAATTCTTAACAATCCAAAAACCTAATATGTGTAGGCAATTTTCGATTCATGGTTTTGCTACTGCACTGAAACCGGACCCGTTTACGGGAACGTACTTTAAGCGTTGGCAGACCAAAATATTCTTATGGCTCACGGCTATGAACGTGTTCTGGGTCGTCGGTGTCACTCCCACGGAAACGATTACTCCTGAACAGGAGAAGGCGTTTAGGGATGCCACCGTCGTCTTTGTTGGATGCGTTCTAAGCGTGATCGGAGAGAAGTTTGTTGACGCATATTTACATGTGCGGGTTGCTAAGGACTTGCGGGAGGCGCTCGAATCCAAATTCGGCGCAACCGATGCTGGCAGCGAGATGTACAGTATAGAGCAGTTCCATGACTACAGAATGGTCGAAAACCGTTCTGTTTTGGAGCAGGCTCATGAGATACAGTGCATCGCTAAGGAGCTTGAAATTCTCAAGTGCGTGTTACCGGGCAAGTATGTCGCGGGATGCATAATCGTCAAGCTGCCTAATTCCTGGAGGAGCTTTGCCACTACTCTGAAACATCAGAGGCATGAATTCTCAGTAGAGGATGTCATCGGCCATCTGAGTGTTAAGCAAAATTCGAGGGCAAAGGACTCGCATGGAAAAGGGAATGAAGGGACTTATGCGGCCAATATGGTACAGAAGAACTACAACTCCCACAAGAACAAGGCGAGGACGGGTGTCCAGCAGAATACCGACTTTAAGAAGAAGGCTAAGAAGACCTTCAAGAAGGATAAGAAGAAAGATGACTGCTTCACTTGTGGTTCACTGGAACACTGGGTTGGGAAGTGCCCAAAGAAGTATGTGAAGCCAGGAAAGGATTCCAAGGCTGTCAACATGATCGTGAGCAACAATGAGAATGGGGCATCTGGGTATGGTAATTATTTTACTGTATTTTCAGTTTATCAGTCTACTGATTGGTGGATTGACACAGGTGCAAACATTCATGTGTGTGCCGACATCTCATTGTTTTCTTCTTATCGGATCACATGGAACGGGTCCATATCGATGGGGAACGGCGCAAGTGCTTCTCTACTTGGTGTTGGCACGGTCGATCTGAAGTTTACTTCGGGAAGGATCGTGCAGCTCAAGAACGTGCAGCATGTCCCCGCCATCAAGAAGAATCTCGTTAGTGGCTCCCTTCTATGTAGAGAAGGATTTAAGTTGGTTTTCGAGTCCACTGAAGTAGTTGTAACGAAATATGGACTGTTTGTTGGAAAAGGGTATGAGTGCGGAGGTCTGTTCCGCTTTTCCCTCGCTGATTTTTGTAATAAAGTCATGAACAATATTCATTCGAGTGTTAATGTCGAGACATCGTAGTAGTTTTCATAGACTGGGGTGCCATGAGACTATGGTAGAGACGTGGGGTAACGGGATAGCGTAGTAAACACAGAACACGGGATTTACCCAGGTTCGGTACGTCGCGACAGTACGGCGTACCTACTCCTGCACTTCTCACTATGAGGGACTAAAGCCCGTATAATAAGGTTACAATGTAAGGGAATAGATCTAGCTACTCGACGAGGATGAACTTCCCGGCGAGTTGCGCAAGGCTTAAGCTAGAACCTAGAACCTTGGACTAAAGGAACTTATTGAACTTATGAAATCTATCTCCCGTCCGGCTTTATATAATAGCCGGATTAGGGCTTACAGAACCAGAAACCTAGAAGACTACGTTTAACTTGTAACTTGGAAAGTAAGGAATCCGTCTTCTCCTCCAAGCCAGATCACGCGGGCCGTGATCCGGGTTCTTCTAGAATCCGGCTTCTACGCGTCGGACTACTGGGCCGCCCAATGGACCTAAGTCCATTACCTTGCAGGCCACCCTGGTAGTCCAGCTCTTTTGTCTACCATCTTCTATACCCCTATTCGGTATATATCCGACAGTAGCCCCCAGGAAGGATCAAAACTCTGAAACTCCGCCTTTCGTCAAATACATTTTGTCCGGGAAACTTGATTCAGCAGTCTTGATTCTTTCTTCTTTCCTTTCAAAGGAGATGGTAACATAAAACTCGGAACTATGAAAATCCGGCTTTTCTTCTCGCGATCCTTCGCGGAAAAGGAACACGTGACATCAGCGCTTTAATCATGCTGACGCAAGCGCCGCTTGGTTTCACGCGGGAAACCCTGCAACGTATCTCTGACAGATTCTCACGAGAAACGAGGAGATAGCCATCATTCCTCTGTCGTTCCGTTTCCCGGATTTTCCGGCGAGCGACACGCGTCGATCATCCAACGGTCAAAAGAGCCGTTGGTGCGTATCTAGAGGCTTTAGGCTATAAATAGCCGTCCTCGTCGTCTCCGAAAATCTTTCCTCACTCCCTCTGCCCACGCCATTGACGCAAACGCGAGCACGAGAGCTTGGTACGAATCCTTGCCCCGACGAGCCCTTTGCACGCCGGAGCGCTCCAACGCCACCGAGAAAGATGGCGTCTCCGCAATCATCGCCCGTTCGCGCCTCCGTCGACGAGCTTCTGAACGAGCTAGACCCCCAACTTGGGTCGCCCAAGCGCGCCGGCGGCGAGCCGGAAAGAACCACGGCATCCGCGGCGGGCGGGGAAAACGCTTTCGCCGCCGCGGACGTAGCGGGTCCAAGCACGACAACATCCCCGCCGTTCACACGGGAAACGGCGGAGGTCAAGACTCACTCTCGTGGCACTGAGCGCTTCTCCGCCGGATCTGACGAAGAAGCAGAATTTGTCGGAATTTGGAATCAGAGTGACACTTCACTCGTCCTCCTTCGTCGGATGTCAAGGGACGGTTTAATAGTTAAAGGCAAATGGCGGATCTCGAAGAATGAGCCAGAGCCCAAGCCAAAGGAAGGTGAACGCGTCCTCCTCACTTCTCATATCACGAGAGGTATGGGTTTCCCTCCTTCCGCCTTTTTCCTAGACGTCCTCAATTTCTATGGTGTCCAACCCCACAATATCTCTCCAAATTCCATCCTCCAATTAGCTAGTTTCCAAGCTCTTTTCGAAGGGTATCTTGGAATAACTCCCAATTTAGACTTCTGGCATTATTGTTTCGAGGTAAAACACAATATCACAAACGGTGTCTATCCCATCTGCGGTACCATATCTTTTATCCTTAGAAACTTTAGGGAAGAATGGTACCCCAGGATAAGAATGCCGAAACCTGACCAATCTTGGCTAGGTTCTTTCTTTTATCATCAAGACATTCCGTTCCCCAACAAAGAAACCGGACTTCCTCCCTTCGTTAATTCTGCTGCCATTCCTCATGAGAATTGGACACTTGAAATAACAGAGGATTTGCCTGAAAGCCTGATGAAAATAAAGCGTCGCATTGCCAAACTTTCTTCTTCTCAACCACCTTTGGTTTGGAAGGATATCGTGTTATGCTGGTTTGGGCGTCGCGTACAACCTTTATCCCTTCGTTCCCGACTTCTTTGTGAGTACACGGGACCGGAAGATAGCATGAGAGGCACTGATAGATCCTTTAGCAAGAAGGATTTTGTCGAACGCCTTCATCAGATAGTTGCCGCTAATAGCCAGGTTGAAGAGAGTCTAGCCATATATCATGCGGAAAATCTGGTTCCTAAGGTACTTCTCTTCCCTTGTTTCTGAGTTTCCTCAGATTATCTTCTCTCTTTATCTTTAACATACTGCTGATTCTTTCCTAGTTTGACGAACTTGGAGAAGATGATCTTGCTTCTGATGCTGAAATCAGCCAATTGTACGCCGAGTTTTACAACACCCAAAAGCGCAAGAGGCAAACTACCATTAAAGAAGAATTCCCTTCTGCAGCTGCAGGAAAAAAGGGGAAAACGAATATGCCGATGGGCGGAAATCTTCAATCACCCGTCAGAAACGAATCCATTCCTGCTCCAGATGATATCCGAGTGAAAGAAGAACTTTTCGACGAACTCGGATATATTCGTCCGGAAGCTAAGAAGTTTTTTGCTCCTGCGCCTCTGGTTCGCCCTTGGCCGCAAAATGGATTAGTTATCCGCAACAATATCGCATTCTCGCCCCGGCAGGTCATACACGATGGCCTTCACCACGTAGGAATTCTTTTCATGGAATATGCCCGAGAATTCAAGGAGACCTTAACTGATTTGCGAGAAATGAGCCAGGTAATACCTCTAGCCCCCAAGCATTAAGTTGAAAATCTAAATTCCTCTTAATGATTCTTTGTATGCTTGTTCAAACTTAAGCATCTGGCTTTCATTTCCATGTTTCAGCATTCCGCAGATGCCATAAACGTGGAAGTTTTGAAAAAACTTAGCCTCAAAAGCAAAGAAGTAAAAACACTTCAATCTGCTATTGAGTCAAAGAGCAACGAACTGGCGTCGACTCAAAAGCAATTATCCAAAGCCACCGGTATTTTTCTTCGTGTTTGTTGACTTTTACTGGAAAGTTTTTTCTAAACCTTACCGTAATGTCGGATTATTTTGTCCTTGCTTTCCAGCTGCTTTAACCAAAGCCAAGAAACTTACAGCGAACGCTGCTTATTTTTCTCAACTTCGTGAAGAAAACTCCAACCTTCAAAGAGAACTTTCAAAAGTTCGAGAAGAACTGGAAGCCAGTAATCTAGCCCTTGGGATTGCGCAATCCAAGGCTTCTTTGCAGGCAGCAGAGGATAAATCCATTATCAATGATTTAGAAAGTATGCTATTTCCTCGTATGAAAGAAAGCGATGAAATTGACGCGGTTCTTGGTAAGTTGACTTCTTTTACCAATACTTTCATGTCATATTCTTATATTATCTAATCTTTGCCTTTTGTCAAAAAGCAGGAAATTTTCCAGGGATTTCTCGGACGGAAAAGATCCGGGCCTTTGGGAAGATATGGAATTCAATCAGAAATGCAGGGATGCATTTACTTAATAAATTCCTGCCTACCAGCAGTATACAATTCTCAGAAGTTTATCGACTTCCGGATGGCATTATGGAAGTAGCAAATTCGAAGGAATCTTTCCTTCGCTCTGCCGCACGGGGTGGTGCGCGAATGGCACTTGGCCTCATGCGCTTACACTACCCTGATGCAAAATCCTGGCGAGTAGCATCCGGTATTCCTCAAGAATGTTCAGAAGCACAAATGAATGCAATCTTTAAAGAAGTTGAAGGCCATGCCACACAGATTGCTTCCATGGTAAATATCTCCATTACTTATCCGGAAGAAGAGGTGCCCGCAGCCTCCGAGAATGATGGCAGTGATGAAGACTCAGAAATTTAAAAGGGGGCGCACTTTAACCTGGATGATGGATGCGTATAGTAGCTTTTTTACAATGTAACTCATATTGTAATACTTCTATGTCATTTGTCAAAACAAGAACTCCGCCTTTTGCGATTTCAAACTTCTTGCAAAGTTTTTCCGGGTTTGGCTGCTCCTTTATCTTCTAAGTAATCTGGTATACATGCTTTAACTGTTCTTAGTGTTTGAAATGACTCAAATAGCACTATGAATCGTTATGCCGAGTAACTGGGGACGAACCAAGCAGTTTTGAAACTCGAAAACATGAATCATGCTAAAGGCATTTTTACTAACTAGTTCCAGTAACCCAGCATACGCACGATCAGATAAGACTTAGAGAAAATAAGGAACTGTTCTGAAACTTGGGCACGCAGGCACAATCCGAGTTTCCTTTAACCTTTAACAGGTCGAATCATTCAGCTTTTAAACACCGAGCACGCAGGCACAATTCGGGTCAACATTGAGTATTTGTAAGATCATTGGGAAATAGAAAAAGCGGAAATATTTTGTACTTATAATGAATATGAATTCCGATAACTTTATTTCATGATCTCAAAGATGTTTACATAGAAATTGAACTAAGTGTAGAAGGGACGTAATTGCTGGATACTCCAAGGCCTTTTTGTCTCTCCTAGTTCAGCATCTATTTTTCTCTTTCTTTTGCGATTCGGCTTTTTGGGATCATCCTCCGTATCTCGAATGTCGACAAGATAATATGATCCATTCTTCATGGCTTTACTGATGACAAATGGTCCTTCCCATATTGGGGCCAATTTGTGCTTTCTTTGCTGCACCAATCTCAGCACCAAGTCGCCTTCTTTAAAAGAGCGATGCCTGATTTTCCGACTATGATAACGTCGTAAACCTTGCTGGTAGATGGCGGATCTTTGAAGCACAAGTTCTCTTTCCTCTTCTAGGAGATCGACAGCATCCTGTCGTGCTTCTTCGGCATCTGAGTCATCAAAATTTTGCACTCTTGGACTATCATGGATCATGTCCGTTGGGAGCATGGCCTCGGCACCATAAACTAGGAAGAACGGGGTTTGCTCGGTTGACCTGTTTGGCGTCGTTCGAATACTCCATAACACGGAAGGTAGTTCTTCTACCCATGCTCCGGCTGCTCTATGAAGAGGAGTTTCGAGTCTTGGGCGTATTCCTTGCAGGATTGAGCTGTTCATTCTTTCAACCTGTCCATTAGATTGCGGGTGCGCCACAGATGCAAGATCCAAGCGAATTCCCGTTTGTTGGCAGTATTTTGCCAACTCCCCAATGGAGAAATTTGTCCCGTTATCAGTTATTATGCTGTGTGGGACGCCATACCTCATTACTAAATCAATAATGAAATTTCTGGCAGTTACGCCATCCAGCTTTTTGATGGGTTTAGCCTCCACCCATTTTGTGTACTTATCTACTGCTACAAGTAGATGTGTAAGTCCACCTCTTGCAGTTTTGAACGGTCCCATCATGTCTAGCCCCCAGACCGCGAACGGCCAAGTGATAGGGATAGTTTTTAATGCTTGGGCCGGCAAATTGGTCTGCTTAGCATAGTATTGACATCCTTCGCATGTATTTACTATGCGTTCGGCGTCTGTCTTGGCTGTTAGCCAGAAAAACCCTGCGCGGAATGCTTTTTTGACTATGCTTTTTGATTGAGCATGATGTCCGCAATCGCCGGCATGGATTTCTTGCAATATTTCTCTTCCTTCCTCTGGTGAAATACACCGCAGAAAAACTCCAGAAGCACTGCGTTTGTATAAGTGGTCGTTGATTACTACATATCCTTTGCATCGACGTTGTATTTGCCTTTGCAGGACTTCATCTGCTCCTTCCGGGTACTTCTGATTGACTAAGAAGTTTAGGTACGGGATTGTCCAATCCGGTTTAACGAACATGACTTCAATTGTTTCAGATGCTAAAGGGTAATCGACGTCTCCACCTTTGATGGATGGTTCGTGCAAATGCTGGACGAATACCCCTGGTGGTAAAGTTGTTACTCTCTCTGATCCCATGCGGGCTAACGCATCCGCGTTCCAGTTTTCCTCCCTTTTTATGTGAAGGACTTCGAACCCGAAGAAACAGATGGCAAACTCATCCACCGTTCGGCCATTATGGGGCTTTTCGCGTCCCAGGTTTGGTTGAGCTGATGCTGTACCAAATCCGAGTCTCCGTAACACAAGATGCGCTTTACCCCTATTTCTTTTGCAATATGCAAGCCATGAAGCAAAGCTTCGTATTCTGCCACATTATTACTGGCGTTGAAGTGTATTTGCAATACGTACTCCATTGTGTCTCCCTTGGGAGATTTTAGGACTACGCCGGCTCCAGCTCCTTCTTTCATCTTAGATCCGTCAAAGTGCATGATCCAGTACTCGGACTCTGGCATCGGTGTATTTTCCATTGCTTCTGTCCAGTCGGCGACGAAATCTGCCAAAACCTGGGATTTTATTGCCGTTCTTGGCTGATACTTAATGTCGAAGGCTGCCAGCTCGATGCCCCATTTAGCTACTCGGCCGGTTGCCTCCGCATTGTTTATAATATCTCCTAGTGGTGCTTTACATACCACTGTTATGGAATGTCCTTGGAAGTAATGGCGCAGCTTTCTGGATGCGAAAAATACGCCATATGCCAGTTTCTGATAGTGCGGGTATCTTTGTTTGGATTCAGAAAAAACTTCGCTTATGTAGTATACCGGATGTTGATCTGGTATGCTTTGCTCTTCTTTTGCCCGTTCCACAACGATTACCGCACTGATAACCCGACTAGTAGCCGTGAGGTATAACAACATGGGTTCTTCATCTTTGGGAGATGCCAAGATGGGGGCGTTCATCAAGGTTTCTTTTAACTGGGTTAACGCTGCGTCGGCCTCTTCTGTCCACTCAAACTTGTCGGATTTCTTTAACAGTTTGTATAGTGGCAAGGCTTTATCCCCCAGCCGACTAATGAATCTGCTGACGGCTGCAGCGGAACCCGTCAATCTTTGGACATCTTTTACACATGTAGGCTTTGAGATATTCAAGATTGCCTTGATCTTTTCCGGGTTCACTTCTATTCCTCTGTGAGAAACGATGAAACCTAGAAGTTTTCCTGAGGGAACCCCGAATACGCACTTAGATGGATTCAACTTCATCTTGTAAGTGCGCAAGTTTTCGAAAGTTTCTCGCAAATCCTCAAGGAGTGTATCTTTTTCCTTGGTTACGACAGCAATATCGTCCACGTAAACATGGACGTTTTTTCCAATCTGACTATGCAAACAACGTTGCATGCAACGCTGGTATGTTGCACCTGCGTTCTTCAGGCCAAAAGGCATGGTTACGTAGTAATACGTCCCGTACGGGGTTATAAAAGAAGTCTTGATTTGATCTTCCTTTTTCATGCGTATTTGGTGGTACCCGGAGTATGCATCCAAAAAGCATAAAAGCTCAGAGCCTGCAGTGGCATCTATTATTTGATCGATTCGCGGCAGCGCAAACCTATCTTTCGGACATAACTTGTTCAATCCTGTGTAATCTATACACATTCTGAGGGCAGTTGTGTCTTTCTTCGGTACTAATACCGGATTTGCGGACCAGTCAGTATGAATTACCTCCTTGATGAAATCCGCTGCTAAAAGCCGGATAATTTCCTTGCCAATAGCCTTCCGTCTTCTTCCGTCAAATCGACGGAGACCTTGTTTGACGGGTTTTGATCCGGGAATAACCTTGAGTTGGTGCTCAGCAAGTTCCCTGGGTACGCCTGGCATGTCAGCTGGACACCAAGCAAAAATGTCCCAGTTCTCACGGAGGAACTTGATGAGCTCGCCTTCCTATTTGTCGGTCATCCCAGTCCCTACAACGACGAATTTTGTCGGATCTTTGGGGTCTAGGATTACCTGTCTTGTATTCTCGGATGCCTTGAAGCTATCTGTTGGCTTCCGAGTTTCTTTTCCTGCCGGCATTTCTTTCGGCGATACCTCCTTGGCTAACTCCTTTAATTCTTCCTGAGCTATAACTCTTTGAGCGCAAAGGGCGTTTTGCTTCTCCAACTCGTTTGCCAGCTTGAAATCACCGGCAATGGTGATTACTCCTCCTTTGGGTCCTGGCATCTTCAGCTTGTTGTAGATATAGCAAGATCTTGCCATAAACTTGGCGAAAGCCGGACGTCCGAGTATTGCGTGATACACGCTCTCGAACGGCACAACTTCGAAGGATACTTTTTCCTGCCGGAAGTGATCTTTATCTCCGAAGGTGACATCTAGGGAAATTTCTCCTAGGGACCGTGCTTGCCTGCCAGGAACAATGCCATGGAAGCGTATATTGCTGTAATTGAGCTGGGACTCGGATATCTTCAAGTGCTTCAGTGTATCCAGGTACATTATATTGATGCTGGATCCTCCGTCCATCAGCACTCTTCTTAGCCTAGTGTTTTGAACAATAGGGCTTACAATAAGAGCTTGTGTGCCGGGTTCAGGGATATTTCCGGGATGATCAGACTGATCCCAAATTATCGGTGTGTTGGAATACTTCAAGAATTTTGGGGTTGCAGGAACAACCGCGTTTATTTCTCGAAGTGTCCTTTTGGCCACCTTTGCTGACGGGGTTGCTAGGAAAGTTAGCATTGCTTCTCCGTCAACTCTCGGAAATTTGGGTTCGCCTTTTCGCTGTTGTTCCTGGATTTTATCATCAGTGTCCGATTCACTGTCTTCTTTTTCAGCTTCTGGCTTTTGTTTGGCAGGTTTCCTCTTGGAGCCCTTCCCTTTATTTCCGGATCCTGCATTGCCTTTCATATGCTTGTTTAGCCGGCATTGCGCGTTCGTGTGGGTTGGCTTCCCAAATTGAGAGTGGTGGACGCAGGGTTCCGACTTAATTCTCTCCCATTCCTCAGGAGTGTAATTGATGGGATCCGGACTGCGGCCTTTCCACTTGTTCCCTTTTTCTCCTCCAAAGGCTAAGTTAACCTCCTTGGGCTTTGTTGTTGACTCCGGGGTTCCTTTTTTATCAGAACGAGGTGTTTTCTTGGCCAGTATCAGTGACTCAATATTGCCTCCTCTTGCTCTGATATCGTCTTCGGCTGCAGCATGCTCATTAGCGGTTGTAAGCATAGATCCGAGATCTTTGTGCTTTTTGGAGCCAACCATGAACGGTACAAGTCCGGGTTTTAGGCCATTGACGAAAGCATGCATTGCTTGTACGTCAGTTACCCCAGAGCAACTATTCTTCATTGCAGTCCATCTGGAGATGAAATCCACGTATGGTTCGTCTTCAAATTGGGTGCAACGGTTTAGCTGATTGATGCTATTTGGGCGTTTGTACGTTCCTCGAAAATGCTGAGTAAATACTCTCGCCATATCATCCCAACTGTCGACAGTTCTTGATGGTAAACCATTAATCCAATCTCTGGCTCCGTCTAGCAACATTAGGGGAAGAAACTTGACAGCTTCCAGGTCTGTCCCGTTGTTGATCTGGACGGCTGTGTAATAATCTGAAAGCCAGGTATCCGGGTTTGTACTGCCGGTATATTTTTGGTAGGTTGGACCAACTTTGGCAAAGCCAGAATGCAGGGTTATCCTTCGGATCCTGTCTGTAAAACACTTAGGACCAAAGTATAGATCATCCTTTTCTGCTCTATCAATATGTGCAGAATATCTCCCGGCTGAATGGACAGAAGGGGATCTACTCCTTTCTTTCCCATTGTTACGCGGACGCGTTTTTCCGAGGTTATCTCTATCTCTTCCGTTGTCACGCCCTCTGGGATTAGGTGGAGTCCTGCTCCTGTATCTTTCCTTATCTTTGGGCGGTGTCCGAGATCTTTCACGCCTGTGAGGTGTATCGTATCTTCCAGCTTTTTCAGCTGGGTTTCTCGGAGGTGGCATTATTTTGCCGTCATTCCGGTGTTTGTCTTCCCGATCGTGTGGTTTATATCCATCTTTCGGGAGATGAGGTCCGATTCTAGACGCTGCGTCCCGGTTGTCGGGGTTTTTCTTGTCTTTTCTCGGATCCTCTTTTTTATCCGAATCTCCGGGTTCTTCCGGCCCAGGTGCTCCAGCAGCGCAAGTAACAGTTTTGCAGAGGGCGGAATTATCATGCAGCCTCCCAGATCGCTCTTGTCCTCGCTGTTGCTGCTGTAATGCTTTTCCTAGGAAGGCATACACCCCTTGGAGTTTTTCCCCGTTGGAGTACAGATCATTGTTCAAGATGGCGAACGCTGCTTCCGCATTTTCAGCTGCGGTTTTGTATATTGGTTCGCCCTTAGCATCTTTGCCGTTTAACTGCTTTTGCCAAGATGGGTTATAGAACCTTTCTTTCGGCGGCAGTTCTTCCGGTTTTGTAATTCCGGGTAACCTTGTAGGTTTTAAGACAGATCTGTGCTTTCTCTCGTACTCCTCAATTTCTTCCTTCATAATTTTGATGTCATTATGGGTTTGTTGGAGGTGTTGCCGAGATCTAAGCAGTTGTTGCTGTTGCCGTTGGAAAGCTTGTCTCCTGGCTTCCAGCATCTCAGGGGGTTCATTGGGTCCCACTGGAGTTTGTAATAGTTCCTGCTCTTCCAGTTCTGTCATTGGCGGAGCAGTGATTTCCTTAGATTTCTTTTCCGTAGGCTTTGTGCCACTAACATCTCCAACTTCCAGGTTTTCATCAGCGAGATCAGCTGACTTTTTCTTCCGGAGTTTGTACTGGAGTTTTTTAGAAGCACGGTGCTTTTTCTTGGAAGAGGGAGGTTTTTTGACAGGTTCATCCTCTGTCATCTCCTTGACACTAGGAAATATCGGAGAAGTTTCTCCGTCTTCCCTCTCCTCTGCTGGCGGAGGGGTTTTAGGGCTTTCCTGGCTATCGGCACCCGTTGTATCGGCTGGTTTTGCCATTAGCACTTCATGGAATCCCTCTTGAAAAGATTTAACTTTTCGTACGAAGGCATCGTCATCTTCGTCTTCGGAAAAGTTATCCGATCCGGTTTCCGACTCCAGTCTCGCCTCAATGGCGGCAAGCACGGACTCTGTTTCCGAGTTCATCGTCTGGTTGACAGATGTCGGATCTTCCGTCTCTGTGACGGGTATTGGTTCTTCCGTCTCTGGGACGGGTGTATTGTTGTCTGCCTCTTGCACGGGATTTCCGTCATCCGTGTTTTCGGCGATCTCGGATTGCACCATGCCGATAAAGTGGGTATCACTGTTTTGTCGGCGATCTGAGCAAAATCCGGCATCATAGTCGTCTTCGACTGGGTATAGGGCGGGTGGGAGATAATTGCTTTCACCGCAAAACCCCATTGCTTCCGCGGTTAATCCGATAAAGATATTTGCAGATCCAATCGGTAAAACGCAGGCACTTACCAGATGGTTTTGCGCCGGGATGTAGGATCCGTTGTCGAGGAAGCGCCCGACGTCGTTGTCGAATTCCAAGCTTCCGACAGTGATCGATCTTCCGATTCCGCCTAAAATCCCAGATCGGAACTTTACGCCTGACGTCGTTTGCCCCACGGTGGGCGCCAACTGTCGAGACATCGTAGTAGTTTTCATAGACTGGGGTGCCATGAGACTACGGTAGAGACGTGGGGTAACGGGATAGCGTAGTAAACACAGAACACGGGATTTACCCAGGTTCGGTACGTCGCGACAGTACGGCGTACCTACTCCTGCACTTCTCACTATGAGGGACTAAAGCCCGTATAATAAGGTTACAATGTAAGGGAATAGATCTAGCTACTCGACGAGGATGAACTTCCCGGCGAGTTGCGCAAGGCTTAAGCTAGAACCTAGAACCTTGGACTAAAGGAACTTATTGAACTTATGAAATCTATCTCCCGTCCGGCTTTATATAATAGCCGGATTAGGGCTTACAGAACCAGAAACCTAGAAGACTACGTTTAACTTGTAACTTGGAAAGTAAGGAATCCGTCTTCTCCTCCAAGCCAGATCACGCGGGCCGTGATCCGGGTTCTTCTAGAATCCGGCTTCTACGCGTCGGACTACTGGGCCGCCCAATGGACCTAAGTCCATTACCTTGCAGGCCACCCTGGTAGTCCAGCTCTTTTGTCTACCATCTTCTATACCCCTATTCGGTATATATCCGACAGTTAATGAAACAGAAGTTTGGCATTCACGTCTTTGTCACGTTGGTTTCAGTTGCATGACGCGGTTAGAAAAACTAAATTTAATT
The DNA here is from genome assembly GCA_028641055.1 of Alopecurus myosuroides. NCBI lineage: Eukaryota > Viridiplantae > Streptophyta > Magnoliopsida > Poales > Poaceae > Alopecurus > Alopecurus myosuroides. The sequence goes on from CM054058.1 coordinate 3,062,934, forward strand.
CCAAGTTTCACTTTAGCCAAAGGTTCTAAGTGCCATTCGTGTGTACAAGCAAAGCAACCTCGCAAGCCCCACAAGGCTGCGGAGGAGAGACACTTGGCGCCATTAGAACTCATACATTCTGATCTCTGTGAGATGAATGGTGTGTTGACTAAAGGTGGAAAGAGATATTCATGACGTTAATAGATGATTCCACTAGGTTTTGCTATGTATATATGTTAAACACTAAAGATGAGGCTCTACACTACTTTAAAATCTATAAGGCAGAAGTTGAGAATCAACTTGAAAAGAAAATTAAACGAATCCGGTCAGATCGTGGTGGAGAGTATTTCTCTAATGAGTTTGACTCTTTCTGTGCGGAACATGGCATTATTCACGAGAGGACGCCTCCCTATTCACCTCAGTCAAATGGGGTTGCCGAAAGGAAAAACCGTACTCTAACAGATTTGGTTAACGCCATGTTAGATATATCGGGTTTATCCAAGGCATGGTGGGAGGAGGCTATATTGACATCATGTCATGTCCTGAATAAAGTTCCGACGAAAGACAATGAGGTCACTCCCTATGAGCAATGGGAGAAGAGAAAAACAACACTCGTACTTACGTACTTGGGGCTGTTTGGCAATATTCAATGTGCCAATCCCCAAAAAGCGTAAACTTGGACCAAAGACCGTGGATTGCGTTAATTTGGGATACGCTAAGAATAGCGTTGGCTATAGATTTCTAGTAGTGAAATATCAGGTACCTGACGTGAAGGTCGGTACGATTTTGGAGTCTAAAGATGCTACATTCTTTGAGGATATTTTTCCTATGAGAGATATGCAAAGCACTTCTAGACAGGAATCAGAGGAGACTCCTGAATCTGCCATTCCTATGGAATATTATGAACAAACACATGATGAGAATCCTGAGAAGGATGACGAGAAAACCCTTGGTAGGGGAAAGAGACAGAGGACTGCAAAGTCCTTTGGTGATGATTTCCTTATGTACCTTGTGGATGATACTCCCACTTCTATTTCAGAAACTTATGCATCTCCAGATGCTGACTACTGGAGAGAAACGGTCCGTAGCGAGATGGATTCCATCATGGCTAATGGAACGTGGGAGATCACTGAACGTCCTTATGGCTGTAAACCATTAGGATGTAAGTGGGTGTTCAAAAAGAAGCTTAGGCCTGATGGTACGATTGAAAAGTACAAGGCTAGACTTGTGGCCGAGGGTTATTCCCAGAAACAAGATGAAGATTTCTTTGACACTTATTCACCTGTGGCCAGACTGACCACCATTCGAGTATTACTCTCGTTAGCGGCCTCGCATGGTCTTCTCGTCCATCAGATGGATATTAAGACGGCTTTCCTAAATGGAGAGTTAGACGAGGAAATCTATATGCAACAGCCAGATGGCTTTGTGTTAGATGGTCAAGAAGGAAATGTGTGTAAGTTACTGAAATCTTTATATGGGCTGAAACAAGCACCTAAGCAATGGCATGAGAAGTTCAATACAACTTTAACATCTGTTGGCTTTGTTGTTAATGAAGCTGAAAAATGTGTATACTATCGCCATGGTGGGGGCGAAGGAGTTATTTTGTGTTTGTATGTTGATAACATACTGATATTTGGGACCAACCTCAAAGTAATCAATGAGGTTAAGTCATTTCTATCCCAGAACTTTGAGATGAAAGATCTGGGTGTGGCTGATGTTATCTTGAACATCAAGCTGTTGAGAAACAATGAGGGTGGGATTACACTTCTGCAATCCCATTATGTTGAGAAGGTTTTGAGTCGTTTTGGATATTCGGACTGCAAAACTTCTCCAACGCCATATGATCCTAGTGTGCGGATTCGAAAGTTCGAAGGCACAGCTAAGGATCAGCTGAGGTACTCTCAAGTAATTGGTTCACTCATGTACCTAGCGAGCGCTACGAGGCCTGACATCATGTTTGCTGTGTGCAAACTAAGCCGGTTTGTTTCCAATCTGGGTGATGTGCATTGGCACGCTGTAGAAAGAATTATGCGCTATCTGAAAGGTACCATGAACTATGGACTTCACTACAGTGGATATCCTTCGATACTTGAAGGTTATTGTGATGCGAATTGGATCTCTGATGCTGATGAGATGAAAGCCACAACGGGGTATGTGTTTACCCTTGGAGGTGGTGTTGTTTCCTGGAAGTCTTGCAAGAAAACGATATTCACGAGATCGACAATGGAAGCAGAATTAATAGCATTAGACACGTCTAGTGTCGAAGCAGGATGGCTTCGAGATCTTTTGATGGACTTGCATGTGGTTGAAAAGCCAGTACCGGCTATCCTTATGAACTGTGACAATCAAACAGTAATTGTCAAGGTGAAGAGTTCAAAGGACAATGCACAGTCCACAAAGCACATAAAAATGAGATTAAAAGCTGTCAGACATTTAAGAAACTCCAGAGTGATAGCGGTGGATTATATCCAGTCGGCTAAGAATCTGGCAGATCCCTTTACTAAAGGGCTATCACGTGTTGTGATAGAAAGTGCATCGAGGGAGATGGGTATGAGACCCACATGAGTTGCCATGGCAGTAACCCAACCTATGTGATCGGAGATCCCGTGAAGTGGGACCTGGGAAAACAAGTTAGTGGTTAACTGAGGAGAGTAATTTTTACTAACCCACTCCACTGGAGATGCAGTACTCTCAAAACTGTATGGCAGGTTGACTTTTGTCTTAATGTGTTCCAAGGCTTGTATAAGCAAGATGCTATCCTATAGAGCGATCTTTGGAGGAACACACCTATATGATCCCGACTGCTGGTCACAGTCTATGAGATTGGGTGATCTCTAATAAGTTCATGAATAGGCCAGGAGTATGACTAATATGCTCCACCCGAGGGGTCAGCCTTCGGCAGCCTAGTACTGGCAAGACATTTAGTGAAACTATTTTACGCCAAACTGACAATTCAAGGCATAGTCCATTTTTCAGTTGTGATGTAGTGTAGCTACTTGTTCTAGGTGGATGTTCAACCTTAATAGGTCTCCACTAAAAATGCCGGTATATAAAAACAGTGAATGGAACAGAGGACAACACTATGGGTCTTCGGGATCTGGTGGGCGATTGCTGAAATTCGGATGGGCTGCAGAGCCCATTAGGCAATTTCCATTTAATCCCAAAGGGTCATGCTGCCATAGCAAATGGTGGGAGTTTAGTCCCATATTGCTAGTTGGGAGAGTTTTGCACCAGTTTATAAGGTGAGCTCTCTCCCCACTAGTGTGAGTTGGTATGAAGAGAGAGGAGTAGTGGAGGTGTTCCACACGCGCGCTCCTCCTCCTCCGCCGCCCGCCTCGCCACGCCTCGCCTCGCCTCGTCACGACACGCCGCGGGTTGCGGGAATGAGCCGAGTCGATGCCTTTATTTTGGCAGTCGGAAATGGGGAGTCAACAGACACGGCAATAATATGAGACGTCATAATTATTGTTGTCTAATTGCGTCACATTTATACTGGTAACAGCCGTATTGATCGCGTGTGATAACTGCGCGCAGTAAAACGCCGCCTTTATCACGTGGTAACGGCTGTAGTAAACGCCAATTAAATTGACCGTTCTCCTACTCGGCCGTGCCTATAAATTGGAGGCTCAGGCGGACGCAGTATACACAACTCACACACGCCGCCTCTTTGCGCCCACTGTCGTTCCACCTCCTGTTGCTGCCGCCGGTGATCCCTACACGGCCGACGGGAGAGCAGGCCTCCGAAACCCCGCCTCTCCAGATCCTGTACAGGAGAGGGGCGATTAGGTTTTTGGGGAGCGTCTACTACGCGACTGCTCGCTGCTGCTGTACATCTACTTCGTCTACTACCGCGTCGCCCTCGTCGTCAACAGTACATCTACTTCGACTACTACCTCATCGTCAACATGGCCACCGAAGCCGAACGAGCTGCTGCTGCCGCCGCTGCTGCCACCGAGGCCGCTGCTGCCGCTGAGGCCGCCAACACTGCTGCTGCCGCCGCCGCGGCCGCCGCCTCTGCTACGGCCACTGCCAATTGGCCAACTGCAGGGTATAGCACGTTTATCCCTGTCATTATTATTTCCATGTGTGCAACACTAGTAGCTTGCGTAGATTTATCTACTAAAAATCTAGTATGCACGAACATGGTTAAATATCAGTATGTTTACGTCATGTTCATGATTTATACTTGTATTAATTTAATCTGTAAATTGCCAAAATTCTTAACATATTGCACGAAGGCTGAGCCACAAATTGCTAGGGTTGTGCCTCAGGGCATGGCCGCCGGCGAGGAGGTCATGTTGACTGCTCGACATGCGATGGAGATACAGCTAGCGGCGGTGGCAGAGGCGTCCGAGGAGTTCGTGCATGCGATGGAAGGCGATGGTGTGGAGCTCCGTCACCAACTTTCAGATCCTCTGCACAACACTAATGTTCCAGATCCTCCGCTTACGGCCGCCATGGCCGACCACTGCGACTCAACACGCAGCCGCACTTCCCCTAATCGGCATACTCATCGTCTGTATGGGCGCCACTGACGGGTCTCATTGTTAGCGCCACAACCCGCCGTCCTCGACCTCCGCCGCCACCGGCTGTGCCCTCGCATCCTCCTATGTAGGGCTGGAATTAAAACTCGGAACTCGCGAGTTAAACGAGTAGCTCGCAACTCGACTCGGCTCGGCTTGAACTCGTTGTCCAACGAGCCGAGTCGAGTTTTCGTTTTCAACGGTAAACGAGTTCAAGCTAAACGAGCCGAGTTCGTTGAGTACTCGTTTAGCTCGTTTAACTCGGTCAAAATAGTTTTTAATGATATTCTTGTTTATTTAAATAACTTTTTACTGATTATTATAGTTTATTTGCTACAAATTGTTTGATGGTGACATATTTTCACTGATTATTGTGATGATTTTATCATACATGACCCAAATAATCAAAAATAATTATATATACATTATATAATGTTGACTTTTTATAGTTTTATAAAATTAGATAAGTTAAACGAGTAGCTCGCGAGCTACTCGCGAGTTCACCGAGCCAAGCCGAGTTTTGATTTCGAACTCGTTTGTTGAACGAGTCGAGCCGAGCTCGACTCGTCAGTTGACCGAGCTTGAGCGAGTCGAGCCGAGCCGACTCGGCTCGGCTCGAATTCCAGCCCTACTCCTATGAGATGCAAGAAGATGCTAGGCAATTCAATATGCTCCATGCCAGGGACATGTTAGGTAGTGGAGTGATATTATCGATCTTCAAGCTGGAATGCCATCACGCCACAGGTGACCCAGTCGGACAAAAGCATGGTGGAGATAAACGCTGATCTCCCGATGTTGTCAACTCGCTACCGTTTTCCAGTATATATATATGTTGTTAATCTGTAATTATTAATCTCCCGATGTAGATCTCATTCCATCTTAGCAGTTCACTGCTATACATGGTAGAGCCTGAATAAACATTTTCTATACTGTTTCATCTTGCTTGGCAGGAGTGGATAGAGTCTGAAGAATCGTCTTCAGTGGGTGAAGATGACATGGATATAGAAGACAACCAAGACGAAAATAAGGAGGAACGCATGCGTGGACCATGACCCACAGGTAAAATATTATGTTGTTAATCCACTGTTAGAGACTTAGCATGTGCTCTTAATATACTGTTGTTGGTTTCGTCTTGGTAGTTCATCAGTAATGCTGGACTCTGAAAATATATCCCTTCATTTTTTTCTCGATTTGCTTCCCAGGAACAACCGGATGAACCTCTACTGTCTTGTTCAGGTGGGCTTTTCCGATCAGGTGACGACACGGGGAGGAGGAGGACGTAAACAACTACCAAGACAAGAGTGAGGAGCAACTTGAGAGGAGGAATGAGGACTATAAAACTAAGGAGGCGCCAGAACTGTGACGTCGTCACTCCGCACTCCCTTTATTTCTATCTGATTTGGTTGTATCCATGCATCATGCCGACGCTGAACACGAACTTGTTCAGTTCCGTTTCTCTTCAGTTCGTACTATCTGTGGTTTGGCCTGTTTATAAGCTGCTGCTGGGGATCTGCAGGAAGCAACACTATATATCAAAATCTTGATCTATTCTCTTTGCCGTGCCTTTCCATTTGCTTCAATCAATATTTACTAATATCACAACACTATTCAGTAGGTTTGGAAGTACCGAGTTAGAACCTTAGTGTCTGATATGAGTTCAATCACGTAAGGTTCTCTGTGGTACTCATTTGTTTTGTGTAGTGAAAAACATTAGAACTTACATTCTGTTGCCCTCTGGTACCATATTGTTATTGCGTTTTCTGCTCAAATTTACTTATATCATGAAAACCACAGTTTAAAATTTCGTTGATGCGTTCATATTCAGGTGTTCCATATTAGAAATTTAGCTCGTGGCCATGCTGTTTCACCTCCATGACTACTTTAGGCAGTACCCAAATAACTTTAGGCAGTACCCAAATAACTTTGCAGACGGGATGGAGTTCTTACGTCGGTTTGATAGGATTCTGTTTCTTTCAGTAGTAGATTGCTTGGACTCCCTTCGAAATGCGGAATGCAACTTACAATTTTGTACTTGCAAATACCTGGTCAATTGAAACAAGTTCTAATCCAGTATAACTTGCACAAAAAAGCACGGGCACAACTTTTATGGCAGTCGACACCAACTCATCAGTTCAGCAAGCAATGTATCCTCAAATTGTTGCTTCTGTTATGCATATATCAGCCACTATTGTAACTTTCACAGTTACAAGAATTACAAAATTTTCATTTTATGTTATGTACTGTGTAGTATTACCTGATAGTTTGACATTGCAACACGTGGTGGCTACTCTCGATTCCAGGGAATCCGGTTGCTGTATTTCTATTATAAATATGTCCGGTGATATTTTCTTTTGAACGGTCTCACTAATTCTCCATGGAATAATTGAGCGTGTTGCTTCATTTGATCGTACAGTGCGGACTGCTGATTGCAATTTGGATCACATACAAGCTGCTTTTGGTGAGTTGGCTGAAATTGCATTTCAATTTACGAAATATGATGGAGCAAATGCTGTCCTGGAGGTGGATTCAAACCATTCGGAAGCTTACAGGAAGCGGGCATTGGTGCTTCATCACAGATGCAGGTAATTATGTCCATCGGAATTTTTATACTGTATTCTTATTTCTTTTCGGGTACTTACCCTACACAAATATCTTACGACTCTGTTCCTTTGCACTCCTAGAAGTATTGATGTCTATTTAAAATTTATACTGTTCCATATTCCTCACATGACTGATACAAGGAAGCTGAGAGTGATTATAAAAATTAACTGCTTCAGTGGAGAACACGCTATCTTGACTGCTCCAGGCTCAAAATGCATTAGAATATTCTTATATCCAGTCTGATGCCTGAGACCTTTTAGAAATCCTGAAGTAAACTGTGCTCGTCTTTGCATCACAGATGCAGATTAAGTGGCTATATAATGTAGGAATCTGAGGATGAAGTCTGGTGTTGTTATGCTTGAGGGCAGTGAAATATGATGACAAGCATCTTTCTTCCCATAAGTTTCTGCTTTGTGCTTAGTTGCATTTTCGTAGATATGAGATTTAAATCACCGGAGTTTCACGATATAAATACTTTATGTGTGAATACAAACATTGCAAAGCCTCGTCTTCAGACCTCTGCTTGATAATTTCTTGAAAACATAGTTGGTTAGTGTGTTCTCTATATCAATCGTCTCGTTCTATTTTCACAAATCCTAAATCTTTTGCATTTTACCGGTAATTACGTAGATCTTCAATTTTGATTTCCCACTTGGCATAAATGATTTGACATGAGTTAGCCTACATGTGTTAGCACTTTCTTAATTTGTTAGCTCAGCTAAATATTAATGCCTACTGATACAATGTTGAACCTGATGTTTCTGAACAGATAAGAATATAGTATTTGTCCAGTTCTTGGGTGCCAATTATTTGGTGTCATTCATTGTTCTGAGTTTAAATGTGAGGGAGGGGTCTGAGCCTATAAAAGAATTCAAGTTCAATAGTTTTGTGCAACTTGCTTGTGTATTTGTAGTATCCAGGACATAGTATATTTTAAGGAAGAATGGTACAAAATTAATTTGCACTTCCTCTATCCAAAATTATAGAGGTTTTGGTAGGCTAAAATAGCCTACCAAAACATCTTATACTTGGGGGCGAAGGTAGTATTTCATAGTAAAACCTTACCATGTAGTAGTACCTTACTCTACTTCGTGTCACTCCATTAATGAAAATTTCCATGGTTTAACAAAAATGAACCCGTAGCAACGCACGGGCATTGTCCTAGTAAATTAAAAAAAGAGCTTGAATAGTGATAGTATCATGGCCGATTTTTATTAATCTAAATTATATATATATGAAAAATGACCTCACCTATAAATTGTTGAAATTCGGATGGACCTACAGGCCCATTAGCCAATTTCCACTTAATCTCAAAGGCCCATGCTGCCATAGCAAATGGTGGGAGTTTAGTCCCACATTGCTAGTTGGGAGAGTTTTGCACCAGTTTATAAGGTGAGCTCTCTCCCCACTAGTGTGAGTTGGTATGAAGAGAGAGGAGTAGTGGAGGTGTTCCACACGCGCGCTCCTCCTCCTCCGCCGCCCGCCTCGTCACGACACGACGCGGGTTGCGGGAATGAGCCGAGCCGATGCCTTTATTTTGGCAGTTGGAAACGTAGAGTCAACAGACACGCCAATAATATGAGACGTCAGATTGATTACTGTCAATTGCGTCACATTTATATTGGTAACAGCCGCGCGCAGTAAAACGCCGCATTGATCACGTGGTAACCGCGCGCAGTAAAACGCCGCATTGATTACGTGGTAACGGCTATAGTAAACGCCAAATGAATTCGTGAGCTGACCGTTCTCCTACCCGGCCGTGCCTATATATTAGGGGCGCAGGGGCGGACACAAACACACAACTCATACCCTCTTTGCGCCCACTGTCGTTCCACCACCTGTTGCTGCCTCCGGTGATCCCATCCCGTCTACCGCGTACACGGCCGACGGGAGAGCAGGCCTCCGAAACCCCGCCTCTCCAGATCCTGTACGGGAGAGGGGCGATTAGGTTTTTGGGGAGCGTCTCCTACGCGACTGCTCGCTGCTGCTGTACGTCTACTTCGTCTACTACCGCGTCGCCTTCGTCATCAACATGGCATCCGAAGCCGAACGAGCTGCTGCTGCCGCCGCTGCTGCCGCCGAGGCCGCTGCTGCTGCTGAGGCCGCCAACGCTGCTGCTGCCGCCGCGGCCGCCGCCTCTGCTACGACTACTGCCAATTGGCCAACTGCAGGGTATAACACGTTTATCCCTGTCCTTGTTATTTCCATATGTGCGATACTAGTAGTTTGCGTAGATGTGTCTACTGTCAACCTAGTATGCATGAATATGGTTAATTATCAGTATGCTTACGTCATGATCGTGATTTATACTTGGATTAATTTAATCTGTAAATTGCCTAAATTCCTAACAATCCAAAAACCTAATATGTGTAGGCAATTTTCGATTCATGGTTTTGCTACTGCACTGAAACCGGACCCGTTTACGGGGACGTACTTTAAGCGTTGGCAGACCAAAACATTCTTATGGCTCACGGCTATGAACGTGTTCTGGGTCGTCGGTGTCACTCCCACGGAAACGATTACTCCTGATCAGGAGAAGGCGTTTAGGGATGCCACCGTCGTATTTGTTGGATGCGTTCTAAGCGTGATCGGAGAGAAGTTTGTTGACGCATATTTACATGTGCGGGTTGCCAAGGACTTGTGGGAGGCGCTCGAATCCAAATTCGGCGCAACCGATGCTGGCAGCGAGATGTACAGTATAGAGCAGTTCCATGACTACAGAATGGTCGAAAACCGTTCTGTTTTGGAGCAGGCTCATGAGATACAGTGCATCGCTAAGGAGCTTGAAATTCTCAAGTGCGTGTTACCGGGCAATTATGTCGCGGGATGCATAATCGCCAAGCTGCCTAATTCCTGGAGGAGCTTTGCCACTACTCTGAAACATCAGAGGCGTGAATTCTCAGTAGAGGATGTCATCGGCCATCTGAGTGTTGAGCAGAATTCGAGGGCAAAGGACTCGCATGGAAAAGGGAATGAAGGGACTTCTGCGGCCAATATGGTACAGAAGAACTACAACTCCCACAAGAACAAGGCGAGGACTGGTGTCCAGCAGAATACCGACTTCAAGAAGAAGGCTAAGAAGACCTTAAAGAAGGATAAGAAGAAAGATGGTTGCTTCACTTGTGGTTCACTGGAACACTAGGCTGGGAAGTGCCCAAAGAAGTATGTGAAGCCAGGACAGGATTCCAAGGCTGTCAACATGATCGTGAGCAACAATGAAAATGGGGCATCTGGGTATGGTAATTTGTTTACTGTATTTTTAGTTTGTCAGTCTACTGATTGGTGAATTAACACAGGTGCAAACATTCATGTGTGTGCTGACATCTCATTGTTTTCTTCTTATCAGGTCATAAGGAACGGGTCCGTATTGATGGGGAACGGCACAAGTGCTTCTGTACTTGGTGTTGGCACGGTCGATCTGAAGTTTACTTCGGGAAGGATCGTGCAGCTCAAGAACGTGCAGCATGTCCCCGCCATCAAGAAGAATCTCGTTAGTGGCTCCCTTCTATGTAGAGAAGGATTTAAGTTGGTTTTCGAGTCCAATAAAATAGTTGTAACGAAATATGGACTGTTTGTTGGAAAAGGGTATGAGTGCGGAGGTCTGTTCCGCTTTTCCCTCGCTGATTTTTGTAATAAAGTCGTGAACAATATTCATTCGAGTGTTAATGAAACATAAGTTTGGCATTCACGTCTTTGTCACGTTGGTTTCAGTTGCATGACGCGGTTAGCAAAACTAAATTTAATTTCAAGTTTCACTTTAGCCAAAGGTTCTAAGTGCCATTCGTGTGTACAAGCAAAGCAACCTCGCAAGCCCCACAAGGCTGCGGAGGAGAGACACTTGGCGGCATTAGAACTCATACATTCTGATCTCTGTGAGATGAATGGTGTGTTGACTAAAGGTGGAAAGAGATACTTCATGACGTTAATAGATGATTCCACTAGGTTTTGCTATGTATATCTGTTAAACACTAAAGATGAGGCTCTACACTACTTTAAAATCTATAAGGCAGAAGTTGAGAATCAACTTGAAAAGAAAATTAAACGAATCCGGTCAGATCGTGGTGGAGAGTATTTTTCTAATGAGTTTGACTCTTTCTGTGCGGAACATGGCATTATTCACGAGAGGACGCCTCCCTATTCACCTCAGTCAAATGGGGTTGCCGAAAGGAAAAACCGTACTCTAACAGATTTGGTTAACGCCATGTTAGATACATCGGGTTTATCCAAGGCATGGTGGGGGGAGGCTATATTGACATCATGTCATGTCCTGAATAAAGTTCCGACGAAAGACAATGAGGTCACTCCCTATGAGCAATGGGAGAAGAGAAAAACAACACTCTCGTACTTACGTACTTGGGGCTGTTTGGCGAAAGTCAATGTGCCGATCCCCAAAAAGCGTAAACTTGGACCGAAGACCGTGGATTGCGTTAATTTGGGATACGCTAAGAATAGCGTTGGCTATAGATTTCTAGTAGTGAAATCTGAGGTACCTGACGTGAAGGTCGGTACGATTTTGGAGTCTAAAGATGCTACATTCTTGGAGAATATTTTTCCTATGAGAGATATGCAAAGCACTTCTAGACAAGAATCGGATGAGACTCCTGAACCTGCCATTCCTATGGAATATTATGAACAAACACATGATGAGAATCCTGAGAAGGATGGCGAGGAAACCCTTGGTAGGGGCAAGAGACAGAGGACCGCAAAGTCCTTTGGTGATGATTTCCTTGTGTACCTTGTGGATGATACTCCCACTTCTATTTCAGAAGCTTATGCATCTCCAGATGCTGACTACTGGAGAGAAGCGGTCCGTAGCGAGATGGATTCCATCATGGCTAATGGAACGTGGGAGATCACTGAACGTCCTTATGGCTGTAAACCATTAGGATGTAAGTGGATGTTCAAAAAGAAGCTTAGGCCTGATGGTACGATTGAAAAGTACAAGGCTAGACTTGTGGCCAAGGGTTATTCCCAGAAAGAAGATGAAGATTTCTTTGATACTTATTCACCGGTGGCCAGACTGACCACCATTCGAGTATTACTCTCGTTGGCGGCCTCGCATGGTCTTCTCGTCCATCGGATGGATGTTAAGACGGCTTTCCTAAATGGAGAGTTAGACGAGGAAATCTATATGCAACAGCCAGATGGCTTTGTGTTGGATGGTCAAGAAGGAAAGGTGTGTAAATTACTGAAATCTTTATATGGGCTGAAACAAGCACCTAAGCAATGTGTAACATCCCAAGTATGAAAACCTACCATTTAGAATGTTTGATTTCTTGTTATGAAAGTATTGCATCATGTCATCATGTTTATTTCATTGTTTGCATTTGTTTGCTATTTTGTTTTGCATATGTTCTTAATTGTTTTCATAATGAAACTCAAACAATTTCAAATGGTTATTTCATACTTGCTCTGTTACAACATTTCAAATAAAAACAACCCACTTGTTTTTATATTATTCCATGTTGATCAACTAATAAGATGGTGCTTTTTATTTCCACTAATTAATTCCAATTTGGTTTCAAATTCAAAGCAAATCATCTACAACACCTAATTTGGAAATTATAAAAATACCAAACCATTCTAATGTTTTGATCCACCTAATAATAGGGGTCACCCTAATAAAAACCTTGTTTTCAATATTAAGTCATTAATTAACAACCATTTTAATTTCCAAATCCCCTTCAAATTCAAATCAAATGCATCAGGCAGAACCAATTTGAACTTATGAACACTATCTAAACCAATCAACTAATTTAACCAAGTTAATAATAGGGTTCACCCTACTAAACTTGTTGTTTTCAAATATCAATCAATTAATTTGCAATTTATTCCAATTCAAACCATTTTGGCAGAAACAGCAAGTAAACTTCAAAATTTCTGAAAACAAACTTAACCTTTGTTTGCTAATGACCTAAGAAGCTTAACCTAATTTTTGTTTCCCTTTTCTATTGCTACAAAAAAAAAACAGAAAGCAAAAACTAAAAATAAAAAGCAAACAGCTGCGCGCGCAGCAGCTACCTAGCCCAAACCCACCTAACCCTCTCCTAGCGCGCAGCCCAGCCCGTTTCATCACGCGCGTACCGCTTCGATGCGCGCACCTCCTTCTGTCCCAAGTACGGCCGGCCATCCAAGCACGCCACGGCGGACGCTGTCCCATCGCGACGGCCAGGAGGCGCTCCCGTACTCTATAAGTACCCCTAGAACCCTGGCGCCGAGCCCTAGGCCCTAGGTTTCCGTTTCCCCCCTCGAATCCACCGCCACTCCACTCTCCCTCGCCGGAATTCTCCTCTGTCGCCCACCGGAAGTCCGCCACTCTGAATCCGTGCACACCCCCGTCGCCATGGACAGCCAACACCCCACCTAGCTACCAAGATCGCACCACCTAGCCACCCTCTTCCTGTTGGACACCGGAGGGAGCACAGAGAGCTACTGGAGCTTCGCCGCCATCTTCGTGACCGCCGCGGCAACCACCTCGCCGTCGTTCATCTTCTGAAACCCCACGGTGATCGCCGCCATCTCCTCCCTCTCCCACCTCTGTATCTGCTCCACCCTCTGCATCACGGTTACGTGCACGCATCCAGCATCACAGCAGCACCGCAGCACGAGCACATCATCGTAGCACGCCGCCGGCAGGATCTCTGTCAGAGTTCAGGCTTGGGTTTTGTCGTCAGTTAACTTCAGTTAACAATCATCACCTTATCCTCCCTGCGTCGCGGTACCTGACAACAAACGAAAGCAGCGCAGCGGTAGTGGACAGTGCGCGCGAGGGCGAGGTCCAGGGTTCGAGTCCCTGGCTCCCCTGGGATAAAATCCCATCTTTTTTCCACCAGGTGCTGACAGGGAGGGCCCCCTGTCAGCCACCCAGTAGCCACGCAAGCGCATGGTCCCCCTGGGCCCCCCTGGCAGCGACTGGGGTAGGTTCCAGTGCGGTATAAAACGATTTTAACATTTCCTGTATTTAAATCTGGTCCTTTTAATTAACAGTTTGGTCCCTGGTTTTAAAAACCCAATAACTTTAGTTTTATAACTCCAATAAATGAAAATAAAATATGTGCATTAATCTAAATTTAATTCTCTATCTTTTGGTATCATTTGTTTCCTGTTTTGAAATTTCAAAATGCAATTCAAATTTGAATTCAAATAATTCAAATGCAAGTTGCTAAATTCAATAACTAATTCATTATTAATCCAATAAGTGCAAATAAAATATGTTTTCCATGCTATTTCAAATAACCTTTTCAAATATAAATTTTGTTTCATGGTTGGAATAATTTAAATTGCCTAAATAATTTAATCCTTATTTAATTCATTTAAATTTGATAAAATCATAACTTGCTCAAAATAAAATATTTTTGAACATGCAAAATATGTTTTCAAACCTTCAAAGCATAAACTTTTCAAATGTGAATTTGAATTTATGTTTTGAACAAATAAAATTCAAATGAAATTCACACTTGTTTTAAATTCATTTAAAAATTGTTTAATATTGTTTAATTCATAATAAATTCATCCTAACTCCTATTTCAAAATTTGAAACATGTAATCCAACTAAAATTTGATGTTATTTTCAAATATAAATTTTGTTAATTGTTTTGCACACTTTAACTTGATGAAAACAACAATTGTTTGGGTGACATGTTTAAGTAACCAAACATTTGCAAACTTAATAAATGATTTCCAAACTTGTTAAATCCTTTTACCACTTGCATCCATTGTTGTTATTTGGTTGTTAACATCATGCATGCATCATGCTAACAACTTTAACATAATAATTAATTGTAAATCATTTGTTTCCACTTAATTCATGGACCCTTTTCCATATGCAACTCAAAATTGCATAGGGGTCCATTTAAATTGTGTTGCCATGTCACTCAGTTTATTTTGATGCAACTATTAAATTGACATGCATCATCCCATGATTGTGCACTATGCCATGGTATTGATTGTTTATATTTCTGCCTTGTTTGTTTGCTTCTTCTCGGATAGACGACGACGTTGAGACAGACGATCTTTACAGCACCCCTTCTGAGGATCTAGCTCAGTACCTGGCTGCTGAGTTTGCAGGAAAGTTATCACTCACATGAACCATTGTGTTCCTTTCAACCCTGGTTACCGATACTTTCCGTTGTCTATTTCTGCTAGCCTTAGTGGTAGTTGTTTCTGTTACGAACCTGTCACATGAATCCTTTAACCCTGATATTGCCTCACCACCACTCCTACAACCCTATTGATTGAGCCAGTGTCTTACTAGCATGCTTAGGTTGTTTTGCTCGAGTCTGTTACCCGTTACTTTCAGTTACTATATTCCTATTATGCTCTGGGGGGGTCGATGTTTAATCAATCAATCATGCTAATGTTATTGTTAAATAATAATTTGATGATAAGGCACCGGCAGGAGGCCCTGTGTGGTTTTGAGGACTGCTAGTGTCGACCCTAATAGGAAAAGGGTATTGTCTACTGATCCATGATGAGTGCACTACCCGCATGTGGGAAGCGAGTATGGGCGCCCCCTCAATTTGATTCGATTCGCATCTCGTCCAAATCATCTCATTTAGTTCGTGTTTTCCATTTGCCGCATGCATGTTTTTGCGAGCCCAGCGCAGGGTGGAACTTTTGTAGTCGGCATATAGGGGGACATGTTCTTAGAGTGCTATGAGGGTCCATTTTCTTCTGGGCTCGATTAGCCGTGCGCCCAAGGTGCTTTGGGCTTGATGCAAAGAAGAGTTGAGTTGTGTTGAGTGCCCCGCTTGGTGGGAGGCATCCCATCTGGCGGGTTATTCATACGTGTACGGCCAAATTGGTGCAACCCTGCAGGGATAATCTTCTCGAGAAGCCGTGTTTTCCGCGGTTATGGTTAACTTGGTGAAAGTACTGGCTAACAAGTACTCAGGACAACTTAAACCTAATGATTCACAATCTCACACCCAATGATTAACAACTTGACTAGTAATAGGATTATTGACACAACAACTTGATTCATCTTTAATCCAACTGTGTGAGTTATCCTCGGATTGCTTCTTTGGATAAGGGGCGAGATCCAGGATGGGTTTGTTTGAAGTTATCTTTCAGTTGGTTACAATACTCGATCTTATCTCCTTTCTGTTAGTCGGAAGTGGTAGAATCTCTGTAGTTGGTTAGCGCAGCCAGTTGCAGCATCTTTTATATCCCCTTCCTTCCGTTGAACCCAAGGCATCTGTACTTGGTGTTGACGGGTTACACTTTGGTGAACTGTGAGTCTTGCTTGCCAGTACTTGGATGTACTGACCCCTTTGGGGCTGTGGTTTCCGCAGACTACGCTTACGAGGATCCAGGTGACGGCTACTACGTGGAGTTTGACGAGGCTGCTGACGAGTAGTTAGCGGACCCGGGCAGGATCCGAGACGATGTGGATGGGCTCCGTTTTCCTTTCATTCTCGGCTTCTTAAGCCTATTTGGATTTGTCTGTACTCAGACCCTTTGAATGCTTCCGCTGAGATGTAATGATGTTATGTTGGGACATGTGTCCTCTGGATGATTGTATTTGCTATCTCTGCCCTAGTGAGGGCCATTTGCAACTTATTTCAATCTTTTGTGTCTTAGAGATATGTTGTGTTATCAGTTTGTTCAAAGCCGTTGACGTACCATGTGTGTATGGTATGAAGTACGTCAATGGTAGTGTCCTGATTTCTACGGGATAGTTTACATCGACGGTGAACAGTAGCGATGGGTTGTCACACATAAGTGTTGGCCTACTCGTAAGAGGACGCGGGTGCCGGTAAGCCCCGTAATCCCATCAGAATACTGTTCAGTTCGTGCGGTGAGTATCCTCTAGAAGTCCGGGTGCGACAAATGGTATCAGAGCCTGTCTGCCTGTAGGATCCCTTTTTACTGGTCGCAGTTGAGTCTAGAAACTATTTGTAGCTATATAGGAAAAATGAAACGTGAGAGTAGGAATTCTGCCATTTTTCTTCTTTCCCCACCCACCCACCCTTTTCTGGTAAGGAAGTGCAACGTTGTTTTCTGTTCTCACCTAAACTTTCAAGTTCGGATTTCACGTGTTTTGGGTTCTCCGTAGTACCTCAGGAGTTTTTGGTCTCGTGTTTCCCCGATGTTGCTTCAATATCCTGTTCTTTTCAACACCCTTTTCGTCCGTTGAACCTTGTTGTTGCTTTCCACATCAGTTCTCTACCGGCGTCTAATCAAAACCTCCCAAATCATCTGCAGATGGATCTCAGGTTCTACCCGCAGGTGGTTCGGATGACTCGTTGCGAGAGCACCGCCGGTTATCCGGAGATGCTGAGAGACATGGTCACTTATCTGGGGTTCCATTGGGCACCAGAGTACCAGGTCTACGAGCAGCAGCGAGAGTTTGACCAGACCTACTACCAGGCTATCGTCTACATTCTGTCAGATGATGGCATGAGCGTTGTCCACCGCTACAAGGCAGTAGGTTCCACAGTGGATATGGCCGTGCAGCAGGCAGCTTACGTGAGTCTCACCGTCCTCCGTGCTGACTACTGGGGGTTTGACGATTCTATCTATCGCCACATCCCCCGTGGTTACATCACTTCAGCGGGAGCTCACTTCACCCTCTACGACAACCTGGATGTCTACGAGCATGATAACACCAGGCTGCACACCACCGCTCAGTTTGTGAGGCACAGTGACGCTGTTGCCACCACACTTTCTCAGGAGTTGGCCTCAGTCAGGGAGCAGCTCTACCTTGCTTTGATTCGCCTGGCTACGTACACCACAGACTTTGTTGGAGATGAGCGCTTTGCACGTTTCCATCAGACAGTAGGACGTAGTCTGCCAGATGCTGGAGGTTACGAGCCGATCAGAGGTCCACTCCTCAACCTCGGAGCTGGTTACACTGGGATTCCACGCTTTGGAGCACAGGGAGACGACGCTTTCTACTTCACCACACCGAGAGTTGCTCTCAGAGCAGTCCCGATCTACGTGGATCGTCGTTCTACCTACTTCTGTGGGATTCCTCCTCACCGTATCTCTCGTCGTACTACTCACCGCCGTCCTGCGTGATGAGCATGGGAGTACCGATGTATCCATTCCTAGCTATGTTTAGTTATCCTTTGCCTTTCGAACCATGTATTGGTGTGTTGGATATTCTGATGTATTTGAACATGTGATGATGTACCTGTTGGTTATCTATTCATGCGTCGGAATAATCTATCTTTCGGTTACCAAGTCTATCCCTTTCTGTTATTGTGCTAAAATGCATGTCTATTCAGGATGCCGCCAACAAGGAGCAACCCGCCTAAACCACCTCCGCTCACGGACCGGTTCTAAAGGGTGTGTCCCCTGGGCCCCCCTACCTGCAGCAAATGGCGGCAGGACTTTAGAACCGGTTTGTAGCATTTCTTACGTTACGCGCCTGGGGTATGGCTCTGTGGGCCCGCGCATAACGAATCGCTACGAACATTAGCGCAGGCGCATTCTGGCCTGTTCGCCTGGGGTAAAGGATAGCGCAGGCGCATTTCACTTGTTGTGCGCCTGTAAGTCCTCGCTCTGCTAACGCCCAACCCGCATATCACTCTCGTTTCCTTTCGATCCCAAACCGCACGCCGCCGTCGTCTCTAGCTCTCATCGCACGCCGCCGTCGTCTCTAGCTCTCATCGCACGCCGCCGTCGTCGTTGTCGAGCAGGAGGAAGAGGAGCGGGAGCAGCAGCAGCAGGAGGAGCAGGAGCAGCAGCGGAGGAGGAGCGGGAGCACGCCGCGCGCCGTCCCTCTCATCGTCGTCGTCCACGCCGGCCGTCATCACCCACGCCCACGACGAACCCAGGTCAGCCCCCCCTCTTCCAACGCCCTCATACTACTGCTGCTACTCCATCATACATGCTTTAGCTAGAACTGGATCTGATCATGTACCATTATTTCTGGATTCTGGTAGTTCAGCTCATAGTGGAAATCGATCTGCTAGAATTACACTAGCTGAATCACCTAATGCTATATTTCTTACACGAGCTGAATCACCTACTAATTACATGTGAATAGAACACTGAAGCTTTGGACACTGCTAGAATTCTCTGTGATTTGTTATTAATTAAGTGCAGTATTTTACTTTGATCAATATATATGGAGGTTTTTTTGGCATGATATATGAATTTCCTGGGAGTTTTTGTGCCATGTGATGACAGCAATGCAAGGAACTGTTTTTGTGGCCATGCATGTGTGCATTCAATTTATGTTGCAGGTACATTGAGTGCCAATGTTTTGTCGAAACGTTGATTCATTTCCGTTCCGGCGAATTTCTGGCACTCCGGCATGACCATTTATAACCGAGGTCACGCCGAATTTTTCCGGTGACTAACAGTATACATTTTGTCTACTGCTAGCTAGGGCATGTCTTCTTCTACTACGGATCCGGCTTTATTGGACCACTACATCCTTATGGCCCGAGAGTCGCAAGAGGAAGATCGGACACAAACTGACCATGATGTCGAGCCCCACAATGATGACGGGCTCACCGGTGGCGAGGAGGAAACCACTGATAGTGGCGCCAGGGGTCCCTCAGGGAGCAGCACGACGGGAAACAAGCGTCGGAAGCGAGCTCCGAACAAGGTCGGCACCGTTCGCGAGAAATTCACGGAGGTGGACCCTTCCAGTGGCACGCCTGTAATGCCATTGGACCTTGTGAAGGGGTACTTCCTCCAACTTGGCGCGATACTTCGAGATGTCGTCAATGTCAACGAGCCGACTCTCAAGAAGAAGCCAACTCTGCGCGCCCAACTCATCTCGAGGCTGCACGCGCGGTATGAGTTCCCTCCCCCGTACAACAACGAGAATCTGAAGGGCAACCTCGTGAACAAACTTGCCCTCACTAGATTCACCAAAGCCCTGAGCAATTACAAGACTATGGTGAGGGCGATGATTAGGGAATCGACACCATTCGAAGAGATCCGTCGCCACTTCCCGCGGATTACGCCCGATGACTTCAACACTTTCCTAAATAACGAGTCGCTTGATGTCACTAAGAAGCAAACGGGATGGGGGAAGGATCTAGCGTCGAAGAACATCGGTCACCACAATCTCGGCTGTCGTGGCTACGACGGGAAGGAGACAGTTTGGGCGAAAGAGGACCAGGCCTACATTGAAAAAGGGATTGAGAACCCTTACGCCAAGTATGCCCATGACCCGCAATTCCAGAAATTCATGAGGTCGAGGTACAGAAAAGTAACTCCGATCGGGGAACTTGTCTCGGACCCGAAGATGGTGGAGGATGTTATTTTGGTCACAGACGATAGCGTGAAGAATGTTGAGAAGCTAGTGGTAAGAAATTTACCATTTCATGCAACTCATCATCATCAAGTCCATGATTTCATTCTAGTACGAAACCAATTCTAAACCGTTTATATGTTGCTTCTGCAGCTAGAAGAACAACAACTTGAATCTTCCTCGTCGCAGACGTCGACGGCCAAAGTCACGTGGGATAAGCCTTTCATCAGGGGGTACAAAAAGGCAAAGAGCCAGGACCCTCTGAAAAGGCCGCACTTAGGCCGTATCACCGGCGGCGGACTTAATAAGAAGCACGCCAACTATGGCTTGGCTGAGCCCAGCACTAAGGAGACGCGGGCGGCGAAGAAGAGCGAGGAGACGGAGGAGCTGAAGAAGAAGGTCCATGACTTGGAAACAAACATGGAGAAGAAGATTGAGAAAACGGTGGGGGAAAAGATGAATGCGTTCATCCCCGCCGTATTTGAAAAAATATGTGGCTACATCGCCGGGGGCTCACAGGGGCCGTTAGCGACGTTCAACATACCGTCGATGTTGGTCGTGCCCGCTGCGGCCGCCGCCGGTGGTCCGTCGACGTCGGTCGTGCCTGTCGCCCCCGCCGTGCCCGACGCGCCTGCCCCCGATGGACCGTCGGCCGTGCCCGACGCGCCTGCCCCCGATGGACCGTCGGCCGTGTCCGGCGCGGCCACCACCCCGTTGCTCGACGAGCCCACCATCACCTGTGGTCCGTCGATGTTAGCCGAGCTCAATACCCTCACGGTAAATTATTGACCGTCTCAAGCTGTAGCCAGTTCAATATAACCCTACTCTCTGACCTATCCATGCATGTTATCTGTAACACCTGGGGTGTTACCTGTTTGTTTTGCTTGCATCATATGCATCACATTGCATTGCACCATGTTTGCATCACAACTGAAAATTTCAAAACAATTTAAACTTTCACCCTTGCTCAAAATTTCCAATTTCAAACTTGCAAACTAAACCACTCATTTGTTCTTCAATAGTTTGAAAATTGTTTTAATCCAATTGCCTGTTAATAAATTTCCCCCTTTTGTTAAAAAAACCCTAATGGCTAATTCAAAAATTTAAATCAAATCACTCATTAAATTGTTGGGTTTAATCAAACAACTATCTTCAATCAATTAATTAAATCACCTTCATTTTCAAATCAAATGCCTCAAACATAACCACTTTTGAAGTTATAAACTTTAACCAGCCAATCAACTAATTTTTTTTAATCAAATTAACCATAGGGGTCACCCTATTAAAATGCTTTGTTTTCATAATGTTTAAGTAATATTAAAATTCCTTCAATTTTGCTTTAATCCCTAAACAGCAATAAATTTTGAAAACTTTGTGAAAACAAAAGCTAGCATTTGTTTGCTATTAACCTAATAAGCTTAAACTAATTTTTCTAATATTTTTACTAACCTACAAACCATCCTTTTTCCTCTAATTAGTTTTCTGCAAAAAAAAATATTAAACAGAAAAGAAAAAGAAGCAAAACAACGCAGCGCGCAGCACCTAACTAGGCCCAGCCCACCTAGCCTCTAACGCGCGCGCGGCCCAGCCCTTTCCCCCACTTACCGGTTCGTTTAGCAGCCGCCTGCGTCGTCTCCCAGTACGGCAGGGCGATCCGCCGCGCCACGTCGCCACTGTTCGATCACGACGGCCAGGACGCAATCCCGAGGCCCTATAAGTAACCTAGGGGTCCGCGCAGACCTAACCCCAGCCCCTAGGTACCCTGTCCCATCGTCGCCGCCGCAATTCCCCTTCTCGCTGTCCGTTTCCCCCACGGTCACCTCACCGGAGAACTCTCTCTCTGAACCTCCGTTGAGCACCGCCGTTCCCGTCCACCACCACACCCACCTAAGCCGGGGATCAAACCGACGTTGGTTCCTCTCTCGTTTGCACACCGCGGAGAGCCCGTGCCCGCGCGGAGTCGACGCCGCCATCGTCGACATCGTCTCCGGCCACCGTGGCGTCGACTCTGAATTCCGGCGCGCCGCCGTCGCTGCTGTGCCCCTCGTGGTGCTCTGACCACGGGGATCGACTACCCACCACCTCCTCTTCCTTCTGGACACCTTCATCGAGCTCAAGGTGGCCTGGATGCGCGCCGCCATCGCCGTTTCTGCCGCCGGCGTCGACCACGTCCACGTCGCGCCTCTACATCGACGACTCGGTTGGTGAGCTCCGACGTGTTCCCCTCCTCCTCTCCTCTCCGTGGCATCCGAGCACGCACACTGCACCGCAACCACGCACGCCTCCTTCCATCACCGCAGCGGCGCCAGCACGTTGATCGCCGTCGTTGATCACCGTCGGGTGCAGTCGCGGAAGCGTTTGTTCTTCAGAGATTCAGTTAGCGCTTTGTACAACATATCCTCACTGCGTAGCTGTTACCTGACGAGCGAACACGCACAGCGCAGTTGGTTCAGAGCCAGCGCTTGCAAGCGCGCGGTCGAGGCATCGAATCCCCGCGGCCGCATAAAAACCCCACCTTTTTATCCTTCTGTGCTGACAGCCAGGGCCCAGCCGTCAGCCTCTCCTCTGCCACGCAAGCGCCGCGCCACGCTGGCCCCCCCCAGGCCCACGCTGCAGTGGCAGTGGCTAGGGGCCCGTACGGTGCAAAATGTTTAAACGTTTCTGTTTTGGAAATTCTAATTCTTTTTAAATAACAGATTTAAACCTAAAACTTCAACCTTTAATAACTTTTAATCTATAAGTCTAATAAATAAAAGTTGTATATGTTTTCTGTTCCAAATTAAATAATCTTTTCAAATAATCCATTTGTTCACTGTTTTGAAAATTCCAAATGCATTTAAAATTCAAACTTGAATAATTCAAATGCTACTTTCTAAATTCAATAACTATTTCATCTTTAATCCAATAAATGCACATAAAATATGTTTTCCATACCATTTTGATTAACCTTTTCAAATATAATTTTTGTTTCCTGTTTTGAATATTTTAAATTGGTGCAATATTTGAAAACTTGTCAAATTCACTTAAACTTGCAAAATTCATAACTTGTTCATAAAAATTCCAAATTCCACAAACTAAATATGTTTTCCAATCAACTTTTCATGTACTTTCCAAATATAAATTTTGTTTGCTGTTTTGAATTATTTAAATTGCTGAAAACAACTGTTTCTTAATTATTGCATTTAAAATTGCCAAAATAATAACTTGCTCATTTTAAATCCAATTTCCACAAATGAAATATGTTTTCCATGCAAAATTAAACCACCTTTTCAAATATAAAATTATTTTCATGTTTTGAATAATTAAAATTGGTTAAATAATTTAAACCTTGTTTAATTCATTTAAAATTGGCAATTTCATAACTTGATCAAAACAAATTCTTTTGGGACATATAAAATATGTTTTCAAACCATCAAAGCATAACCTTTTAAAATATGAACTTCACTCAATGTTTTGCACAAATAAAAACTCAAATAAGTTCATGTTTGAATTAAATTCATTTAATTCCTGCTTAAACTTGTTCAATTCATAAATAACCTATTTGAAATCCTTTTTCAACAAGTGAAACATGTAATCCACCTAAAATTGTGTGTTCTTATCAAATATAAACTTTGTTATCTGTTTTGAACAATTTAAGTTGGTGAAAACAACAAATGCTTGTGTGACACCTTTAAGGAACCAAAATTTCCTAACTTAATGAATGAATTTCCAAACTTGTTAAACCTTATTTCCAACTGGTTCTATTGTTGTTATTTTGTTGTTTTCCTCATCCATGCATCATGCTAATCCACCTTCACCTGTTGATTAGTTGGAAAACAATTGTTTCAACCATAATTCATGGGCTGTTCATATGCAACTCAAATTGCATATGGGTCCATTTAAATTTGTTTATCTTGTCAACTAGTTTACCTTGATGCATCCTTAAACTTGTCATGCATCCATATCTTGATCATGCTGGATCTTTTGCCGTAGTAGTAATTGTTGCATCCGGTGTTTGTTCGAGGTTCGTTGCTTCTTCCCGGATAGGACGTTGAGATGATGTGAGCAACGACAAGTTCTGCTACCTTGCGGGATCTCAGGCAAGTATACTCACTTGCTGCCAAATGGCTGCCTT
Source organism: Alopecurus myosuroides (assembly GCA_028641055.1). NCBI lineage: Eukaryota > Viridiplantae > Streptophyta > Magnoliopsida > Poales > Poaceae > Alopecurus > Alopecurus myosuroides. The sequence goes on from CM054058.1 coordinate 3,087,367, forward strand.
TCATCACTTGTTACCGATACTTTCCGTTGTTCTTTTCTGCTAGCCTTAGTAGTAGTTGTTTCTGTTACGAACCTATCACATGAATCCTTTAACCCTGATATTGCCTCACCTCCACACCTATAACCATTGCTTGTGCTCGTGTCTTACTAGCATGCTTAGATTGTTTTGCTCGAGTCTGTTATCCGTTACTTTCTGTTATTACTTCATTATGTTCTGGGGGCTCGATGTTTAATCAATCAATCATGATACTGTTATTATCAATAATAAATTTGATGATAAGGCACCGGCAGGAGGCCCTTGTGGTTTTGAGGCCTGCTAGTATCGACCCTAATAGGAAAAGGGTCTTGTCTACTGATCCATGATGAGCGCACTACCCGCATGTGGGAAGCGAGTATGGGCGCCCCCCTCAATTTGACTCGATTCGCATCTCGTCCAAATCGCCTCATTTAGTTCGGGTGTTCCATTTGCTGCATGCATGATCTTGCGAGCCCTTGGTACCCGGGTGGAACTTTCGTAGTCGGCATATAGGGGGACACGTTCTTAGAGTGCTATGAGGGTCCATTTTCTTCTGGGCTCGATTAGCCGTGCGCCCAAGGTTCTTTGGGCTTGATGCGAAGAAGGGTTGAGTTGTGTAGAGTACCTCGCTTGGTGGGTTGATCCCCCATCTGGCGGGTTATTCTTGCGTGTACGGCTAAATTGGTGCAACCCTGCAGGGATAATCTTCTCGAGAAGCCGTGTTTTCCGCGGTTATGGATTACTTGGTGAAAGTACTGGCTAACAAGTACTCAGGACAACATAAACATAATGATCAACCATGTTACACCCAAGGATTAACAACTTGACTAGTAATAGGTTTATGCACACAATAACTTGATTCACCTCTAATCCAACTATGTGAGTTATCCTCGGATTGCTTCTTCGGATAAGGGGCGAGATCCAGGATGGGTTTGTTTGAAGTTATCTTTCAGTTGGTTACAATACTCGATCTTATCTTCTTTCTGTTAGCCGGAAGTTGTAGTATCTCTCCGTAGTTGGTTAGTGCAGCCTGCTGTCGCTTATTTGCAATAACCCCTTCCTTTCCGTTGATCCTAAAGTATTTGTATCTTGTGATGACTGGCTACGCCGGTATCTTGTGAGTATGGTTTATCCACTTGCCAGTACTTAACCGTACTGACCCACGAATCTTTTTCGTGGCTGCATATTCAATATTGCAGTCAACAGGTTTGAAGTCTGACGATGTTAGCTTGGGAATCCCTCCGGCTTGGCCTGGGCAGGGATTGGACGCTCTCGGTTATCTTCAGGACTCTTAGTCCAATTTGGATCTTGTCCGTAGACGGACGCTGTGTTGTTTCTTCCGCTGTTATTTGGATCTTTGTATTGTATCAGTTGTATCCTTGACTCGTCTGAGTCATCTTGTATCTATCTGTTTCTGTTGTAATTGTGGAATATTCGTGAACTGTTGTAATGTTATCACAAGTGGCAACCTGGAATCGGTTATTATGTGGATTTTGGCGGGAATGCTGAAATCTGCATAGTGCCCGATCTCGGGGCGTCACAAATGGTATCAGAGCCTTGGTTCCGATTCCCGAGATTGTTTCGATACGAATGGTTATCGAAGCAACGGGTCCGCAAAGCCTGTAGGATAACCTAGCTAACAGTCGTTGTTTCTAGAGTGTCAAAAAACTATTTCTGCTAAACTATTTTGGAAACATCTCAATAGGATTCTTGTTTTCTCCTTATCCCTATTCTATTTCCCCTCCCATCTTGTTTGCTTTGGAGTTTTCTCCCCTTGTCTATCTTTCAAAGTGTTAGGATCCTACGTGGGTGGACGTTTTCTGAGCCCTTAACCTAATAGGTTCGATCCTCGGAAGATTTCTGGTGGAAGAACATCATCGTCACTCCGAGCAAGAATCTCTTGTTAGTGGTGTCGAGAAACCCTTGTTAGTGGTGTCGAGGAGATCAAACGGAAGCACGAAGAATCGATAGTCGAACTTCTTCCCCCTCCCGGGTTAGCAGGTGGATTGCGAGGGCGCAATCCCTTGTTAGTGGTGTCATCTGTAACACCTGGGGTGTTACCTGTTTGTTTTGCTTGCATCATATGCATCACATTGCATTGCACCATGTTTGCATCACAACTGAAAATTTCAAAACAATTTAAACTTTCACCCTTGCTCAAAATTTCCAATTTCAAACTTGCAAACTAAACCACTCATTTGTTCTTCAATAGTTTGAAAATTGTTTTAATCCAATTGCATGTTAATAAATTTCCCCCTTTTGTTAAAAAAAACCCTAATGGCTAATTCAAAAATTTAAATCAAATCACTCATTAAATTGTTGGGTTTAATCAAACAACTATCTTCAATCAATTAATTAAATCACCTTCATTTTCAAATCAAATGCCTCAAACATAACCACTTTTGAAGTTATAAACTTTAACCAGCCAATCAACTAATTTTTTTTAATCAAATTAACCATAGGGGTCACCCTATTAAAATGCTTTGTTTTCATAATGTTTAAGTAATATTAAAATTCCTTCAATTTTGCTTTAATCCCTAAACAGCAATAAATTTTGAAAACTTTGTGAAAACAAAAGCTAGCATTTGTTTGCTATTAACCTAATAAGCTTAAACTAATTTTTCTAATATTTTTACTAACCTACAAACCATCCTTTTTCCTCTAATTAGTTTTCTGCAAAAAAAAAATATTAAACAGAAAAGAAAAAGAAGCAAAACAGCGCAGCGCGCAGCACCTAACTAGGCCCAGCCCACCTAGCCTCTAACGCGCGCGCGGGGCCCAGCCCTTTCCGGCACTTACCGGTTCGTTTAGCAGCCGCCTGCGTCGTCTCCCAGTACGGCAGGGCGATCCGCCGCGCCACGTCACCACTGTTCGATCACGACGGCCAGGACGCAATCCCGAGGCCCTATAAGTAACTTAGGGGTCCGCGCAGACCTAACCCTAGCCCCTAGGTACCCTGTCCCATCGTCGCCGCCGCGATTCCCCTTCTCGCTGTCCGTTTCCCCCACGGTCACCTCACCGGAGAACTCTCTCTCTGAACCTCCGTTGAGCACCGCCGTTCCCGTCCACCACCACACCCACCTAAGCCGGGGATCAAACCGCCGTTGGTTCCTCTCTCGTTTGCACACCGCGGAGAGCCCGTGCCCGCGCGGAGTCGACGCCGCCATCGTCGACATCGTCTCCGGCCACCGTGGCGCCGACTCTGAATTCCGGCGCGCCGCCGTCGCTGCTGTGCCCCTCGTGGTGCTCTAACCACGGGGATCGACTACCCACCACCTCCTCTTCCTTCTGGACACCTTCATCGAGCTCAAGGTGGCCTGGATGCGCGCCGCCATCGCCGTTTCTGCCGCCGGCGTCGACCACGTCCACGTCGCGCCTCTGCATCGACGACTCGGTTGGTGAGCTCCGACGTGTTCCCCTCCTCCTCTCCTCTCCGTGGCATCCGAGCACGCACACTGCACCGCAACCACGCACGCCTCCTTCCATCACCGCAGCAGCGCCAGCACGTTGATCGCCGTCGTTGATCACCGTCGGGTGCAGTCGCGGAAGCGTTTGTTCTTCAGAGATTCAGTTAGCGCTTTGTACAACATATCCTCACTGCGTAGCTGTTACCTGACGAGCGAACGCGCACAGCGCAGTTGGTTCAGAGCCAGCGCTTGCAAGCGCGCGGTCGAGGGATTGAATCCCCGCGGCCGCATAAAACCCCCACCTTTTTATCCTTCTGTGCTGACAGCCAGGGCCCAGCCGTCAGCCTCTCCTCTGCCACGCAAGCGCCGCGCCACGCTGGCCCCCCCCCAGGCCCACGCTGCAGTGGCAGTGGCTAGGGGCCCGTACGGTGCAAAATGTTTAAACGTTTCTGTTTTGGAAATTTTAATTCTTTTTAAATAACAGATTTAAACCTAAAACTTCAACCTTTAATAACTTTTAATCTATAAGTCTAATAAATAAAAGTTGTATATGTTTTCTGGTCCAAATTAAATAATCTTTTCAAATAATCCATTTGTTCACTGTTTTGAAAATTCCAAATGCATTTAAAATTCAAACTTGAATAATTCAAATGCTACTTTCTAAATTCAATAACTATTTCATCTTTAATCCAATAAATGCACATAAAATATGTTTTCCATACCATTTTGATTAAACTTTTCAAATATAATTTTTGTTTCCTGTTTTGAATATTTTAAATTGGTGCAATATTTGAAAACTTGTCAAATTCACTTAAACTTGCAAAATTCATAACTTGTTCATAAAAATTCCAAATTCCACAAACTAAATATGTTTTCCAATCAACTTTTCATGTACTTTCCAAATATAAATTTTGTTTGCTGTTTTGAATTATTTAAATTGCTGAAAACAACTGTTTCTTAATTATTGCATTTAAAATTGCCAAAATAATAACTTGCTCATTTTAAATCCAATTTCCACAAATGAAATATGTTTTCCATGCAAAATTAAACCACCTTTTCAAATATAAAATTTGTTTCATGTTTTGAATAATTAAAATTGGTTAAATAATTTATACCTTGTTTAATTCATTTAAAATTGGCAATTTCATAACTTGATCAAAACAAATTCTTTTGGGACATATAAAATATGTTTTCAAACCATCAAAGCATAACCTTTTCAAATATGAACTTCACTCAATGTTTTGCACAAATAAAAACTCAAATAAGTTCATGTTTGAATTAAATTCATTTAATTCCTGCTTAAACTTGTTCAATTCATAAATAACCTATTTGAAATCCTTTTTCAACAAGTGAAACATGTAATCCACCTAAAATTGTGTGTTCTTATCAAATATAAACTTTGTTATCTGTTTTGAACAATTTAAGTTGGTGAAAACAACAAATGCTTGTGTGACACCTTTAAGGAACCAAAATTTCCTAACTTAATGAATGAATTTCCAAACTTGTTAAACCTTATTTCCAACTGGTTCTATTGTTGTTATTTTGTTGTTTTCCTCATCCATGCATCATGCTAATCCACCTTCACCTGTTGATTAGTTGGAAAACAATTGTTTCAACCATAATTCATGGGTTGTTCATATGCAACTCAAATTGCATATGGGTCCATTTAAATTTGTTTATCTTGTCAACTAGTTTACCTTGATGCATCCTTAAACTTGTCATGCATCCATATCTTGATCATGCTGGATCTTTTGCCGTAGTAGTAATTGTTGCATCCGGTGTTTGTTCGAGGTTCGTTGCTTCTTCCCGGATAGGACGTTGAGATGATGTGAGCAACGACAAGTTCTGCTACCTTGCGGGATCTCAGGCAAGTATACTCACTTGCTGCCAAATGGCTGCCTTTCATCACTTGTTACCGATACTTTCCGTTGTTCTTTTCTGCTAGCCTTAGTAGTAGTTGTTTCTGTTACGAACCTATCACATGAATCCTTTAACCCTGATATTGCCTCACCTCCACACCTATAACCATTGCTTGTGCCCGTGTCTTACTAGCATGCTTAGATTGTTTTGCTCGAGTCTGTTATCCGTTACTTTCTGTTATTACTTCATTATGTTCTGGGGGCTCGATGTTTAATCAATCAATCATGATACTGTTATTATCAATAATAAATTTGATGATAAGGCACCGGCAGGAGGCCCTTGTGGTTTTGAGGCCTGCTAGTGTCGACCCTAATAGGAAAAGGGTCTTGTCTACTGATCCATGATGAGCGCACTACCCGCATGTGGGAAGCGAGTATGGGCGCCCCCCTCAATTTGACTCGATTCGCATCTCGTCCAAATCGCCTCATTTAGTTCGGGTTTTCCATTTGCTGCATGCATGATCTTGCGAGCCCTTGGTACCCGGGTGGAACTTTCTTAGTCGGCATATAGGGGGACACGTTCTTAGAGTGCTATGAGGGTCCATTTTCTTCTGGGCTCGATTAGCCGTGCGCCCAAGGTTCTTTGGGCTTGATGCGAAGAAGGGTTGAGTTGTGTAGAGTACCTCGCTTGGTGGGTTGATCCCCCATCTGGCGGGTTATTCTTGCGTGTACGGCTAAATTGGTGCAACCCTGCAGGGATAATCTTCTCGAGAAGCCGTGTTTTCCGCGGTTATGGATTACTTGGTGAAAGTACTGGCTAACAAGTACTCAGGACAACTTAAACATAATGATCAACCATGTTACACCCAAGGATTAACAACTTGACTAGTAATAGGTTTATGCACACAATAACTTGATTCACCTCTAATCCAACTGTGTGAGTTATCCTCGGATTGCTTCTTTGGATAAGGGGCGAGATCCAGGATGGGTTTGTTTGAAGTTATCTTTCAGTTGGTTACAATACTCGATCTTATCTTCTTTCTGTTAGCCGGAAGTTGTAGTATCTCTCCGTAGTTTGTTAGTGCAGCCTGCTGTCGCTTATTTGCAATAACCACTTCCTTTCCGTTGATCCTAAAGTATTTGTATCTTGTGATGACTGGCTACGCCGGTATCTTGTGAGTATGGTTTATCCACTTGCCAGTACTTAACCGTACTGACCCACGAATCTTTTTCGTGGCTGCATATTCAATATTGCAGTCAACAGGTTTGAAGTCTGACGACGTTAGCTTGGGAATCCCTCCGGCTTGGCCTGGGCAGGGATTGGACGCTCTCGGTTATCTTCAGGACTCTTAGTCCAATTTGGATCTTGTCCGTAGACGGACGCTGTGTTGTTTCTTCCGTTGTTATTTGGATCTTTGTATTGTATCAGTTGTATCCTTGACTCGTCTGAGTCATCTTGTATCTATCTGTTTCTGTTGTAATTGTGAAATATTCGTGAACTGTTGTAATGTTATCACAAGTGGCAACCTGGAATCGGTTATTATGTGGATTTTGGCGGGAATGCTGAAATCTGCATAGTGCCCGATCTCGGGGCGTCACAAATGGTATCAGAGCCTTGGTTCCGATTCCCGAGATTGTTTCCATACGAATGGTTATCGAAGCAACGGGTCCGCAAAGCCTGTAGGATAACCTAGCTAACAGTCGTTGTTTCTAGAGTGTCAAAAAACTATTTCTTCTAAACTATTTTGGAAACATCTCAATAGGATTCTTGTTTTCTCCTTGTCCCTATTCTATTTCCCCTCCCATCTTGTTTGCTTTGGAGTTTTCTCCCCTTGTCTATCTTTCAAAGTGTTAGGATCCTACGTGGGTGGACGTTTTCTGAGCCCTTAACCTAATAGGTTCGATCCTCGGAAGATTCCTGGTGGAAGAACATCGTCGTCACTCCGAGCAAGAATCTCTTGTTAGTGGTGTCGAGAAACCCTTGTTAGTGGTGTCGAGGAGATCAAACGGAAGCACGAAGAATCGATAGTCGAACTTCTTCCCCCTCCCGGGTTAGCAGGTGGATTGCGAGGGCGCAATCCCTTGTTAGTGGTGTCGTCTGTAACACCTGGGGTGTTACCTGTTTGTTTTGCTTGCATCATATGCATCACATTGCATTGCACCATGTTTGCATCACAACTGAAAATTTCAAAACAATTTAAACTTTCACCCTTGCTCAAAATTTCCAATTTCAAACTTGCAAACTAAACCACTCATTTGTTCTTCAATAGTTTGAAAATTGTTTTAATCCAATTGCCTGTTAATAAATTTCCCCCTTTTGTTAAAAAAACCCTAATGGCTAATTCAAGACAAGGTCCAACATGGCAATGTCCTCTCTCCACCTCCGGTGGATCCTCCTCCTCCCGAGCACGAGACGTCCAATGACGGGCAACATCACGAGCATGAGACCCATGACGACTACATGGATATTGAACTTGCTCCCATTGACGATTTCATAAATCAGTTGGATGGCGAGAAGCCGGTTCCTCCGAAGTTACCCGCCAGAACTCTTGATATCCAGAAGAAGGTAGATGGCGGAGAGGGCGGTTCTTCTGAGTTACCCACCAGAAAACCGGATATCCAGAAGAAGCTAACCTATTCCCAAGAAACTCCTGAGGAGCAGACGGCCTTTACGGCTCCACAGCCTACGCTGGTTACCCCGAATACACTCCGTGCTACGGCCGCGGAGGCGGTAAAACAAAGCGGCACTCCCATCTGCTTGAGGCTGAAGAAGAATCGGAAGAGGATGGTAGCCAAGAAGAAGAAAGGTGGTGCCTCCTCTAGTAGCCAGCCAGCGGCCGACCGAGTCCTGGACCGTTTGCCGCCCGCCGTCCCGTGGAGGAAGGTGCATGAGATAGGTGAGCCGATGCTGCCGCCAGAGGTTGTCGCTGTCATGGGTGGTGACATGAGGACCATCCACGACGGGATTTTGTTCAAAGAGAATGAACTTCTACGTGAGAAACATCCCTCCTACCCGCTATACGTGGTCAAGGTGCCCCGATCCGTGGGCTTTGTGGATTCAAATCCCGCAGAGGTGTTCTTCATCAGATACGAAGACATATTCAGGGTCTTCCACTTGGGTAAGCTCGACCGAAGCATTGTCCGCCTGGTATCGCTCTGTATGGCGCACGATATGGTCATGGAGAATACCCCGCACATCGCGATTATGGACCCCTACTACATGAATGAGGACTACTTGCGGTCACATGAGGACCGAGTTCTTATCACGACTTACATAACGGGTTTTTTGATAGATAACAAGGATAAGAACGCCATTCTCATGCCATACTTTCCCAAGTAAGTAGTCCTCTCCGCTTCACGTCGTTACATTCTTTCTAGAATCTCCTTAGTATTCCGATTGATGATATTGATGGCTTGTTCGAAATGTTCTGCGCAGAAACGGAGGATGCATACTCATCGTCATGGAACCGCATTGGTCACAATGCACTTATTTCGATGCGGGTAGGGCGGTGCAGAAGGACTACACCGACATAAGAGTTGTTCTTAATAGTGCCCTCAACGGCTTCACCGCCGATTTAGGCAAGCCCCTAAAAAAGGAGAAAATAGTCCGATGCGCCTACGTGTGCACCCACGTAACAAACTTCCCCTGCCTCAAGCAATCGGAGCAAGAATCTGAGTTGGAAGCTTGGTATGTCATCTTTCAGATGAGGGAGTACTTAAAGGATGCCCAACAGGCCCATCTACCAAGTGATCTCCGAGACCTGACCACAAAGATGGCCAACACCCCCGATGAATATGTGCGGGCTGAGTTCCGTCGCATCCAGCGGAGGATCTGCACGATACTCTCGTCGGATGTCATCACTCGGGGTGTCTTGTTCTTCCACGGCCACGCACCACCGAGCAACCGTGACATAGAAGCACACCTACGAGAGCAACGTGACACCCGGACATTCAACACGCTAGAAGGCGTTCGTCCGTTCCCGCCGAGACTATAGGATTGACAAAATGTTAGTATACACTTGCATCATATAACTTTTAGACCTTTATTTGTCGTGTTTTATTCGTAAACCTTGATGTTTCTATTTTTTGATAGTTATTTGCGGTCTATTATCACTTTCGATGCTAAACTCGTATTTTTGTCCTATGCACAGATGACATGGTAATGTTGTGTATGTCGGTAGGGTTCCCGGAGTCTACGACGACTGGGACCAATGCCATGGTGGAGGCGAAAGCTCGATACGCCACTTACCTAGCGAGAGAGAAGACGGAGAAGACGAGGGCCCGGATGACCACCTTCGCCATCGCCGTGCTTATACTCCTAGTGTTGATGCTACTTGTTGTTTTGCTTGTCTAGATAACTAAACTATCGATTTGTTTGGACTATACTCCTAGTGTTTGAACTATGCTTGTAACTAAACTATTCGCTTCGAGACTATTTGGTGATGATCGAGACTATTTGGTGATGATCGAGAATATTTCTGTTATTTTGCTGTCATTTTCATATTTATTACTGTCAATTTGCTGTAATTCTGTTATTTTCGTTTCTTTTATTTTTGACACAGCAAAACCATACCCCAGGCGAATAAGAAATCGTACCCCAGGCGAATATGTACCCCAGGCGCACATTGCCTGTTCGCCTCAGGTAAAAGGCTTACCCCAGGCGTACATGGCACGTTTGCCTGGGTATGTCAAGCTACCCCAGGCGCATTTTGCTGTTCGCCTGCGGTAGGTCATTACCGCTGGCGATGTGGTCCCAGGCGAACACATATTCGCCTGCGGTAGCCTAATTTGGTTCGCCTGCGGTAGCCTTTTCCCTAGTAGTGAATAGGCCACAGCAGCTGTCCGCTTGCAGGCAGCGGGAACACGAGACGGACCGCGAGTACCTTACTTGGTGGAGCACATTGCGGAACACCTGTGAAGGTGTGAATGAAGCCCAGGCCATCACTTGGTTTGCGCAGGGTTGCAGACATGGCAGCATGCTGTGGCAAAGGTTGCAGAGGGAGATGCCAAACACACTGGCGGAGACCATCAAGATTGTAGATCAGTACGCACTCGGTGATCCTACCCAGCCCCTGATGGATTCCTCCGAGCCGAGAAGAAACTTCAACATCAACAAGCGCAATGAGTTCCGCAACAAGCGCAGAGGTGACCAAATAGATATTCGGTACGACCCTGAGGAGGTGAATGCAGTGGCTGTTGGAGCTGGGGGTAGCCAAAGGCAGAAACCTGCTGGAGCCGACGGGCAGAACCAGAACCAGGGCCAAGGCAACAAGAAACCATTCCGCGCTCCTCAGTCGGGTAGCGGCAACTCGGAGCAGACGAGGAAGTTCGTCTTCGACGACATGAGGGATGGCCCATGCAGTTTCCATACTCAGCACCCCTCAAGGCCTGCTAACCACACTACCCGACAGTGCGAGTGGTGGGATCTGATCAGGAATGAAGGCTTGCCTCCTCCTCCTCCTCTGCCAGCTGCAAATGCCAATGTGCAGCCTGCTCGCGCACCCGCAGCTCGGCCTCCGGTGTTCCCGAGAAGATAAAACGTGAACCAAGTGGCTTTAGGAGCCAACCGTCACTTCAACAATGAAGGCTACCGCAACAACAACAACAACAACAACTACAACCGCAACAACAACAGAGGCAACAACAACTACCAGGGAAACAACAACGGCAACAATGAGGTCAGAGGCCGCAACCAGTACCAAGAACACCATGAGAGCTACATGATCTTCACTTCCGAGCCCGTCGACAAGCAATCACAGCACAGGCGTGCCATGGAGGTTAATGTTGTGATCCCTGCTGTCCCTCACTACATGCATTGGTGCAACCAAGAGATTAAGTGGTCCCGAGTAGATCATCCCAAGGTGATGCCCAACCCGGGTAGTTACGCTTTGGTGGTGGATCCACAACGGCAGCAGCATCAACATCGTGTACAAAGACACACTCGAGAAGCTTGGGCTGGCCGAGAACATGCTGCTACCTAGCAAGACCACTTTCCATGGCATTGTGCCGGGAGTCTCGTGCAACCCGATTGGCCGAGTGTGGATAGATGTGCTATTCGGCACCAGGGAGAACTGCCGCACAGAGAGCCTGCAGTTCGAACTGGTTGATCATCAGAGCCCTTATCACGCTCTACTCGGCAGGCCTGCTCTGAGCAAGTTCATGGCCTCTACCCACACGGCATATCTGAAGATGAAGATCCCTGGTCCCAATGGCGTGATTACCATCTCTGGGGATTACAAGAAGTCCATGGAATGTGCCTCTGCTGGTTCTCAGTTGGCGGTGTCCATGGTGATTGCTGCCGAGAAGAAAAAGATGTACGAGGTGGTGGCTATGGCACAATCCGCGCAAGCTGGTGCGCAGGGCGTGCCGAGTACCCAGCACGGGACCGCGTTCCAGGCATCCCAAGAGACAAAGAAGGTCCAGGTCGACCCTGAGTTCCCCGACCGCGTAGCCATCATTGGCTCCGGGTTGGCGGAGAAATAGGAAAGCGAGCTCATCCACTTCCTCCGCGAGAATCGGGACGTGTTCGCCTGGTCCAATGAAGATTTACCAGGAGTCCCGAGGGAGTTGGTTGAGCACTCGTTACATGTGCGTCCTTACGCCAGACCAGTGAAGCAGGCTATGCGCCGTTTCGGAGATGAGAGAAGGAAGGCCATTGGTGACCAGATCACCAAGTTGCTGATAAGCAATTTTATAATGGAGGTGCTGCACCCGGATTGGCTAGCCAACCCGGTCATGGTCGAGAAGAAGAAGGAGGATCCTAAGGCTGCTACCGCATGGCGCATGTGTGTCGACTGCACCGACTTGAACAAAGCATGCCCCAAGGATCCTTTTCCGCTACCTCGCATCGATCAGGTGATCGATTCCACTGCTGGTTGTGAACTGCTGTCTTTCATAGATGCCTACTCTGGTTTCCACCAGATAGCTCTCAATCCTGCTGATCAAATAAAGACTGCCTTCATTACCCCGTACGGGGCTTATTGCGATCGTGTCATGTGTTTCGGGTTGCGGAATGCGGGAGCTACTTATCAGCGGTGCATGCAGAAATGCTTGCACGATAAGCTCGGCGAGAATGTGCAGGTGTACGTAGATGACATTGTCATCAAAACGAATAAAACACAAACTCTGCTTGCCGATCTTGAGGAAACCTTCGCTAACCTGCGCAAGTATAAGATGAAGCTGAACCCGAGTAAATGCACCTTTGGCGTCCCGTCTGGCAAGCTACTCGGCTTCCTGGTGTCTAGTCGGGGCATTGAGGCCAATCCTTCAAAGATAAAAGCTATTGAGAGCATGTCTTTGCCGAGATCCCTGAAGGATGTGCAAAAATTCACTGGTTGCTTGGCATCTCTGAGCCGTTTCCTGGGTCGAATGGGCGAGAAGGCCCTGCCTCTGTACCAGCTGATGAAGAAAAGCGACAAGTTCGTCTGGACTCCGCAAGCGGACGTGGCATTCAATGAGCTGAAGGCAATGCTGGGTAGCGCTCCCATCTTGGCTAGTCCGCTACCCAAGGAGCCAATGCTGCTGTACATTGCTGCTACCAACCGAGTAGTGAGCGTGGTAATTGTGGTGGAACGAGAAGAGGAAGGCAAAAGTGTGCAGCGCCCAGTATACTATCTTAGCGAAGTGTTGTCCAGCTCCAAGCAAAACTACCCGCATTACCCGAAGATGACCTACGGCGTGTACCTGGGCGCCAAGAAGCTGAAGCATTATTTCCAAGAGCATCCTATCACTGTTGTGAGCTCTGCTCCCATCTCGGATATCATGGGCAACAAGGAGGCGAGTGGCAGAGTAGCCAAGTGGGCAATTGAGCTGGCCACGTACATTCCCGCGTATGCGAGAAGAGACTGGCGGAGTTTCTGGTGGATTGGGCTGAGGTGCAGTAGGAACCTACTGCTCCAGTTTCCAATTACTGGAAGATGCACTTTGATGGCTCGAAGGTGAAGGAAGGCCTTGGTGCTGGCGTAGTGCTTACGTCACCCAAACGAGATCAACTCAAGTACGTGCTGCAGATTCATTTCAAAGCGTCCAACAACGTTGCGGAGTACGAGGCCGTGGTGCACGGCTTGCGAGTAGCCAAGGAGGTTGGCGTGCAGCGCATCATATGCTATGGCGATTCAGATCTGGTGGTGCAGCAAGTCTCTAGCACTTGGGATGCTCTGGATGCAAACATGGCATCATATCGCTTCCTAGTACAGTCTATGACTGGATTCTTCGAACGCTGCGAGTTCCAGCATATTCACCGACCAGAGAACGAAGCGGCAGACGAGCTGTCCAAGTTGGGATCTTCTCGGCAATCCATCCCGGCGGGGGTTGCCTTAGAGCACTTGAGGAAGCCATCCATCAAGCCATCTCCCAACTCGGAATCGATATTTGTTCCTTCTCTGCCAAATGAAGAATCCGATCCAATGGAGATTGACTGGGAGAATGCAACAGAGAACCCGGGGACTGCCGCTCCCTACTCGGGGACTGCCGCTCCTTACTCGGGGACTGCCGTCCCCTACTCGGGGACTGCCACTCCATACTCAGGGACTGCTGTCCTTAACCCGGGGACTGTCACATTCATTGAGGAGGTCCTTGCCAATCGTTCAGGGCTTCAGAGAAGTGCTCCCAACCCTAAAAAGCAGCCGGAGGTGCCTGTCCCAATGGAAGTGGACGAACCAGTGTTTCCTACACGGGAGACACCGAGTTGGGCCATGCCCATATTATCCTTTCTAAAGGACGGTACTCTGCCAGAAGATGAGGTGGTCGCAAGGCAGATTCAGAGAAGATCCAAGGGCTACACTATATTCAGAGATGCGCTGCACAAAAGAAGTGCCACCGGCGTGCTGCAACGTTGTGTGGAACCAGAAAAAGGAGGAGAAATCCTGTTGGAAATACACCAAGGAGAATGCGGGCACCACGTCTCTTCTCGGGCATTGGTCAAGAAACCTTTTCGGCATGGCTTCTACTGGCTCACAGCTCTGCAGCAAGCTGAAGACATCGTGAGGAAGTGCAATGGCTGCCAGATGTTCGCAAGTAAGATTCACATGCCTGCTTCCGAGCTGAAAACAATTCCTATCACATGGCCGTTTGCTGTATGGTGCCTGGATATGGTTGGCCCCTTCAAGCCGGCTAAAGGCAACATGACACACATCTTAGTCATGGTGGACAAGTTCACCAAGTGGATTGAAGTGAAGCCTATTCGGAAGTGCGATGGAGCTACAGCCATGAAATTCTTAAAGGATGTGATCCTGAGATACGGCTACCCGCACAGCATCATCACCGACAACGGCACGGATTTCGCAGAGGGGGCAATGGTGTGGTTCTGCAGGGATAAGCACATCCGACTAGATGTTGCATCTGTTGCGCATACCGCCTCCAATGGGCAAGTGGAAAGAGCAAACGGCATGGTGCTAGCAGGCATAAAGCCAAGGCTAATTGAGCCGCTGCTGAAAACACCTGGGTGTTGGCTAGACGAGTTGCCAGCGGTGTTGTGGAGTCTAAGGACTACCCCTAACCGGTCAACCGGCTACACACCATTCTTCTTGGTATACGGGGCTGAGGCCGTGTTGCCAATAGACTTAGAGCATGACTCCCCCCGAGTAACCCTCTACACTGAGGTGGAGGCGAGAGAAGCTCGAGAAGATGACGTTGACCTGCTCGAAGAAGCGAGAGAGCTTACTCTGTCACGTTCAGGTATCTATCAGCAAAACCTGCGGCGTTATCATAGCCGAAAGGTGAACCCAAGGGTTTTCCGAGAAGGGGACATGGTCCTCAGGCATGTGCAACGCACAGCCGGGATGCACAAATTGTCTCCTCCATGGGAAGGGCCCTTCATTGTGAGCAAAGCGCTGCACAATGATGCCTATTATCTCGTGGACATGCGTCCATCACAGGAGAACAGGGCAGATAAAGCTGGAGAGGAATCTAAGCGCCCCTGGAATGTAGCCCTACTTCGTCGCTTTCATTCGTGAGCAAAGATGTGTATGTACTCTCTTATCCGAGTTAAAATTCTACTCTGCAATCTGAAATTGAGCTCGGGGACTGCCCTCGTCCAAACTTGCTCTGTATGTTTCTACCTGGCTTTACTTTTGTCCACTCGGTTGCTCTGCTTAAAGTTTCACGAGTACATATAGTATTGTGTTTAAACCTACATGCCAACTCTTCGACTCTGCTGCTGTCCGAAACCCGGCTTCATGGCAAGCAAGAGAACAAGCAAAAAGGTCAATGAGCACAAGAAAAATTACTAAGGAAAGACAAAGTGCAGGAACCGAGTAGGCTGTCCTTTACTGTTGTTTCTTGTTAACTCCTTCTCGACTAAGTGGTGGGCTGCGTTACTATGAGTGTTTCTAAGTGGCTAAGTATTTGCAACTCCAACTTTGAATTCTTGTGACTCGAATACCAAAAAAGCAACAAGTTGCGGGTAAGAGCTGAGATGAGAAGGAAGAGCGAATAAGAACTCCAACTCGGGGACTTGCATGATAACGCAACCCGGCATCAAGCCGAAGTTGCTCAAATTGACTAAGTTAAATATCAAACGTGAATAAAACTGAGTAGCAAACGACAAGCATAATTGATTCGATACATCTGCACCCGACATCCCGGGGATCTGATAAAAGTTTCGAGGGTAAAGTTGCAGGAAGAAATCAAGTAGAGGCAGCATTGTTCTCGGCGTTGGCCTTCGGGGCTTCAGCATCAGCGTTGGCCTTGGCAGCTTCAGCTTCAGCGCTGGCCTTAGCAGCGTCAATCTCCGAGTTGGCGGCGTGAGTCGTAGCAGTTTCAGCTTCTGGATTGGTGGCAGCCTGTTCAGAGGTGGCCGTGGCCACCGAGGTGGCGTCCGTAGCCGAGGTGGAGGCCGCAGTCTGAGCGCGGAGTCGCGCCGTGTCGTCGAGAGCCGCACCTGATGAAGTGCCGAACTCGAGGGCCGCGGTGTCGATGGTCATCTCCACGCTCTCGGCCTCCTCTTCGCTGTCCGCGACGACCGCGGCCTTCCCCTTCCCGGTCTTGTAGCGTTCACTGTCGAAGCTGCTCAGGCCTTCAGACTCGGTGGCATCCTCGTCTTCGTTCTCGTCGTCATCCTCGCCCTCCACCTCCGTGTCGGGCTCAGTGACGCTGTCGATGAAGCGCGCGGTGTCCGCGTACTGGGCGATCTCGTACGCAACCGACTGGCGGCAAGCCACGCAGTCGGGATCCGTCTCCCACTTCGATTTCTGCCTCATCTCGAGAATGACGTTAAGATCAAGGTTTTCATACCAGCTACAGATGAACAGCAGCAGCATGTCAGCACCGGCCCGAGCTCCAGATGCCCGCCATTTATTCAGCTCGGCCTTAACGCCAGTCAGCTTCTCGGCAAGCCCGCGGATGGTTGGTGGCGCAGTCTCCCGCGGCCAGAACAGGTCATGGAGTTGGAAGGCAGTGCGCACCAGATCGGTGCCCACGCCCCTTAGGCGCTGGAGCTGGACCTGCATGGTTGTGATGCTGTCTTCAATTGACGCCTTGGTATCCATAGGCTCGCCCTTCTTGGTGCGAGCAGCTTGGGCCTTTGCCAGAGCAGGCTTGCAAGACGAGTTGAGGTCGGGGAAGATTTCTGAAAGAGCTATCAAAAAGATTAGAGACATGGGCAGAATAGAGAAATGAGTCGAGCAGAAGAGAAGCAGAAGGGAAAAGTGAAGTGCAAAGAAGTGGGCACTTACTATTCAGGTCGTAGAGTAGCGCTTGCAGCTTGTTCTTCCATGACTCTTCGTCAGCAACATGCTTTTCTTCTACCTTCCGGAACTGCGCCAGCTGGAGCATGAGATCCGAGTTGCTCTCCTTTAGTGCCTCGCATTCCAGCTCGAGAGCCCTTTGCTTGGCCTTGGCTGCTGCTTCGATCTTTTTCTTCTCGGCCACTGCTTTATCTCTACCGGTAGCTAGGTCAACGGCTTTTTGGAGAGCAGTTCGCAACTGGACCTGCAACGGTTCCATCTCGGAGAGGTGCCTCTTCTTAAATTCCACCTCAAGGCTTGCAATCTGCTGCTGCACCTCAGCAGGCTTGAGGCAGTCGAGATGTTCCTCGACAATTTTCTTATGGTCTTCTGTGAGAAGCAAAGCAAGGTCAGCAGAGTAGCCAAGATGAAAGCAAGAAAGCAAGCCGAGAAGACATCAACTAACCTTACAACTTCTTTATCGTGGCTTGGCCACTCTCAACAAAGACGCGGCAGTTCTCATGCTCCTCGGCCAGGGCCTTGAATTCGCCTGCAGAGAACGGTCGATTAGAGCAGAAAGCAAAAGCGGGCGTAAACACCAAACGCAGGAACCGCGTAGCTAAAAGCTTACTTTCGACTTCAGAGATCTTGAGGGCGCTATCCATGACCTCCTTCTCCGCCGCCTCGTCGGACTTGCGCTCCAATTCCAGGGCCTCAAGACGCCTCCTAGCGATGCTGTGGTTCCATAGCAGCCGCCGGTACAGGTTGGTTCTTTTCAGAAGGCTATTCTGAGAGGAAGAAAGAAAAAGAATCAGACAAAGTCATGAAGATTCGACCCGAGAAGGCGGCAACTCGGTTTAGTACCCGCCTACTCGGCCAGAATCTCGGGGACTGGGTGATGGATAAGAAGAAGGAGAAGAGTAGAAGAGAAGGAAAATGCAACTCAGGACGAATGAGCAAAGCTTACCACGTAAGTCTGTTCAAGATCCTCTGCGGCCTTGCGATGGACGAACAGCTTGGCGGCGAGCGTGCTGGTATTGGACGAGATAGTCATGGGTTTATAACCCATGTCCGCCTTGTTCCAGTCGATGCGCATGTGATCCAAATCGCCCAAAGCCAAGCCGTGCCAGTTCTTGTTGCCGAGGATGTCGTTGTTCCACTCAGCGTCAATAAATCCAACCCGGTCGATCATCTGCTCAAGGCCCGTGGACGTCACCTCGGCTTCCTGAACCTCGCGCGAGTAGATCGAGAGGGACCTGTCCTTATTCCTAGCTGGAGGCTTGGAGTCCACTGTCGTGGCCTGTTTGCCCCTCCTGATAGCAAGTTTCTTCTCGGCGGGGGTCATTGGGATGCTGTGCTGCTGGCTCATCTTTACCATGTAAGGTGGGAAGATAGGTGGGTCTGGCAAGCTTGATCCAGCGGCTGCATCAGCGGCCGCGCCGGAATCACCAATGGTGAGCTGCCGGCCTTGAGGAGGCGGCATCGTGGCAGCATCCCGCGCACCGCCACGCGAGGGATTCCTGCGGACGGGGGCATCTGACTGGCCGACTTGCTTCTCGGCGACTCGCTTCTCGGCGGCCTTCTTCTCAGCAGTTATCTTTTCAGCGGCCTTCTGATCAGCGGCCTTCTTCTCGACTGCTTCCTACTTGATCTTCACAACCGGCTTGGACGGAGGGCTGGCAGCAGTTTTGGTCTTCTTCACCGGCGGGGATTTTGGTGCGGCCGAGGGGGTGCCCTGCTGGGTAGGCGGCGCCAAGGGCGTGCTACCCGGCGCAGCGTCCGGCTGCGCGCGGCTCGGAGGGTCCTGCTCCATCTCATCAACTGTCTCAACCCTCTGCTCGGCAGCGGGATCTTGCTGTGTCTCTTCTGGTTTCTCTACTCGCGGCCGGGCCGCGAGGTCGTCTTGTTCGCAGCCTTTGTTGCCGGCTGCTCTTGGTCTTCTTCCTGCTGCTCAAGGGCGGTGTCGTCGTGCTGCTCGGGGTTTTGTTCTAAGTTCTCCTCGACCGTGGTGGCTGGAGGAGAAAGCGGCCTCTCATTGCGAGCAGCATCCTGCGCTTCTTGTTCGGCGCGGGCCTGTTGTCCCTGCTCGGCATCATGGGCATCACTGTCCATGTACGGGGCGTCGTCTGAATCTTCTCCTTTCACGGGAGAGGACGCCTGCGCCCTGTCCCGTGCAGTGTCATCGTCCTCCTCAGAGAGCTCGATGAGGTTGTCAACATCAATGGCGGTCTTCTTCTTGGGTTTGGTGGATGCGACGGCAGCACTAGCATCCAAGGGGGCGCTGAAGAGAAGAAAGAAGTTTAGAAAAGGAAAAAAGGACATAAGAAATCGAGAAGCGGTCTCGGAACCAGGAGCTCAGAAAAAGCGGCAACAACAGTGCACAACTCGGAAGAGAAGTACATACCCTGCACGGGAAGGGGGTAGCCGTCTCCCCTGCTTGACCTTCTTCACGGCTCTTTTGGTCTTCTTGGCGGCGGGTTCCCGAGCACCGCTACCCGTCCTCTTCCGAGTATTGGGAGCGGCTACGCCAACTGGTTTGACGTCGAGGACGTCCACGTCCTCCTCCTCCTCAGCATCAGCGTCAGCATCAGCATCGGCATCCTCTATAGAATTGAGAAAGAGAAACCAGTTGAGAAACCGGAAGAGATTGGGTTGCGCTACTCGCAACCATAGAGATGAGCTCAATTACCTTCCTCGTCGTCCTCGGACCAGTCGCGGACGGACGCGTCAACATGGTGCTTATCCGTCTGGGCGGCATGAGGGATGTTGAGCTTGTCTGCGGTATCGTAGGAGACCTCATCGTCCTCCTCTCGATCCCCTTCCCAGTTGTCCTCAAAGCGTTCCATGCTTTCTGCGAGCTGGCGAGCAAGGACCTGGAAAGTAGGCAAACATCACAGGTTAGTCGAGTAGGATGAAGGCATCCTACTAGGCAAGGCGTGCAAACACAAAGCACAGTAACCCTAGAAAATACTTCTAAGTGCGCTATTCGGCAAGGCGTGTAAACACATACACGTTAAGCCTAAGCAACTCTGCTAAGTGCCCTACTCGGCGCGGAATACAGATACAAGGCACAGCAAGTTAAGAAGGCTATCTACTCGGAAGCTGCATACAGGAAACAGGATGAGAAGTACTAACCCGCTTGATCTGTTTTGTGCGGCTGAACGGCACGAAGCCGTACTGCCAGTTGTCCTTGAGGCCAGTGCTCATGATGGAGCGCGCCCAGGTAGCGACGTCCGCGTTGCTGAGCTCGAACGTTGTTGTCCGAGTGCAGTCGCGGGGGCCTCCCATGTAGCACATGAGATGGGCGCGGTGCTGGAGCGGCAGTACTCGCCTGGAGATCCAACAGGAGATCGGGTCGTCGCTCTTGAGCCCTCTCGATCTGCTTCAGGTCATTGTCGAGGGACGGCTTGGTCCGCCTGTTCTGCCCGGTGGGAGCTGCGTTGGTCCAGCTGGGTAGATTGATCCGGTCCTCCACCTTGGCTCCCTTCTCGGCGGGAATATTCTTCACGTAGAGGAAGGTCCTCTGCCACTTGCGGACAGAGTCCAACCCCTTGACGCGCGGGTGATTGGTTCCCCCGCGCTGCACCATCATGGCGCTGCCAGTCTCCGTCATCCCGCGGCTGGTGTCCGCGCCATCCTTCCTACCCTTACTCTGTTTCCGGAAAAAGAAGTATCTGGACCAGGTAGCCGTGGTGGGCCGCACGCCAAGGAATGCCTCGCATACCACGGCGTGGTAGGAGAGCATGACGACGGCGTTCGGCGGGAGGTGATGTGGCTGGAGGCCATAGTGGTCGAGGAACTTCCGGAAGAAATTCGAGACCGGAAGTCCGAATCCTCGCGCAAAGTGCGTGAGGAAGACGACGTGCTCGCCCTCCTGCGGAGCCAGGACGAGCTCACCGTCAGGTTGCCGGCAGCAAACACCGGGAGGAACTCTCCGGGTGTTCACGAGCCACTGACAGTCCTCGGCGGTGACCTCAGATCCAGCCCAGCCGGCACGAGCATCGTCGTCGCGAGCCATCGCGGCGGAGGAAAGGTTGGCGGAAAAGTTGAAAGAATTTGGGTGGAGAAGCTCGCAGCGGCGCGGTGAGATGCGCGGCGGCGAGATGCTCTGCGGCGGCGGAGAAACGAGGAGACGAGGGGAAAGTTGGAGCGGAAGAAGAAGAAGGAGTTACCGAGGGGGTATTTATACCGCTCCCCGGGTTGCCGTTACGAATCGAGGTAGTGGGATCGATCGTGGCAGAAAACGTGCGGCGTGGGATCTGCGGGCCGGTTAGAAACGCACACAGCGCGGAACGCGCGCGTAACGGCCGCATTAGATCCCACGACAAGATCGTGGGCAATCACTGCCTTTGATGGGACGTAACGGGCTAGTGGGCCCACTCCGTGAAAACCGGATTGTGCTCTGCCACGCAGAGATTCCGTTTCAAGATTTCGCCAAGTCATTTTACTCGGCTATAGAGAAGAAAAGTGGCCCTATTCGGAAGAGAAGAAACAAAGTCAAGGGCTACTCGGAGGTTTCACTCGGTATCCCAAGATTCAAGGGCAAGAATGTCAAGGTTGGTTTTTAAGCTGGCAGGGCCCAGTGAACGAATTCGCAGGACTCTACCAGCTTCGGGGACTGCTGTCGGGGGGTTACCCCCGAGTAGGGTAAAGGCAAGTGCTAAAGGCAAGATCAGAAGGGATGTTTGGCCGAGTAGCCGGCTACCCGGTACTCGCTACCCGGTCGACTGCTACCCGGTCTTACACCTAGACGGCCAGAAGGATGAATCAAGAGAGTTATGTTCCTCCGAATAGAAGAGCTGGTCCGAGTAGAAATGGCGGGAACCTACTTGGGCCAGAAGTCAAAGGAGCCGTTCTGACACCGAATCCCGCGTATCCCGGATCCGTACTTGGCACTGTTCACGGCACTGTTCATCTGAGGACGGCGTGCCTGACAGCGACAGTGTGTCAGCAGGGCGTCGCAGGATAGGGGGGACCTACTCTGTGTTCGCCGTAGTGATAACAGACTGGTTACTTGGTTTTGCCCAACGACTTTCCGCACCAGGACAAACCTAGAATCCAAAGCTGTCAGCAGGAACTCGGAAGAAGGACGGTGTGCACACAATGTCGACATTTGTTTGTATTTGGCTGTATCCGGCTGGGCACCGAGTATATAAGGTGCCTTGCCCCCTCCTGCGCGAGGGATCCTGGGACTGGTTCACATTTCTTGACCTAGTTCCGCACGTAGAGAGAAGGGTGGCTACTCGGTAGCAAGAACAGTTGTACTGTGGCTACTCGGTGAGACATCAAAATACAGAGAGAAAGGCAGGAGTAGGGGTTTTACCTCCTCACGAGGGCCCTGAACCTGGGTAGATGTTGTTTGCAGTGCTTGTTTCATCCCTCACGCGTCTACTCGTCGTGTGATCCCTCCCCGAGCGCCTCCAGCGTCCTTCGTCCCCACATCTTTAGCCATCCTATGGCATCTGCCGTGACACCACCAGGACATATATTTTCTTCTCGCTATATATATGTATGCATTGCCACACAATTGGCATAAACACATACAAACTCACCACTCTCTCATGGCTTCTATCGTACCCACTCTAACATTCATCCAGGCGGAGGCACTTTCCGCCTCAAACTACCCCTGCCCGCCCGGCTACAGCGTTCCCGTCGGTTGGATGCTGAGTGCCGGAGGAGTGTCGGTACCTCCTCTTCCTCAAGGTGTTGGGCGTCGGGCGGCCATCACGAACCACTACTACCACAGCTCACGCCGGAGCAGCGGAGGAATCCCAGTTGGAATCCTGACTACCGCCCTACTTGGGACGCCTTCTTCATTAATCGGCGTGAGAGTGCGCTCGCCAGGTACGAGGAGAACGGCCCGCCTCCTTCGAACTTCAACGAGGCCGGTCGTCGGCTGTGGTGGGGCGGCGGACTGACTCTTCAGAGCGTCATGAACTACATCAGGGCTGGCGATCACCCCCGCCTGCGCTACCCTCACGCCCAGTCCTGGAGTCGTGACCCTCCGAGGGTTAGCACCGTCCGACGATAGTGACGACGACGGCGGCGACTACGACGACTACGAGTCGGAGTACTATAGGCCTAGGCAGGAGTATGACTAGCAGATATCAGATCCACAGTCTTGCAATTATGTAGATCATCGATGCTCTCCGTTTAGGTTTAGATCCACTCTTGCCATTATATACTGCCTTTTTTATCACGCCATTATGTAGATTTTAAAATGAAGTAGTTTTATTTTTCTGAATTTTCTGATATATTATTTGTATTTATAAGATTTTAAAATGAATTGGTTTTATTTTTCTGAATTTTCTGATATATTATTTGTATTTGTAAGATTTTAAAATGAATTAGTTTTATTTTTCTGAATTTTCTGATATATTGTTTGTATTTGTAAGATTTTAAAATGAATTAGTTTTATTTTTCTGAAATTTCTGATATATTATTTGTATTTGTAAGATTTTAAAATGAATTAGTTTTATTTTTCTGACTTTTCTGAAATATTATTTGTATTTGTAAGATTTTAAAATGAATTAGTTTTATTTTTCCGAATTTTATGATATATTATTTGTATTTGTAAGATTTTAAAATGAATTAGTTTGATTTTTCTGAATTTTCTGATATATTATTTGTATTTGTAAGATTTTAAAATGAAAAGTATTTGAAAAAGCACCTTTAGTCGCGGTTCGTGTCACCAACCGCGACTAAAGGCTCTTTCCGCGCTGGAACGAAAAGGCCGCGAAAAAACTTTTAGTCACGGTTCGTGACACCAACCGCGACTAAAGGAACCCCTTTAGTCGCGGTTGGGGACACCAACCGCGACTAAAGGTCCCGCGGAGGGGACCTTTAGTCGCGGTTGGTGTCCCCAACCGGGACTAAACGCTGGCCCTATATATTCTCTGCCCCGAAATTTTTCTAAGGACCAACCGCATCTCCGCCCTGCTCGTCTTCCTCGCGCCGGCGCCCTGCTCGTCTTCTCCGTGCGCGTCGCCGATTCCGCCGTCGCCGTCGCCACGCCCGCGCAGAGACTCTGAGAGAGGACCGCGCCGTCGTTGTCGCCGCCGTCGCCCGCGCCCTTCTCTCCACTGCGCCCGTCCTGCTCCGCCCCCGCCCCGCGCCGCCGTCTCCTGTAGGTTGCTCCGCGGGACTCGCACCGCCCTCGAACGAACACGAACACGAACGCGCGCCGCCCTCGAACGAACACGAACACGAACACGCCGGCCGAACCACCACGCGCCGGGGAGGACGACGGCGACCACCCGTCCAGCGACGCGAACAGAGGAAGGGTGACGTCACGCTGGCGTTTTTTTTTGACACAGGGCGGTGGATGCTGGTGCAGAGGGGTGCGGGCTGCTGGCAGTTTTTTTTGGGCACTCGTTTTTTTCTAAGTCAAAAAAAGTCAATTTTTTTTAATTAAATTCATTAAAATAATGAAAATAAGTTTTAATTCAATAAATTCAGAACATTAAGTGTAATATACCAAAATGACCAGAAAAGCAAATGCAACCTAGCTATGGGGTTCTCCAAGTCATTTGAGCAACTAATCTTGGACACACCTCTAAAGTATGGTTTTTCCCCTCCCGTGGTCATCGTTCTTCCACCCAAAACCCTAGCAATCTGTTTTCCCTCCTACGACAATATTTGCTAAGTCTCATTTCTACTAAAAAATCACCGTCACTCTTTGTTGGATGTGTTTTGAGCGTGTGATCGTAAACAAGTTGGTTGGTGCATAGTTAGATATGCGGGTTGCTAAGAATTTGTGGGAGACGCTCTGGGGTTGCTAGGGAACGTGGTTGTGCTTAGGTCATATAGGAGAAAGCCGAGGCAGACTTAGCCTTAGTGCGCCATTGTCGGGACTGGCCTCTAAACCAGCATGAAGCGACGCCGTAACAATGGACGGAGGAGCCCGTGCGGCTCTAGTTCCACGACTTGGTGCCTCCACTATCATGGTGCTCGAGGACGGGCAGTGCCACGGCCATGGAAGAGGGAAGCCTTTCGCGGCGGCTCCATTGACCAATCCTCGTTAGCGTGCTTTACATAATGTGTATCTCTATTTTCTGTCACACGCGGTTGATGCGGAGGTACATCAGCACTTGGGAGGCTCAAGGATCTGCAGTAGCAGCAGCTCGCCGAATACAGGGAGGACAAAGAGGAGCAACACACAGGCAGATTGTACCGGAACGCACACGAGGTGCTCGACACATTGCCCAGTGAAGATAGTGACATGCGGGTCCTGCCTTTAGTTTTTTTTTTTGAAAATTAAGAACCACTATATTAAGCAAGGAAGCCGCCTCATTAAAAACCTTCCAGCCCCCTCAGGTACCCTGGAAGGAAAAAAGTGCGTAAAAAACTTGCTGCCAACCCAGATTAAAGTATGCTTACATCGGCGAGTAGTTTTTCCACCACAAAATCTGGAGGATCATCTACCCAAAAGAAATCAGAGCTAAGTCTAAAACTATAAGCAGCTATCTCATGTGCTACCGAATTAGCTGATCTAAGGCAATGAGAGAATTTCACTGAGTTTAACTTCATCTTCTCGTCCATACACGAAGCAAAGATAGCCGCAGCAGGGTCCCACCATCTATCATGTCCCAAGCAAGCATTGCAAACATCAAGGGAGTCCGTTTCAGCTTCGATATCGTGTAGCCCCAATGCAATAGCTAACCTCAGCCCCTCCAACATAGCCAGGGCTTACATTGTCGTCACTTCCCCCGCATTTTGGACAAATTTTGAAGACGCAGCGATAAATCCTCCATGGTTATCACGGATCACAGCACCAACAGCACCATTCCCTGTGTCTCCATGGACGGAAGCATCCACATTGAGTTTCATAACTCCCCCGAGAGGTCTCATCCACGTTGAGTTGGAGATCGAATTCTTTGTTGATATCATCAAGGAGTTCCTCGCAATCCCAGTACCGATGCCGGCCATCTGCTAGGTGGGGGATGCTTCTCACCGTGGCATATTTGGCGACGCACCCACCACAGATACCACAACCCCACCGCGATGACCTCCTGGAGCCCCACAAGAGGTAATATAGGAATTTGTTTCATCTGATTGGTTATAATATTCTGCAAGACACCAACATCCGACACCGCATTAGAGGCATTAGTTTGCATAAAATCATAGATGCCTAACCTCTCCCACAATCCCTTCGCCATTGTACAGTTAACCACGAAGTGCTTAACGTCATCGCATGCATGATGGCATATGGGGCACATCTCCGAATCACCAATATGCCTTTTGAACAGTATTGATTTGAGAGGAACCATTCCCCTAATTAATCTCCACACGAATATATGTACTTTGCTTGGAACCTTCATTTTCCATAGCCTTTAGTTTATTTTTAGTTTATCGTCCAGCCAGACATGGAAGTAGACCCCATGAATCGTCGTTAACTTTGCCATGTTTGGCCAGTGCTGGGGCAAATGGGCCACATTTCAATGATATATTTTTTGGCAAAATAGGCTATAATGCACTTTTTTCTTGCGAAAAAGTCTTGGGCTGGAGGCCGGCGGTCCCCGACATCAACATGCTCCACCACTGCCTGCTGGGTTAAAAAGAATTGACGAAAAAAAGTTCGACTCTACTGACTCTTGTTTTTTTTTTTTTGAGCAACTACTGACTCTTGTTGGACGCTAAGACTGAGCTTCTATGCTCGGCCCATGTTTTACCGGGCTCGCCTCGAGTCAGTCTCGGCCCGCCAGAGTTTTGGACCAACCCGAGCTAGCAAAGCTGGACCGTAACGAGCTCGGGCCGAGCCTGGATCGGCTCGGTCCGGCCCGAAAGCTGAAAGCTCGTTGTATTTAGGAAATACAGTACAAGAATTGGGGTCGGCCCAAGACATAAAGAGTAGTCACGGTCAGAAACGGGTGTGTGTGTTTCTCTTCAACTCGTTCGTATCACTAGCAGAGGCATTAGAAGCTGCCGCCACTCGCAAACCGTGATGTTGCCGCCGCCGCAGACGGCCTCACCCCATGCCCCCTACTTACGCCTCCACTCTCCGGTACCTCCACCTCGCTCTTTTCCTACTCTCTCCCATCTCACTCGACGACGGCCATGTTGCCGACGTTCATGGTTTCCGTCGAGGAAGCTCTGGTCGCCGCCCCAGCTCGCCTATGTTGCCCACTGCTGCCGCAAGGAAAGACAGCCCCACCCGTCAGTGACCTGCCAACGACAGGCTCGCGAGCTGCACCGAGTTTGTTCAAAGCTCGTGCCGACTCGGACTTGTCAACTTTGGTCCGAGCTTTTTGCGGGTTTGCCCAAAGCCGGACCGACTTACTACTAGGAATAGATGTCAAGTTTTCACGCCGTTAATTTTTTCTGGAGAACTCACGGTATTCCCATTTCTAAACTTAGTATTGTCACTTCTCTAACAATTACTCCCTCCGTCCGGAATGAAATGTCACAAAGTTTGACAAAAGTGGATGTATCGATACATGTATGTTAAATCTAAGGAAATAATGACACATGGTTAAGATAACTTTTAGGTCGTTAACTTATCATGGGCTACTGGCCATCCATTTTCTCTTATTTCTACCCATAACGACCACTTTTTGTACAGTAAGTCCACTTACCGCAGATCGGTTACCATATGAGTCTCTACTACTTAAAAGAAACAATTGGTTCCGTAGTCTGCCAAAACCAGCATCCCGTCGCGTTTTCGTTCAACCCCGTCCTACGTCCTCCTCTGGCTTCATTTTTTTCTTTTTCGGGGGTTTTCTCCCATAAGTTTCGGCATCAGTTACCAACCGGCAGCAATTAATCAGCAATCCGCAATAACTAATGCTCTGTTTCATCGCCCAAAGCCCCGATTTTATTTCCTTCGCTATATTGTGCTGAAATTCGGATGGGCTGCAGAGCCCATTAGGCAATTTCCATTTAATCCCAAAGGCCCATGCTGCCATAGCAAATGGTGGGAGTTTAGTCCCATATTGCTAGTTGAGAGAGTTTTGCACCAGTTTATAAGGTGAGCTCTCTCCTCACTAGTGTGAGTTCGTATGAAGAGAGAGGAGTAGTGGAGGTGTTCCACACGCGCGCTCCTCCTCCTCCGCCGCCCGCCTCGCCTCGTCACGACGCGCCGCGGGTTGCGGGAATGAGCCGAGTCGATGCCTTTATTTTGGCAGTCGGAAACGGGGAGTCAACAGACACGGCAATAATATGAGACGTCATAATTATTGTTGTCTAATTGCGTCACATTTATACTGGTAACACTACAGGGTATAGCACGTTTATCCCTGTCATTATTATTTCCATGTGTGCAACACTAGTAGCTTGCGTAGATTTATCTACTAAAAATCTATTATGCACGAACATGGTTAAATATCAGTATGTTTACGTCATGTTCATGATTTATACTTGGATTAATTTAATCTGTAAATTGCCTAAATTCTTAACATATTGCACGAAGGCTGAGCCACAAATTGCTAGGGTTGTGCCTCAGGGCATGGCCGCCGGCGAGGAGGTCATGTTGACTGCTTGACATGCGATAGAGATACAGCTAGCGGCGGCGGCAGAGGCGTCTGAGGAGTTCGTGCATGCGATGGAAGGCGATGGTGTGGAGCTCCGTCACCAACTTTCAGATCCTCTGCACAACACTAGTGTTCCAGATCCTCCGCTTACGGCCGCCATGGCCGACCACTGCGACTCAACACGCAGCCGAACTTCCCCTAATCGGCATACTCATCGTCTGTATGGGCGCCACTGACGGGTCTCATTGTTAGCGCCACAACCCGCCGTCCTCGACCTCCGCCGCCACCGGCTGTGCCCTCGCATCCTCCTATGAGATGCAAGAAGATGCTAGGCAATTCAATATGCTCCATGCCAGGGACATGTTAGGTAGTGGAGTGATATTATCGATCTTCAAGCTGCAATGCCATCACGCCACAGGTGACCCAGTCGAACAAAAGCATGGTGGAGATAAACGCTGATCTCCCGATGTTGTCAACTCGCTACCGTTTTCCAGTATATATATATGTTGTTAATCTGTAATTCTTAATCTCCCGATGTAGATCTCATTCCATCTTAGCAGTTCACTGCTATACATGGTAGAGCCTGAATAAACATTTTCTATACTGTTTCATCTTGCTTGGCAGGAGTGGATAGAGTCTGAAGAATCGTCTTCAGTGGGTGAAGATGACATGGATATAGAAGACAACCAAGACGAAAATAAGGAGGAACGCATGCGTGGACCATGACCCACAGGTAAAATATTATGTTGTTAATCCACTGTTAGAGACTTAGCATGTGCTCTTAATATACTGTTGTTGGTTTCGTCTTGGTAGTTCATCAGTAATGCTGGACTCTGAAAATATATCCCTTCATTTTTTTCTGGATTTGCTTCCCAGGAACAACCGGATGAACCTCTACTGTCTTGTTCAGGTGGGCTTTTCCGATCAGGTGACGACACGGGGAGGAGGAGGACGTAAACAACTACCAAGACAAGAGTGAGGAGCAACTTGAGAGGAGGAATGAGGACTATAAAACTAAGGAGGCGCCAGAACTGTGACGTCGTCACTCCGCACTCCCTTTATTTCTATCTGATTTGGTTGTATCCATGCATCATGCCGACGCTGAACGCGAACTTGTTCAGTTCCGTTTCTCTTCAGTTCGTACTATCTGTGGTTTGGCCTGTTTATAAGCTGCTGCTGGGGATCTGCAGGAAGCAACACTATATATCAAAATCTTGATCTATTCTCTTTGCCGTGCCTTTCCATTTGCTTCAATCAATATTTACTAATATCACAACACTATTCAGTAGGTTTGGAAGTACCGAGTTAGAACCTTAGTGTCTGATATGAGTTCAATCACGTAAGGTTCTCTGTGGTACTCATTTGTTTTGTGTAGTGAAAAACATTAGAACTTACATTCTGTTGCCCTCTGGTACCATATTGTTATTGCGTTTTCTGCTCAAATTTACTTATATCATGAAAACCACAGTTTAAAATTTCGTTGATGCGTTCATATTCAGGTGTTCCATATTAGAAATTTAGCTCGTGGCCATGCTGTTTCACCTCCATGACTACTTTAGGCAGTGCCCAAATAACTTTGCAGACGGGATGGAGTTCTTACATCGGTTTGATAGGATTCTGTTTCTTTCAGTAGTAGATTGCTTGGACTCCCTTCGAAATGCGGAATGCAACTTACAATTTTGTACTTGCAAATATCTGGTCAAGAAACAAGTTCTAATCCAGTATAACTTGCACAAAAAAGCACGGGCACAACTTTTATGGCAGTCGACACCAACTCATCAGTTCAGCAAGCAATGTATCCTCAAATTGTTGCTTCTGTTATGCATATATCAGCCACTATTGTAACTTTCACAGTTACAAGAATTACAAAATTTTCATTTTATGTTATGTACTGTGTAGTATTACCTGATAGTTTGACATTGCAACACGTGGTGGCTACTCTCGATTCCAGGGAATCCGGTTGCTGTATTTTTATTATAAATATGTCCGGTGATATTTTCTTTTGAACGGTCTCACTAATTCTCCATGGAATAATTGAGCGTGTTGCTTCATTTGATCGTACAGTGCGGACTGCTGATTGCAATTTGGATCACATACAAGCTGCTTTTGGTGAGTTGGCTGAAATTGCATTTCAA
Source organism: Alopecurus myosuroides (assembly GCA_028641055.1). NCBI lineage: Eukaryota > Viridiplantae > Streptophyta > Magnoliopsida > Poales > Poaceae > Alopecurus > Alopecurus myosuroides. The sequence goes on from CM054058.1 coordinate 3,117,914, forward strand.
TTTACGAAATATGATGGAACAAATGCTGTCCTGGAGGTGGATTCAAACCATTCGGAAGCTTACAGGCAGCGGGCATTGGTGCTTCATCACAGATGCAGGTAATTATGTCCATCGGAATTTTTATACTGTATTCTTATTTCTTTTCGGGTACTTACCCTACACAAATATCTTACGACTCTGTTCCTTTGCACTCCTAGAAGTATTGATGTCTATTTAAAATTTATACTGTTCCATATTCCTCACATGACTGATACAAGGAAGCTGAGAGTGATTATAAAAATTAACTGCTTCAGTGGAGAACACGCTATCTTGGCTGCTCCAGGCTCAAAATGCATTAGAATATTCTTATATCCAGTCTGATGCCTGAGACCTTTTAGAAATCCTGAAGTAAACTGTGCTCGTCTTTTCATCACAGATGCAGATTAAGTGGCTATATAATGTAGGAATCTGAGGATGAAGTCTGGTGTTGTTATGCTTGAGGGCAGTGAAATATGATGACAAGCATCTTTCTTCCCATAAGTTTCTGCTTTGTGCTTAGTTGCATTTTCGTAGATATGAGATTTAAATCACCGGAGTTTCACGATATAAATACTTTATGTGTGAATACAAACATTGCAAAGCCTCGTCTTCAGACCTCTGCTTGAGAATTTCTTGAAAACATAGTTGGTTAGTGTGTTCTCTATATCAATCGTCTCGTTCTATTTTCACAAATCCTAAATCTTTTGCATTTTACCGGTAATTACGTAGATCTTCAAGTTTGATTTCCCACTTGGCATAAATGATTTGACATGAGTTAGCCTACATGTGTTAGCACTTTCTTAATTTGTTAGCTCAGCTAAATATTAATGCCTACTGATACAATGTTGAACCTGATGTTTCTGAACAGATAAGAATATAGTATTTTTCCAGTTCTTGGGTGCCAATTATTTGGTGACATTCATTGTTCTGAGTTTAAATGTGAGGGAGGGGTCTGAGCCTATAAAAGAATTCAAGTTCAATAGTTTTGTGCAACTTGCTTGTGTATTTGTAGTATCCAGGACATAGTATATTTTAAGGAAGAATGGTACAAAATTAATTTGCACTTCCTCTATCCAAAATTATAGAGGTTTTGGTAGGCTAAAATAGCCTACCAAAACATCTTATACTTGGGGGCGAAGGTAGTATTTCATAGTAAAACCTTACCATGTAGTAGTACCTTACTCTACTTCGTGTCACTCCATTAATGAAAATTTCCATGGTTTAACAAAAATGAACCCGTAGCAACGCACGGGCATTGTCCTAGTAAATTAAAAAAAGAGCTTGAATAGTGATAGTATCATGGCCGATTTTTATTAATCTAAATTATATATATATGAAAAATGACCTCACCTATAAATTGCTGAAATTCGGATGGACCTACAGGCCCATTAGCCAATTTCCACTTAATCCCAAAGGCCCATGCTGCCATAGCAAATGGTGGGAGTTTAGTCCCACATTGCTAGTTGGGAGAGTTTTGCACCAGTTTATAAGGTGAGCTCTCTCCCCACTAGTGTGAGTTGGTATGAAGAGAGAGGAGTAGTGGAGGTGTTCCACACGCGCGCTCCTCCTCCTCCGCGTAGATTATTATTTCCATGTCATTATTATTTCCATGTGTGCAACACTAGTAGCTTGCGTAGATTTATCTACTAAAAATCTATTATGCACGAACATGGTTAAATATCAGTATGTTTACGTCATGTTCATGATTTATACTTGGATTAATTTAATCTGTAAATTGCCTAAATTCTTAACATATTGCACGAAGGCTGAGCCACAAATTGCTAGGGTTGTGCCTCAGGGCATGGCCGCCGGCGAGGAGGTCATGTTGACTGCTTGACATGCGATAGAGATACAGCTAGCGGCGGCGGCAGAGGCGTCTGAGGAGTTCGTGCATGCGATGGAAGGCGATGGTGTGGAGCTCCGTCACCAACTTTCAGATCCTCTGCACAACACTAGTGTTCCAGATCCTCCGCTTACGGCCGCCATGGCCGACCACTGCGACTCAACACGCAGCCGAACTTCCCCTAATCGGCATACTCATCGTCTGTATGGGCGCCACTGACGGGTCTCATTGTTAGCGCCACAACCCGCCGTCCTCAACCTCCGCCGCCACCGGCTGTGCCCTCGCATCCTCCTATGAGATGCAAGAAGATGCTAGGCAATTCAATATGCTCCATGCCAGGGACATGTTAGGTAGTGGAGTGATATTATCGATCTTCAAGCTGCAATGCCATCACGCCACAGGTGACCCAGTCGAACAAAAGCATGGTGGAGATAAACGCTGATCTCCCGATGTTGTCAACTCGCTACCGTTTTCCAGTATATATATATGTTGTTAATCTGTAATTCTTAATCTCCCGATGTAGATCTCATTCCATCTTAGCAGTTCACTGCTATACATGGTAGAGCCTGAATAAACATTTTCTATACTGTTTCATCTTGCTTGGCAGGAGTGGATAGAGTCTGAAGAATCGTCTTCAGTGGGTGAAGATGACATGGATATAGAAGACAACCAAGACGAAAATAAGGAGGAACGCATGCGTGGACCATGACCCACAGGTAAAATATTATGTTGTTAATCCACTGTTAGAGACTTAGCATGTGCTCTTAATATACTGTTGTTGGTTTCGTCTTGGTAGTTCATCAGTAATGCTGGACTCTGAAAATATATCCCTTCATTTTTTTCTGGATTTGCTTCCCAGGAACAACCGGATGAACCTCTACTGTCTTGTTCAGGTGGGCTTTTCCGATCAGGTGACGACACGGGGAGGAGGAGGACGTAAACAACTACCAAGACAAGAGTGAGGAGCAACTTGAGAGGAGGAATGAGGACTATAAAACTAAGGAGGCGCCAGAACTGTGACGTCGTCACTCCGCACTCCCTTTATTTCTATCTGATTTGGTTGTATCCATGCATCATGCCGACGCTGAACGCGAACTTGTTCAGTTCCGTTTCTCTTCAGTTCGTACTATCTGTGGTTTGGCCTGTTTATAAGCTGCTGCTGGGGATCTGCAGGAAGCAACACTATATATCAAAATCTTGATCTATTCTCTTTGCCGTGCCTTTCCATTTGCTTCAATCAATATTTACTAATATCACAACACTATTCAGTAGGTTTGGAAGTACCGAGTTAGAACCTTAGTGTCTGATATGAGTTCAATCACGTAAGGTTCTCTGTGGTACTCATTTGTTTTGTGTAGTGAAAAACATTAGAACTTACATTCTGTTGCCCTCTGGTACCATATTGTTATTGCGTTTTCTGCTCAAATTTACTTATATCATGAAAACCACAGTTTAAAATTTCGTTGATGCGTTCATATTCAGGTGTTCCATATTAGAAATTTAGCTCGTGGCCATGCTGTTTCACCTCCATGACTACTTTAGGCAGTGCCCAAATAACTTTGCAGACGGGATGGAGTTCTTACATCGGTTTGATAGGATTCTGTTTCTTTCAGTAGTAGATTGCTTGGACTCCCTTCGAAATGCGGAATGCAACTTACAATTTTGTACTTGCAAATATCTGGTCAAGAAACAAGTTCTAATCCAGTATAACTTGCACAAAAAAGCACGGGCACAACTTTTATGGCAGTCGACACCAACTCATCAGTTCAGCAAGCAATGTATCCTCAAATTGTTGCTTCTGTTATGCATATATCAGCCACTATTGTAACTTTCACAGTTACAAGAATTACAAAATTTTCATTTTATGTTATGTACTGTGTAGTATTACCTGATAGTTTGACATTGCAACACGTGGTGGCTACTCTCGATTCCAGGGAATCCGGTTGCTGTATTTCTATTATAAATATGTCCGGTGATATTTTCTTTTGAACGGTCTCACTAATTCTCCATGGAATAATTGAGCGTGTTGCTTCATTTGATCGTACAGTGCGGACTGCTGATTGCAATTTGGATCACATACAAGCTGCTTTTGGTGAGTTGGCTGAAATTGCATTTCAATTTACGAAATATGATGGAACAAATGCTGTCCTGGAGGTGGATTCAAACCATTCGGAAGCTTACAGGCAGCGGGCATTGGTGCTTCATCACAGATGCAGGTAATTATGTCCATCGGAATTTTTATACTGTATTCTTATTTCTTTTCAGGTACTTACCCTACACAAATATCTTACGACTCTGTTCCTTTGCACTCCTAGAAGTATTGATGTCTATTTAAAATTTATACTGTTCCATATTCCTCACATGACTGATACAAGGAAGCTGAGAGTGATTATAAAAATTAACTGCTTCAGTGGAGAACACGCTATCTTGGCTGCTCCAGGCTCAAAATGCATTAGAATATTCTTATATCCAGTCTGATGCCTGAGACCTTTTAGAAATCCTGAAGTAAACTGTGCTCGTCTTTTCATCACAGATGCAGATTAAGTGGCTATATAATGTAGGAATCTGAGGATGAAGTCTGGTGTTGTTATGCTTGAGGGCAGTGAAATATGATGACAAGCATCTTTCTTCCCATAAGTTTCTGCTTTGTGCTTAGTTGCATTTTCGTAGATATGAGATTTAAATCACCGGAGTTTCACGATATAAATACTTTATGTGTGAATACAAACATTGCAAAGCCTCGTCTTCAGACCTCTGCTTGAGAATTTCTTGAAAACATAGTTGGTTAGTGTGTTCTCTATATCAATCGTCTCGTTCTATTTTCACAAATCCTAAATCTTTTGCATTTTACCGGTAATTACGTAGATCTTCAAGTTTGATTTCCCACTTGGCATAAATGATTTGACATGAGTTAGCCTACATGTGTTAGCACTTTCTTAATTTGTTAGCTCAGCTAAATATTAATGCCTACTGATACAATGTTGAACCTGATGTTTCTGAACAGATAAGAATATAGTATTTGTCCAGTTCTTGGGTGCCAATTATTTGGTGACATTCATTGTTCTGAGTTTAAATGTGAGGGAGGGGTCTGAGCCTATAAAAGAATTCAAGTTCAATAGTTTTGTGCAACTTGCTTGTGTATTTGTAGTATCCAGGACATAGTATATTTTAAGGAAGAATGGTACAAAATTAATTTGCACTTCCTCTATCCAAAATTATAGAGGTTTTGGTAGGCTAAAATAGCCTACCAAAACATCTTATACTTGGGGGCGAAGGTAGTATTTCATAGTAAAACCTTACCATGTAGTAGTACCTTACTCTACTTCGTGTCACTCCATTAATGGAAATTTCCATGGTTTAACAAAAATGAACCCGTAGCAACGCACGGGCATTGTCCTAGTAAATTAAAAAAAGAGCTTGAATAGTGATAGTATCATGGCCGATTTTTATTAATCTAAATTATATATATATGAAAAATGACCTCACCTATAAATTGCTGAAATTCGGATGGACCTACAGGCCCATTAGCCAATTTCCACTTAATCCCAAAGGCCCATGCTGCCATAGCAAATGGTGGGAGTTTAGTCCCACATTGCTAGTTGGGAGAGTTTTGCACCAGTTTATAAGGTGAGCTCTCTCCCCACTAGTGTGAGTTGGTATGAAGAGAGAGGAGTAGTGGAGGTGTTCCACACGCGCGCTCCTCCTCCTCCGCCGCCCGCCTCGTCACGACATGTCACGACACGACGCGGGTTGCGGGAATGAGCCGAGCCGATGCCTTTATTTTGGCAGTTGGAAACGGAGAGTCAACAGACACGCCAATAATATGAGACGACAGATTGATTGCTGTCAATTGCGTCACATTTATTTTGGTAACAGCCGCGCGCAGTAAAACGCCGCATTGATCACGTGGTAACTGCGCGCAGTAAAACGCCGCATTGATTACGTGGTAACGGTTATAGTAAACGCCAAATGAATTCGTGAGCTGACCGTTCTCCTACCCGGCCGTGCCTATATATTAGGGGCGCAGGGGCGGACACAAACACACAACTCATACCCTCTTTGCGCCCACTGTCGTTCCACCACCTGTTGCTGCCTCCGGTGATCCCATCCCGTCTACCGCGTATACGGCCGACGGGAGAGCAGGCCTCTGAAACCCCGCCTCTCCAGATCCTGTACGGGAGAGGGGCGATTAGGTTTTTGGGGAGCGTCTCCTACGCGACTGCTCGCTGCTGTTGTACGTCTACTTCGTCTACTACCGCGTCGCCTTCGTCATCAACATGGCATCCAAAGCCGAACGAGCTGCTGCTGCCGCCGCTGCTGCCGCCGAGGCCGCTGCTGCTGCTGAGGCCGCCAACGCTGCTGCTGCCGCCGCGGCCGCCGCCTCTGCTACGACTACTGCCAATTGGCCAACTGCAGGGTATAACACGTTTATCCCTGCCCTTGTTATTTCCATATGTGCGATACTAGTAGTTTGCGTAGATGTGTCTACTGTCAACCTAGTATGCATGAATATGGTTAATTATCAGTATGCTTACGTCATGATCGTGATTTATACTTGGATTAATTTAATCTGTAAATTGCCTAAATTCCTAACAATCCAAAAACCTAATATGTGTAGGCAACTTTCGATTCATGGTTTTGCTACTGCACTGAAACCGGACCCGTTTACGGGCACGTATTTTAAGCGTTGGCAGACCAAAACATTCTTATGGCTCACGGCTATGAACGTGTTCTGGTTCGTCGGTGTCACTCCCACGAAAACGATTACTCCTGATCAGGAGAAGGCGTTTAGGGATGCCACCGTCGTCTTTGTTGGATGCGTTCTAAGCGTGATCGGAGAGAAGTTTGTTGACGCATATTTACATGTGCGGGTTGCCAAGGACTTGTGGGAGGCGCTCGAATCCAAATTCGGCGCAACCGATGCTCGCAGCGAGATGTACAGTATAGAGCAGTTCCATGACTACAGAATGGTCGAAAACCGTTCTGTTTTGGAGCAGGCTCATGAGATACAGTGCATCGCTAAGGAGCTTGAAATTCTCAAGTGCGTGTTACCGGGCAAGTATGTCGCGGGATGCATAATCGCCAAGCTGCCTAATTCCTGGAGGAGCTTTGCCACTACTCTGAAACATCAGAGGCGTGAATTCTCAGTAGAGGATGTCATCGGCCATCTGAGTGTTGAGCAGAATTCGAGGGTAAAGGACTCGCATGGAAAAGGGAATGAAGGGACTTCTGCGGCCAATATGGTACAGAAGAACTACAACTCCCACAAGAACAAGGCGAGGACTGGTGTCCCGCAGAATACCGACTTCAAGAAGAAGGCTAAGAAGACCTTCAAGAAGGATAAGAAGAAAGATGGCTGCTTCACTTGTGGTTCACTGGAACACTAGGCTGGGAAGTGCCCAAAGAAGTATGTGAAGCCAGGACAGGATTCCAAGGCTGTCAACATGATCGTGAGCAACAATGAAAATGGGGCATCTGGGTATGGTAATTTGTTTACTGTATTTTTAGTTTGTCAGTCTACTGATTGGTGGATTGACACAGGTGCAAACATTCATGTGTGTGCTGACATCTCATTGTTTTCTTCTTATCAGGTCACAAGGAACGGGTCCGTATTGATGGGGAACGGCGCAAGTGCTTCTGTACTTGGTGTTGGCACGGTCGATCTGAAGTTTACTTCGGGAAGGATCGTGCAGCTCAAGAACGTGCAGCATGTCCCCGCCATCAAGAAGAATCTCGTTAGTGGCTCCCTTCTATGTAGAGAAGGATTTAAGTTGGTTTTCGAGTCCAATAAAGTAGTTGTAACGAAATATGGACTGTTTGTTGGAAAAGGGTATGAGTGCGGAGGTCTGTTCCGCTTTTCCCTCGCTGATTTTTGTAATAAAGTCGTGAACAATATTCATTCGAGTGTGAATGAAACAGAAGTTTGGCATTCACGTCTTTGTCACGTTGGTTTCAGTTGCATGACGCGGTTAGCAAAACTAAATTTAATTCCAAGTTTCACTTTAGCCAAAGGTTATAAGTGCCATTCGTGTGTACAAGCAAAGCAACCTCGCAAGCCCCACAAGGCTGCGGAGGAGAGACACTTGGCGGCATTAGAACTCATACATTCTGATCTCTGTGAGATGAATGGTGTGTTGACTAAAGGTGGAAAGAGATACTTCATGACGTTAATAGATGATTCCACTAGGTTTTGCTATGTATATCTGTTAAACACTAAAGATGAGGCTCTACACTACTTTAAAATCTATAAGGCAGAAGTTGAGAATCAACTTGAAAAGAAAATTAAACGAATCCGGTCAGATCGTGGTGGAGAGTATTTTTCTAATGAGTTTGACTCTTTCTGTTCGGAACATGGCATTATTCACGAGAGGACGCCTCCCTATTCACCTCAGTAAAATGGGGTAGCCGAAAGGAAAAACCGTACTCTAACAGATTTGGTTAACGTCATGTTAGATACATCGGGTTTATCCAAGGCATGGTGGGGGGAGGCTATATTGACATCATGTCATGTCCTGAATAAAGTTCCGACGAAAGACAATGAGGTCACTCCCTATGAGCAATGGGAGAAGAGAAAAACAACACTCTCGTACTTACGTACTTGGGGCTGTTTGGCGAAAGTCAATGTGCCGATCCACAAAAAGCGTAAACTTGGACCGAAGACCGTGGATTGCGTTAATTTGGGATACGCTAAGAATAGTGTTGGCTATAGATTTCTAGTAGTGAAATCTGAGGTACCTGACGTGAAGGTCGGTACGATTTTGGAGTCTAAAGATGCTACATTCTTTGAGGATATTTTTCCTATGAGAGATATGCAAAGCACTTCTAGACAAGAATCGGATGAGACTCCTGAACCTGCCATTCCTATGGAATATTATGAACAAACACATGATGAGAATCCTGAGAAGGATGGCGAGGAAACCCTTGGTAGGGGCAAGAGACAGAGGACTGCAAAGTCCTTTGGTGATGATTTCCTTGTGTACCTTGTGGATGATACTCCCACTTCTATTTCAGAAGCTTATGCATCTCCAGATGCTGACTACTGGAGAGAAGCGGTCCGTAGCGAGATGGATTCCATCATGGCTAATGGAACGTGGGAGATCACTGAACGTCCTTATGGCTGTAAACCATTAGGATGTAAGTGGGTGTTCAAAAAGAAGCTTAGGCCTGATGGTACAATTGAAAAGTACAAGGCTAGACTTGTGGCCAAGGGTTATTCCCAGAAAGAAGATGAAGATTTCTTTGATACTTATTCACCGGTGGCCAGACTGACCACCATTCGAGTATTACTCTCGTTGGCGGCCTCGCATGGTCTTCTCGTCCATCAGATGGATGTTAAGACGGCTTTCCTAAATGGAGAGTTAGACGAGGAAATCTATATGCAACAGCCAGATGGCTTTGTGTTAGATGGTCAAGAAGGAAAGGTGTGTAAATTACTGAAATCTTTATATGGGCTGAAACAAGCACCTAAGCAATGTGTAACATCCCAAGTATGAAAACCTACCATTTAGAATGTTTGATTTCTTGTGATGAAAGTATTGCATCATGTCATCATGTTTATTTCATTGTTTGCATTTGTTTGCTATTTTGTTTTGCATCTGTTCTTAATTGTTTTCATAATGAAACTCAAACAATTTCAAATGGTTATTTCATACTTGCTCTGTTACAACATTTCAAATAAAAACAACCCACTTGTTTTTATATTATTCCATGTTGATCAACTAATAAGATGGTGCTTTTTATTTCCACTAATTAATTCCAATTTGGTTTCAAATTCAAAGCAAATCATCTACAGCACCTAATTTGGAAATTATAAAAATACCAAACCATTCTAATGTTTTGATCCACCTAATAATAGGGGTCACCCTAATAAAAACCTTGTTTTCAATATTAAGTCATTAATTAACAACCATTTTAATTTCCAAATCCCCTTCAAATTCAAATCAAATGCATCAGGCAGAACCAATTTGAACTTATGAACACTATCTAAACCAATCAACTAATTTAACCAAGTTAATAATAGGGTTCACCCTACTAAACTTGTTGTTTTCAAATATCAATCAATTAATTTGCAATTTATTCCAATTCAAACCATTTTGGCAGAAACGGCAAGTAAACTTCAAAATTTCTGAAAACAAACTTAACCTTTGTTTGCTAATGACCTAAGAAGCTTAACCTAATTTTTCCAAAATTTGTACTAATTTAAAACCTATCTTTTGTTTCCCTTTTCTATTGCTACAAAAAAAAACAGAAAGCAAAAAATAAAAATAAAAAGCAAACAGCTGCGCGCGCAGCAGCTACCCAGCCCAAACCCACCTAACCCTCTCCTAGCGCGCAGCCCAGCCCGTTTCATCACGCGCGTACCGCTTCGATGCGCGCACCTCCTTCTGTCCCAAGTACGGCCGGCCATCCGAGCACGCCACGGCGGACGCTGTCCCATCGCGACGGCCAGGAGGCGCTCCCGTACTCTATAAGTAACCCTAGACCCCTGGCGCCGAGCCCTAGGCCCTAGGTTTCCGTTTCCCCCCTCGAATCCACCGCCACTCTTCCACTCTCCCTCGCCGAATCTCCTCGTCGCCCACTCGAAGTCCGCCACTCGGAAATCCGTGCACTACCCCCCATCGCCATGGACAGCCAACACCCCACCTAGCTACCAAGATCGCACCACCCTAGCCACCCTCTGCCTGTTGGACACCGGAGGGAGCACGGAGAGCTACTGGAGCTTCGCCGCCATCTTCGTGACCCGCCGCGGCAACCACCTCGCCGTCGTTCATCTTCTGAAACCCCACGTTGATCGCCGCCATCTCCTCCTCTCTCCCACCGTCTGTATCTGCTCCACCCTCTGCATCACGGTTACGTGCACGCATCCAGCATCACAGCAGCACCGCAGCACAGCGACACATCGTCGTAGCACGCCGCCGGCAGGATCTCTGTCAGAGTTCAGGCTTGGGTTTTTGTCGTCAGTTAACTTCAGTTAACAATCATCACCTTATCCTCCCTGCGTCGCGGTACCTGACAACAAACGAAAGCAGCGCAGCGGTAGTGGACAGTGCGCGCGAGGGCGAGGTCCAGGGTTCGAGTCCCTGGCTCCCCTGGGATAAAATCCCATCTTTTTTCCACCAGGTGCTGACAGGGAGGGCCCCCTGTCAGCCACCCAGTAGCCACGCAAGCGCACGGTCCCCCTGGGCCCCCCTGGCAGCGACTGGGGTAGGTTCCAGTGCGGTATAAAACGATTTTAACATTTCCTGTATTCAAATCTTCTCCTTTTAATTAACAGTTTGGTCCCTGGTTTTAAAAACCCAATAACTTTAGTTTTATAACTCCAATAAATAAAAATAAAATATGTGCATTAATCTAAATTTAATTCTCTATCTTTTGGTATCATTTGTTTCCTGTTTTGAAATTTCAAAATGCAATTCAAATTTGAATTCAAATAATTCAAATGCAAGTTGCTAAATTCAATAACTAATTCATTATTAATCCAATAAGTGCAAATAAAATATGTTTTCCATGCTATTTCAAATAACCTTTTCAAATATAAATTTTGTTTCATGGTTGGAATAATTTAAATTGCCTAAATAATTTAATCCTTATTTAATTCATTTAAATTTGATAAAATCATAACTTGCTCAAAATAAAATATTTTTGAACATGCAAAATATGTTTTCAAACCTTCAAAGCATAAACTTTTCAAATGTGAATTTGAATTTATGTTTTGAACAAATAAAATTCAAATGAAATTCACACTTGTTTTAAATTCATTTAAAAATTGTTTAATATTGTTTAATTCATAATAAATTCATCCTAACTCCTATTTCAAAATTTGAAACATGTAATCCAACTAAAATTTGATGTTCTTTTCAAAAATAAATTTTGTTAATTGTTTTGCACACTTTAACTTGATGAAAACAACAATTGTTTGGGTGACATGTTTAAGTAACCAAACATTTGCAAACTTAATAAATGATTTCCAAACTTGTTAAATCCTTTTACCACTTGCATCCATTGTTGTTATTTGGTTGTTAACATCATGCATGCATCATGCTAACAACTTTAACATAATAATTAATTGTAAATCATTTGTTTCCACTTAATTCATGGACCCTTTTCCATATGCAACTCAAAATTGCATAGGGGTCCATTTAAATTGTGTTGCCATGTCACTCAGTTTATTTTGATGCAACTATTAAATTGACATGCATCATCCCATGATTGTGCACTATGCCATGGTATTGCTTGTTTATATTTTTGCCTTGTTTGTTTGCTTCTTCTCGGATAGACGACGACGTTGAGACAGACAATCTTTACAGCACCCCTTCTGAGGATCTAGCTCAGTACCCGGCTGCTGAGTTTGCAGGCAAGTTATCACTCACATGAACCATTGTGTTCCTTTCAACCCTGGTTACCGATACTTTCCGTTGTCTATTTCTGCTAGCCTTAGTGGTAGTTGTTTCTGTTACGAACCTGTCACATGAATCCTTTAACCCTGATATTGCCTCACCACCACTCCTACAACCCTATTGATTGAGCCAGTGTCTTACTAGCATGCTTAGGTTGTTTTGCTCGAGTCTGTTACCCGTTACTTTCAGTTACTATATTCCTATTATGCTCTGGGGGGCTCGATGTTTAATCAATCAATCATGCTAATGTTATTGTTAAATAATAATTTGATGATAAGGCACCGGCAGGAGGCCCTGTGTGGTTTTGAGGCCTGCTAGTGTCGACCCTAATAGGAAAAGGGTCTTGTCTACTGATCCATGATGAGCGCACTACCCGCATGTGGGAAGCGAGTATGGGCGCCCCCCTCAATTTGATTCGATTCGCATCTCGTCCAAATCATCTCATTTAGTTCGTGTTTTCCATTTGCCGCATGCATGTTTTTGCGAGCCCAGCGCAGGGTGGAACTTTTGTAGTCGGCATATAGGGGGACACGTTCTTAGAGTGCTATGAGGGTCCATTTTCTTCTGGGCTCGATTAGCCGTGCGCCCAAGGTGCTTTGGGCTTGATGCGAAGAAGAGTTGAGTTGTGTTGAGTGCCCCGCTTGGTGGGAGGCATCCCATCTGGCGGGTTATTCATACGTGTACGGCCAAATTGGTGCAACCCTGCAGGGATAATCTTCTCGAGAAGCCGTGTTTTCCGCGGTTATGGTTAACTTGGTGAAAGTACTGGCTAACAAGTACTCAGGACAACTTAAACCTAATGATTCACAATCTCACACCCAATGATTAACAACTTGACTAGTAATAGGATTATTGACACAACAACTTGATTCATCTTTAATCCAACTGTGTGAGTTATCCTCGGATTGCTTCTTTGGATAAGGGGCGAGATCCAGGATGGGTTTGTTTGAAGTTATCTTTCAGTTGGTTACAATACTCGATCTTATCTCCTTTCTGTTAGTCGGAAGTGGTAGAATCTCTGTAGTTGGTTAGCGCAGCCAGTTGCAGCATCTTTTATATCCCCTTCCTTCCGTTGAACCCAAGGTATCTGTACTTGGTGTTGACGGGTTACACTTTGGTGAACTGTGAGTCTTGCTTGCCAGTACTTGGATGTACTGACCCCTTTGGGGCTGTGGTTTCCGCAGACTACGCTTACGAGGATCCAGGTGACGGCTACTACGTGGAGTTTGACGAGGCTGCTGACGAGTAGTTAGCGGACCCGGGCAGGATCCGAGACGATGTGGATGGGCTCCGTTTTCCTTTCATTCCCGGCTTCTTAAGCCTATTTGGATTTGTCTGTACTCAGACCCTTTGAATGCTTCCGCTGAGATGTAATGATGTTATGTTGGGACATGTGTCCTCTGGATGATTGTATTTGCTATCTCTGCCCTAGTGAGGGCCATTTGCAACTTATTTCAATCTTTTGTGTCTTAGAGATATGTTGTGTTATCAGTTTGTTCAAAGCCGTTGACGTACCATGTGTGTATGGTATGAAATACGTCAATGGTAGTGTCCTGATTTCTACGGGATAGTTTACATCGACGGTGAACAGTAGCGATGGGTTGTCACACATAAGTGTTGGCCTACTCGTAAGAGGACGCGGGTGCCGGTAAGCCCCGTAATCCCATCAGAATACTGTTCAGTTCGTGCGGTGAGTATCCTCTAGAAGTCCGGGTGCGACAAATGGTATCAGAGCCTGTCTGCCTGTAGGATCCCTTTTTACTGGTCGCAGTTGAGTCTAGAAACTATTTTGTAGCTATATAGGAAAAATGAAACGTGAGAGTAGGAATTCTACCATTTTTCTTCTTTCCCCACCCACCCACCTTTTTCTGGTAAGGAAGTGCAACGTTGTTTTCTGTTCTCACCTAAACTTTCAAGTTAGGATTTCACGTGTTTTGGGTTCTCCGTAGTACCTCAGGAGTTTTTGGTCTCGTGTTTCCCCGATGTTGCTTCAATATCCTGTTCTTTTCAACACCCTTTTCGTTCGTTGAACCTTGTTGTTGCTTTCCACATCAGTTCTCTACCGGCGTCTAATCAAAACCTCCCAAATCATCTGCAGATGGATCTCAGGTTCTACCCGCAGGTGGTTCGGATGACTCGTTGCGAGAGCACCGCCGGTTATCCGGAGATGCTGAGAGACATGGTCACTTATCTGGGGTTCCATTGGGCACCAGAGTACCAGGTCTACGAGCAGCAGCGAGAGTTTGACCACACCTACTACCAGGCTATCGTCTACATTCTGTCAGATGATGGCATGAGCGTTGTCCACCGCTACAAGGCAGTAGGTTCCACAGTGGATATGGCCGTGCAGCAGGCAGCTTACGTGAGTCTCACCGTCCTCCGTGCTGACTACTGGGGGTTTGACGATTCTATCTATCGCCACATCCCCCGTGGTTACATCACTTCAGCGGGAGCTCACTTCACCCTCTACGACAACCTGGATGTCTACGAGCATGATAACACCAGGATGCACACCACCGCTCAGTTTGTGAGGCACAGTGACGCTGTTGCCACCACACTTTCTCAGGAGTTGGCCTCAGTCAGGGAGCAGCTCTACCTTGCTTTGACTCGTCTGGCTACGTACACCACAGACTTTGTTGGAGATGAGCGCTTTGCACGTTTCCATCAGACAGTTGGACGTAGTCTGCCAGATGCTGGAGGTTACGAGCCGATCAGAGGTCCACTCCTCAACCTCGGAGCTGGTTACACTGGGATTCCACGCTTTGGAGCACAGGGAGACGACGCTTTCTACTTCACCACACCGAGAGTTGCTCTCAGAGCAGTCCCGATCTACGTGGATCGTCGTTCTACCTACTTCTGTGGGATTCCTCCTCACCGTATCTCTCGTCGTACTACTCACCGCCGTCCTGCGTGATGAGCATGGGAGTACCGATGTATCCATTCCTAGCTATGTTTAGTTATCCTTTGCCTTTCAAACCATGTATTGGTGTGTTGGATATTCTGATGTATTTGAACATGTGATGATGTACCTGTTGGTTATCTATTCATGCGTCGGAATAATCTATCTTTCGGTTACCAAGTCTATCCCTTTCTGTTATTGTGCTAAAATGCATGTCTATTCAGGATGCCGCCAACAAGGAGTAACCCGCCTAAACCACCTCCGCTCACGGACCGGTTCTAAAGGGTGTGTCCCCTGGGCCCCCCCCTACCTGCAGCAAATGGCGGCAGGCCTTTAGAACCGGTTTGTAGCATTTCTTACGTTACGCGCCTGGGGTATGGCTCTGTGGGCCCGCGCATAACGAATCGCTACGAACATTAGCGCAGGCGAATTCTGGCCTGTTCGCCTGGGGTAAAGGATAGCGCAGGCTCATTTCACTCGTTGTGCGCCTGTAAGTCCTCGCTCTGCTAACGCCCAACCCGCATATCACTCTCGTTTCATATCGATCCCAAACCGCACGCCGCCGTCGTCTCTAGCTCTCATTGCACGCCGCCGTCGTCTCTAGCTCTCATCGCACGCCGCCGTCATCGTTGTCGAGCAGGAGGAGGAGGAGCGGGAGCAGCAGCAGGAGGAGGAGCAGGAGCAGCAGCGGAGGAGGAGCGGGAGCACGCCGCGCGCCGTCCCTCTCATCGTCGTCGTCCACGCCGACCGTCGTCACCCACGCCGCCGTCGCCCACGCCCACGACGAACCCAGGTCAGCCCCCCCCCTCTTCCAACGCCCTCATACTACTGCTGCTACTCCATCATACATGCTTTAGCTAGAACTGGATCTGATCATGTACCATTATTTCTGGATTCTGGTAGTTCAGCTCATAGTGGAAATCGATCTGCTAGAATTACACTAGCTGAATCACCTAATGCTATATTTCTTACACGAGCTGAATCACCTACTAATTACATGTGAATAGAACACTGAAGCTTTGGACACCCCTAGAATTCTCTGTGATTTGTTATTAATTAAGTGCAGTATTTTACTTTGATCAATATATATGGAGGTTTTTTTGGCATGATATATGAATTTCCTGGGAGTTTTTGTGCCATGTGATGACAGCAATGCAAGGAACTGTTTTTGTGGCCATGCATGTGTGCATTCAATTTATGTTGCAGGTACATTGAGTGCCAATGTTTTGTCGGAACGTTGATTCATTTCCGTTCCGGCGAATTTCTGGCACTCCGGCATGACCATTTATAGCCGAGGTCACGCCGAATTTTTCCGGTGACTAACAGTATACATTTTGTCTACTGCTAGCTAGGGCATGTCTTCTTCTACTACGGATCCGGCTTTATTGGACCACTACATCCTTATGGCCCGAGAGTCGCAAGAGGAAGATCGGACACAAACTGACCATGATGTCGAGCCCCACAATGATGACGGGCTCACCTGTGGCGAGGAGGAAACCACTGATAGTGGCGCCAGGGGTCCCTCAGGGAGCAGCACGACGGGAAACAAGCGTCGGAAGCGAGCTCCGAACAAGGTCGGCACCGTTCGAGAGAAATTCACGGAGGTGGACCCTTCCAGTGGCACGCCTGTAATGCCATTGGACCTTGTGAAGGGGTACTTCCTCCAACTTGGCGCGATACTTCGAGATGTCGTCAATGTCAACGAGCCGACTCTCAAGAAGAAGCCAACTCTGCGCGCCCAACTCATCTCGAGGCTGCACGCGCGGTACGAGTTCCCTCCCCCGTACAACAACGAGAATCTGAAGGGCAACCTCGTGAACAAACTCGCCCTCGCTAGATTCACCAAAGCCCTGAGAAATTACAAGACTATGGTGAGGGCGATGATTAGGGAATCGACACCATTCGAAGAGATCCATCGCCACTTCCCGCGGATTACGCCCGATGACTTCAACACTTTCCTAAATAACGAGTCGCTTGATGTCACTAAGAAGCAAACGGGATGGGGGAAGGATCTAGCGTCGAAGAACATCGGTCACCACAATCTCGGCTGTCGTGGCTACGACGGGAAGGAGATAGTTTGGGCGAAAGAGGACCAGGCCTACATTGAAAAAGGGATTGAGAACACTTACGCCAAGTATGCCCATGACCCGCAATTCCAGAAATTCATGAGGTCGAGGTACAGAAAAGTAACTCCGACCGGGGAACTTGTCTCGGACCCGAAGATGGTGGAGGATGTTATTTTGGTCACGGACGATAGCGTGAAGAATGTTGAGAAGCTAGTGGTAAGAAATTTACCATTTCATGCAACTCATCATCATCAAGTCCATGATTTCATTCTAGTACGAAACCAATTCTAAACCGTTTATATGTTGCTTCTGCAGCTAGAAGAACAACAACTTGAATCTTCCTCGTCGCAGACGTCGACGGCCAAAGTCACGTGGGATAAGCCTTTCATCAGGGGGTACAACAAGGCAAAGAGCCAGGACCCTCTGAAAAGGCCGCACTTAGGCCGTATCACCGGCGGCAGACTTAATAAGAAGCACGCCAACTATGGCTTGGCTGAGCCCAGCACTAAGGAGTCACGGGCGGCGAAGAAGAGCGAGGAGACGGAGGAGCTGAAGAAGAAGGTCGATGACTTGGAAACAAACATGGAGAGGAAGATTGAGAAAACGGTGGGGGAAAAGATGAATGCGCTCATCCCCGCCGTATTTGAAAAAATATGTGGCTACATCGCCGGGGGCTCACAGGGGCCGTTAGCGACGTTCAACATACCGTCAATGTTGGTCGTGCCCGCTGCGGCCGCCGCCGGTGGTCCGTCGACGTCGGCCGTGCCTATCGCCCCCGCCGTGCCCGACGCGCCTGCCCCCGATTGGCCGTCGGCCGTGCCCGACGCGCCTGCCCCCGATGGACCGTCGGCCGTGTCCGGCGCGGCCACCACCCTGTTGCTCGACGAGCCCACCATCACCTGTGGTCCGTCGACGTTAGCCGAGCTCAATGCCCTCACGGTAAATTATTGACCGTCTCAAGCTGTAGCCAGTTCAATATAACCCTACTCTCTCACCTATCCATGCATGTTATCGCAGGCTGACGCGACGGGATGCACCTTCCTGCTAAAAGTGGGCAGCGAGTTGAAGGATGTTGCAAAGGGGAGCATCTTGCAGCCACTATCCCGCAAGTACCACTGCAGAGATATACCGGCCAACGAGCTTCGGGTTTGCGTCGATCTGGTGCTACCGGGATTCGAGAACTTGTATCCTCCTAATCAACCCGCCGATGCCGACAGCGAGCTGAATCTCGGCCAACTGGACAATCAAATCTTGCTATGGCCGAAAGCCCTTATTCGGCTGAACACGACGTTAGGGTCGGCGCCAAGCCAAGCCATGACCGTCACCACTACACCGGTTGCGCCCGCGGCAAGCCAACAAGACAAGGTCCAACATGGCAATGTCCTCTCTCCACCTCCGGTGGATCCTCCTCCTCCCGAGCACGAGACGTCCAATGACGAGCAACATCACGAGCATGAGACCCATGACGACTACATGGATATTGAACTTGCTCCCATTGACGATTTCATAAATCAGTTGGATGGCGAGAAGCCGGTTCCTCCGAAGTTACCCGCCAGAACTCTTGATATCCAGAAGAAGGTAGATGGCGGAGAGGGCGGTTCTTCTGAGTTACCCACCAAAAAACCGGATATCCATAAGAAGCTAACCTATTCCCAAGAAACTCCTGAGGAGCAGACGGCCTTTACGGCTCCACAGCCTACGCTGGTTACCCCGAATACACTCCGTGCTACGGCCGCGGAGGCGGTAAAACAAAGCGGCACTCCCATCTGCTTGAGGCCGAAGAAGAATCGGAAGAGGACGGTAGCCAAGCAGAAGAAAGGTGGTGCCTCCTCTAGTAGCCAGCCAGCGGCCGCCCGAGTCCTGGACCGTTTGCCGCCCGTCGTCCCGTGGAGGAAGGTGCATGAGATAGGTGAGCCGATGTTGCCGCCAGAGGTTGTCGCTGTCATGGGTGGTGACATGAGGACCATCCACGACGGGATTTTGTTCAAAGAGAATGAACTTCTACGTGAGAAACATCCCTCCTACCCGCTATACGTGGTCAAGGTGCCCCGATCCGTGGGCTTTGTGGATTCAAATCCCGCAGAGGTGTTCTTCATCAGATACGAAGACATATTCAGGGTCTTCCACTTGGGTAAGCTCGACCGAAGCATTGTCCGCCTGGTATCGCTCAGCATGGCGCACGATATGGTCATGGAGAATACCCCGCACATCGCGATTATGGACCCCTACTACATGAATGAGGACTACTTGCGGTCACATGAGGACCGAGTTCTTATCACGACTTACATAACGGGTTTTTTGATAGATAACAAGGATAAGAACGCCATTCTCATGCCATACTTTCCCAAGTAAGTAGTCCTCTCCGCTTCACGTCGTTACATTCTTTCTAGAATCTCCTTAGTATTCCGATTGATGATATTGATGGCTTGTTCGAAATGTTCTGCGCAGAAACGGAGGATGCATACTCATCGTCATGGAACCGCATTGGTCACAATGCACTTATTTCGATGCGGGTAGGGCGGTGCAGAAGGACTACACCGACATAAGAGTTGTTCTTAATAGTGCCCTCAACGGCTTCACCGCCGATTTAGGCAAGCCCCTAAAAAAGGAGAAAATAGTCCGAGGCGCCTACGTGTGCACCCACGTAACAAACTTCCCCTGCCTCAAGCAATCGGAGCAAGAATCTGAGTTGGAAGCTTGGTATGTCATCTTTCAGATGAGGGAGTACTTAAAGGATGCCCAACAGGCCCATCTACCAAGTGATCTCCGAGACCTGACCACAAAGATGGCCAACACCCCCGATTAATATGTGCGGGCTGAGTTCCGTCGCATCCAGCGGAGGATCTGCACGATACTCTCGTCGGATGTCATCACTCGGGGTGTCTTGTTCTTCCACGGCCACGCACCACCGAGCAACCGTGACATAGAAGCACACCTACGAGAGCAACGTGACACTCGGACATTCAACACGCTAGAAGGCGTTCGTCCGTTCCCGCCGAGACTATAGGATTGACAAAATGTTAGTATACACTTGCATCATATAACTTTTAGACCTTTATTTGTCGTGTTTTATTCGTAAACCTTGATGTTTCTATTTTTTGATAGTTATTTGCGGTCTATTATCACTTTCGATGCTAAACTCGTATTTTTGTCCTATGCACAGATGACATGGTAATGTTGTGTATGTCGGTAGGGTTCCCGGAGTCTACGACGACTGGGACCAATGCCATGGTGGAGGCGAAAGCTCGATACGCCACTTACCTAGCGAGAGAGAAGACGGAGAAGACGAGGGCCCGGATGACCACCTTCGCCATCGCCGTGCTTATACTCCTAGTGTTGATGCTACTTGTTGTTTTGCTTGTCTAGATAACTAAACTATCGATTTGTTTGGACTATACTCCTAGTGTTTGAACTATGCTTGTAACTAAACTATTCGCTTCGAGACTATTTGGTGATGATCGAGACTATTTGGTGATGATCGAGAATATTTCTGTTATTTTGCTGTCATTTTCATATTTATTACTGTCAATTTGCTGTAATTCTGTTATTTTCGTTTCTTTTATTTTTGACACAGCAAAACCATACCCCAGGCGAATAAGAAATCGTACCCCAGGCGAATATGTACCCCATGCGCACATTGCCTGTTCGCCTCAGGTAAAAGGCTTACCCCAGGCGTACATGGCACGTTCGCCTGGGTATGTCAAGCTACCCCAGGCGCATTTTGCTGTTCGCCTGCGGTAAGTCATTACCGCTGGCGATGTGGTCCCAGGCGAACACATATTCGCCTGCGGTAGCCTAATTTGGTTCGCCTGCGGTAGCCTTTTCCCTAGTAGTGAATAGGCCACAGCAGCTGTCCGCTTGCAGGCAGCGGGAACACGAGACGGACCGCGAGTACCTTACTTGGTGGAGCACATTGCGGAACACCTGTGAAGGTGTGAATGAAGCCCAGGCCATCACTTGGTTTGCGCAGGGTTGCAGACATGGCAGCATGCTGTGGCAAAGGTTGCAGAGGGAGATGCCAAACACACTGGCGGAGACCATCAAGATTGTAGATCAGTACGCACTCGGTGATCCTACCCAGCCCCTGATGGATTCCTCCGAGCCGAGAAGAAACTTCAACAGCAACAAGCGCAACGAGTTCCGCAACAAGCGCAGAGGTGACCGAATAGATATTCGGTACGACCCTGAGGAGGTGAATGCAGTGGCTGTTGGAGCTGGGGGTAGCCAAAGGCAGAAACCTGCTGGAGCCTACGGGCAGAACCAGAACCAGGGCCAAGGCAACAAGAAACCATTCCGCGCTCCTCAGTCGGGTAGCGGCAACTCGGAGCAGACGAGGAAGTTCGTCTTCGACGACATGAGGGATGGCCCATGCAGTTTCCATACTCAGCACCCCTCAAGGCCTGCTAACCACACTACCCGACAGTGCGAGTGGTGGGATCTGATCAGGAATGAAGGCTTGCCTCCTCCTCCTCCTCTGCCAGCTGCAAATGCCAATGTGCAGCCTGCTCGCGCACCCGCAGCTCGGCCTCCGGTGTTCCCGAGAAGATAAAACGTGAACCAAGTGGCTTTAGGAGCCAACCGTCACTTCAACAATGAAGGCTACCGCAACAACAACAACAACAACTACAACCGCAACAACAACAGAGGCAACAACAACTACCAGGGCAACAACAACGGCAACAATGAGGGCAGAGGCCGCAACCAGTACCAAGAACACCATGAGAGCTACATGATCTTCACTTCCGAGCCCGTCGACAAGCAATCACAGCACAGGCGTGCCATGGAGGTTAATGTTGTGATCCCTGCTGTCCCTCACTACATGCATTGGTGCAACCAAGAGATTAAGTGGTCCCGAGTAGATCATCCCAAGGTGATACCCAACCCGGGTAGTTACGCCTTGGTGGTGGATCCACAACGGCAGTAGCATCAACATCGTGTACAAAGACACACTCGAGAAGCTTGGGCTGGCCGAGAACATGCTGCTACCTAGCAAGACCACTTTCCATGGCATTGTGCCGGGAGTCTCGTGCAACCCGATTGGCCGAGTGTGGATAGATGTGCTATTCGGCACCAGGGAGAACTGCCGCACAGAGAGCCTGCAGTTCGAACTGGTTGATCATCAGAGCCCTTATCACGCTCTACTCGGCAGGCCTGCTCTGAGCAAGTTCATGGCCTCTACCCACACGGCATATCTGAAGATGAAGATCCCTGGTCCCAATGGCGTGATTACCATCTCTGGGGATTACAAGAAGTCCATGGAATGTGCCTCTGCTGGTTCTCAGTTGGCGGTGTCCATGGTGATTGCTGCCGAGAAGAAAAAGATGTACGAGGTGGTGGCTATGGCACAATCCGCGCAAGCTGGTGCGCAGGGCGTGCCGAGTACCCAGCACGGGACCGCGTTCCAGGCATCCCAAGAGACAAAGAAGGTCCAGGTCGACCCTGAGTTCCCCGACCGCGTAGCCATCATTGGCTCCGGGTTGGCGGAGAAATAGGAAAGCGAGCTCATCCACTTCCTCCGCGAGAATCGGGACGTGTTCGCCTGGTCCAATGAAGATTTACCAGGAGTCCCGAGGGAGTTGGTTGAGCACTCGTTACATGTGCGTCCTTACGCCAAACCAGTGAAGCAGGCTATGCGCCGTTTCAGAGATGAGAGAAGGAAGGCCATTGGTGACCAGATCACCAAGTTGCTGATAAGCAATTTTATCATGGAGGTGCTGCACCCGGATTGGCTAGCCAACCCGGTCATGGTCGAGAAGAAGAAGGAGGATCCTAAGGCTGCTACCGCATGGCGCATGTGTGTCGACTGCACCGACTTGAACAAAGCATGCCCCAAGGATCCTTTTCCGCTACCTCGCATCAATCAGGTGATCGATTCCACTGCTGGTTGTGAACTGCTGTCTTTCATAGATGCCTACTCTGGTTTCCACCAGATAGCTCTCAATCCTGCTGATCAAATAAAGACTGCCTTCATTACCCCGTACGGGGCTTATTGCGATCGTGTCATGTGTTTCGGGTTGCGGAATGCGGGAGCTACTTATCAGCGGTGCATGCAGAAATGCTTGCACGATCAGCTCGGCGATTAGAGCAGAAAGCAAAAGCGGGCGTAAACACCAAATGTAGGAACCGCGTAGCTAAAAGCTTACTTTCGACTTCAGAGATCTTGAGGGCGCTATCCATGACCTCCTTCTCCGCCGCCTCGTCGGACTTGCGCTCCAATTCCAGGGCCTCAAGACGCCTCCTAGCGATGCTGTGGTTCCATAGCAGCCGCCGGTACAGGTTGGTTCTTTTCAGAAGGCTATTCTGAGAGGAAGAAAGAAAAAGAATCAGACAAAGTCGTGAAGATTCGACCCGAGAAGACGGCAACTCGGTTGAGTACCCGCCTACTCGGCCAGAATCTCGGGGACTGGGTGATGGATAAGAAGAAGGAGAAGAGTAGAAGAGAAGGAAAATGCAACTCGGGACGAATGAGCAAAGCTTACCGCGTAAGTCTGTTCAAGATCCTCTGCGGCCTTGCGATGGACGAACAGCTTGGCGGCGAGCGTGCTGGTATTGGACGAGATAGTCATGGGTTTATAACCCATGTCCGCCTTGTTCCAGTCGATGCGCATGTGATCCAAATCGCCCAAAGCCAAGCCGTGCCAGTTCTTGTTGCCGAGGATGTCGTTGTTCCACTCAGCGTCAATAAATCCAACCCGGTCGATCATCTGCTCAAGGCCCGTGGACGTCACCTCGGCTTCCTGAACCTCGCGCGAGTAGATCGAGAGGGACCTGTCCTTATTCCTGGCTGGAGGCTTGGAGTCCACTGTCGTGGCCTGTTTGCCCCTCCTGATAGCAAGTTTCTTCTCGGCGGGGGTCATTGGGATGCTGTGCTGCTGGCTCATCTTTACCATGTAAGGTGGGAAGCTAGGTGGGTCTGGCAAGCTTGATCCAGCGGCTGCATCAGCGGCCGCGCCGGAATCACCAATGGTGAGCTGCCGGCCTTGAGGCGGCGGCATCGTGGCAGCATCCCGCGCACCGCCACGCGAGGGATTCCTGCGGACGGGGGCATCTGACTGGCCGACTTGCTTCTCGGCGACTCGCTTCTCGGCGGCCTTCTTCTCAGCAGTTATCTTTTCGGCGGCCTTCTGATCAGCGGCCTTCTTCTCGACTGCTTCCTACTTGATCTTCACAACCGGCTTGGACGGAGGGCTGGCAGCAGTTTTGCTCTTCTTCACCGGCGGGGATTTTGGTGCGGCCGAGGGGGTGCCCTGCTGGGTAGGCGGCGCCAAGGGCGTGCTACCCGGCGTAGCGTCCGGCTGCGCGCGGCTCGGAGGGTCCTGCTCCATCTCATCAACTGTCTCAACCCGCTGCTCGGCAGTGGGATCTTGCTGTGTCTCTTCTGGTTTCTCTACTCGCGGCCGGGCCGCGAGGTCGTCTTGTTCGGCAGCCTTTGTTGCCGGCTGCTCTTGGTCTTCTTCCTGCTGCTCAAGGGCGGTGTTGTCGTGCTGCTCGGGGTTTTGTTCTAAGTTCTCCTCGACCGTGGTGGCTGGAGGAGAAAGCGGCCTCTCATTGCGAGCAGCATTCTGCGCTTCTTGTTCGGCGCGGGCCTGTTGTCCCTGCTCGACATCATGGGCATCAGTGTCCATGTACGGGGCGTCGTCTGAATCTTCTCCTTTCACGGGAGAGGACGCCTGCGCCCTGTCCCGTGCAGTGTCATCGTCCTCCTCAGAGAGCTCGATGAGGTTGTCAACATCAATGGCGGTCTTCTTCTTGGGTTTGGTGGATGCGACGGCAGCACTAGCATCCAAGGGGGCGCTGAAGAGAAGAAAGAAGTTTAGAAAAGGAAAAAAGGACATAAGAAATCGAGAAGCAGTCTCGGAACCAGGAGCTCAGAAAAAGCGGCAACAACAGTGCACAACTCGGAAGAGAAGTACATACCCTGCACGGGAAGGGGGTATCCGTCTCCCCTGCTTGACCTTCTTCACGGCTCTTTTGGTCTTCTTGGCGGCGGGTTCCTGAGCACCGCTGCCCGTCCTCTTCCGAGTATTGGGAGCGGCTACGCCAACTAGTTTGACGTCGAGGACGTCCTCGTCCTCCTCCTCCTCAGCATCAGCGTCAACATCAGCATCGGCATCCTCTATAGAATTGAGAAAGAGAAACCAGTTGAGAAACCGGAAGAGATTGGGTTGCGCTACTCGCAACCATAGAGATGAGCTCAATTACCTTCCTCGTTGTCTTCGGACCAGTCGCGGACGGACGCTTCAACATGGTGCTTATCCGTCTGGGCGGCATGAGGGATGTTGAGCTTGTCTGCGGTGTCGTAGGAGACCTCATCGTCCTCCTCTCGATCCCCTTCCCAGTTGTCCTCAAAGCGTTCCATGCTTTCTGCGAGCTGGCGAGCAAGGACCTGGAAAGTAGGCAAACATCACAGGTTAGTCGAGTAGCATGAAGGCATCCTACTAGGCAAGGCGTGCAAACACAAAGCACAGTAAGCCTAGAAAATACTGCTAAGTGCGCTATTCGGCAAGGCGTGTAAACACATACACGTTAAGCCTAAGCAACTCTGCTAAGTGCCCTACTCGGCGCGGAATACAGATACAAGGCACAGCAAGTTAAGAAGGCTATCTACTCGGAAGCTGCATACAGGAAACAGGATGAGAAGTACTAACCCGCTTGATCTGTTTTGTGCGGCTGAACGGCACGAAGCCGTACTGCCAGTTGTCCTTGAGGCCAGTGCTCATGATGGAGCGCGCCCAGGTAGCGACGTCCGCGTTGCTGAGCTCGAACGTTGTTGTCCGAGTGCAGTCGCGGGGGCCTCCCATGTAGCACATGAGATGGGCGCGGTGCTGGAGCGGCAGTACTCGCCTGGAGATCCAACAGGAGATCGGGTCGTCGCTCTTGAGCCCTCTCGATCTGCTTCAGGTCATTGTCGAGGGACGGCTTGGTCCGCCAGTTCTGCCCGGTGGGAGCTGCGTTGGTCCAGCTGGGTAGATTGATCCGGTCCTCCACCTTAGCTCCCTTCTCGGCGGGAATATTCTTCACGTAGAGGAAGGTCCTCTGTCACTTGCGGACAGAGTCCAACCCCTTGACGCGCGCGTGATTGGTTCCCCCGCGCTGCACCATCATGGCGCTGCCAGTCTCCGTCATCCCGCGGCTGGTGTCCGCCATCCTTCCTACCCTTACTTTGTTTCCGGAAAAAGAAGTATCTGGACCAGGTAGCCGTGGTGGGCCGCACGCCAAGGAATGCCTCGCATACCACGGCGTGGTAGGAGAGCATGACGACGGCGTTCGGCGGGAGGTGATGTGGCTGGAGGCCATAGTGGTCGAGGAACTTCCGGAAGAAATTCGAGACCGGAAGTCCGAATCCTCGCGCAAAGTGCGTGAGGAAGACGACGTGCTCGCCCTCCTGCGGAGCCAGGACGAGCTCACCGTCAGTTTGCCGGCAGCAAACACCGGGAGGAACTCTCCGGGTGTTCACGAGCCACTGGCAGTCCTCGGCGGTGACCTCAGATCCAGCCCAGCCGGCGCGAGCATCGTCGTCGCGAGCCATCGCGGCGGAGGAAAGGTTGGCGGAAAAGTTGAAGGAATTTGGGTGGAGAAGCTCGCAGCGGCGCGGTGATATGCGCGGCGGCGAGATGCTCTGCGGCGGCGGAGAAACGAGGAGACGAGGGGAAAGTTGGAGCGGAAGAAGAAGAAGGAGTTACCGAGGGGGTATTTATACCGCTCCCCGGGTTGCCGTTACGAATTGAGGTAGTGGGATCGATCGTGGCAGAAAACGTGCGGCGTGGGATCTGCGGGCCGGTTAGAAACGCACACAGCGCGGAACGCGCGCGTAACGGCCGCATTAGATCCCACGACAAGATCGTGCGCAATCACTGCCTTTGATGGGACGTAACGGGCTAGTGGGCCCACTCCGTGAAAACTGGGCGCGTGGCCTGTCAGTTCCCGGGCACCGAGGCGTCGGGGTCGTGTCCGCCTGACACGTGCCCAGTTGCACCGCGGAAAGCCGGATTGTGCTCTGCCACGCAGAGATTCCGTTTCAAGATTTCGCCAAGTCATTTTACTCGGCTACAGAGAAGAAAAGTGGCCCTATTCGGAAGAGAAGAAACAAAGTCAAGGGCTACTCGGAGGTTTCACTCGGTATCCCACGATTCAAGGGCAAGACTGTCAAGGTTGGTTTTTAAGCTGGCAGGGCCCAGTGAACGAATTCGCAGGACTCTACCAGCTTCGGGGACTGTTGTCGGGGGGTTACCCCCGAGTAGGGTAAAGGCAAGTGCTAAAGGCAAGATCAGAAGGGATGTTTGGCCGAGTAGCCGGCTATCCGGTACTCGCTACCCGGTCGACTGCTACCCGGTCTTACACCTAGACGGCCAGAAGGATGAATCAAGAGAGTTATGTTCCTCCGAATAGAAGAGCTGGTCCGAGTAGAAATGGCGGGAACCTACTCGGGCCAGAAGTCAAAGGAGCCGTTCTGACACCGAATCCCACGTATCCCGGATCCGTACTTGGCACTGTTCACGGCACTGTTCATCTGAGGACGGCGTGCCTGACAGCGACAGTGTGTCAGCAGGGCGTCGCAGGATAGGGGGACCTACTCTGTGTTCGCCGTAGTGATAACAGACTGGTTACTTGGTTTTGCCCAACGACTTTCCGCACCAGGACAAACCTAGAAGCCAAAGCTGTCAGCAGGAACTCGGAAGAAGGACGGTGTGCACACAATGTCGACATTTGTTTGTATTTGGCTGTATCCGGCTGGGCACCGAGTATATAAGGTGCCCTGCCCCCTCCTGCGCGAGGGATCCTGGGACTGGTTCACATTTCTTGACCTAGTTCCGCACGTAGAGAGAAGGGTGGCTACTCGGTAGCAAGAACAGTTGTACTGTGGCTACTCGGTGAGACATCAAAATACAGAGAGAAAGGCAGGAGTAGGGGTTTTACCTCCTCACGAGGGCCCTGAACCTGGGTAGATCGTGTTGTTTGCAGTGCTTGTTTCATCCCTCACGCGTCTACTCGTCGCGTGATCCCTCCCCGAGCGCCTCCAACGTCCTTCGTCCCCACATCTTTAGCCATCCTATGGCATCTGCCGTGACACCACCACGACATATATTTTCCTCTCGCTATATATATGTATGCATTGCCACACAATTAGCATAAACACATACAAACTCACCACTCTCTCATGGCTTCTATCGTACCCACTCTAACATTCATCCAGGCGGAGGCACTTTCCGCCTCAAACTACCCCTGCCCGCCCGGCTACAGCGTTCCCGTCGGTTGGATGCTGAGTGCCGGAGGAGTGTTGGTACCTCCTCTTCCTCAAGGTGTGGGGCGTCGGGCGGCCATCACGAACCACTACTACCACAGCTCACGCCGGAGCAGCGGAGGAATCCCAGTTGGAATCCTGACTACCGCCCTACTTGGGACGCCTTCTTCATTAATCGGCGTGAGAGTGCGCTCGCCAGGTACGAGGAGAACGGCCCGCCTCCTTCGAACTTCAACGAGGCCGGTCGTCGGCTGTGGTGGGGCGGCGGACTGACTCTTCAGAGCGTCATGAACTACATCAGGGCTGGCGATCACCCCCGCCTGCGCTACCCTCACGCCCAGTCCTGGAGTCGTGACCCTCCGAGGGTTAGCACCGTCCGACGATAGTGACGACGACGGCGGCGACTACGACGACTACGAGTCGGAGTACTATAGGACTAGGCAGGAGTATGACTAGCAGATATCAGATCCACAGTCTTGCAATTATGTAGATCATCTATGCTCTCCGTTTAGGTTTAGATCCACTCTTGCCATTATGTACTGCCTTTTTTATCACGCCATTATGTAGATTTTAAAATGAAGTAGTTTTATTTTTCTGAATTTTCTGATATATTATTTGTATTTATAAGATTTTAAAATGAATTAGTTTTATTTTTCTGAATTTTCTGATATATTATTTGTATTTGTAAGATTCTAAAATGAATTAGTTTTATTTTTCTGAATTTTCTGATATATTATTTGTATTTGTAAGATTTTAAAATGAATTAGTTTTATTTTTCTGAAATTTCTCATATATTATTTGTATTGTAAGATTTTAAAATGAATTAGTTTTATTTTTCTGACTTTTCCTAAATATTATTTGTATTTGTAAGATTTTAAAATGAATTAGTTTTATTTTTCCGAATTTTATGATATATTATTTGTATTTGTAAGATTTTAAAATGAATTAGTTTGATTTTTCTGAATTTTCTGATATATTATTTGTATTTGTAAGATTTTAAAATGAAAAGTATTTGAAAAAGCACATTTAGTCGCGGTTCGTGTCACCAACCGCGACTAAAGGCTCTTTCCGCGCTGGAACGAAAAGGCCGCGAAAAAACTTTTAGTCACGGTTCGTGACACCAACCGCGACTAAAGGAACCCCTTTAGTCCCGGTTGGGGACACCAACCGCGACTAAAGGTCCCGCGGAGGGGACCTTTAGTCGCGGTTGGTGTCCCCAACCGGGACTAAACGCTGGCCCTATATATTCTCTGCCCTGAAATTTTTCTAAGAACCAACCGCATCTCCGCCCTGCTCGTCTTTCTCGCGCCGGCGCCCTGCTCGTCTTCTCCGTGCGCGTCGCCGATTCCGCCGTCGCCGTCGCCACGCCCGCGCAGAGACTCTGAGAGAGGACCGCGCCGTCGTTGTCGCCGCCGTCGCCCGCGCCCTTCTCTCCACTGCGCCCGTCCTGCTCCGCCCCCGCCCCGCGCCGCCGTCTCCTGTAGGTTACTCCGTGGGACTCGCGCCGCCCTCGAACGAACACGAACACGAACGCGCGCCGCCCTCGAACGAACACGAACACGAACACGCCGGCCGAACCACCGCGCGCCGGGGAGGACGACGGCGACCACCCGTCCAGCGACGCGAACAGAGGAAGGGTGACGTCACGCTGGCGTTTTTTTTTTGACACAGGGCGGTGGATGCTGGTGCAGAGGGGTGCGGGCTGCTGGTAGTTTTTTTTGGGCACTCGTTTTTTTCTAAGTCAAAAAAAAGTCAATTTTTTTAATTAAATTCATTAAAATAATGAAAATAAGTTTTAATTCAATAAATTCAGAACATTAAGTGTAATATACCAAAATGACCAGAAAAGCAAATGCAACCTAGCTATGGGGTTCTCCAAGTCATTTGAGCAACTAATCTTGGACACACCTCTAAAGTATGGTTTTTCCCCTCCCGTGGTCATCGTTCTTCCACCCAAAACCCTAGCAATCTGTTTTCCCTCCTACGACAATATTTGCTAAGTCTCATTTATACTAAAAAATCACCGTCACTCTTTGCTGGATGTGTTTTGAGCGTGTGATCGTAAACAAGTTGGTTGGTGCATAGTTAGATATGCGGGTTGCTAAGAATTTGTGGGAGACGCTCTGGGGTTGCTAGGGAACGTGGTTGTGCTCAGGTCATATAGGAGAAAGCCGAGGCAGACTTAGCCTTAGTGCGCCATTGTCGGGACTGGCCTCTAAACCAGCATGAAGCGACGCCGTAACAATGGACGGAGGAGCCCGTGCGGCTCTAGTTCCGCGACTTGGTGCCTCCACTATCATGGTGCTCGAGGACGGGCAGTGCCACGGCCATGGAAGAGGGAAGCCTTTCGCGGCGGCTCCATTGACCAATCCTCGTTTGCGTGCTTTACATAATGTGTATCTCTATTTTCTGTCACACGCGGTTGATGCGGAGGTACATCAGCACTTGGGAGGCTCAAGGATCTGCAGTAGCAGCAGCTCGCCGAATACAGGGAGGACAAAGAGGAGAAACACACAGGCAGATTGTACCGGAACGCACACGAGGTGCTCGACACATTGCCCAGTGAAGATAGTGACATGCGGGTCCTGCCTTTAGTTTTTTTTTTGAAAATTAAGAACCACTATATTAAGCAAGGAAGCCGCCTCATTAAAAACCTTCCAGCCCCCTCAGGTACCCTGGAAGGAAAAAAGTGCGTAAAAAACTTGCTGCCAACCCAGATTAAAGTATGCTTACATCGGCGAGTAGTTTTTCCACCACAAAATCTGGAGGATCATCTACCCAAAAGAAATCAGAGCTAAGTCTAAAACTATAAGCAGCTATCTCATGTGCTACCGAATTAGCTGATCTAAGGCAATGAGAGAATTTCACTGAGTTTAACTTCATCTTCTCGTCCATACACGAAGCAAAGATAGCCGCAGCAGGGTCCCACCATCTATCATGTCCCAAGTAAGCATTGCAAACATCAAGGGAGTCCGTTTCAGCTTCGATATCGTGTAGCCCCAATGCAATAGCTAACCTCAGCCCCTCCAACATAGCCAGGGCTTCCATTGTCGTCACTTCCCCCGCATTTTGGACAAATTTTGAAGACGCAGCGATAAATCCTCCATGGTTATCACGGATCACAGCACCAACAGCACCATTCCATGTGTCTCCATGGACGGAAGCATCCACATTGAGTTTCATAACTCCCCCGAGAGGTCTCATCCACGTTGAGTTGGAGATCGAATTCTTTGTTGATATCATCAAGGAGTTCCTCGCAATCCCCAGTACCGATGCCGGCCATCTGCTAGGTGGGGGATGCTTCTCACCGTGGCATATTTGGCGACGCACCCACCACATATACCACAACCCCACCGCGATGACCTCCTGGAGCCCCACAAGAGGTAATATAGGAATTTGTTTCATCTGATTGGTTATAATATTCTGCAAGACACCAACATCCGACACCGCATTAGAGGCATTAGTTTGCATAAAATCATAGATGCCTAACCTCTCCCACAATCCCTTCGCCATTGTACAGTTAACCACGAAGTGCTTAACGTCATCGCATGCATGATGGCATATGAGGCACATCTCGGAATCACCAATATGCCTTTTGAACAGTATTGATTTGAGAGGAACCATTCCCCTAATTAATCTCCACACGAATATATGTACTTTGCTTGGAACCTTCATTTTCCATAGCCTTTAGTTTATTTTTAGTTTATCGTCCAGCCAGACATGGAAGTAGACCCCATGAATCGTTGTTAACTTTGCCATGTTTGGCCAGTGCTGGGGCAAATGGGCCACATTTCAATGATATATTTTTTGGCAAAATAGGCTATAATGCACTTTTTTCTTGCGAAAAAGTCTTGGGCTGGAGGCCGGCGGTCCCCGACATCAACATGCTCCGCCACTGCCTGCTGGGTTAAAAAGAATTGACGAAAAAAAGTTCGACTCTACTGACTCTTTTTTTTTTTTTGAGCAACTACTGACTCTTGTTGGACGCTAAGACTGAGCTTCTATGCTCGGCCCATGTTTTACCGGGCTCGCCTCGAGTCAGTCTCGGCCCGCCAGAGTTTTGGACCAACCCGAGCTAGCAAAGCTGGACCGTAACGAGCTCGGGCCGAGCCTGGATCGGCTCGGTCCGGCCCGAAAGCTGAAAGCTCGTTGTATTTAGGAAATACAGTACAAGAATTGGGGTCGGCCCAAGACATAAAGAGTAGTCACGGTCAGAAATGGGTGCGTGTGTTTCTCTTCAACTCGTTCGTATCACTAGCAGAGGCATTAGAAGCTGCCGCCACTCGCAAACCGTGATGCTGCCGCCGCCGCAGACGGCCTCACCCCATGCCCCCTACTTACGCCTCCACTCTCCGGTACCTCCACCTCGCTCTTTTCCTACTCTCTCCCATCTCACTCGACGACGGCCATGTTGCCGACGTTCATGGTTTCCGTCGAGGAAGCTCTGGTCGCCGCCCCAGCTCGCCTATGTTGCCCACTGCTGCCGCAAGGAAAGACAGCCCCACCCGTCAGTGAATTGCCAACGACAGGCTCGCGAGCTGCACCGAGTTTCTTAAAAGCTCGTGCCGACTCGGACTTGTCAACTTTGGTCCGAGCTTTTTGCGGGTTCGCCCAAAGCCGGACCGACTTACTACTAGGAATAGATGTCAAGTTTTCACGCCGTTAATTTTTTCTGGAGAACTCAGGGTATGCCCATTTCTAAACTTAGTATTGTCACTTCTCTAACAATTACTCCCTCCGTCCGGAATGAAATGTCACAAAGTTTGACAAAAGTGGATGTATCGATACATGTATGTTAAATCTAAGGAAATAATGACACATGGTTAAGATAACTTTTAGGTCGTTAACTTATCATGGGCTACTGGCCATCCATTTTCTCTTATTTCTACCCATAACGACCACTTTTTGTACAGTAAGTCCACTTACCGCAGATCGGTTACCATATGAGTCTCTACTACTTAAAATAAACAATTGGTTCCGTAGTCTGCCAAAACCAGCATCCCGTCGCGTTTTCGTTCAACCCCGTCCTACGTCCTCCTCTGGCTTCATTTTTTTTTTCTTTTTCGGGGGTTTTCTCCCATAAGTTTCGGCATCAGTTACCAACCGGCAGCAATTAATCAGCAATCTGCAATAACTAATGCTCTGTTTCATCGCCTAAAGCCCCGGTTTTATTTCCTTCGCTATATTGTGCTGAAATTCGGATGGGCTGCAGAGCCCATTAGGCAATTTCCATTTAATCCCAAAGGCCCATGCTGCCATAGCAAATGGTGGGAGTTTAGTCCCATATTGCTAGTTGGAAGAGTTTTGCACCAGTTTATAAGGTGAGCTCTCTCCTCACTAGTGTGAGTTGGTATGAAGAGAGAGGAGTAGTGGAGGTGTTCCACACGCGCTCCTCCTCCTCCGCCGCCCGCCTCACGACGCGCCACGAGTTGCGGGAATGAGCCGAGTCGATGACTTTATTTTGGCAGTCGGAAACGGGGAGTCAACAGACACGGCAATAATATGAGACGTCATAATTATTGTTGTCTAATTGCGTCACATTTATACTGGTAACAGCCGTATTGATCGCGTGTGATAACTGCGCGCAGTAAAACGCCGCCTTTATCACGTGGTAACGGCTGTAGTAAACGCCAATTAAATTGACCGTTCTCCTACTCGGCCGTGCCTATAAATTGGAGGCTCAGGCGGACGCAGTATACACAACTCACACACGCCGCCTCTTTGCGCCCACTGTCGTTCCACCTCCTGTTGCTGCCGCCGGTGATCCCTACACGGCCGACGGGAGAGCAGGCCTCCGAAACCCCGCCTCTCCAGATCCTGTTCGGGAGAGTGACGATTAGGTTTTTGGGGAGCGTCTACTACGCGACTGCTCGCTGCTGCTGTACATCTATTTCGTCTACTACCGCATCGCCCTCTTCGTCAACATTACATCTACTTCGACTACTACCTCATCGTCAACATGGCCACCGAATCCGAACGAGCTGCTGCTGCCGCCGCTGCTGCCACCGAGGCCGCTGCTGCCGCTGAGGCCGCCAACACTGCTGCTGCCGCCGCCGCGGCCGCCGCCTCTGCTACGGCCACTGCCAATTGGCCAACTGCAGGGTATAGCACGTTTATCCCTGTCATTATTATTTCTATGTGTGCAACGCTAGTAGCTTGCGTAGATTTATCACTACAAGAAATATGTTGATACATGACCCTTTTTTATTGACCATGGATGAATTTGTCATAGATCCATGACCATGTTTAATTTGTTGGTCATGACATGTTTGGGAGGGACTAAACGCATGACTTTTTTGCCAAAAAAGTCATGATTTTCTTTAACAAGATGGTCATAGCACATGATAGCTGGTGTATGACCCTTTTTTTTGCTTAACTAAGACCAATTGAATTTGTCATGAATTTGTTGGCAGTAAGTTTTGCCTATGTATCATGTCCACGTGTCAATTTTTGCATATGTGTCATGTCCACGTGTCAATTTTTGCCTATGTGTCATGTCCATGTGTCAATTTTTTAATCATCCACAGAAAACAAAGAAAATGTTGGTAGTAATTTTTGCATATGTGTCACGTCCACGTGTCAATTTTTGCCTATGTGGCATGTCCGCGTGTCAATTTTTAATCATCCACGGAAAACAAAGAAAATGTTGGTAGTAATTTTTGCATATGTGTCATGTCCACGTGTCAATTTTTGCCTATGTGGCATGTCCACGTGTCAATTTTTGCCTATGTGGCATGTCCACGTGTCAATTTTTAATCATCCACGAAAAACAAAGAAAATGGGCAAACTGGGGGCTGGAAACCACTACGACACCAATTTTTTCATGATAAATTGGAAGCCCAACTGTATTTGTACACTTACTAATCGCTTACATTGAAAGAAGCAAACTGACCGAAAATACATGATAAAAAGAGCGCACGTGGGACTTGATCCCGCGACCTCCTGTACGCCCAAGAAGACAAACACCACTGAGCTATCAACGCTTTGGTGATTGGATAAAAACCGAAGCCTTTTATCCATATCTTCATCGTCGGACTAGGCCGCGCGCTGGGAGGGGACTGGTGGGCTGCATAGCTGGGCCGGCCGCGGGTGTGCTGCATAGCTGGGCCGGCCGCGCTGATGGGTTGGGTGGCTATATTTTTCTCCTTTAACATTTCACTTTTTTTTCTTCTTCTATAACTTTTGGTTTTCAACTCCAAATTAAACCAAACAAATTTTGAATTTTTTCAAAATATTTCTTCTGCTTTTATAGACTGTTAGGAACCATTTTTACTCAAAACAAAATAAAATACGCCTAAGCATTACATACCGATTCATAAAGGGTTGTGAATATTCTTAATTAAAATTTTGTATTACTCATTTAAATTCAAATGCAAGATCAAATGCAGGGTTTTAAAATTTTGTATAACTCTTGGTGTATCTATGTTGAAATAGGTACTTGGCTACCTAAAAATGATTTTTTCAAAAAATCACGAGCAAACTACGAGGCACCTGTAGTTCAAATTTGGCCCGGTTTCAGCGGAATCGGCAGAAATTTGTCTTTTTCGAAAGAGGTGTATTTTGAGCTATTGAGAGGTAGTAAGTTTGTTATTTGTAGATCAAACATGACATAATATATTTAGAATTTTAGTTTGCACATTTTTGCAACATATTTTGTGTATGTGCTTCACAAAAAAAGCCAGTTTTGACACTCCGGGAAGGGAAGATGGTATTTTTATTCGACGAAAAATAAAACTTTCTTCGTGAACATTGTTAGTTGTTCCAATATGCACCTTTGTGTGGAATATGGGCACATTTAAACAAACTATGCCATGGATGTGGCCAAAACATCCGTCATTTCAACCGAAAGCCATGAATCTTCGTACAAGATAGCTCATTTCTGTGAACACATTTTCCACCAAATTGTCGTATTCCAAGTTTATTATTTTTGGTGGATACTAGGGCATATATAACAACACCACGCGAAGATCTTGCATCGTTTCGAGTTTTTTTGAATTTTCTGAAATTTTCTAAGCCGGTTTCGGTGAACGGTCAAAACGGGGGACATGACCGTTCGTACCTAGGGGTTGAATCTTGATGAAATCTTGGTGTATATATGTTGAAATAGGTACTTGGCTACCTATAAATGATTTTTTCAAAAAATAAAGAGAAAACTACGAGGCACCTGTAGTTCAAATTTGGCCCGGTTTCAGCGGAATCGGCAGAAATTTGTCTTTTTCAAATGAGGTGTATTTTGAGCTATTCAGAGGTAGTAAGTTTGTTATTTGTAGATAAAACATGACATAATATATTTAGAATTTTACTTTGCACATTTTTGCAACATATTTCGTGTATGTGCTTCACAAAAAAAGCCAGTTTTGACACTCCGGGAAGGGAAAAATGGTATTTTTATTCAACGAAAAATAAAACTTTCTTCGTGAACATTGTTAGTTGTCCCAATATGCATCTTTTTGTGGAATATGGTCACATTTAAACAAACTATGCCATGGATGTGGCCAAAACATCCGTCATTTCGACCGAAAGCCATGAATCTTCGTACGAGATAACTCATTTCTGTGAACACATTTTCCACCAAATTTTCGTATTCCAAGTTTATTATTTTTGGTGGATACTAGGACATATATAACAACACCACGCGAAGATCTTGCATCGTTTCGAGTTTTTTTGAATTTTCTGGAATTTTCTAAGCCGGTTTCGGTGAACGGTCAAAACGGGGGACATGACCGTTCGTACCTAGGGGTTGAATCTTGATGAACTCTTGGTGTTTCTATGTTGAAATAGGTACTTGGCTACCTAGAAATGATTTTTTCAAAAAATAAAGAGAAAACTACGAGGCACCTGTAGTTCAAATTTGGCCCGGTTTCAGCGGAATCGGCAGAAATTTGTCTTTTTCAAATGAGGTGTATTTTGAGCTATTCAGAGGTAGTAAGTTTGTTATTTGTAGATCAAACATGACATAATATATTTAGAATTTTACTTTGCACATTTTTGCAACATATTTCGTGTATGTGCTTCACAAAAAAAAAGCCAGTTTTGACACTCCGGGAAGGGAAAATGGTATTTTTATTCAACGATAAATAAAACTTTCTTCGTGAACATTGTTAGTTGTCCCAATATGCATCTTTTTGTGGAATATGGTCACATTTAAACAAACTATGCCATGGATATGGCCAAAACATCTGTCATTTCGCCCGAAAGCCATGAATCTTCGTACGAGATAGCTCATTTCTGTGAACACATTTTCCACCAAATCTTCGTACGAGATAGCTCATAACATCCGTCTCTCATGCTGGCGGGCAGTTGTGTCTCTCTCTTCCCCTCTGCAGCTAGTGGGTGTGCGACTATGTTCTAGGGTTCGGGTCGGCGAGGGCGAAGAGTAAAGCCGAGGTATGGGTGCACGCCGATGCCGCGTTCTAGGGCTTACTTGCGGATCCGTGATTGCTTAGGCTGATAGATGGCCCCGAGGGAGGAACGGTGCCGATCATGGTGACACCGCTCGGTGTGCAAGAGGAGGGGAGTAAGAGGCACACACGGCCAAAATAACACACAAGAAGAAAATGTATCCATTTTAGGGCCAAAATCACACACAAGCCAACCTTTTTCCCTCTTGTTTTTAGGTGAAATTTTGGGTGGCCCGCCAAAACCACCTAAAATAATCGAGTGAGGCCGCCGAAATCATTCCAAACCCTAGTCCCTCCTCACATCCCCCGACCCCGAGCCGCCGCCCACCGGATCTCGACCCCCTCTTCCCCCAGCCGCTCCTCTCTCCCCGATCCAGATTCCCCATCGAGGGGCTTTCCTCCACCTCCCCCTCTCTCCGCCCCCTCGCTCCGCCCCTACCTCACCGGCAAGAGGACTGTGTCGTCCAAAATAAACGTGCGCGCAGGAGCCACCTCGAGCAGGGGGTACGGGCCGCTGCGCGCATGAGCCACCTCCGGCCATCGAGCAGGGGCACAAGCCACCAAGTCAACCGCCGCCGGCCGCCCTCCCAACCCCGAGCTGCATCCCCCGCACCGAGTCTCAACCGCCGCCGGTCGCCCCTCCAACCCCGAGCTGCACCCCCCCACCCCGCCTCCCAGCCAGAGATCTACTCCATCGCTGCTCTGCTGTGGAAGTGGTGGTGCTCCTGGTCACGCAGGATGACGGAGGAGGCGACGAACGGGGACGCGTCGCCGCCCAACGCCAAGACCATGAGCCTCATCGCGCGGGAGGCGCCACCGGGGGTGCGCACGCACTCCCCAGCTGCCTCGCTGCATCCCGATCCAGATTCCCCCTATTTGTACCGGCGGCCTCGCTGGAGAGAGAGGCGCTGCCGCCAGCGACCACGGCGTCGCGCTCGCCAAGGTCGACGCCACCGAGGACACCGAGCTGGCGGAGCAGTACGCCGTGCAAGGTTTCCCCACGCTCCTCTTCTTCGTCGACGGCATCCAGAAGGAGTACCCGACGACTTCACTTCCCTCCAGGTACCATCCACTTGCCTGCTCCCTCCTCCATTCACATCTCGGATTGGAGTAGGGAAAACCCAATCTCGATGTGGCGATTTGTTCCTGTTCGTTTGTGATAGGTCTGTGACGCCCTGAGATCGAGCACTATGCAGATTTCAGCGTTCCCGCCAAATCCGCATAATAACCGATTCCAGGTTGCCATTTATGATAACATTACAATAGTTCGCGAATAATCCACAATTACAACAGAAACAGATAGATACCAGATGACTCGAACGAGCCAGGGATACAACTGATACAATACAAAGATCCAAATAACAGCGGAAGAAACAAACGTCCGGCTACGGACAAGATCCAAATTGGACTAAGAGTCCTGAAGATAACCGAAGGCGTCCAATCCCTGCCCAGGCCAAGCCGGAGGGATTCCCAGGCTAACGTCGTCAGACATCAAACCTGTTGACTGCAATTTGGAATTTGCAGCCACGAAAGAGATTCGTGGGTCAGTACGGTTAAGTACTGGCAAGGGGGATAAAACCCATACTCACAAGTTACCGGCGTAGCCAGTCATCACAAGATACAGATACTTTAGGATCAACGGAAAGGAAGGGGGTTATTGCAAATAAGCGACAACAGGCTGCACTAACCAACTACAGAGATTCTATTACTTCCAATTAACAGAAAAGGGATAAGATCGAGGATTGTAACCAACTGAAAGTAAATCCAAACAAACCCATCCTGGACCTCGCCCCTTTAGCCAAAGAAGCAATCCGAGGATAACTCACACAGTTGTATTAAAGGTGAATCAAGTTATTGTGTGAATAAACCTATTACTAGTCAAGTTGTTAATCATGGGGTGTAACCTGGTTAATCATTATGTTGAAGTTGTCCTGAGTACCTGTTAGCCAGTACTTTCACCAAGTAATCCATAACCGCGGAAAACACGGCTTCTCGAGAAGATTATCCCTGCAGGGTTGCACCAATTTAGCCGTACACTCATGAATGTCCCGCCAGATGGGATGCCTCCCACCAAGCGGGGCACTCAACACAATCCAACCCTTCTTCGCATCAAGCCCAAAGCACCTTGGGCGCACGGCTACTCGAGCCCAGAAGAAAATGGACCCTCATAGCACTCTAAGACCGTGTCCCCCTATATGCCAACTACGAAAGTTCCACCCGGGCGCCAAGGGCTCGCAAGATCATGCATGCAGCAAATGGAAATCCCGAACTAAATGAGGCGATTTGGACGAGATGCGAATCGGGTCAAACTGAGGGGGAGCCCATACTCCCCAAATGCGGGTAGTGCGCTCATCATGGATCAGTAGACAAGACCCTTTTCCTATTAGGGTCGACACTAGCAGGCCTCAAAACCACAAGGGCCTCCTGCCGGTGCCTTATCATCAAGTTTATTATTAATAGCAACATTAGCATGATTGATTGATTGATTAAACATCGAGCCCCCAGAACATAATAGAGTAATAACAGAAAGTAACGGGTAACAGACTCGAGCAAAACAACCCTAAGCATGATAGTAAGACACGGGCAACAAGCAATGGTTATAGGTATGGAGGTGAGGCAATATCAAGGTTAAGGGATTCATGTGATGGGTTCGTAACAGAAACAACTACCACTAAGGCTAGCAGAAAAGTACAACGGAAAGAATCGGTAACAAGTGATGAAAGGCAGCCATATGGCAGCAAGGGAGTATACTTGCCTGAGATCCCGCAAGGTAGCAGAACTTGTCGTTGCTCACATCATCTCAACGTCCTATCCGGGAAGAAGCAACGAACCTCGAACAAACACCGGAATGCAACAATTACTACTACGGCAAAAGATCCAGCATGATCAAGATATGGATGCCTGTCATGTTTAATAGATGCACCAAACTAAACTAGGTGATATGAAACACAAGTTTAAATGGATTCCATATGCAAAGATTGCATATGGCAAACCCATGCCTTATAGTTGAATTAATTGTTCTAACACTAAGCATCATGTGTAAGTGAGTTAGAATGATGCATGCATGATGAAGAACAAGGAGATAACAACATTAAGTGCATTTGGAATGATGGTTAACAATTTTAGGAAGCAGTTACCAAATTTGGAAATTATTGGTACTTAATGAGGTTGAACAAGTAGTGGTTGTTATCAACAAGTTAAAGTGTGCAAAACAGATAACAAAGTTGATATTTGAAAAGGTTATCAAATTTTAGTTGAATTACATGTTTCACATTTGGAATTTGGACTTTGGATTATTTAGTTATGAATTAAACAATATTAAACAATTTTTAATTGAATTAAACAAGATTCAATTTGTTTAAGCAATTTTTAATTATTCAAAACAGAAAACAAAAATTATATTTGATTAGCTTATTTAAAATGGTATTGAAAACATATTTTATTTGCATGATTTGGACTTATGAATAATTAGTTATTGAATTTAGCAAAATACAATTGAAATGATTTGAATTTGAATTTGAATTGTAATTTGAAAGTTCAAAACAGAACACAAGTTGGATATTTGAAAAGATTATAAAATTTGGATCAGAATAGATATAAAGTTTGTGTTTATTGGATTTATAAAACAAAAGATATTGAAATTCCAAGTTTCTATTCAAATCTGTTTATTAAAAAGGAATTTGGAAATGTTGGAATTTCGCAGAAACATTTTGTACCGAGCGGCTCTCTACCCACTGTCCCTGCTGCGTGGGCCAGAGGGGCCAGCGTGGCGCTGCGCGCCCGCGTGGCAGGGTCAGTCACCGACTGGTGGGATCGGGTGCTGTGGAAGAAAAAGGAACCAAAAAGGTTGTGTTTGCGGGGCTCGAACCCGCAACCACCCGCGAAATTCAGAGTACGTCTACCACTGCGCTGTGCTCGATCAGTTGACAAGGAAGCACGCGCAGCCAAGGTAACGTTCATCGACAGGTGTCAACTGAATTTAACTGACGAAGATCGTCTCCTCGACTGACAGACAAAGGTCGCCGGCGTGAAAGTGACCGTGGCCGTGAACGCTGCAGGGGATGTGTGCACGGAAGTGTGCAGAACGTGCACGAACTTGCGGTGGTGCACCGAGGGAGAGAGAGGGGAACTGGTGGATGCTCACCACCGGTTGCAGACGATGCCGAGGGTTGCTGACGCGCGATGACGACGGCCGCCGCGGAGAAGACGAGGACGGCGGCGCAGATATGGTGACCCTCCGATGACGCTCCGGTGTTCGAGGTGTAGAGGAAGGAGCGGGCTGTTGATTCCCGTGCTCAGATAAGGGGGAAAGGTGGCTACTGCGACGGTGGCTTGACGGATTCAGACAAAGGAGGCCACTGTGGCCGGCGGCGATGTTTGCGATGGCGGCGACGAAACAGCGGGGCGCCGTGCTCGCTATGGTGTCGAGAAGGGAGCAGAGGTGACGGAGTTTCTGTTTCTGGTCTTAGCTAGGATAGTGAAGGCGCGAGGCGGCGGCGGCTCGCCGGAATTCAGAGAAGATCGCCGGTGAAGGGTTCAGAGAGGACAGAGGCGCCGGGAGAGAGAAAATGGCGGCGCCTCGAAGGGAGAGAAGGACCTAGGAGTTAGGGCAGGGTTCTAGGGCTTCGTAGGGCTACTTGTAGGGGGGCTAGGGTGGCGGATCACCGTCTGCTCGGTCTCCTGTCGCCGTGGCAGCACCGATTGCTTGCCG
The DNA here is from genome assembly GCA_028641055.1 of Alopecurus myosuroides. NCBI lineage: Eukaryota > Viridiplantae > Streptophyta > Magnoliopsida > Poales > Poaceae > Alopecurus > Alopecurus myosuroides. Next base: position 3,160,491 of record CM054058.1, read on the forward strand.
TACACGGGGGAGACGAGGGCGATCTTCTAATCGAACCGGTACGCGCACTGGTGGGCTGGGCTGCGGGTTTAGCTGCTTAGGTGGGCTGGGTCGGGGCAGATTAGGGTTAGCTGCTGCGTTTTCTTTTATTTTTTATTTGTTTCTCCTGTTTTTTTTTTTTTGCTGAAAAGGTTTTGAAAGGAATTTGTTAAGGTTTTGGTTATCAAAAATTTCAGAAAAATTAGTTTAAGTTAATTAGGTAAAAAGAAACCAAATTGCAAGATTGGAATTCAGAAATTTGATATTTAAAAGGTGTTTGCATTTGAAACCAAATTTTGGAAGGAATTGGAATATTCATTAGTATTGGAAAAACAAGTAATTTCCAATAGGGTTTTCCCCTAGGTTTTAAAGTGATTTTAAGAATACAAAAGTGTGGTGAACTTCATGGATTCAAAAAGGTACTGATTTTGATAATAGATTTGAAATTGAAAATGAAGGTGATTTAATTAATTAATTGAAAATAGTTTGTTTGATTAAACCCAACAATTTAATGATTGATTTGGTTTAAGTTTTGGAGTTAGTCATTAGGGTTTTAACAAGAGGGGGGAAAAGTATTAACAAGCAATTGGATTAAACAATTTCAAATTATGGAAAAACAATTGAGTGATTTAGTTTGCAAGTTTGAAATTGGGAATTTTGAGCAAGTGTGAAAGTTTAAATTGTTTTGAAATTTTCAGTTGTGATGCAAACATGATGCAATGCATATGATGCATATGATGCAAGCAACCAAACAGGTAACACCCCAGGTGTTACAGACGACACCACTAACAAGGGATTGCGCCCTCGCAATCCACCTGCTAACCCGGGAGGGGAAAGAAGTTCGACTATCGATTCTTCGTGCTTCCAGTTGATCTCCTCGACACCACTAACAAGGGATTCTTGCTCGGGCTGATGACGATGTTCTTCCACCAGGAAATCTTCCGATGATCGAACCTATTAGGTTAAGGGCTCAGAAAAACGTCCACCCACGTAGGATCCTAACACTTTGAAAGATAGACAAGGGGGAGACTCCAAAACAAATAAGATGGGAGGGGAAATAGAATAGGGATAAGGAGAAAACAAGAATCCTATTGAGATGTTTTTCCAAAATAGTTTAGCAGAAATAGTTTTTGACATTCTAGAAACAACGACCGTTAGCGAGGTTAACCTACAGGCTTTGCGGACCCGTTGCTTCGATGACCATTCGTATCGAAACAATCTCGGGAATCGGAACCAAGGCTCTGATACCATCTGTGACGCCCTGAGATCGAGCACTATGCAGATTTCAGCGTTCCCGCCAAATCCGCATAATAACCGATTCCAGGTTGCCATTTATGATAACATTACAATAGTTCGCGAATAATCCACAATTACAACAGAAACAGATAGATACCAGATGACTCGAACGAGCCAGGGATACAACTGATACAATACAAAGATCCAAATAACAGCGGAAGAAACAAACGTCCGGCTACGGACTAAGATCCAATTGGACTAAGAGTCCTGAAGATAACCGAAGGCGTCCAATCCCTGCCCAGGCCAAGCCGGAGGGATTCCCAGGCTAACGTCGTCAGACTTCAAACCTGTTGACTGCAATGTGGAATTTGCAGCCACGAAAGAGATTCGTGGGTCAGTACGGTTAAGTACTGGCAAGGGGGATAAAACCCATACTCACAAGTTACCGGCGTAGCCAGTCATCACAAGATACAGATACTTTAGGATCAACGGAAAGGAAGGGGGTTATTGCAAATAAGCGACAACAGGCTGCACTAACCAACTACAGAGATTCTATTACTTCCAATTAACAGAAAAGGGATAAGATCGAGGATTGTAACCAACTGAAAGTAAATCCAAACAAACCCATCCTGGACCTCGCCCCTTTAGCCAAAGAAGCAATCCGAGGATAACTCACACAGTTGTATTAAAGGTGAATCAAGTTATTGTGTGAATAAACCTATTACTAGTCAAGTTGTTAATCATGGGGTGTAACCTGGTTAATCATTATGTTGAAGTTGTCCTGAGTACCTGTTAGCCAGTACTTTCACCAAGTAATCCATAACCGCGGAAAACACGGCTTCTCGAGAAGATTATCCCTGCAGGGTTGCACCAATTTAGCCGTACACTCATGAATGTCCCGCCAGATGGGATGCCTCCCACCAAGCGGGGCACTCAACACAATCCAACCCTTCTTCGCATCAAGCCCAAAGCACCTTGGGCGCACGGCTACTCGAGCCCAGAAGAAAATGGACCCTCATAGCACTCTAAGACCGTGTCCCCCTATATGCCAACTACGAAAGTTCCACCCGGGCGCCAAGGGCTCGCAAGATCATGCATGCAGCAAATGGAAATCCCGAACTAAATGAGGCGATTTGGACGAGATGCGAATCGGGTCAAACTGAGGGGGAGCCCATACTCCCCAAATGCGGGTAGTGCGCTCATCATGGATCAGTAGACAAGACCCTTTTCCTATTAGGGTCGACACTAGCAGGCCTCAAAACCACAAGGGCCTCCTGCCGGTGCCTTATCATCAAGTTTATTATTAATAGCAACATTAGCATGATTGATTGATTGATTAAACATCGAGCCCCCAGAACATAATAGAGTAATAACAGAAAGTAACGGGTAACAGACTCGAGCAAAACAACCCTAAGCATGATAGTAAGACACGGGCAACAAGCAATGGTTATAGGTATGGAGGTGAGGCAATATCAAGGTTAAGGGATTCATGTGATGGGTTCGTAACAGAAACAACTACCACTAAGGCTAGCAGAAAAGTACAACGGAAAGAATCGGTAACAAGTGATGAAAGGCAGCCATATGGCAGCAAGGGAGTATACTTGCCTGAGATCCCGCAAGGTAGCAGAACTTGTCGTTGCTCACATCATCTCAACGTCCTATCCGGGAAGAAGCAACGAACCTCGAACAAACACCGGAATGCAACAATTACTACTACGGCAAAAGATCCAGCATGATCAAGATAGGATGCCTGTCATGTTTAATAGATGCACCAAACTAAACTAGGTGATATGAAACACAAGTTTAAATGGATTCCATATGCAAAGATTGCATATGGCAAACCCATGCCTTATAGTTGAATTAATTGTTCTAACACTAAGCATCATGTGTAAGTGAGTTAGAATGATGCATGCATGATGAAGAACAAGGAGATAACAACATTAAGTGCATTTGGAATGATGGTTAACAATTTTAGGAAGCAGTTACCAAATTTGGAAATTATTGGTACTTAATGAGGTTGAACAAGTAGTGGTTGTTATCAACAAGTTAAAGTGTGCAAAACAGATAACAAAGTTGATATTTGAAAAGGTTATCAAATTTTAGTTGAATTACATGTTTCACATTTGGAATTTGGACTTTGGATTATTTAGTTATGAATTAAACAATATTAAACAATTTTTAATTGAATTAAACAAGATTCAATTTGTTTAAGCAATTTTTAATTATTCAAAACAGAAAACAAAAATTATATTTGATTAGCTTATTTAAAATGGTATTGAAAACATATTTTATTTGCATGATTTGGACTTATGAATAATTAGTTATTGAATTTAGCAAAATACAATTGAAATGATTTGAATTTGAATTTGAATTGTAATTTGAAAGTTCAAAACAGAACACAAGTTGGATATTTGAAAAGATTATAAAATTTGGATCAGAATAGATATAAAGTTTGTGTTTATTGGATTTATAAAACAAAAGATATTGAAATTCCAAGTTTCTATTCAAATCTGTTTATTAAAAAGGAATTTGGAAATGTTGGAATTTCGCAGAAACATTTTGTACCGAGCGGCTCTCTACCCACTGTCCCTGCTGCGTGGGCCAGAGGGGCCAGCGTGGCGCTGCGCGCCCGCGTGGCAGGGTCAGTCACCGACTGGTGGATCGGGTGCTGTGGAAGAAAAAGGAACCAAAAAGGTTGTGTTTGCGGGGCTCGAACCCGCAACCACCCGCGAAATTCAGAGTACGTCTACCACTGCGCTGTGCTCGATCAGTTGACAAGGAAGCACGCGCAGCCAAGGTAACGTTCATCGACAGGTGTCAACTGAATTTAACTGACGAAGATCGTCTCCTCGACTGACAGACAAAGGTCGCCGGCGTGAAAGTGACCGTGGCCGTGAACGCTGCAGGGGATGTGTGCACGGAAGTGTGCAGAACGTGCACGAACTTGCGGTGGTGCACCGAGGGAGAGAGAGGGGAACTGGTGGATGCTCACCACCGGTTGCAGACGATGCCGAGGGTTGCTGACGCGCGATGACGACGGCCGCCGCGGAGAAGACGAGGACGGCGGCGCAGATATGGTGACCCTCCGATGACGCTCCGGTGTTCGAGGTGTAGAGGAAGGAGCGGGCTGTTGATTCCCGTGCTCAGATAAGGGGGAAAGGTGGCTACTGCGACGGTGGCTTGACGGATTCAGACAAAGGAGGCCACTGTGGCCGGCGGCGATGTTTGCGATGGCGGCGACGAAACAGCGGGGCGCCGTGCTCGCTATGGTGTCGAGAAGGGAGCAGAGGTGACGGAGTTTCTGTTTCTGGTCTTAGCTAGGATAGTGAAGGCGCGAGGCGGCGGCGGCTCGCCGGAATTCAGAGAAGATCGCCGGTGAAGGGTTCAGAGAGGACAGAGGCGCCGGGAGAGAGAAAATGGCGGCGCCTCGAAGGGAGAGAGGGACCTAGGAGTTAGGGCAGGGTTCTAGGGCTTCGTAGGGCTACTTGTAGGGGGGCTAGGGTGGCGGATCACCGTCTGCTCGGTCTCCTGTCGCCGTGGCAGCACCGATTGCTTGCCGTACACGGGGGAGACGAGGGCGATCTTCTAATCGAACCGGTACGCGCACTGGTGGGCTGGGCTGCGGGTTTAGCTGCTTAGGTGGGCTGGGTCGGGGCAGATTAGGGTTAGCTGCTGCGTTTTCTTTTATTTTTTATTTGTTTTCTCCTGTTTTTTTTTTTTTGCTGAAAAGGTTTTGAAAGGAATTTGTTTAAGGTTTTGGTTATCAAAAATTTCAGAAAAATTAGTTTAAGTTAATTAGGTAAAAAGAAACCAAATTGCAAGATTGGAATTCAGAAATTTGATATTTAAAAGGTGTTTGCATTTGAAACCAAATTTTGGAAGGAATTGGAATATTCATTAGTATTGGAAAAACAAGTAATTTCCAATAGGGTTTTCCCCTAGGTTTTAAAGTGATTTTAAGAATACAAAAGTGTGGTGAACTTCATGGATTCAAAAAGGTACTGATTTTGATAATAGATTTGAAATTGAAAATGAAGGTGATTTAATTAATTAATTGAAAATAGTTTGTTTGATTAAACCCAACAATTTAATGATTGATTTGGTTTAAGTTTTGGGATTAGTCATTAGGGTTTTAACAAGAGGGGGGAAAAGTATTAACAAGCAATTGGATTAAACAATTTCAAATTATGGAAAAACAATTGAGTGATTTAGTTTGCAAGTTTGAAATTGGGAATTTTGAGCAAGTGTGAAAGTTTAAATTGTTTTGAAATTTTCAGTTGTGATGCAAACATGATGCAATGCATATGATGCATATGATGCAAGCAACCAAACAGGTAACACCCCAGGTGTTACAAGGTCGCTGTGATAGGACTTAGCTGCTGATTTCCTGTTACCACACTACTTGGCTATGATAGGACGTGCATACGGGTATACTAGTATATTCGATTGCTTGCATATATAAACCCAGCCAGAACCTATTTTTTGCCATTTTCTAAAGATCACACAGTGCTTATAGACATAATTCCTTCCTGTAGGTGGAAAGGCAGTGCCTGGTTTTGTGGCATGATGGCATCACTCAGTTTGCAAAAATAGATAAACCAATATTTCCTTGTTTGTGAAAAATATAGAACATGTATCTTTTGCTTGCAGTGGCACAAGACTTTACTTATGTCTTTTTTCCAGAGGTTAAATTTCAAGCTTGTCAGCCTCGCTGTCCTCTTGTTGGCTCCTTAGTGTAGGTCATCTCACAGATTTCCTCAATTGGGATGTTAAGATGCAGTACTTCTGTTTCTTGTGTACTGATTTTATCGTAACTTAAGAATGCATATCTCCTGTGATGTTACTTGCAGGTAGGTAGTTCTATTGTTTGGTTTAAGAGGGAACTCTGCCGGTCTCTGCATCTTTTGATCTCTTAAATTTGTATTCATGCAAATTTCTTGCTGGTGTAGTAGAGTGCCCCGATGTTTTTGCACCTATTTATGCCCTGGTGCTCGA